>BTRK01000006.1:14284595-15645531 GCA_036245805.1 Pristionchus mayeri
GCAGTCCAGCTGCAGCTTGAGCGACTCATCGCTGCAGGTGATTAATGTCATATTGAACGAAGCAAACTATAACATATTAGGTTGAGCATAAAGTTTTGCGCGATTTTGGGCCTCAACTTTGAGTTCGTGCAGTTTCTTTTGCTAAAATAACCATCTGTTGTCCTGATGCCGGTATATAGGGACATGTTCTACCTTAAGAAAGATACATTTTAACTAGAGCAAATATCTCAACTTTGCGAGAAATCAAGGGCTGTGTAATTTGGGATTTTTTCAGAAAAAAATGATTTTCTTTTAAATTGCTATACTTTGCATAGAAATTTCAAGATTGAAGCTCATGAAGTTTATTTAGAAGCCCGAGGCGTGCACTAGCTAGTATCAAAAAGAGAGAGCTGCTGAATTCGAAATGGGCGTCGTATGAATGGAGATCCGCATTCTCTCCGAAGTGGAATTTTGACTTGACCTAGAAAGGCAGTTCATATTCATAAATATTTGAAATCGCAAGAACTATCGGTATAGATGCAGTACCCCAAAAACTTATCTTGCAATCGTCGTGAAAACTCAAATTCTGACTCCGCGCTTATTTCTAATAGGCCCTTCCTGGCTGATCAGCCCTTCCTGGCTGATCAGTCTTTATTTCTCTGGGTCGGACAGATCTACGATAGTGTGCACTGCAGAGAGTATAAATGCCCCTATCTAGCACTACAAGATCTGAGTTGATTGGGCAACAACGAACGATGGTAGATGTCAGGATGCACTTTAGTCAAAATCGAGCAAAACTTTATGCTCAACCTGATACGAAGGACATCGACGTTGGATTGTGGAGCTTCTCTTTATGAGATGAAATATGTGAACGATTAGGAGAGCAAATGTTATAAGGAAGGGTTAGCGCGCTCTATTTCCCCCGCTAACACGATCCATCCATCCGGGGGTATAGCTCAGTGGCAGAGCATTCGACTGCAGATCGAGAAGTCCCCGGTTTAACTCCGGGTGCCCCCTACGTTCCTTTGCTCCTCTCGACATACCGATCTCCTAATTTTCCTTGATTTTCCCTTTAAAACTTTTATAATCATGCTAATTAATATTAACAAATATCTCTAGATCAGGCAATATTTAGGGTATTCAAAAAAAAAATAATTATTTTATTTTATTCGAATTTTCAGGCGTACGACATCTACGGCAAGCTGCACACTGTGAAGCTGCAGCACATACAATACAAGGAACGAGTGGGAATAAGACAGGGTAAGAAATTTCGATTTTTCCGCAATTCAATAGAATGTGAAAGTGATATGTTTCACAATATATATTAGCGCATTGAAAGTAAGAACAGTGATAGGTGGAGGTCAAATAGTGAACAAAGGAAAAGTAACACTTAGGTGTCCGATATTGATAGTTTTAATTCAGGCCAAATCGCTCGTCTCATGGAGGGTCACGTCACCAAGTACGGGATGCCTCTCGAGCACGCCGCCCAGTGCACTGTACTGGCCAAGTTCGGATCGACCGATGCGAATGTGATGCAGAGGTGAATTACTTACAGTGATCAATATTATCATTTATACTTTTCGAGACGAAGCATTACTTAAAAATCGTCTTGTACGTGAAATAAAATGGAGAAGTAATGATTACGATAATAATAATTGTCTTGTCGAGTCTAAGAATCGCTTAAAAATTGAGTCATACGTGAGGTAAAATTGTAATAACATGATACCGATAACATTCATCGTTTTACAGTTTTATCTCCGTCGTCGAGGACATTCTCTTCCGCGCCCCTGCCAAGAGAGACAAGGCACCAGTGCACAAGCAGGATGAAGTGCAGGTTGGATATGTATTCCTTATAATTCAGCATATAAATCCATGTATCTTTTACCCGAAAGAAACACATATATCAGGTGCACTGCTACGATGAGTATTCCTGCTACGTGGACAAGGACGGCATCATCAGCGATCAGAAGGTATCACATGATAAGGATCACTCACATTACCATTGGTACCTAGTGAATGAATAGTAACACCGTAGACATTCTCACCACTAGTGGCAACATAATTCAGATTAATTTCCCTTTTTCAGGCGCGCGTCCGCATGTTCTGTCTTGCTTTCGTGACGGGCAAGCCGTTCCTCGAGATCGGATTGAACGACAGGAGGAGACAGGGAAAGGTTGGATAAATTGTTTCTTTTACAGTGTCATTCACTGCACCATTATTCCGGATAACCTGAAGAATTAGATACACATAGTATGAAGCATAACTGCGAGCAAAAACAATACACAAATTCTAGGAAATCGTGCGTCGCAAGGATATTCTACCCATGTACACTGAGCGATGGATTCGCTTCGAGAATCTGGAGTTTCACTCTATTGTTGATCTGGTGAGAATCGATTGCAATAAGCACATTTTCATTATTAATAAGCACATTTTCATTAAAATGACAATAGAACATGAATATCGAACGAATACTTTTCAGAAAGCCTTCGAGGAGGAGCAAGTGATCAAGATCCCGCCCCCGGATGGATGCTTCTTCGAGGTTTGCAGAATTTGATTACTCTTGCTCGAAACATCACATGTCAATGCTGCTTCGAATGGGTTTCACTAATATTCCTTCTTGCAAGAAGTTTACTTGGGCCTCGAGAGCGGGAGAGTGGCCGCTATCCAATATATATCTTATTGGAGTCTTGGTTGACTTGAGGAAAGTGTTCATGCTATAACTTCCTACAGCTCATGCGTTTCCGCGTTCGTCCTCCGCAGAATCGCGAGAAAAATCTGACTGTGAAGGCAATGATGAAGATCGCGGGATCCAAGGTAAACTCTTCAGTAGGTTTTGGTGGTTTTTGAGGGTGCAGAATCATGCAATTGATTATTCGCTGATTTGTTTTCTAAAAACAATGTACTGCACGCACGAATTGTATACGATTATTTGTTCAGGATTGTGATCCTCCATTTTTAAGGTCGAGATTCGCATCGAGGCGATGGCAGCTGCGAATGCAAGCAGAAGTAGAGGAACTGCCGAGAGCAGAAGGACCATCCCATGCGAGGTACTTTTCAATCTAATTTATGCTTATCAAAACGCCACACTTATCAAAACGACTTTTGATTTAATATTTGAATTCAGTTGGGTTTCTCAATAAATACTTATTAACTACATGTATTACGATAAACTCAATAATGCGAAAATAGGCGGTTTAAAACCCTACACGTGATCTTAGTTAATATCACTCTTCAGGACATTTGCATCCGCTTCCCGATCCCCGAGGCGTGGATCTACATCTTCCGAGAGGAGAGACACTGGGGAGTCGGATCAGTGCACGCAAAGAAGATGAAACCGGGCAAAGTGAAGGTAGGGACTGATATTAACATATTTTGTTTTTTTTGCGTAGGCACATCTTGATTTTCTCACTGCAATCATATCTTGCACAATTACACCTTCAGAACCTGAAAGAGCGACTATTGGGCGCGGTGCAGACCGTGGAAAACAACCTGATTCAAGTTGGAACGGGTAAGTTGCTCATTCTCATAATTCACTGGCCCGATATTTTGAGCAAAATGTAGGAATCAATAAGATGGGCATACCATGACAGGCGAGGCCAAATACGAGCACGTCTATCGATCTCTTGTGTGGAGGATCCCGAGATTGCCCAAGGAACAACAGGAGGCGTACAAGAGCTACATGCTCAAGTATGTTTTTGTTTTTCATAATTAGTTCGTAATAACTCCTAGTGTTTGAATATGTTAAACTTAATAAATATTTAAATAGTATACAAAAGGGGTGAATTGATGTTGTCCTCGTTGACGCTTTACTCAATACAAATTTCAACATTCTTCACCTAGGTGCCGCTTCGAGCTCTCCTCCTTCGACCTGATGCCCGATGAGTTTTTGCCCAATGCCGAAGTGAGTATTATCGATTAGTTAGGTTAATTTTCTTTTAAATTCAGAAATTTTGATCACCAATAATTTACGACAGTTGTTATCACTTAATCGTTGATCTCTTTAAGGTGGACTTCACGATGCCGCTTGCGACGATATCCAACACTGTCGTGCGATCGATTTCCGTAGAGCAGCATGAGGACCCGGACAGGTAAATAATCAGTAATAGTTGTGTAATTGGCATAACTCGTGTTAATAAATTAATATTTCAGAGTGGAGAAGTTCGTGCGATACGTGGCCAAGTCACATTACAAGGTGAAATTTGAATTGTTTTTTTGACCAAAAAGAGCCCCATACAATTGCGAACTGCCTTTCATTAGTCTTTTTCAGATGTGGGTGAAACGTATCAGATAAAAAAAAACTTATTTTTTTAAACAATGTAGTTATGCTTATTTGTTTAATTTCATCTATTTTGCAGCTCGAGATCGACTACGTGCAGTGCATGGACCTGGATGCGGAGACGTCGCTGGCTAGCAAACCCAACATGGAGGTACAGATTCAGTAATTCAATATGTGGATGCTTTAAGTAGCAAAGACACACACAACAACAATAACAACTGCAATGAAATCTGATAATACAAATGGGTTCAGGATTTCACGATGCCTGAGCTGCACCAGCCTGCGATGAATCCGGGAGAGATCGGAGCGATGCATGAGAGGTGAACATTTTAGATAATTTTCTACATTAATCAACTATTTTCATCCTTGCGCGATTGGGAAAATGTTGCATTTTTCAGTTACCGTATCTCCCTTCCCGAGGAGGCTCGTTTCGAGAGACGGGAGAAGGATTCGTCGAGTGATGAAGAAGAGGAGAAAGACACGAGGAAGATGCCCATGGTCAAGATCGACATGTCCAATTATGGATACTAACTTATACTTGGCACAGTGCCAAGATCTTGATATCTTCGCTATATCGTAAGCAATAGTGCATCCGATAGCCTTAGCCGCCGCGCTTAGAACACTACTTAAGTGCCAAATAGCAATATTGCCGTGGAAATGTTAAAATTAAGTGCCATCGTTTTAATTTATTCAATTGTTTCCGTATAATTGATGTCACTTTACTGATCTCATGTAATTCTTTCATTGGTCTCATCAAAATTGCGCACATTCCGCCCGAATCAAAAACGTTCCCCGACTCAGAGCAATAACACCACATACTAATCGCTCCAAGTTTACGTTTTCATTATCATCAAATTGTAGATGCTTTGTCGATAAATTTAATATTTCTGCTACTCTTGCACAACGTATGCTGAATTAACCGTTTTTTAAAGCCCTGGAATAAATGAAGATAACGGGATATCCTTCTCGATATTATACCAGACGCATTTGCAAAAACAGATTTGTAGCGTATCTTATATTGTGTTAGTTTTCGAAACAATTTCGCAATCCCTTCTCCCTGTTTTATACAAAATCCTGAAACGATTATATTTCCCATGCTTTGTCAGCATCAGTACAAAATGTCCATATAAATCTGCTCCCTAAGGAATCGGCACTCATTCACAATGCTAGTTCTTTTCCTTATTCCTCTTTTAGCTGTAAAATGCACTCGGCCGTGCAACGAAGTTTCCACTGGATGTAAGTGTAAATTTGTGTTTGTAATTTCGGATATCCACAATTCAGGCTCATCTGTATTCGACGATACGAAGTTCACAATCGACCAAGTTGTATCTGACATCAAAAATGGTCTCAAAGAAGTTTCGTTTCCTAAAATTTCAGTAAACTTGCTTGGCTCAGAGTCATGATTTCTTCGCCAAGTACGAAACGGATCTGCACACATTCGCTGTTGAAACGGAGAGTAAGTTGATGGTGGATAAGATACTCCTCGAGGTGAGTCAATCGATCCTTCTAAAAACATGATTTAAGTTCAGCGTATTCTTAATCTTCAATCACAACATGAGCAACAAGTATATTTTAGAATCAAAAGGCATTATTTTTATCGCTCGTTTCGAGTTTTGCGAAAAAGGAATTCAAAACAATGTTGAAGGTACTAATCAGACAAAAAATGGAGTCAGCCTTCTTTTTTGGAAATGGAATTGATATTATTTTCGGATGCAGGCCCAATTGGTTTGCTTCAAATATGCCCAAACAACAATTCGCAAAAGGGTAATTCAAAAATCAACCGAAAATATAAAATATACAACATTGTAAAACACTGAAGCCACGCATTTATGAAGCCGTTTATGACATGCACATATTTTTCAGATGGAATTGAATAAGGAAGACTGGATATTATTGGCACATTTTAATCTGAAGTCGATCCAGGACAGTCTGTTTGAACTCCTAAAATGTTTGGACAATATACATTCCTCTGAAACACGTACATCAAAATCGTCGATGCTTAGTTCCTCACCCTCAGAAGTTATCTCTCGCATTAGTTTCACTGATTGATCTTCATTAACTCTCGAAATGTAAATTGTGAAAATTTGCGCTTCTAAATGAGTATTTCTGAATTGGCCAAATTATATAGCGCTCACTATAGGTTTCACGCATTTTGAGTGTCTCATTTCGCAAATCTTCCGAGATTTCATCTGACATTTTGCATTTGAGTAAAGAACTTTTGGAATGATATTCCTCCTCCATCCTTGTCCGAATCTTCCTGGATTGTACTCATGTTTCTATTCCTTAGAACTTGTGATATTAAATCTGAAATTGATGTTAATTAAAATCGTAATTCTAAAAAAATACCAATGTCATTAGTGTCCTTAATGCGCACATTTGGCCCTCCGTCGGTAATAAGAATCGTCACTCTAGGTCTAGTTGATTTAGGTGGTAGCATACCGTATACCTGTGAGATGCGTACACGAGAATCTGTGAATCGGTTTACCTTGTCATTAGCGACCTTTAGCGCAAGGGCGGTGTTAGTGGCAAAACCCAACTAAACATGACATTTGAGACATCGCTAAGTTAGTTATACTGCTACATATTTTCGAGTGGCCATGTTCGAAATTACGTCTTACTAACTCGCTTTCGGTAGAAGTGGAACGAGCAATTCAGCAGAAGTGGCGAATGTGACAATCGACAACCTGCATCACCGCTTAAGGATATATGATAAGCATATGGTTATCGGTTTTCAGATTTGTCAATGCCGATGAAATTCAAAAATTCGGAAAGAAAGTGCATTATCTTTGAGCGGTCATCAGAATCAATTGATCCCGATTCATCCAAAAGCATTACGTAATCTGTAAAAAAACAACTATTTGTGTTTTTTTTCTTTTTTTAAACTTTCTTTCATTAATTAAGCCCCACAAAACCTGTTCCAACAGTCTCCGATTTGACACACTTGCAAAGACTCCCAGCCGGTTTATCATATTGAAGAGATACATCAATAAATCCTCTCAAACAACTACAAAGCTAAAACAAAAAGTTATTTTTCCGTGTACAATGAGTGTTACCATTTTTTCATCGTACTGAGCAGCCTCAGAACATGTATTGTTACACGGGTGTCGGAGTACTTTTTAATAATGATAGGGTTAGCACAATTAATTTAGGCATAAATTGATCATACGTAGTCGGCGGCAAACAAACTCTCCTTTGAATTCCTCAGACGTTCCATTAACGTCGTTCACTAACTTTGGCTGATTATCAACGAATTTACAAGTTAATTGACGCCGAAAGAAATCATTTAATGCACATGCATTTCCTTCGCCAAACTGTTTCCAGCGATAGGTCAAAAACGTAATGCTTAGTGCACGTAAAAATCAAATGTTTCATTTCGTAAGTTGGTTTTGAGCAATCTGCAATTATATTTTCTTGTCCGATGCAATACAATTCGTGACTCACTTGTTCATTTTCTCACAGTGCTCAGCAGCTCTTTGCAACGTTCACTTTTGGATGGAGTCGAAGAAACACTTTTGGGCGGTTCGGAAGGTTTACTTTTATTTGTTGATGCTGTTGTATTTGTTGTTGGTGGTGATGTTGTTGTTGTTGTAGGTGGTGGTGGTGGTGATGTTGTAGTCATTGTTGTCGTTGGTGCTGTTGTTGAAGCTGTTGTTGTTTTTGGTGGTCTTGTTGTTGGTGGTGATGTTGATGTTGTTGTTTTCTTTTCAGATATATTATTCTTAGGCTGATCGTCGTCACAAATTCTTTCGATTTCGGTCGATTTCTGAAACGAGCGATAAAAATAATGCCTTTTGATTCTAAAATATACTTGTTGCTCATGTTGTGATTGAAGATTAAGAATACGCTGAACTTAAATCATGTTTTTAGAAGGATCGATTGACTCACCTCGAGGAGTATCTTATCCACCATCAACTTACTCTCCGTTTCAACAGCGAATGTGTGCAGATCCGTTTCGTACTTGGCGAAGAAATCATGACTCTGAGCCAAGCAAGTTTACTGAAATTTTAGGAAACGAAACTTCTTTGAGACCATTTTTGATGTCAGATACAACTTGGTCGATTGTGAACTTCGTATCGTCGAATACAGATGAGCCTGAATTGTGGATATCCGAAATTACAAACACAAATTTACACTTACATCCAGTGGAAACTTCGTTGCACGGCCGAGTGCATTTTACAGCTAAAAGAGGAATAAGGAAAAGAACTAGCATTGTGAATGAGTGCCGATTCCTTAGGGAGCAGATTTATATGGACATTTTGTACTGATGCTGACAAAGCATGGGAAATATAATCGTTTCAGGATTTTGTATAAAACAGGGAGAAGGGATTGCGAAATTGTTTCGAAAACTAACACAATATAAGATACGCTACAAATCTGTTTTTGCAAATGCGTCTGGTATAATATCGAGAAGGATATCCCGTTATCTTCATTTATTCCAGGGCTTTAAAAAACGGTTAATTCAGCATACGTTGTGCAAGAGTAGCAGAAATATTAAATTTATCGACAAAGCATCTACAATTTGATGATAATGAAAACGTAAACTTGGAGCGATTAGTATGTGGTGTTATTGCTCTGAGTCGGGGAACGTTTTTGATTCGGGCGGAATGTGCGCAATTTTGATGAGACCAATGAAAGAATTACATGAGATCAGTAAAGTGACATCAATTATACGGAAACAATTGAATAAATTAAAACGATGGCACTTAATTTTAACATTTCCACGGCAATATTGCTATTTGGCACTTAAGTAGTGTTCTAAGCGCGGCGGCTAAGCAATAGTATCGGATGCACTATTGCTTACGATATAGCGAAGATATCAAGATCTTGGCACTGTGCCAAGTATAAGTTAGTATCCATAATTGGACATGTCGATCTTGACCATGGGCATCTTCCTCGTGTCTTTCTCCTCTTCTTCATCACTCGACGAATCCTTCTCCCGTCTCTCGAAACGAGCCTCCTCGGGAAGGGAGATACGGTAACTGAAAAATGCAACATTTTCCCAATCGCGCAAGGATGAAAATAGTTGATTAATGTAGAAAATTATCTAAAATGTTCACCTCTCATGCATCGCTCCGATCTCTCCCGGATTCATCGCAGGCTGGTGCAGCTCAGGCATCGTGAAATCCTGAACCCATTTGTATTATCAGATTTCATTGCAGTTGTTATTGTTGTTGTGTGTGTCTTTGCTACTTAAAGCATCCACATATTGAATTACTGAATCTGTACCTCCATGTTGGGTTTGCTAGCCAGCGACGTCTCCGCATCCAGGTCCATGCACTGCACGTAGTCGATCTCGAGCTGCAAAATAGATGAAATTAAACAAATAAGCATAACTACATTGTTTAAAAAAATAAGTTTTTTTTTATCTGATACGTTTCACCCACATCTGAAAAAGACTAATGAAAGGCAGTTCGCAATTGTATGGGGCTCTTTTTGGTCAAAAAAACAATTCAAATTTCACCTTGTAATGTGACTTGGCCACGTATCGCACGAACTTCTCCACTCTGAAATATTAATTTATTAACACGAGTTATGCCAATTACACAACTATTACTGATTATTTACCTGTCCGGGTCCTCATGCTGCTCTACGGAAATCGATCGCACGACAGTGTTGGATATCGTCGCAAGCGGCATCGTGAAGTCCACCTTAAAGAGATCAACGATTAAGTGATAACAACTGTCGTAAATTATTGGTGATCAAAATTTCTGAATTTAAAAGAAAATTAACCTAACTAATCGATAATACTCACTTCGGCATTGGGCAAAAACTCATCGGGCATCAGGTCGAAGGAGGAGAGCTCGAAGCGGCACCTAGGTGAAGAATGTTGAAATTTGTATTGAGTAAAGCGTCAACGAGGACAACATCAATTCACCCCTTTTGTATACTATTTAAATATTTATTAAGTTTAACATATTCAAACACTAGGAGTTATTACGAACTAATTATGAAAAACAAAAACATACTTGAGCATGTAGCTCTTGTACGCCTCCTGTTTCCTGAATGATTCCAGGAAACTGAATGTAGTAGCGGCGACTGACCTGTTGGGGTTGTCAGAGGACGTGAGAGTAGTGATATTAGGGATCACTAGCAGTGACCAAGATGAAGAGCGACTGACCTATATTTAGGGGTCGCTAGAGAGAGTAGTGATTGACCTCTAGTAGGGATCACTAACAGTTGACTAAGATTGGTACTGCCAAGCGAACTGGCAACTGACCTAGTATGGGGTCGTCCGTGAACTTTCCGACGAGGATGTCGGCCGAGAAACTAGTGATTGACCTAGCAGAGGGATCACTAGAGAAAGCAGCAGTTGACCTACGTTTGGGACTGCCCGAGAGAACGGTGATTGACCAGGATAAGGGATCACTCGTTGTATCAGTGACTGATCATTGTGATGGTCTGCAAGATCAGGTGTGCGCGTAGCACGGATGCCTGTGGCTAATAAGTCGAGACGTTGCCGTTTGGCAAGGCGCATAGCACGGATCCGGTGGCTAATAAGTCGTTGCTGTGAGCGGAGGCAGTGATAGTACTGAGTGAACAAAATCAGATCGAATTAGCTGGTGGCGCTAGGTTGAAGTGAATGCACGGAAATAGCGTCGTGGCCTGAAATGACCACACCCGACGGGGAGTCACGTTGAGTCTCGTGATTTCTGAGAGAGGGAAAAAGCGGATCGCCCCAAGAAGGACGTTTGTGTTCGAGCAAATGGCGAGTATCCTGACCTCAAAGAAAGCGAGAAATTGGAAGCGTTTCCGGGAATGGAACGTTAGTCTGAGAAGGCACGAAAGTGCATAGAAGGAATCTGAACACACGCTGTTGTTGCGGTGAGGACTGCCCGAGAGAACGGTGATTGACCAGGGTAAGGGATCACTCGTGGTATCAGTGACTGATCATTGTGATGGTCTGCAAGATCAGGTGTGCGCGTAGCAGGGATGCCTGTGGCTAATAAGTCGTGACGTTGCCGTTTGGCAAGGCGCCTAGCACGGATCCGGTGGCTAATAAGTCGTTGCTGTGAGCGGAGGCAGTGATAGTACTGAGTGAACAAAACCAGATCGAATTAGCTGGTGGCGCTAGGTTGAAGTGAATGCACGGAAATAGCGTCGTGGCCTGAAATGACCACACCCGACGGGGAGTCACGTTGAGTCTCGTGATTTCTGAGAGAGGGAAAAAGCGGATCGCTACAAGAAGGACGTTTGTGTTCGAGCAAATGGCGAGTATCCTGACCTCAAAGAAAGCGAGAAATTGGAAGCGTTTCCGGGAATGGAACGTTAGTCTGAGAAGGCACGAAAGTGCATAGAAGGAATCTGGACACACGCTGTTGTTGTTCGAGAAATGTGTAGTGTGAACACAGGTGGTTGAATCGGTCGACCCTGTGGATTGGAAATATCCTGAAAGTGTGTTATGGAGGATAGTGAGATCCTGCCGAAGACGATCACTGAGGAACGCGTGTGTACGCCCACCTCAGAAGCGACACCGAGTTCAAGTGCAACGGCATCGTCATCGAGTTCAAGTGCAACGACATCTGCATCGTGTTCAAGTGTACACCTACGAGGGCGTCTACCCGAGTTTCGTCGAGTCTCGCAGTGCAACGTCGAAGAATAAACGAGCCCACAGAAGTAGTGGAGAACGACAGAATCCCTCTGACCAAAGTGCTTCAACCGTGGCCCGTTGATTATTGCCCCGTCGTAATTGACTATTTTGTATCAGATTCACCCCTCAGTTTGAATCTTGGAGGGAGGTGTTGTGTAAAGGCCCTGGCCTTGTACCCCATAGTCAATTAGCATACGTGCAGACTAGACTATCCCCTGTTGTCTCGAGTTGCACTCTCGCCCTCCTCTCCCCTCTGTCCATTAGCATGTCCCATTTACATGTGACCTCGTGCCTATTTAAGGATGATTCCTCCCCATTCTATCGTCTCTGTGACTAGCGCGATGTGACCTCTTCTCTTGTCCCCTTTCTGTAGATAAAGTCTATTCCCTCTATGCTCCTGGAGTTCGGGGACAGGCCAGCTACACAATAATTTTTCTTTAATTGTTATTAATTTAAATAGATTTTCAACTGATAACTTTTCAAAATTCGGATTTTGTGAAGTGAGTTTCAGAAAAATAATATAACCTCATTCAAAGCAAAATTCGAAAAAAATGGATAAATGGTAGGCCTTCCTATATGTTTCACTTGCATATTACCTGAATATCTCGTCCTCCCCACGCTGGCCACTACGGGAGGAAAAAATATGGAGTGACAGGGATTTGAGTGATGGAGGGTGAGCGCCGCGATAATTAGATTTTTGATCCGCTCTGACACGCTGTGCATGTCAATTAAAAACAAAGAAAGCATAAAGATGATTAAGGGCGAGAGCGAGGCAGCAGATCCCTTCGTAGTCACCATCACGAAGGAAGATCCATTCGCGCCCAAGAGCAACAACGATCTGATCGATGAGGTTGTTTTTTTAAATGAAAAATGCATCAATTCACCACATACAAAGATCGCCTTACTGCTAAATTTATAAAAGCCCGAGACTCGTGAAAATAAGTAAAATAAACTGAGACAAAATTGAGAAATTGAAAAGTGCTTCACAATTGCGATAAACCTGAAGGGATACGTTAAATTCGATTGCAATGGCAGGGAAAAACAACACAAATAACATGCCAGAACATCGACCCTTTCGCTGTCAAGCCCGTCGAGGAAATCGTCGCTGCGGTCAAAGCTAAGGCCGAGGTAGACCACCATTCCATATTGAATTTGCTAATTAATAGATAAATAATGAATCTAAGTGACAAAAACAATTAAGGTAATCGCTGCGTCAAGGGCGCAGAACGACGAAGATGACGACGTCTACGAGCAGGATCACAGGAAAAGTGTGAACAATATTTCCGAAAGGGATACGAAAAAACAATTATCTACATAATTCAGGAACAATTGTGAAAACCATGTGGCTTTGCTCATACTGTTAGCCATTGTTATGTCCTTGTTCCTTGTTGATGTCCACGTAGACGGGAGAGAACGGATACACACACAGTTTAAGTCCAATTTCGCAAAAATTTCCGATTGGCATGTTATAATTTTGAACCGTCTGGAAGCTAACTTTGTTCAGATCCGAGGTCTCCACTCCGACCGTGCCGGGCAGTCCAGTGAACGGCGAACGACCATGCGCATTCGATGATGAGTTCAAGGTCGGTGTGAGTTGATTTTGCCTTTCTTTCATCATTCAGAAAGGTAAAAAATCATGAAAAACCACTAAAAATACTATAAAATACAAAATTCAAATTCGTTTCCAATAGAGGCAAAATAAATTCCAGCCCTCTCACATCTCCACGCCCACTCCCCTCTACGACGAGGACGACAGTCAACCACTGGCGCCATTCTGCGAGCCATTCACTGGCGAAGGATGGGAGCTGATGCTGCGGTGAATATTCGATATGTTTCTTGCCTCGATAATGTCAATATTGGGCCTTTGAAAAAGTGTTCATATGTTTCTCAAAGAAGACAAATGTTCTAATATCCTCAGATATTGATCACGGACTGCACAGGTAGAATTCCAAAAAATAACGACAACTTTGCAGCCACCCTCTGAAGAAGAAACTGATGGGCGGGAGGTTCTGGAAGCCGTCTTACGTGAGGATGTGTGGGAACATGCTTCAGGTACAATATGTTATGATATTCCAAATTCTGAACATGGCTGCTACAAGTAACTGTTATCTGAAATTGATAAAAAAAGATAAACAATAGGAAGATCATTTGCAGATCTTCAACAGCAAGACTGAGCAGCGACCGATCCAGGAGACTCTGTTGCATTTGAGCTGCAACTTGAGCGACTCATCGCTGCAGGTGATTAATGCTATATTGAACGAAACAAATTATAACATACGAAGGACACCGACGTTGGATTGTGGAGCTTCTCTTTATAAGATGAAATATGTGAACGATTAGAAGAGCAAATGTTATAAGGTTATTATCCCCCGCTAACACGATCCATCCATCCCGTGGTATAGCTCAGTGGCAGAGCATTCGACTGCAGATCGAGAGGTCCCCGGTTCAACTCCGGGTGCCCCCTACGTTCTTTTGCACCCCTCGACAGAGGGATCTCCTAATTTTCCTTGATTTTCCCTTTAAAACTTTTATAATCATGCTAATTAATATTAACAAATATCGCTAGATCAGGTAATATTTAGGGTATTCAAAAAGTATTTATTTTATTTTATTCGAATTTTTAGGCGTACGACATCTACGGCAAGCTGCACACTGTGAAGCTGCAACACATACAATACAAGGAACGAGTGGGAATAAGACAGGGTAAGAAATTTCGATTTTTCCGCAATTAATAAAGTTCAATAGAATGTGAAAGTGATATGCTTCACAATATGTATATTAGCGCATTGAAAGTTAGAACAGTGATACGTGGAGGACAAATAGTGAACAAAGTAAAAGTAACACTTAGGTGTCCGATATTGATAGTTTTAATTCAGGTCAAATCGGTAGGCTCATGGAAGGCCATGTCACTAAGTACGGCATGCCTCTCGAGCACGCCGCACAGTGCACTGTGCTGACCAAGTTCGGATCGACGGACGCAAATGTGATGCAGAGGTGAATTACTTACATTGATCAATATTATCATTTATACTTCTCGAGACGAAGCATTACTTAAAAATCGTCTTGTACGTGAGATAAAATGGAGAAGTAATGATTACGATAATAATAATTGCTTTCTAGTTTCATCTCGGTCGTCGAGGACATTCTCTTCAGCGTGCCTGCCAAGAGAGACGTTCAGGAATTCAAATATCTAGAAGATTTTTCAAAAACTGGTGGGATTCGAAACCGCAACCTTCCGATTACGCGGCAAGTGCTTTACCACTGAGCTATGCGATTGACCTTTGCCTATCCTCTTAGTTCGCGCTATGATCGTTGGATCATTGTCTAGGTCATGGTTATGACAGCGTCAAAAATTTAAGTTTGCTGACACTCCTTCTTTAAGCAGTGCTCATTTTATGCAAAATACAACGTATTAACAAGGTAGAATAATCTGGACCAAGTCTTGATGATTAAAAAACACTGTCACTTTTCAGGCGCGCGTTCGCATGTTCTGTCTCGCATTCGTGACGGGCAAGCCGTTCCTCGAGATAGGATTGAACGACAGGAGGGGACAGGGCAAAGTTCGTTCGATTTTTATTTTTCATTTACCACCACCCACTTATCGATCATTGAGACAACAATTGAAAATTAATCAAATATGAAACGTAATTGAATGCATTCGAAAACAATTTTTGAACGGTTTTTGTTTGTAGGAAATCGTCCGTCGCAAGGACACCCTGCCCATGTACACTGAGCGATGGATTCGTTTCGAGAATCTGGAGTTTCATTCGATTGTTGATCTGGTGAGCCAATGCTTACACAATCTTTTGTTCAAATAACACAGGGCTGTACTTCCCTAAAATAATTCATTACAACGTTGCAGAAAGCCTTCGAAGAGGAGCAAGTGATCAAGATCCCACCGCCTGACGGATGCTTCTTCGAGGTATCCCTTATTTTTCGTTTCCTTGGATGCGACAGTAAATTGCGCATATTCATTGGTCAGTTGGTTCATGGTGCAAAAAAATTCCTTGGATGCGACAGTAAATTGCGCATATTCATTGGTCAGTTGGTTCAGTCGGATTTGGCAAAATAACCATTATTGTGTTTTATGCAGTTTTGAGCTTCTCTGGCATGTGTAAGCATACACCCAACATTTCAACTGCATATCACGCTTTTGGTGGCATCGGCACCATGTGCTTACTTGAATTATTCAACTTTACAGCTGATTTACTCGATTCTCAGCTAATTTAGAGCAAATTTACCTCTGAGTGACCCCAACTCATTTTTCTAGCTATTTCGATCTGTACAAACTAGAATTCATGAAAGTAATTCTGAACAGGGCTACATTCAAGGCCGATTTTCTCAAAAATTTAGGTGAAAGTGCACACGAAATTTATGGAGTGCAAAGCTCTCACAACGAGCTTCAAAATGAGCGGCTTACGGCCTTCATCGGCTGGGGGGTTGTAGAGTTGTGCCCATTTAAATGTTCCAAATGATTTGAAGTCATTTATTTCAATGCAGACCGCCCCGTTTCTGAGACTCAGCGGGCATGGGATGGTTCTTCTGCTCTCGGCAGTTCCTCTACTCCTGCTTGCATTTGCAGCTGCCATAGCTTCAATTCGGATCTCGACCTGAAAATGTCAAACCATACGTGTGATCTTTCGATAACGTGAAGTATCAAGTAATGGTATTTATGTTGTCTGTTCATTGGAGTCTGTAGCTAGATTGAGATCCCTCAAAGTCCTATGAAGTAACAACACTGCTCACCTTCGATCCCGCGATCTTCATCATCGCCTTCACTGTCAGATTCTTCTCGCGATTCTGCGGTGGACGCACGCGGAAACGCATGAGCTGCAAGAATCAGACACATACCACGCCTCTCACCTAAGAATCGAACTGATTTCCACTTTTCTCGGATTTGGCTAAAAAGTGGTTTGTGAGGTTTTTCGATATTTTGGTAGGTCCATACCAATCAGATAGATCCCGAGAATCTCGTAAGCGTATCATGATTTTGAAGGCCCAGGCACCATGTGCTCGCTTGTGGTATTCACCTTTACAGCTGATTTACTCGATTCTCAGCTAATTTAGAGAAAATTTGCCTCTGAGTGACCCCCACTCATTTATCGAGCTCTTTCGATCTGTACAAACTAGAATTCATGAAAGTGTTTCTGAACAGGGCTACATTCAAGGCCGATTTTCTCAAAAATTTAGGTGAAAATGCAGTCGAAATTTATGGAGTGCATAGCTCTCGCAACGAGCTTCAAAATGAGTGGCTTGCGGTCTTTATCGGGTGGGCGGTTGTAGAGTTGTGCTCATTTGAAAGTTCCAGTTGGTTTGAAGTCATTTATTTCAATGCAGACCGCCCCCTTTCTGAGACTCAGCGGATAATGAGTGGCATGTTATTTTATTCACATCTGTTTCAGTTGAACTTTAAAATGATTGATTGTTCGAACGTTAATAAATTCTCTGAAACACATGTGAACAAAATAAAACTCCACTCATTCTCCGCTGAGTCTCAGAAACGGGGCGGTCTGCATTGAAATAAATGACTTCAAATCATTTGGAACATTTAAATGGGCACAACTCTACAACCCCCCAGCCGATAAAGACCGTAAGCCGCTCATTTTGAAGCTCGCTGTGAGAGCTTTGCACTCCATAAATTTCGTGTGCACTTTCACCTAAATTTTTGAGAAAATCGGCCTTGAATGTAGCCCTGTTCAGAACTACTTTCATGAATTCTAGTACAGATCGAAAAAGCTGGAAAAATGAGTTGGGGTCACTCAGAGGTAAATTTGCTCTAAATTAGCTGAGAATCGAGTAAATCAGCTGTAAAGTTGAATAATTCAAGTAAGCACATGGTGCCGATGCCACCAAAAGCGTGATATGCAGTTGAAATGTTGGGTGTATGCTTACACATGCCAGAGAAGCTCAAAACTGCATAAAACACAATAATGGTTATTTTGCCAAATCCGACTGCGTGTTCGATCCGTAGGTGAGAGGCGTGATACATACGTTTGGACCCGGATAGGTAATTAACTCTTTGCATAACAAATGACATTGATGCAATTTCACAGAGTTGAGAAGTTCGTGCGGTACGTAGCCAAGTCGCATTACAAGGTGAATTTCGAATTGTTTATTTTGGTTTGAACAGGGAATTGCCAACTGTTTTCAATTAGATTTTTTGAGCAGATCGTATCTGAGTCAGTCTATAATCTGACACTCATATTAGCTTTAAAAAAATGCTGTTCTGCTTATTTCTTCCATTTCATCAATTTTGCAGCTTGAAATCGACTACGTGCAGTGTATGGACCTGGACGCGGAGACGTCGCTGGCTAGCAAACCCAACATGGAGGTACAGCATCAGTAATTAGATATGTGGATGCTTTTAGGAACAAAGAAATAAACAACAACAATAACAACTGCAATGAAATCTGATAATACAAATGGGTTCAGGATTTCACGATGCCTGAGCTGCACCAGCCTGCGATGAATCCGGGGGAGATCGGAGCGATGCACGAGAGGTGAACATTTTAGATAATTTTCTACATTAATCAACTATTTTGATATCATTTTAGATAATTTTCTACATTAATCAACTATTTTCATCCTTGCGCGAGTGGGAAAAATGTTGCTTTTTTCAGTTACCGCATCTCCTTTCCCGAGGAGGCTCGTTTCGAGAGACGGGAGAAGGATTCGTCGAGTGATGAAGAAGAGGAGAAAGACACGAGGAAGATGCCCATGGTCAAGATCGACATGTCCAATTATGCATACTAACTTATACTTGGCACCGTGCCAAAACTGATATCTTCGCTATATCGTAAGCAATAGTGTATCCGATAGCCTTAGTCGCTGCGCTTAGAACGCTACTAAAGTGCCAAATAGAAATATTGCCGTGGAAATGTTAAAATTAAGTGTAAAATTAAGTTTATTCAATTGTTTCCGTATTTATTGACGTCACTTTACTGATCTCATGTAATTCTTTCATTGATCTCATCAAAATTGCGCACATTCCGCCCGAATCAAAAACGTTCCCCGACTCAAAGCAATAACACCAAATAATAATCGCTCCAAGTTTCCGTTTTCATTATCATCAAATTGTAGATGCGTTGTCGATAAATTTACTATTTCTGCTACTCTTGCACAACGCATGCTGATTTAACCTTTTTTAAAGCCCTGGAAGAAAAGTAGATACGGAGTAAGACAATGTAATATCATGATAGATATTATACCACCAACGCATTTGGAAAAACACATTTGTAACGAATCTGATCTTGTGTTAGTTTTCGAAACAATTGTCTCTTTGCTGTATACAAAATACGGAAACGATTGAATTTTCCCATGCATTATCAACATCTGTACAACATGTCCATATAAATCAGCTCCATAAGGAATCGGCACTCATTCACAATGCTAGTTCTTTTCCTTATTCCTCTTTTAGCTGTGAAATGTACTCAGCTGTGCAAGGAAATTTCCACTGGATGTAAGTGTACATTTTTGTTTGCAATTTCGGATATCATCAATGCAGGTACATCTGTAGTCGACGATACGTTACTCGACCAAGTTCATACTCGACCAAGTTGTATCTGACATGAAACAGGGTCTCAAAGACGTTTGGCCTTTGTTTTCTAAAATTTCAGTAAACTTACTTTTCGCAGAGTCATGATTTCTTCGCCAAGTACGAAACGGATATGCACACATTCGCTGTTGAAACGGAGAGTAAGTTGATGATGGATAAGATACTCCTCGAGGTGAGTCAATCGATCCTTCTACAAACATGATTTAAATTCAGCGTATTCTCAATCTTCAATCACATCATGACAAACACGTATATTTTAGAATCAAAGGCATTATGAGTGACTATCTGAGAGAACCGAGCAATACCACCTAAAGGCCGTACAGCGAAAAATAAAGTTCTGATTTTAAGATGCACCTAGGGGTAACTTTTCACGCAAAGTTCGAAAATCGACCATAGGAAGCCGTATTTCTTACCCCTCATTTCGTGTGTCGCGCTGAACCTGGGTGGTCGGTTTTTGTATTTTTTCAACGGCTCATCCAAACTTCATAAATCTATAGTAATTCTGAAAGATCTCGACAAGATAAGCATTTTTACTGTTGGAAGTGAAAAGCTAGCTCATCCGTGGAAAAAGTTACGGTAATTTGAAAAATACAAAATTTCTGCCCTGAAAAAGTGTTTCAACTTGTGTCATTTTAATCACCATTATTAGATTCCTCGTGAAAAGATACCCTAGGAACCCACTTTTGGTTAAAAAATTCGTGCTTCAAAGGGGTCTCCTGAATCACAGAAGAGGAAAGGTAGTGATTTTTTTGCAAATATGTCTATTTTTAAGACGATCTACTGTGAACTCCGATTAAGTCTAGTCAGTTTATAGGTACACTTTGATAGGGAAAACATATAACGTACAAAAAACGGACATTATCTCAATTCGAAAAAAATCGATTTTTATCATCTCGATTTTTCTCATATTTAGGCACATGCTACTTTTCCTTTACGATACGAATTCCAATTGTTTTGGGCAAATCTAGTAGAATGGACCAACATATGTCAGAAAAGTTTTAGCTTAGAGTCCCCACCAATCCGGAACGTAGGTATATGTTTGCTTGAAAATGCAAAATTGTGAGTGTCAGAAAAGAACGAAAACAAAATTTTAGCGTCATTTTGTGAGAATCGATTAGATTTTACTTGTATACACCTTCCCCCAACTAAATTCCTCAAGCGTTATGCATTACAGCGATAAATTAGCAGTTTTTGAAAAAAAATTAATTTTGAGGTGTCCAAAAAGTCATTTTTATTAGATTGAATATATGCTCCATTTTGCAAGTGCATAAAACTTGGCCTAAGTTGAAGAAGTTGAATAATGTACAAAATTATCCGATAGCCCTCGTAACTTCGATATTATCATGTGAAACATATTTTTTTACGAGCGCGATATTGCATTTTCAAGCAACAATATACCTACCTTAAGGATGGATGAGGACCCTAATCTCAACCTTTTCTGACATATGTTGGTCCATTCTACTAGATTTGCCCAAAACAATTGGAATTCGTATCGTAAAGGAAAAGTAGCATGTGCCTAAATATGAGAAAAATCGAGATGATAAAAATCGATTTTTTTCGAATTGAGATAATGTTTTTTTCGAATTGAGATAAATTGAGATAATGTGTAATGTCTTAAAAATAGACATATTTGCAAAAAAATCACTACCTTTCCTTTTCTGTGATTCAGGAGACCCCTTTGAAGCACGAATTTTTTAACCAAAAGTGGGTTCCTAGGGTAACTTTTCACGAGGAATCTAATAATGGTGATTAAAATAACACAAGTTGAAACACTTTTTCAGGGCAGAAATTTGTATTTTTCAAATTACCGTAACTTTTTCCACGGATGAGCTAGCTTTTCACTTCCAACAGTAAAAATGCTTATCTTGTCGAGATCTTTCAGAATTACTATAGATTTATGAAGTTTGGATGAGCCGTTGAAAAAATACAAAAACCGACCACCCAGGTTCAGCGCGACACACGAAATGAGGGGTAAGAAATACGGCTTCCTAAGGTCGATTTTCGAACTTTGCGTGAAAAGTTACCCCTAGGTGCATCTTAAAATCAGAACTTTATTTTTCGCTGTACGGCCTCTGGTCAGTTTTCTCAGATAGTCACTCTTATGTTCATTTCTCGTTTCAGTTCCAGAAATTGTCCGAATTCGAAAGAATTTGTGACGACGATCAGCCTAAGAATAATATATCTGAAAATAAAGCAACAACAACAGCATCACCACCAACAACAACAACGACAACATCAACAACGACAACATCACCACCAACAACAACTACAACAACAGCAGCAAATACAAATAAACCTTCCGAACCGCCCAAAAGTGTTTCCTCGACTCCATCCAAAAGTGAACGTTGCACAGAGCTGCTGAGCACTGTGAGAAAATGCACAAGTGAGTCACGAATTTTATTGCAGCGAACAAGAAAATATAATTTCAGATTGCACAAAACCCATTCACGATACGATACATATGATCTTCACGTGCACTAAAAATTATGTGTTTGACCTATCACTGGAAACAGTTTAGATACGTAAATGAAAATTACATTAAATTATTTATTTCAGCGTCAAATCGCTTGCGAAATAGTGAATAATCAGCCAAAGTTATTATATGAAACAAGTGACAAATCTGAGGAATTCAAGGGAGAATTTGCGTGCCATCGATTACGTAAGAGTGCTTATTATACATTTATACGGGATATTATAATTTTTAGCCGACGAGAAAGTACATCATAACCCTTGCCCATACACATGCGGAGAGGCTGCCTCTTGCGGCGAGAATAAGGTATATCCGAACATTATTCAAATTATTCAAATTTATTAAATTTGTTTTTTTATCAGTTGGAATGTGCTTGCATGAAAGGGTTCGTCGATGTTTCTCACCTATATTCGAAGCAAAACGGTAGCATATGCAAGTGTACACAGGCGAATTCGCAAGGAACAGGTTTTAATTCTGTGAATTCCACTTCCACATACCACTATAAATGCAGATTACGTGATGCTCTTCGACGAATCTGATTCTTTAACTGTTGGAAATCGTACCAAGATGGTCGATTTCCTCTCAGATTTCTTGAAGTTGATCGATTTGGATAATTCTGATAATAGGTTAATTTCATTTACAAATTCCCGCAGAAAACAAATATATCATTTTGTTGATTTGTTTTCTTTTCTGCACCAAGAAAAGTTCAAGAATTTCCATTAAAATTTAAATTTTAATACAATTTCATGTCCCTAAAGTTGTTATTTCAGATTATCTCTTATTCAATTTAGCGGCTTTGCGGAATTAACGTTTCCTCTAACTCCGAAATCTAAAATTCGAGATATTCTCCAGCACATGGCAAATCCAAATTTTTATATGGCAAATCAAATTTTCATCAACCAACTCAAATTTCTTTAATTTAAGAGGGGCTGCACTAACACTGTCGACGCTCTTAAAACAGCTAATGATAAGGTTGTTTGTGATGAAGTCAATGCTTACACTTCTTTGTATCACAGGTATATGCAACTTTGCCAAATAACTCAACGAGACGCAAAGTTACAATACTGCTCACTGACGGTGAACCTTCAGGAACACCAGGTTGTGTAATTGTCTATGCGAAAATATCTAATCTTGAGTTGATTGCAGAACAGGAAAATGCATTCATAAAGGCAATGAAATAGAAATTTAAATACGAAACCTTTACGGAGGATAAATTTTACGAGAATGCGGAACGAAAAGAAATCGATGAAGTTGTCATAAATGAGTTACAACGCGAGAACAAGAAAATGCGAGAAACATACAGTGAGGGCTCAACATTTAAGGAATGTTAACTTTAATATATTCAGAAGCGCGAATTCTAACTGTTTACGTCGGGAAAAGTAATAGAAAAAGAAACACCAAACTAATGAGAGCGATAACTTCCGAAGACGAAGAGCTGTCCAGCGAACATTATGAGGTAAAATATTACAGTCCAATCATATCCCTACATGAAAATGGGACTCCCCGGGAGTCTCCGGGTGTCCCCCCGTGTCCCCCACCATTTTGCGGCTTGGTCAAAAAAAGAACTAATTCAATTTTTTGGTTTTCAGACTCAGGAGGTCCTTCACGATCGATTGCGATATAATTCATAAATTTAGAAATTTGCGATAATGCGTTATTTAATTTTGAAAATCGAGGATAATTAATCGGAAACGAAGAACTACGGTAGATAATTTGCCCATTAGCTGGTCCGGCTCTGGAACTACTGTAGTTCTTCGTGTCATATTAATCATCCTCGATATTATAAATTAAACTACGATTGATCACAAATTTATGAATTTATGAATTGTATGCCAATCGATCGGGAAGGACTTCCTGAGTCTGAAAACCAAAAAAATCGAATTAGTTACTGCTTTGCCCGAGCCGCGAAATGGCGAGGACGCCCGGGGACGCATGGGAACTCCCGGGGAGTCCCATTTTCATGTAGAGATCTGACCCGACTGTATACGAGTTTCAATTAGTCAGATAAATAATTTTCAGGATCTTCGGGATACATTTCTTGATCGTCTTCAAATGAAACTATGCTGATCACTTACCCTTGAATTACGAATATTGTTTGACTTGATGAAATAAATATTGATCACGCATTGCCAAGTAACACAAAACATTTGATCATATTCAAATATTAAATTCATCGATACGATTATAAAAAGGTAAAGGTAAAGTTACATCCCATCTTCGAGACTGGGCTCGCGGGAGAACACTGCTAGGCTAGTGTCAAGCAGAATATATTATGCTGCGTAAATATAAAATTCCTAGCAACAGTCACAATGGTCAGAGGGATAGTAACCGGGGGATTTGGATAATTACATACTTACCCAAAACCGTAAGCTTTTTCGACGAAGTAGGGTGCAGAGAATTTGGGAATAGGTGCGCAAACATGGTATATTTCGAGTCCACGACAAAAAATCCCGAGCTTAATTGAAAAATATTGAGAAAAATGCGAAAAATTGTTGTCATTCCGTCTGTCCGGCATGTGGCCATTTTCTGTACTCTCTACCGTAAGTCATTTTTTTAGAAATTCGCATCGTGTTTTTCAAGCTGTTCACCCGCAAATAATTGGTGGTTTCGCAAGCTCCCCATGCTCACTTCCTTACCACCTTCGATTTGTTCACCCTCTTCAAAATTGAGAGTACGAGCTCTCAGACCACCTCACTAATATCGCCAGATCCACCACGGGCAAACACCCATTCTCACAGCCCTCGCAAGTGAGACCAAACTTGGTGTATGCGAGTTGGAGGGTGAGTGAAGTACTCACGGCTCACGAGCAGCACAAGCGTCGTCAAGAGATTTATAAGAGAGGAATCGCGAGAGAATCGACCACGCCGCGGCGGTAGGATTCATGTTTGCTCGATTCCGCTATAATTTTGGTTATAAGTACTTCAAATGATGCTCTTTCAAACTGCGTCGTCAGAATTTTGATAACTGTCGTCATCGTCGGGATTCAGAAGGCCAAACTTGGCACTATCACTTTTCGACAGTCAAATCGCGCTCACTTAAATGATCATATCTCCATTTAAAATAAAGATAGAAGGCCGTTATTTGTTTCAAATGAAAGCTACCATCATGCTCTACAATCTTATCTAGACGATATCATCCCTGGTCTTCATCATGGTGCGGGGCGGTCGGGTGTACCAAAAATGGTGTAACTTTGGGAATCGGAAAAACTATCTGGGTTTTCATGCTTAAGTTGTACAGCATACATGTGCCTCACTTCTCGCCAAAAATAAGGCAAATCGGAGTTGGAACAAAAAAAAGGACAGACACTTTTGTACGGCGACCCCAAAATGTGTTCAGGACAAGAGTACTTCCGTAACTTCAATTGCCCTCATTTGGGCTCAAAATCGTTCAAAAACTACAAAAACAACATTATAAGTGTCTTTCCCCCAATATTATAACACTTCCATTGGTCATAAATGGTCACCTGACCGAAAATTTTAAAATCGGTATTTTGGCCAATTTCAGCATGCGCTATGGACCCAAACGCATAAAATGGGTTAAATATAATGTAAATAAATTCTTCGAAACAGCTCGAAGAAAAAGGGCTCCTGAAAAGAGAATATTTCGCCTGAAGAATCCTAGGAAAGACGCAAAACAGTGCCGCTGGTCAAAATAGACGCAGAGACTCGGCTCATGGATAAAAATGTAGAACACGATGAGCTAAACATTTCATCTGAAGAAAGTTAGTCTTTATCTTTTCGTTGAAGCGTGCTACAGAGCCTGGAAGTTGGCCGAAACCGGCGACGGACGAGCGCTAAATAGAGGGAGGGAGAGGGAGGTCAGAGGGCGAGAGCGCCAGACGGTTAGAGCACGCGCTCTCGGGGGATTCTTGCCTATTTCTGACGAACTTCCAGGCTCTGTAACACGCTTCAACTATAAGATAAAGACAAACTTTCTTCAGATGAAATGTTTAGCTCATAGTGTTCTACATTTCTATCCATGAGCCTAGTCTGTACGTCTATTTTGTCCAGCGGCACAGTTGTGCGTTTTTCCTAGGATTCTTAAGGCGAAATATCCTCTCTTCAGGAGCCCTTTTTCTTCGAGCTGTTTCGAAGAATGTATTTACATTATATAGAACCCATTTTATGCGTCCATAGCGCATGCTGAAATTGGTCAAAATACCGATTTTCATATTTTCTGTCAGGTGACCATTTATGACCAATGGAAGTGTTATACTATGGGGGGAAGACACTTATAATGTTTTTTTTTTAAAGTTTTTGAACGATTTTGAGCCCAAATGAGGGCAATTGAAGTTACGGAAGTACTCTTGTCCTGAACACATTTTGGGGTCGCCGTACAAAAGTGATCCCCCTTTTTTTTGTTCCAACTCCGATTTGCCTTATTTTTGGCGAGAAGTGAGGCACATGTATGCTCTACAACTTAAGCATGAACACCCAGATAGTTTTTCCGATTCCCAAAGTTACGCCATTTTTGGTACACCCGACCGCCCCGCACCATGATGAAGACCAGGGATGATATCGTCTAGATAAGATTGTAGAGCATGATGGTAGCTTTCATTTGAAACAAATAACGGCCTTCTATCTTTATTTTAAATGGAGATATGATCATTTAAGTGAGCGCGATTTGACTGTCGAAAAGTGATAGTGCCAAGTTTGGCCTTCTGAATCCCGACGATGACGAGAGTTATTATTTGAAGTACTTATTGGGGTGTTCCAAAAGTTCCTGGAATTGTTTTCCAAAAAAAAATATTTCTTTGAAGGGATGAATCTCACTTACTAATAGTACATAGCATTGAGTAAGGCAATCGGTGCTCTTCAATTTCCGCGCCACATATTGGGGTGTCCGGAAAGTTCGTATAATGCTTCGGAAATAAGTCAGTTCGCGATCAAATGCAGTGATTGCGCAATCTGTTTGTCAACAATGTATTGCGTCACTCTGACGTTAAGTGGGATGTGGGTTGGATCAGTCTCGTAGTTTCTACACTTGTTGAAGTGGTGAAGTATTGCCGATATTTTGATACAGCTGTGTTGAATTACTGTGGGAAATCGCTCCATCGTAGATCGGATCTTCGATGGACAGATTCCATAATAGACATGTGCGAGGAGTGAATCATGTATAATAACCCAGCGAAGATACAACAGTGTTTCGACACCGATGCGAAGCACAAACCCGTTCCCTTGAAGAAAATGAGGAAATTCACTGATTCTTTCTATCATTACTTGTTCCGATCTAATAAGAGATCCTTCCTACTGGAACCGCCATCAATGCCGACCTCTTCTCTGAACAACTGGAAGAAGTCGCGATCAGAGTCCCTCCCAGACTCCTGAACCAGGGCAAAATTCTTCTTCTGATGGATAATGCTCGCCCACATCGAGCGAAGATGACCCAGAAGAAAATGGACGAGCTGAAGATCGAGAGGATTCCCCATCCACCGTATTCCCCGGATCTCTCCGCATGCGAGTACCACTGCTTCCGCTCTCTCTCTGACTTCTGCAAAGGAAAGAAGTTCAAGAATCGAGATGAAGTTGTGAGGGCTTTCGTGAACTGGGCGGTCTCGAAGAAACCCGTATTCTGGAAGAGAGGAATCGAGACCCTGCCCAATCGCTGGAGGGAGGTAGTGAGAAAGAAGGGGGCATACATTGGTCACTGAGAATTGTAAAGCATTGAATAAAAAATAAAAACAAAAAATTATACGAACTTTCCGGACACCCCAATAGATAAGCAATTTCGAGGTTCGCAAGAATAGTGCGATTCCGAAGTTGTGTATCAAAAATGACCAAACGCCAAATTCTTTCCTATGAAGAGACATAATTCATGTGATAATGCCAAGTTACTTGGTAGTTGCGAACTAGCTTATTGGACACTATCCTGGCCCTCTAAATCGCGCTGTACAATTATTACAAGACTCGAAATTTTCGACGTTTTTAAAATTTTTATCGATTTTGATACCAACAACGGTTACAAACGACAATAACTAATTTATAACGAATTTGCATTGCACAGTTAGAGCGATTGATTAGCAAAGAACTATGAAAATTTGAAAAATTCCAAAAAAATACCTTCCTTCGCCAAAGGTTAAAAAAAGTTTTGATGTTTTTCGGCCGTCGTTAAAGAATGATGCTATTTTAAATGTTCAATTGAAAGGTCTATTGCTACCTCTAATTCACAATAAACCAGAGTTTTGAAATTTCAAAGAAAACGACATTATACATTTTTCAAACATGGACCAAAAACGCACATTTGATACTATTTCATCATCACTAGGCAATCATTTAAAGAAATAGCCTTCGCACAATATATTTAAAGTCAATCTATAATAGATATGAGGAATGATTAATTTCATCGACTTATGATTCGTGAGAAAATAAATTCAGAAAAAAATTCCAGGAACTTTTGGAACACCCCAATATAACCAAAATTATAGCGGAATCGAGTAAACTTGAATCTACCGCCGCTGACCCCCTTCAAATGGTCGATTCTCTCGCGATTCGCCTCATAATGACCTGAACATGGTACAGCTCAAATCGCGAGTCTATATCTGTTGACATTTCAAACCCAATACTTTCTGAATCCACAAGATTACCGCAGTTGAAGGAAGAGTGGATCACGTGCAACAACCCTGAGTGGAAGCTTCAGTGGGCCGATCCCGATGAGAAGCCAGAGCCCGTCCCGAACAAAGACACTCAAGAAAAGAAAGAACTCCCCATCTTCTTCTTTTACTCACTCAGTCCAATCTATGTTGGGATTCTCACACCTGGCCTCACCGTCAAGGTTGATGTGATTTCTACTGAACTGCAGGAGATGGTCAACCGAGTGCTTCCCTAACTCATGTGCCAGGGAGAACATCGTTCGCCTCCTTGATAGTGGTAGATCCTATCATGTGATAATCACCTAGAAGAAAACGAAGGAATTGAACATCGAAAGGCTCCTTCCTAAATCATAGACCTCAGACCATGGCTCATGCGACTACCACGCATTCAGATCTCTTGCTGACTTCTGCAAGGAAAATACGTTCAACAAAAGAGGCGATCTGGAAATGAATTTTTAATAATGTATTGACTCCATTCCCCTGACCTTCTGGAATAGAGGACGCGGGACCCTGCCCTGTAGGTGGGAGAAGGTTTGAGGGAATTCATGGGGCCTAGATAGTTGAGGGAATGTTGTTATCTATTGGTAAAATATTGAAAACAAAAATGGCAAAAAAATCTAAAAAATATGGGACACCCTAATAACTATTATAACACAGGTCTTCTGAGAGATCGCAGGTGCCGTTTTACAAACTGTTCAAATTGCTTCAATCGGAACCCTGGTTTGGTGGTTGATGTACCTGAGGCCTAGTAACATTCATTAAAGTTTTTGGAGCCGTGGATTCAAAATTGCCTAAAAGCCGGCTCTCACCATTTCGAAATTTCAAAAATTCATATCTCCCTTCAAAGTTGAGCAAATGAGTCGCTAAAAAAACTAAAATGATCCACTCGTCGAGTGGAATAACTTTGTTGTTAAAGAGAAATTGAACGGAACACAAATGAATGGCGAAAATCCAAAAAGTTTGGATTTTTGGATGAGAAAAATCGAGAAAAATTCAGTTCCTGAAAAATAAAATCATTACTACCTAAGAGTTTAATACAGATTCGAATTCTACGACCTTTTCTACCCCGGGGAAAATTACTTCCAAAAAATTCGAGATCGTAATGTCGCGCTTTTTTCGCCGAGAACATGTCCGATCGCGTGTTTTTGCTCAAGATCGAAAATTTAACTATATATTTTTTGTGTCGAAATCACTCAGATATATGACGGCAGTTGCGTAAGAATCGGACAACGACCTGAAGGACTTGGCACACTGATTTTTCGAAAACTTGTGGAAAGGGGTTCTCGAAGGTGCTGATTAACATGGGCAACTTCATTTTGCACCAACTCGACCGGTTAAGCCAGGCTGCATGTAGGTTGCATCTACCTTTACGTTCATAACTCAGTAACTTATTGAGGAATCAACTTGAAATTTTTACAGTGATAAAATAAGATACCTACGAATCGGACGACACTAAATAAGGATATGTTATTTTTCACTAAAATTCGGAAAAATAGGTTCTCGAATATAAGGCAGAAACCGAAGACGTGAATTATATAGGAAAATGCGCCTTGTGCTGAGGATCATTTTTCGTATACAGGGTAAGATGTCTCAGTTCCGCGTTTTAAAGTTACATGCATATTTATAGGGCCTCTGCGCCGCGCTCTCTCCACAAAGAGTGACGAAAGAGAGTGTGTTTTTTTCGACGGGAATTGGCATATAAAGGTTGGTAAGCATCGAAACTTGAAAGAAAAGATATATCTGAGTGATTTCGACACAAAAATTATATAGTGAAATTTTCGATCTTGAGCAAAAAAAACGCGATCGGACATGTTCTCGGCGAAAAAAAGCGCGATATTACGATCTCGATTTTTTTGGAAGTAATTTTCCCCGGGGTAAAAAAGGTCGTATAATTCGAATCTGTAATAAACTCTTAGGTAGTAATGATTTTATTTTTCAGTAACTGCATTTTTCTCGATTTTTCGCATCCCAAAATCCAAACTTTTTGGATTTTCGCCATTAATTTGTGTTCCGTTCAATTTCTCTTTAACAATAAGAGTGACTATCTGAGAGAACCGAGCAATATCACCTATAGGCCGTACAACGAAATATAAAGTGCTGATTTTAAGATCTCTCTAGGGGTAACTTTTCACGTAGAGTTCGAAAATCGACCTTAGAATGCCGTATCTCTGACTCCTCGTTTTCAGTGTCGCGCTGTTTCCAGGTGGTCAGTTTTTGTAACTTATGAACGGCTTATCCAAACCCCATAAATGCATAGTAATTCTGAAATATCTCGACGAGATAAGCATTTTTACTGTTGAAAGTGAAAGACTAGCTCATCTGTGAAAGAAATTATGGCCATTTAAATGTTCAAATTCGCCGGCCTGAAAAAGTTTCAAAAGCTGTGCACTTTTAACTATGCTCATTAGATTCTGCGTGAAAAGTTACCCCTAGGCACATAATTGCAGGAAAATCGATGTTTGGTAAAGCAGGTTTATGAAACGCCAAAAATGAAAATGCCTGTATAATGTGAGGGTTTTCTATAGTTTTCAGACGATCCACTGTGGCTTCAGATCAGTTTTGAGCATTTTATGACTATTTTATCCCAGTGGAAATAAATGAAGCTGAAAAAAACCGAATTTGGCGCTTTTTCAAAAATCCGATTTTATTCACACCGATTTTTCCCAAGTTTATGGCCAGTCAACTTTCCATTTTAAATCGGAATCCGGCATTTGCTCAGCAGATCTTCCAGTATGTCTCGACATTAGTCATAAAAAGTACTAGTAAGGCTGACAACATATCAGTAAGTCATGATTATTATTGCTTGAAAATGACTGACGAGAGCGAACAATTTTGATTAAGTGGGTATTTACAAAGTTCGCGTAGACTGAGGAACAAACTTATGTAATTTTCAACTCTCTTAATATAGGCCAACAAAAACGGATGCTATATAACACGTCCAATCAATTGAAAAATTGGTAAAATTTTAGTCATTGAAATACAAAAATTTATAAAATCATGCAAAATATATTTTAAACGCCAGTAATCGAGTTAATTCGAATTAGAAAGTGATAAATTGTTGAAATATCAATGATTCACACTAAACTTTTCGCAAAATATAAAATTTGTATTTTCAATCCTTCACAAAAACAGGTTTTCAAGCAATAATAATCATGGCTTACTACTATGTTGCCAGCCTCACTAAAACTTTTTCTGACTAATGTCGAGACATACTGGAAGATCTGCTGAGCAAATGCGGGATTCCGATTTAACATGGAAAGTTGACTGGCCATAAACTTGGGAAAATTCGATGTGAATAAAATCGGATTTTTTGAAAAAGCGCCAAATTCGGTTTTTTTCAGCTTCATTTATTTCCACTGGGATAAAATAGTCATAAAATGCTCAAAACTGATCTGAAGCCACAGTGGATCGTCTGAAAACTATAGAAAACCCTCACATTATACAGGCATTTTGATATTTGGCGTTTCATAAACCTGCTTTACCACCCATCGATTTTCGTGCAATTATGGGGCTAGGGGTAACTTTTCACGTAGAATCGAATGAGCATAGTTAAAAGTGCACAACTTTTGACATTGTTTCAGGCCGGCGAATTAGATAATTTATATGACCATAACTTCTTTCACAGATGAGCTAGCCTTTCACTTCAACGGTAAAAATGCGTATCTCGTCGAGATATTTCAGAATTACTATGCATTTATGGGGTTTGGATAAGCCGTTCATAAGTTACAAAAACTGACCACCTGTCAACAGCGCGACACTGAAAATGAGGGGTCAGAGATACGGCTTTCTAAGAACTCTACGTGAAAAGTTACCCCTAGGGAGATCTTAAAATCAGCACTTGATTTTTCGTTGTACGGCCTATAGTTAGTTCTCTCAGATAGTCACTCATAAAGTCATTCTTCTCGACGAGTGGATCATTTTAGTTTTTTAGCGACTCATTTGCTCAACTTTGAAGGAAGATATGGATTTTTGAAATTTCAAAATGGTGAGAGCCGGCTTTTAGGAAATTTTGAATATTTTGAATTCCCGTCTCCAAACGCTTTACTGAATGTTACTAGGCCTCAGGTACATCAACCACCAAACCAGGGTGCCGATTGAAGCAATTTTAACAGTTTGTAAAAGGGGGGTCTCAATTTCATGCAATCTCCAGAAGACCTGTGATAAAGCTTTCATGGTTAAGCATTTATAACGCATCCGATCTCCTAGGAATTACATTTACGGAATCACTGATTCTGCCTTCTCAATATGCAAACACATCAAGGGAGCGAATTTTCCCATGCATAATCATCATTTGAATATATTATTTCTACAAATATGCTCCGGAAAGATGCAAAACTCATTCGGAATGCTATTGCTTTTCTTTATCCCTATTTTACTTGTGAAATGTGGTCAGCCATGCAAGGAAATTTCAACGGGATGTAAGTGAATTTTAATAATAATAATGATAATTGTTTCTCATCTTAAATGCAGGCCCAACTGTATTCGACGATACAAAGTTCACAATCGATAAAGTTGTTTCTGACATCAAACAGGGTGTCAAAGATGTTTGGCCTTCGTTTCGTAAAATCTATTTACTTGCTTGGCTCAGAGTCGTGATTTCTTTGCCAAATACGAAACGAATCTGCACACATTTGCTGTTGAAGTGGAGAGTAAGTTGATGGTGGATAAGTTTTTGCTTGAGGTATACTAATAGATATTTCGTAAACAATTATCGAAATTCAGCGTATTCTCAAACTTCAACCGCAGCACGGCGAAAAAGTATAATTTAAAATCAAACACATTATATTTATTACACGTTTCAGTTCCAGAAATTGTCCGAATTCGAAAAAAATTGTGACGAAGAATAGTATATCTGCAAATATAACAACAACAACAACAAGATCACCACCAACAACAACAGCAACAGCAACAACAACAACTTCAACAACATCACCAACGACAACAACAACAACATCACCACCACCAACAACAACAACCACAACAACAACATCATCACCAACAACAACACCAACAACAGCAGCAACAGCTTCAACAACATCACCAACGACATCAACAACATCATCACCACCGCCACCACCACCAACAACAACAACAACACCGACAACAACAACAACTACAACATCAACAACTACAACATCACCTCCAAAAACAACTACAACAACAGCAGCAAATACAAATAAACCTTCCGAACCGCCCGAAAGTATTTCCTCGACTCCATCCAAAAGTGAACGTTGTAAAGAGCTGCTGAGCACTGTGAGAAAATGCACAAGTGAGTCACGAATTTTATTGCAGCGAACAAGAAAATATAATTTCAGATTGCACCAGACCCACTTACGATATGATACATATGATCTTCACGTGCACCAAACATTACGTGTTTGACCTATCCCTGGAAACAGTTTGGCGACGGAAATTCATGTGCATTAAATTGGGTATTTAAGCGTCAAATCGCTTGCGAATTCGAGAATAATCGGCCGAAATTAGTTTACGAAACTAATGGAAAATCAGAGGAATTCAAGGGAGAGTTTGCATGCCGTCGACTACGTATGCTCAATTTATACCTATATTGATTTTGATAACTTTATAAATTCAAGCTAATGAAAAAGTACTCCGGGACCCGTGTCACAATACGTGTGCTGAGGCCGCTCAGTGCGATGAAAATACGGTTAAAACTCATTAAATTTATACAAAAAAAATAAATTTGTTTCAGCTAGTCTGCAGTTGTCTGAGAGGATTTGTCGATGTGTCTCTTCAAAATGGTAAACCGGCTGGTAGTATTTGCAAGTGCAACAGAGAAACTGTTGGAACAGGTTTTGAAGGGCTTAATTTTCGAACAAAAATCTTAATTTTTACAGATTATGTTATGTTGTTCGATGAATCGGAATCAATTCTCGATGAAAAACGCTCAAAGATACATTTTCTTTCCCAATTTTTGAAATTCATCGACATTGATCACTCTGATAACCGGTACATATGATAATAATAATGTGATTTCGAGAGCATAAGCAGATTCGGGCTTGTTGGATTCGCCGAAACGGCTGACCTTATCGTTCCCCTCGTGCCGAAATCAAGTGAACAAACTATACTTGCGAACATGGCAACTCGAAAGGAAGTAGTACCATGTCATAGCGATGTCCCAATTAATTGATTACTTTAGTTGGGGAAGGCCACGAACATTACCGGTGCGCTAAAAGTGGCCAATAGATATGTAAGTGGCGTTGAATGTTTCTCGTTTATGCATCTTACAGGTATATAGTTCACTGTCTGCTGCTTCACAGAGACCAAGGATTACAATCCTTATTACAGACGGCGCGCCAACTAGATTTGATATGCCAGGTAAAGGATTATTCTAACCCATCCAATAATTTACAAAAAAAAATGGTGAAGAAGGACATTCGGGATGTGGAAAGCCTAGGCCGATATTAAAATGAGTGTTTACGATTACAATACCGTCGTAGTCAAATTACACCGTTTGGAAATGTCGAGTCGATTTGAAGTCATTCAATTCGTGACAGACCGCGCGCTGGTGCAGCGGCAAGGGGAAAGAAATGAGGTTTGTCATTTAAAAATGTTTCAATTTCAGCTAGTGTCGCTAAAGTTGCCGGGAATCCGGATTTGGAAAATGCATTGAAGGCAGATCCCGAATTCTCTAGAAATATCATACTCGAAATACAGAGAAATGAAACAGTCTTGGCGGCGGTATTCAATAAATTAGTGAATGAATTGAGACGGGAGGCGAGCCTGATGCGTGACAAATATAGTGAGCGCTCCACATTTGATTCAACATATAATGCAAATTTAGAATCGGAAATTTTCACAATTTATATTTCGAGAGAAACTAATGACAGCGACGTGCAGCTAATGAGAGCGATAACTTCTGAGGATGAGGAACTGGGAATCTGCGATTTCGATGTAAGTGTTTCGGAGGAAATAAAGACGCCAAAAAGTGCCATTTGAGGAGCTCAAAACAACGGTGCTGGATCGACTTCAAATTAAAATGTGCGTATAATATGCATAAAGATGAATATGCGTTATGCTGATACTAGCAACACGCATTTCGTAAACTCAAAAACGGTGTTCGTGAAATGCGATAATTAAATGAAAACAGAACAGTACAATTCCTCTAATATATTGAATTATATTATTGTATGAAATATAAGTGTCGTGAAAGGCTTTTATAATGGTTAACTTGCAAACAATAAAATACCGCTTAGAATGAAATGTCCAACTAAAACATTTTCTTCCCATACTGAAGAGTGTAGTCGAAAGTACAATGAAGATGTTGAAAACGGAAAATTACCCGGTCCTGATCGAAATAAGCAGAGATCTTAAAGAGTGACTTAGACATGCTATCAGAACACTTTATCGGAAATGCTCAATTAGAGGATAGCACATTAAGAGATCCCGCGCAGTCTCTCGAAATCTATCATTTCGCTAATCTTCAAAAAATGAAAAATATTGGACATGATTAAGAGGCCGGATCTGAGAATATCACGCTATTCACGAAAAAATCGAGCTGGGACAGGGAATGAAGGGAAAATCGTGAAATGGGTTCTAGCGTTATTTGGGCATCCTGAGGGATGTCTCACACTCCCCCAAAGTCTCATTGTCCAGATTTCATTTCGGACTTCATTGCACCGAGCCGGATCTTGGCACCTCCTTCTTTGAGAGCCAATATCCCGATTACAGTTGAAAATCGAGCAAAATTTACCGCCGAGTGACCCCGGCTCATTTTTCGAGCTCTATCGATCTATCTAAATCAGATTATGAGAATGTTCATTTAAACCATGCTACATTCAATGTCAATTTTCTCGAAAACTAATGGAAAGGAGCAGCTATAATTTTAAGAGTAAATGCATCTGAACGAAAGCTGTCGAATGGGGTGCTTGCGCCGAAAATACGGACACGCCTGTGAAGGTTTCGCCATGTAGACTTTCCCGGATCGCTTGAACTTTTTTTTCCACAGTCAATTGTCACTTACACCGCTCTCTTCTGACCGCGCGGCCAAGAATGATAATTGTTCCTAACAATTTTCTGTGGAAAACAGAAAATGACAGAAAATTGTTAGGAACAATTATCATTCTTGGCCGCGCGGTCAGAAGAGAGCGGTGTAAGTGACAATTGACTGTGGAAAAAAAAAGTTCAAACGATCCGGGAAAGTCTACATGGCGAAAGTTTCACAGCCGGGTCCGTGTTTTCGGCGCAAACACCTCATTCGACAGCTCTCGTTCAGATGCATTTACTCTTAAAATTATAGCTGCTCCTTTCCATTAGTTTTCGATAAAGTTTACATTGAATGCAGCATAGTTTAAATGAACATTCTCATAATCTGATTTAGATAGATCGATAGAGCTCGAAAAATGAGCCGGGGTAACTCAGAGGTACATTTTGAAATCGAAGATTTTAAGTGAGTTCCTGTGAACTACTGTGAATGAAACATGACAAGACAAATTAATTATTTTATTACAAATATTATAATTAGCCACTGCGAACAAATATAAGCAAATTATTCATGTAAAAAATAAGTGATAAAGTGCACAAAGATAATACAATTGAAATTTACAAATAATGCTCAAAGACAAAAAAGAGTGAATCCTCTGGAAAGCTGCACTGGAGCGACAATCTGAACTGCATTTGCAGTAATTTTCGTCCAATTAATGTGTGATTTCACCCCAAGGCTGTAGCCGTTGAATCCCGCGTCATGAACCGTCATCATCCTCATGGTTACACCATCACTTGCAAGATTCGTTCTATGCCGGTCCCAATCACCTCTGGTCAATTTGAAATATTCTCTTCTCAACAATGCCCCGCTTATTTCGTACAGGTCAAGCGTGTCAACCAGCTTCAGTAATGCCGAAACATAGATTGCTGCAACCATTGTACTTTTGGGGAACAGTAATCGGACAGCCCTAGAGTGATCGTCTAGGGACATACAAACATGAACGGTCAGCTCGCTATTTCCAGTTCACAAAAGACAACAATTCGATTGAAACTTACTACGCCATTGTTCAGGGATATTTCTTGCTGCTATGAAGATGCTTTTGATATTATTAGAACTGCACAATTTTAAGATAATATACCTGGAAAAAAATACAAATCTGTGCTTCAAATTTCTTTCCTCTATGTGACCAAAGTTGGCAGGGAAAGATGTCAACGCACATCATTTGTGGATTCAGAGTCTGTACGATCACTTCAAGTCGATCGATCTTAACGGCATCCAACGTCTTCACTACCTCTTCCAGAATATGCTCGCGAGCGTCGAAATTATCCAGCACAAGCTTTTCCACGTTCGAGAAAAGATGGAGAAACTGGTTCAGCTTTTGGCTATTGTTCGATCGTTTATCTTCGATCTTCTTCGTCGTATGACTCCGATTCAAAAATGTCTTGACTTGCGCATAGCTCCAGTATGTCAGATAAATTGAAGCTGCATTTAGCAGAATTGGGAAGAATGCAGGCCATGCAGCGTACAACACTACGCACATAGGGCCTCGAACCTTTAAAAAATCGGGGAAATTTTAATGACACGTGTATTTAGACTTGACCCTATGTACTATAATACTATGCTGAATATATGAACTCACGCCGAATCAAGCGGCGCTAGGTCGGATCATAGCCTTCGCAATGTAACCAAAAATGTTACTTTTCTTGAGAATTTTCAAAGTAAGTTCCCAACTGTCAAGAAGCCAGCAGGTCGGATGATCAACGTCGCTCAACCAAATTTGCGCCCTTCTGAGAACGTACATTTGAAGGGCGCTCATTGTTTACCCGACGGCGATAGTCCGACCTAGAAAAGAATACAAAGATTTACTCACGTAGCTCATGCGGTGCTGACGGTCGATTTGCAAGAAATCCAAAGTGCACAAAGATAGGATGACAAAGGTAATCGAAGAGTAAAAGAAAAAGAAGAGTTTGGGCCAGAACGCATAAGTTGAGCATCCAATCAAGGCGAGCAGCAACAGATTCAATTAATTTCGACTCCTTCCAACTTGAATCTTTCTTGTCAGTCATATTTTCGTTGTAGCCCCAATAGACTTCCACCGCACCCTAACATGCGTGTTAATTAAAGTACCACTCTGGGGAATTTTTTTGAATTCGTGGGTAGTCCTTGAACAGTAGGCTCTAGCGCACCAATTCAAACTTTTGTTTTTATTATTTTATACAGTAAATCCATTACCTAATCGATCTGCAGTTTCATATAGTACCGAGAATTCAATTTTTTTTGAATTGGCGCGCTAGGTCCTGCTGTTCATGGACACCCCGCAAATTCAAATTCAATATTTTTGAATGGCACTTTAAGATTCAATGAGATTTCAATAAGGACTTAGTAAAAACACTCACCTCCTCGTGTCTATTGATCTCTTTAAGCCACTGTCCTATTCCCGTTCCAGCTGAGTAACATTCGGGGAAAATCGCGCGCATATAAACCGCTCTCGTTTTATCTTCAATTCCAGTGCACAAGTGGACTCGTTCGAGAAGGCCGATGCTTGGGCTAACTAGCTGATACCACAAGGGTGAAATCTGAGTCAATAATTTAGGTATTACTTAATTTATTTTAAAATTCATATGAAAATACCTTTCTCGAACCGATCTCCGAGCCATCACCCATTCGAACAATCATTCGAACGATATCGGGAGGAAGAGTATCGAGGGAGAGATGTGCGGGTTTGGCGTTGGTTTGGCCTAATATCTCCCGATACCAGCGGCTTGCGAACATGTGAAATGTGAAGCAGCTGAAGAGATTTACTGTGATAATTCGAAATAAAGGGTGAATGAGAAGGGAACTTGCAAGACTTGAAGATTCAAAAAATGCGCGCCAAGCAAGAGAGACGCGTTTACTGTATCTTATGTTGGCCCGCTTCCAAATATTCGAACTTGGTGCCCACACTTTCATCAATAGCATAGTACTGTAACACGCTACGTTCGGGAAAATACCGATTGTTTGCAAAGTATGAGGTGCCAGTCAATAACGGGCGAGCATACAATTATACTTTTGAATTAATCAAGTAGTTGATTGATTACAAAGCTACATTAAATAATGACATAATGTTCATATTCAGTGTCCAGTGCGCTTGTATTCCCTAGATGCGGTAAAAGGTTGTAGTGGTATGTTCCGATACGTTTGCTACTTTTCAAATCTCATGCGTATTTTCCATAAAGATGGATAGGAGTTAAATCCTTGAATATAGTGAAACGTTGAATCTATCCTTCATCCCTCTGTGTTCTCTGCCTCCGGCTCCTCTCATCTCCTCTACATGCCATTCTGAGATGCTTGTGCCAAAGATACATTATAAGTGTTTATCGATTATAGTTAACCAGAGTGAATAAGAAAAATTCGTATCAAAATATTTAAAAAAAAGTATATCATGGAAATACAACAATAATGTACAACACAATACGCGAATGCACAATGTGAATCCTCTGGAAACCTTCACTGTGCAAATAACTAAGCTATGTTTTCGGTATTATTTTTCCATCTGATGTGCATTTTCACTCCTTCTCCATAACCGATGAATCCCGCGTAATGATATCGTTAGGAATAGTATCAAGGGAGAGTTGGCCGGAGCCGACGAATGTTCGATATAAAAATGTCGAATAGGAAGATGGCGATTGAGGTGTCGCAATTCAAGATATACAGTGAATGAGGGGGGCGTACACAAATTTGGCTATATTGAAAAATGCGCGCTTACTAGGGTAAACGCGCCCTCTCCGGTAATTGCGCAGGACCGACTTCTAAGCTTGCAGTGCCAACCATCAATGACACGTACACTGTTTAAAATTTATTGTTGAATTAATCGACCACAATTTCAGTATAATATACTGCAATGCATAATCAGCCAGAACGGTTGTATCCTCTAGACACATTACAGCAATGTAGTGGCAGGTTGCGGTTAGCTTGCGACTTGTCAAATCTCAAGTGCGATTTCACTGCACGTGGGTAGCCAACGAATGTGGGGTCGTCCCTAGTTGCCATTCTCATGATTACCCCGCGAGCGAGGAAGTTATTTGCCTGAAATTTAAATAAGATTACCAAAATTAGAAATTACCAAAAGTAAAGATTAATATTCCAAAGATAGCTAACCATCATGTCCCATTCTTGTCTGGTGCACGTGAAGTATGTGGGGGTTGACAAACCAGAGATTTCATACAGATCAACAGAAACATTAAGCTCCATGAGCGGAGTTATAACATTGCCTGAAGTGAAATTAATTAAACAGGAAAAAAAGGAAAGGCACTTACTGTCTAGTTCGCTAAATCGGAGGAAAACCTGATCGATATGGTGATCCTGACACAGCTTTATGATTGTATCACTGCAAAATTTTGCACGTTAGCCTGGTAAATAATAATAAAAATGTGATATGAATTAACTCACGCCAGATACTGGTTCAGCACTTTACCACGAACTTCAATTTGATTAATCCGAACTCCTTTCAGCGTTCTCATAATTGCTTCCAGCACCTTCCATACATTTGGTTCGTCAAAATCTTGGAGCACCAATGTTTCTATCTTATCGAACATATTAAAAAAGCGAGACATTCTATGACGATTCTTGCGGCATTTAACGGTACTTCGATTAGTCGAAAAAATGAGCACAATGAATGTGAAGAAAACCGGCAGCGAAAAAAACGCTGATATCAATTTTCCCGCGTAAAGTGCGTATAAGGCCAGAGTGAACACTAAGATGAGCTGCAGGAACATGATGCAGAGTGGTTGGCCAAGTCCGTGCCTGATGTGACAAGGCTTTGATGACACTTCGATAGCGTCCTGGAATATTATTATTGAGTCTTAACACGTATCTGAGCTGTGACGATGTGTTATGCTGAATTAACATCAGTCCAGAGCAATAGCAAAGACAGTAATTTTGAATGCAATCATTCATAATGGAACGTATACTAGTTGCCAAATTATATAATGCTCAAGTGTAATTGAATGAAACTCACATCGCTGTATTCGCCCTTGGAACTCAACCAACCGCCGACACCCACTCTGCTGGCGTATCTCCTAGGCAGAATGACATGTATGTTAACCATCTCGATCGTCTCCGTATTCGCATCCTGCATCCAGTTCATATTTTCTTCCGAGATTCCCGGGCAGAAGTGGATTCGTTCCAGAGAATCCTCTATTTTTCTCCCGGTAAAATACTGATTGACCAAAACGTTCCAGAACGGCGAAATCTGTAAACATAGTTTCGAAAAAGATCAGTGAAATGTAACATGATCACCAAACTTATTCATGCCCAAAGTTAAAAGATACCAAGCACATTGCAGTTGACGTGTTTTCAGCTCGAATGATTCTCCTGATAATGTCAGCGGGAAGAGTCGAGAGGTTGAGTGGATCGGCCATGTCCAGTAATGGAATCATGTGAACCGGAAAACACATACTTCACAACATTTTGTCAGAACTAAATCACAATACACAAAATAAACAAATCGAATTATATGACACAGAAACGTAGATGCATGGAACCATCGTTCAACATTCAAATGCATTAGCACCAACTCAAATGCGTGCGCGCCAATTGACTAACACAAGGTCTGACATAAGTTAGCGTCTTGCCAGAATAGATGTAGTGTTTACTATATGCCATAAGAATAGCAAATATAAAAATAAGGATTTATCATTACTAGAATGCGTACGTGTGTGCGCTGGATAAATTGATTTTTGTGATAATACAATCATTTCGAAAAATAACTTAGTGAGCAACGAAATGTATATTCGTAGATAAAATCAATGAATGTCAACAGGAGCATTGAATCCTCTCGATGGAATAATAGGTCGAAGTGGTTGAACTAATCCTGCAAACGTTTTCTCAAATCTCAGATGAGATTTCACTCCGGCTTCGTATCCACTAAAGCCATCATCATGAATCGTGCTTATTCTCAGCAGTATTCCGCTCTCAGTAAGAATATCTCTGCTTATATTCATCCATTGCCTCCTTGACTTTTTGAAATATCTGATTGTGTTTGGCGATGACACTTCGTAAATGTCGACGCAAACTCCATATTTCATAAATTCGCGAATAAAGTATCCTGCATTAAAGACTACTATCTCGATCTCTCTCGAAAAAAACTGAATTGAAGTGCGTCTTAAAGACTTAAAGTAATTCAAGTAAACATACTTAAATGCATTTCTAAAATGTAGTTTGTTGTGAGCAAAACATATCGAATGTGATTGCGTTTGCACAGCTTGATAATCGCTGCCAGGAATACGTCGGTAGCACTGAAAAAAAGAATATTTTTACTTGAAATTGATAAATAGTGGGAGGCAAAAACAACTCACATTACACCCTTCGCAAAGTATGAACAACGCACTTCCAGTTGATCAATTTTGATTCCTTCAATCATTGATATCACATGTTTCTGAACTGCTTCGTTCATTTCGAAATTCTGCAGAACCAGCATTTCGATGGATGTGAAAAGAGCGAAGAATCTTTTGTAACGATCACGAGTTTTCCGTTTCTTCTTAGATCTTTGTTTTGAAGACAGGCCAAGAATCGAAATGAGGACTAATGAGATGAATACTAGAAGAACTGAGGCGGTGCGGAGGGCCCATATTTTGATCAGAGCTGCTAGACCAGCGAGTAACGCAATCCAGAGAAGATATTTGATGAGTGTGTTCGTCGATCGATTGCCACACTTGATGTGCTGAGGCGTGGTTTCCATTTCGACGCCATCCTAAAAAGGAGTAAATTTTACATAAAGAAAATTTCAACGTATGACTACACGTTTCAAAAATGTTGATTACTAATTTCTCAGACGGCATTACTGTTTAGAATCATTACGAATTTTCATAATTTAGGAGAAGATATTTCAAGAACATTGCTCAAAATTGGTGAAAACAATTCATTTCGTACCTCGGATAGTCTAGCTAGAATTACACCGCCACGGTATCTTTTATGAACTTTCAGCCAGTCTCCCATCCTATTAGCATATCTAGCATGCATAATTGCATGCATCTGAATTCGATCCATCGACTCCTCCTTTCCCTCCTTCGTGAGCGTCCAATCATCATCAACGATTCCGGTGCACAAGTGAACTCTTTCCAGAGGCGAGGACAGTTTCCTACCATTGAGAGGGAATCGAGGTGAGAGTGCATACCAAGATCGAGAGATCTGAATTTGGCATCTTGATAATATGTAAAATTCGTGACACAAATAGTAATTTACTAGATGAAGCTCGCTTTCCGTGAAGTCGTCCATTCGTACAACGATTCTGATTATATCAGGAGGAAGATTGGCGAGAGAAATTGGGTTCATATTGATGACGTATGACATGGTGGAAAATTTGTGAAATGATGAATTGGAGAAACTGAATGTGACAAAGAAGTAATTTTCTGAACACAAGATCAGATGTATGAAATAAAACGCAGCTGTCACTGCAACAGTGCATGTTCTTTCATGAAAATGCAAATGCCCCCCCCCCTCCAGATTTCTTTTTCATTTTAAGCACATTATGCAAAATGACAAAAGTGATGAATTTTCTCACGAATAATCACCCATCGAATAGAATTTCTAAATAAATGAGCTCCGTGGTCAAACAGCATTCATTCACAATGGTACTTATTACTTATCGTCTTTCTTATTATTTTAGTTGCCAAATCTGCTCAGCCATGCAAGGAAATGTCCACGGGATGTAAGTGAATTTGGAAAAAAAATGTGTTCATTTTGGACTTCCTCAATGCAGGCTCTACTACATTCGACGATACAAAGTTCACAATCGACCAAGTTGTATCTGACATCAAACAAGGTCTCAAAGAGGTATGAAGCTACAATTTGGCAAGACTATGCCAAAATTGTATTCGTTTCAGAGCCATGATTTTTTCGCAAAGTACGAAACGAATCTGCACACTTTCGCAGTAGAAATGGAGAGTAAGCTATTATGCTTTGTGATAATACCTCCGAATTGCCCAAAAATATTTCTTCGACTCCATCCAAAAGTGATCTTTGCAAAGAGCTGCTGAGCACTGTGAGAAAATGCACAAGTGAGTCACGAACTTGTTGCATTTAACAGAAAGTATAATTCCAGATTGCACCAGACCCACTTACGATACGATAATTATGATATTTACATGTACAAAGCATAATGTGTTTGACCTATCTCTGGAAACGGTTTCATGATGGAAAAACATTGCACATTAAACTATTTATTTCAGCGTCAGTTAACTTTTTATTTCGTTGACAATCAGTTAGTGTACGAAGCAAATGGAACGTCCGAGGAATTCAAGGGAGAGTTTGATTGCCGTCGACTGCGTATGTTCCTTTTGTTCGCAGTATTGACTTAGATATACAATAGCTAAACATAATTTAAGCCGTTGAAAAAGTGCAGCGGGACCCGTGCAGAAATACTTGTGCTGAGGCTGCTCAGTGCGATGAAAAAACGGCAAAATCTAAATACTATATGCACACATAATATTAACTTTTAACAGCTGGTATGTAGCTGTTTGAGAGGGTTTATCGATGTTTCCCACCAACATGATAAGCCAGCAGGCAGCATTTGCAAATGCAACAACTCGGGGACTGTTGGAACAGGTTTTTTTAAAAGTTAACACAATAAAATGTGTTTACAGACTACGTTATGTGTTCGATGAATCGTGGTCCATTGCTCCTGAGAACCGCTCAAAGATGATACATTTTCTTATAGAATTTTTGAAATATATTGACATTGATCATACTGAAAACCGGTAAGTGTATGCTTGACTATCTATAAGTTTAGACTATAATATATGGCCAAAATATATGTTGCAGATTGTCGATTGTTCCCTTCGGAAGTTGGGCTGAATTGCTCGTTCCACTTCTGCCGAAATCGAGTACCCAAGATATCATTTGGAAGATGGCGAAACGGAAAGATTAAGTATTTCCATAACTTAGCCTTATCTCAAAAAGGATTCTTCAGTTAGGCTTTGCCACAAACACCGCACTTGCATTAAAAATAGCCAATGATGAAACCTCTTCAAATATACTCGTGTATCGCTCTCACAGGCATACGGTGTACTACCTCCTAAATCAACTAGACGTAGAGTCACCATTATACTTACCGACGGCGAACCAAACTTACGCATTAGCGACATGAGTAATGGTAAATTATTGAATGACAATTTATATCATTTCAATTCAATTTCAGATTTAATAAGAAAAGTGCTGACGACTAAAAACATGAGTTCAATTCAGGAAGATTTGGACAAGGATGGAGGAGGAGTATCAGTCAAAAAGTTCATTACTGCCATGCAAAATGGCGAATTTTCAGATGAAATCGCAAAAGATTTACGAAATGAGACGCTCAAAATGCGTGAAACCTATAGTGAACACTCGATATTGAGCCAATTCACAAATACAAATTAAGAAGCACACATTTTCACATTTTACATTTCGCGAGTTAAGAAGGATGCAGCAGTAAAGTTAATGCGTGATATAGCTTCTGAGGATGAGGAACTGAGCATCGAAGATTTCGATGTGAGTAATAAAAGCTAACAGTAGAGTCCGGTCGCTTGCGAATCGAACAGTCAGGTGCAACAATTTTTGGAAAATCTGCCTGATGAGGCGCTTGAGAGCGTTGCTTGTCGTGGTGCTCAACATTGCTCGGTTAAGTTATAATGTTGCATATAGGCTACACCTAACTTCCAAACTTAAAAAAAAAACTAATCAACCGATGATGGAAATCATTACTTTCACAGGCGCAACACTATTTATCAGCGAATACGATTGCAATGACAAAAAATGTCTTTGTTCGATTCATAGGCGACCGTGATCGTGAAGTGTTTAAACATAAATGACTCCTTTTAGGAGCTCAAAAATACTGTTCTGGATCGACTTCAGATTAAAATGTGTTAACAATATGCATGTTTCTGAATTTGATTTTATGTTGAGACATACATTTATATAAACGTAATTCAATAAATATTTCGATTCAATATATTTATTTGCTACTCCAGTAAATTGAAAATTACGAGTGATTTTTCCCTAATATTTTTGATTATTTCTCTTGATTGTGTCATTGCACCCTGTGCACTCCTTCGGGATGGGAAAAAGGGATAGAGATGGACACATATAACGAATGTGATTGAGAAAGAAGCAGAGATTAAAATAAGAGAGTGGGAGAGGGGGAGAGGGAAATTTAGAGGGAGATAGTGGGGATAGAGATGGGGCCGCAACTACAAAAGCGCAAAGTGTCAAAAACGACATAATCGCAAGCGACAAAAGCGTAAATCTAAATATCTTAGTATTGAGCGGTAATATAACTGCATGGTTGTTATCAATTAATTACTAATGATGAACACTATCTGCCCTGAGGGCGAGAGTGACATCACTGAAATAAGTGACCCCACTTTTTTCAGTCGTATGTACGTTTCATGGTAAAATATCGTGATTGAATTTCTGTTGGGGCTAGCTAGATGCGATATCAATGCCCACATAATCTACGATACTCCCGATGCACCATAATCGAACCGATATATGGCAGATAAAACATGGTCGTTTCCAATCGAGTTATGATCCTACCTCAGCAAGATTACGGTATATCTGGATACGGTAGCCGACAAATTGAAGAGGGCGTATTGTAGATTGTGTGTGCATTGATACCTCGTCTAGATCCAACACGAAATTTTATCATATTAGGTTGTTGCAAAAGTCTTGCGGTTTTTTGTGTCCATACTTTGAACTATCATAATTCTTTTGTCACAAATCACAATGACTAACAAACATAGCAGTGCTTAGAGGTATGCTTGTACTTTACATGCATACATTTCAATCAATCCGATATCGCGATCAACGCAATAAATTATGATGAACACAATTGCAATTGATTCTCAAAATTTTACATTAAATGTATTTTACTGGATATTTGCGGGCAAATTTCACGAAACCTACCCATATTAATGTATGGGAAGTATAACGTATACCCTTTCAGAAAATATGTTTCAACTGTGTCTCGATTAAGATTGGACCGAATTACATGATATTGAAAATATGATGTCGATTCTGGTTACATGAAACTTGTTCAGATTTTTTGCAACGAAAACCAATCACATAGGCTCCACTATGAGTGCGCTATATTCACCCACCAAGAGACTATATTCTCATAAAATATATTGGCGAATGCATCTATCTCGTTTCAAAAAATTTGAATTTCTCATTTTTCAAAAATATGCAAAATCAACATACAAAATGCAATATGTAGTGATTTACTGATCAATGCATTTCTCAAAGGGATGTAACTTCCATCATCCATGAGAAAAAGTATGTATAGGGTAAAGATGGTAGCTTCATACAACCACCAGGAATTGAGCATTCATGCTTCAGAGGAAACAGAATATTGAGAAATGTATCGTTTTCGATCGTTAAATTTTCGCGATTTTAACATTGTCCTGTTCTTGCCTCCCCGATTGGGCAATGCTGATAGGGCGCACATATGATAGAGTATACAAGGCCTCATTAGTAATAAATATTCGGAAGTTCATCAGTCAAACTGAAAGTAAGATGGAAGACAAAATTTTAGAGTTTTGCAACAACCTAATATTTTTTTATCATGAACCCCTCACGTCTGAAAAATTGTGACGTTACTTATTTCAGTGACGTCATGCATATACCCTCAGGGCAGACAGTGTTCATCATTAGTGATTAATTGACACCAACCAAGAAGTTCTAGGACCGCGTTGTTCAAATATATTTAAAGTTGCGCTTTTGTCGTTGTGGTTCTGTCATACCCCCGTAGAGATGGCGATACGAAGATAAAGAACGGGGAAATTAAAGACAGATGAGATAGATGGAAACTGCATACACTTGAACTCATCGAATACATCACCGGCGAAAAATATCCTTTCCTATTCCTCCCATTTAAACTACATTGAACCTCTCCTGGTGAGCACCACATATCTCTGTCTTAGTATGATCCGCATTTGGAGTTCAATTCAGCCTCTGATCATCCCCATGCAATCCGTGCTCTACCTACGATCTCACTTCTCTGTCCGACCTTTTCAACTATATAAATTCACGGATTTGGCTATTGCCATAATTGCCAATCGTCTCGCATCACACATTTAGTTTCGGTGTCGCCCTTCTTTGCACCTAGTTGCCGAAACGTGTCCAACTCCTTGATTACTGTACCTGTATTGTTTCCAAATGTGTATCGTGATAGCTATAACGTGTATTATGTAACTGATAGTAATGTTAAATTGTTTTACACCGCACAATATAATGGTACATATTTTTAGCAGACTTATATATCATGGGTTAAAATAGTGCGGATGTTTGCCACACAATCAATTAATCTCGATTACGTGCAGATTTTCACTTGAAGTCTATCCAGGACCGTTCCTTTAAGTTCCTGAAACGTTTCGATTTCCAAACTCTGCTTAAGTTCAGAAACGCATACTGCAAAGCCTTCTATGTTCAGTTCCTGGTCTTGCGACGTTATCACTCTCATCAGACGACGATTTCTGTCACCTTGCTCCCCCGAATCTTGCTCCCCAATGTATAGCGTTATTATCTTCGCTTCTAAAATGTAAAACAAGTTGTTTACTTATAGCTATTCCATTACTATATTGGTCTCGCATCACTTCTGTCTCCTTGCGAAGTTGTTTCGCTATCTTTTTCTCCATAGCATCGTTTATAGTCATGTCTCCGTCGTCGCCTTTATTTCCGTTCTCCCTGGCTCTTGAAGTTATTATATTCACAACATCTTGGCTTACTTTATGAACCTAATCTAAAAATATCCGTTATCCTTAGTGTTGAAGCATAATGGTTACCAGCATTCCCTGTTGGAGCGCCATCGGTAAAAAGTATTGTTACTCTTGGCCTCGTTGACATCTCATGGGGTGGGAGTGCGACATAAATCTGTGACAGCGATGAATCATCGAAACCTTTACGCTCTTCACCTCTGAGCAATCATCTGACTCTCTTCAGTGTACATGCTCTCTCCTTTCTGATCGGCGAGAGAGCGTGCAAACTGCAGAGAGTCAGACCATTGCTCTCACCTCTCGATTAGCAGTACGCAGTGCCTCGATGGTGTTTGTGTAATTTGCTTGCTGAATTTGTGTAAAATAACAAAGGTGAACATATCTTGTCATACCTTGTTTGTTCGATTTGACATTTTGTTAATGATGTCATTTTTACTCATTTTCGGATGCAAGGGAACATTTAGGTTAGCAGAATCGCTGAATTCAATCAGGGCAAATCTGCGAAAAATGCATTAGATTTAAGTTTGGAAGATGCATTGACCTATTATCAGAATGATCGAGATCGATGAACTTCAAAAAGGTTGACACGAAGTTAACCATTTTTTTGCGATTTTCTTCAGTTATCGAGTCAGATTCGTGAAATAACATCACATAATCTTCAATGCACTTATTTAAGTACCATGCGTACACTTTTACTCCAGACCTGTGCCTTGCGGGTCAGAATTGTTACACTTGGTACAAAGACTGCCTACTTCCTTCCCTTGCAGTGAAGACATGTCAATGTATCCTGTCAGACAAGCACACTTCATCTGAAACATTTGTGTTGATAGGTTCAAAACGTACATATTGCAACCGTATTATCGTTGTCTTTATCTATGCATTGCGAATACTGGCCACACTCATACGGGCAGGGAATCTTAGGAGGTAAAACGTCAGATAATCAGATTTCTCAAAGTTATACCATTGAAATGCTCACGTAGGGGCTGGCAAATGAGATCCCCGTCGAATATTGCAGATTTTCCTTTAACTTCGTATACCAAATCCAACTGAGTACCAGTGAATTCGCAACGGACTTGGCGCTAAACAGTTGTTTTGGAATATGAATTTGTATCACGTGTATCACGAGTCAGTGGAGGTGTGCGGGAACATTTTCAAAAAAGTTATGACTCATATTTTAGGGTTAGAATACACTAGACGTAAGATTTCGACAAATATGGTTCATTGGTCCCAGAGCCGGCTTTTAGAAATTTTCCGGTTGTGCATCTGGTTATGATGTATCTCAGCTCCCAGATGAGCTAGAACGATGGCACCGGGCTCAGAATGTGTGGAAAATTATTTCCAAAAACTTTTATGTTTAGTACAACTCGATTAGACAAAAACTGAAAATCATCCGGACGAAAAACCTGTTTTGTCATCAAAAAATAAATATTTTCTATATCAAGCGGTATCGTGCTACAGAATTTTAATGCAGATTATGAAAGAAGAAGTGTATGAGAATGAAATAAAAATATAAAAACTGAATTCGAAAAGTATTCAACTTGGCAATTTTTACTCAAGCATGCCACTATGAAGAAAAAGTCGAAAAAATGACTTTTTCGAAACTCTGATTTTTCTTCTTGTAAGGTTCAAATATTGTTGTTGGTGAAAGATATATGTAGAAAATCGTGTTGTGGAGCAGGGTTCTACTTGCATTTTTTGATTTAAAAAATATATTCAAAATTTTGCACAATTTTAAAATATTTTTGCACGTTGCGCTCATCCTCGAAGAACCATGCTCCAAAACACGTGTTTCTACAAATACTTTTCAGGAACAACAATATTTGAACGTTACAAGAAGAAAAATCAGAGTTTCGAAAAAGTCATTTTTTCGACTTTTTCTTCATAGTGGCATGTTTGAGTAAAAATTGCCAATTTGAAGACTTTTCGAATTCAGTTTTTATATTTTTATTTCATTCTCATACACTTCTTCTTTCATAATCTGCATTAAAATTCTGTAGCACGATACCGCTTGATATAGAAAATATTTATTTTTTGATGGCAAAACAGGTTTTTCGTCCGGATGATTTTCAGTTTTTCTCTAATCGACTTGCACTAAACATGAATGTTTGTGGAAATAATTTTCCACACATTCTGAGCCCGGTGCCATCGTTCTAGCTCATCTGGGAGCTGAGATACATCATAACCGGATGCACAACCGGAAAATTTCTAAAAGCCGGCTCTGGGACCAATGAACCATATTTATCGAAATCTTACGTCTAGTGTATTCTAACCCTAAAATATGAGTCGAATCTGGCATAACTTTTTTGAAAATGTTCCCGAGGGGTCATTTTTCATCCACTGACTCGTGATACACATGGTATTGTCTTATTGTATATTCTTACTGTTCTCTGGGACGTCAAACGCGTAATCCTTAGTGCACGAATATATCAGATTCGTATCATCGTAGGATGGCAGCGTACAATCTGAAATTAATTGTATCATGAAACAATAAGATTTGCTTACTGTCGCATTTCGTCTCGACGTTGTTCATTAGCGATTTGCAAACTTCATTTTCTGCAAAACATTTTGCATCAGCTACTGATCTGTAAGATATTCTCACTCTCAATTTGACAAGCTGCGACCCTTGTAAGTGTCATTTCAGTGCTAGAGGAGATCGATGTCTCTTCAACTACCCAATCACCACTGGGACACTCGCCAGCTTGCTTAAATGTTGGATTGAACGAGAAATCAATTAGTATTAAAGGGAGTTCGACGTTCTGGTGACGGTAGCATCACGTAACACTCTATCAAGGGTGGTCGGATAGATAATCTATCGACAGAATGACGTGCACAGAATGAACGGAATACAGATTCCATGATATCGTTCCTGCTAAAAGTATGAAGCTCGTACCACGACAGTTCCTTGTATATTTATGTAATGAAGTTGGAGAGATGCTGTCGATCTTTTAGTCATCTGAATCAATGGTTAACTTAAGATCAAAGATTGCTCTCATACCGACAAGTCATGTTTCCATTGATCGCTATTGATGTGATTATCATACTACTGTCGTGCCATTCAGTCTGCTTTATATCCGCAATTTGGAAAGTACAATTGCGAGGAGCTAAAGAAAATGAGCATCATGATGATGAAATAAATAACGACAAGTGCTCAATAAGCAATCACATTTTTTAGGGTTGTCCATTGCCCAGAACCTATTCCGGATCTTTAGTTATTCGGAAAAAAGGTAAAAACATACGCAGAGGTTTACATGTCAGTTCGCCGTTATACGTCGTTTTGTTGGCTCCATACACTAATTCCAACAGTGTATCCGAAAATTTGCAGCGTACTTCGCGCTAAAATTCACAATTATCAATCCAAAATTTTCTGCATGGTACCATCTCGGCTAGAGTGACATCGAATGCGTAGCCTTTCGGGCATTTATAAGTCAATTTGGTGGCATTGTAGATAGGCGTAGTACAATCTGGAGAGATGTTTGAGCAAAACTTTTAAAATGATCCTTACTCACTGTTACATGTGGTCACATTACCGAGCAGCGTTGTGCACACATGATTCTCTGCAAAATTGAATTTTCCGGAAATTGGAAGAATATTATTACTTTCAATTCGACATAGGCCAATTGCTGCTACTCGTCCAGTGATGTTGTGTGTCCCTTTCTCTACCCACTTTCCGCTGGGGCATTTAACAATTTCCTAAATTATGCATTCAACTATATTATTAATGCAGTTTACTCTACCACAAATTGCTTGTCTTCGTTCCTGTAATGAAGTGCAAGTGAGGCTGTGGACCTTCCTTTCATCTGAAAAAAAACAATTTCCACTATCAAAAAAGGAAAAAAAACTCACAAAAAGTACCCAAAAAGGAAAGAAAACACGATATACCTTCGGGCAACCCAGTTCTGCTCCACTCCGCTCGAATTCCATGGACACAACGCTATAGTTTTTCCAGTCAGGATCATTGCTGCCAAGAATTTCGAGATAGCAATCGTTGGATACTCCAGGCGTTGTTGTTGTTGATTCAGAAACTGGCGTAACAGCTATTGTTGTCGTGGATTCAACGACAGTCGTAATTGGGGTTGTTGTGGATTCAGAAACTGGAGTAACATGTCTAGTATTTGTGGATTCGGAGGCTGGTGTAACACTTGTTTTTATGGAATCTTCTGAAACTAATTTTTCAAATACATAACTGTCTAAGTAAACATACTAAGTGGGTGGCAACCCAATTCTTCTTCGAACTGTTCACTCGCATTTTCAGGTCCATAAATCAACTCCACATGAGTGTCATAGAATTCGCATCGCACTTGCTTCTAAATGTATCGATTATTTTTTGCTAGCCTCGATTCATAACTAATTCCATAGTGACGTTGAAAAGATGTCCATCGGGGCATGTATACGTTAGCTTTGTGACATCATAGGTCGGTTCAACACAGCCTGCAAATTTATGGTTCAGATGAACTTACAGTATTTAGCTGACCTTCGCAATTGCGCGCACTGCTGAGAAACTGCTTGCAAGCTTCGTTTTCTGAATTAAAAATATAACATCAGTTACAGATCAACATATAGAGCTTACTATTAATCCCTGCAATTAAAAAATTGTTAAAAAGTTGAAATTCGAAAAACATCTGACAACACATACCACAATCTTTCCCTTCTGGTTTCGATAATGTAGTTGAAGCGACGCTTTCGATCTCCCAGTCAACTATATGAGAAGTTAAAGCCCAAGCCATTTCGAAAATGCTGTCATACACTCGGGCAACTCAATGATGAACCCTTCTGCACGATTGCGGCGGTTACTGTAGTATTTTCTGTCCACTCTGCATCGATTTTTGCAATTTCGAGATAACAGGAGTTAGTGGGCACTTGTGGAATCGCTATTGCAGCTGCGTTTCCTACACAAAAATATTAAAACTTTAATTGGATTATCAAACATGCGTAGTGGAAGGCATTCCAATTCGGCTATGAATTGCATGAGTTCATATCCTGATTCGTTCTCCAACTTTACCAGTGTCTTATCGATATTGCACCGCACTGTGCCCTGAAAATATTCATAACCGTACAGAGCATATTGATGTTCGACCGTTCTTTTATCGTCAAAATCATATGGCTTGGGGCATACGAATGTGGAAGTTCTTGTATTATACTTGCAGATCGAATTTCGCTAAAAAAATATTGTATAGAGTCAACAGTCTTCAGATAAACCAAATCCACGAAGGATTTGAACGCATATCCATCGGGGCATTCATAGATAGAACTTGTTTCGTTAAACGTAGGTTTAACACAGTCTACAATATATATTTTTTGAGAAATACTCATCTTAGATTGCTCACTGTCGCATATGGTCGCATTGCTCAGAAGCGATGCGCACACATCATTTTCTAAGCATGATTATTAGTGCGTAAACTTATGGAAGACACAACTCACTTTGAATACGGCATGCACCCTTTCTTACATTGCTCGTTCGATGGACTATTGCGGTAGAATTAGAAGTACGGTTGGCAGCAACTTTTAATTTTCCGTTTGTACATTCCTCCGCAACCTGACATTTGCATTTACAATATCTATTTGACAAGCAACAAAATACCACAATTTCTCCCTTTTCGTTTATGTAATGAAGCTGGAGTTGCGCAGTTGATCTCCCTTCCAACTGAACAAACCGATTACTCTCAATAATGAATTGTAATTATTTCCCACCCTCGGACAACTCAAATTCGTTCCATTCAGAACCAGTTCTTGGGTTTGATAAGCACTATCGTTCCATTCATTATCGATTTTCGCAATGTCGAGATAGCAATCATTGTTGGATTCTTCAGAATAGTCAGGTATTTTTGATACTTAAAATCATTGTCCGATTAATTTCGAATGCGAAATTACGCATTGGATGGCATCCCAAGTCCTCTTGGAACTGGACAGTCTGCCCATCAGCTTCGTACACCAAGTCTACACGAGTTCCGTTGAACGCACAGCGCAATTGACGCTAGAAAATGCTTAAAATATTGTATATTTCAATTTACACAACCGTTCTGAGAGCGATATCGAAAACATATCCGAGGGGACATGAATAGGTCAAATAGCCGTCATACATCGGAGCAAAACAATCTGCAAATGTATCTTCACATAAACAGGAAAATTAATTGACAACTCACTTTCGCATTTGCTCATGCTTCTCAGAATCGATTCACAAACTTCATTTTCTATAAATATTCATTTTTGTGAATGCTAAATAAATATAATAGCAAGCTCACTCTCGATTACACATCCACCAGAAATGAATACGTTAGCGATAGGATAGGGAAAGCGTTCAACAATTCTCCATTTCCCATTGGGGCACGCAACCACGTGCTAAAGGACAATCATTAAATCGTTCCGATTCTTTCCTGGCATTACCATAATTTCCGAAGTTTGATTTTTTATATACATTATCTCCATGCGAAGTGTAAGATTAGATCTTCCAGCCATCTTAATGTATTTAGGGTTCCAATTCTCATACATTGTTGTTTACTATAAGGTCCGCCCAACCATCCACTCAGAAGGTTAATTTCAGGAAATAAGTGGCATTGCACTAGGTTAGAAACCGGATTTTTCAGGGCGCAACGGGGCTGAACGACCTGCAGGACGGTAGTGCCCTAAACTGAATGCTCGATCCCTAATAAGGCGTGTGCGCTCTGGAAAATCCGGGTTGCAAAATGGGCGGAGTTGCCAGACTCGAAGTGCCGCGCACAAGTAGCGCGCATGCGCAATTATTCCCTCCAAAAATCAAGGAATTCAAAAACGATCAAAGCAATGTATTTCATTAATCTAATCCATTACATTATCAAAGAAATATTTCGATCTAACGTATGTGGCTTACCTTAGGACAACTCATGTCCGGTTCGTTGTATTTTGTTGTAACGGAATTATTATACATTTGTCCATTCCACGCAAGATTTTTAACGTCCCCGGGAACAAGATTGCAAGTGCTATTGAGCACAGTTTCAAGCTGATCCTTGGATGCTGCAATTATTCATTTTCGCGTGCTTAAGGAATACAAACAATAGCCAGCCCAAACTAGCCACCCAATTTTGAGACTATACATTTTTTCCTAAAAAAGGGTTATCATCGAGCTGTTTTGCTGGCAATCCTTCTTGAAAGATGGGGTTACCGAGAGGGTGGCATTTCAGCTCTCCAGTGAATTCCGCATTTCCTCCTACAACATCGTACACCAACTGCACTCCAGTACCAGTGAACTCGCAGCGGACTTGGCGCTGCAATGTGCAAATTCTCATATTTATAATTTTTAAAAAATGAACCATTTCCAGACTGTCAAATGCGAAATTCTCGGGGCACGCATAGGTATAATTCGCTTCGTCGTAGGTTGGAGTGATGCAATCTAAATATAATATTTATTAGGAAGCAATCTGGATAAAATCTGGATTTCAAACTGTTGCATGTTACCACGCTGCGATTTGCACACTTCGTTTTCTGCAAATGTTAATATATTTTGCAAAATAAAACGTGCTGATGAATCACCAAACCAATCTCACTTCCAATTCGGCATACGGCAGTCCGAGCATTGACTATTCCCTCTCTGTGAGCGATTCTCCAACTTTCACATTCGTCCGCTACCTAAACGTAAAATAAAAATCACAACCGAATTCGTTTTGCGAAATACCGAAATTACTCCTTCCGCGCTCACATAATGAAGATGAATCGAGATGTTGGATCTGCCTCTCATCTGAAGCATCTGTCGAATGCAAATTTGGAACCGGCATACCCTCGGACAGGGCACTGTGAAACCGTGCGCAAAGTATGTCAATGTTATTGCTGTATCGTCTTTCCAGATGGCGTCATCAAAGTTGAGAGGTTGAAGAATGCACAAGGTGTTATTGGGCGCTTCTGTCCTTTGCTGAATGTGATCATCGCAAATTGCGAACTCCGTCGAATTTGCGAACTGTAACATGAACTTGATTCTAATATGATCAACGGTTCAACCTGGTGCCCGTGGCTTGCTTGAAGCATGAGCAGCCTCTGAATGTGATCGATTTACGGTTGATTAACGGCAAATTCTACCTCCAAGAGGAACTTATCCTTCATCAGTCTACTATGCATTTCCACAGCGAACTCATGCAGGCTCGTTGCGTATTTGGCAAAGAAATCGTGACTCTGAAATGCGAATATCGATTAGATAAATGAATGAACTGACGTCTTTGAGATTCTGTTGTATATGGGCGATAACTTGTTCGATGGCGAGCTTGGTATCATCGAATGAGTAGGGGCCTAAATGAGCGATTTTGGATGCAAATAGGAAACAATATAAATATTTTCGAAAATCGCTTACAGTGTACTGTAGCATCCGCACATTGGCGAGAACGAATTGTAATGTCATTTTCCCCATTATTGATGGTCGCATTTGACGAACTAGGGATACTATTCTTGGTATTGCTGATGAGTTTTTCAGCATGGATGACTACATTTTCAAAGCTCAAAAGTGATAAGTGAAAATATGATAAATTCTTGTCACTTACATCCCGTGGTAAGTTGTTGCTCGCATGCATGCACATTATTGGACAAGAGGAAGAAGAATACGTAGCATTAGGATGGATCTCCTAGGGAACTCTGTGCATTTATAGTTACGCATTTAGTGCTGATGGTGCATGGGAAAGATGAGATTTGCAGCTTGAATCATACACGAAATTGAACGTAGCACAGCAGGATCCACTTAATATAACACTGCTTTATAAAATAAATGCATTCGTGTAAACACTATTGTGAATAGCGTCCAGTAATGTATCGATAATGCCCAACGTGTATGTTGATGCATTTGCGACCTGGACGTTAACAAATGCTCATAGTTTTTAATGGTTTTCAGGAAATAACTCTTCGTCAATCTTTATCGTGCATTTTTGTCTGCAAATGTGTACATTGAGACATTGAGCCTCAAGTGTAAGCACAAAACTCTCTGCATTTCGTGTAGCTCGGGAAGATGTTCGCATTTCCTTCGCTGCCGAAGTACGTGAACACGATGCAGTTGTTGAATGCCCGGCTGCAGAAGTGTACTATATGTCAAGTGATAGAATCAGATGACAGCCTAACACTCTAAAACTGGGCTCATCCGGTCGTTTCGCATCCTGTATATACTATAGTTCGAGAAACGTCACCGTCTCTTCATTTCATACACTATCTCGCTGCTCAACAGGTCTAGAAAGCGCGTCAAATGAAAATGGCCTGACAAAGGCCTGCTTATCAAAGTCTAGCCGATTACCTGTAGAAAAACATTGGCACGTGCCATCCAATGATAGGGTAGTGGCCGGCATCGTAGGGCCGAGAGCATGTAAACTCTGAAAGTTCCGGGGTACCACACAATTGCAAACTGCAAAAGCAGATATCGAAATAGCGGTACGATATTGCCGATCTCGTTCCTGCAACCTTACCAGCTGGACTGAGCTATTTTAATCTGTGTTTTGTCGTTTGCATTTTTGTCATATAAGTTCAAAGCTCAAATATGACTGCATAAAGACATATCGTAACGTCTGTCTGTCTCTGTCTGTCTGTCTGTCTGTCTGTCTGTCTGTCCCTTTGTTTGTCTGTCACACTTTTTCTTCAAATCGCTCTAATTCGCTTCAAACTCATCCTATGTGCCTAAGACCTTGACCATATGAAAACCCTTCACGAGTACTTTTAAAGTTTGATCTTTGATCTATGTAGTTTGCAGTTTGATCTTTTTCTTCAACTCGCTATAACTTGGCTCAAAATCATCTTAGAAGGATAGGACCTTGAGCATTGGCATCCCCATGGCGAGCGCTTTTAAAATATGAAACTTGATCTTTGATCTCTTTTCTTCAAATCGCTCTAACTTGGCTCAAAAACGTCCTTGTGACGTCGGACCTTGACCGATAGCATCCTCACGACGAGCACTTTCAGCATACCACACAACATGGTACATTTTACCAAATCGCAGAAAACTCAAATGCACCCCGTGCACCACCCGCCACACCACACCCAACTTTTTCGAATTGCGCGAGGCCTCACGAGCCTTTTACAACGTTTTAAGCAGGCTTCTACTAGCATACCTTAGAACACGGTAACGTAGTTATTTGCGCATTCACAAACCCATATTTTTGAAATATACCACATAGCTATTTAAAATCTTCCAACTTGCTCTCACTCCCCGCAGCGTAAGCGTTGTGAAAGGCTCGTGAGGCCGAGGGTGATTCGAAGTTGGGATGGGGCGAAGCCGATGTTTTAAGCAGGCTCTCACCAGAAAAAAATTGTTATCCTTAAAACACAACCCCGCGAACCACGTAGCGACCGAAGGTCGCTAGTTTGAGGATATGTATAGACGAAAAGGCATTTGTATAATTTCAGTGATTCGACTAATATTCCGCGTTGTTAGTTCTGGTTTCCCATTTTCACTGTTATGAGAAGGTATTCAATCTCAATCGTTGGGAAAATATTGCACTCATGTTTGCTTACCGCGGGTTCCACAACACGCTCCGTTGATGCACTCGTATCCTTGCCGCGGACACTTATCACAGGGCAGCGGACCGCTTCTGTTGCTTGCAGCGACGTTGCCCGCAGGGCAGATTACTGAACGGGATTCATTTTCATATTGTTAATATAAAATTCATTTCATTACACAAGCCAGCGCATGAAAGATCAGGAATGGGGAAGTAAGGAGTGTATTTCCCTCTCCGTGCCAACCTGTATTGTTATTGAACCCGTAGGGCAGATCACTAAGCGATATATTGTTTGTGCGTTTATGTAGATTTACTATAGATGGATTTACATTTTTTTCGAAATATTGCTTTTCTCAGGTCAGCGTAGTCAATCATCATCAGAAGGGGAAAGTGAGATGTACCTTTCTCTCTCCCTGTTAACCTGTTTTGCAGTGTTTTCTGTAGGAAGTGTTTACATGTAGTGTGCAATCAAGGTAATACGTGATCTTACCCTATCACATTACGTGTTCATGTAAATGATATTACGTGCTCAGTTATCTAGTAGAAGTTCAGAAAGTAGCATATGGTTTACCTCGAGGGATCGAGGGACCATGACCGACCGAAATAGGCGGTTCAGCATCCGCACAAGCGGATAGGCACTCTGCACGCGAACCAAACCGATTCCCGTTGCCATTGCAGCCCTAAGTTACTTCTTGCTTTATTTGAATTTGAAATTTGTGTGAATTTGTTTTGTGTTTTACATTATCGTCAAAAGTTTAAAATATTTGAAAACAGTATCACTTTATAATTACTTTATATCAAAAAACCAAACCAATTAAATTATGTAAGGGAATATTTGTGTTTTGAATCGCTACGGTAATAAAGCAGTTAATCTAACCTTGTAAAGGAAGGGTTGGCAGAGCCGACTTTGAGCGTGAAAGAAGAAACGCATTCCTCCTTTCATCCGGCATGACGAGTCGCCAGCATCACGACCTTACAATAATTCGGACGTGCTTAAAATAACAAAATAAATTAAGTAAAACTGATATTAAACAAGTAAACCGGACAATATAACTTTTGACTCACCATAGTTACATGCCGAATTCGGTTTATTGTGATGAGCGCACGTTATTATCGAGATGAGCGCAAACAGTGCAAAAATCATGGAGAGAAAATCCCTTAATAGAACCATGTTAAATGAAGATGTGGTCAAAATATGAGATAGTGGGAGAATTATCGTTGTCTCTGATTTACAGAGTGTTTGCTCGATTACACTTTTGTCATCGTATTTGGTGCGTAAACATTGCGATGGATAGGGAAGTTACACATTTCACACTGTTTCCCAAAAATTCAACGCATGAAACCACAGTATGCTCAACCGGTCCGGAGATAGTGGCTTGCATATGACCAACATACGACTCACTACGGTAAGATCCGTTCAAATATTATTCGTAATTGGCGCGCAACATTCAAACGCGTTCGCAGCGTCACAATGGCATATGAGAGCATTTGTCAGAATTAATCTCTGCTCAGAGTAAGATGGCGAATCTCGAACATAACGTCACTCTTGCTACTCTACCAGCCGATATTATTCGAATGATAATTCAACAATATGACCCGATACATGTGGATGATGAACGTTTGGTGAGCAATTTTTTTTCAGAGAATATGAATATTTCAGATTTCAAAAACCTGGAATGCACGCGTTCTCGAAACTCTCCACAAGAAAAGATGGCGACTGCCGGAAATCGAACAATTTTATTACACGTATGATAGCAAACCTTACGGAACTGCACACATCTGGATAGCATTTTATCGATGTGATATAGTGCATAGGATGCCTGTAGGTGTATATGAAGTCACCCTGGATATCAATTATCTTCACAGATTCTCGATATGGATTGCAAACACGTCATTCAGCATTCAGCTAAAATAAAGGAGCTAATTCTGACAATTGGGAAAACTTGTCCTAATTCGTTCGATGCTCTTCTTAAATTTCTAGGAAATATTCCTGTGCTAAAGTTGAGGATCTCTAGTGAAGATCTAGTTGTCGATGCGTCTTGTCGGTTAGTTCCGCGTAATACCGCATTTGAAGGATTTTAAAATTCAGAGAAGTTATATCTGCTCTGCTGCGTCTCAAATTCCTACAATGCATCACCCTTGAATTGCCCGATGCAGACGACAATGATTCGTATGGGATTTAATAATTGTTTCGTATGTTAACTAATTTGCAATGGCAAAATTCAGGACAATTCATCCACGAATCAATTCAAATTGTGCAGTACACTAAAAATATCGATCATTTTGGTAGACGCAGTGACGGTTATTTTAAACGATCGATGAGATTCCTGAAAAGAGTTATTGAAGAATTGAAACGATCGGGCAAGAGTGATGCAGTAATTCAAAACGCTCATGCGTACCCGTCTAATGATCCGGTGTACATCGAAGTGCAGAGAAATGCAGACCCCGTTTGAGAATACTGTCTGCGTAATCGTCGATTGCTATCCAAACAATATATTTACCTTTACTTTCGGATTACAGAACTCGTTAAAACGTTCTTTTCATATGTCCGTGATACATTTGCTTGTATTCAATTGCGCAAAGCACAGATTCTGATGGGACATCGTAGGGCCAGTTGGCATGTAATAAAGAACATCCTTACTTTTACATTATTCTAATTAGCTCTATTACTTAATCTCCATTCTAGCGCGCATTCTTTCTCCATTCTAGCGCTCGTGATGGGCGGTCGTCCCTGACCCCGCTCTTTTCCGACCTAGTTTGGGGAATCCTCTCCCGTCAGCTTGGGCATCCCGGAGAGTATCGCCTACTTGGTACACTTCAAGAGGAGGAGCACGGACGGATTCCCATCGTCTCGAGCGATCTACCGTCAAGAAAGCCCCGCTCAAGTCTGCGTTGTGAGTTGTAACCGCTGTAACCGGTGCAAGTCAGGTGTTCGGCGGCAGGATGATCTACTTCGATGCTCAACGGAGATCATAGTTGCTCAGCACTGGCGGCGCCTTTTCCGTCCCCGTGCACCCATGAACCCCGGGTCATGGTCCACAATCGATTGATAGGCCAATGGTAAGTCAAGACTAGGTACCGTACCCAATCGATAGTACAGTACCCCCAGATACAGTATACCACTACCGTAACCCCCGATTATCGCAAACTAACTTTATTTTTAAAAAGTCCTGATACCGTACTCAATCGATTATACAGTGCCCAAGTAACTACCGTAACCCAGTTCCTTGGGTCAGATCCTGTTCCTTGGGTCAAACATTTTTCTAAAAATCCAAAATTGAGCATACAATTATTTTAAAGTATCATACTGTTTCTCTAATTATTGTAGAATAATTGTATGATTGGTTTAGGATTTTTAGAAAAATGTATAAATTTTTTAGAAAAATGTTTGACCCAAGGAACTGGATCTGACCTAAGGAACTGGGTTACGGTAGTTACTTGGGTACTGTAAAATCGATTGGGCGCGGTACCAGGACTTTTTAAAAAATAAAATTAGTTTGCGATAATCGGGGTTACGGAAGTGGTATACGGTATCTGGAGGTACTGTACTATCGATTGGTCATGGGTACTTAGTCTTGACCTACAATCGATTTTTGACCATGACCCGGGGTTCATGGGTGCACGGGGACGGAACATATCTATTCCATCCCCGTGCACCCATGAACCCCGGGTCATGCATTTTTATTCCCTCCCCGTGCATTCAGCAGCGGCGTGGGCAACTATGACGGAGATCCGTCACGATCGTCCCTACGGTTGACCAGAGAAGCCAAAGAAAATCCCATCCCTTGACATAACGACGCTCTGAGACCGAAGATCCCCAATCCCTCCACACCGAAGTCACCCTCCTGCAGGACCATTGTGCCTGACGTCAGGATAAATATGATATGATATGATATGATACTTAATCTTAGCGCAGTAGATGCAATAGTCACCAATGTCATCAGTGCAGTCTACTGATTCCACGAATAAAAACATACAGAACATTGTGTTTGCACTATCAGACGGTAGTTGCAAACCTCATTCGTCAACTTGAGAAAAGTGAACAGTAGATGTGCAGGCTCGGGAAAAGTGTTGGGTAAGACCAACAACAGTGACTATAGATTTACTCGTGAATGTTAATTCCGCGAATTCATGTATGGTATTTTACGAAACATGACAATATAACATTTAAAGAATACTATTGATCACATTTTACAGCTTCGAATCTCGATTAGGACAGATCTGGAATAGAATGCCAATGGTAGCTATTGTGAAAACTTAGACTACCGAGTGGATTTGCGCGGCTTTGCAATGACATTAATACGCTAGATGTATGCATCCATATTGGAGAAGAATGGCTCGATAATGCCCGAGTATACAACGGACTTTGTCGTTCAAATTCAGGTCGACATACGACATTTGTATGACTATACTTAAATTTTTCAGGAATGAGAAACTTTAAAAACCAAAAACAGCAAAATTTAAAATTACCAAAAAAAATTGACATATATTGCATTTGTATTGACATCGTTTATGATAAATACGTTATACTTTTCAATAACATTATGTTCGCAAGTTCTGAGAACATGAGAAACAATAGCCAAAACTGTTTTTTAATTTGTAGTTTTTTTAGTCATGCAATACAATAGTGCACACGTGATACTAGAGAAAAATAATGTGGATTGCATGCCGTCGTGACAGATTTATAGTCCATTTCTGAATCACTCAGACCGCTAGTATCATTGTAGTAAATTCCCTTCGTACACGATCTCCTTCCTCGAGTTTTTTTGTATTCTTCGTGACTCATTTCTGCAAATATAGTTATAACGGCGTTTGATCTAAGATATCATACCGTCGGTATGATGTTCTTTTTCTTTCTCGGTATTATTATTTCGGACAGACATTTCGGTCGAATCGTAGTAATTGAGCACGAGATACTTTGCGTCGCACTAAAAATAGTTGAAATATGCACAAGGAAAATCCAAAGCAAAGCGTTATGATCACAGTTTAGAGGTTTAGAGTACTTGAAAGGTGCGCAACATGTGTTATTATACATTTTGTCACAACCAATAGAGTGGTAAAAGTAATCGAGGAACCGAGGAAACGAAAAACAAACCTTGTGTTTCTTCATTTTCTCACTATGTGAATGGAAGATTTCGTAGTGTGGGCAGATGTCACACGAGATGCACGAAGGAAACTGATAAGAAATGTTGTTTTTATTTATAATATAAAACATTTCTTTCTAATGATTCGATCATACTCACATCCCACATCGATTTCTTATGCACGTTATAGTGATGAGCAATCAATTTATCTGCCGAGAGGAACAATTTCTGCAATTGAAAGATGTCGGCTGTGGTACGTGCATAACCTACCAGGCAACTCCTCTCCATACATCTCATTTCGCGTGATTGCTTGGGGTCGCCGTGAATATCCTTCTGAAAGTAATAATTAAATATAACGGCTTACAAACACAAGTCTCGGCATGCATATCAAATAGCTTAATATGTGCATGTGCCAATTAGTAGAGATTGAAGTGTTACAACATTAGATACTAGTCCGGCTGCCCCCCCGCCTTCGGCGGGGGCCCCGTCCTAGCGGAGCATCTAGGTTTCGCAATCACTCGTTTCGCAAATTGTTGACGCGCGATCTCTCTCTCTCTCTCATCATTTCGCAACTATTTCGCATTCCGGTCACGCGCCAGGAATTAGCGCTTCATATATAGGTATAGAAATTGTTAAAAAAACTTGCCAATGCTCGAACTCTTTTCACGTAATTGCATGCCTTTCGATATGGAATTGGATGATTCCAGCGAGATTTATCACGTAGAGTGCTCGATTCCTCCTTGATGTTGTCATTTATGATGTATTTCATGTATTCGTCGTTCGTCAATTCTCCATCATCACTATCGATTGGTTCTTGCGTGACGTTTATTGGATCGATGCTTATTTGGACAATGTCATTAATCCAGTCGAGTACTGTTTGAACAGACTCGCACAATTCGAAAAGCATTTCTCGTACTTGAGATTCCCTCAATTTAAAAAAAAATCATTAACAAAAAAAAGTCATACCTTTTACTGCCCCTTTCTTGAATACCATTGAACGTCTCGAGAGAAGCCTTTGCGAATTGAAAATTCTGAATATTTAACGTCACAACTTGAGTGGTTATGAAATATTAGGTTGATTCAAAAGTTTCGGACTATTTCATTTTCGAAGTTGCTCTTGGTGTATTTAGACTCCCTGACATTCCTTCATGGTTATAGTTAAGGACTTGGTAGTAGACTACAAAAATGTATTTGTATCGAGCATAGCTCGTAGTGCGCCCAAAAAAACAACTTTCACGTCAAAACATGCAAAAATCGTGATTTTTTAGTGTTTTCAAATGGGCTCTGCTCCTCGAATATCTGTGACCTACCCAATTAGCCAACAATATCAGTGGTACAATAAAAGTTGCTTGTTCAGATAATGATGAAAAACCTGGTCTAGAGCGTGCTTGAGAAACGGAAGACTGGCAAAAATGCCGTTTTCGGCATTCGAATCTCTGGAGCGATATTTTGAAACATCATATTTCTAAACAGATTGATGAATAACCTCCAAAAAATAACCGGGCACTAGTACGGATGGGCACTTCAGAATGATCAACTAATGATCATTAATGATCGATCCTCACTTGCGAAATACCGGCAAATGTATATCCGCAGAACTGCAATTGGTGCTGGGCTGGCATTGATAGCCATTTTCAAGAGGGCGTTTTAGGCCAATGCTTTTGCATTTGGTAATTTAATATGCCCACTAATTAACTATTAAAATAATGATTTAGTTTTGCTGAGATCACAGTTCTCACAGGAAAGAAAATCAATTCAAAAGTGAGATTAATTTCCAACAATGCAGACTTTGGCTGCGAACTGCGCCATCCTTATTGATTGAATTGATTCAATATAGCGCTCATTATAAATGGTTCCCAAGGCCACATCAACTCTTGAAAAACATTAGTTAATTGGTCGATTCGGAAGAACGGGGAAGGTCAGTATGTCGGAACATGAAAATAGTCAGAAACTTTTGAATTAACCTGATACATGCTTACTAACCTCAGATGGAACACCAAACTCAGCGAACGCATCTAAAATATCTATGGTCGACTGAACAATTATCGCTATAGACTCATCCTCCATTTCTAGCAAATATTATAATTTCATTCAAAATAATAGTATTTTATACAAAACTATGGTGAATCAGTTGAACAAAAATATCAGGTGTAACATTTTTGTACTTGCCCCAGGCACGTCACTTGCCCCAGGCACGTTAACCGACAGTGCTGCACTGCGATCAGCGAGGAAGTGAAGGGTCCCGACCGGGATGAGGGCAGCGATAGACTTCGCGCCCGCATACGCGTCTCTCTTCCTCCCCCCCCCCCCTCTTCCCTTCTCTTGACCCCGTGTCTCTTCTTTCTGTCTCGCACTCTCTCCCCTCCCCACACTCTCTCACCCTTCCCTTCTCTGTCTGTCTGTCTCTCCCTGCCTCACACTCTCTCGCGATGGCCGTCGATCCAGAACTGCGCAAGCTGTTCACGCAGCAGCAGAAATCGATCGATAACCTGACCGATCTTGTCCGTCTGCTCGTGACCCATCTCCTCAAGTCGCCCATTGCGACTCCCTCCTCTCTCGATGTCAAGGCCGCTGTTGCCTCTGTCCTCTCCCAGAAGGACACGCTTGATAGTAAGGCCACTCGGGTGGTTCTCGTGAACGTCCCCGAGGGAGACAACGAAGAGGATACGGTAAGGAAGGACAAGGAGCTCCTGCTGAGAATCTTCAACGAGATCAACAATCCCCAGCTGAACAAGCTGCTCGATGAGGAGAAGGTAACGTTCTTCCGCCATCCTCAGGTAAGGAGAGATGGCAGTACACATCCAAGGATCATCAAGATCCAGCTAGATAGTGCAGCCAGTCGAACGCTATTCCTGACCGAGGCGATCCGCGTCAAATGCGGTCGCCTTACTGGCTCCACCCGTTAGTACATCCGACCGGACTACACGTTGGACCAGCTCTCTCTCGAGCGAAAGCTGAAGAGAGAGGCATACGAGAGAAATCTGGAATCTGGTCAGATAAGATTCGTGGTAAGGAATCTCGAGATTGTCCAGCTGCGAGAGTGTCGAGATCTCCCTGAAGGTATGAAGGCCGAGATTGATAAGAGAGCAGCCTCATCCAGAGATAGTGCACCTTCCCTTCTATCATCTCTCTCCCACTTCCCCCTCCCCTTCCCTCTCAATCCCCTGTTCTCAGATAGAGGTCAGGGTTCTTCTCGTTCTCGTGCCAGACAAAGCCATCGTGGTCGTGGAAGTGCCTCAATCTCGGACTCCGGCTCTCGTCGACGTGCTCGTCCGTCGTCTGGTGGAATGCCCGGTGAGCCGGCTCCCAAAGCCCCTCACACCCTCTCTCCTCCCCCTTCCCTCGACGATTCCTCCTCGTCTATCGTCACTGTCGTTTCCCCCTCTCTCCATAATGGTCACACGCTCAAAGCCAGCTAGGTCATTCCTCTAGGGGTCTCTCAGTTCAGTCCTTCCCTCTCTTTCTCTGCACTCTCCTCACCCCAGCGTAATCCCTCGCCTCCCCCTAGCTCTTCCCATCCCCCTATCTCTCACTCATCTCCCCATCGCGTCTCTCTCCCTCCCCCAAACAGCCTTGTCTCTTCTGATTCCAATAGTAATTCTCGCTCAAAATGCTCGTTAATTAATTGTCGCTCTGCGCTGTCTAAGATACACACATTAGAACAATACGCCCTGTCCTCAAACATCTCCATCCTGAACCTTACCGAAACGTGGGCTTCTCCCCTGACCTTAACTGACGCAATGCTCTCCTTTGACCGATACGTAGTGTACAGATCTGACCGAGACCCATCCATACTAGGTGGAGGAGTCGCCATTCTTATTGATAGTTCGCTCCCCTCCTCAATTATTTCGTCCCGATCCTTTTCAGTTTACTGCCAGCTAGTATCTTGTCAGGTCACCCTCACACCCTCCATTTCACTGATCATTATTTGTGTCTATCGCAGTCCTTCGTGCTGTATTGAGCCTTTTAACGAGTGCCTTGAGTATATCTATGATTTGAACTGTTCTCATCTCTCCCCTATTGTCGTAGTAGGTGACTTTAACTGCAAGGAAATCGATTGGCCCTCCCTTTCCCTCTCATCTACCAGTCCTCATTCCAACGCACTTCTCTCTTTCTCCCGATCTCTCCCACTCCACCAAATAGTTTCCTCGCCCACTCGCAATCTAAATATTCTCGTTCTAGTTTTCACCTCTAATATCCACTTCTCTACTTTCCTCTTCCTCTGATCCTGACACACTCTACTCTAATTTCCTTACAATTATTCACTCTATCATTGAAAAATACGTCCCCCTCCGCTCGTTCAATCGGAAGCGCATACGTTTTTCCTCCCGCTCTATTCGCCTTATTCGTAAATGTAGGAAATCGTATAGGAGGCGATCCTTTAATGATTACTTTTCTGCATGTCGCTCACTTAAACAATCGATCAAACACACGGCTAGGAGTAGGGAAAACCGTCTGGCAAAATCAAACAACCTCAAATCTTTCTTCTCTTATGCAAGTACGCGAATCAAAGATTTATCCGATACTATCCCCTCATTAGTCTCTCCCGACGGTTCTCTCTGCGTATCTGACTTATCCAAGGCATGTGAACTAGCACGCCATTTTTCTGTTTCTTACAATCGTTCCTCCCTGGCCATCCCTTCCACATGTACTCTCTCTTCCCCCGCCTCGATTAATTATGTTGACATCTCCCCTCTCTTAGTAGCCAAGTTCCTCTCTCGCCTCCCCCCTCGCACATCATCCTCTCCCGACAACATTCCCTTTGTCTTTCTAAAGCGTACTGCCCCACACATTTGCATCCCTCTCTCCATCCTCTTCAATAGATTCTTACTTCATGGCACCTCTCCCTCCATTTGGAAGACTGCCAAAGTCAAGGCAATCTATAAGCGCAAAGGGGCAAAAAATGCTGCCACCTCTTATCGACCTATCTCACTTACCTGTTCGTCGTCCAAAGTTATGGAGAGAATCGTAGGCGAGACTCTCTGGAATTACCTTTCCGAGCACAATCTCATCTCCCCTTACCAACATGGTTTCCGCCCGCGGAAATCATGTACACTTCTTAACTCATTCTCTCAATGGCACTCTGCACTTAACGATGGCCACTACATTTCTGTTGCATTTATCGATTTCTCTCGCGCCTTTGACTCTATCCCAATCGACTTACTCATTCACAAATGTTCACTTCTAGGCATTTGTGGTTCCCTCCTGTCCTGGATTCGCTCTTTCTTATTCGGTAGATCACAATCTGTCTCCATCAATGCCTCTTCCTCTCCTTCTTTCCCTGCCCTCTCAGGAGTTCCCCAAGGCTCTGTTTTAGGACCCCTTCTTTTCTCCCTGTACATCAGTGACCTGCCCTCCTTACTTCCTCCTAATGTACACTGTATTCTTTACGCAGATGATGTTAAACTCTGGTCTTACTCTGACCCTGCCTCTCTCCAATCCTCTCTTGAAATTCTATATAAGTGGTCATCTGACTGGGGCCTTACCGTATCAATCACTAAGACCGAAACAATGCTAATTGGAAGATCACATCCCCCTCTATCTTCACTCTTAATGGCACTTCTCTCCCTACCGTATCCCAGTTCACCGATCTAGGAGTCACATACTCTAATAAACTTGAGTTCAGCGCACACATATCTAGTAAGATCTCAAAGGCCCGTTCTCGTTGCTCATACATCCTGCGATCCTTTATCTCCAAAAATCCTCAACTGTATTCTCGTCTCTTTGTTACTTACGTCCGCCCTATACTCGAGTATTGCTCCGAACTTTGGTCCCCTCAGAGTATAGACTTATCTCGTAGCATCGAGTGTGTTCAGCGCAAGTTCACCAAATCCGTACTTCTTAAATGTGGCATCGCCTGTAAACCTTATCCTGACCGTCTGCGTTATTTTCAATTAGAACCGCTAGAATTCCGACGTACTATTATTGACCTAGTGTTTATATATAAAGTGATTCATGCAGATGTTGATATAGGCTGTCCCGAATTCCTATACCTGGTACCCCCTCGACCTAGACGCCCAAATCTTTTTCAATTACGTAAACGCCGTTCCACTTCCACTTTTTACCATTCCTTTCTCACCAATAGAGCAGTTCCCTTGTGGAACTGTATCCCTCATAATATTGTCATCTCTAGAAATAGTGAATTGTTCTCACTTTGAGTAAAATCAATCCATAATATTGCGTACTCTCATTACTGCTAATTAGCTCTCTCTTAAACTTATTTATTGCCATTTTTCCCTTTGTCAACAAGTCATGGCATCGTAATATCATGTCCTTATTTCCCGTAGCAATCATTCTATAACTCTGTGCTGTCACACATGATAAATTATTATTAGATGCGTTCTAATGCCAATTGGGCGGGAAAATAATACGCGTTTTCACAAATGTTGCACACAATCAGCACGCACTTCCCTACACGTTAGTACGGTTTTGTCGGTATTCAAGTAATGAATATGACTCTCATGCATTCCTGTAAGGCGTTGAATCGCGCGATCAATCATATTATTGTTGTTTTATTCGTCAAAAAATACACTAAAATACCATCAAAACCTGAAATGTTGAGTGATTACTGAAGTTGTCAATAAGATACGAACATCGAGATAAAGTAGCGAAATTAAGAGACAACTGAGCGATTATGTGTGGACGGGTGATGTATGTAAACATTTGTACATGAAACTTTTTTGTGCATAAACATTCAAAAGTATATTATACAGAAATAAATATCAATGGCGATACAAATATCTATACCTATATATAAAGCGCAGTGTGTGTCTGTCCGTCTGTCCGGATTGCGAAACGATTACGAAATGGGGAGGGAGAGAGATCGCGCGACAACAAGTTGCGAAATGAGTGATTGCGAAACCTAGATACTCCGCTAGGACGGGGCCCCCGCCGAAGGCGGGGGCACCCGGACTAGTTATATATGTAATTGGAGTTTATTTATTCCATTGTTGTCCGTCTAGCTTATTCTCCCATAAGAGTTTCGTAATTTCGAAACTGTAGTCGTTCTTGAGATAATTCCTTGTCGGAAATGTCACGCTTCATTACATATGCTCTATCATTTTCTAGAGAGAGCATTTTATTGCAAAGCCATCCATAGTTCAGAGAAGGTGACGTAATGATTAATAGGACCGGCTCGTTGAAGGCAGTCAATGTTTTCGGCAAAAGAAGTTGAATGTATCACGTACATTTCCTGGTTAAGCCACGATAATTTTCGGGCTTACGTGTTCAGTGCGAATAGATGGAAAAAATGTTCAAGGCTAACGAATAACGTTTGGAGCTCCTTCATGACCACCACTATTTCAACGGACCAAATGATATAATTATATCTGAATGTAGTGTCCGAATTCGAAGTAGCCCTATATGCCTGGATTTTGTGATAGTTGTGAAAGCGCAAACCTCAAGGAACATTGGCACACAATAATAACTATTAAAAAAATAAGGTTCACCTCACCTTTCGCCGCTACGAGAATTTGTTCGGTGTCTACACTGCTTTTCTTACAACCTCCACTTGTTCAAGTCTCATTCAGCCTTCAGACTCTTTCACATTCACTGTAGTGATGTTTTCTTCAATGTCCCTATTATGATTATTCAACAACAAATCAGCAATGCCTTTCAGAGCATTTGGTTTATCGCTTTGGTGCTCGGAAAGAAAGAAAAACATATTGCATAAGTACTACAGTATGGTTCCCTATAAGTAGAGTGTTTTCGCCTGCGCCAGTCCTGTTGTTGTTCCACTTCATCCAAATTGAGGGACAATGTTCGTTCATAAACAAAATCGATGCACATATTGTCAATTTGTTCAGTGTAAACTATTCCAACAATATTGCATTTTTGATATAATAGAATCGGAGTATGCCGATGCAGGTGTTCTTGTGGAGATCAAGGAGAGGCGGACGAAGAAATTTCACAACGATATCGAAGTACGCCCATTCTACGTCAATCGCAATGCGAGAATTGGGCCAAATTGTATCTAAGGCGTCATAAATAACTTTCCATTTCTGATACTCATACCTGCTTCATTCATTACGATTGTTTTGAGGAACTAACCTTCGGTCGCTACTTTTTTGTGGGTAAGGATAAATGTTATCCGAGAGAGCTGAGATCCTGCTTAAACGGAGTGAGAGAAGGTTAGGAAGCACTGGTGACAGTCTGATTAAAACGTTCTAACACGTCTCTCACGAGCAAATCGAGCTCAGAGTCGCCAATCTGGGAATGGAAAGAAAATCACCAAATCGGTTCTCAACATTTTTGGTCATCCTGAAGCATCCCTGAATGGCCCCCAACGTATTATTTTAGTACACTTAATTTTGAAGCTCTCGGAAGCATTTCGCACATCGGCTCCTCTTAGTTCGAAAGCGATTTTCTCCGTTCTGGTTCACAATAGTCCAGAATTCACCTCTGAGTGAACCCGGCTCATTTTCGAGCTCTTTCGACCCGTGCCATTCACATTCCATAAAAGTTAGTTTTAACCAAGCTATACCTCAGGCCAATTTTCTCAAAAATGTATACAAAGGAGTAGATAACATTTTCACAATGTGTGCAGCTTGTAAATAGCTTTCGATGCACTTACGCTAAATATAGCATATCGCCTATGCGACTTATGCCCTTTGTACATTTTTTTAATTATTTGAAATCATTTTATTGCACACCTCATCGTGCAATTGTGAGCTCAAACAAAGACATGAGAGCGATAATCAAGCCATGTCATGCCAAAACTGCTGCGGGGATAAGAGCAAGGTTAGATTGCTTTTGAGGGCAAACGAATATTACGTCATATTGCATAGTGATAATGTAATATAACATAATGAAAGTGCTCGCACTGGGGAGTCGAATGGTCAAGGTCCGATTTTGTGCGATGTTTGGAGCGAATTATATGCAAAACATGATTATTGCATCATATTGCAAGATGATGACGTAGTACCAATTTTGTTTAACGTACTCGACAAGGGGTACCGATGGCTCTGGCAGTTGGTTTCAAGCGAGCTAATGGCAAAAAAAACGGAATATTGCGTCATGATGATGCAATCGCTATAGAATTTGAAACAACATGTCTGGAGGGTTCGTTTGGTCAAGGACTTAGCCGTCTACGGTGAGTTAGAGCTGAGTTATAGGCAAAAAAACGTGGTAGACAGACAGACAGGCAGACAACTGACGGACAGACATTTTGTCTTTTTCCTACATAGTTCTTACAAATGAAAGTAGCCGTTAAGGCTACTTTCATTTGGGGTTAAGCTTAAACGTGGTGTTCAGTGAACGGAAGGCTCCAATACCAAAGACGAAATTGGCTCCACCTTTCTATGATCAGGACAGACGTATTCCACCCAAATGGACTGTTTGGGTGTAATGGGGAAGCAGAAGCAGAGTAAATGATCTTCACCCAAATCTGCTCGTTCTTTCATCTCTGATTTCACCTCAACTCCTCTAATTTCCTCTATTCATTCTACATTCTACATTCTACTAGCAGACTTTTTTCTTGCTCTGTGAAATGAGCGAACATTCACAACGCGAGGTCCCCGTTTCCATCAGCTTTTATTGCGAATTTTATTGCGTTATCGAACTTTAAAGATTTGCTCGTCTAAATTGCTTATGTCAGTATACTTCGTTTCTGACGTCCAACATCGTGTCGTGAAATACTCAAGCGTTTCTTTCATATCATGATATACTTTGATTAGTGCATGATCACACCAAATTAAGGAAAATAACCATATTTCTTACCACAATTAGGAGCGACCTCTCTCCTGATTACTATGTCCATGTTTCGTGAAATGTTTTGCATGATCCGCCGCTTGAAGCATATGTACCTCTTTCAATCGAACAGTGTGCCGAATTTTCAGCATGGCCACGTTCAATGAAATCCTGAATGTGTTAGCAATTGCCTACTCTGATGTAATCGAGCCCATCTTCTGCATCATCTATGTATTCATCCTCATCAAGATTGTCACTGCGAAATCGCTAAACTTTCGCTCCGAGTTCTACATTTTCTCAATCGCAACAGGTCAGATATATGGTATACACTATTATGTCACTGGTACATACATTGTTAAAATAACATCTTGATAGTGAGCGAGTGGATGTTTCGGGATCGCGGCTTACACACCCTATCGCAATACGTGAATTTCCAAAGTATTAACATTTCAATCAGGAGTAGCAGCCATATCAAACACCCTAGTACACTGGACAATACGCATGATTGATGTTAGATTCCAAATCTTCCCTCAAAGAGGTTGCCTAACTTTTTTTGAATTATAAATCATCATATCTGCAGGCGTGTTTCTCAATATTCTCAACTTGCTGTCCCACACGTTCGGAATGGGAATGTCTATTGGCAAAACCCTATCAGTTGCAGCTCGTTTCACGGCCATTTGTTTCATGCACAGCAAACATGTGTGTTTGGTAGGCCATACTCTTTTCAAACAGCTTTTTCAGATCTGGGACGGGAAAGCTATTCCGGTCTGTCTATTCCTGATGTTCGGGTTTCCCATCGTGGTCAACAGTTACATCCCATTATTCCCGGCCGTTTTCGTACAAACTTCGAATGGATACGGAATGTACACGGGCATTACAGAACCTGCATACATAGTTTGTCATTTTAAGCCCACGACAGCCAAGGTGGTATAATCGTGGTTCCCTATTGATTCCAGATAGTAAAAGCCGTCGCCAATTGCCATTTTCTGTTTTTCCTCTTTAGCACTGTTCCAATGTGCATTGCATCTGTTGTGACACTTCGAAGTCAGCGGCGGGAAAGCGTGAGTTTGCAATAAATTACACTATTAAATTTATGAGTGGGCAACTTTAAAAAAAAGCGGAACGTGCCTGAAATTCACCCAATTCTCTTGAAATACTGTGAATCCAGAGTTGAAAATAAAATGTCATTACAACGTGGACAAATAATTAACTAAATGACCTGATTAATTAGGGTCTGCAGACAAGGGATCTCCCGGAGAAAAGACTCGCGATATACGCAGTGGTGCTCACCCTTTCACACACGATCAAGAGCGTTCTTCAGGTGAACTTAGCTACTTGAAATTTGGACACTAAAGTCAGATATTTTAGATAATTTGGTTCGTTGCACTAGTGATGAATATGAAGAAACTCCAAGCGTTCATCGTTAGTAAGGTACTCTCCCTAAGAAAATAGCTTGTCCATATGTGATACATTCAGCTTCTTTTGCCGAACACATTGAGTGCCTTCGCCGAGCCGGTCCTATTAATCCTTACCTCGCCTAAGCTCAGAAACGAGGTACGCTTAGTTATCTGAACTATGAATGGCTTTGTAATAAATTATGATGTGTGCCTTCTCGCAGATGATAGAACGCGCATAATGAAGTGAGATATATCGTGTTAAACCATCCCTACTCCGATTTCGAAATCATACCTAACTCATTGTAGGTTTTCTGGTGGAGAAGACATAAAGGAATCATCTCAATAACGACTGCGGTTTCTATATTACGAAAATCCAGTGAGAGAATGAATTAGACGGAGAAGAAGAAAACGTCAATTACATATACAATATGTGTATTACCATATTTCGCAAAATGAAATGTACTTATAATGGTTATTCAACAATAAATCAGAGACATTCAGAGCAAGGGTTTAAAATGAGTCTTCAAAAAGATTGCATGAAAATGGACATCCTTTTCGGCACCGGCAGCCCCAACTTTGAGCAATATCCTCGAGAAGATTATGACATAGCATGTTGGGGACGAGAACACATTCTGAGTATTCCGTTTTTTTCAGAACCGGATTTTAGGAATTTTTACGGTTCCACTCCACGGCCCTATCATATTTTAGCTCCCAGATGAGCTAGTGGGATGGTAAAGGGCTCAACATGTTCGGAAATTTATTTAAAACAACTTTTATGTTGGCATGAAGTTGCGTGGATGATCATGTCATGTTGAAAATACTCAAAAAGTGTTTTTGAAATGACTTATAACCAATCAATAGACTGTTTCGACATGAGTAAGAATTGTTGGAATATACCTCCTTCGAGAGTTCGTTGTTTAAGCTATTGCGAACAACGCAAAATAACTTCGCAGAAAGTTGTCTCGTCCCCAATATACTCTGCCATAATTATCTCGAGGATACTACTCAAAGCTGGAGCTCCTGGTGCCGGGGGTTCATGTAATATATCGGAAGACGCATGTTATCGCTTTGGTTCTCTGCAAGAAAGAACTGCAAATTACTGTGATCAGTTATGCACGATCTAAACATACTACCTGCTTCCCAACACGCTGAGTGCTTTCACTGAGAAACCCATGTTGCTGGTGATTTCCTCCAAATTGATGGATGAGGTTTTGTCATAAACTGAAGAACATATTCTCAATGTCTTCAGTGTATACCATTCCAACAATTTTTCATATTAGGTTGTTGCGAAAGTCTTGCTCGCTTTTATCATTTTAATACTTCTGTCTATGTTGGCAATCGAATTCATTTCAGACTTACCTGGTTTTTCTTATACTATGAGGGTATCAATGTTCATTCTAGCGCACCTTAGATCAGACCTCTCATTTCATCTAGGAATGCGTACTTATAGTTCAAATCTTGCGATATGAGTTAATCAAGATGACTTTTCATTCTATCATAATTTTATGGAGAATAGAGATATTGCCATGCCTGAAGTACAAGCGTACACAGCTATGTTAATATGTTAACTTATGATCACTTACCATAAGTCAGTGCTAAAATCACTTCTTTAGACGTGTCCCTTTTTGGGAATTTATAGTGAACACATTTTAGCTAAATACGATTTTGTCTTCACGTTTTTGGGTAAGGAGACGCAGGGATCAATATCGATCGAAATTATAATTATCTTATCTTGTTCTTCTTAAAAATGAAGCACCGGAATTATTCATATTTTCGTTGATTAGATATGGCAATTCAAATCATTGAAAGGGATCTTGGAATGCTGAATTTGATATTTCTATCAAGTTTCCATTTCTTGCGCAGCTTGAATGATCGATCTTTTGTGCTGCTCTTAACGAGCACACTATGCTCTTCCAAAATATATATGGATATCATTTGGACTTCGATCTCTTGCGTCTGACAGATCAGAATTCACACGAAATTTCGTTGCAAAATTTCGCAAAGTTTTTGCTAATTTATGAAATCTCAAAATTCATGTCATGTATTATGAACACGATTGAAATCAATTATGCTCGTGAAACAACGGTTCACCCTCTTCAACAATTCTGAGATATCAGGCACTGGAGTTCATAAGGGAGAAAAATCGGAAAGATCAAACGCCGAGCAAGACTTTCGCAACAACCTAATATTTGATAGAAATGGGGTTTACTCGTTTCACGTGTTCCCTTAGATAGCACGGAGAGGCGGAAGAAATATTACAACGATATCGAAGTCCGCCCATTCTTCGCCAATTCTAGGGCAAGGAGAGAATTTAACCAAGTTGTATCCAACCAGAATACGTCATAAACTCTTTCCAATTTGTATTCATCATACGTGCTTCATTTATTACGATTGAAACCTGCATTTATCATCATAAATCATTCAATACATGAACATATTTGTGCAGATAATCCCAGATAAGATTAAACGTGGCAGCTGAGAAGAAATTGTCCAATTTGGAAATCTAAAATCTAAAACCAGTGAAGAAGAAGTTCCATTACCGAAGACGAAATTGGTGACGCGTGTCTATGATAAGGATATATTTATTCCTCACAAATATTAAATGTTTGGGTGCAAGTCGGTACGTGGAAGCAGAGTGAATGATCCTCACCCAAATCTACTCATTTGAGCGCAATCTTCTCCGAATTCACCTCAGCGCCTCTGATTTCCTCTATTCGTTCTACATTCAGACATTTTTTTCCTTGACCGGTGATATTAGCGAACATTCACAACGTGAGGTCGCAGTTTCCATCAGCTTTTACTGCGTCTCGTTATCGCACATTCGCCAAAAATGGCTTTCCAGTATACTTCGTTTCTGGTTTCATCCAGAACGCCATGAAATGCTCTAGCGGTTCTTTCATATCATGCTACGCTCAATATATGTGCCTAATTCTCAAATAACCACATGTTTTACAACCATTAGGAGCGTATCTCTCTCCTGAACACTAGCTTTATATTTCGTGAAATATTCAGAATACAAATGAGTATGATTTATCGCTTGAAGCATCTTTACCTCTTTAAATCGAATGGTGTGGTTTATTTGCAGCATGGCCACATTCAATCAAATCCTCAGTGTGTTATCAATTGCCTACTCTGATGTTATCGAGCCCATCTTCTGTTGCATCTATGCATACATGCTCGTGAAAATTGTTACGTCGAAATCGCTCAACTATCGATCAGAATTCTACGTTTTCACACTCGCAACAGGTGATTTAACACAAAGTGTCTAGGTACAGATATTATTATTTAATACAAATTTTAATAGTGAGCGAGTTGGGTTTCGGGCCCGATCCCTATAGCAAATATTACGTTTCAAAAGTATTAACATTTCAATCAGGAGTAGCAGCCATCGCGAACACCGTAGTGCACTGGACTATACGCATGACTGATATTAGATTACAAATCTTCCCTCAAAGAGGTTGCCTAACTTTTTTTGAATTATAAATCATCATATCTGCAGGAGTTTTTCTCAATATTCTCAACTTGCTATCCCACACGTTCGGAATGGGAATGTCCATTGGCAAAACCCTATCAGTTGCAGCTCGTTTCACGGCCATTTGTTTCATGCACAGCAAGCATGTATTTTTGGTAGGCAATACACTTCTCAAACAGCTATTTCAGATCTGGGAAGGGAAAGTTATTCCGGTCTGTTTATTTCTGATGTTCGGGTTTCCCATCGTGGTCAACATTTACATCCCATTCTTCCCAGCCGTTCTCGTACAAACTTCGAATGGATACGGATTGTACACGGGCATTACAGAACCAGCATACATAGTTCGTTATTTTGACCCCACGACACCCAAGCTGATACAATCGTTCCGAAAAATTGATTACAGATAGTAAAAGCCGTCGCCAATTGCCATTTTCTGTTTTTCCTCTTCAGCACTGTTCCTATGTGCATTGCATCCGTTCTGACTCTTCGAAGTCAGCGGCGGGAAAGTGTGAGTTTGCAATAAATTACACTAGTGAATTTATGAGTGGAAAACTTTAAAAAAACCCAGAACATGCCTGCAATTCACCCAATTTTCTTGAAATACTGTGAATCCAGAGTTGAAAATAAAATGTCATTACAACGTGGACAAATAATAAATTAAATGACCTGATTAATTAGGGTCTGCAGACCAGGGATGTCCCGGAGAAAAGACTCGCGATATACGCAGTGGTGCTTACCCTTTCACACACGATCAAGTATTTCACCTAATTCTCATTCCATTCCTTGTTAGTCGTCGCGAGCGGTCCCTCTTTCTTTTCTCTCTGATTTGGATCGGTTTCCCCTAATACCCCTCGCTTCCGCCTTCGACTCATCAAGAAAAGAGAATCCCCATCCAAGCCGGAGTGGTCACCTTGTGATGGGTATGACCTACTAAGATGTTTGGTCCTTCAGAATCTCGACTCGATCATCTCGTTGAAAGATTGATCATCGAGTCTGGCGGATTCGTGCAGAGAAGATTCTAGAACACGCAAGGCTTCGTTTACGACCTATAGTGAGATTCTATCTATGCAATGCAATCCAACATCCTCTCGCAAGCACACCGCAAATGACCATCTTGAAATGAGAAGAACGACCTTTTCTGACCCCACATCTTGATCTGAGCCCAGAAAGCGATAACAGATAAATATTGTATTGTATTGTACACGATCAAGAGCGTTCTTCAGGTAAGCTCAGCTACTTCAAATTCGGACACTGAAATCAGATATGTTTAGATCATTTGGTTCGTTACACTAGTGATGAATATGAAGGAGATCCAAGCGTTCATCGTTTGCCAGGTACCGTCCCTAAGAAAAGAGCTTGTACATAGGTAGATTCAGCTTCTTTTGCCGAACACATTGAGCGCCTTCGCCGAGCCGGTCCTATTATTGCTTACCTCGCCCAAGCTCAGGAACGAGGTACGGTGTAGTTATCTGAACTATGAGTGGCTTTGTAATAAATTATCATGTGTGCCTTCTCGCCGATGATAGAGCGCGCATAATGAAGTGAGATATATCGTGTTAAACCATCCCTACTCCGATTTCGAAATCATACCTAACTCATTGTAGGTTTTCTGGTGGAGAAGACATAAAGGAATCATCTCAATAACGACTGCGGTTTCTATATTACGAAAATCCAGTGAGAGAATGAATTAGACGGAGAAAAAGTAAACGTCAATTACATATACAATATTTGTATTTCCAAATTTCGTTAAATGAAATGTACTTATAATGGTTATTCAACAATAAATCAGAGACATTTAGAGCAAGGGTTTAAAATGAGTCTTCAAAAAGATTGCATGAAAACGGACATCCCTTTCGACACCGGCAGCCCCAACTTTGAGCAATATTCTCGAGAAGATTATGACATGTTGGGGGCGAGAACACTTCGGAACCGGTTTTTAGGAATTTGTACGGTTCCACCTCCCGGCCCTTTTCTCAACATTCTCAACATGCTAACCCATACGTGCGGGTTGGCAATGCCGATTGGCAAGACCCTATCAGTAGCTGCTCGTTTCACGGCCATTTGTTTCATGCACAACAAACATGTATTTTTGGTCATACTCTTCTCTTATAGCGTTTTTTTTCAGATCTGGGACGGGAAAGTTATTCCGGCTTGTCTACTCCTGATGTTCGGGTTTCCCATCGCCGTCAACAGTTACATCCCATTCTTCCCTCCCGTATTCGCACCAACATCGAACGGATACGGGATGTACACAGGCATTACGAACCCTGCATACACCGTGCGTTATTTGAGCCCACGTAAACCAAGTTGGTACAATTATTGTTTCAAAATAGTCATTCCAGATAGTAAAAGGATTCGGCATTTGCGGATTCCTATTTTTCCTCTTCAGTACTGTACCTATGTGCTTTGCGTCTGTGTTGACACTTCGAAGTCAACGGCGGGAAAGTGTGAGTTTGAAATAATTTACACTAGTAAATGTCTGATGATACAATTCTGAAAAAAATGCAGAGCTTACGTGAAGAATACCCAATTTGATTGAAAGCCTTTCAATCCAGGGTTGAAAAAGAAAATGCGTATCATTACAACGTAGACATATAATAAACCTTTGAATAATGAATTCATTAAGGAATACAAACAAGGGATCGCCCGGAGAAAAGACTCGCGATTTACGCAGTTGTTCTCACCATTTCACACACGATCAAGTGTGCTCTTCAGGTGAAATTGCTACTTCAAATAACTACTTCAAATACACTGAAATCAGATATTTTTAGATCATTTGGTTCGTTACACTAGTGATGAATATGAAGGAGCTCCAAATGTTCTTCGCTAGCATGGTAATGTCTCCCTTTTTTCACTTAATCACACTGCCGTGCAATTAATCCGGAAGTACTCGTTACTGAACCGCATGTGATTTCAGCTTCTTTTGCCGAACTCATTGAGTGCCTTCGCCGAGCCGGTCCTATTAATGCTTACCTCGCCCAAGCTCAGGAACGAGGTATGAGTAGATATCTGAACTATGAATGAATTTGTAGTCAATTACTATGTGTACCTTCTAGCAGATGATAGAGCGCGCATAATGACGCGAGTTTTTTTCTTGCTAAACCATCCCTACTCCGATTTCGAAATCATACATAACTCATTATAGGTTTTCTGGTGGAGAAGGCGTCAAGGAATCATCTCAATAACGACTGCAGTTTCTATATTACGAAAATCCAGTGAGAAAATGAGTTAGACGGACAAGAAATGCATCAATGTGTAGTATTAGGTTGAATAGAAAGTCTTTATCCACTTTTTATTTCCCTTCTTCTGACAATAAAGCACAAGAGCAAAATCAAACATATGCACCATTGTTATCTACGACAAATCTCCAACGTTCAGGCAACTTATGGATTCCCTCCTTATAGAACCCATCTCGGCGCGAATTAAAATATTGCTTGAGTGCGGCCTCGATCGCCCCACGGGAAATGAAGGATCTCTGATCGAGATGACGGGTCAGATCCGAGAACAACCAATAATCCGAAGGGGCCAAGTCAGGAGAATACGGTGTATGAGGGAGAACCATCCAGCCTTATTTGGACAGCTCCTGCTTGACCTGCCGTGCAACATGGGGTCGGGCGTTATCGTGTTGATAGTACACTTTCTTGCCGTTCAGGGCAGATTGTGCGAATTTCTTCTTGAGATTCCGTAGTTGTTTAGTGTAGACATATTCAGTAATTATCCGCTTCTCGGGTAGGAGCTCCCAGTAAATCGGGCCATCCACCCCCCACCAGGCAGAGAGCAAGATTTTCATAGGGTGAAGGCCAGGCTTTGCGACGTCCTGTGGGGTCTCATTGACATCCACCCACTGTGCCCTCCTATGGTGATTCTCATAGCAGACCCACTTCTCGACCCCTGTTATGAGACGGTCCAACCATCGATCTCCAGCGTGAAGAGTGAGTAGAGAAAGGGAATCGTCGACACGGTGGTCAAACTGGTCTTGGGTCAATTTGTGGGGTATGAAACGGCCTAGCTTCTTCTTCTTGCCAATGGAGACCAATCATTTTACGATGGTGCTTTGCGATACCCCAAGTGTGGCTGCCATGTCGCGGGTATTTGGGAAGGATCCAATTCCACTACGATCCGTAGCGCATCCAAATCCAGCTCGGGTGGCCTCCCAGACCGGTCATGATCATCCATGGAAAAGTCCCCCTTTTCGAAGAGTTGGTACCAATTGCGCATGGTCTGGTAGTGAGTGGCATATGAATCGTACACTTCAGCCAACTGACGTTCCTATTCCTTCATTGTAGTGTGAGAGAGAAATACGAATATCAGAACGTTGCGGATGTGCAAGGCCGTGGGAACAAACATCGTGGTCTTACTAGTGGCAGAATGAAAGGCGTGGAATGGGGAGTTGTTGACCACATAGTCCCTTTGTCATGTGTTATTGACTAGAGGCGAGGGAACACCAAAGGTATCCTGCACTGAGCAGTGATCGAGCAAAACAGTGGATAAAGACTTTCTGTTCAACCTAATATTTGTAGCAACATATGCGCGTTGACAAAATTTTATATGTTGTATGTTCATTTTCCTGTATGTATGCATACACCTTAAATATTCAGGAAAAGAAGATGAATGTAATCACGTGCGGCATATATAATAGGAAAATCTATATTTATGGGGACAGTATCAGGCAAACGAAGAAAGTTTGGGGCTCCCTCATATTAATCACTAGTGCAACGAACCAAATGATCTGAAATTATCAGAATCCAGTGCCCGGATTTGAAGTAGTTAATTTCACACCTGAAGAACACTATTGATCATGTGCGAAATAGTACAACTGCGTAAATCACGAGTATTTTCTCCGGAAAGAGTGTGCAATAAAGTCTGAGGGAAACGGGGAAGTGAATGTTCGCTAATGGCCAGAACTGAGCAAAAAGATAACGACTGCACGTAGAACGAATAGATTAAATTAGAGGAGTGGAGGTGAATTCAGATTTTTTGTTGAGGATTAACTAGCGACCTTCGGTCACTACGTGGTCCGCGGGGTTGTGTGCTAAGGATACAAGTTTGTTGAAAGCGACAGTTGAAAGCCGGCTTGCAACGTTGCCAAGCTCGTGAAGCATCGGGCGATTCGAAAAAGTTGCGATGGGGCTCCACTCCGCCCCGTCTGCAACTGTGTCGCCATCATCCTCACGAGTCCTTCACAACACACGCTGCGGGGATCTGTGCAAGTTAAGAAGCATGTCACACAACCATGGAATAATATTGGACCCAAGGCTAAATATTGATTTTTATACGGAAGTTGTATTATAGAAATCAATAATCTAACTCACAAAATAATAGTTGACCTAAGGCAATTTATATTGGTATAATACGGTAATTACAATATCCGTTGTTGTGGGCGGTGCGGAGGATGCACTGAATGGGTATGTGGTGTAGTAAATCACACTATGGTGCATGGGGCGGTGGATGGTGCACATAGTGCAGTTGAGGTTTCTGCAATTTATGGAAAAAGAACCATGGTGTATGGCATACTATACGCCAGTCATAAGCATGACCCATTTAACAATGGCTGACCTAAGTCGAACTGTTATGTATACGTAATGTGACACGCACACGGACGGACGGGCGGTCATGAGCAGGCGGCGGCTGGGTATCGCTGAATCGACACTTTGAAAATGGAGCAATACTTTCTAGCCAATATGATGTTATAAAAGGACAAATGTAATCTTTATTCAATAATCTAAGCTAACGATTATTTTAGATTTAGATGAAGAGGCAACAAGTATTTGAATAATTATATCTTCATTTTTATCGATGCAAATGCTAATGATTAGAGCTGTCAAATGAAGAGAGAAAATGAAGATTTCATTCTCACTCACAAAGGCGCGCTGAGCGGCGTCATTCTTCATGAAGAGGCAGGGTGACCCGGTCCCTCTTCATGAAGAACGACGCTTTCTTCAAAAACGATCGATTTTGACTCAAATTGCATCGTATGTTAAAGGTTGCTATTATCAGATGTTAAGGCAGAATTTGCTTAATCACTAAGTGAGATTTTACACTCATGCGGCATCATTTTAGCATGCCGTCATTGAAAAATAAAAGGTGATTTGCAGTCATGTGGTATACCGTTGGAAAGAGCATAAAAAGTTATGGTTGTAGGCAAATTTTCGTAGTTTTTCATGAATATTTTGTAGAGAAAAGACTGGTAAATTAGGGATTCTGGTGTGATTGGTCTGCAAAATCAATATTGAAATGATATGCATGGTCTATATTCGTTACATGTACTTCATTAAAATTTGTTACTGTTGATTCTGAAGTTTCAAGCCAAAAACGATAATTGGTCTTGAGTTAGAACTGTTTCTGTTAAAATCGCTCTTCATGAAGAGCGAGAACGACCGGGTCATTCTTCGTGAAGAGAGAATGAGAGGGAGGGAAAATCCCTCTCTTCAATTGTCGAAATTATCTTCATTTGACAGCCCTACTAATGATAAAAACTGGGATACGGAATATAATACTTCTGTGTCCATCTAATGCATTCTTTCACTAGATCTTCGTACTGTCGAAACTGTAGTCGTGTTTGAGATCATTCCTTGACGCCTTCTCCACCAGAAAACCTACAATCTAGTATGTATGATATCGAAATCGAAGTAGGGATGGTTTAGCAAGAAAAAAAACTCGCGTCATTATGCGCGCTCTATCATCTCTAGAAGGTACACATAGTAATTGACTACAAATTCATTCATAGTTCAGATATCTACTCATACCTCGTTCCTGAGCTTGGGCGAGGTAAGCATTAATAGGACCGGCTCGGCGAAGGCACTCAATGCGTTCGGCAAAAGAAGCTGAAATCACATGCGGTTCAGTAACGAGTACTTCCGGATTACTTGCACGACAGTGTGATTAAGTGAAAAAAATGGGATACAGTACCATGCTAGCGAAGAACCCTTGGACCTCCTTCATATTCATCACTAGTGTAACGAACCAAATGATCTAAATCATCTGAATTCAGTGTCCGAATATGGAGTAGCTAAGCTTGCCTGAAGAACGCTCTTGATAGTGTGCGAAAGAGTGAGCACAACTGCGTAAATCGCGAGTCTTTTCTCCGGGCGATCCGTTGTCTGTATTCCCTAATTAATCCAGTCATTATTCAAAGATGTATCCACGTTGTAATGAAACGCGTTTTATTTTCCAACCCTGGATTGAAAGGCGTTAAATCAGATTGGGTATTCTTCACGTAAGTTCTGCATTGTTTTTAGAATTGTAGCATCATAAATTTAATAGTGTAATTAATTTCAAACTCACACTTTCCCGCCGTTGACTTCGAAGTGTCAAAACAGATGCAATGCACATAGGTACAGAACTGAAGAGGAAAAATAGGAAACCGCAAGTGGCGAATCCTTTTACTATCTGAAATGACTATTTTGGAACAACAATTGTGCCAACTTGGTTGAGGTGGGGTAAAATAACGCACGGTGTATGCAGGGTTCGTAATGCCTGTGTAATATCCGTATCCATTGGAAGTTGGTGCGAACGCTGGAGGGAAGAATGGGATGTAACTGTTGACTACGATGGAAAGCCCGAACATCAGGAATAGGCAAATTTGAATAACTTTCCCGTCCCATATCTGAAAAAAACGCTATAAGAGAAGAGTATGACCAACAATACATGTTTGTTGTGCATGAAACAAATGGCCGTGAAACGAGCTGCAACTGATAGGGTTTTGCCAATCGACATTGCCAGCCCACACGTGTGGGTTAGCAAGTTGAGAATGTTGAGAAAAACGGCTGCAAATTCAATTATTCAAAAATTCAGAAAAATTAGGAAACCTCGATCAGGGAAGATTTGAAATCTGACATCAATCATGCGTATTGTCCAGTGGACTAGGGTGTTCGTGATGGCTGCTACTCCTGATTGGAATGTTAATCATTTTTAAACACAAGATGTGTGATACTCACTATTAAAATGTTTTTTTAAATATAAATATCCTTATACATAATAATGTAAAATGTATATCTGACCTGTTGCGATTGTGAAAACGTAGAATTCGGAGCGAAAGTTCAGCGATTTCGCAGTGACAATCTTCATGAGAATGAATGCATAGATGCAACAGAAGATGGGCTCGATTACATCAGAGTAGGCAATTGTTAACACCGTGAGGATTTCATTGAAGGTGGTCATGCTGAAAACACGCCATTCGATTCAATGAGGTAAAGATGATTCAAATAATGATACACCATTAAATTTGTATGTAACATATTTCACGAAACGTGAATATAGTAATCAGATACGCTCCTATTTGTGATAAGGTATGTGGTATTTCATAGCTAGATATAGATGAAAGGCTATAATAAACACATTTCATCACGAACCGATCACGAACGAAGTATACCGCAAAGTAATTTTGGCGAGCAAGTCTTGAATGTGCGACAACGAGACGCAGTAAAAGCTGATGGAAACGGGGACCTCGCGTTGTGAATGTTCTCTAATGTCACCGATCAAGGAAAAAAATGTCTGAATGTAGAACGAATAGATGAAATAAGAGCAATTGAGGTGAATTCAGAGATTGCGGATCAAAGAGTAGATTTGGGTGCAGATCAATCACTATGCTTCCGCTTTCACGAACCCATGTACTGAGTTGCATTCACACAGCTAATATTAGGAAAGAATGAATCTATCCAAACGAAAGAATGTTCGCCAGGTTCCAATTGATCTTATATCGTGATAAATATAATGCCATATTCAAAAAGTCCACAATTAAAACATAATTGAGACGTGTCATTCAGTGCTCACGATGATCAAGATGAGATGAATTTTAGCCATTTCCTACCGAATATAAATAATGTATGTTCTCTGATGCTTACGAAACTATATCACAATTTTCAGACAGAAGACGGGCTAAATGATATCGGAGTAGAATATCGATAGAAGGGAGAGAACCCCGTTAAATGTCGCAATTCTCTTCCTTGTCCATGTAAGAAATGTGGCAAGGGCAAAGCAAAATGTATTCGTATAGCTGAAATTTTGTATGCATCTACGCGGAAAAAGTTTGGTTCAGGCCAAATGTTTATGAGGAAATCGAGTAAATTCTCTCCTCTCACGGAGTCATTACGTGCCTGCTATTCAAAGCTAAAATGAACTCTTCGGAGAAAGACTGTCGCAGGGATGAAACAGCGATTCGCACCGTTCGAGCCAGCGGGAAAGAAAGGGAGGGACGAGAGCGATAGTCAATTCTATTTTCTCTGCACTCACTTTGAGCCGTATACTGGAAAGACCTCTTTAATCGATTAAATATAGAAGGTACGCCGGTAGGAAAGCGTAGTAAAAGCTGATCGAAGCGGGGACTTGAATGTACGCTAATATTATCACCCAGCATGAAGAAAACGTCTGGACGCAGAACGAATAGAGGAAATTAGTGGAGTTGAGGTGAATTCGGAAAAAACTTGCGCACTAACGAGCAGATGTAAGGATGAGCATTTACTCTGCTTCCGCTTCCACATACTGAGTTGCACCCAAACAGTTACTGTTTGGCTATAATAAATGAGCCCTTATGACAGAAAGGTGGAATCAATTTCGTATTTGATAATGTAACTTTTTGTTCACTGAAGTTTGAGCTTTCCGAATCTAATCGGTTAACTTCATTTCGGGATTATCTCCACAAATGTGGCCTTGAAGTGAATGATTTAATATGATAAAAGCAGGATACGATCGTAATAAATCAAGATAATATGATGATTTCTAATGGGAAGGAGTTTATGGCGCATTCTGAAAATTCAATTCGGCACGACAGATAACGATGATGTAAAAACGCGAATTGTAACCGCAAAAAGCGGACTATACGAGTGCAACAATGTTATTTTGAGCCTAATTGAGGAAGTCGAGTTATGAGCGAAAAAGTAGACACCGACAAAAACATCAGCGAAGCTAATTATCGACCTGACGAGAGTTTCCAGTAATCTTCCTGACATTGGCCAGACATCGTGCTGACTTCGATAGCGCGAGTGTGATAACTTTTTATAAGCTATTCGTAAGCATCAGAGAACATACGATACTTGTAAGCGCTAGGAAATGGCTCATAATTCATCTCATAGTGAGTACCCTGAGCACTTGACTGTCCCTTCTCAATTATGTTGAAATCGTGGGCTTTTTGAATATAGTCTTGCATTTATCACGATATTACATCAGCGGGCAATTGGACAAGTAAAGATGATAAATGAAGTATAATGGAAAGCCATTTTTGGCGATCAAACGAAGAAGGTGCACCGGAAGGAAAGAGAAATAAAAACTGATGGAAACGTGGACCACACACCGTGAATACACTCTAATGTCACTGAGCAAGAAGAAAACGTCTGGATGTAGAATGAATGAAGGCAATTAGTGGGGTTGAAATGAATTCAGGGAAAATCATTAGTTCTGCTTATACTTCAACGTGCAGAGTCTCACCCAAACATATACCATTGGGATAAATGTTTGTGAGAGACTGGTGGAACAAGTTCCAATTTCATCCTTGGTAACGGAACTTATTGCTCACTGAACAGGACGTTTGAACTTTACGAATCTAATCATACTTTCTTCTCAGCTGCAAATGTGGGCATACCATGAATGGTTTATGAGAAACACTTCGTAATAAATCAAGCAAGAATGATGATTACAAATGGGAAGGAGTTTATGACGCATTCTGATTGTATACAATTTGGCTCAATTCTCTCCTTCCTATTGACGTAGAATGGGCGGATTTCGAAATCGTCGTGACCGTTTTGCTCCCAATTCTCCTCCAGGGGAATACCTGAATCGAGCACAGAACGGAATGACGTCATAACGCCATCAATAACGTAACGTCATCAAATGGGTCGCATTCTATTCGGCAAACATTGATTATTGGCTACATGCAAGTAATTTTGACCTACCTCGTCCCTCAATTTAGGCGAAGTCACCAGCAACAGCACGGGCTCAGCGAACGCACTCAGAGTGTTGGGAATCAGATACTGTAGTTTATTGATTATTTGCGTAATATGAATACATCCTACATAGCTGATCACAATGGTTTGCAGTTCTTTCTTCCCCAGTACAAGAGCGATGAACCAGATGGTCGAAAATTAATGTGATTTTGTTTATGATTGTTATGATTATTATCCTATTGATGCAACTTATAATCGACTATTGTTTGCGACCAAATAAATTTAACACGCGTCTTCTGAGAGATTGCATGAAAAATACCACCCCGAGGAACCAGCTGCAAAAGTTTAAGCAATCTGGTAAAGAAAATTATGACAGAGTGTAGGGAAAGTGAGAAAACTTTTGTACTAGCGATTTTGCCTGGAACCGGCTCTGACGTATTTTTGTTCATTTTTGAGCTACAATGATGGCAGGGTGCTCAAAATACGCGGAAAAATATTTTAAGAAGCATTTTTGTTTACACCGAAGCTCAGCTACTACGATATCATGGGTAAAATATCGAAAAACTAAGTCGAGATTCATATCTCGCTCGGGACCCCACCTTGCACAGCTTTCTCATGGCAGATTCTGAATCTACGTACTCATATTAGTCTAGGAAAAATATGGTTGAGAGTCGGTAGGTGTTGGAACAGGTCTCACCAGACCAAAATATGCGAGAAAGTCGAAAAGTCTAAAATTAATCTTCCTTGAATTTAAGTCGAAATGGCTCAGATATATATTTTCTTTCATATATATGTGATTATTAGTCTAGATATACCAATTTCCACACTAGAAACCGACGATTTCCGTACTTTTAAAAAATCATGTTTTTCATATCATAATATCTCAAATTTGAAGGAATCTAACTCAACAATTCAGTAGTTCACCAGGTGCTAACTATGCATATTTTAAAGTATGCCTAGAGATTTCTAAAAATTTGTAGTACGGAATTCTTCTATGACTTCGGAGATCCACCTTTTCACCCTTGAATAAGGCTTCAGCGAAGGTCCGGGAAAAATAAAAATTCGTTTCTAAAGTTCATTTTGCGAACTACGTTTGGCAATATGTTGGGACAATGTTTTTTTGTAAATTAAGAAATTAGATGCACATGGAAAAGACACAATTTTCACGACTTTTCTGAAATGTGAATCCACAAATCTCAAAAATGTTACAAATTTAGAAACGAGAATTTGTATCGAGCTCTCGTTGATTTCGGTTTCAATGTGTTATGAAAACATTTTCCCAACATATTGCCAATCGTATTTTGCAAAATTAACTTTAGAAACGAATTTTTATTTTTCACGGACCTTCGCTGAAGCCTTATTCAAGGGTCAAAAGCTGGATCTCCGAAGTCATGGAAGAACTTCTTACTACAAATTTTTAGACATGTCTAAGCATACTTTAAAACGGGCATAGTTAGCACTTGGAGTACTACCGAATTGTTGAGTTAGATTCCTTCAAATTTGAGATATTATGATATGAAAAACATGATTTTTTTAAAGTACGGAAATCGTCGGTTTCTAGTGTGGAAATTGGTATATCTAGACTAATAATCACATATATATGAAAGAAAATATATATCTGAGCCATTTCGACTTAAATTCAAGAAAGATTAATTTTAGACTTTTCGACTTTCTCGCATATTTTGGTCTGGTGAGACCTGTTCTAACACCTACCGACTCTCAACCATATTTTTCCTAGACTAATATGAGTACGTAGATTCAGAATCTGCAATGGAAATACTGTGCAAGGTGGTGTCCCGAGCGAGATATGAATTATTTTATGAATCTCGACTGTGTTTTTCGATATTTTAACCATAATATCGTAGTAGCTGAGCTTCGGTGTAAACAAAAATGTTTCTTAAAATAATTTTCCGCGTATTTTGAGCACCGTGCCATCATTGTAGCTCAAAAATTAACAAAAATACGTCAGAGCCGGCACCAAGTCCGGAAAATGACTAAAAACCTGTTCCAGGCAAAATCGCTAGTACAAAATTGCTCAAACTTTTGCAGTTCCTCATGGTCATGCAATCTCTCAGAAGACGCGAGTTAAGAACATGATTGAAACCTGAATACTAGACTTGAATAAGTGAGAGGTGGTAAGGACGACAGCATAGATGACGAGCAAATTCTCGTAGCGGCGAGAGGTTCGACGGGCCTTAACTAGTTAATGTCTATCCAATCCCAGTTGGGCCAAAATTGTGTTCCAATGATCAACTTTGTTCCCATCTTTATTTCTAGTTTGGAAACTTGAATCATTCAAGAGAACTCTGCTTTAGCAAAAAACTCTACGCTGCCGTCAAAATTGTAAACAAAAACGAGTCTGTGACATGCACTAGATATCTCAGAAGTTGAGTGCATTTTTTTGAGAAATTCCATAAACAAGTGTGAACATTCTATAGCTTCTGGTAGTGGGCATTCTTAAACTGTAGATATTTCGTGCATTTCATAAAAATTGATTACCAAATAAATATTCTCTCACAAAAAAATGATTACCAAATAAATTTTCGCTCACACTGAGTCTCTCTCCGCGGAGTCGTATCAACGATAAAATGCACATCGGGATTGTTGAGAAGAAGAAAAAGAAGTAGCTGCAGGCCGCGATGGCTTTGGCTATCTGTACATTATTGGTAACATGAAAAAAAGGTAAAGGTGCAGCCACGTCAAGCGATTTTACAGTCGTGAACGACTACGCTAGGTGGTGTAGTGCGGTGAGGCCGACTACTGCTAGGACTACGTATCTAGCAGTCCTAGCAGTATCGAAAGGTTGGTAACATGATTCAATGTTAACTCATTGAATCCGCCTAAATTGATACTGGTCTAGAAGTGCGTTAATGCATGTCCAGGCGGCGTTGTGAACCTATGCCTTATCCCTACTGAGCAATTATTGCAAGATCAGATTTGGTCTAACTAACCATAAATCCAGACTCAGCCACTCCCCGATACTCTCCGTAGCCATCGGAAGATGGGACGATAACAGCCGGCAAGAAGGGGAAGTACGAATAGAGAATGAATGGAATTCCGAACATCGTAGCCAAACATACGAGCATTTTGCGACCCTCCCAGAACTGCAAAATAACGAATATCTCGTTGCGCGGTGAGAAATTGAGTAAAAACATTTAAGAGTTATCAGTAAATCCTGTTTTCTTGCCGTGTTTTATGTAGGTGGTATGTGAACAAGCAACATCTGAACAAGTAATCTCACGCACATCCCTCTTTTGAACGAGGCAGATGGCGGTGTATCGGGTGGACACCGAGAAAGTTTTGCCGAGAGATATAGCCAGTGCGCAGATATGCGACAGCCAAGAGACAGCCAAGATGTTGCAGAAGAGACCTGACTGATGGCAGTATATATCAGTAGGTCGGATGAGAACTATGACGTAATGCCGCTTTGATGTATCAATGGCCGCATGACGCCATAGTTTTCACCAGACATAGTGCCTAGTATATGACACCTTATTCCTAAGCGTCAGGAAACTTGGGGAGGCTCTAGAACAGCTTTAAAAACATTGTCCATGTTGAACACGATGGTGTTACCGATTTTGCCTAAGATTCATTTGAATGTGATGCAATAAACTAGCGCATTCAACAACACATTCCGCACAATTCACTTCAGTATACCTCGATGGGGAATGAAAGGAAAGCGACTGTTGATCAAGCGCAATCCAAAATTCAACAGGACGTTGGAGATTGCGACGATGCCTGCAAAATCGATTCAATTAATAATCTGACGATCGATTTATTTTTTGCAAAAGTGATGAGAAGCACTTTTAGTTGACATATTTTGTAATGAGTAATGCTACTGTCAACCTTCAACTTTATGGTCACTTATGAAGCTCTGAAGTATAGTGCTAATCCATGTGAAATGATCTGACCTACTGTTGCGAAATCTCACCTTTTCGTTCAGGACCACCATCTGTATAGAGCAAGTGCGTATTCGGTATTCGATAAGCAATTGAGATTCAGAATGTAATTCAGAATGAGAGTTCATGGTATTCCATTCGGGCATTTAAAAATGTAATTCCATCTAAGATGTATGAAGTCTAGACGTTCACAATAACACAATCTAGAAGTACATTGAAGTTCCGTAAATTGACACAAGAGTGTAGAAAGTTGATCATAAACTAACTGTGACTGATAAACGTGCCTGATGTTCTGATTTTTTCACTCTTTTTCAATTCACACAGTCTTGCGAATAAAACACAAACTTTCTGGAATGCGTGTTTTTAAGTTCTCAAAAATGGGAACACGAATGAGAAAATGCGTTAACTGAACAAGGTATCAGGTTGTAACATAAGTTTTGTCGCGTCCAATCTCTTATGCATTTTAACCTCAGAAATTCTTCGAATTAATTTAATCTCAATTTCGTTATTCATCATCAGTGAGGGCCTTCGTACTCTTTCTTACGCGCTTTACTTCAGTCCTGTCAAGGCAGTTGAGGAGGCACATTAGTCAGACAAAGTTGTACTGAGATAAGGATTACAAATCATTTTCACGCATCAGCTCTTCTTGAAAAGGATAAATTATGCCGATTTTGTGTGATTTGCGTAAAGTACTACATATGTGCATAATTTTGAACCACTCACGGATAATGACAAACGAAAATCGTTCTAGAAATGTAGACGAGTTTGTATAATGTGGATGGTTGGTGACGGTCGCGAAAACTTTCGCAAGCCGAATTTTCTTCTCAATAGATATCCAGATCCAAATAGTGGTGGAATATAGTTCACCCAAAGTGGTCAGTATGCAGACAAAGTTTGGGGTAGATTGGGTTCTGTTGAGATAAGTGGCTCCATTCAGAACGATGGTATGTAAATTAAACTAATGAAATCGGCACTTTGTTCATATTCCTACCTCGCACACATGTTCAATATCTGATTTGTTGTGTCCATCCTAACCATAAACCCTTCCCTTACTAGTATCTACTTGGGATAAGTTTGGAAATAAATAGCTTTTGAATGACAATCTTTAATTCGAAACACCTAAACTTGCATATTTTGGTAAAATTGTGCGCGAATTGAATAAATAAAAATTCAAATTTCCCACAAGTGGAGTGTTCTTTCTCTCACTTGTTTAATGATAAATTATACCTCCATGAGTGGTAATTGGAACGCACTTATGTTAGTCACTGTTGTTGCAATTCTGGATTCAGAAGAGTTGGTCAAGTTGGCTACGAATCAGCGGCTAACCTTACACTCAGTGAAGTATATCTTTGATTCCGCTCAACATAGCACCATATCTGGCGTATATTTTGAAAGAGCATTGACGGGGTATATCACCATGCTGTAGAAGTTTGGTTCATTATTCATCTCTGCGAACTAGCACCTGATCAAACGAATTAAAAAAATCTGCACCAAATTTAAATCAGTTCATATTAATATTTTTCGCATAGCCAGCGTGCGCAGTTCAGCTCTACCCTATGGTTTGAATGTGCATGAACACCCCAAACATATACTAGGAGGTCAGGCATTGATAATGTTTGAGAAGTATCCTTCATGGAAATATTGTGAACCTCCGAAATGCGACAAAACTTATGTTACAACCTAATACTTTGGCCTCGAAATACACACAGAGACTTTACGACAACCTTGTTGAGGAAATTTTTACTGACAGTGATAGCGCGAGTGTGGAGCCCCCCGTGGTGAGCAACAACCAACGTATATAACAAGCAACTCCTAGCATTGTCAATGAGTCGCACATCTCATATATATTCGTGTTGCCTAGTCTTAGGTGGGGCTGCAAAAACTATTCCAAGAAAGTAGTTTGGCTAAATGACGATGATGTGGAAAAAGCCAATTGTAGCTGCCAAATGCGGGTGAAATAGTACTATTTCGAGCTAAATTGAGGAAGTCGGGGCGAAAATGGAAGTGTAGACACCGGCAAAAAGCATCAGTGAAACGAATTATCCACCCGATGAAAGTATCCGACGCATAATGCGATGAAAACAAAGATCGCAGACCAAAGATACTTCTAAACTAATTTTCGCCAGCAATTATCGAGCATAGGTCATGATGATGATTGTTTTTGAGTTTTCGCATTAATAGTGGAAAAATTAAAACAGTTTCTGGACCTTTTATGCGTGATTGATTGCTCAATTGTTGAATGTGCGGCAATTCTGGATTCTGGTTTAGGCACGTCGGGTTCGACGTTCAAAATGCGCATTTATGCGAAATGCATTATTGTTAACGTTATGGTCCCACTTGCAGGCAATTTCGCTTTCGAGTATGACTTTGAACGCGAAAGAGAGACCTCATATCAAGAAATAGGCTTATTTCAATAAGTTGTGTCGCACGCAATGCTCTCATAGACTCGAAAAATAACTATGAACCAACAAATGATTGAACTCGGAAAAAAGGTTGAAAGTAATGCAAGTACTGAACAGAGTATGATTGTGTGGATGAATATAGATTGTGCATAAATCATGATATAATATGATATTATAAAACAACGAAACATTGAACATGAAATGAAGCGATGTAGAAGCATTACAAGTCATTTTTTGGCTGAAATGTGTGCAGTTTTTGCCGTAACGAGACGCAATAAAAGCTGATGGGAAGCAGGCGATCTTTATGTCGGTTAGTGTGACTGAGCACGACGGACATTGCTGAATGTAGATCAAATAGAGGAAACTAGTGAAGTTGCATTCGGAGAATTTTGCAGGACTAACGATCAGATGGGGACAAGATCATTATCTTTCCTCCAGTGTCTTCATCTTGATTTGCACTAATATCACAGTTAGACGGGTTCCTTGTTCGTATCAGAACTCTTACTACTGCAACAAAGCTGCAATTACAAATAACCAATTTTGAGACTTCGTAGTTTCAGTACAGAGGCAAAGCACATTATGAAAAGTATGACCATTTTAGCAGTCATTTAATTTGCAGTCAATTCTGGATTAAGAAAATGATAGTTCATCATTTACACTACAATCACCAGTATTACAATGGTACACTCATATTTGCATCAAACCTAATAACTAGAAAATCTGTGGATGAGTTGCGGAGCTGTGCCATCGGAGTTAATGGTTTATTGTGTAATGCACAATTAAGGCTACTATGATGATCAAATAAACACACATGATTGTTATTAATGTACAATTATCAGTTTCAAAGCGCATTTTGAATGGAGGCAACTTGGCTCATTTCTCCCTTCGCGATAGCCGAGGAATTCGCAGTCTTCGATATTCTAGTCACGGTTCTGCTTCCTCCTCTGCTTGAGTGCCAGGGAAACACCTGATTCGGATTTTCCACAATGATGTATTGTTGGCATACTTTACACACCATCTCACAACTGAGATTCGCGGACTTTTTTCAACAAAAAATGGCAATATGTACCTACCTCGTCCCTCAACTTAGGTGAAGTTACCAGTAGCAGTACCGGCTCGGCGAACGCTCTCAGCGTGTTGTGAATCAGGTACTGTAGATTATCGAACGTATTTAGAATTTAATTTCGCAATTACATGACTTATCACAGTAGTTTGCAGTTCTTTCTTACCGAGCACCAGAGCTACAAACCAGATGCTCTGAAATTACAATGTATGCTAATTTGCAGTTTGTATAATAAATGCAGAAAAAGATCCCAACGCGTATTCAAAAGATTCGATACTGAGAAGAAATATTTACTTGAAGAATAGACTTGAACAAGTGGGAAGTGGTAAGGACGACAGCGTAGAATCCGAGCAAATTCTCGTAGCGGCGTGAAGTGAGACGCGCCTACAATTATAACGGGGAGGTGACAAAAGCGCAACCGACAAAAGCCCAAAGAATCACGAACGGATTCATTCGCTGAATATTTGAGCTAGCAACTTGTGAGTTGTTTCTTTGTTGCCAGTTTGCAGTGCACTATATCTTGAGAACTTTTGCTAAGAGCCTGATTATAAAACATAAAATCCCGTAACAAAATAATAATACAATGCGTCAGTAAGTTACCGAGTGGTTACGGTATTTGGTGTTTATCTAACCATGATTTGGCACTTACATTTTCAATTGTGTACCATGAGTCCCCGGCACTACACCGGATGAGAACCTTCGGATGAGAACCCACTGGATGAGAACCAAAAAATGGACCCTTCTGTAGGACTTTCACTGAAGCGGTTTTGACACTTTGGGAACCTACTGTGAAAATGCTGGAGAATTTTTTTGGTTCTCATCCGACGGTTCTCATCCGACGGTTCTCATCCGACCGAGTGCCTGAGTGCCCTATACGGTGATTGAGAGTGAAACGCAAGATCGCATAGTTTGAGGATCCAATCAGGAATATTCGCAACAATGAAACAACTATCAAGTTGCTAGCTGAAATATGCAGCGAATGGTGATCCGTTGGGCATTTTATGGTTGGACTTTTGCCCCCCCCCCCCCCATTAAAGCTGTATCAGAACATTCCAGTACTCAAGATCAGTGACGAGATTTAAAGCAGAAAAAAGTGTGGAATTTCAATTGAAAATTCTTGAGAAAATTCTTGAGATTCTTGAGAAGTTTTTTTCACACAAACTTTACATTTCTGCGACACATCATGTTTGGTATTCACTGAATCTTTAAGAACGGTTCTCTCGGCACTACTTTAATAATTTTTGCACAAAGAGTTTGTAAATTCTACACCTTTTTTTGGGCTAAAAATCACGCATTGAGGTGCAATACTAATAATCAGCGGCCAATTTCAATAAAGTTCTCTTCATCTGCGATGAATCGCTCACACTCAATCTTTCGCCGCGTAGTCGTATCATCGATACAATGCACATCGGTATAGTTGAAATGAAGAAGAAGAAACAGCCACAAGTCGTAAATGCTTTGGCAATCTGCAGTTAACGGTTATGCGGAACGATAACAAAATGTCTCAAATGAATTTTAGAATTTGTAGAAACGAACCACGAATCCCGGCTCAGCAACCCCCAGATAAACTCCGTAGCCATTGGGTGTCGGGCCGAAGACCGCGGGTAGGAAAGGAAAGTAGGAATAGAGAATGATGGGAACGGCGAGCATAGCAATCAAACATAAGTTCACTTTACGGCCTTCCCAAAACTGAAAATATAGAGCAATATGCTATCTTGATCGAGTATATGAAGGCGTAATAACAATCCATATCTCATAATTACATTTTACTCACATCTTTGTTTTGAATGAGGCAGATCGCTGTGTAACGGGTGGACACGGATAGAATTTCCCCAAGCAAAGCGCGAGTCCGCAGGCATGTGACAGCCAGGAGTTGATGTTGCAGAAGAGACCTGCCCATGACAGTGATTAACAAATTTCCAACTATGTTTACATATTTTGCTTATTGAAAGAAAGATATAAACATATGCCCAAACAGTTGTTACGGTGAAAGTTTTCGTCAACATGTATGCAAATGTTTAAATTGTAGTAAGAATTCTTAACCTCGAGTGGGGAAGTATGGAAAGCGCACGTCGATCATTCGCATTGACCAGTTCAAGAGAACGTTTGAGATTGCGGCAAAGCCTAAAGAAGATTCGTTGCTGAAGATAATGCTGAAGATACGTTGCTGAAGATTCGAACACATGCAGCCTCTTCAATTTACTGTGCACTTTCATGAAAAACTATTTCAGTTCGCACAAAAAAATTGAGTATTGAAACTCGTAAATGGAATTCCAGTCAACAACCATTACCTGTAGCAATGGAGAATTTGTAGAAGGCGGATCGAAACTCGGTTGATTTGGACAATGCGATTCGAACGAGGATGTAAGCATAGAGAAAGCAGAAGATGACTTCGATGACGTCAGAGTAGACGAGAGAGACCGTGGGGAGGATTTCGTTGAGGGCCATCATCTGAATGGAGTAAATGCATTCCATGTGAGGTAGTAAATTCAAATAAGAATGCGCATAACGCAAAAATAAGCATATGCTGACTACCAGATAGATATGGCCTACACAAAGTAGAAATTAAACGTTAAGAAATGCAATTTCAGCTAAGGTAGATGAGGTCTAGACTTTTCTCATGTTCAATGATATACGTGCGTTGTTCTATGCTACAATTTGCCAAATTGGGGCTGGATAAGAGTGAGTGAAACTCGAACGGGAAAGTACTATCCACTTGGACTTTTTGTAGGGCGAGGAGGTGATACTAACTGCGGACGATTCACGTATTTAATGGTCTAGCAAGTTTCGATGTATCTGAGCTCACACGAATCTGCGAAAGAGCACATTTTTTTCAACAAAACATAAGTTCTCGAAACTGGGAATTCGAATGAGAAACAGGGAACTTTGGCCTCGAAATACAAACAAAACTGAACGAAAACAATGTTGATGAAAAATGATGAGCTGAAACCAACGTATGTAACAAGTAACTCCTAACGCAGTTTTATGTAGCAAGTAACTCCTAACGCATCTCGGATACTGTCATCAAATCGATTTTGCATTTGCCGAGTCCGAGGCGGTGCCAAATCACAAAATAAGGGAAAAAGTATATCGGTTCACGAAAGATGACGATGAGGGAAAAAAGTGAATTGTAGCCTCGGAATTCGGCGTATACTAAGGTAATACTGATATTTTGAGCTTAATGGAGGAAACCGAGATATGAGCGAGAAATGAAAAATGAAAGATGTGGGCATCGACAAAAAACTTCAGTGAGGCTAATTATGACGAAAAAATTCAGCGCTGAATCTCTGAAAGCAAATATCGCAGGGCAAAAACATTTCTGAACTACCTGCTGCAAGCAATTCTCGTTGTAGATCATGATCATGCTATTTTTGTTGAGCAAAACATATGTGGACAATGAAAACAGTTGCTTTTGAACACTCTAGTTGAGTGATTGCTGACCTTCACGCCGTGTCCGATGGTCAGAGTGCACTAGGAAATACTACATTTTTGCCAAATGCATTATTATGGATGTACTCCACTTTCAGGCAAATTCGACGCGATTCTGAATTGTACAAAGATGAAGAACGCGAAAGAGAGTCCTCATATCAAGAAATAACCTTATTTAAAGAAGTTATGAGAACACACAATGCTCTCATAGACTCGAAAAAGAACTAGGAACCAACAAACGATTGTACTGGAAAAAATGATGAATGTCATGCAAGTCATGTGAAATACCTGAGAAATCGGTCCTGAAAAGACCAGGGCGCAGATATGAAATAGCATGTAGTCGTCAGTTCACATCAGCCAAACCAACGAATGTTTTCAGACATTTCTGTATAGCACTTTTTGGAATAATTTAGTTGTTTTCAGTTTTGCTTTATATGCATGTTTTGTGATCAATGTCAAGAAATTATGGATGTTTTATTCTGGAAAAAAACATTTAGGCTAATATCGTAATCAAACACAAAATGAGTATTTAAGAAAGATTTTATCAATGAGGTGCATTTTATCAGGATGCTCCTTCGATCTTTGCGCGATTTCCGAAGAATTTGCGGTTTTCGATATCATTGTGACAGTTCGCTCCCTTTCATCCACGATTGTCAAGAAATGACACTCATTCGATTCGTTTCGTAAATTTATTGAACGGTCTACCGAATAACGAATGAATAAGAAGTATTCAATCGATTATCAATCGATTTATTACTCGACTGGCCAATCAAGTAATTCATTTTGAACGATCTGATATGGCCAGACTGGCCGCGAGAGAGGAACAATGACAGGGAAATGAATCGATTGGCGAGGGGTGTACATGGGGAATCAATCGAATAACAAAGGGTACTTGATTGAATAAATCGAGTATCATTGTCATTAGTCGATTGATCAATCGTTGGACGGTCTCTATTGTCGATCCTATTAATGTGCAATATGTGTGAAAATACATGGCTGATCACAACAGCCAGTAGCCATTTCATGCCGAGCAACAACGAGTGATAATGCTCTATTTTTAAAATATATTATTCTAGATCTCAAGCTTGCAAAAACAATCATAAAAACACAGAAATATGAAAAAAATATACCACTTCAGACGGAAAGCACTCTTTTTCACAATTTTTTTTTCAAAGAATTTAATCAATTCGACTGTATGTGATTGAAAAAAAAACATGTGCATGGCCATTCGTAGAACAATTATTTCGTGTAAGTCTAAATCATTCTTTCGCTGGATTTTCGCATCTTTGAAACTGTCGTTGTGCTTGAAGTTTTCACTGATCGCCTCTTCCACCAGAACACCTGCAGAGTATTTGTGATATTGAAATCAGATCAATACTTAGCGATAAATCGATCGCTACATTCCGCGTGCTCAATCTATTGTCTCAAAAGTTTCTTTCTTTTTTTCATTCATGGACATTATGTCTCATATAATTCTTCACAGCTGACCAATCGGGGGGGGGGGGGGGTGACAAAACGTGAACCGACAAAACGTAAACAAATCGCAGCTACCTCTGGATTCGAAGTAGGGACTTAGGAGTTGTTGCATTGTTACCAGTATACCCTCCACTACACCACCCTGCTTAGATCCTCTAACTATGTGAACTTGAGTTTCTCTTACCACCAACGTATAGGGGTTCATGGTGCAAAATTGGGAATTTGAGTGAAAAATCATGGTTAGATAAACACAAATTACAGTGATCAATCTTTATTTTAGTATCTCTGTAAGCACTCTAACCCAGCAGCTGGGCTATCGATTGGTTACAGCATCTTGTGTTTATCTAATCATGATTTTCACTAAAATTCCCAATTGTGGACCATGAACCCCTATACATTGATGGTGAGAGAAACTCAAGTTCACATAGTCAGAGGATCTAAACAGGGTGGTGTAGTGGAGAGTATACTGGTAACAATGTAACAACTCCTAAGTTCCTACTTCGAATCCCGAGGGAGCTGCGATTTGTTTACGTTTTGTCGGTTCACGTTTTGTCACCCCCCCCCCCCCCGACCAATCAACTTGTCTTTTTTTGCAATTGGTGTGGGCATGGATACTCTTCATAACGAAGATTATGTTAGGTCATACCGATCGGCAAGACTGGCACAATTAAACACCAAACCCAGCCGAGTCTCGGATATTTAAATGTTCATAGTTTATTGCCGAATAGTAATGCGTGCCAATTTGAACTACGATTGTAAAGTACGATGTATAATAGGGATATTAATGAGCGCGGTTCAATCATTGTGTTACGTGATACGTACTTTAGGCGATCATCGAATCTGCACATCGCACAATCCTGCAATTTTCATTATCAAATTCACAAGCGATGTGCTTTAGCAACCTAAGGCGCAGATTGAAAGCTATTTTCGAAGTACACTAACTGATTAGTATAATAGGCAAACTAGAAGGTGATGCCTCAATCAATTTCTGAGCGGTGCTCTTCCAAATCCTAGTTTGGATATTAATGAATCAAAATTAGCACATTTTTATTTCTTCTGTTTCCTAAAGCGATTGAAAGCCGGGTTTGACGGTATTCTTTTTATAATCAGTCCTCGCTCTATCACTGCATTACTGCGCTGATTATTTAGGCTATTAGTATGCTAGAGATAAACTCAAACAAAACATAGTGAAAATCGGCGTTTGTTGACTGTTCAAGGAATTTGTTATTTTCCTCTTTTCGAATGCAATCGGGAAGTGATTTACACATAATGCAGAAATGTACTAGCAATACCCTAACCCATGCTAGGGATAAAACCAGGGCTGTCGAAGTTTACAAGAAGATACTTGGAAAATCAAAAGGAAAGAAACTTTTGAGACAACCTAATAGAGAGAGCGCAGAATGAATATCATTTATTGAAAGCTATCCCTTCAGATAACTACATCGAACCTCGTTCCTCATCTTGGGCGAGGTAAGAATTAATAGTATTGGTTCGGCGAAGCTGCTCAATGTGTTCGGCAAAAGAAGCTGAATGCGTCACATGTGATCTATTCTGGCTAATTAACGATCACATTTCGCTTGCGCTTTTCTTGTTGGAAGAGTGAATGTATGAAAAATCAAAGATTAGGTAAAAACATATTGTTTAGGTAAACACAATACCTGGCTGACGATGAACGCTTGGATTTCCTTCATATTCATCACTAGTGCAACGAACCAAACGGTCTTAAAATATCTTAATGGAATATCCGATTGCCATGTGTAAAGTGACCTGAAGGATGCTTTTGACCATGTGTGAAGTAGTGAGCACAACTGCGTAAACCGCGAGTCTGTTCTCCGGACGATCCGAGGTCTGCAGACCCTGATTAATTTGGATTATATAAATTGTCATCGAAACAAGTAAATTCGCGAATACATAAAACCAATATCTAGAAACTAGTATAATTTAGAATGACGATGTTGCTGGTGTAGTGTATTAGTTTCTTTACCATATATAAACATATCATTTAGGCAGTAAGTTATACGCGTTTCACTTTTCATACTTTGGCCTGTGGAGACCCCAATCATAATTGACAGACTTAGAATTTCATGTGCGTTTCAGAACACCCATTCTAAACGAAGCTACAATTACACTGAACATACACTTTCTCGACGCTGACTTCGAAGTTTCAGCACCGATGCAAAATACACATGGGAACTGTACTGAAGAAGAAGACTAAGTATCCGCTAGCGGCGAAAGCTTTCGCTATCTGAACTTATCGAATGGAAACGGTCATTGTCGCCCGTTGGGCAAATATGGGAATTCAATGAAACTGACAATGTAAGCAGGGTTGGGAATGCCCAGATAAACGCCATATCCGCTCGGAGTCGGCGCGAAAACAGCAGCGAAGAATGGAATGTAACTGTAGATTGAGATGGGAAGCCCGAACATCACTGCCAGACATAACGGAATGACTCGCCCATCCCAGATCTTATGTAGTTGCTTGTCCAGTGAATGTTTTACCAAACTCACATGTTTATTTTTCATAAAGTAAATGGCCGTGAAACGAGCTGTCACTGATAGGGTCTTGCCGATGGAAATCGACAAAGCAAATGTGTGAGAGAGCATATTGAGAAGAATATTGAGAAAAGAATATTGAGAATATTGAGAAAAGCTCCTTCGATATGATCTGTACACATTTCGAACTGAAGTAAACCAGTAAACCTCGATCAGGGTAGACTTGGAATCGAACATCGATCATGCGCAATATCCACAACACTATGATGTTTGCAATGGCTGCCACGCCTGCATGATATTTTAACGTGTAGGAAATGCTGCATACGTTTATTTTGTTATTTTAAGCGTAGAATTCCGAGCGAAAGTTTAGCGATTTTGCAGTTACAATTTTCAAAATGATGAATGCGTAGATAACAGAGAAGAACGGTTCGATAACATCAGAGTACGCAATCGAGAGCACGGTGAGAAATTGATGGAGCGTAACCATTACTGAAATTGTACACCAAAATTCGGTTCGAAACGCAACGCTCATGGTAAATATTATTCAACACAACGAGAAATTCATAACAAACGATCTACAACTAATTTGTTAATTAGTCCAATAATTATAACACACGAGATTTCTCTAGAAATATTTGAGACAAGACGTATTCACAAACCCAGTACTCTGACAATCCATATTTGGCGAGCATATTTAAAATGTGCGATATATTTGCCGGAACGAGTGTGCAATAAAAGCTGATGGAAACGGGGACCAGACGACGTGAATGTCGGCTAATGGGACTGGGCATGCATAAAACGTCTGAAAGTAGAATGGACTAACGAGAAGATCATTCACCCCCATTCCGCTTCATCTTGCCTTGCACCAAGGGATATCACAGACAGCCTTGTTCGAGAACTCCTACTACAGCAACAAAGCTGAAATTACACACAACCCACAATTTCGAGCTTCGAAGTTTCAGCTTAGTTTGCAGTCCACACTGGATTTTGAAAGATTTCCCACAATTTGCAGTATACAGAGTGCGCCATAATTACGTAGACTGATGTTTTCAAAGGTGTCTGCCCTTGGAATCGAACTTAAGGGATATATTTTATGGCAAAGTTTACCAGCCATATAGGTAATAGTAACATACTATCTACGTTTGATGGGGCCTCCATTTCCTCTGAGACAGGTCTTGAGTGTCTTCTCAGATCCACCTGTAGATTCCCGCTTGAAATTTTCATTCGCTTTGAGAAGAGCCTTGAGGGAGATTAGTGTTGAGTTCTTGTTAGATGACATCTTGGACTACCACACCGCCAAATACTGAAGTCGAGGTGTTGAGATCTGGGGAATACGGTGGTCAGCCAGCCAGAGTGGTTTAGTCGGGTGCATGGGTGTCCGGCAACGAATTTGCTTTCTGAATGGAGTTGATTGTTGCTGTAACGACCAGTGTTCCTGGTCGAAGTTGAATTGAGTTTGTGGTGTTGGCGCGTATTCCAGGATGTGCATCATGTAATACGCCTTATTGTTCTTGGCTCCCGGAGTGACAAAAACGAGAAGGAACATGACTGTTGGGCAAATTGTAGCCCTAACCCTGATGTAGAGGGGACGACTGATATAACCAATGATTCCACAACAATTTTAAGATACTTCATGATCAGATGAAGTGATTATGCTGGTTTGGATATTTAACATGCTTTCGACGGTAAAGATATTAGGTTGGAACAAAAGTTTTGCACGATTTCGACCGTGAAGTTTGAGCTCGCCTAAAATGCTTCAATTGAATCATCACGACCTGACTGGATAGCATGTATTTGGGGAATACTTGTTCATTATATTCACATCTTCGAATCAAATCCCGCGTTCAGGGTACGCGAGAAAATACGGTTTCGCTAAAAGTGAAATATTCACGATTCGTACATATGTTTGGCCATGCTCTTATTCTAACAGAACAAATCTTTGTTTAATCTCATATAGTGGAGTGACAAGCCCGTTGGTTGTACTTTCCGAAACGGGATCTAGTGGTTGCTTCGATTTAGCAAGGTTTACAGACCATTAAATTTCAACATTCGAGAAGAAACGTTACTCAATTGATCACTGTTATTGCATCGACAATCAATGATGCTGGCTTGATCTAAAGTGCTTATACATAAAGTACATTGGGGCTTTATAACATGAAGAAATTCTGGAGCATACTCTTTTCCACTCCTAGAAAATTTATATTTTCTGAAATTTTGAATCATGGTTATCACAGCCAAAATATTGAATTTCGATGTACATTGTTCGAGTCGATCTCCTCAAAAGGAAGCTATCCCCTGACTCAGCTAAGCCAATAAGTGATAGAGTAAGAGTTGCTTGTTCAGTTAACCATATAAAGTCTAAGCTTCCTTGTATGCTGGAAACATGCCATTCATTGAAACATCAATTTCGACACCCTAATATCAGTATCTGAGTATGCCATATTGCATATTGCATTTTTTAATAGAAGCAATTTATGTCCACATGAAAATAATTGTGAGCTTTCCATGGAAGGTATTTAAAGTTTAAATGCATTTGTGATCGATAGACTTACGGCTATGGCTATGCGGTGAAGACAACTAATTGAGACCAAGCCCCTTTTGTCGCGAGATCAAAAATGACATAAGTTTCTGGAATTCCATTTGTGATGATCCCCATTTTCATGCAATTTTATGATGCCTGTTCATCACACTTTCCAAATATACCTTAATATGTGCTCTATCACAACTGTCCATAAAATGCATACCTCAAAATTATGAAGTTCAGTTCTCAAATGTTGTAAATTTGACTTTAAAATGTGACCACAATATCGAATGATATGGTTACTACTAATGTGTGATAGAAAGAGTATGCAAGTACTCAACAAATATAGGTAGCGATATTAATTGATTTTGAAAATAAAGGGCAGGACATGACAGAGACGAAAATTTGAAAATCGTGCAAAACTTTTGTTCCAACCTGATATTTACATCGCTGAACAACATACTGAAGTGCAACGGAAGACGAATAATCACTTAAGCGTTGTTATACAAGAGTGTTGACTCTCCTCACACTGAGGAAGAAATACGAAGGAAGGAATACGATAAGAAGGGAGGAATGTGGGTGATGGGGGGATGGAGGTGCAATCGTAAAATGAGAAGATCCAATCGGCTGGTCTGATCTGTCTTCGTCTGATCTGATGGGGAGTTTTATCGAAGAGTACGCTTTCGAAGCATCTTTGGGATGCGCTCTAGATGATTTGTGGTGGAAACATAACCAGGTCTCTATATGTCTGGACAGCCCTCATCAGTACCAAGCTGCTGGTGCATTATGACGATATCGGAAGCAGTCGACTTGCGAATGCCGAGTCGATCAGCGTCGATGTCACCGACTTGTGACACCTACTTTTGACTGAGAATAAGGGTTGGTGATTACTAGACATCGTCATTACTAGAAAACATGACTAAATTAAACATCACATTACATCATTTTTTCCAGGTCGAAGTGTTACAATTTTGGTCTGACAAGAAGTAATGATAGGGTATCATATTCTTCGTTATTCCGATCATAATCATCTTCTCTCCACGCAAACGAGACCTTGAATAGTGAGAGACCAATGGTCGCTCGCCATGATAATGCTATAGAATAATGAAATCAGTCTACGTAATTATAATAATGAAATCAGTCTACGTAATTATGGCGCACCATGTAGTGGCCAGTATTGCAATGGTACACTCATATTTGCAACCAAATTATTTGGAAGAAATTTCTCCAAATTATAGAAATAATTAACAGTTCTTGATTCCGTTGAAATTGCGGGCCGATTTGCTTTTGTTGACCTATTCATAACGAACTTGCATCATACCTTTCCAGCGATGTCTATGTAAATATCTACAGACTTTTGGTCTGTGTCACTTGTTCAATAGAAGGGTAATCTTGCTGAATCTTGCCCCGTGGTCACGGAGTTAGTTAGATATGGAGTTGTGCCAACGGAAATAATGATGTATCTTGTAATGAACAGGCTACTATCGAATATTCACATATGAGTGTTATTAATGGACAGTGATGCCTTTCAAAGCACATTTTGACTGGAGGCTACTTGGCTCATTTCTCTTCTTGCGATTGCAGAAGAATTAGCGGTCTTCGATATCATAGTCACGGTTCTGCTGCCATCTCTCCTTGAGCGCCAGGGATAAGGCACCATTATGTCAAAATGAAATGTTGTTGAAATACTTTACACATCACCTCTCAACTGAGAATCCCTTATATAATATTTGCCAAAAAAATAAAATATGTACATCGATATGTTTGACCTACCTCGTCCCTCAACTTAGGTGAAGTTACCAGTAGCAGTACCGGTTCAGCGAACGCACTCAGGGTGTTGGGAATCATGTACTGTATGTTATTTTCTTATTTTATTTTATTTGAAATAAAATTTCGTCATTACATTGCTGATGAGAGCAGTCTGGAGACCTTTCATGCCAAGATCCAAGGCAATGATCCAAACACTCTGAAATTGCAGTAGCTCGTTAAGTGTATCATTATGTAAAATGAACGAATCATAAGGTTATATGCGGAAAAATATTAATATGCCGATTAACGTCGACATACTTGCAGTATCGACTTGAAGAAGTGGGAGGTGGTAAGAACAACAGCGTAGAAACCAAGCAAATTCTCGTAACGGCGAGAGGTGAGGCGGGCCTACAATTATAAGACGCCGTACTTGTAAGACTCGGACAATCATTGGAACAGCAATTTTTCGAAAACATGGAATTTGGGGTTGTTTTGGATGCTGATGACGATGGCCAGTCTCATTTTGCATATTTGGCCCTTTTTGGTGAGCTATGATGCTTCATAAAGTCACGTATTTTCCTGTTTTTGACGTATAGAGATTTTTGACGTATATAATTCAGAGACATGCAATAAAGACGAAAATTGTTTTCCTGGGGTAGTTTTTCATTCTCTACATGATGAGATATATGAGAACTTCGCATCACAATGTTTTCATTGGTTTCCTGAACACATCTATGGGTTAACCTCAAAAAAGCATTAAGCCTTTTTACATGGATGTTTGTTGTACTGTGGAAAGCCCATAAAACAATTTTGGTGCAAATCGGGAATGGGACTTTTGAGAAATTGTTGTTTAAATATATCCATCTCGTTCCTCTTGCACTATGCGCGGTCGGGGGGAAAGAACCTGAGTCACATTCCACAGCTTCCCACACATGCCTATGTGGCTCATTGGTTAATCGTTGGGGTGGCGATCTTTTTGGATTCAACATGGCCAGTTCGAATCCATCCGGCGTCGGAAGATTTTTGCCGGTTTAGATCACCTAAATTTTCAATTTGTCGACAACTGTTATAAAAATAACATGCTAACAGGCATCAACTCATCTTGCAGGCTATTCAATCAGGGCTTCATCTAATTTTCAAGAAGGATGTTTACAATTTACCTGTTTCGTATTCACGTCATCTGTGTTCTTTTGACTATTTTTTGCATCATATTTTTATATCTGTTGTCAAAAAATTGAAAATTTAGGTGATCTAAAACGGCAAAAATCTCCCGACGCCGGATGGATTCGAACTGGCCATGTCGAATCCAAAAAGAGCCCAATGAGCCCAATGAGCCACATAGGCTGTGGAATGTGACTCAGGTTCTTTCCCCCCCGACCGGGCATAGTGCAAGGGGAATGAGATGGAAATATTTAAACAACAATTTCTCAAAAATCCCCATTCCCGATTTGCACCAAAATTGTTTTATGGGCTTTCCACAGTACAACAAACATCCATGTAAAAAGGCTTAATGCTTTTTTGAGGTTAACCCATAGATGTGTTCAGGAAACCAATGAGAACATTGTGAGGCGAAGTTCGCATATATGTTATCATGTAGAGAATGAAAAACTACCCCAGGAAAACAATTTTCGTCTTTATTGCATGTCTCTGAATTGTGATATACGTCAAAAACAGGAAAATACGTGACTTTATTAAGCATCATAGCTCACCAAAAAGAGCCAAATATGCAAAATGAGACTGACCATCGTCATGGGCATCCAAAACAACCCCAAATTCCATGTTTTCGAAAAATCGCTGTTCCAGCCCCTTCAATGAATTGTCTGCTGCTTAGAGATACGGCGTCATAACCTTTTCATACGTAACTATTATATTTTAGAAGTTTATATCTTTAGATGATTGCTTTCATCCAAATTTTACCTTTCTGTGAAATAGCAAATATGCTACATCTGTTTGACATTCGTTGAATATCTATTAGGTTGTTGCGAAAGTCTTGTCGCGTGCGTTACTATACCGATTTCGCTTCTCTGGAAATTAGGTCGCCTGACCTCATAATATATGTTAGGTGCATACATGCGCACCATAGCCATGTAGTTACCCCTAGTGAAGCTCCTATAGAAAACCAGAAAATTTCACGAATTTTATTGGGGGGGTGTCAAAAGAGCAACGGTCAAAAGAGCAACGGGGTGCCATTCGCTGGAGATTCGAGCTAGCCACTTGGTAGTTGGTTCATTGTAACCAGTATGTGCTACCCCACATTTACATATATAATTCTTGTCGCCAGGCTTTCATGAGTTTCACTCCATATCCATGAAGGGGTTCATGGTCCAACATTGCGAATTTGAATAAAAAATCATGATTAGATAAACAGCCAATGTCGTGACTAATCGATATTCTAGTACTCCAGTGACTACTTTAGCCAAGTAACTTGAGTATGGATTGGTTACTATATTTGGTGATTATCTAACCATGATTTTCCACTCAAATTCGCAATTTTGGACCATGAACCCCTTCATGGATATGGAGTGAAACTCATGATCGCCTGGTGACAAGATTTATATATGTAAATGTGGGGTAGCACATACTGGTTACAATGCACCAACTCCCAAGTGGCTAGCTCGAATCTCCAGCGAATGGCACCCCGTTGCTCTTTTGACCGTTGCTCTTTTGACACCCCCCTTTTTATTTTGAGTAAAAATGGGACAAAAATATGTTCCAAATTTATCACAGATTTAAAAACAACTAGCGACTTCTGTAATATTCCTTGGGGAATGATAGTAGAGGAAGCGTTGCTTGTTCAGATAAACCAAATAGACCTACCATTTAAGTCGGCTGTAAGCACTAATTTTTCCAAATAGTGTAGTTTTCGTCAATAAAATTTGAGGATCTCTATTTTGATAGCCGAATGTTGCAGGGGAAATATTCCACCAACCCCAAACTTATTAGGTTGTTGCATAAGTCCTGTGGAATTTTGAAATGTTGCCTTCCATCTTCTTGTTGGATTGATAGATGAACTTCGGGATATTGATTACTAATGAGGCCTTGCATACTCTTTCATATGCGCACCCTATCAGCATTGCCCAATCAGAGAGGCGAAAACAGGATCCAGTTAAAATTACGAAAATTCATCCATCGAAAACGCAACATTTCTCAATTTTCTGTTTTCTCTGAAGCATGAATGCTCAAACAATGGTGGTTATATGAAGCCCCAACCTTTACCCTATAAACACTTTTTCTCATGGATGCTGGAAGTTACACCCTTTCGAGGAATGCATTGATCTAGACATGACTACATTGTTGCATTTCGGTGTTGATTTTGCATATTTCTGAAAAATAAGAAATTCAAATTTTCTGAAACGGAGAAGAAGCAAGCTCCAATATTTTTTATGAGAATATAGCCTCTTCACGGGTGCATACAGCGCACACATGACGGAGCCTGTAGGCTTGGTCTTCCATTCAGAAAAGAACGTACAAGTCACATGCAGCCGAGGTCTGCTCATATTTTTGCAATCATGTAATTTGGTTCAAACCCACTCACATGGCAGGTCTAACCTATTTTTTGAAAGAATATCAATGCTACTTCTCAGCTAACAATATGAAGTTGTTTCTTGGATTTTCCTTCCAAATATCTAGATAAATAAATTTAAAGCAAAATTTGGTCAACTGTTTGCATTTGGGTAAATCATAATTTCTTGCGTTGGTGGCAAGATCGGTTTGATTGAAATATGTGTGAACAAAGTTCAAGCATACCCCTAAACAATGTTATGTTTTTCAGATTGATATTGATTCCCAGATCTATCGGAACGAAAATGAGACGATAAAACATGTATTCGAGAATACTCCTCCAGGCTTGATTCCGAAATATGTAAAAATTTCCAGAAAGGCATTGATGCCTGGCTATCTATTAATGAGATCTGGTATTGCCTGGCACGTGAGGTTTATATATATGTTATGCGTTTGGCCATATCACTCTTTTCCGAGTAGTAGTAAACGTAGAAACGAGCATGTCTGTGCTTTCAGTCGGCAGTGTTTCGTCTTGCACTGTTAATTTGTTAATGATCCTTCAGTTGCGAGGTAAGGTGCGCTAGGAGCACTATCGATTACCTCATCAATAGTAATTAGCTACATGATATCGAAAGATAAAGTAAGGACTATATGCGCTACAATGTTCAAGCGATATGACGCGGCAAGACTTTCGCAACAACATGATAAGAAGAGATATCGGGACTAGTTTAATATTTGCAAAAAAAACGTGAGAATATTCAAGACTTCATTTTTGGACATGTATTCAATGAAATACCCATCGACAGTTTCATTTGGATGTGGTCATGTTGCAATGAATGTCAGACATACTTCCCCAACAAGGTTTTCGTGCTCATTTGGTCGTATGCGGGGCGTAAGTTCATTGCTGAGTTCCCACTGTTTATCATTCATGTTCCCAGTTTCTATAACAGTTGTATTCATCAACGACTCACAGTCAATCGCTCGCCGCGCAGTCTTATCATCGACAACGTGCACATCGGTATAGTTGAACAGAAGAAGAAACAATATCCGCAAGTTGCGAAGCCTTTGGTAATCTATAGTCACATATTTGCAACACTGAATAAACTAGTAAAAAATATAAAACCGACCACGAATCCTGGTCCAGCCACTCCCATGTAGTACCCGTAACCGTTAGGAGTCGTACCGAAAACCGCGGTGAGGAAGGGAAAGTAGGAATAGAGGATGAATGGAAGGGCGAACATAAGTGTCAAGCAAACGAATACTTTTCGATCTTCCCAGAACTGAAAGTGGCGGTATTCGCAGAGGGACATTATGTTAAAACTTGAAACTTATGATATGCTTATAACCGAGTTTTGCTCACATCCTTTCTTCGGACGAGACATATGGCAGTGTAGCGAGTAGACACTGACAAAGTCTTTCAATAGATACTGCGAGGGCGCAAATGTGCGACAGCCACGAGTTGAGGTTGCAGAAGAGATCTGACAGTCACGGTAATACATCTACATGAATCCAAGAACATGCACTAGGTCACATCTCTCGAACTGTTACTTTGTAAATTTGAAAACAATCAATCACAAAAGAAACCGAGTGTACCTCTGTTTGGGAAGTACTGAAAGCGGGCGTCGAACATCCGCAGCAGCCAGTTCAAGAGAACGTTTGAAATGGCGGCGATGCCTGAATTTGATCTACTATTGTCTATCGATTCTCTTGTTGTCTAATATGCATGACTATGCCCAATTTAACGCATTTCACGATAATTTCTCGCACTATTGTTAATTTATCGCGATAATGAATGTGAAGTGGCTCCTAGTAGCGGTGATTATCACCAGTTGCTATGGAGAACTTGTAGAAGGCGGATCGGAATTCGACCGGTTTAGCCGTCGCGATTCGAGCCAGAATATAAGCGTAGAGGAAACAGAAGATGACCTCTATGACGTCGGAATAAATGAGAGACACCAGTGGCAGGATCCCGTTCAGGGACACCATCTGTAGAGAGCAATTGAGTTCCATGATCGACAATCAAATGATATAGATAGCAAATGTCGCGGGTACATGAACTCACAAACTATCTGAAACCCATCTATGGTATCTTTAATGTGTATATTAGGACAAATAAACGTGCAATTTTAGTTCAGATTAGTGAGGGCTAGACAAAAGTATGTTCTCTTCAATATGTACATGAGAAAGTTCCGAAATTCGGCACAATAATAGTTACTAGTGGAACTTGCACGGGGTAGTATTAGTTCCTTGTTCGCTAATCAATAATGTACAAGAGCGCTTCTCGCGCAAACATTCATTTACGGACTAAACCCATCTAATGTAGACATTCGGACATTAAGAAATGTCATGTCTTCTAGAATTAGTTAGGTCTACTTCGCCTCAATAGTGAAATTGTGTATCGAAAGGATGTGATACCCACGGCGAGCAATACGGAACAAAAAAATCAAACGGCTCTAATCTTATCGACGCAATAACAGTTGATGTATCCCTGGTCGTAGACGTTTATAGTGAAGTGGTGAAGCCGTAAAATCGAAACTACCTAAAAGACAGCTCTCGGAATTTCAAAAGTTCAACAAATCATAAAATGCTTCACAGTTGAGCTAGAAAGTCGTTCAAAAAAGCAAAATGACCGCCTCGACGAGTTCTTCAATTCATCTATTGAGGCGAATTGTGGGTTCCAAAAAGTTGTTACCCTTAAAAAATTCTCCACTATTTCCGCTTTTTTTCATTTCAAAATCAGATTCTCCGTGCAATTCTACACCAGGGATATTGATTTCAGCTCTTTCCAATGTTTTCCCGGGAGGCTTCAGCGTTGGAAACACCAAAAACCCGCTGTTTTTCGAAAATTCAAAAAGTTCAATGAATTGCCATTTCTATACTGATGGATCAGGAGTGGTTATATTGGCTGAAAGTAACATTACTGGGTCTGGGCAAGCACCTGTGAGCGAATTAAGCGCTCTTTTTGATGAAAAAAATCGCCGCATTTTTCAGTTATTTTCGGAAAATGCTAAAAAATCCTGATTTTTTCGGAATAAAATATTTTCTCTGGAAATTACTTCAATCTTCTTAAAGTGTGACAATAGTCAATCCTAAGCAAATTGGTTGTCATTGGAGCGCTGATAAAGCCTAAATGTGAAAATGGCAAATCATTGAACTTTTTGAATTTTCGAAAAACAGCGGGTTTTTGGTGTTTCCAACGCTGAAGCCTCCGGGAAAAACATTCAAAAGAGCTGAAATCAATGGTGTAGAATTGCACGGAGAATCTGATTTTGAAATAAAAAAGTGGAAATCGTGGAAATTTTTTTAAGGGTAACAACTTTTTGGAACCCACAATTCGCTTTTTCCAATTTATCTATATTTTAACACGTGTATCACGAGTCAGCGGATGTGGGCGGGAACATTTTCCAAACATTTGTCACCGTTCTCGCCTATATTTGGGTGGGAGAATACCCAGGAGAGATGATTTCGAAAAATATAGGTCATTTGTCCCAGAACCGACTTTTAGGAAATTTCCCACTCATTCGAAAGATCTCGCCGAGCTGCATCTAATGTGTCAATTTGAGCTGCTGCTTCACCTGCATGTTTGACAATATCGACCAATACTGTACTGATGTTGAAATCAACTTTCAGACAAAAAGACCTGCATAGATCAATAGTGCTCGAAAAATTAACCGGGATCACTCAGAGGTCAACTTTGCATCTTTCACCGTAAACAAGAAAACAGCACTCAAATAGGGAGGTGCTGGAATCCGACCCCACGTAGGGAGCTCCAAAATGAAGTCTGAACAATGAGACACCGGGGGCACTCAGGCATGCCTCAGGATACCCAAATCCGGTTATAACTCATATCACGATTTGCCCTCCATTCCCAAGAATGGCAAATCTAGCTCGATTCTCTCGTGAGAGGCGTGATATTCAAGTTCATTTTTTTACCATGGACAATGTTTTTAACCACCCCAAATTATCCGACTCTTAGGAATAATGAGTAATATACTGTCGTCAGGACTCATCTGCACCCTTTTCTCTTGGTTGTCACATATATGCGCTCTAGCCATATCTCTCGGTAAAACTCTCTCGGTGTCCACTCGATACACCGCAATCTGCCTCGTTCGAAGGAGGGATGTGAGTGAAATAACTTCATCAGATACTGTATGTTCTGCCACAAATTCCAGTTACAAAAACAATAATATACGAACCCAATAATATACCACGCATATTCTGACAGAATGTATGAATTACATAGGACATGGGAACAAAAAAATCGAACGGCTCTAATCTTATCGACGCAATAACTGTTGATGTATCCCTGGTCGTAGACTTTTATAGTGAAGTGGTGAAGCCGTAAAATCGAAGCTACCTAAAAGACGGCTCTCGGAATTTCAAAAGTTCAAAAAATCATAAAATGCTTCACAGTTGAGCTAGAAAGTCGTTCAAAAAAGCAAAATGACCGCCTTGACGAGTTCTTCAATTCATCTCTTGAGGACGTTTTTGAAAACTCAATTTAACACGTGTACCACGAGCCAGTGGATGAAAAACGGACCACTCGGGAACATTTTCCAAACATTTGTCACCGTTCTCGCCTATATTTGGGTGGGAGAATACCCAGGAGAGATGATTTCGAAAAATATAGGTCATTTGTCCCAGAACCGACTTTTAGGAAATTTCCGGTTTTGCACGTGGCTACTCTGTATTTCAGCTTCCAGATAAGCTACGGAGGTGGTAAAGCGCTCAAAATGTGCGGAAAAATATTTCCTGCAACTTTTATGTTGAAAACATTTCACGGGAACAACAATTTTTTTTTTTTTTTTTCGGTGCCTTCAAACTCGATATGCCGAGACAAACGTAATCATATGATACATATTCAGGATGAACTCAATCAATGTCACCGTAGTTTGCGTTACCGAAACAAACATTTATAATTTAAGATGTTTCTGGGACAGACGAGTAAGTTTCTACTGAAAAACCGAAAGTTCGATCAAGTTTAAAAAATCGATTTTTCAAACCTCAATTTCTCTCAAGTTTGTGCATTTATAAATCCGCCAGTTGAATATTGCATCCAGAATTAAAAGGGATATTTTGTAGTAGACACCAGTTCCTTGGGTCAAACATTTTTTAGAAATATGTTTGACCCAAGGAACTGGATCTGACCCACGGAACTGGGTTACTGTAGTTGTTTGGGTACTGTAGAATCGATTGGGCATGGTACCAGGACTTTTTAAAAATAAAGTCAGTTCGCGATACTCGAGGGTTACGGTATCGGTATACGGTATCAGGTGGCACTGTAGAGTCGATTGGGTACGGTACTTTAATTTTTTGATAATAAAGTTAGTTCACGATACTAGCGGGTTACGGTAGTGATATACGGTATCTGCTGGTACTATACTATCGATTGGCTACGGTACTTAGTTTTGACCTACCATGGCCTACCAATCGATTTTTGACCATGAACCCCTTACATGCTTGGGCGCTTATTCATGCCTTGCGCACAGACGCACGGTGCGTCTATGCGCAGCACCCCCCTGTCGCCGGCGGCGTGGACACCTATGATCCAGAATGAAAAGGGATATTTTGTAGTAGACACCGGGTAGAGTTTATATATAGTTAAATTGGCAGATTCATGGTTTTTAATCTCTTGAAATTTTCACTCAAATATGCATCCACGGGAGTGTCAAAACTAATAAAAATTAGGTTTTCAGCTGAAATTTAGTGGCTACTGATCGGAATTGTGCATCAAAATCATGAAAATATTTTATCAGTCGGAAGCGTCGAGAAATCTCCAAATCAATACGCTTATAAACATATCACAAATTTCAATATCGAAAAAAAAATAAAAATATTTTATGCACATTCAAATGGTATTATAGCAGAGTTTTCTGACTAAAACTATTTTAATGATTTTATTGGGGTGTCCGGAAAGTTCGTATAATTTTTTGTTTTTATTTTTTATTCAATGCTTTACAATTCTCAGTGACCAATGTATGCTCCCTTCTTTCTCACTACCTCCCTCCAGCGATTGGGCAGGGTCTCGATTCCTCTCTTCCAGAATGCGGGTTTCTTCGAGACCGCCCAGTTCACGAAAGCCCTCACAACTTCATCTCGATTCTTGAACTTCTTTCCTTTGCAGAAGTCAGAGAGAGCGGAAGCAGTGGTAGTCGCATGGGGAGAGATCCGGGGAATACGGTGGATGGGGAATCCTCTCGATCTTCAGCTCGTCCATTTTCTTCTGGGTCATCTTCGCTCGATGTGGGCGAGCATTGTCCATCAGAAGAAGAATTTTGCCCTGGTTCAGGAGTCTGGGAAGGATTCTGATCGCGACATCTTCCAGTTGTTCAGAGAAGAGGTCGGCATTGATGCTGGTGCCAGGGGCGAGGATCTCCCAGTAGATGGGACCGAGCACTGAGAAGAAGAAGCAGAGGAGTTCCTTCTTTCCGTGCTCTTCCTTCTTCGGGACGGGCGTGGGCTTCTCATCTGCATCCACCCATTGTAGTCTCCTCGCAGGGTTATCGTACGTGATCCACTTCTCATCTGTAGCGATGATGGAATTGACCCAGCGAAGATTGGATCTACGATGGAGTAATTCCCGACAGACTTGAACACGATTTTTCAGCTGTTCGGGGGAGAGGTCATGGGGAATCACTTGTGGGAGTTTCGGCTTCTTCCCAGATCGATGGAGGATATCGGACACCGTTGATCTGGGAGTACCAGTATCCTTCTTAAACTCACGCACACTGGCCATGGGCTTGCGCTTCAGTGTGCGGAGAACGAGAGGCTGATCGAGGGAGGGAGGGCGTCCAGAGCGGGGTTGATCATCGAGACCAAACTCCCCTTTCTTGAAGCGGGAGAACCACTTATAGCAGAAGGGTAGGGAGGGGGCGTCAGCTCCTTCCGACTGGGCCAGGGCAGAGTGGGCTTCCTTCACGGATCGGCCAAGACGGTAGTAATGAAGTAAAACTGCTCGGAGGTAGAGATGGGAGTCCATCACAAGAATCAATGTAGCAACTAGGAGACTGATTAAATCCTCTCACTACTCAACGTCAGAATGATGCAATACATTGTTGACAAACAGATTGCGCAATCACTGCATTTGATCGCGAACTGACTTTTTTCCGAAGCATTATACGAACTTTCCGGACACCCCAATAGATGCATAATTCCGATCAGTAGGCACTAAATTTCCGCTGAAAACTGATTTTTATTAGTTTTGACACTCCTGTGGAAGCATATTTGAGTGAAAATTTCAAGAGATAAAAAACCATGAATCTGCCAATTTAACTATATATCAACTCTACCCGGTGTCTACTACAAAATATCCCTTTTAATTCTGGATGCAATATTCAACTGGCGGATTTATAAATGCACAAACTTGAGAGAAATTGAGGTATGAAAAATCGATTTTTTAAACTTGATCGAACTTTCGGTTTTTCAATAGAAACTTACTCGTCTGTCCCAGAAACATCTTAAATTATAAATGTTTGTTTCTGTAACGCAAACTACGGTGACATTGATTGAGTTCATCCTGAATATGTATCATATGATTACGTTTGTCTCGGCATATCGAGTTTGAAGGCACCGATATTTCCATCACCAATATTTTTCCTATAAATACGAATGATTGTTCTTTCATATTATGCAATAAAAATCCATTGAAAGTTTCCTGCGTGATGGTGAAAACAATTATTTTCTGATTTTGAATTCAGTTTTGCGGAAATATAATTTGTATTTGTTGTTCCCGTGAAATGTTTTCAACATAAAAGTTGCAGGAAATATTTTTCCGCACATTTTGAGCGCTTTACCACCTCCGTAGCTTATCTGGAAGCTGAAATACAGAGTAGCCACGTGCAAAACCGGAAATTTCCTAAAAGTCGGTTCTGGGACAAATGACCTATATTTTTCGAAATCATCTCTCATGGGTATTCACCCACACAAATATAGGCGAGAACGGTGACAAATGTTTGGAAAATGTTCCCGAGTGGTCCGTTTTTCATCCACTGGCTCGTGGTACACGTGTTAAATTGAGTTTTCAAAAACGTCCTCAAGAGATGAATTGAAGAACTCGTCAAGGCGGTCATTTTGCTTTTTTGAACGACTTTCTAGCTCAACTGTCAAGCATTTTATGATTTTTTGAACTTTTGAAATTCCGAGAGCCGTCTTTTAGGTAGCTTCGATTTTACGGCTTCACCACTTCACTATAAAAGTCTACGACCAGGGATACATCAACAGTTATTGCGTCGATAAGATTAGAGCCGTTCGATTTTTTTGTTCCCATGTCCTATGTAATTCATACATTCTGTCAGAATATGCGTGGTATATTATTGGGTTCGTATATTATTGTTTTTGTAACTGGAATTTGTGGCAGAACATACAGTATCTGATGAAGTCAAGAGAAAAGGGTGCAGATGAGTCCTGACGACAGTATATTACTCATTATTCCTAAGAGTCGGATAATTTGGGGTGGTTAAAAACATTGTCCATGGTAAAAAAATGAACTTGAATATCACGCCTCTCACGAGAGAATCGAGCTAGATTTGCCATTCTTGGGAATGGAGGGCAAATCGTGATATGAGTTATAACCGGATTTGGGTATCCTGAGGCATGCCTGAGTGCCCCCGGTGTCTCATTGTTCAGACTTCATTTTGGAGCTCCCTACGTGGGGTCGGATTCCAGCACCTCCCTATTTGAGTGCTGTTTTCTTGTTTACGGTGAAAGATGCAAAGTTGACCTCTGAGTGATCCCGGTTAATTTTTCGAGCACTATTGATCTATGCAGGTCTTTTTGTCTGAAAGTTGATTTCAACATCAGTACAGTATTGGTCGATATTGTCAAACATGCAGGTGAAGCAGCAGCTCAAATTGACACATTAGATGCAGCTCGGCGAGATCTTTCGAATGAGTGGTTTGCCAAAAAAAAATTGGAACACTGAGTGTTTCGACCTTTTTACTGCGACCTTTTTACCTTTTTACTTTTACCTTTTTACCTTTTTACTTTTTACTTTTTATATTTAATTTCAATAATAAACCATCAGATTCCCCTCGAATCGGCGACTGATCATGTCGAAGGAATTCGACCCGCTCGTTATATTTGACCAGGTACACATATCTCACCTATTATTATATGTAAATTTAACATGATAAATATTTTCCACGGTCGATTTCATTTCCCACCGCACTTTTCGGAGCGCGCGGTCAGAAATGACTGATTTCCAATCAAAATCTCAGTTGAAACAATTGTTCAAACGATCCGAGCGGAGTAAAACGGTCGAAACTCTCACCCAAGTGTTCCAATTTTTTTCGCTAACAACTCATTCGAAAGCTCTCTTGAGCTTCATCTACTGAGCCAATTTGAGCTGCTGCTTTACCTACATTTTTGAGAAAATCGATCATTACTGTACTGACGTTAAAATCAACTTTCAGACAAAATGGCCTACATAGATGGATAGAGCTCAAAATTAACCGGGGTCACTCAGAGGTCGATTTTGCTCATACTTTCACCGTAAGTCGGAGAACAGCACTCAAAGAGGGAAGTGCCGGCATTCGACCCTACGTAGGGAGCTCCAAAATGAAGTCTGAACAATGAGACTCCGGGGGAGGGGGGAGGAGCAATAAGGCATTCCTCAGGGTGGCCAAAACCGGTAAGAACTATTTCACTATTCCCATGCTCAGCTCTATCTCATGAAAGACGTGATATGGTGACATCACTTGTTAATCATATTATAGTATTATCGATCGATGCAATTTCATTTTCCCATTAATATGTACTACTCATCAACGCATTCAGCAAGATGCACTTCAGTATACCTCGATGGGGAATGAAAGGAAATCGATCGTTGATCAAGCGCAAGCCAAAGTTCAACAGGACGTGAGAGATGACGTTAGAAATCGATTTTGTTTACAAACTTGTGGATTCCATTTTTTTATACCGTCAAACGATTGGCCAAACGAATATTGAAATCAATATTTGATTGGTCCAGTCGAATATTCTTTGTCATTCGATTAGTCACTCTCCCTCTCATTCCATTATTCTAATCCTTCTCATTCCCGCTCAGGTGACCAAGCGGTCTCGTCTTAGACAATATTTGATTGCTCAAACGAATGAGCATGCAATTGACCAATCGAATAACGATAATTTAGAATAACGCTTCAGTTCTCATAATTCTCATTTCGAATATATTTGATTCGCGGTCTCTAGATTCCATTTTTGTGCATAGCTGATCCCTAGAGTCGAGGCAAAACGACCGTGCGATCTTAAAAGCTCACCAGTAGCGATGGAGAACTTGTAGAAGGCCGCTCGAAACTCGGCGGATTTGGCCATCGCGATTCGAACTAAGACGTACGCATAGAGGAAGCAGAAGATGACCTCGATGACGTCAGAGTAGATGAGAGAGACCACGGGGAGGATTTCGTTGAGGGCCACCATCTGTAGATAGGAAAATGATTCTATCGAATCAAAAGACACCATTCGGACATTAAGACGTGTAATTTCAGCTCAGGTATATCAGGTCTAGACATTTACAGGTTCCATTCGAAAAGTGCACAATGAAGATCCGAGTAGTGGCTCAATAAAGATGGCGAATAAAGATGGCACATCATTTAGAATAATAATAATAATTTATGAATATAATGAGAAACTGACCATGAACGACATACGCATTTAATGTTCTGGCCAGCTTTATAGGGCGAAAAGTTCACACAGCCTTGCGAAAGAACCATGACTTGTTTGGAAAAAAAGATTTGTTCAAGTTATCGAAAGTGGGAACTTGAATGATAAACAGTGGGGACTCAGGAAGGCCACGAAATATGACAAAAACAGCACACAAACCATGATCAGGATCTTTCTGACATTGATTGCGCCTGTGCGGAACATTTGTGAAACTAATCATGGGCTGTAACACATCATATTTATCAAACAATTTATAATTCATAGGTTCCACAAACAATGATAACAAACAACCGGCGACTGTAAAGACCGTTGCTGCTTATTGTGCTTTACCAAATTTCTCTCCAAGTTGTTGCCGCGAATTATGTAAAAACATTACAATATCGTGATACATCGGTGATACCGATTGAATATTAAAGATTAAAGGGTATTAATGGACAATTTTGACAATAATATCATGTTGGCAGGATGCAAGTTGACTCATTTCGCGATTGCCGACGAAGTTGCGGTTTTCGATATCGTTGTGACAGTTCCGTTCCCATCTTTATCTCCAAATGAACACCTAAATCGCAAAATGAATCTATGAAAACTTAGTATTGCTGGATCACTTCGCATTGAACAATTCAACTCAACGAACTGAATGTTACAACAATCGAAAATATGCGTTTCGCAAATTTTGACCTACCTCGTCTCTCAACTTAGGCGAAGTCACCAGTAACAGGACCGGCTCAGCAAACGCACTCAGCGTATTCGGAATCAGGTACTGTAGAATATCGATTTTTAAAAAAAAAAATGTATTGTTGAGCATACATGGTTGATCACTGCAGTTTGTAGGTCTTTCTTGCCGAGGACCAGAGCGACAAACCAGATGATCAGAAATAAAAGTAAGTATCATGATCATGTTAGACAGTGCAATCACCCACTACTCTGCATTTGAAGAAATTAATGATGCTGAAACATACCTGAAGAATGGATTTGAATAAGTGGCAGGTGGTAAGCACGACAGCGTAGAAACCAAGCAAATTCTCATATCGGCGCGATGTGATGCGCGCCTTAATAAGTTAATTGGCTCGTATTACCTTCCCATTATCCAATTTTCCTCGGATTAGTTTGAAAATTTGAATTTTTCACGAGACCTGCGCTTTCACAAAAAGTGTACGTTCTCATGAAATTTACCACAACGCTCGATGTATCGCCTTTGACATTTACTCAGTCTCACTGAAGCACCCGCCATATTTCTCACGAGTCGATTTTTTGGAATATTTTTTTTTTCGTTTCGTAACAATCTTGTGAAAATTCAACACCTTCTAGCTATTGACATTTTCATACAGTAGCTTCTTCGAAAGTCACACGCACCCAATGTCTGATGAAGAGAATATCAACAAAATAATTTTCCCCAGCAATTTATGGTTCCCTTGTTGCTCGACTGGATCTACACATGTTTAAGAATCCAGTAAGGCGGAATAAGAAAACATTAGCCAACAGTGAATAACAAGCTTGGGTATTCATCAAAATGCATTTCATCAAAATGCTATACATCGAAATGCATACACTGAGTCTCTCTCCGCGGAGTCTTATCAGAGATACAATGCACATCGGGATTGTTGAGAAGAAGAAGAAAAAGTAGCCGCAAGCTGCGAATACTTTGGCAACCTGCAAGTTATTGTTAACCTAGCGTGCTGAAACTGTGCAACTCAATGTCTAACATGATCACGACAATCAATTTCATCACTTTCAGCAATTTCGATGGTCTAACCGACCATGAATCCTGGCTCAGCAATTCCGCGATACTCTCCGTAGCCATCTGGAGATGGGACGATAACAGCCGGCAAGAAAGGTACGTATGAGTAGAGAATGAATGGAATGCCCAGCATCGCAACCAAACAGGCAAGCACTTTGCGACCCTCCCAGAACTGAAAATTGCGAAAATATATGAAATGATCACTCTATGAAATGAAAAAAAAGATTAGTAGAAACTAAATCGTTATTTTGAATTGTGCATGTGTTCTAACTGGAATGTGCGGGAGAACAAGCTGGACAAGTTATCTCACTGACATCCTTTCTATGCGCGAGGCAGATGGCTGTGTATCGGGTGGATACGGAGAGGGTCTTTCCCAGGGAAATAGATAGCGCGCATATGTGAGATAGCCAAGTGTTGAGGGTGCAGATGAGACCTGAAGGATGGCAGTATTTGGAGTCGTAATATTATGGGGGGTGGAATTTGCACAACGGACATTTGCACAACAAATCGCCGTGCGCTTGCGATTCAAGGCACTTGGGAGTTGCTTCATTGGTGCCAGTATGTGCTCCCCTACATTTGTACATATACAACTTGTTACCAGTGTAGGGATGTACAAATGTAGGGGAGCACATACTGATAACAATGAAGCAACTCCCAAGTCGCTACCTTGAATCGCAAGCGCACGGCGATTTGTTGTGCAAATGTCACCCCCCCCCCCCCAATATTATGGATCTTTCAATTCGTGGAGGATCCAGTGTATTTCAAAAACGGTTTCCCATACTGTTTAGGTTAATATGATGAATTTGCAGAATGTCAATAATCATCGGATTTGCCCTTTTAACATATTTTGCTAACATTCAGAACTTCTCCATACCTCGATTGGGAATGAACGGAAATCGACCGTTAATCAAGCGCATTCCAAAGTTCAAGAGGACGTTGGAGATTGCGGCGATACCTCAATACTCTAGTCTGTCGAACGAATCAATTAGTTTAGAGAAGTGGACATCAGTACACAAATACTTTCAGCAAATATGTCCCTTTGTAATCCTTTTTAGCTTTATTTTAGAATTTTAATCATTGCTCATGATCTCTCAACTATATCATTAATTCATGAGGAAGACCTAATGCCGCAAATGCTCACCAGTAGCAATGGCGAACTTGTAGAAAGCGGATCGGAACTCTGTCGATTTGGCCGTCGAGATTCGAACGAGAATGTAGGCGTAGAGAAAACAGAAGATAATCTCGACGATATCAGAGTAGATGAACGATGTCATTGAGAGGATCTCTTTGACAGACACCATCTGTTGAAAGATAAGCAATGTCAAATTCACGAATTTTATAGGAGAGAACGAAACCAGATGAAATTTTGCTAAATGAACTCAACGTGAATCTATATGATTACTGCTTTTGGAAAAAAAAGAGGTATGGTCTACAAGCAGCAGAAGAGATATATCTAGGGTTAGCCCCGTTGTATGTCTAGAGGTGCATTGAACCGGATGTGAAATTTCGAGGAATAACTTTGTGAGTAGTTGTTCGCACAAGCTAGCGAGAAAACCTCTTTTTAAACAAAGTAAGTTCTTTTTTCAAAGATTTCGGAAGTGGGAAGCTAGACGATAAACAGTGGGAACTCAGCAATGAACCTACCCAAGTACATTTACATCGTGATCATTCTAGTCGTAAGCTACAAATATACACAAAGATAATGTATGGTCCCCAGACAGCTTTACCTTTACAGAGTCTAATGAGGTCTAGACGTTCGCTTCGAAGTAAATTAGTATGGAATGTTCACTTCACTGAATTTAGAAGCACAGAACGATGCGCGATACTCATACCCGAAAGTTCTATCTGAATTTAAGTGAGAAGTTGTGTGATAAAGAGTGGAAATATTGTCGGTTGGATGAGAACTATGATGTCATGCCCCTTTTGATGTATCAAAGGCGGTATGTCGTCATTGTTCTCCTCCGACCTATTGCCAAAACAGTGATGACTTAGCAAGAAACCAGGCTTAGTACATGTATCTCCCACTATCATTCTCACCAGTAGCCATGGTGAACTTGTGAAAAAACATCAGATTTCGCCGTCGCTTTTCCTTGATCGTTTTGTGATTTCCGATTTCATTGTCATTTCACACGACTTTTATGACTTTCAATTTTGTCCACTTCCTTCTTTCTTTGTACACAGTTCTTTCGCGATTCTTTGAGAATATTCCGTGCTGTACAACTGAGTTCTATCTTTCGCATTCTCTCTACCTGTGCAATTCAGATTTGCGTCAGATTTGCCCCAAGTAGATATCGCTGATAAACATCATCCATCATTCTGTGTCGAGATCTCATTAATCTACCGAATATGCATGCCCCCATTTCCAACACCACTGACTCATTGCAATGAGCAATGACGACACATAAATGAACCCATTTAAATGCACGCTTCCCCTTTGGCATTTTTAGATTAAAATATAATATCTGTAGAGACTTTATGATAGGCTACAATTTACTCAATTTGCTCTGCGACATTTAGCTACAGCCGCGCCGGAAAGTCACCGTACACTTTTCCAATTTGTTGTATCTTTTTGCCCAGGAAATGTATCATTCTGGCACTCAGGTATGATGTACCAAATCCATCGGAGATTATGATCATGGTATTATAGAATGACGTCATCGCATAGTTATTGCGTAGTGATGACGCAATCAATCTGCACTTTTTCAAAACCGCATTATTCTTACATAGATTTTTTCCTGTTCACCATACTTTCTATGATTGGAGATATGACCGAGGCCTACCCAGAATAAATTTTTGAAGGTGCTGCTCGGGCGCACATTTGCTGCAGCGAAGCTGCAAAAACAGGATCTGAAATTCGGAAGTCGGCTTCTAGAGTAGCTAGAGACCCGTTCAAAGCATCAAAATGATCGCCATCATGAGTAGACATAAACCCATTTATGGTAAGCAGAACGCGCATTCAGACAATCTGGTTTGTCGCACTCCTGCTGGAAATGAAGCAACTACAATCGTTCATTGTTGGCCTGGTAATGCTACTTTTCAATTTTGTTTCGTATTAATTTCTTTAAACGAATCGAGCCGTATGTTCAAATTATGAATTTGTAATAATCACTAAACTGCCAGTTCCTCCTTCCCAACACACTGAGTGCGTTCGCTGAGCCAGTACTACTCCTGTTAACTTCTCCCAATCTGAGGAGCCAGGTTCCATTTTTCTCGTCAGAATACAGGCCAACGCACATTTTTAGGTGTTCTCATGGAGACGGGAAACTTCATCGACTCCTGCGCTGGCGACAGTATCCAACGTGCGAAGATCGAATGAAAGAAGTCAAATGTAGATAACATTTATTACTCCATTGCGATAAAAAATGTGCCATTTGTGTGCCTGAAATGTGCATTCAAATGCATACTTCATCTTTTACCAAAAACTGTTGTTTAGCTCGAACAAGCATGTGCGTATTGACACCGTGATTGACTACAATTCGCCCAATTTCCTCATCACCCTTTAGCTTGAATCGCACTACTTTTTGCGTGTTGATTTGTTCATGCTGCATACAAATTGGCAGCTGCACAAAGATTTTTTCCCGTTTCTTTCACCTTTATTTCTTAGGGGTAAATATTCAACACATGGGTTCTCATATCATCCAGTGCTGCTCTCATTGAAATGTAGAACAAAGCGGAATGGCGAAAGTACATTTTTAAAAGATAGATCAATAAAAATAGGTGAATATAGAGAGGAAAAAGGGTGAGCTGCGGCTCTAGACGAGAGCTACATGTGAGTGAAGAGAAAATAGAGATTACAATCTCTCGAGGAGGGTTCCGTTCTTTCTCCCTGGCTCGAACGGTCTCTAGTTTACTCGCACAAATTGTGAACATGCTTTTTTTATGATAACCTTGTTTACAAGTTGGAAATTGGCTTGAGCGGAGGAGAGAAGCACGTAACAATCGTGCTTACAACTTGTGCGACAACACCATAAGTGTATACTGCTGATTCAGCCCAGGCACAGTGTGATGGAAGTATCTTTCTCCGAAAAACTGCATTTTAGCTGAGAATAGCAGGGATATAATGACACCGTGAATCACTGCTTCCCATATGTTCAAAAGCGTGTTTCAAGTAAATTAATAAATGGAATATCTGAAATATAATAGCCACAGTGCTCACAACGATCAATTTTCACCTACAGTCATTGATTGGTCGCACTTGTGGAGGAATTGAAGGAAGTGCAATCGCTCATAGCTGGCAAGGTACTTCAGAAATATATAACATGTTCGATGATGTGTCATGTTTGTTTTATCATACCTATTACCAACTAATTAATCCACACTCTTCATTAGTTATTGCACCAATCGTGCACTTCGGGATATGCTACATTTTCCATCTCCTCCTGCCTAACACACTGAGCGCGTTCGCTGAACCAATTCTGCTCCTGCTAGCTTCTCCCAATCTGAGGAATGAGGTTCGCTATTCAGATTACGATTTCTTAACGTCGCATATTATCAGGTGTTATCATGGATACGTCAAAGTTCGTTGACAACAGTATCGAACGTACGGAAATCGAATTAAAGTAGACGACGAAAGTGAGAAAGTCCAAGTTAGAGGATTATGACTCCATTTCAGTCATCCATATGACATTGTGAGCATGCACCACCGATGCAAATAAATCGTAATTATTGCTCTTAAGCAAGCAAATAAGAGATTCAGACTAGAAAGAGAGACGATGATCGGCCAAGAACTAAGTGTTGAAACAAGTTCGTGCATGTTGAACCCCTTATTTGGGGGTTGTCTTCTTAGATAAAAACAAAAAATAAAGGATAAACTATCATGTTATTTTCTAAGATGCCACCTGCTTCCAAATCGAGAAAAATTCAAATCTTTTCAGTACTTTGTGTTCAATTTAAAGAACTGATGTCTGCAAATGCAAAAGCTACAAGATTGTCGGAGCGGTGAACATCTTTTGAACGATGATTGAAATCCAGAAAATGTTGCTAATTCCGAACAGAGATACTCACGCGCAACGCTTGCAGGTAGGGCGAAATATTATACAACAACGTAGAAATCTCTTTTCGAAGGCGCGCTCAATCTTTAGAACGATATCTCCCATAACGCGCCTTTCCCCATCTCTTGCTCGAACGGCTTGATGGAGAATTGAGAGGTAAACGAAGAAGGGATATGTGAGCGAGCTCGTGTATATGAGAAGAGAGATGGAGGATAGGAGGGAGATGGGAAGGGAGCAGTTAAGTGTGAGAGGTAATGGCACGCACTGTGATTGTCAATATCTTTAGCTACATAGGGATGGTGTGGTTAGAAATGTGGAAAAGTCCAAATGTTCCGTTGGGACGAATTTACCGTGTAATTGTTTCAAAGGTTTAAATTTTATTTGCTTCGTAGTCTTTCCGAAACATCACCGCCTTCTTTTGGTGAATCGGAATTTTGTTCAGAGACATTTCAAATTTGGAATTGACGCTTCTATTTCTACCACTTTTAGGTATTGTGCGAGCGAGAGGAGCGTAGCTCACTACTCTAATTTTCCATCCACTAAGCCATAATTTTTTCATAGTCTGTAATTTACGACAGCGGTCAGTAGTGTCTTCTTCCAAAAGGTTACATAATTCAGAACATTTCGGATACAACTTGTTTTACCGATGAATCATAATTTTTGACACCTTCGTACGCTTTGGCGCACATTTCCGACTCCTGAAATGTTCTGAAAAGAGGTGCTAACGAGATCTTTAGAAAATTAAGCCGTGCGGAGGAGTCTTTCCTTCGCCGCTATTAGCTGTGCCAGCTTTACTCAATTTCCTCTCCCTTCGTGATGAATTGGGCCGGCGTAGTCCAACTTTTGTACGGAATTCCGGGCGTTCTGGCCTATTTTGTGGTAATTTATGCAATGTACGGAGGAGTGAGACGAGTGCTCAATCGTAGCTTCAAAGTTATCTTCACTCTCACTGCGGTTGTAGTAAGTCTTTTCGCGTTTGATAATATATTTCTCATTTGTATCAAACCTAGAGAGGAGTAGAACGATATATGAATGAAACTGATGGCATAAGTAAACATTCAGAATATCGCAACATGGCTAAACGCATGGTTGAACATGCGCTTGCAGCGGGAATCCGCATTTTTCGAGTACTTCGAATGGCTAAATGAGCATCAAGTGTTAAGGTTTTCTCTTAAATTTATTCTGCCTTATGTCATTTTAATTTTCAGCGACATCCTAGCTGTTCTCATTTCGCAGTTTTATTATGCACAAAATGTTTGCCTGTTAATGCTCACTCTGGACAGATTTGCCGTGATTTGGTCGGTGACCCACAACACAATGGTAAATAACGAGTCTTTCGCATTATATAATCATTAGCAATTACAGTGGTGGAATAAATACTATTTGCCCATAACATTTTTTCTTCAGCTATTCTGTGTGGCATTATATCTGATTTCAAGGTGAGAAATCTCACCGCGTTTATCATTGATTTAACCGATCTCAGGTGGCCAATCCATCGTGTTTTCTATTTCGATAAGGAGGCCGGTTTTTACAGTTTTTACTACGACAAGTCCATTAATTGTGTACGCTGTACCTAATGATATCTGCATTCGAAACATATTATTTGCAGAATCACGAACGCGCTACCTCAATACAACTCTGCTTCGGAGTAGTTATCTTATTCGTTTGTTCAGTGCTCAATGTGCGGTGTTTGCCTTATTCTTTCCGACTAAAGATTTATTCAAGATTCTTTCGATTTGGAAGCTGAGGCGACTGAGAAAAACTACTTCAATTTCGAAGGTTGTCATGAGTTCCGAATTGTTAAAACTTCGTATATTAGGAAATTGCATTCTTCCTCATTTGTTTCTGTATCTTCCTAGCTCAAATGCTGAACATCTTTGTTATGGTTTGCGATTTTGAAAGGCTAGTTTTTTTATCAATGAGAATCGTACAAGATCGCAATTACCATCCTAAGCAAGTACGATCTTGAATTCGAGTGGCCACTTCGAACTATATTCCACTTCATCGGCGATGTTATGTACTTCACGTCTGACCTATTCTCGATTGGCCCCGCCTAGTAAGTTATCCATATAACTAAACCAACAAATCCGTGAGTTACTTTAAATATATGAGAGACTTTCTGAGAAAACTGAGCAATTCCACCTATAGGCCGTACAGCGAAAAATAAAGTTGCGATTTTAAGATCTCTCTGTGGGTAACTTTTTACGTAGAGTTCGAAAATCGACCTTAGAAAGCCGTATCACTGACTTCTGATTCCCAATGGCACTGCTCAACGGTGAGGTCGGTTTTTGAATTTCTTGAACGGCTTATCCAAACCCCATGCATATATAGTAATTCTGAAAGCTCTCAACGAGATAAGCATTTTTATTGTTGGGAGTGAAGGGATAGCTCATCTGTGGAAAAAGTTACGACCATTTAAGAAAATGATTTTTTTTTAAATTTTCGTCATGAAAAATTTTTCGGGGAATGGTAAAAAATAAACGTTTTCAAAAGATTCCTCATGCAAAACTACCCCTAGAAATATTTCTTTCATCTCAAATATTGTGCTTATATGAGTAGTTATAGTTCGCCGAATAGTCGGAGCTCCATTTCCGCCAATATTGCGAATCGGCTGTCTTCAAAAGTAGAGTTCCATATTTATTCCCAATGCTGAAATATTTCACAAATGAATTATTTGAAATGTTTTAGACATATAAATACGCCATAAAGACTGATTCTAATTAATAATGGTGGTCCGGTAGCAGCATTTTTCGACAAATTTTTGTATAATACTAATCCGGTGTGGTTTTTGCAACAATATATCAGTAAGAAATGATTGTTCCGTTGAAAGTTTTCAAATGTAGGTCAATTATGATCTAATAAAGATGATTAAGTTATTTGGGGAATTTTATTACACTTTGCAAGTTTGCAAAAGTCCGATATTTGGATTTTTCGTGCTTATGTCACATTTTTCGTGCTTCTGCTTCTGAATCATCAATGATAGCAGCGTCAAACATAACTTTAAATGCCTAAAATGTGAAAATTCAGATTCTATGAGTGAAAATACTCCAGAATAGATACATATTTCGTGAATTATGGGGAAAAATATTTTTCACATTTTTTCCCCATGGAGAAAGGGGTAAAAAAGTCGATATTCCGGAAACATCTGAAATCGATATACCAGTATATATTTTCACTCGTAGAATCTGAATTTTCACATTACAGGTCTTTAAAATTATGTTTGAGGCTGCTATCAATGATGATTCGTGTGACAGAAGCACGAAAAATGCAAATGTCTGACTTTTGCAAACTAGAAAAGTGTTATATTGGTTCCCAAATAACTTAATCATCTTTATTAGATCATAATTGACCTACATTTGCAAAATTTCAACGGAACAATAATTTCTTACTGATATATTGTTTTAGAAATAATACCGGATTAGTACTATAGAAAAATTTGTCGAAAAATGCTGCTACTGGACCACCATTATTAATTATAATCAGTCTTTATGGCGTATTTATGCAAGCACACTTTTTGGGATGAAAGAAACATTTCTAGAGGTAGTTTTGCATTCGGAATCTTTTGAAAACGTTTATTTTTTACCATTCCCCGAAAAATTTTTCATGACCGAAATTTCAAAAAATTTCAGTTCCTTAAATGGTCGTAACTTTTTCCACAAATGAGCTAGCCCTTCACTCCCAACAATAAAAATGATTATCTCGTTGAGAGCTTTCAGAATTACTATATATGTATGGGGTTTGGATAAGCCGTTCAATAAATTTAAAAAAAACCGACCTCACCGTTGAGCAGTGTCATCGGGAATCAGAAGTCAGAGATACGGCTTTCTAAGGTCGATTTTCGAAATCTACGTGAAAAGTTACCCCCAGAGAGATCTTAAAATCGCAACTTTATTTTTCGCTGTACGGCCTATGGTGAATCCTCTCAGATAGTCTCTCATATAAATTATGCGAAAACAATCTATTGTGGAAAGGTTTTTTCCAGCTACACTCTTCTGCTCCCGAGTCCGATAAGGCGCTTCATATATCATCGCCTTAAAGCAAATTGCAAGCACTACGCCGAATCCTCTCTCACTGTCTTTCGTTCGTAATATGTACGTCTTTCTCTACGACCAAATACATTTGCGGACACATATTTATGATGGACCTGTATTCATATTATCAGCGCCACAACGTCGTTATTTTTTCCATGCACATTTTTCGAAAATAAAAAAAAGGGAAAAGGAATGCGTTACAGAAAATGAATATGAATATGTACACAAAGGTAATGCTGAGGCCAATGAAGTCTAGACGTCCGCGTATTCTAATCAATAATTCGTTCCGCTTATTATTGCAATCGGCTTATATTTATATATTTATTAAACGCAAACAAAGGATTCTGCGACATGTCTTAATCAAGTAAAATAGCGCTATGTAATATACTGAGAGAAAATATGAAATTTAGGATAAATCAATATAAAGATACAGCTAATATTTTGTTCCGACTCTGTAACGATTGTGCACTAAACACAGTATGAGCGATGCTTAGTATTTGAATCTTGCGATACACTTCACTGAATTTAGAGACACAAAACGATGAGCGACACTCATACGCGAAAGTTCTATCTGAATCGAAAAATAGTGAAAGTTGTGAAGAATTTTTTCTTCGCTGTCAATACGAAAAATATTTTCAGTTCTGAAAAGTGTTTCATGTTCCAACTGCAATGAGAGGAAATTAGCATTGTATAATTAAGAAATTGTTGTTAATGTTATTGGAAGTGAGAAGTTGTGTGATAAACAGTGGAATTAGGTTGGATGAGAACTGTGACGTCATGCTTTGATACGGTATGCCGTCATAGTTCTCATCCAACCAGTGCCTGAACTGTAAGAATTTAGCAAAAAACCAGGCTATGCACATTCATCTCCCACTATCATTCTCACCAGTAGTCATGGCGAACTTGTGAAAAACAGAAGATTTGCCCATCGATTTTCCTTGGTCGCTTTGTTATTTCCGATTTCATTGTCATTTCACACGACTTTTATGACGTTCAATTCTTTGCACTTCCATATGGTCTTTGTCCACAGTTCTTTCGCGATTCTTTGAGAATATTGCGTGCTAGACAACTTCCCAGAACAAGAAACCTATGCTTCAGAGCACTATCTTTCGCATGCTCCATATTTGCACAATTTAGATTTAAGTCGGATTTGCCCCCAAGTAGATATCACTGATAAACATGTATCATGCAAGTGTCCAGCACTTGCTATTGCACTTCGATCATCGATCCAGCTGTGAAGAGATCTCATTAACCTACCAAATATGCATGCCCCCATTTCCAACGCCCATGACTCATTGCAATGATCAATGACGACATATAAATGAACCCGTTCAAACGCACGCTTCCTCTTTGGCAATTTTAGATTAAAATATCATATCTGTAGAGACTTTATGACAGGCTACAATTTACTCAATTTGCTCTGCGACATTTAGCTAGATCCGCCCTACTTTTTCCGTGTACATTTTGCTCGTAAACACCGTTTCCGGTTCCCTAATCACATCTCTTCCTTAGGGGAAAAACAATGGCGACATTTAATGAAGTTCTCTCCCTCCTAACGATCGTGTACTCTGACCTTGTCGAACCCATCTTCTGTCTGCTATATGCCTACATTCTCGTGAGGATTGTCAGAGCGAAATCGTCACACTTCCGCTCAGAATTTTATGTATTCTCCATAGCCACAGGTCAGATTTTCTTTAAAAATTTGTTGACACTTTGGCAGATCAGATCAGACGCAGGACAGAAAAATGGATCATTCGATGGCCCTAGTCCCATGAAATGCTACCCAGCTCGCATCAGATTGTCTATTGTTTGATGGGTTCTAGTCGCAAAAAATCTCATTTTGGGACCTCTAATCGGACCCGTGTCTCAAATGTATACTGTTTTAGGATGTACGAAACTTGAGGCCTGGAAACTCAAAAGAGACAAAAATACTCGATACCCCTAGTTCCAGGAGTAGCGGCCATCTCCAATGTCCTCTTGAGTTGGAGTTTCCGCTTAGTCGATTATCGATTTCAGTATTTCCCAGATCGAGGTATATTGTGATGAGAATTGTTCAGGCAATTGCTTTTCAGGACTGTTCCTCAACATCAATTCAATGTTTTCGCACATATTTGCACTCTCTATGTCGATAGGAAAAACATTGTCAGTTGCAGCTCGCTTTACAGCAATATGCTTCGTGCGCAATACTCATGTTAGTGTACCAAACATATACACCAATGGTTAATGGAAATACTCAGATTTGGACAAGACGCGTGATTGCCGCTTGTATTCTCGTTATGTTCGGTCTCCCTGCACTTATTTACAGTTATATGGCCGCTTTTCCGGCGGTATTCGGACCCACGCCGAACGGATATGGAGTCTACCTAGGTATTCCCAATCCAGGCTTTCTGGTTCGGCAATTCCCTTCCATTTTCTCTACAACATTTAGTTCAGATAGCTAAAATCTTCGCTGTTGGTGGTTACCTTCTCTTCTTCTTCACGACGATTCCTATGTGTGCGCTTTCTGTGATCAAATTACGAAGTTTGCGGCTTCAAAGCGTAAGTGTATTTATCAGTTTATTTTTTTCTCTCGCTTATTTTTGTACTCCCTTCTCTCTCCCTATTCTATCACTTTGAATCCTTAGTGTGAGGAGTCAAACTATTCTGCACGACATATTTCCATAATATAATATTCGTAGCTCGTTGCGCCTTGTGCGTAGATAAAATATAAAATATATAGTTGTACTCCCAAGTAGTACAAAGAAGGTACAAATCAGGTGCACAATTGACAATGATCTAAACGAGCTAATTAATTGTTGGTAATTACCTCTAATTAAGCAGGGTCTGCAGACCGAAGATCGGCCAGAAAATAGACTCGCGCTCTATGCCGTTGTGCTCACCACTTTACATATGTTCAAGAGCGTACTTCAGGTGAATTTGGAAAAAGAAATCGAAAAAAAAACGCGCCAGCGCTTTTGCACTTGCATCGAACCCCTTTATGGTAAGTAGAACGAGCATTCAGACAATCTGGTTTGTCGCACTCCTGCTGGAAATGAAGCAACTACAATCGTTCATTGTTGGCCTGGTAATGCTACTTTTCAATTTTGTTCCGTATTAATTTATTTAAACGAATCGAGCCGTATGTTCAAATTATGAATTTGTAATAATCACTAAACTGCCAGTTCCTCCTTCCCAACACACTGAGCGCCTTCGCCGAGCCAGTACTGCTCCTGTTAACTTCTCCCAATCTGAGGAGCCAGGTTCCATTTTTCTCGTCAGAATACAGGCCAACGCACATTTTTAGGTGTTCTCATGGAGACGGGAAACTTCATCGACTCCTGCGCTGGCGACAGTATCCAACGTGCGAAGAACGAATGAAAGAAGTCAAATGTAGATAACATTTATTACTCTATTGCGATACAAAATGTGCCATTTTGTGCCTGAAATGTGCATTCAAATGCATACTTCATCTTTCGCCAAAAACTGTTGTTTAGCTCGAACAAGCATGTGCGTATTGACACCGTGATTGACTACAATTCGCCCAATTTCCTCATCATCCTTTAGCTTGAATCGCACTACTTTTTGCGTGTTGATTTGTTCATGCTGCATACAAATTGGCAGCTGCACAAACATTTTTTCCCGTTTCTTTCACCTTTATTTCCTAGGGGTAAATATACAACACATGGGTTCTCATATCATCCAGTGCCCAACTGCTCTCATTGAAATGTAGAACAAAACGGAATGGCGAAAGTACATTTTTAAAAGATAGAACAAAAAAATAGGTGAATATAGAGAGGAAAAAGGGTGAGCTGCGGCTCTAGACGAGAGCTACATGTGAGTGAAGATAAAATAGAGAGGACAATCTCTCGGGGAGGGTTCTGTTCTTTCCCTCTGACTCGAACGGTCTCTAGTGTACTCGGAGAAATTGTAAACATGTATGATTGCCTTGTTTACACGTTAGAAATTGGCTTGATTGGAGGGGAGAAGCACATAACAATCGTGCTTACAACTTGTGCGACAACATCAGAGGTGTATACTGCTGATTCAGCCCAGGCACAGTGTGATGGAAGTATCTTTCTCCGAAAAAAACTGCATTTTAGCTGAGAATAGCAGGGATATAATGACACCGTGACTCACTGCTTCCCATATGTTCAAAATCGTGTTTCAGGTAAATTATTAAATGAAATATCTGAAATATAATATCCACAGTGCTCACAACGAGCAATTTTCACCTACATTCATTCAGACACTTTGGTTTGTCGCACTTGTGGAGGAAATGAAGGAACTGCAATCGCTCATAGCTGGCCAGGTACTTCACGAATATCTAAGACGCTAGATGATGTTTCATGTTTTTTGTCATACCTTTTACCAATTAATTCATATTTCATATTTATCCTGACGTCAGGCACAATGGTCCTGCAGGAGGGTGACTTCGGTGTGGATGGAATTGGGATCTTCGGTATCAGAGCGTCGTTAGGTCAATGGATGGGATCTTCTTTGGCTTCTCTGGTCAACTGTAGGGACGATCGTGACGGATCTCCGTTGAGCATCGAAGTAGATCATCCTGCCGCCGAACACCTGACTTGCGCCGGTTAGGAACTCACAACGCAGACTTGAGCGAGGCTTTCTTGACGGTAGATCACTCGAGACGATGGGAATCCGTCCGTGCTCCTCCTCTTGAAGTGTACCAAGTAGGCGATACTCTCCGGGTTGCCCAAGCTGACGGGAGAGGATTCCCCAAACTAGGTCGGAAAAGAGCGGGGTCAGGGACGACCGCCCATCACGAGCGCTAGAATAGAGAAAGAAGCAGAACCAATTAATTAATCAACACTATCCAGAAGTTATTGCACCATTTGTGGACGTCGGGATATGCTACATTTTCCAGTTCATCCTGCCCAACACATTGAGCGCCTTCGCTGAACCAGTTCTGCTTCTGCTAACTTCTCCCAATCTGAGAAATGAGGTTCGCTATTCAGATTCCGATTTCTTAACGTCGCATATTGGCAGGTGTTATCATGGATACGGCAAAGTTCGTTGACAACAATATCGAACGGAAATCGAATGAAAGGCAAAAGTGAGAAAGTCCTAGTTAGAGTTTTATGACTCCATTTCAATCATCCATATGACATTGTGAGCATGCACCACCGATGCAAATAAATCGTAACTATTGCTCTTAAGCAAGGAAATAAGAGATTCATACTAGAAAGAGAGAAAATGATCGGCCAAGAACTAAGTGTTGCCACAAGTTCGTGCATGCTAAACCCCCTTTTTGGTAGTCTTCTTAGAGAAAAGTAAAATAAATAGAAGGATGAACTATCATGATATTTTCTCAGTTGCACACAGCTTTCAAATCGAGATGATTTTATGTATCACTCTAATAATGAGCACTCAATTTAAAGAAGGGATGTCAGCAAAAAAATATTTTTGGAGCAATGATCATATTAACCTTTTGAACAATGATTGAAATCCAAAATTCCGAGCAGAGAAACACACTCGCAACGCTTACAGTTCGGGCGAAATATTATGCACTAATGCAGAAACCTCATTTCGAAGAAGCGCTCTATCGTTGGATCGTTGGATTGAAGATCTTCCATAACGCGCCTTTCCCCCATCTCTTATGCTCGAACGGCTTGATGGAGAATTGAGAGGTAAACGAACAATAGATATGTGAGCGAGCACGTGTATATGAGAAAGTGCAGAAAGGTCGAGGATAGGAAGGAGATGGCAAGGAATCGGTGAAATGTGAAAGGGAATGGCGCACACTGTGATTGTCAATCTATTTAGCTACATAGGGCGGTTATGGTTAAACGGGGGGGGGGGTGACAAAAGCCCAACCGACAAAAGCCCAACGGATCACCATTCGCTGGATATTTGAGCTAGATACTTAGGAGTTGTTGCATTGTTACTTGTATGTGCTACACTACATCACCCTGATTAGATCCTATAACAATGCGATCTTGAGTTTCACTCTCCATCACCGTATAGGGGTTCATGGTCCAAATTTGAGAATTTCAGCTGAAAATCATGGTTAGATAAACACCAAGTACCGTAACAAATCGATAATACAATACCTCAGGAAGTACTCTATCCCAATATCATTGACATCGATCTGTTACGGTATTTGGATTTTATATAATCATAATTTTCCGAAGAAATTCGCAAATTTGGACCATGAACCCCTATACGGTGATGGAGAGTGAAACTCAAGATTGAATTGTTAGAGGATCTAATCAGGGTGATGTAGTGCAGCGCATGCAAGTAACAATGAAACAACTTCTAAATAGCTAGCTCAAATATCCAGCGAATGGTGATCCGTTGAGCTTTTGTCGGTTGGGCTTTTGTCACCCCCCCCCCGGTTAAACACGTGGACAAGTCTAAATGTTCCGTTTGAAAGTGAGGAATACACCGAAATCTCAGCTCCTTCGGAATTCTGCTCAGAAACATTTCAAATTTGGAATTAGCATTTCTATTTCTCCCACTTTTACGTATTGCGCAAGCTAGAGGAGCGTAGCTCACTACTCTAATTTCCCATCCACTAAGCCATTGTTTTGTCATAGTCTGCAATTTACGACATCGGTCAGTAGCGTCTTCTTCTAAAAGGTATCTCAATTCAGAACATTTCGGATAAAACTTGTTTTACCGATGAATCATAATTTTTTACTCCTTCGTACGCTTTGGCATAAATTTCCGACTCCTGAAATGTTCTGAAAAGAGGCGCTAACGAGATATTTTGAAAATTAAGCCGCGCGGAGGAGTCTTTCCTTAGCCGCTACTCCCTGTGCCAGCTTTACTCAACTTCCTTTTCTTCATGAATTGGGCCGCCGTAGTTCAACTTCTTTATGGAATTCCGGGCGTTCTGGCCTATTTTCTGGTCATTAACGCAATGTTCGGAGTGAGAAGGGTGCTGAATCGCAGTTTTATCGTAATCTTCGCTCTCACGGCTGTTGTGGTTAGTTATTTCGTGTTTAAAGGAGGAGCAAATGCAAACGCGCGCCCGGTTTGAATATGTCTCACCTATGGACGCACTCTCTTCAAGTCGCGTACTATCTCGCCCCCTTCCCTGAGCTTACCCTGTTCTGGCTCCCAGCCAACTAACTATAATTATGTTCGGAATGGAGATATGAATGTGAAAATTTCGGAGCTTCTTATCGTTGTTGATCTCTAGGCAGTGCATATGATAGCTTTAGAAATTGAATGTTGAGTTTACTCCTCCTTTAATAATTTTTAATTTCATCCATACAAGAGAATAGTAGATCGAAATTAATGAAATTGTTAATATGAGTGGATATTCAGAACATCGCAACCTGGCTAAACGCATGACTGAACATGCGACTATAGCGGGAATCCGCATTTTTCGAGTACTTCGAATGGCTAAATGACCACTCTTTGATCAGGTTTTCTCAGAGATTTTCTCAACATTTCGTTATTTTAAAATTTCAGTGACATTTTAGCAGTTCTCATTTCGCAGTTTTATTATGCACAAAATGTTTGCCTGTTAATGCTCACTCTGGACAGATTTGCCGTGATTTGGTCGGTGACCCACAACACTATGGTAAATCTCGTCATTTTTTCCTAATAATTGAAAATTTCCAGTGGTGGCACAAATTCTATTTGCCTATAACAATTGCGCTCCAGATTTTCTGTGTTGCATTATATCTGATTTCAAGGTGGGAAATCTCACTGCGTTTATCGTTGGTTTAATCAATCTCAGGTTGCCAATCCATGGCATTTTCTATTTCGACAAGGAGGCTGGTTTTTATAGTGTATATTACGACAAGTCCATTAATTATGCAAGTTGTCCTATTGATATCTAGATTTGAAACATAGTATTTGCAGAATCACGAACGTGCTACCTCAATACAGCTCTGCTTCGGAGTCTGTATCTTATTCGCGTGTTCTGTGCTGAATGTATGTTGTTTTTCTTCTTTCCGACTAATGATTTATTCAAGATTCTCACTATTTGGAAGCTGAGGCAACTGAGAAAAACTACCTCAATTTCGAAGGTTGTCATGAGTTCCGAATTGTTCAAACTTCGTATAACAGGAAATCTCATTCTTTCTCATTTGTTTCTGTATCTTCCTTGCTCAAATGCTGAACATCTTTGTTATGGTTTGCGATTATGAAAGACTTTGATCAATGAGATTCGATCAAGATCGCAATTACCATCCTAAACATGAACGATCTTGGATTCGAGGGACCACTTCGAACTATTTTCCATTTCATCAGTGATGTGATGTATTTTACTTACCTATTCTCGATTGGCCCCGCCTAAGTTTTCCATATAACTAAACCAATAAACTTCATGTGCTCCTATAAATATATTAATGGTGCGAAAAAACGCTATTTTCCAGCTACACTCTACTTCTCCCCAGCCCGATCCGGTGCTTCATATACCATCGCATTAAATCAATTTTCAAGCACTATGCCGAATCCTCTCTCACTGTCTTTCGGTCGTGATATGCGCGTCATTCTGTATCAGCGCCACAACTTCCGATAAGTTGTTGTTTTTTCCCCTGGAAACAAGTAAAAGCGCATCGCCTTACAGAAAGTGAAAACGAATTTGTACAATTATATTTTTTTAAAGTTGAATGGATTATGACCAACAACAACGCTATCCACCCGGCACAAGTGGTCCCCAGAAGTACTGCATGATGCACACTTGATGTTGCTGCTGGTGTTGCTGCTGCAAGGCCGCAGCTACAGCAGCGTTATGACTTTTCCTCGATGCACTCTGGAATTGGTTGTTCTTCTTTCAATGTACTGAAGATCCCAATCATTTTCCCTCAGAAGTTATTCGGCATGGCAATTGTCCCTGATGTCTCAGACGGCACTAGGTCGGATGCAAACTATGACGTCATGCTGACTTTAACATATTAAAGGCGGCATAACGCCATAGTACGAACCCGACCTAGTGTCATCTCAGGCACTCAATGCGAACCTTCAGAGCATTCAGCATGATGACGTAATAGAAGAAGCAAACGATCACGCACACTCCTGTTGTTATAGCTTCCACAAGAAGCGCTGTGAAATTATGCAATTCAAACATCTGAAATTAAAATATTCCAGTCATTTGTAAGAATATATGTGAATATAGCTGCTATCGCCAAAACAGTAGCAAGTACGCCAAATCCAATTCCGAAAGGGATGCAATGTTATTGCGGATCTGAAATGTACTTCGAACAAATAAGGAACATTTATTCAAACGTTATTTTATAATTTATCGAGCAAAAGTAGCAAACAAATTAGAAGAAAACAAGTCAAGAAGGGCGTAGGTGACGCAGTTGATGACCAGAGTTTGCGGAATAAGTAAGATCCAGCAATGCAGGCAATCTGAAAATCATTAGTTTAGAGTTATTACATACGTTTTTCTTACGAGAAGTATTACAATAATTGCTATTGCACTTACGGTAATCCAGGACCGCTTGTTCATATTACTTTCGACGTATGGGTCCTGCAATTATTCAGAAATTTGAGACGAATACGTGAATGTGAACTAAATTCTCTGAAATATATACTGTTCTTCATCAGGAAACATGTGAAAAAATCTATAGTGTAAAGATGGTTATGTTGTGGATAAATAACGTCTTAAATCCGCAATAAAAACGTATGTAACTCACTGTGTTTCTGCTTGACGTTATGACATGCACTACAATTGGCATGATGACAAAAGTAAGAATTAGGGTACCGCCCACTTCCCACTGTGCAGGCTGAGCTGCTGCAGCGCGTGCGATACCTGAACAATGCTGTGTTGAATCGTAGGGTAGTAAAAATTTCCAGATCACACATTTGATGGATTCTTGGTTCGAAGCCCACCCACTGTATTCATTTTGATACACTTCATTTTACTTGCTTACCAATTGCTGATGCAAGCGTAAGCGCCCCGAGGCAATTCCCAGCGATTTCTATTGGATATGTTGACTGAAAGTCAGCAGTTTCCAATTCGAATTGAACTAATCGTCCATCCACCGATAAATAAAAGTTAAAATACAATACGAAATATGATCACCTTTCCATTCTGAAATGCGTACTCGCACTCTAAGTTGACAATTCGAAAAGTGAGGGCCGTAGCGGCGTAGGCTGTCAAGTTGGCAACAAATCGGAGCAGAAATAATGATATAACGAAACCGATCAGCGATAATATCACCAGTACAGTCAACGTTCTCGATACGATTTGCATTTTAACTGAAACAACCGAGGAATTGTGAACACAATTTGGATTAGGAAAAAAATCACAGACGCTTGACAAGGATTTGTATCCTGCGCGGTGTCTCGTAGAGCATGCAGAATCACTAAAATTAGGGGACTAGGCCAGATGATCACCGCCTGATGATAGCCAGAAATGTACCCTTCCGCAGTATGTTCACAGTATGTTCACAAGTGTCAATAAAGCGTCTGTGAAAGATCTGCAGAAGTGACCAATTTTGGCTACCATCCAGAAGTGCCGAATAAGTTTCTGCGAAGCGATAGCTCGGATACCGTTCTCTTCGTCACGGCATAGCAAGCGACTCTTTCGGCATAGAAGAGCAGGGCAACTGGCCAAATTGTCGCAGTCCAACTGATTAGGAATAAATAAGCGCCGACAAAAATTCCACAAACTGTGCCTGATGATGCAAGCAAAAATGCAACCGGAGATTCGAAAATCTGCAAGATTTGACGCTAAGATTTGAATAAGAGCTGCAAAATCAAATGTATGTTCCCATTTTTACATGCGGAAGGAGTGCGCGTATAATTTGACAATGAACAATGATCAGAATGAAGGCAGATATCGCGAATTGCAGTTCGATAGATGGCATAAAACATCGACCGACTGATGATGCACAGCAGAGTGGTAAAAGTACACTCGATTTAATTATGAGCTTTATCTGAAATTTATCATAAGTGATTTTAAACCTAGGAAGTTGGTAACTTGAAATCAATGTTTTGGCTTTTGTGGAAGGCTTTGAGAGCCAATATTGAAGTCGCAGCAGCCAAAGCTAGCGGAACAATGCCCGAATACCACCAATGATTGGATAAAACGCCAGCAATTGGGCAGAGAAAATAGGAGATAAGCAACAAAAGTCCAGCGTTTCGTTCTTCGTTTACTACCTGGTGGAGTGCAACTTATGAAGACTACCGACCTATCATCTTCTGAGCGTTTCCGCCTGATAAGATAAATTGATTGATTGATTGATTTACTACCTGGATGAAAGTCACGATATACAAAGTAAATGTTCAAAGTAAAAAAAAGAGATCGAGTATGGGTCGGAACATACATTAGGCAAAAAATTGAGCAAGGAATTAAAACGAGATGCTTAGTCGATTATGGAAATGTAGTAGTCAATAAGATTGTAGACATTGTAGAAATTGCTAGAGGAAATATATGCATTGGCTTGCAAACTTGGATAATTCCATACCTTGAGAACAACCTAAAAAAGTTATTGCGATCGATGTAATTCCTACTTACAACGAAAATTATCGTTGCATATTTTCTGCTGTTGTCTTTACTTCAATCGATATTGCTCGATCATTGTACATGAGGAAAAACAGCTCTTCAGCAAGCAATAAAGTGTGCCGAAAAGACCGAAGCGGCGCTTTACAACAGAGTAGGGAAGAAAGATGCAATATTTTTGTGAAGTCGTTATCCTTGCTTCAAAAGCACCGTTGCTCGCATTTTGGACAGTGTTTGGCATGATTCTCCTACTCCTTATTGCCTTGATACTCCTTCCAACGGCCCATGGAGGATCCATGAGAGCTCATTTGTGTAAGTCAACACAGTTTTGGAAAATATTCCCTACAATTAATAGTTTAGCGGATAGTCTCCGGCTTAAGTGTGGTACACTTCCGTATCGATCGACGTATGCTGAGGATGGATGCTATTTTGCAGTCCTCAGAAAGGTTTAATCTATGAGGATTTGACGATTTATTCTTAAAAATCATTTTCCAGGTCGAACTGAGCAAAGATTCCGACGAATGCTCAGAGATTCTCTTCGGGGCAAAGGTGAAATTGTCGAGTTTCTGCTATCAATAAAGCTAGTTTACAGCTATCCACGAAGCCCCGCGACGCTGTGTTCAAATCAATGACGGTCGAGGTGAAAGAAGCGTTGTGAAAATCTCAGATAGTGAAATAGTTACGGAAAACGGAATTCCACGGAAAAGATTCGTCGGGAGCGAAGTATATCATATGCACTTATGGTCAGTACGAAACCGCAGACAGGATGATTCAAAATTCGATAAATGATAACCTCAAAAAAATAACAAATACAGCGTTTTTTTTTTCAGAAAACGATTACAAGTGCGAGGGAGAGCAGGCGACGCTCATTTCCGGAAGATGCCTCGTTCGTGCAGACAAAAAGATGGATTTCAATGAAGTTAGCATTGCTTAATTAGGTACTGCTTGATATCTGTAAAAAATGATTTTGGCATAAATCTCAGGCGAGGAACTATTGCGGCAAGGCCTGAAAAAGGCAAGGCCTGAAAATGCCTGTACCTGTCAATGACTTGGACAACCGAATCGTCAGAGGTATGCTCATTTCCAGAATCCATTACGTAGGAACAAGAGTTGATTCTAAATACGTTATTTCAGATGTACTCATCAAGGATCCAGTTTGGCTGAATAAATCGAAGACATTTTCGAGATGGAGCACCTGTGATAAGTCTGACGGAAAACTGAGTTAGTTTTTTGATATAGGGATTAGTGATGTGTACGTATCGAAAATGTGTTTAGCGTATTAGATAAATTCTTGAATAGAAAAGTGATGTAAGTTTTGCATTTTTTTTTTATTATTGCGATAATAGGATAATGCAAATTTTAAAATCAATACTTCAGGATGGATGTCATCTGCTTGAACAACGCAGTCAATGATTTCGTAAAAGGTATGCAGCATCGAATAGATTAACCACATAGATCCGAAATGGTCAATGATTCAAGTACATCCACCACGAAAATCATCAAATTTCATCTCAAACGAGAGAGATACCATAAAATAAAACATACTTGAAGCTGAAGCCAAATCCACTCCTGGTCAATCATGTGGCTGGAAATGAGTTATTCTCAACAACAAATATCGGAGTGAGTTACCTCAAGGCAAATGCATAGCTTATCCTTTGTTATCGCACATACACGGATCACCGATAAAAATGCATGTATTTCACAAAATATTCCCTGGATTTTCAGTGCAAAGCTTTTTCATTCAAAGATGCTGGATTTAAATCATTGTGCGTTCTGCTTTCGACTGCCACGGAAAATGTAACTTGCGATCCACCTACCGAAATATTTCTTAAGCAAAGGACGGGATGTGTTGGTGAGTAGATTTAGCTCAAAAGTTACTTTTTAAATTAATTAATTATGATATGTATAATTTGTTAACTGTCACAGCTCGTACCAACCTCACTGCGGAGTTCGGTGTAGATCCATGTGTGGATGCGATCGTTCCCTCGGCCTTCCAAGGATTCGGAAAGCAAGGTGTCTGCGAACAAAATAAGGATAAGCTGTACATTGTACGGTGAGTAGAAAATCGTTACACTTAACCAGAACTTTAAGTGAGTTGCACTGCTCGAGGGTGATCCTCAAGGTGACTGCAATATGATGATCATTAACGAATTGCAGCGCAATTGACGAGCACGGTCACCGAATCACGTTAGATAATGAAAAGTACAGCTGGATTGACAAGTCGGACGATATGTTTGTGTGGGCGTGGGGAAGCGGCGAGCATCTTATTACAAAGAAGATTGTAGCCGCTACATGCCTTGCAGGTATTTTTCTTTTCAATCAACACAAGTCATCTAAAATATCGCAAATGATTGCTTTCATATGTCAAGTGGTATTTCGTTTACCATCGCTTCGAGCAAAATTTATGTTTCCTGAAGAATCGATTCCGTAAAATTTCCATGGACACAAAATATTATTCCGAAGAGGTTGCTCATAATGCAATTGCAGGCAACGATTTGTGCCCATGCAAGCCCCTCCCATTTTATCGATCCGATGACCTGTCTCCCGCCGAAAAGCAGAAGCAAAAGCATTTTGGCTGGCTGGAAATAGATGCGCCTGAGCATCTCTGTTACCCAGCAATGACAGAAAGAGTGAATCCTTGCAAAACCACATCTTCCAGCATGAAGTAATTATCAACGTTTGTTTCGGCTATTTTTTTGTTTCAGATTATTGATGAGCAGATATCATCCCTATTACCGCTTGTCTGGCTTTAGTACTTCTAACACAAACAAGGTGAGCATAACGAAGTTTGCCAAATGTACAAAAACAGCGCATTTTAGGCCTTCATAACTTGCAAAGCGGGAGCTTGGATACTCTGGATGGAGAGTGAATACACTGGTTTTGCTGTAGATGCCGCATCGTGTTGCAATGTCTCATATTGAATAAGAATAAAGAAAATTCATCATACTATAATCGATCTTATTGGAACTAATGAGCAACAAGTAATATACGATATACAAGTAATGTTGTGTAAGAATTGAACAAGCAGGAGCTTCGATCTGTTGGGTCACATCAATTTTTCAAAACAATTATAGAAATAGGTTCTCGATGGTGCTGATCATCATGACTGTTGTGTATTCCTTAGCTGATACTCGATGGTGCGTGGTGTAGATGAACCAGTTTATTAATATGATGATAAAGGAGACAGGGGATAGACCGGGCGACTAGCCGGCGCGAGAGTCAAAGGTCCGACTGACGGGGAGAGCGAGGGAAGCGACTCTCGAGAAGTAGCGAGAGACGCGCGGGAATTAGAGAGTGCATACGACAGCTCCGAGGGTTAACAGCTCCGAGGATGATTGCGATATCACCTTCAATTTTTTACAGTGGTTTTTGTACAGATTTGTACAGTTTTCTTTAATTTTATGGCCATTGTTTGATTGTCAGAAAGTGAAGGCACATCGTTCAACTCGAACGATTTCATTGTCTGAAATTGGACGCCACGTATCCCTTAGATTGGTTCTGTGAGCAGTCGAAAGTCCACGAAAATTGTTTCGAATTTCGAGATGATCTGAAATCGATGTTCATCGAAAGTGGCTCAGGCAGCAGTTCCAGGAGTGACAATTTTGCCGAAAATTATAAAGCAACTATTTACCGACACATTCATCAGAGGATACAGAGGAATAGCAGTATCGCTAAGCCAGAGTTAGATGCCTTGTTTCTCAGAAATGTTGTGTGTGTGTGATATTGAATTGGAGAAATCTGTTTGCCCATCAACTTTTCCTTGCAATTTTGCTGAAGATGAATACATTCAATTTTAATGTCTTCAGATCATTTCCTTCGACGGAACGCCAGTCAAATCGTGGACCGGAGATCATCAAAAATCATCATCATCATCGGAGATCATCATCATCAAAAATTCTAAATTTGTATATTCGGAAATGTGGTTCTTGAGAGGAACAAGGAATCTTCATCATCTTTCTATGATAGCTTCAGTGTGAGAGGTTCTTCTGATTGCAAACCATTTGAGACCATTTGGTCGAACATCAGAAATGTTGAGTGCGATTAAGCCAATCGTTCAAGTTTCGCGAATTCGTGAATCCGAAATTTGTGCCTCTCTGGACCAGCGATTTCATGAATGATCCGTCGCTCTTCTCACACTAAGATGCCTAGTCGTCATGCTTTACAAAGGTTGTGTTACTATTACTGCGAAAAGTTTCCGTGGGATTCCCCCAAAGAATTTCAATATTGTGATTTTGGCAGCTTATTTTTGCAGCTTATTCGGCAGATTGTGGATGTATACTTGATTGATCAGATATGTACTAGTGTGCGATAATGATAGTACACACCCGCTAATAAAATAGCAAAACCCATATGAGCATAGTTCAAGAGAGAAGTAAGAGGCAACCTGAAAACGCAAAAAGAAAATTTGTAAAGAAACTTTTGCATCAACCTGATATTTGTCAGATATTTATGATTGTAGGTACCGTTTACTACCCCCAATTGTCTTAAAATTTTGCACAGGAGTCACACTGGAGCATATAAACGTGTTCATATGCAACAATCATCAAAACACGTTTTAATATTTTTTTCGTGCCGGTGATTTTGATTTTTTTTATCGACTTGATTACTCAACTTTGAACGATTTTATCGATTTTTGAATTTTCAAAATTTCGAGAGCCATATTTTAGGTAATTTCTATTTGACGGCTTTGCAACTCAAACTGAAAAGTCCTTGTCCATGGGTACATCAATCCTCACAGTAGCAAATTAATTGGAGTACTTTGAAGTTTTTGTATCCCGGCACATGCGATCTCTCAGAAGACCTCTGATATAAAAGCTCATTATGAAATGATCATCGAATATTTGAAACTAAATATACGCGTTCAATTCGTCTTCTCAAGCATGCAATTCAATAACGTAGTTTAGATATTCTCGTATTGTAGTGCAATCGACGAGCACGGTCGCCGGATCACCATAGACAATGAGAACCAGGCCCGGATTGAGAAGTCAGGGGACATGTTTGAGTGGGTCTGGGAATTTAACGGACCGATCAGTAAGAAGAAGATTGTTGCTGCCGCGTGTGCTATTGCAGGTCTCTATAAATGCTAGCATACTAAAACGTTTTATAAAAACGGGCAAAAAGTGGCAGCCTCTAGAAATTGCAAGCTGTAAAACAAGACACATCGATAGCGAAGATTTATCCGTGCCCATTTAAAGGAGGAGTAAACTCAAAATTATATTTTTGAAGCGATCATATGCACGGCCTAGAGCTCCACAACGATAAGAAGCTCCGAAATTTTCACAATGATATATCCATTCCGAACAGAGTTATATCTAGTTGGCTGGAAGCCAGATCAGAGAAAGCTCAGGGAAGGGGGCGAGATAGCACGCGACTTGAAGAGAGTGCGTCCCTTGGTGAAACATATTCCAACATGGCGCGCGTTTGCATTTACTCCTCCTTTAAACCCGTTATGGATTGATACCAACTATTGCAGGCGGAGACTTGTGTCCCTGCAAGCCGCTCGGTTTTTATCGTGCTGATGAATTGTCGCAATATGAAAAGACGCATCAACGACTTTTTAATAACAAGGACGAACACAAATGCTACCAAGCTGTGCCAGAGAGAGTTAATCCTTGCAAACCCTCCACGATTGGCATGAAGTAATGTTTTCGAAACTGTGTACAGGAACAGTCAACTTTCTACAGATGGTATGGCTCCAAGGAACATCCACATCATCGTTTGGCTGGCCTGAGTCCATCAAACACCATCGAAGTGAAAGTAATTTTTTAGTTGTTCAAAATTACAATTTTAGGGATTCGTAACTTGCAAAGCGGGACAGTGGATAATGTGGTGTGAATCCTGCTACGCAACCATCGGAGTTGATGCCGTTTCATGTTGTTATTTGATTTATGACATTGCCACAAATGCTCGCATGGACGATGCTCAAAATCCATCTAACAGCAACATATTTCCATTACGAGAATAAATACGATATTGAAGACAAATGTGCGCATGAATTAAGGCTGAAACTAGCGAGATTCTAGAACGTGCCGTAACGTCTGTCCTTGCCTAGCATTCTTGAGGGCGTACCGGCCAGACATCAAATCAATTCCTTTGTGGGAACGCCTTTGGTAAAGAGTGTACTAATAGTGGTGGGTGTGCGAAACAAATGTTGAGAACTGATGTCGGAACCTTTTTGAAAGGTGTCGACTGACTAGAGAGCAGCTGCGGCTGCTAGAGCAAGCGGGATACCAAAAACGAAGGAATAAAATTCCGGCAATGGTATAGTGGAAAGAAACATCAGGACCTTGGCTTTCCGCTCTTCGTTCGCTACCTGCATCACTGACGCGATAACAATGTGACATCAAATATTTTCAGAATACTTTTCAGACGTAAGCGATCTGGAACATCATATTTATGACGATAAATTATATAATCGGACAGGACTTCTTTTTGAGCATAAAATAACTGCGGAACAAGGAAATCGGATTACCTGCTCTTTGCAAAAACCGATTCTTTTTTCACCTTTATGGATCGGTTCGATTGCAACACATCGAGTATGTTTCAATATTCATGTTTTATAAACTGTACATAACAGAGGAAGTCTGAGAGAACCGAGATACCTCCGTACAACGAAAAAATAAAAATTTGTCCCCAGGGGTACTTTTTCACGTAGATCACGAAAATCGACCTTAGGAAGCCGTATCTCTGACCCCTCATTCTCTGTGTCGTGCCGAAGTGGGCGGTCGGTTTTTAAAACTTTTGAACGGCTCATCCGAATCCCGTAAATTTATAGTTATTCTGAAAGATCTCGACGAGATAAGCATTTTTCCTGTTGGGAGTGACGGGCAAAAAGTTATGATCGTTTGAAATTTCAAAATTGCCATCCTGAAATTTTTTTCAAAAGATTACATTTTAGTTTCATTTCCATTAGATTCAGGGTACATTTTTACCCCCTTCCTAAGGTCGATTTTTGTGATCTACGTGAAAAAGTACCCCTGGGGTCAAATTTTTATTTTTTCGTTGTACGGACCATGTAGGGAGTTTCTCGATTCTCTCAGAATTCCTCTGATAAAATCGTAATCAATATTTTATCCAAGAGTCAGGATCTGGGACTGTTGGACTGCACAGGTCTTCCATGTGATTGTGATGAAAGTATAGAAAGTTCGTGAATGCAACTTCTGCTCCATGCAGATCCTAGTCGTTCAACAAATTCATCCATATTTCCCTTGTTTTGGGCCTTCCAATAGGACGAGGTCGATCGAAGGGACTCCACTCCAATGCTTGTTTCACCCATCGGTAATCGTTGCGACTCGAGAGCCTAAGCGTCCAACGCCATTTCCTGTACATCGGCTGAACTTTGATTTTCGGAATTTGAACTTTTTTGGACAGCCATTCATTAGTTCGTCTGTATATTCTCGATACTGTGCACATTTTTCTCATCCTGTGTCGAAGTGCAACTATGAGCCGATTCTTAAATTTCTTCGTTAGACTCCACAGTTCGTATCCGTATAATGGAACAGGTACTACGCACATTCTATAGACTCGGCACTTGAAGCCCATTTCAACTCTTCTGTGTCAGGAAATCGTGGAATCGATTAAAGCCTCTACATTCACTTCCTATTCTTCGATTGACCTCCAACAAAAAATCATGATGAACTGTACGATCTGCGATTATCGATGCAAACATCTCACGCACATACCGAAGTTGTGAGATGATACGTGTTATGACGTCGAACAATATATTAAATATTATATTATATGCGCCCATACAGGGTGCGGAGAAAGTATGGAAACAAAGTTTGAACTCAAATATTTCATCATTCCTGGAAACCTGTTAATACATGTTATGACACGATTTAGCAAATAGTAAGAGGTATTCAACGCGCACTTCAATTAGTTTCCCCTAGTCATGGTTCGACCCCAGCAGTTCCGGCAATCAATTATTGACCGTTGGACTACTGGAGAGAGACCAGCTGAAATCTAGAAGAAACTACGTGTTTCCCGTCCGACCATGTTCAAGACCATCCGCCGTTTCAAGGAGCTTGGCACGACTAATAACCGTCCTAGAGTGGGCAGACCTCACTCCGCTGTCACTCAGAAGAGCAAGAAAATCGCGCAGAAGCGAGTTGCACGCAATCCCAAGAGATCTATGAGGAAGATGGCCCATGACCTCGGGATTGACGAGCATTCGGTCTGCAAGATCGGCCATTCTGGACTCATGTCTCACCCTTACAAAATGCGAAAGAGCCATGGTCTGACTGCCATTCACAAGGAAAAGAGACTGAAGAGATGCAAGAAGGGCCCTGGCGAGGGCCGAGCATCTTACGACTGTCTACTAGGTTGAGAAGATCTTCACTGTGGAGCAGGTCTTCAATAGTCAGAATACGAGAGTGATCGCCCAGTCTGCCGAACAAGCCAACGCCAGAGGCAGAACCGTCTCTCGAGTTTCGCACCCCCAGTCAGTGATGGTTTGGGCAGGAGTGTGTTCCACCGGCAAGACTCTCCTTGTTTCGTCAAGCCCGGTGCCAAAGTGAAGAAGCACTATTACATCAAGGAGATCCTGGAGAAGACCCTTCTTCCCTGGTCACGTTCCCACTTCAAAGGGCGACATTGGACCTTCCAGCAAGATTCTGCCCCTGCTCATTCCGCAAAATTCACCCAGACCTGGTGCACAAGGCATCTTCCCGATTTCATTCCATCGAATGAATGGCCCTCCAACAGCCCCGATCTCAACCCCCTCGACTTTAGCGTGTGGTCGGTACTGGAGAAGGAAGCTTCCTCTACCCGCCACCCGAATCTGGAGAGTCTCGAGAACTCCCTTCAAAAGGCATGGAACAAGATCGATAAGAATTACCTTCGGGCCGTCGCCGAGTCAGTTCCTTCTCGTCTCAAGGCTGTCATCAAGGCCAAAAGTCGTCAAATCGAGTAACCTCTTGTTGTTATGTTCCTACTATCTCTGATGAACACTGTGTACCGTTTCAAAAGTGTGCGATGGATTTGAAAGAAAATACATGGTTAAATCTATGTTGCCATACTTTCTCCGCACCCTGTATTATCGTTGCTTCTCGTGTACTACACGCGCAATTCACTTGACATTGCGGAATATAATGTTGTGATTATTCACTCTGATTCAAAAACAGTGTTCAATCCAATTCACCGATTTTCCGCCTTACCAACGATCGATAATGTTAAATCGTGAAGATGCATGAAGAGATGCATAAACTCTTCAAGCAATAAATATTGCCGAAAAGAACGAAGCAACGTTTTACAAGCTCATTCAGTAGATCTGGCACGAGAGCTTTTCAAACAACTTTATTGAGTCGTTATCCTTTCTTCAAAAGCCCCATTGCTCGGACTGTAGCCATTGTCGACATGCCTGTCCTACTTCTAATCGCCTATTTTCTCTTTCCAACGGTACATGGAGGATCGATGAGAGCTCATCTGTGTAAGTCAGCCTAGATTCGGAAAATATCGAACATCACATTTTGCGTTTTCAGCGGATAGTCTTCGGCTAAAATGCGATACGCTTCCGTATCGATCGGCATATTCCGAGGACGGATGCTATTTTGCAGTTCTCAGAAAGGTATATGATTGTATCATCTTAGGGAAATAATGCCAATTTCATTATTTTCAGAACTGAACAAGTACTTGCAATTTAAACAATGAATAATATGTTCCCTTGCAGATAGATTTAAGCAAGGCCTCCGATGAATGCTCGGAAATCATCTTTGGTGCAAAGGTTCACTTATAGCTTTTCAGAAATCAATGAAATCTAACTTTACAGCTTGCCACAAAACCCCGCGACGCAGTGTTCAAATCGATGATGGTCGAAGTGAGAATGAAATTGATGACTTCTGCATATCAAACAATTTTAGAAATCGGACTTCCACGGAAAAGACTCGTCTGGGTCGAAGTATCTGATTTGTGCCTATGGTGAGTACGAGATATGTACCCACATAACTGCATTGTTAGTGAATTTTGGTGTCAAATAAAATCAAAAGAGAGGACTGTTTTTCAGACAACTATTACAAATGCGAGACTGAACAATCGACACACATCTCTGGAAGATGTCTTGTTAGAGCAGACAAGAAAATGCATTTCAACGAGGTTTCGAATACGTTTATCGAAATTGGTTTTTGACATGCAACTCAGGCAGAGAAATACTGTAAAAGTCAAGGTCTGAAAATGCCTGTACCCAGCAATGACTTGGATAACCGAATCTTTAGAGGTGATTTATCTTTAGAGGCTTTAGAGGTGACTTTTAAGAAAAAATATATTATTAGGCTTAAAAGTTTCACTATTAAAGCACTTCAGATGTGCTCATCAAGGATCCAGTGTGGCTGAATAAAGCGAAGAACTTTTCGAGATGGGGCACATGTGAAAACTCTGATGGAAAGGATAAACGATGTTCGTTATTTTTAATCACTAATTAACATAAACATTATTGCATGCAATTATAATCCAAATTTTCAGCCTCATTTTCTCAGAAATCCTGCTCTAAAGATGAGAAAGTGGTAGTCGATAAACACGGATACTGGACCAGCATAGACATCAATAATCTGTGAGAGTGTTTTCTTACAATAAAATTTCTTACAATAAAAATATTAAATGGATATTGTGTTTACATCAGTACGGAGTGTGGGATGTGTTCGACAAAGCTTGTTGAGCTAGATTTTTAAAATTATAGGATGGATAATCTGCGAATAACGAAAGCTAATTACCGTAAAGATACATCATTATTACAGAATGGATGTCATCTGCCTGAAAAATGCTGTTAACGATTTCGTGATAGGTATGTCGGATACTATATAACACGCGTGTCGCCTAAGGATTGAATAGATTCGTGAAGAGCCTGGTACATTTTTTGACCCCTGCTTCTGTGAGAATTTAAGATAGTTCGTAATGTGTCTCAACATAAACCAACAAGTTTTGTTCCATATCTCCATCGTCGACGATGTGAGACGTCGTCAAAGTAGACGGATTCCAAAATTTACCATTTTTGGAGGCATGATGCTCGGCCTACAGGGGGTCTAGTAGCTCGAGAAGAAAATTGTCCGCACCAAATTTCATGGAGATTAAGCCTGTGCTATTGGTTCATCGATATGATCATTAATATTTTTATAAATCGATTAAAATTTTTGATTTTTGCACTTTTTTAGTACCAGTGAATTTTTTTGGCTTAATTGATAGAGCTCGATGAGACGAATCGAATGGTATGCTGAATGCCATATCTAAAAGAGTGAGAAAGATGCGAAAATGGAGTTAATAGATTCTCGAAAATCCGTTTGACCCTCTGGCGGAGAGAGTCGACCTTTGATCTACCCTCAACTGTCGCCTGTGCGATCGATTTTATCTTTGTTTTTGTGATTGATTGTGATTGTAAATCATGCTATTGATGGAATTAAAATATTGTGTATTCATTATCATTGATAACTATTCAACAATCTACAGTAATTGATACGATGTAGATATTTTCACAACCAAATCTCGTCGTTTTCTTCCTCGATAACTCTTCCTATGAACTCTTCCTCATTCTCTGTCAGAATTTGATCCTCCTCTTCTTCTTCGTTAACATCCTCCTCGAAGACGTCGTCTTCAATCTCAGATTCCGACGACTCCACCACCTTCATATTCATCTTCACCTTCATCCTCTTTGATATTCTTCTTCTTTGTCCTCTTCGAGTTGTCGATGTTGATGCAGTCTTCGCCTTCTTCAACCGAGTTGATTTCGGTGCTGAAACATATGAAATGAAATTCTGTGTTCCACTGCAACTACTGTCTCACCTGTAACCCTTTTCGAGACGAGAAAATAGTGCAGTCAACTGTTTCTTGCTTGGAATCTTCTCATAATTCAGAAGATAACGCTCCCCAATGCAATCCGAAGGATGCATGCATAATAGTAAATGCAAAAGCTCAATCAATTACACTCACAATCGTTTTCGCTCAAAACCTTCCGAAGAAGGCTGAGGTAACTGTCTCAAATGCTCGTTTCGATCAGATTGAGGTGCCGCCGATAGTGAGTGAACATTGATGTGCATAATTCCTTCTGTTTGAGCACTTAGATGTGCCATTGCCTGAAAATTCAACTTTTGAATATATTGGCGAGATTAAATGCGGAGGTCAAAACGATCTCGTAGTACTCAAGGTTTCTCCATTTCATCAAATGTGTACACCCAACCTCCAAACTGTTTCTCCTGCTCCCGTAACTGAAAACCGAGCACAACGAAGCAATGTAACACGTGACTCACGGGGGGGGGGAGAATGTCTCGCTGACTTCTCAAACGAGAATGTCTCCCTTTTTATCTCGCATTTGTTCGTTGTGAATGCTGACTTGCAACATCGCCTTAAAAGTAAGAGCAATGTGAACGTTATGAAACAGTGAAATTATATGAAAAAATGAATAGCTTGCCTCACATCCAAAGGATAGGATCACCGATCAGGAGGGTCTATAAAGATGAGATAACTTCGGAGAGGAGAGATTTGGAGCACAAAATCTGATTTTCGGATCCACAAGTGGAATTGCAAGGATGCACATTGTCACAGTTGGACATTACGTCCATCCAGGATTTGGAAGAAGTCGCAGATGAAGAAAGACCATGAAATCGATGGAGCATTAATATTAATATGGTCGTTATGTTATTTATTTATAATTTCAATGATTAATTATTGTGGAATATTGTTTAGCATTATGAATGTTAGCAGCTAATAAATTTCATGAACATCGTGATTTACAATCATAACCAATCAAAAAACAAAGATAAAATCGATCGCACGGGCGACAGTAGAGGGTAGATCAAAGGTCGACTCTCTCCGCCAGAGGGTCAAACGGATTTTCGAGAACCTAATAACTCCATTTTCACATCTTCCTCACTCTTTTAGACATTTATGGCATTCAGCATACCATTCGATTCGTCTCATCGAGCTCTATCAATTAAGCCAAAAAATTCACTGGTATTAAAAAAGTGCAAAAATCAATAATTGTAATCGATTTATGAAAATATTAATGATCATATCGATGAACCAATAGCACAGGCTTAATCTCCATGAAAATACGGGTTTGTTTATTTGTTGTTAAGCCTTAATTGAGCTATATTTGACAAAATACCGAGTAAATTACCTTCGATTTAGCATTGCACAAGACCTCACAGCCTCTTCTAGTTTCGACAATCGCTTTTCCAAGAATATCATATCGAATCGACGTTGTATTGACAGTGTAGCACGTGAGTCCGATCCTGATCTGCAATAGATGGAAATTACTCAGGCTCGATGTTAAATTTGCGTTAAATGATTGTAAAATAAATGACAAGGCATATGTAATACAACTTAGCCGACTCACTCCGACAGAAGTCGTTGACAGTAGCTTCTCTTCTCCATTTGATTCATGGTAATCACACGATGTTTTAGTCTCCTTCACTTCAGCTACAATTTGTCAATGTTGTTGTTGAATCATACCCATAACCATGATGGAGGAAAGTCACGCAGATTATGACGCAAATTATACGAATTATCACGCGTGTCGCGTAAGGTTCGAATAAACCCTGGTACATTGGAAAAGTCGAAATTGGGCTGTGAGCAGTTTTGAATAGCCCATATGGTCCCTCAACAGAAACCAACAAGTTTTGTTCCATATCTCTATCCTCGACGATGTGAGACGTCGTCAAAGTCGACGGATTCCAAAATTTACCATTTTTGGAGGCATGATGCTCGGCCTACAGGGGGTCTAGTAGCTCGAGAAGAAAATTGTCCGCACCAAATTTCATGGAGATTAAGCCTGTGCTATTGGTTCATCGATATGATCATTAATATTTTCATAAATCGATTACAATTATTGATTTTTGCACTTTTTTAATACCAGTGAATTTTTTGGCTTAATTGATAGAGCTCGATGAGACGAATCGAATGGTATGCTGAATGCCATAAATGTCTAAAAGAGTGAGGAAGATGTGAAAATGGAGTTATTAGGTTCTCGAAAATCCGTTTGACCCTCTGGCGGAGAGAGTCGACCTTTGATCTACCCTCTACTGTCGCCCGTGCGATCGATTTTATCTTTGTTTTTTGATTGGTTATGATTGTAAATCACGATGTTCATGAAATTTATTAGCTGCTAACATTCATAATGCTAAACAATATTCCACAATAATTAATCATTGAAATTATAAATAAATAACATAACGACCATATTAATATTAATGCTCCATCGATTTCATGGTCTTTCTTCATCTGCGACTTCTTCCAAATCCTGGATGGACGTAATGTCCAACTGTGACAATGTGCATCCTTGCAATTCCACTTGTGGATCCGAAAATCAGATTTTGTGCTCCAAATCTCTCCTCTCCGAAGTTATCTCATCTTTATAGACCCTCCTGATCGGTGATCCTATCCTTTGGATGTGAGGCAAGCTATTCATTTTTTCATATAATTTCACTGTTTCATAACGTTCACATTGCTCTTACTTTTAAGGCGATGTTGCAAGTCAGCATTCACAACGAACAAATGCGAGATAAAAAGGGAGACATTCTCGTTTGAGAAGTCAGCGAGACATTCTCCCCCCCCCCGTGAGTCACGTGTTACATTGCTTCGTTGTGCTCGGTTTTCAGTTACGGGAGCAGGAGAAACAGTTTGGAGGTTGGGTGTACACATTTGATGAAATGGAGAAACCTTGAGTACTACGAGATCGTTTTGACCTCCGCATTTAATCTCGCCAATATATTCAAAAGTTGAATTTTCAGGCAATGGCACATCTAAGTGCTCAAACAGAAGGAATTATGCACATCAATGTTCACTCACTATCGGCGGCACCTCAATCTGATCGAAACGAGCATTTGAGACAGTTACCTCAGCCTTCTTCGGAAGGTTTTGAGCGAAAACGATTGTGAGTGTAATTGATTGAGCTTTTGCATTTACTATTATGCATGCATCCTTCGGATTGCATTGGGGAGCGTTATCTTCTGAATTATGAGAAGATTCCAAGCAAGAAACAGTTGACTGCACTATTTTCTCGTCTCGAAAAGGGTTACAGGTGAGACAGTAGTTGCAGTGGAACACAGAATTTCATTTCATATGTTTCAGCACCGAAATCAACTCGGTTGAAGAAGGCGAAGACTGCATCAACATCGACAACTCGAAGAGGACAAAGAAGAAGAATATCAAAGAGGATGAAGGTGAAGATGAATATGAAGGTGGTGGAGTCGTCGGAATCTGAGATTGAAGACGACGTCTTCGAGGAGGATGTTAACGAAGAAGAAGAGGAGGATCAAATTCTGACAGAGAATGAGGAAGAGTTCATAGGAAGAGTTATCGAGGAAGAAAACGACGAGATTTGGTTGTGAAAATATCTACATCGTATCAATTACTGTAGATTGTTGAATAGTTATCAATGATAATGAATACACAATATTTTAATTCCATCAATAGCATGATTTACAATCACAATCAATCACAAAAACAAAGATAAAATCGATCGCACAGGCGACAGTTGAGGGTAGATCAAAGGTCGACTCTCTCCGCCAGAGGGTCAAACGGATTTTCGAGAATCTATTAACTCCATTTTCGCATCTTTCTCACTCTTTTAGATATGGCATTCAGCATACCATTCGATTCGTCTCATCGAGCTCTATCAATTAAGCCAAAAAAATTCACTGGTACTAAAAAAGTGCAAAAATCAAAAATTTTAATCGATTTATAAAAATATTAATGATCATATCGATGAACCAATAGCACAGGCTTAATCTCCATGAAATTTGGTGCGGACAATTTTCTTCTCGAGCTACTAGACCCCCTGTAGGCCGAGCATCATGCCTCCAAAAATGGTAAATTTTGGAATCCGTCTACTTTGACGACGTCTCACATCGTCGACGATGGAGATATGGAACAAAACTTGTTGGTTTATGTTGAGACACATTACGAACTATCTTAAATTCTCACAGAAGCAGGGGTCAAAAAATGTACCAGGCTCTTCACGAATCTATTCAATCCTTAGGCGACACGCGTGTTATATAGTATCCGACATACCTATCACGAAATCGTTAACAGCATTTTTCAGGCAAATGACATCCATTCTGTAATAATGATGTATCTTTACGGTAATTAGCTTTCGTTATTCGCAGATTATCCATCCTATAATTTTAAAAATCTAGCTCAACAAGCTTTGTCGAACACATCCCACACTCCGTACTGATGTAAACACAATATCCATTTAATATTTTTATTGTAAGAAATTTTATTGTAAGAAAACACTCTCACAGATTATTGATGTCTATGCTGGTCCAGTATCCGTGTTTATCGACTACCACTTTCTCATCTTTAGAGCAGGATTTCTGAGAAAATGAGGCTGAAAATTTGGATTATAATTGCATGCAATAATGTTTATGTTAATTAGTGATTAAAAATAACGAACATCGTTTATCCTTTCCATCAGAGTTTTCACATGTGCCCCATCTCGAAAAGTTCTTCGCTTTATTCAGCCACACTGGATCCTTGATGAGCACATCTGAAGTGCTTTAATAGTGAAACTTTTAAGCCTAATAATATATTTTTTCTTAAAAGTCACCTCTAAAGCCTCTAAAGATAAATCACCTCTAAAGATTCGGTTATCCAAGTCATTGCTGGGTACAGGCATTTTCAGACCTTGACTTTTACAGTATTTCTCTGCCTGAGTTGCATGTCAAAAACCAATTTCGATAAACGTATTCGAAACCTCGTTGAAATGCATTTTCTTGTCTGCTCTAACAAGACATCTTCCAGAGATGTGTGTCGATTGTTCAGTCTCGCATTTGTAATAGTTGTCTGAAAAACAGTCCTCTCTTTTGATTTTATTTGACACCAAAATTCACTAACAATGCAGTTATGTGGGTACATATCTCGTACTCACCATAGGCACAAATCAGATACTTCGACCCAGACGAGTCTTTTCCGTGGAAGTCCGATTTCTAAAATTGTTTGATATGCAGAAGTCATCAATTTCATTCTCACTTCGACCATCATCGATTTGAACACTGCGTCGCGGGGTTTTGTGGCAAGCTGTAAAGTTAGATTTCATTGATTTCTGAAAAGCTATAAGTGAACCTTTGCACCAAAGATGATTTCCGAGCATTCATCGGAGGCCTTGCTTAAATCTATCTGCAAGGGAACATATTATTCATTGTTTAAATTGCAAGTACTTGTTCAGTTCTGAAAATAATGAAATTGGCATTATTTCCCTAAGATGATACAATCATATACCTTTCTGAGAACTGCAAAATAGCATCCGTCCTCGGAATATGCCGATCGATACGGAAGCGTATCGCATTTTAGCCGAAGACTATCCGCTGAAAACGCAAAATGTGATGTTCGATATTTTCCGAATCTAGGCTGACTTACACAGATGAGCTCTCATCGATCCTCCATGTACCGTTGGAAAGAGAAAATAGGCGATTAGAAGTAGGACAGGCATGTCGACAATGGCTACAGTCCGAGCAATGGGGCTTTTGAAGAAAGGATAACGACTCAATAAAGTTGTTTGAAAAGCTCTCGTGCCAGATCTACTGAATGAGCTTGTAAAACGTTGCTTCGTTCTTTTCGGCAATATTTATTGCTTGAAGAGTTGATGCATCTCTTCATGCATCTTCACGATTTAACATTATCGATCGTTGGTAAGGCGGAAAATCGGTGAATTGGATTGAACACTGTTTTTGAATCAGAGTGAATAATCACAACATTATATTCCGCAATGTCAAGTGAATTGCGCGTGTAGTACACGAGAAGCAACGATAATACAGGGTGCGGAGAAAGTATGGCAACATAGATTTAACCATGTATTTTCTTTCAAATCCATCGCACACTTTTGAAACGGTACACAGTGTTCATCAGAGATAGTAGGAACATAACAACAAGAGGTTACTCGATTTGACGACCTTTGGCCTTGATGACAGCCTTGAGACGAGAAGGAACTGACTCGGCGACGGCCCGAAGGTAATTCTTATCGATCTTGTTCCATGCCTTTTGAAGGGAGTTCTCGAGACTCTCCAGATTCGGGTGGCGGGTAGAGGAAGCTTCCTTCTCCAGTACCGACCACACGCTAAAGTCGAGGGGGTTGAGATCGGGGCTGTTGGAGGGCCATTCATTCGATGGAATGAAATCGGGAAGATGCCTTGTGCACCAGGTCTGGGTGAATTTTGCGGAATGAGCAGGGGCAGAATCTTGCTGGAAGGTCCAATGTCGCCCTTTGAAGTGGGAACGTGACCAGGGAAGAAGGGTCTTCTCCAGGATCTCCTTGATGTAATAGTGCTTCTTCACTTTGGCACCGGGCTTGACGAAACAAGGAGAGTCTTGCCGGTGGAACACACTCCTGCCCAAACCATCACTGACTGGGGGTGCGAAACTCGAGAGACGGTTCTGCCTCTGGCGTTGGCTTGTTCGGCAGACTGGGCGATCACTCTCGTATTCTGACTATTGAAGACCTGCTCCACAGTGAAGATCTTCTCAACCTAGTAGACAGTCGTAAGATGCTCGGCCCTCGCCAGGGCCCTTCTTGCATCTCTTCAGTCTCTTTTCCTTGTGAATGGCAGTCAGACCATGGCTCTTTCGCATTTTGTAAGGGTGAGACATGAGTCCAGAATGGCCGATCTTGCAGACCGAATGCTCGTCAATCCCGAGGTCATGGGCCATCTTCCTCATAGATCTCTTGGGATTGCGTGCAACTCGCTTCTGCGCGATTTTCTTGCTCTTCTGAGTGACAGCGGAGTGAGGTCTGCCCACTCTAGGACGGTTATTAGTCGTGCCAAGCTCCTTGAAACGGCGGATGGTCTTGAACATGGTCGGACGGGAAACACGTAGTTTCTTCTAGATTTCAGCTGGTCTCTCTCCAGTAGTCCAACGGTCAATAATTGATTGCCGGAACTGCTGGGGTCGAACCATGACTAGGGGAAACTAATTGAAGTGCGCGTTGAATACCTCTTACTATTTGCTAAATCGTGTCATAACATGTATTAACAGGTTTCCAGGAATGATGAAATATTTGAGTTCAAACTTTGTTTCCATACTTTCTCCGCACCCTGTATGGGCGCATATAATATAATATTTAATATATTGTTCGACGTCATAACACGTATCATCTCACAACTTCGGTATGTGCGTGAGATGTTTGCATCGATAATCGCAGATCGTACAGTTCATCATGATTTTTTGTTGGAGGTCAATCGAAGAATAGGAAGTGAATGTAGAGGCTTTAATCGATTCCACGATTTCCTGACACAGAAGAGTTGAAATGGGCTTCAAGTGCCGAGTCTATAGAATGTGCGTAGTACCTGTTCCATTATACGGATACGAACTGTGGAGTCTAACGAAGAAATTTAAGAATCGGCTCATAGTTGCACTTCGACACAGGATGAGAAAAATGTGCACAGTATCGAGAATATACAGACGAACTAATGAATGGCTGTCCAAAAAAGTTCAAATTCCGAAAATCAAAGTTCAGCCGATGTACAGGAAATGGCGTTGGACGCTTAGGCTCTCGAGTCGCAACGATTACCGATGGGTGAAACAAGCATTGGAGTGGAGTCCCTTCGATCGACCTCGTCCTATTGGAAGGCCCAAAACAAGGGAAATATGGATGAATTTGTTGAACGACTAGGATCTGCATGGAGCAGAAGTTGCATTCACGAACTTTCTATACTTTCATCACAATCACATGGAAGACCTGTGCAGTCCAACAGTCCCAGATCCTTCCTGACTCTTGGATAAAATATTGATTACGATTTTATCAGAGGAATTCTGAGAGAATCGAGAAACTCCCTACATGGTCCGTACAACGAAAAAATAAAAATTTGACCCCAGGGGTACTTTTTCACGTAGATCACAAAAATCGACCTTAGGAAGGGGGTAAAAATGTACCCTGAATCTAATGGAAATGAAACTAAAATGTAATCTTTTGAAAAAAATTTCAGGATGGCAATTTTGAAATTTCAAACGATCATAACTTTTTGCCCGTCACTCCCAACAGGAAAAATGCTTATCTCGTCGAGATCTTTCAGAATAACTATAAATTTACGGGATTCGGATGAGCCGTTCAAAAGTTTTAAAAACCGACCGCCCACTTCGGCACGACACAGAGAATGAGGGGTCAGAGATACGGCTTCCTAAGGTCGATTTTCGTGATCTACGTGAAAAAGTACCCCTGGGGACAAATTTTTATTTTTTCGTTGTACGGAGGTATCTCGGTTCTCTCAGACTTCCTCTGTTATGTACAGTTTATAAAACATGAATATTGAAACATACTCGATGTGTTGCAATCGAACCGATCCATAAAGGTGAAAAAAGAATCGGTTTTTGCAAAGAGCAGGTAATCCGATTTCCTTGTTCCGCAGTTATTTTATGCTCAAAAAGAAGTCCTGTCCGATTATATAATTTATCGTCATAAATATGATGTTCCAGATCGCTTACGTCTGAAAAGTATTCTGAAAATATTTGATGTCACATTGTTATCGCGTCAGTGATGCAGGTAGCGAACGAAGAGCGGAAAGCCAAGGTCCTGATGTTTCTTTCCACTATACCATTGCCGGAATTTTATTCCTTCGTTTTTGGTATCCCGCTTGCTCTAGCAGCCGCAGCTGCTCTCTAGTCAGTCGACACCTTTCAAAAAGGTTCCGACATCAGTTCTCAACATTTGTTTCGCACACCCACCACTATTAGTACACTCTTTACCAAAGGCGTTCCCACAAAGGAATTGATTTGATGTCTGGCCGGTACGCCCTCAAGAATGCTAGGCAAGGACAGACGTTACGGCACGTTCTAGAATCTCGCTAGTTTCAGCCTTAATTCATGCGCACATTTGTCTTCAATATCGTATTTATTCTCGTAATGGAAATATGTTGCTGTTAGATGGATTTTGAGCATCGTCCATGCGAGCATTTGTGGCAATGTCATAAATCAAATAACAACATGAAACGGCATCAACTCCGATGGTTGCGTAGCAGGATTCACACCACATTATCCACTGTCCCGCTTTGCAAGTTACGAATCCCTAAAATTGTAATTTTGAACAACTAAAAAATTACTTTCACTTCGATGGTGTTTGATGGACTCAGGCCAGCCAAACGATGATGTGGATGTTCCTTGGAGCCATACCATCTGTAGAAAGTTGACTGTTCCTGTACACAGTTTCGAAAACATTACTTCATGCCAATCGTGGAGGGTTTGCAAGGATTAACTCTCTCTGGCACAGCTTGGTAGCATTTGTGTTCGTCCTTGTTATTAAAAAGTCGTTGATGCGTCTTTTCATATTGCGACAATTCATCAGCACGATAAAAACCGAGCGGCTTGCAGGGACACAAGTCTCCGCCTGCAATAGTTGGTATCAATCCATAACGGGTTTAAAGGAGGAGTAAATGCAAACGCGCGCCATGTTGGAATATGTTTCACCAAGGGACGCACTCTCTTCAAGTCGCGTGCTATCTCGCCCCCTTCCCTGAGCTTTCTCTGATCTGGCTTCCAGCCAACTAGATATAACTCTGTTCGGAATGGATATATCATTGTGAAAATTTCGGAGCTTCTTATCGTTGTGGAGCTCTAGGCCGTGCATATGATCGCTTCAAAAATATAATTTTGAGTTTACTCCTCCTTTAAATGGGCACGGATAAATCTTCGCTATCGATGTGTCTTGTTTTACAGCTTGCAATTTCTAGAGGCTGCCACTTTTTGCCCGTTTTTATAAAACGTTTTAGTATGCTAGCATTTATAGAGACCTGCAATAGCACACGCGGCAGCAACAATCTTCTTCTTACTGATCGGTCCGTTAAATTCCCAGACCCACTCAAACATGTCCCCTGACTTCTCAATCCGGGCCTGGTTCTCATTGTCTATGGTGATCCGGCGACCGTGCTCGTCGATTGCACTACAATACGAGAATATCTAAACTACGTTATTGAATTGCATGCTTGAGAAGACGAATTGAACGCGTATATTTAGTTTCAAATATTCGATGATCATTTCATAATGAGCTTTTATATCAGAGGTCTTCTGAGAGATCGCATGTGCCGGGATACAAAAACTTCAAAGTACTCCAATTAATTTGCTACTGTGAGGATTGATGTACCCATGGACAAGGACTTTTCAGTTTGAGTTGCAAAGCCGTCAAATAGAAATTACCTAAAATATGGCTCTCGAAATTTTGAAAATTCAAAAATCGATAAAATCGTTCAAAGTTGAGTAATCAAGTCGATAAAAAAAATCAAAATCACCGGCACGAAAAAAATATTAAAACGTGTTTTGATGATTGTTGCATATGAACACGTTTATATGCTCCAGTGTGACTCCTGTGCAAAATTTTAAGACAATTGGGGGTAGTAAACGGTACCTACAATCATAAATATCTGACAAATATCAGGTTGATGCAAAAGTTTCTTTACAAATTTTCTTTTTGCGTTTTCAGGTTGCCTCTTACTTCTCTCTTGAACTATGCTCATATGGGTTTTGCTATTTTATTAGCGGGTGTGTACTATCATTATCGCACACTAGTACATATCTGATCAATCAAGTATACATCCACAATCTGCCGAATAAGCTGCAAAAATAAGCTGCCAAAATCACAATATTGAAATTCTTTGGGGGAATCCCACGGAAACTTTTCGCAGTAATAGTAACACAACCTTTGTAAAGCATGACGACTAGGCATCTTAGTGTGAGAAGAGCGACGGATCATTCATGAAATCGCTGGTCCAGAGAGGCACAAATTTCGGATTCACGAATTCGCGAAACTTGAACGATTGGCTTAATCGCACTCAACATTTCTGATGTTCGACCAAATGGTCTCAAATGGTTTGCAATCAGAAGAACCTCTCACACTGAAGCTATCATAGAAAGATGATGAAGATTCCTTGTTCCTCTCAAGAACCACATTTCCGAATATACAAATTTAGAATTTTTGATGATGATGATCTCCGATGATGATGATGATTTTTGATGATCTCCGGTCCACGATTTGACTGGCGTTCCGTCGAAGGAAATGATCTGAAGACATTAAAATTGAATGACACTGCAAGCTGAGCACAATTCGCTAAGATATAATCCCTTTATAAATCGCTCGCTACGCTCAAATCTAAAATTTTCGCTCAAAAATTGAATTTGAGAGCTCTTTCAAAGTGAATTAGATGAATATGTTGAGGAAGTACTACACATAAGTTTGAAGAATAATAATGGGACAGCTGTTACATCGTCCTAGTACATCGTCCAACTATTGAAATATCATTCGAAAGGCCGTAATAAGTAATAGTTCTCAACTTGTCAATTGAAACGATCATGTCGTTCTTGCCTCTTCTATTATTTCGTTTGTTAAGTTTCATATTATTTGCGCTAATGATGTGTGTTAGATTTACTAAATGTTTTTTTAATAACTCGAAACCGCATCGCAAATTATGCAAGATGAAAATTATTCACCTATATCCGTATCCGGGCAATCCGTTAACGATGGCTTTGACGTCATCGTCATTTGCTTTCAATTCGTTGAACATTATCACGACGGGTTCGAATAAGATGATTAAACTGCAATTCACAATTCCCAGAAAACTCCTTCAACATGGGCTTGCTCTATTACGACATGAACTATTCCAAAATTCGTTCAATTCTGATTAAATAAGAACTCACTCGATTAGGCAGTAATCTTCTGCGTTAGCTCTGATTGTTTGTGTGCGCAATCCTCCGCAATTCCAGTGGAGACAAAATATCTAAATTAAACTTGGCAGTATATCATACTTTCCTAATTATGAATACTAATCTCGTGTTTGTTTTTTTGGTTGTCTAGGAAGACATATTCCACATAAGGTAAAACGTCCGTGTCATTTTTGTTCTTCTTGTAGAGCTTCATCCGTTTTTGAATTGCTATCTGAAATTTTGCATAGAACGAATCTTAATGATTGTACGTTTGCCAAAGAAATTTTCCACATAGAAAAAAATGGGCCATGCAAAATACGTCCCTATACTAGGAATTCGCAGCCCAGAGCTATGCTTTGGAAGAAACCTACAAAATTTAAAACAAAAAAATGGAACGCGTTGAGGAGGAAGAATGATTCATTTTTTCAATCCCAATTTTTTCAATATTTTTAATAATTTATTTCAAGCAATTATTGAGTCCTTTGGGAACCGCGCTTTGTCAAATTACGATTATTCTGAAGACGTGTTTTCATTTCACGCTCTCTCTCTCTCTAAACGTTGCCAAAACTTTAGTATTGGGTGTTTCTCTTGCCGATTATCTCAATACCAGTTCAGTATATCATGCGTCTTCTGAGAGATTCCATGACCATGAGGAACTAGTTGCAAAAGTTTGAGCAATCTGGCACAGACAATTATGACAGAGTGTAGGGAAAGTGAGAAAACTTTTGTACTAACGATTTTGCCCGGAACCGGTTTTTAGTCATTTTTCGGACTTGGTGCCGGCTCTGACGTATTTTTGTTCGTTTTGAGCTACAATGATGGAACCGTGCTCAAAATACGTGAAAAATTATTTTAAGAAACTTTTATGTTTTCACCGAAGCTCAGCTACTACGATAACATGGTTAAAATATCGAAAAACTCAGTCGAGATTCATAAAATAATTCATATCTCGCTCGGGACCCCACCTTGTACAGTTTTTTCAATGCAGATTCTGAATCTACGTACTCATATTAGTCTAGGAAAAATATGGTTGAGATTCGGTAGGTGTTAGAACAGGTCTCACCAGACCAAAATATGCGAGCAAGTCGAAAAGTCTAAAATTAATCTTTCTTGCATTTAAGTCGAAATGGCTCAGATATATTATCTTTCATTCATATATGTGTGATTACTCGTATAGATATACCAAATTCCACACGAAAAACCGACGATTTCCGTACTTTTAAAAAATCATGTTTTGCACATCATAATATCTCAAATTTGAAGGTATCTAACTCAACAATTCGGTTGTACACCAAGTGTTAACTATGCACGTTTTAAATTATGCTTAGACATGTCCAAAAATTTGTAGTACGGAGTTCTTCCATAACTTCGGAGCCATAAGTTCGAATCCATAACTTAACTTCCATTTTTTGACTCTTGAATAAGGCTTGAGCAACGGCAGCTGAAAAATAAAAATTCGTTTCTGAAGTTAATTGTACGAAATACGATTGGCAGTATGTTGGGAAAACGTTTTCATAAAATATTGAAACCGAAATCAATGATATCTCCATACAATTTCTCGTTTCTAAATTTGTAACATTTTTGAGAATTGTGGAATCACAATTCAGAAAAGTCGTGAACATTGTGGCTTTTCCATGTGTATCTAATTTCTTAATTTACAAAAGCATTTTCCCAACATATTGCCAAACGTAATTCGCAAAATGAACATAAGAAACGAATTTATATTTTTCCAAGGGTCAAAAGCTCAAGGGTCAAAAGCTGGATCTCCGAAGTCATGGAAGAACTCCGTACTACAAATTTTTAGACATGTCAAAGCGTACTTTGAAACTTGCATAGTTAGCACTTGGTGTGCTACCGAATTGTTGAGTTATATACCTTCAAATTTGAGATATTATGATGTGAAAAACATGATTTTTTAAAAGTACGGAAATCGTCGGTTTTTCGTGCGGAATTTGGTATATCTATACTAGTAATCATATATATATGAAAGACAATATATCACGCCTCTCATGAGAGAATCGAGCTGAGCATGGGAATGGTGAAATGAGTTCTTACCGGTTTTGGGTATCCTGAGGCATGCCTGAGTGCCCCCCGGAGTCTCATTGCTCAGACTTCATTTTGGAGCTCCCTACGTAGGGTCGGATACCGGCATCTCCCTTCTTGAGTGCTGTTTTCCCGCTTACGGTGAAAGATAGAGCAAAATTGACCTCTGAGTGACCCCGGTTCATTTTTCGTGCTCTATCGATCTATGTAGGTCATTTTGTCTGAAAGTTGATTTTAACGTCAGTACAGTGCTGGTCGATTCTCTCAAAAATGTAGGTAAAGCAGCAGCTCAAATTGGCACAGTAGATGCAGCTCAGCGAGAGCTTTCGAATGAGTGGTTTGCGAAAAAAATTGGAACACTTTGGTGAGAGTTTCGACCTTTTTACTGCGACCGGATCGTTTGAACATTTTTTTTCAACTGAGATTTTGATTGGAAATCAGTCATTTCTGACCGCGCGCTCCGAAAAGTGCGGTGGGAAATGAAATCGCACGTGGAAAATATTTATCATGTTAAATTTACATATAATAATAGGTGAGATATGTGTACCTGGTCAAATATAACGAGCGGGTCGAATTCCTTCGACATGATCAGTCGCCGATTCGAGGGGAATCTGATGGTTTATTATTGAAATTAAATATAAATAAGGACGCTATAGAAAATAGCGAATATATAGAGTAGAGGATGTAAGGCACTTCACAAGACCAGTTAAAGAATGACAGTCGGGAACCGCGCGCGGTTAGATAAACGAGAGGGACTCTCTCTCGACTCGCACGCTCTCTCGCTAATTCTCTGATCAATTTCCACAGATGCCCAGGGCTGGCAATCAGACAAGTTGCGATAACTCAGTTCAGAACAAAAATAAAAACGTGAAAAATGCAGAATCCCTTTTCATTGGGGAGAGCTAGACAATGGTAATGAAAGAGCTTTTTTTTAGTTTTGCATTTACTCCTCCTTTAAGAGGAGGTCGCAACTGTTGCCCAGGCGATTGCACAACATTGAGCAACTTTACATCGCTTGTGGACTCTAGAGCAGAGGAGGTCGTTAACGTCGTTTAGGAGATTAATGTGACGGATGAGTGAGTGGGAGAGGCGGGCAAGTGAAGATAGAGCAACATCGATTCAGTAAATGCGAGGAGAGATCTTTCGACGGTGATTCGCGCAAAATATAACAGCCCCGACATCTGGGACTATACAGTCAACAAAAATCAGTTTCTCCTTTCTTACAAATTATTGTTCGTAAGCCGTGAATGGGGCTAGGGAAAAGAGACAAACAATACATCAACAGTTAACCACGAGATTTCACAACTGCATATGTAGTTGCACGGATGTACAATTTATAGCGGATCAGGTCGTTGAACTCGTTAATGAGAAGCTGATGTAATGGATGAGTCAGAGGATGAAGTTGGAAACAGCCGAGAGAGCAACAACGAATGGCCAGATGCGAAGGAAAGGGAAGCTATGCTGTAAATAAGGGGAGGGAGAGAAGAGGAGAGCCCCAGTAATTAAGCCCCAGTAAAAAATGATTTGAGCGAAAGCCAATTTAAGTGACCCTATCTTCTACGATCAAGCAAGAGATATCGGCTTCGCGCCTAAGCTTACTTTGAGATCCCGCCATAAATGTTGATTTATTATGCTCACGCGAAACATAGAGGGGATGTGCGCTCGGGTTGAACTATTGTCGATACGGAAACATGTCTTTTGACGTTTGCAGAATGTGATAATTGATGTCGCCCAATCCATCTTGCCGAATAGGTATCTCCTGATTGTTAGGTGGCACGCACTGTCTCTACGTACTATTTGGTACAACTTCCCCCACGAGTTTCTCTCTCCCGTCGGCCATAAAAACGATCATAAACTCCTCTATGGCCTCCATTTGACCTAAAGAGTAGGGAGAGGCGGAAAATGCGTGACTGTCGGCGCTTTTAATTTGAACCGAAACCACCTCCTATCTCACGTAGAGACGAGTGAAATTGAATGGAAACACAATTCGAAAAACGACAAAAATACGTGATTAAATCGCTTCGAAGTGTTTTAAAGCACATATAATTAGCTTTATCGGCACATGAAGGGCTTATATTTGATTTGAAAGCAGTTGTAGCAGGCGAGTCCGTTGACCGCCCAGCTTCTGTATCCCGACTCCTCCCAGAGGATCCATGAACCAGCCTTGCACGTTCCAGTGGCCTGTAATTACATTGTAAACTATATTTATTAATATTGTCATTAAAAATTACCAGAGCCGTGTCCACTTGCGAGTGCTGTCCGAGTCCCCATCCGCCGTTGGCGACGTCCCACCTGGAATGTGGAACACCATGGAACCAAGTTGGTTCGAGAGCCACACCAGAGCTTCGAGGCCGGGCCGTTGCAGGGGTTGACTCGATCGCTGATGGCCGGGTAGGTGGGCATGTTAGGAGTATCGAGGATGTGGTTGAGGGGAGCGCACGGGCACTTATCACCTTCTGAGTATTTTCTGTTAGAATACGTCGAATTGTGAATGTTTATAATATATTTTAATTTGGTTCACTGTGTTTTTAGAAACATAACTAACCGGCGAGGACACACATCGCCGCCACGATTGGCACGGAGACGGATTGGAAGCGGAAGGCCCAGATATCTCCCAGCCACTCGATCCAGTTCGCGCTGTCGTTGTCCAGCGTGATACGCTTGCCGTTATCGTGGATGGACCTGACATTGTTCTATAATTACAACTCAGAATTTTACTGTTTATAGTCACATTTTTTTAGAAAAAAATTCTGTCGAAGACAGGGCGATACCTCTGCGCAACATTTCAAAAAAAACGGAACGTAGTTAACGCTCGCTCATCACCAAAGTAATTTGAAAAATCAAAGGCAAAGCCAAATACATGAAAATCTCGGCTGTGAAACTAACCTAATGAAGTACATCTTGTCCTTGTGGGTGTTGCAGACGAGATTGGGATATTCCGAGATTCCGCGGTACTCGGTGGGGAAGATCTCATCGACGCAAGGGTCCACTCAGATCCACTCCGCAGTGATGTTGGTGCTGTCTGGAATGTTGGTTTGTTAAATGACAATCATCTTACCTTTTTTGTAACAAATACTGTAAATCTAAGAGCGAGAATGACGAGAATGACGTACAGGCACATCCAGTAGTCTGCTTGAGGTAGATCTCAGAGGGTGCCGCACAGACGGTGTTGGGGGTCTTGGTCACGGAGAGCAGGACGCAATCCGAGTTGAAGCCACGGTCGTAGAAGGAGAAGCCAACGCACTACAAATACTCGAGTAAATGGCAAACACCCCAGTTTTTTGATTTTAGATAGAAACTTGGAAGTAAAGTGTACTATTCACACCTCTATCTGTAGCGGTTGAGAAATTGCGTAGAATGAAGACATAATTACCCGGATTGCTGACTCTACTAGGAACAAGACGAGGAGGCCTTTGTGGTAGAATGAAGAGGCCTATTTCGTTGGAAGCCATCGCTAATGAGAATAGATGTTATCGGCGTACCTCAGTCTTCGGGTCGCACAGCACCTCACAGCCTCTCTTGGTCTCCACAGTAGCCCTCTCCAGCTGGTCGTACGGAGTCATGGTGGTGGTGCGATTGTAGCAGATTCGGGCTCCAGCCACCTTCAAACCAACCATACATAGATGGTTTACTCTTCCCAAGTATTTTCGGAATACAATCGCATACTGTCAAAAAGCAGTTATGTCAAAACCATAATGAATGTACTTTTTGGTTCTCACTCTTTATTTCGTCATCTGCCTAGAACCTAAATAGAGTAATTAGATCATACTTACCCCAAGTAAGAAGAGCAGCAGAAGTATAGCTTCAAGGGAGAGAATGGTGAAGGAAGTGGGAGGGAATGGCTGAATGAATCTCCGTTTTGGGGAGCCGCGCTTGGGGAAACCATAGCTATATCGTCTCGATTGAGCGATGATTAGTGACAGGTCGTGGAAGGAGGAAGCTGGAAGCCACTGGGAATCACTAAAGAAGATCTAGAGGACGGAGTGAATAGTTCGGTTCCTAGAGGCAGATATAAAATACATTTTTTTATCGAAACTAATGAAATAACATAGGTGTGAGGTATGACGCCGTTTCCAAAGACCCTGAAGAAGAAAAAGGAGAAACAAACTAAGAATAGGTTAAATAAGATCAAATACGGGTAGATTATTAGTAATTCGATTAAAACCAATCTCGACAAGAAAGAGAAAGAATCAGATTTCGGTTTTGACTAATTCGGAGCTGGATCTCTCGAGTCCGGAGCCCTCAATGTCATCCTGATTCAGGTGAAAACCGTTTAGAAGTTTCCCTTTTAATAACATATAATTAGCTTTATCTGCACGTTACGGGCTAATCTACGATTTCAAAGCAGGTGCTTAGTTGTAGCAGGCTAGTCCATTGACGGCCCAGCTTCTGTATCCAGACTCCTCCCAGAGGATCCATGAACCAGCCTTGCACGTCACAGTCGCCTGTAATTACATTGTAAACTATATTTATTAATATTGTCATTAAAAATTACCAGAGCCGTGTCCGCCTGTGAGTGCTGTCCGAGACCCCATCCGAGAAAGAGAAAGAATCAGATTTCGGTTTTGACTAATTCGGAGCTGGATCTCGGGAGTCCAGAGCCCTCAATGTCATCCTGATTCAGGAGAAGTCCCTCCTCGCCAGTCGTTGGCGCATCTCGAGTGCTGTCCATCACGTGCACTTTACGTGCTTTCTGGGCGAAACCCGAGGCGCGCAAGCCGATTTCGTTCGCGCCGATCGTCTCCTCAGTGATCACGCCCGGAGTCGCTGGTCCGGCAGTGGTGTTGGTGTGGTCCTGAACGAAAGATATGGTTACGGTAGATTACCTTAGGTCTAGTACCTCGTGGAAAGTGTGGGCGAAGGGCGACGGATCGATGTCTTCGGAACTTTCGGAACTTTTAGAACTTTTGTGGCTTTTGGAACTTTCGGAACTTCTGTGGCTTCCGAAACTTTCCGAACTTTTGTGGCTTTCGGAACTTTCGAAACTGCCTTTTGGACGATGTCCTGAACGAGTACGGTAGGGTTACGGTATATGGGGTTGCGGTAGGCTACCGTACCTATGCTACAGACTCCCCGGTAGATGAAGGTGAAGGGTGGACAGCAAGAGTTGCCCGGACAAGGATTAAGTCCACAGTACTGCGTCTCCTCCCGGAAACCGTGGCATCTGTAGGTTATGGTAGTTCAAGGTACGGTAGAATATCGTAGGACAAGATGCGGATGGATACGGTACCTCCTTGTCTGTTGACCACAGCCTCCACACCAATACGTGCACTTCGACCAGGGGGTGCAGGTGGCTGAGATGATCTTTGATCTTTGATCTTTATTCATAACCAAGTTATTGTGATGGGAGAGTGAAATACATGTAAATTTTGCAAAGGAAGTAACACGTTATTTAATTTACTGCTTGGTTAAGATAAAAGATATACTCACAAGGGCGCCTAGTAGTGTGCCAAGGCCAAGTTGTCGTGGACTCGGCTGCAAATTCGTTACGTAGACCAAAGATCAAAGTTTACTCACGCGTGGTCGTTCTGGGCGCACGAGTCGTCGGAGTGGTCTAGTCGGTCGTCGAGTGGTAGCTTGAATACGGTAGCCAGAGGTTACGGATGTCAGTACTCACTCGAAGTGTTCGGCGGTGCGCCTGTAGAAGACGTGATCGGAGGTACGGTGGGGTCGACTGGTGTTTCCGGGTCTAGACAGGTTACGGTAAGAAGTGGTGCATTAGTGCGCTGATACCGAATCGATAACTGAAGTCGAGTCTGGTGCCCTGGCCGCCCTTGTAGATGATGAGCATCGTCTGGCCGTCGGATTTCACCGAAGTGATTCGATTAATATTGCAGACCCTGGAAGATAATGGTAGATTACATTAGTTTTTTCAGTAGTCGGATTACTGTACTCTTGCGTAGTCTACAGTATACCTGAATCCTGAGACGACCGGATCCTCTCGATGCTTGATTTCGGCGTAGGCGCCCATACAAGGAGGACTCCATTGCGGGAAATTGATAGTATCGAGGGAAACAAAGACCTTTCGACCGGGAGGCGCCTAGAATTCAATATTGCAAACTCCGGGGATCTTTCGTATTCCCAAGATCAGATATACTTATATCGCTATTGCGTTGTATCGACTAGGGATGGCAACAATAGTCATTTCGATTGTCCCCGACCATTGTTGTCCTCATTTCGCGGACAGCGCATTGTCCACGGACAATGAATGGTCCAAACAATGGGGACAATAAATTGTAGGGGACAATGGAGTGTCCCCGACTGGGGACACTCGAGTGTCCCCACTTCGATAATATAGATAAAATCTTTATTAGAACAGTTTTCTGATCGAATTTGCATTGATATTATACTACCACGAGGCATGCGAACCCCATGACTCCCCTATTCATAGTTTCATACTATCTGCTGTCAAGTCGTGCACAACCATGAATAGGGAGGGGGCATGGGAAAAATCGATTGGTAGGCCTACAAGTTCCGTACGAAATCGTTCATACAGTGCTACCAGATATCTTATATCGCTATCGTAGCACAAACGACTTTATTTTCAAAAATTTAAAAAAATTTCGTGCGACACTACAGTACCCCCACATACCGAGTTCCGCGCTTATCGCAAACTGACCAAAAGTCAATGTATCACGTTCAATCTACTCCGCAGTACCCCTGACAGCAAACGGCTACAGTAATCTCAGATACAGTATCCCATCAATCTCAATTAAAACTGTTTAAATAGAGTTGACACAAATCCGTCTGGCCAGTTCCATGCTTCAAGAGGGAGATTTAATGTTTCAGTAAGAACTTAATGTTCCTGGTAACAGTTCGATAGGTTGTTCATTTCTGTCGAGTTAGAATGCGAAAACAAATTGCGGGTTGTGCTTTCAGAGATTGTGATATATGTATGTAATTATTTAAAAATGACAAATTAATACAATTTCAAACCATTATCGAACTTCTCACATCTCCAAAATTCCGGTTCCAAATCGGGGACACTCGAGTGTCCCCATCATTTTCCTCGGGGACCATTCATTGTCCTCGAGAGAACATTTCTCGAGCGACCTCTCCCTCGGCGCGCGCTCGGAGCGGTGAGGGAGGACTATTTTGGCCATCCCTAGTATCGACCTAAATAAAAATTTATTTTAAATTTATTCCTATTCTTCCTGATCATTGGCCCTCAAACGCAGCAATTTGTCATATCCATATGACCAGAAAAAAAATAGTTTACATCATAGCAAGCATGTAAAGTTTTGCCTGTTCCTCTTAAATGTAATATCCCTGCTTCAAAGAGTCAAAAACATATGAAAAGTTGTACTAGACCCATCTCGTTATGCCGAATCCGACTGCATTGTTTTTTTTCAAATACGATTTTTTTTTAAATTTTAATTTTTAAAAAAATAAAAATTAAATTTAAGATAGTATTTCAAAAATCGTTCTTATGCGAACTTACTGATAGTGATATTACACAGGTGATGCATGATTAATCATGAGACAGATATGCCCCAAACCTACCGTGATCCTGTAATGGCAGTTGCTGTTGCCTGCTATACTAACGCGCCGCAGTTCCTGTTTGGCGACGAGGTCGGTTTCTCCGCAGGCCGACGAGTCCGACTCTTGCACCTACAGTATTCGGTCGCACATTGAACGGCAAGGGACACGGTATACTGTATATGGCACGAGTAAAACTATTAAGTACAGTAGTAATTCAACAAGCTGCAGCACTCATAGCGGCAGTAACTATGCCTACAGTAGGCTATTATTTCCAGAGAAGTTACAGTACCTGATCACATAATGTTCCTCCCAATCCGGTCGGGCATCTGCATACGTCGCACTTCTTCGGATCCTGGTAACCTCCGTTCTTACAATCAAGCGATGGTCCCGCGCAGGTATCTGATGGAAGGATTTCGGTAGCTTTTTGCAACTTCCTTATAATTAGTTATGGTTATGAACGTATCGTCACAATAAAGCTCGTCTAGGAAAGCTGCCCTATCAATCAGCCGGGATAGAGCGAGAAAGCACGCATAATTGGGATGTTCCGCCTCAACAATCTTCCGACTCTCTCAATTTCGCGTGTTATCTCGGTCTGAATCGTCTGCAAGATTGCCTGGGAAACGATGGCAGTAAATCAGGCTATTCAGCAATAACACCCTTTCAACGCTATATCGGATGAGAACCGCCTTCGATATATCAACGGTATGACTTGCGCCCATAGTTGTCCAGCACTGGCGGCGGCCTGTCAGCAAGCGCGCACCCATCAATAGGGGGTAAATCATGGGGGACGCCGCCGGCGTGGGCAACGCTGCTTGCGCTATAGAGCGCCACCTCTGCACACACGGTAGAGAAGAGTTCGACTCACCGCTGCAGTAAGCTGCATTGATTGCCTTGACATCGGCGAAGGAGGGCTCGTCCCTCTGCCCGATCGTCGCTTGGTATCTGGGGTCATTTGTCGAGATCGTTTTCCTTCTACTGTCCAACGCCATCTGTTGGCTCTGAAGAGATAGTCTGGTCCAAGATGTTTGCCCATATATGCGACTTTACCCAGCCGAAGTTTTTCATGCTCATGATATTTGTTGGATGTATTTGCATTCGATTTTTGTTTACAAGCCAGCACTTCATAGGCCAAGAGCTTTCATGCAAAAGAAAGTCGTTGAGAGCATAATTTTCTAACGGTCAGACTAAAGAGTCGATGTGTATAATGTAGAGATCTAATGTTGCAGGTTACGGTAGGAATTGGTGTGATACGGTAGGGCAGAGTACGGTAGGTCTATCATACTCACATATTGGTCGTAGTGCATCACGCTGCCAAGATCGTACGGGACACCGTAGTCCTCGACTTCCTTGGAAAGAAATCGTTGAAATTATTGATTTCTGTAGGTAGTTTAAGGTATACCATGGTTTTCGTGGGTCGAAATTGGACTTCCAAAAGGGGTTTATGTTATTCGTGAAACGGCGATATAGTTGTCTCGCTCGGGTCGAGACTGTTCGTGGTATATGCCGAGGGCGTGTCCTGTAGGGATTGTTTTGAAAACGGTAGTGTCGTAAGAACGGTACCGATTTCGTGAGTTACGATGCCCAGATTTCTGCAGGGGGCGGCAATCGATACTTCTTGTGTGCCGAAGTCCGAATTTCGGCCTACGGAAGAGGAGCACCTGGGAACGAAACGAGACTGTAGGATAAAGTAGGTTATCCTAGCTTACAGATGATGTGTCAAAACGTTAACAATTCATTTTGCTCCCTCGGGAATACTTTGAAACTTAAGCCTGGAAAGATGGTATAAACAGGGTGGTGTAGTATAGTAACAATGCAACATCTCACAAGCACTATTGTCGGTTTCCGAGGGAGCTCTGATTTTGTTAACATTTTGTCGCTCCACGTTTTGCCACCCCCCCCCCCGGGACTAATGTACGACACAAGATACTATTGTAAGCTATCGTACCCGTTTCCTGTGACAAAGCGTAGTGAGGGCTGTCCGCGGGGCGCGAAGTCGAACCTTTGAAAGGTTGCGCACGTGAGTTCCTCCCACTTTTTAACTCCCGCTTGAATTCCATTCCAGATATCTGCAAGGCTACGATAACTTATGATCCTGAAGAATACGGTAGCTCGTGTTTGGATATTTTAACGTTGAATACTGAGCCGCCATTCCTTCATTTTCTATGATCTCTAGAGCCGTTGAGTTACACCATAGAATTAAGATGGCGTGGATTTTTTTGTCAAAAAACGAGAGGTATGATGGGCGTAATAATGGGAATGCCTGAGTTTTGGAAGATCCACTGTCTATCGATCCAGTAGGCGATGGGAAAGTTCCAGCGTTTGAATGAACCCTTGATGAGCGATAGTTGAATCGGAGGAGCGCGGCCGAGTTTCTTGAACTTCGCTTCGATGCGTTTCTGTCTGAAACCTGGGTCTTGATACGAGCGGAAGGATTACGGTAAGCGGATTACTGTAACCAGGCAACTCACTCAAGCTTCATGTTCAGCTGTTCCTCAGTGAGGAGGATGTCGCCCTCCAAAGAGGTACGGTAGCTGATCGTGCCTTACGATTTTAGCGTTGCCCACAGCATCCAGGAACGATTGACCGGAGAAGTCAGAGGCGAGATCCTGAGCGGAAAAGTACCCTACCCCTCCCATCGACAAATCATAATTACCGGCTTTCCATCTATCTGGCTTTGTAGCTGGTTCAGCTCTGCGAGTTTGAGCAAATACTTCTCGATCTCGGTCTTATTCGCAAACCGAGACTTGCCGAGAAGCCGTTCATAGAGCTGAAATATAAGAGCCTTTACGTCAGCAGCGTGGCGCAGTGGAAGCGTGCTGGGCCCATAACCCAGAGGTCGGTGGATCGAAACCACTCGCTGCTATTTATCTTTTTGCGAAAATTTTAGACGACTTACCGCTGGGGCCGAGGCTACAGTAGTGACCAGCAGAGCTGAAGTGAGCAGTAACTTCTTCATTATGAAGCTATTGATGGTGACTCATCTCGTGTGATTATATAGCGAGGTCGGGAGTGCATTATCATTGAAAGCCCCTCGAAACGGGATTTTCCTTTCACTTTTCCGAAATTGACCTTATGCGATAGCACAGATACGTGCGTCATTACTCTCTCTACTTCCGTTTCTCCTTGAACCGCATATATAGCACACCATTATGATCTTTCGCGCTAGATACGTGATCGCATCTCATCACCGAAATATCAAAATGTGTGCCCTTCCTTACACCAATGGTCGGGTGCATTATTCAAGCCCTGTAAGTAGTTCAACTAATTTGGTCTTCGCCTCCCACGAGAGAATCGAGATTGTGGGAAAGAAAGTATGTTTTAGATGTTTCTTGGATCTTCCTCGACCAATCCTATTCTCCATCTAATGGAAATAGTCGCACGAGCTCCCTCTCGCATGGCGTGGAAAAAATCATAGATAAGTGGAAATTCCCGCAATTGCTTATCTCGGCTCGGAATATAGGTAGCGACTAGAAAGTTCGTTTGTAGAACATTACTTGCTTTTACTCGTCGTCCTACAAATTTTAAAGGGGGGCTCCGAGGAATGTTCCGTCACCCATGGTGACAGTTTGGATATTGTAGAGGACACTAACCCGATCAGAAATCACTTTGTCCGAAGTTCCACAGATAGATTACTCTGAGGCTATTTACATGCGCGGAAAGTTCATTGATTGCGCAGGGTTGTGACTGATTCTTTTATGTTTCACTTGCTCTTCTTCACGCTCGCCTCTTTCTCGGGCTAAATTAGCTACAGTTTCCCATTGAGAGGGCAGAATTTTCGCGGTGGGACTCCCTAGCATTCATTCCCCGGAGCACTCCTTTAAGCAACTTGATCCGAAATTATGGGAATTCAAATATTTCCTCGTTTCCTTGAATTGTCCAATCCACCCCTCACTTTTGCAGCCACAATTCACTGAATATATTCCCTGGAAACCTGTTCGTGTTCTTTCCACCTTTGACCCAGTTGGGCATGATATCACTTGAATATCACCAGGTTGGATGAGAACTAATGCTTCATGCCGGTTCTGATATATCAAAGGCGTTATTACGAAATACTTCTCATCCGGTCAACGAGCTGTAATATGAAAAAATACGCTTAGGAATTCGCGGAGTGTACACTCACTGCATAGATTCCGTTATCCATCGCGAACGATCCATACGTGTTCAAACTCCCATATGATGCTTAACTTTGCCTTCAATTACCTATTCTTCCAAGATTATTGTGTTCGCCATTTTCTCGATTCTACCATCGATTGCGATTCGTTCTGACTGGGTGGGCATTGCTCACCTGTTTTTTTAAAAACAATTCAGCATCGCAATAACAATCTAGAGGGCGGATTCAATGATTTTGGTATTCCTAGTGACGATGTAAGCGTGGATGGGACCGGTAGCTAACGAAAGATATATATTATTTATCACGAAATAAAGTGTTGTTTCGTAATTAAAGAAGGGGTAACACGAATGGATACTAGGGAGTCCCACTACGAAGATATTGCTCTCGCAATGGGATACTGTAGCCAAATTACCCCAAGAACGAGGCGAAGATTTTGTAGAACAAGTGAAACATAAACGAGCTAGCCACAACCCTGCGCTGTCAATGAACTTTGCGCGTATGTAAATAGCCTCATAGCTGCCTGTGAAACTTCGGATAAAGTGATTCATGATCGGGCTACCGGCTTCTATTACATAAACAAAGTGGATAATTGAACTAATTTTTCGTCTTACTCCTTCTTTAAGCTTTGTTGTAAGGGAATATTATGATGTGATGAAAGTAATATGCTGGTGTGAGATAAGATACCGCTTTCGAGGACCCAAAGAGAAGAAAACAAACTTAAAATATGTGAATGACTCAAGATACCAAGATAGAGTAATGGCATGTTTGTAATGGATAATCGGACATGAAAGAGAATCATAATCAGATTTCGGTTTTGACTAAATCGGTGTCGGATCTCTCGATCCCAGATCCGTCCTGATTCAGGCGACGTCTCTCCTCGCCAGCCGTTGGCGCATCGCCGGTGCCGTCCATCAAGTGCACTTTACGTGCTTTCTGGGCTACACGCGAAGCGCGCACGGCAATTCGGTTGGCGTCGATGGCCTCCTCATGGGTCACACCCGGAGTTGAGGGGGCGGAAGTAGTGTTGGGGTCCTGAATGGAAGTCAGGGTTACGGTAGGCAATGCTCTGTACCTTCTTTACCTCGTGGAAGGTGTGGGCGAAGGGCGAGGGATCGATGCATTCGGAACTCTCGGAACTCTCGGCACTTTCGAAACTTTCGTAGCTTCCGTGTGGAGGATGCCCTCGACGAGTACGGTGGGGTTACGGTGCTATGGTAGGCGACCATACCTGAGCTACAGACGCCTCGATAGATGAAAGTGAATGGTGGGCAGCAGGAGTTGCCCGGACAAGGATTAAATGAACAGTGCTGCGCCTCCTCCCGGAAACCGTGACACCTGTTGGTTGGGGTAGTTTATGATACGACAGAATACTGTAGGCGAAGGATACGGTACCTCCTGAACTGTTGTCCGCAGCCTCCGCACCAATGCGTGCACTGCGACCAGGGGGTGCAGGTGGCTGAGATGATTTTTGATCTTTGATCTTTAATCATGACTTTTAACCGTATAACGTGAAAATTGACAACTCTGGAGATAAGAGAGTGTAATGAAGAGCACCTTGTTATGTAATCGATTGGTATGATATTTACTAGAGTTCGACTAATGATACCACGGTCTCTTCATTCCTCACACTCTTTCAAAATAGATCAAAGATCAAAGATCAAAGTCGGCTCACTCGTGGTCGTTTTGGGCGCACGGGTCGTCGAAGTGGGTCTAGTCGGTCGTCGAGTGGTAGCTGGAATACGGTAGGAAGACTTTACGGTATGTCAGTACTCACTCGAAGTGTTCGGCGGTACGACTGTAGAAGAAGTGATCGGAGGTACTGTGGGATCGACTAGTGTTGCAGGGTCTGATCTGCTTACGGTAAGGAGTGGGTACGGTTGTCGATCGGTACCGAATCGATAACTGAAGTCGAGTCTGGTGCTCTGGCCGCCCTTGTAGATGATGAGCATCGTCTGACCATCGGATGTTACCGAATCCATTTTAAACAAATTGCAGACCCTGTAGGATTACGGTAGATTACAGTAGTTCTTCAGAAGTCCGATTACTGTACGCTTGCCTAGTCTACCTTGTATTCTACAGTATACCTGGCTCCGGAAACGACCGGATCCTCGCGATACTTGATTTCGGCGAAGTTGCGACCGCACGGATCTCCGTTTGTGTGTTGATTAGGGAAGTTGATAGTCTCGAAGGAAACGAAGACCTTTCGACCGGGAGGAGCCTAGAATTGAATAATACCGTAATCACGGGGATCTACCGTAATCCCAAATATATCTATACAGTCCGGTCAGATCCCTACATGAAAACGGGACTCCCCGGGAGTCCCCGGATGTCCCCCGTGTCCCCCCGCCATTTTGCGGCTCGGGCAGAGAAAGAACTAATTCGAATTTTTGGTTTTCAGACTCATGAGGTCATTCCCGATCGATTGGCATATAATTCGTAAATTAATAAATTTGCGATAAATCGTAGTTTAATTTTGAAAATCAAGGATAATTAATCGGAAACGAAGAACTACGGTAGTTAATTTGCACATTCGCCGGTCCAGCTCTGGATCCATCTAGTTAACTACCGTAGTTCTTCGTTTCCGAGTAATTATCCTTGATTTTCAAAATTAAACTACGATTTATCGCAAATTTATTAATTTATGAATTATATGCTAATCGATCGGGAAGGACCTCCTGAGTCTGAAAACCAAAAATTCTAATTAGTTCTTTCTCTGCCCGAGCCGCAAAATGGCGGGGGGACACGGAGGGACATCCGGGGACTCCCGGGGAGTCCCGTTTTCATGTAGGGATCTGACCGGACTGTAGCAGGATTCCGTTGCATAGTTCTAGTTTTGTTTCTGAAGAAATTGTCAGATTGTTGGTCCCTTCAAACGGACCAGAGACATTCGGAATTCATAGTCGGCCGGTTTCAGAAAAAAATCGGGAATTATTCCCTGGTGGCATTTTTGAAAGATATTTTCATATTTGAAAATTAATATATTCATTAAATAATTAGGTTTAATTTTAAGTTGCTAAAATAAGGGTGATATTTAATATGGGATAAGTGAGAAATGGAATCATTAGAGGAACACCTACCGTAATCCTGTAATAGCAGTTGGTGTCTTCATCTATGCTAACACTCTGGAGATCCTGCTTGGCGATGAGTTCGGTGTCTCCACAAGTCGACGTGTCCGACTCTTGCACCTACAGTATTCGTGCGCACATGAAACTGCGCTGGATACAGTAGGATACGAGTAGAACAGTTCAGTACAGTACAGTAAAGCAACAAGCTGCAGCATTCGTGGCTAATCTGTACACACGGAAGATAAGAGTTAGCCTCACCTAGTAAGCTGCATTGATCGCCTTGACATCGGCGAAGGAGGGCTCGTCCCTCTGCCCGATCGTCCATTGGTATTTGGGGTCCTTTGTCCTCATCGACAGTAGGTCGCGCCTAACGCTGAAGGCCTGCAGACATTTGACTCAAGAAATGTGTCATTCATTTTTTGTATTTATTATGTTTTTCAACAAAAAATTCTGGGGACCTACACATTCATAGGCCCAGAAAACTTGCATGTGCCTTGGCAAATTCTTTGGCAGCAACTAAGTGAGGAGTAATACAAATAGTGAACAATCACTACAATCGAAACCTAGATTAATGTAGGTCACGATTGAACGCGGTCAATTGCATACTACAAAAATTTTATAATCTGCAGATTACTGTAGGGCCGAGTACGGTATGCAGTTCCTGCGGTCTTACTCACATTTTGTTCGTAATGCATTACGCTACCGTAGTCGTACGGGACACCGAAGTCTTCGGCGTCGCTGCAATAAATCGATAAAACTCATGATTACTGTAATCTACGGCATACTTGGGATTCCCTTGCGTGAACTGGCCTTGATAGGCGTCCTGTATATTTTGTAAGGATACGGTGACATAGTCTTCCGCCTCGGGTCTAGATTGCTCGTGCCACATGCCGAGAGCATGTCCTGCAGCGATTGTTTGGGGTACGGTATCGTCGAAAGTATGGTACCGATCTCGTGAGTTACCCTGCCCAAATCTTCACAGCCCCCTCCGATGATTACGTTTTGCGCTGAACGTCTGCTGCGGCCGATATCAGAGAGACATCTGGAAAAGAGGCAAAACTGTAGGACACGGCAGGTCACGTTTAGGGTTCTCTTATGGTAAAATTTTTGTTGCTTTTCAGGTCTGTTCCAGGTGTGCTACAAGATCACATGCAAAAATGCTATGTAACGCTTCTGAAACATATTCGAAACGGGGCACGCAATTTTCCAATAAGACAACTCTAGTCATGGTGCATTACGGCAGAGTATAGTACATGCTAATCGCATTGCCCATATGCGGCCGCGGAGGGATATGGGCAATACGAGTAAGTTTCAATCAAAGACACAACGTTTTTCATTTTCCTCTTTTTCCCCGATCAGAATATATATCTTTTATATTTTTTCTACGCGGGTAGGAGCGGGATCTGAAAATGTCTGACACACGGAAATATAGTGGACCCAATGAACTAGTCATAGAAAACAATTCCCCGCGCTCCATCTCATCATCAGAAGGAATGTACACGTGATTTGCGATTCCTGGACGAAGAAAAGTCATATTGACGGATGAACTCACATGGGTATACTGTATATCCGTGTGTCAGAGCATGTTGAGATCTCGAATCTACACTCGCAGAAAAATATAAAAGATAGCTATTCCGATCGAGAATAACGCGAGAAACTAGGAAATGGATGTCTAGTTGTTTGAAATTTACTTGTGTTTCCGAAAAACCGATCCGCGAGATCCGCGGGCCGCCGCGAGCCGCCACGGCCGCATATGGGTAATGTGATTAGCATGTACTGTATGGTTCATATATATTACTGTAGGATACCGTACCCACTTCCTCCAACGAAGCGCTCCAAAGGTGGGCTCTCCACGGGGTACTCTTCGAAAGTTACGCACGTGAGCTCCGCCCACTTTTTAATTCCCGCCTGGATCCCATTCCAAGTAACTGTAAGGTTCCGATAAGTTGATGGATACGCTAGCTGATCCTAAACTGATGATTTAGCACCAGCGTACGATCAAGATTTTTTTGCGAGAGTGCGACATAATGAAGAGGACGTTGAATCGTTTCTCGAATTCAAATTTCTTACATTGGTGCCGTGAGGCATGATGGGAGTAGTTATTAGGGTTTCACTATCCTGGTAACTTTGGTTTTTGTTCGGCAATGTTTCAGGAGCTTTACATAGCTACGTATATAGCACACATGAAACATGCTCGAAAATATCATGAAATTTCCTTAAAATTGAAACCCTATCAAGAGTGATGGGAATACCTGAGTTTTCGCGAATTCCTCCGAAGAACGTATCGATATAGTAGGCGATCGGGAAACTCCATCGTGTGCTTGCTTAGGATGTAAGCGATCGTTTGGCCGGAGGAGCACGACCGAGTTTCTTGAACACTAATTCGATGCGTTTTTGCCTGAACATCAAAAAGGATGTTTACGGTATGATGATTACTGTATACAGGTTTCGATAACTCGCCTAAGCATCCTTTTCATCTGGTCCTCAGTGAGGATTATGTCACCCTCGAATGCGTACGGTAGCTGATCGGGTTTTTTCGGGGTTAGCGCTGCCGACCGCATCGAGAAACGATTGACCGGAGAAGTCAGAGGCGAGATCCTGAATGGAAATTACCGTACTCCGTCAATCGATATATTATAATTACCGGCTTTCCGTTTAGCTGGTTCTGCAGCCGGTTCAGCTCAGCAAGATTGAGCAAAAACTTCTCGATCTCTGTTTTATTCTCGAACCGAGACTTGCCGATGAGCCATTCATAGGCCTACAAGACGAGCTTGATGTCAGCAGCGTGGCGCAGTGGAAGCGTGCTGGGCCCATAACCCAGAGGTCGGTGGATCGAAACCACTCGCTGCTAGCTAACTTTTGCCGAAATTTTAGAGAACTCACCGCTGGGGCTGAAGCTACCGTAGTCACCAACAGAGCTGATGTGAGCAGTAACTTCATGGCTGTGAAGTAGCTTTTGGTGATTCATCTCGTTTGATTATATAGCGAGGTCGGGAGAGTTATCATTGAAAATGTCCCGAAACGGGATGCTCCTTTCACTTATTTGACCTTATGAGATAGCACGGGTATGCGGGTGTGTCGTCACAATACCTTGTCCTCCCGTTTCGCCTTGAACCGCATAGATAGCATATCATTTTGATCTTACGCGATATCTCGGATACGTGCTCTCCTCTCTTAAGTGAAATGCAGATCTGTCATGAACTTCCTTCTTGCAATCCTCTCATGAGGGAATCGAGACGGTTCTGGTATGCGCGTCCAACTTGGAATCAAGTCTGGAAGCGAAATGGAATCGCAATCTATGCTTCATATCAACTTGGGCGCGCATACCAGAGGGGGGGGGCAAAACCTAAATGACAAACAGCTCCTCAAAAGATCACATCTCACTGAATAGGAAGTTAGAAGTTAGTAGTTAGGTATATACAGCGTTTTGTCCGTCCCCCATTTATGAGATACTTGTTCAGACAGGGAAAATATGATTGGCAAAGTGCGAACAATATCGTCCTAAGTGTGCTCATTGTTGAGGTGGCTTCGCGAGCAATGACTCTCTTAATTCTGCACGCTCTCTCGCTAATCTGACCGATGAGAGATAATGCAGAACGAGGAGTAGTACTCGACGAGCATAGCCCAGTTGTGCTCTCCTCATTCTGCATTATCTCTCACCGGTCAGATTGGCGAGAGAGCGTGAAGAATGAAGAGAGTCATTGCCCGCGAAACTATCTCAACAATGGACACGAACAGTTCAGCGAGTGTGTATTGTTTGCACACGATTTCTAATAGACAAATCTCATATATTACTTAAAGGTGAATCTGATAACTTTCAATTTTTGATTTTTCAATTTAATATTTTACGAGAAGATCAATATCCCAATGTTGTCTTGTTTTTGCACTGTTCAATGAATGATTGTTCAAGCGCACGTGAATCGACATGAAATGCTTTGTTTCTAGAGGGAGGAAAACTATTTGAATTGAGCATGGGAGAGAGTAAGCGGTCAAATTCGAAATCAGTTTTCTCTGGATTGGATGAAGCTAGATCCATGTTCAACATAGATTTAGGAAGAGCAATGAGTACACTCCTAATCACGAGTTTTGGGATTTTGTTGTGACCATTCCTAATGAAGTTGTTCCATCTCGAAGGAACATTAAATTTATTATCAGAAATTTCCTATGCTAAAGTTAATATTTATAGCTTTGAACGCTTGCACAATTAAGTTCAACATCGTGACAATAATAAGCAAGTATACTCCTAAACTATATTACTAAGTCAAAGCATAGTCGTTTGGTCGAAGCGAAATCGATGGTTTAAAACTTAGTGCTCAAAAACGATCAAGACTTATGCAACAACCTGATACATGCAAGTCGAGATGCAATTTCTTTGGTTCAGTGCAAAAATTTGCCTTCACATCGTCGCTTGTCGTCAGAGTGCGAACTAGATCATACATACAAGGCAAAAATCGAATCCAGAAAACCCTTTCGTAATACTAGAACACAATTATAACACACGTCTTCTGAGAGAATGCATGAAAAGGACCCGCCTGAGGAACTAGCTGCAAAAGTTTGAGAAATATCGAAAAGAAAATTATGGTTGTCTAGTCGAGACGGGAACACTTTTGTACTAGCCATTTGTCCTGTAACCGGCTTTTAGGCATTTTCCGGACTTCGTTCCGGCTTCGACGTATCATGGATAATTTTTGAGCTACAGTGGCCAACTTGTGCTCAGAATGCGCGGAAAACTATTTTAAGAAACTTTCATGTTCAGACCAAAGCCGGGTGAGTGCGAAATCACGTTGAAATGATCGAAAAAGCGGGTCGAGATTCGTAAAAAAATTCATATCTCGCTTGGAACCACCTTTTAGTAGATTTTGATTGCAGTTTCAGAATCTACGAACTCATATTAGTCAAGGAAAAGTGCGAGTGAGAGTCCGTAGGGGTTAGAATCTGTTATGTTACGCTAACGCAAAATGTGTGCTCAATTCGCTAATTTGTGAATTTCAATCTCTTATGCTTAAAACGCGTTCTCTGTAAGACTCGGACGGCCCTCTGCAGGGGTGGCACAAGGCTTCAAAATGATTGTATCGACTTGCAACTTTGGGGGTGTCATACCTTTGGGTAGGGTATGCTCCCATATGATTTTTGTGACCCTAGCTCAACATTTTGACCTACCAAATTTGAAAAATGAAACTCAATATCCGAGGGCATGTTATATATCATTCGAAAGATCATAAAAAGTTATGCCTAAATCTTTGTTTTCGTGAAAATTTGTCCATGTTCGCACGAGATATTGCATGAAACATGCATTGTCCAACAGTTTTCGAGATGGGAAGTAGTGAAGGGATAATTTCTGCAAAAAGATTTTGTTACTGTCGATGCAGAATTCAATTCTCTATCGATCTGTTTATTTCATTTTATAAACAAACACCCCGAAATTGCGATACAGCGAGTTTTGCATGATGCATTTGCCGCTCAGGTTCGATTCCTGCCCGATGCATTTATGTTTTGCCAATTATTTTATATTTGCATTTCTGCTTACATCGTGTTTTCTATGTGAGTAAGTGAATGTAAGTCCATCGGAGGCATTCTAAGCACATAATAGTCATTTATCGTAACATAGCCTGAGCAGAGTATTGTAAATCTTCTTCTTCTTCTTCGACACGGCTACATCTCAATCCATAGCTCCTCAATCACGAAGAGGTCACCATTCCTTTTCTCGAGTAGGGGAGAAGCGGGTTTCTGGGTATTCCCGTACGCTTGCTCCTGTCGAAAAGCAGAGCGAATGCTAAGTGGGAGAAATGCTCACCCCCGAGGTTGCTGAGAAACGAAAAACATGTTCTCGGAGAGAAATTCCGATGGATCAAAGAGTTTCAGCTCAGACGAGCGCCTAAACAGCCGCCAAATCGCGTCTTTCTAGAGTAGAATCACTAGTGATAGGAAGGAGAAGTGATAGGGAGGAGTTGCAAGTCGATACGATCATTTTGAAATCCTTGTGCCACCCCTCTCCGAATCTTACAGAGAACGCGTTTTAAGCCATAATCACTCAGATATATCTTTTCTTTCATAATTTGATTTTTTCTAACCTAGATACGCTGTATTCCGTTGAAAAAATCAAAGATTTCCACATTTCTTGAAAATCATATTTTTCTCCACGATATTTCTCAAATTTGTAGGTTTTAAACTCAATATTTCGATTATCTTACACGTGCTCACTATACGGATCTTATAGCGTGCAAAGACATGGTTAATATCTGTTGTTATGGACCTGATCGACCATTTTAAAGATCTACTTTTTGTCACTCGAAAACGTCCGATCGAGCGTGTCGGAAATATAAAAAAATCGATAGTGAGGTTAATTTTGTGAATTATGGTTGTTTCTAACATGGGGGACCCTAAACTCACCGCCTTCCAATCCGAACTTTAACTATAGGATCTTAAACGCTCTTCCCACCCATGTATTGTCATCCCCCAGCATCCATGTCTACAAGAAGAGATTGAGAGCTCTAGAATTTGATTTTAGGAAATATATTTTCCAATAGTATTTCCTCCTTCCACTACTTTACCCATTCCATAGTCCCCATTCATCCACTCTTCTCCCCCCCCCCCCTCCCTCCTTTAGAGATCCTCTGGCGCTGGTTCTCGGAGCAGAGTCTACCTGGTCTACCTCGAGTGCCTCCTCCTCGATAAAACTCCCCATCAGACCAGACGAAGACAGATGAGACCAGCCGATTGGATCTTCTCATTTTAAGATTGCACTTCCACCCCCCTCGCTCATGACAGTAGATTCTTGGGATCGCGCACTGGGGTATATGAGTGACTATCTGAGAGAATTGAGCAAATCTACCTATGAGCCGTACAGTGAAAAATAAAGTGCCGATTTTAAGATTCCCTTTGGGGTAACTTTTCGCGTAGAGTTCGAAAATCGACCTTAGGAAGCCGTATCTCTGACCCCTCATTTCGTGCATTTTGCCCTACCTGGGTGGTCGATTTTTGAATCTTTTGAACGGCTCATCCAAACCCCATACATGTATAGTAATTCTGAAAGATCTCGACGAGATAAGCATTTTCACAGTTGAAAGTGAAGGGCTAGCTCATCATTGAAAAAAGTTACGGCCGTTTGAATTCAAAAATTTGTCTAAAAATTGCCGACCTGAAAAAATTTTTCGGGGCTGTCGTTTTTTAATTAGTCGCATTAAAACCGCCATGACAAAGTACCCCTAATGTCAAATTTTCAGCGAAAATTTCGTTCCCCTAAGATGTTTCCTGGTTCTCGCAAGATGCCGCAGTGCAGATTTCCAGATATTTCAAATCAACAATATTCTACAGCAAAACATGACATTCACTCTCATTGAGAGTAATTGATGTTTTTAGTTTATTTGTAATATATTTGAAACATTTTGAGCAGTTAAAACCTTATGTAAGTGAACATCAGCTCGATTGGCAGCGTTTCAATGTGATTTGAGCCTGTGGTACACGTTTGGCCTTTGTTTTGGCAACGATATCTATACAACCAAAAGTACTACAGTTAACAGATCTGAAATATAAAGCATTTGTGATAATATAATTAATAATAACTTGTTTCGGAACCACTCCTGTTCAGTCCAAGTATATAGTAGTGCGTAATTTACCAATTCCGGGTTCCTGCCACATCAATTCCTGCTCGAAGCGGGCTCAAACTTAATTTTTAAGCACTCTAATGTCAAAATTCATATTCTACGAGTGAAAATGTTCCAGAAAAAAAGGTTACAAAATTAAAATTGAAGAAAAATATGTTTTCACATTTTTGCCCCTGGGGTAGTAAGGGGTGAAAATGTCGAAACCATGGATACGTATGAAAACGTAATATCTTGGTGTATTTTGACTCGTAGAATACAAATTTTGACATTAGCACGCTTAAAAATTAAGTTTGAGCCCGCTTCGAACAGGAATTGATGCGGCAGGAACCCGGAATTGGTAAATTACGCACTACTATATACTTGGACTGAACAGGAGTGGTTCCGAAACAAGTTATTATTAATTATATTATCACAAATGCTTTATATTTCAGATCTGTTAACTGTAGTACTTTTGGTTGTAGAGATATCGTTGTCAAAACAAAGGCCAAACGTGTACCACAGGCTCAAATCACAAGATACGGCTTCCTAAGGTCGATTTTCGAACTCTACGCCAAAAGTTACCCCTAGGGGAATCTTAAAATCGGCACTTTATTTTTCACTGTACGGCCTCTGCTCAGTTCTCTCAGATAGTCACTCATATCTCCCACGGTCCCGGACCGCCGCTTCCCTACCGTGGTCGCCATGTGAGATTGTCGCGAAAAGACATTTTGGAGGCAGCGGGATTCGAACAAACGACCTTCCGACGGGTACGTGACGGGTGCTCTAACCACTGAGCTATACCCCCTTGCTCGACTATTCCGGGGTCTCGCGCTATGATCTTCGGGAACTGTTCTGTTTCGGGCCTCACACACCCTTACAGTTGCGCCACCGAGCGTAGATAAAATATAATATATATATATATATATGGTTGTATATACCAATGATACATATCTCGCGCTTGGTTCAGATTTTGCCGCACTGATCTACTAAGGGTCGATAATCGATCAACTCTTCCACAAATTGAGCAAAAAAATACGATTTGTTGTGCCTACAAGCTTCCATTCTCGTTTTGGCGTGAAAATATGTGCAAATTCGTTTTCTACGGGTCGAAATGGTTCAGAAAAGCTTGAACTCGGCTTATTCTGAGAATTTTTATTTGTTGCCTCACAAACATCACACTCAATTAGTGTTCCCTGCCTGGCAGGCCAAAAGTAAAAATTATCAGGATAAGCCGAATTAAAGTTTTTCTTACGCATTTCGACCCGTAGAAAACGAATTTGCACATATTTTCACGCCAAAACGAGAATGGAAGCTTGTAGGCACAACAAATCGTATTTTTTTGCTCAATTTGTGGAAGAGTTGATCGATTATCGACCCTTAGTAGATCAGTGCGGCAAAATCTGAACCAAGCGTGAGATATGTGTCATTGGTATGTACAACCATATATAGTTAAAGTTCGGATTGGACGGCGGTGAGTTTAGGGACCCCCTTGTAAGTCGTAAAAATGTTTTCGTAGCCTCCGGTCTTTAATTCTAGCGAACCGTACCAATTTTACCAATTTTCACGCTTTTTTTTCGGAAATGTCATTTTCTCACTCTTGAATAATTGCAAATTTAGAAACAAGAACATTGGCGAATTTCGCATAAGTTCTTGACTGCATAGTTCATGAAAACATTTTTACAACGTATAAACAATCATAATTCACAAAATTAACATCACTATCGATGTTTTAAATATTTCAGACACGCTCGATCGGGCGTTTTCGAGGGTCAAAAATTAGATTTTAAAAATGGTCAAGCAGGTCCAACAGATATTAACCATGGCTTTGCGTGCTATAAGATCCGTATAGTGAGCACGTGTAAGATAATCGAAATGTTGAATTTAAACCAGAAAGTTTGAGAAATATCGAGGTGAAAAAATATGATTTTCAAGAAATGTGGAAATCTTTGATTTTTTCAACGGAATACAGCATATCTAAGTTAGAAACAATCAAATTATGAAAGAAAAGGTATATCTGAGTGATTATTGCTTAGGTATAAAATATTGAAATTTACAAATTAGCGAATTGAGCACACATTTTGCGTTAGCGTAACATATTCTAACCCCTACGGACTCTCACTCGCACTTTTCCTTGACTAATATGAGTACGTAGATTCTGAAACTGCAATCAAAATCTACTAAAAGGTGGTTCCAAGCGAGATATGAATTTTTTTACGAATCTCGACCCGCTTTTTCGATATTTTCAACGTGATTTCGCACTCACCGGCTTTGGTCTGAACATGAAAGTTTCTTAAAATAGTTTTCCGCGCATTCTGAGCACAAGTTGGCCACTGTAGCTCAAAAATTAACCATGATACGTCGGAGCCGGAACGAAGTCCGGAAAATGCCTAAAAGCCGGTTCCGGGAAAAATCGCTAGTACAAAAGTTTTCCCGTCTCCACTGGACTCCACCATAATTTTCTTTTCGACATTGCTCAAACTTTTGCAGCTAGTTCCTCCGGTTCATGCAATATCTCAGAAGACGCATGATAAGAAGCAATTGCAAAAGCGTTTCAGCGACCTGCTATCGCGTTTTGCTCAAATTGTGTGAAACACTTTACCTGGCACTAGGTCGAATGAGAACTATGGCGTCGTACCGCCTTTGATATATTATATTCCAGAGGGAAAGGTGAGAGGAATGGATTTTACGGCGCACATATCGTTGAAAGTGTTTACAATTCACACAAGCGAAATGTGATTGCCAATTATGTTTTCTCTAACGTCCATGTTTTAATCATTACCAATCGAAGCCTGTTAAGAGATCCGCTCCGTAAAACTCGACCATTTCAGTCACCTTGCGGACCCGTTGCCTAAGCAACGGGATCCACGGAGTCTTTTCTATGGTGGCAGGAGTGTCTTGGCTCTGTGTCTTGAAATTTGCCATACATTAAATAATACAGTCTTTGGGTAAGTAGAAAATGTAAATAAAGGGTAATGGTCAAAAAATCATAATTTTTTGTTCATGCGAAATTGACGAAAAGGTCAAAATGCATTTCACCCGAGGTGCCCAGAAGTGTATAAAAACATAGTTAGAGCAAAATCCTATCTATTCTAAATATTACTTTTTGAGCTAAAATTTGACTTTTTGCTGCATATCACGCCTCTCATGAGAGAATCGAGCTATAATCGCTGTTCTAGGGAATGGAGCAGAAATGGCAAAAATTGTTCTAGCAAGTTTTATGCACCTTGAGGCATCCCTAACACTCCCCCAAAGTCTCGTTGTGTATACTTCGTTTTGGAGCTCCCGGCATCATGTCGGATATCTGCAGCTCACTCTTTGAGTGCGCGTTTCGCGCTTCTACTGAGAGATAGAGCAAAATTGACCTCTTAGTGACCCCCACTCATTTTTCGAGCTATATCGATCTGTATAATTCATTTCCTATAAATTTCAATTTTAAGCATGCATAATTCCCACCAGAGCTATCGAATGAGTGGTTTGCGCCAAAAATACAGGAAGGCCTGCACGAGTTATGTGCTTTTAAAGATTTCTGATCGTTTGAATTCATTTTGTTCCACTCCACTCCGAACAAACAATTTAATAAGGAGAGATAATTGAATCATTCCACACCGCGCGCTCGAAATCGCGCGGTGTGGAGTGGAATAAAATGACTTCAAACTATCAGAAATCTTTAAAAGCGCATAACTCGTGCAACCCTTCCTGTATTTTTGGCGCAAACCACTCATTCGATAGCTCTCGATCTGCTCTACAAACTGCAATGAAAAAATCCTGCGTGTTTGTGTACAATTTTGAGATATCTTGGTGGGAATTATTAAAATTGAAATTTATAGGAAATGATCGATAGAAATGATACAGATCGGTAGAGCTCGAAAAATGAGTGGGGGTCACTCAGAGGTCAATTTTGCTCTATCTCTCAGTAGAAGCGCGATACGCGCACTCAAAGAGTGAGCTGCAGATATCCGACATGATGCCGGGAGCTCCAATCGAAGTACGCACAACGAGACTTTGGGGGAGTGTTAGGGATGCCTCAAGGTGCCTAAGCTTTCTAGAACCATTTTTGCCATTTCTGCTCCATTCCCTAGACTAGCTCTTTCTCTCATGACAGGCGTGATATCTAGTCCATTTGGGACCGAATCCCTTAGCTTTTTCAATCCCGTTGTACTCTGAGCTATGTTGCTTCATAAGCACATTACAGCTAATCTCGGGAGATTTTCCATTTTCGGGAAATAATTTTCAAACTTTCCAAGTGCAGTAACCAAAACATTCAAAAATTAATTTTCGGCAAAGTAATGAGAACTTTGATTAGCTTTTAACACTTTCAGATATTACTTTCCTTGATGTAATTTCTAGCACTATAATAGATCACAATTTCGCTCGTTTCAAAAAATCACTTCTCACAACTTCGAATCTATCAATATTTGGGCAGTATTCTATCGTCCAACATAAGCCCAATCCCGCCAGTTCTGCATAGAGATAGTAGAATACCCCGACCTATTTAAGAAAATCAGAATATGGGTTCCACCCCACCAAAATTCGCATTGTTTGTTCAAATCAGTGGGAAATCGAAATTTTGAATAATTTATTTTTTTCAATATCACAAAACATATCACTCAGCGAGCTAAGAGGATAGACAAAGGTCAATCGCATAGCTCAGTGGTAAAGCAGTTGCCGCGTAGTCGGAAGGTTGCGTGTTCGAATCCCACCAGTTTTTGAAAAATCTTCTAGATATTTGAATTCCCGCACGTCCCTTCCCTTCAAGCCCTCCTTGGCATTCTGCCAACGAATAATAACTCGGTTCAAAGTAGAGATACGCACTTGAAATTTTCAGAATCTCTTATGGTTGTACAAAGGTCGGTCATGGTTATGACACGTCAAATTTTCAACTTTGCTGACAGTCCTTCTTTAACTAGCAGATCACGATTCCAATCCCTTAGCTTTTTCAATAACGATATACACTGGGATATCCTTCTTCACAATTGCATTACAGAAAATCTCTATATGCTTTCCATTTGCGTGTAATAGCGTTCGAATGCCCACGTAGCGTACTTCAACAAAAAAACGACGCAGGGGCAATTCGAAAGTTATTGCCCGAAAGTTATTTTAATGGAAAGCGTATAGAGATTTTCTGCAATGCAATTAAGTAGGATATCACAGTGTATATCGTGATTTTTTTCGATTTTTGAAAGCATGCAAAACAGCTGTACTTTCGCGCTCGGACCACTTATCCAGTCATAATGTAATACTTATAAATGAATACTATCTGATTTGAGTGATATGTTTTGTGAAATCGAAAAAAAATAAATTATTCAAAATTTCGATTTCCCACTTATTTGAACAAACAATGCGAATTTTGGGCATGACAGGTGGAACCAATATTCTGATTTTCTTAAACAGGTCGGGGTATTCTACTATGCAGAACTGGCGGGATTGGGCGTTGGACGATAAAATACTGCCCAAATATTAATAGATTCGAAGTAGTGAGAAGTGAATTTCTGAAACTAGCAAAATTGAGATCTAGATTAGTGCAAGAAATTATATCAAGGAAAGTAATATCTGAAAGTGTTAAAAGCTAATCAAAGTTCTCATTACTTTGACGAAAATTAATTTTTGAATGTTTTAGTTACTGCACTTGGAAAGTTTGAAAATTATTTCCCGAAAATTGAAAATCTCCCGAGATTCGCTGTAATGTGATTATGAAGAAACATAGCCCAGAGTACAACGGAATTGAAAAAGTTAAGGGATTCGGTCCCAAATGGACTATATATGAGGCTGGTTGCGTAAGAATCGAACAAAGTCCTAAAGGTTCTGGCACAGCAATTTTTCGAAAACTTGAGACAAGGGGTTCTCGGGGGGTGCTGATCATCGTGCACCATCTCGACCGGTTGAGCCAGGCTGCATGTAGGCACCATATACCCTTCCCATCGTAACTCAATAACCCATTGATGAATTGCCGGCAAACTTTCACAAGGCTTACATTAGTTCCTATCTAAAAGATTTCTATCAAATTTGCATATTTCCCAAATATGTAAATTGATGAAAATTTTTTTCTCGAATATAACGAATTAGTACCGTTAATAAAATACATGGAAAATGCGCCATATTCTGAGGATCATTTTTCGGATGCATTTTAGGGGAAACAAGCTAATCACTCTTTTGATACGATTTGTTTTCTGATGCATTTTCCACTCATTGCCGTGCTGAACGAATGGCAAGTGAGAAATTAGAATGAGTTTCACGGTCACATATACCCTCCAGGCCACTCGCCACTCGATAATTAGATCTGAGAGTATAGTTGGCAGTGAAACTCAATCTCATTTTACACTCTCCGCCCAAATTGCGCGGCGAAGAGTGGAAAATGCATCAGAAAACTAATCGTAGCAAAAAAGTGATTGGCTTGTTTCCCCTACTATGTATCCGAAAAATGATCCTCAGGATATGGCGCATTTTTCTATGTATTTTATTAATGGTACTAATTCTTTATATTCAAGAACCAAATTTTCATCAATTTACATATTTGGGAAATATGCAAATTTGATAGCAATCTTTTAGATAGGAACTAATGTAAGACTTGTGAAAGTTTGGTGTTAATTCATCAATGGGTTATTAAGTTACGATGGGAAGGGTATATGGTGCCTACATGCTGCCTGGCTTAACCGGCCGAGATGGTGCAAAATTAAGTTGACCACGATGATCAGCACCCTCGAGAACCCCTTGCCCCAAGTTTTCGAAAAATTGCTGTGCCAGGCCTTGTTTGATTCTTACGCAACCGGGCTCATATGCAGCAAAAAGTCAAATTTTAGCTCAAAAAGTAATATTTAGAATCGATAGGATTTTGATCTAAATATGTGTTTATGAGTGACTATCTGAGAGAACCGAGCAATTTCACCTATAGGCCGTACATCGAAAAATTTAGTACTGATTTTAAGAGCTCCCTAGGGTTAACTTTTCACGTAGAGTTCGAAAATCGACCTTAGGAAGCCGTATCTATGACCGCTCATTTTGTGTTATGTGCTGAATTTGGGAGGTCAGTTTTTGTATATTTTGAACGGCTCTTCCAAAACACATAAATGCAATTTTTAAATTGGTCGTCGTAAAAACCTTATATGCGAGACGTACTTTTAAGTATGTTCATTAAATTCCTCGTGAAAAGTTATCCCTGAATGCAAATTTTCGCGCCAAAAAAGCAGCATACGAGGGGTTTCCCAAATAGAGGAAACGGGCTCAATTGTTAGGAGTTTTAGGTTTTTCGTTTCTATCGTCTCCATTTTCACTATTTCGAAGCAGAGTTGAGAAAAAAATAAGTTTCAAGAACTGGGGAATTGAATTATCATCGAAAAATCTGTGTTTGGATCGTTTGAAAAATATTGGTTTTCGAATTCTCGATTTTGGTCATATTTGTGCACCTGAAAGTGTGGATTTTCGAAAATGTGAAGATGCGCATTCTTCATGAAGTAAAGAATACTTCCACGTAAATAATAAAATGCACATATAAGATTCTGTGCACACTTCTAGTTTCGGGTTTTTGACATTGAACTTGCAAAAATGGTACTATCGACCAAAAGTTTACGATTGAAATCGAGAGAAATCAAGTCAATTTGGTGATTTCACACCACGATGCAATTTATAATGCAAAAACAAAGCATCAATTCGGCTCATTAGTACGGAAATACGCAATCAATTATTATGACAAATCTAGATTTTGAATAAATTGGATCCAAACTATCTTTGAAAGTATAGCAGCTGTCGAACTTATTTTTATTTAATGTTACTAATCCACTACTCTCAGATAGCTCACTATAAATTGTGATAGTTTTCAGAGCGAAATGGCAGAAATTTCAGTGGATAAACGTTGGGAAAATCGAGAATTTCGGTCATTGTTTTTCCGAAATAAGATATCCGCCATTTGTGCTACTCTATTTTTGCATAATAAATTACAGTGGTGTGAAATCACCAAATTGACTTGATTTCAGTCGATTTCAATCGAAAACTTTTGGTCGAAAGTACCATTTTTGAAATGTTCAATGTCAAAAACCCGAACCTAGAAGTGTGCACAGAAGCTTATATGTACATTTTCTTATTTACGTGGAAGTACTCTTTACTTCATGAAGAATGCGCATCTTCACATGTTCGAAAATCCACACTTTCAGGTGCCCAAATTTGACCAAAATCGAGAATTCGAAAACCAGTATTTTTCAAACGATCCAAACACGGATTTGACGATGATAATTCACATTCCCCAGTTCTTGAAACTTATTTTTTGTCAACTCTGCTTCGAAATAGTGAAAATGGAGACGATAGAAACGAAAAACCTAAAATTCCTAACAATTGAGCCCTTTTCCTCTATTTGGGAAACCCCTCGTATGCGGCTTTTTTGGCGCCAAAATTTGCATCCAGGGGTAACTTGTCACGAGGAATTTAATGAACATACTTAAAAGTACGTCACATAAGGTTGTTACGACGACCAATTTAATAATTGAAATGACGATAAGTTTTTTCCCAGATGAGCTAGCGTTTCACTTCTAACAGTAAAAATGCTTATCTCGTCGAGCTCTTTCAGCATTACTATACATTTATGGGTTTTGGAAGAGCCGTTCAAAAGATACAAAAACTGACCTCCCACATTCAGTGCATAACCCAAAATGAGGGGTCACAGATACGGCTTCCTAACGTCGATTTTGGAACTCTACGTGAAAAGTTAACCCTAGGGAGATCTTAAAATCAGTACTTTACTTTTCGCTGTACGGCCCAAGGTGAATTCTCTCAGATATTCACTCTTATGCACTTCTGGGCACCTCGGGTGAAATGCATTTTGACCTTTTCGTCAATTTCGCATGAACAAAAAATTATGATTTTTTGACCATTACCCTTTATTTACATTTTCTACTTACCCAAAGACTGTATTATTTAATGTATGGCAAATTTCAAGACACAGAGCCAAGACACTCCTGCCACCATAGAAAAGACTCCGTGGATCCCGTTGCTTAGGCAAACGTGTCCGCGGGGTGCTTGATTCTTACGGAGCGGGTCTCTTAAATTATATTGTCAGCAAAATAGTCAAGAATTCATCCTGGAGACTACACTGAATTAAACTAAGTATCGTATATTTATTTACGGATGGATCGTAGGCAAGAGCCAGGTGTTAATTGTTCGAGTACTGGAAGCCAACATGGACGAATACAACAACTTGATAAGAACTAATAATGATGAGACGACGGGAATTTTGAATGTTTGAGTCATGAGACTCGCCGCTTTCAAAGACCCAAAACGCGTAAATGAGGAACACACTGAGAATAGATTAAAGACATACTAAGCGGGAAGATCATGGAGTAATGCGATTAATGGGACGAAATATATTTATAAATATATATATATATATATATTGATAGAACGAATCAGATGACACGCGTAACTGATTCAGTGCCGGATCCTTCGATCACTGGCAACGCCGGAGGCGGAATGCGGATCGAGCTCTTTTCGTTCTCATCGGTCACGGACTCAGCAGTGGTGAGGGGCTGATGCTGAACGGTAGCCAGGGTTACGATAGAGAATGCGTGTTACTCTAACTGATCTACCTTTCTAGCGAAGGGAGCATTTTCAATCCATTCGAACCTGCCCATTGTATGATGCCCTGAACGAATACGGTATATATCGGGTAACTGTATGCTACCATACTTGCGCTGCAGACGCCCTTGTGGATGAAGGTGAAGGGAGGGCAGCAGCGGTTGCCCGGGCAGGGATTGAATGCACAGGGTCGCGTCTGCGTCGGGTGCCCCCGGCACCTGCAGGTTACGATAGAGTACGGTAGGTCAAGATACAGTAGTCTACAGTAGGTCACGGTCGGATACGGTACCATCTGAACTGCTGGCCGCAGCCTCCGCAGCTAGCATTACACTCCGTCCAGGGGGTGCACTTGTCTGCGATGGTTTGATCTTTGATCTTTATGATTTGTGATGGCTAGGAATGTCAAAATGAAGATCAACTCGGAATTAAAAATCATTAAAAATATTCTTCACTAAATTTGCCATCTCCTTTGCGTACTACAGCCGATCAACGAAATCGAGAGAAAAAATAAATTGATTTTCACTTTAAACCTTGTCTACGGATGAACTAGGCCTCATCATTCCGCATGATCTCTCGCCAATCAGAGCGGTGAGGCATAACGTATGATTATATCAGTACTTCCGAAGCCATCCTATCTTTGATCTAATATATTATACTCACTGTACGGCTATGTGGTCGGGGGTTTCGGGATCGACCAAAGATCACTTACTTGACTCGCCCGATTCGCTCGACTCATTCGACTCATCCGGGGAAGTTGTGGTTCTCGGTCGGCGTGTGGTCGCTGCAACATGGCTTATTACAGAGCATAACCAAGACGCTCACGCTCGGGTTATAATATTGATATATATTAGTTTCTGTATATTGTAGCGAGAGCTTAAAGTACCCCTGCACACAAAGATTTTTTGAATTGCCGCCCATTGTATGATACGCAATCCCGGGAGCGGGAATTCAAAATTTATTTTTTATTTATACTGTAAATCGATTACTTAAATCGATTACAGTAATTTTTAGTACCGCGAATTCAATTTTTTTGAATTCCCGAACGAGGGATTGCGGATCATACAATTGGCGACAATTCAAAAAATCTTTGTATGCATGGGTACTTTAAATAATGTCTCAAAGACACCTCTCAAAAGCATGCATTGCAATTGCACATATTCGTCCATTATATTCTTGATGTAAATACATGTTGGTTCGGGTGCAAATCGGGGTCAGACCAAAGATCACTTACTCGACTCACCCGACTCGCTCGACTCATTCGGGGAAGTTGTGGTTCTCGGTCGACGGGTGGATGCTGGAAAATGGTATTTTTCAGAGTATAACGGCCATTTATATGCCATCGACAATGCCGTCGAAAATGCCATTTTTTCACTTGTTTACCGTCGAGGATATTTCGCGATCTGGTCATATGAGTGACTATCTGAGAGAACTGACCAATGGCCGTACAACGAAAAATAAAGTGCTGATTTTAAGATTTCCCTAGGGGTAACTTTTCACGTAGAGTTCGAAAATGGACCTTAGAAAGCCGTATCTCTGACCCCTCGTTTTCAGTGTCGTGCTGTTGCCAGGTGGTCGGTTTTTGTAACTTATGAACGGCTTATCCAAACCCCATAAAGTAATTCTGAAAGATCTCGACGAGATATGCATTTTTACTGTTGAAAGTGAAAGACTAGCTCATCAGTGAAAAAAATTAGGGTAATATAAATTACCAAATTCGCCGGCCTGAAAAAGTTTCAAAACCTGTGCACTTTTAACTATGCTTATTCGATTCTACGTGAAAAGCTACCCCTAGGCACATAATTGCAGGAAAATCGATGGGTGGTAAAGCAGGTTTATGAAACGGGAAATATGAAAATGCATGGATAATGTGGTTTTCAGTTTTTTATAGTTTTCAGTCGATCAACTGTGACTTCAGATCAGTTTTGAGCATTTCATGACTATTTTATCCCAGTGAAAATAAATGAAGCTGAAAAAAACCGAATTTGGCGCTTTTTCAAAAATCCGATTTTATTCACATCGAATTTTCCCAAGTTTATGGCCAGTCAACTTTCCATTTTAAATCGGAATCCTGCATTTGCTCAGCAATTCTTCCAGTATGCCTCGACATCAGTCAGAAAAAGAATTAGTGAGGCTGGCAACATATGAGTAAGTCATGATTATTATTGCTTGAAAACCTGTTTTTGTGAAGGATTGAAAATAAAAAAATTATATTTTGCAAAAAGTTTAGTGTGAATCATTGATATTTCAACAATTTATCACTTTCTCATACGAATTAAGTCGATTACTGGCGTTTAAAATACACTTTGCATGATTTTATAAATTTTTGTATTCCAATGACTAAAATTTTACCAATTTTTCAATTGATTGGACGTGTTATATAACATCCGTTTTTAAGTTGGCCTATACTAGGAGATTTGAAAATTATATAAGTTTGTTCCTCAGTCTACGCGAGCTTTGAAAATACCCACTTAATCAAACGTGCTCGCTCTCGTAAACCATTTTCAAGCAATAATAATCATGACTTACTCATATGTTGTCAGCCTCAATAGTACTTTTTCTGACTAAGGTCTAGACATACTGGAAGATCTGCAGAGTAAATGCAGGATTCCGATTTACAATGGAAAGTTGACTGGCCATAAACTTGGGAAAATTCGATGTGAATAAAATCGGATTTTTGAAAAAGCGCCAAATTCGGTTTTTTTCAGCTTCATTTATTTCCACTGGGATAAAATAGTCATGAAATGCTCAAAACTGATCTGAAGTCACAGTGGATCGACTGAAAACTATAGAAAACCTTCACATTATACATGCATTTTCATATTTCGCGTTTCATAAACCTGCTTTACCACCCATCGATTTTCCTGCAATTATGTGGCTAGGGGTAACTTTTCACGTAGAATCGAATGAGCATAGTTAAAAGTGCACAGGTTTTGAAACTTTTTCAGGCCGGCGAATTTGAAAATTTAAATGACCATAACTTTTTTCACAGATGAGCTAGTCTTTCACTTTCAACCGTAAAAATGCTTATCTCGTCGAGATCTTTCAGAATTACTATGCATTTATGGGGTTTGGATAAGCCGTTCATAAGTTACAAAAACTGACCAACTGGCAACAGCGCGAGATTGAAAACGAGGGGTCAGAGATACAGCTTTCTAAGGTCGATTTTCGAACTCTTCGTGAAAAGTTACCCCTAGGGAGATCTTAAAATCAGCACTTTATTTTTCGTTGTACGGCCTATAGGTGATATTGCTCGGTTCTCTCAGATAGCCACTCATATGTCCAAGTTTGTCCCAAACTTTGGCCATATATTAGGCACAGCGTTTCGGGCGCACTCAAAAGCGGACATTAAGTAACTGAATCAAAAGTTAAGGGTTACGGTCGCCCGCTCTCGGAAATTTTAAAAATCCTTATCGAGAACTGATTGAATTGTTTAAATTTATTTTTGATGTGAAGCGTTCATCAATAGTTGATTGGCTATTTTTACGTTCTAATGTTCATTTATATTTCATTTGTATTGCTAAATGTTTACACAAGTATAAACCGGTGCTTCGGAGCTATGATTACCAACGTAAGGTCCAGAAATTATGTCGCGCGTGCTTTTTACTTTTCGTTTCAATGGAATTCCGTTTTTTGCTTGTTTTTCTTCGTATATTTCATATTTTGTTTCTTGCAGGGGCTCTCGTCGAGGTTCGCCGCGACAACAAGATTGAGCTGACGACGCCTCTTCCTGCAGAAACTAAGGTTTGTGATTTTTACGATTTGTTTTACATGCTTGAATTTTCACGCGTTCTACTAAGAGTTTATTGCGCACGGAATTATCAACGAGTTACGTGTAGTGCCGGTCGATCACACGCTGTATATTTTTGCCAATATATAATTTTAAATGCCCATTCTGCTAGGAGAATGTCGTGCACGACATTCTCAATGAGTTACGCGTAGTGCCGGTCGATCACACTCTGTGTATTTATGCAAATATATAATTTTAAATGCCCATTCTATTAGGAGAACATCGCGCCGGACATTCTGAACGAGTTACGCTTTGCGCAGGTCGACCACACGCTGTTTATTTATGTCAATTTATAATTGTTAATGCGCATTTTACTAGGAGAGCATCGCGCTTGGCATTCTGAACAAGTTACGCTTAGAGCAGGTCGACAACATGCTGTTTATTTATGTCCATTTATAATTTGCTATGCCCATTTCCCCAGGAAAATATCGCTCACTAGTTTTCCCTTCTTTTTCCTTACTTAGTGTTGTCTTTGCAGTCTTCAACGTGCGTAGTTCGTGCCACTGCTCGTCTCTTATTTCCTTGAATAAGGTATGCAGGTATTCTGTCCTTGTTGGCTTTTTAACATGCTCCTATAATTTGTATTTTGCTGATCAAGTCTGTGTTTGTTGTAAGCGCACGTGCACAACAATCCATTTGCCTTCCTGTAAATTTCTTCTTACACTTTTCCTACTTAATACGCATGTTTGTCCTCACTGCAGCTCCCATCCAGAGTGCTCGTCGACGGCAGTTCGACACCAACATCAGACAATGTGTGAGTTATATTTCTCCTTAAATGCTGAAGAGATTCGCAAATTAATATTTTTATCGCAATAATAGGCTTAAAACGCCTAAAACTGCCGCTAAAAATGGCAGATGATCACAATATCTGCGTAATTCCAAATAAAATTCTGCTAGTAATTACTTATCATCAAATTGAATGGATAACTAATTTTCTGATATTATTAACTCGAAAATATTAAGCTAAAAAGGTGTTGTTCTGATAGGCTATTAGAGAATTAGTGTTTGTTTTGAAAATAGTGTTCATTGCCCGCACTCTTCGCTGGCACAATTTGCTGTGTTAGTACTCAAATGTATTTAACATGATTTAATAACCGAATATAGAATAGTATGTAGCCATACAATGTTTCCTTCAGAGCAGCAGCAACAAGTCCCGCAAAGAGCGCAAACGCAAGCTCGCGAAGGAGCTGATCAAACTGGCGGCTGAGGACTTGCTCTCTCCTGAGAGAAGGAAGAAGAAGAAGTGAGAATCTCTCCCCCATTTTCCATTTGTCATTTCTCCCCCATTTTCCATTTTTGAAATTCTTTAAATAATTCGTATTTTATGGCCATAAGAATACAAACAATAATGACAATAGAAAACTGACAATAATTTGTAAATATCCCCCCAATTTGTTTTACTATGAAGTAGCTAGAATTGAAGAAAAAATCGATTTTCGCTATCATGATAGATTATTGATATCTTGTTTCTAGAGAAGATCTATTTCCTTTGCAATAACGTGACTATTGCACTTGTTGTAAATAGAGCCGAATTTAATGTACATAGGACGTAATATGTTCCATTGTTTCCCGTTGAGAATATTTATTGTTGTCCCATTAAAATAGCCACATGACTGAATTGTACATAGCGGAATTGATGCTGTTTCGAAAATTACTGTGAGCAACTGAATGCAGTTGATAAAGAAGAAGTTGTATCCACTTTGTAATGCTTTTTGTACAATAAGCAATACATGGAATGTCGGCAAAAGGGAAATGCACGCTCCGTGATTCGAACCCGCGACATCCCGTTTATAAAGCAGTGATGTTGCCACTCGGCTACGCTAGACGAGGGGGAGGCGCCCTCCTCAAATCGCGCTCTCTCTCGTTTTCCTCTTTTTCTCTAGCCATTCGATGCTCTCTCGCCCAAATGTCCGCGCCCGAAACGCTGTGTTAGGAAGATCTGAGAATGCAAAAATGACGCTATTAGTTGATGTGGTAGAATACAGTATCCCCGAATATACAGCATCCCCGATAGATACAGGAATCTGGCTCAGGATATTCAAATGATGCTCACTCGAGGTTGTCATCGGCACGGATGTAGATGTGGTCATCGGAGGTTCCGTGGGTCGACCGGTGTTGGCGGATCTAGGCAGGTTACGGTAAGATGCGCATGCGGTTGTCGTTAGATACCGAATCGATATTCGAAGGTGAGTCTGGTGTTATATGCGCCCTTGTAGAGGATGAGCATCGTCTGCCCTTCGGATCTCGCCGAGGAGGGCCGATTAAATTCACAGATCCTGCATAATTACGGAAGGTTATATTTTATTTTACTAATGTATTCGGAGTACAGCAACCTCGCCTAGCATACAGTATACCTGGCTCCTGATACGACCGGACTCTTGCGATACTTGATCTCGGCATATGCTTCCTCGCAGGGTGCTTCGTCGTGTTCTTGCGGGAATGAGATCTTCGAGAAAGAAACGTAGACCTTTCGACCTTCAGGCGCCTTGGAATAAATACGAATAATATCGAGTTTGTACCTTTTTCATTAGATTCAAAATAAATTCTGTAGCATTTTTTAAATAACAACCCCGAAGTTCTTCGGAAATTGAAGTTATTCCATGTAAATGACGCTAGAAACTAAAACTAGAGGACGGGAAAGCGTTTTAGTACGGTTGTTAAAACGGGTTTGTGTTAAATAAGGTCGCGTTTAATAAAAACAAATGTTAAAATATCGATATATCACTAGTCAATAAAGCATCGTCTTGGGGGTTATGGGTTATGATATATTCCAAATTGTCTTTGCAGCAAAATTAAATCTAATTATTTGCAGCACACTTACCGTAATCCTGTAATAACAGTCGGTGTCGCCTTCTACGCTAACTCGTTTCAGGGTCGGTGTGGCGATGAGGTCGGTGTCTTCGCATCGCTTACCTCGCGACTTTTGCACCTACAATATACGCGCATACATTATTCTATTGTCTAGTGATACCGTGTTCGGAATACAACATGATTATAATATAACGTAAAGTGCCACAAGCTCTCATGGATTCAGAAGGATTTAGCAACCATTCACGAAGAGTAGGCAATTGTCGCCAGAGATACGAAAGCTACAGTACCTGATCGCACAAGGTTCCTCCCAATCCGGTCGGGCATCTACACACGTCACAGTCCTTCGGGCCCTGATAGCCTCCGTTCTTGCAGTCCAGGGGTGGTCCCGTGCATCTATCTGATGGGAGTTTCACTGTAGGTTATCTCATATGTTTCCTTCAACATTAGATGGTGCATTGGGGCATCATTAACGTAATTAGTGAAAATTCGGCAAGGACAGTTGCTCTCACAATTAGAGTTGACAATTCAAGGGTTCAAGATACGAGCAAGGGCGGTCTATGCAAAATGCCTCATTATCCCTTGGCACGGGTGAGAGAGAGAGCGGTCGAGAGCGGCCCTTGCGCAAGGATGAGGGCCCTTCAGTGAGCATTGACGGGAAAAAATGGGGTTCGAAGTTGTTCAAATCATGCCAAAACTTTCACATTTGCATAATTACGCTGATGACTACAAGATCACAAAACTATTCACAGTTTTCCTTTATTATAAAGCTCTCCATTGACACATTGAAAGCTCTTGCTGCGTTCCGAGGTGTCATACGGTTGTTTTGCTATACAAAATGGAGCATATTATCACCTTAGGTGCAGCTAATGTTCCCTAAAGTTTGAAAAATTCCTCTTTCTCACTTGTCAGAAAGCAATGCTGCAGAACATACTGTCTCGTACATTGATGTGAGAAAAAGGAAAATGTTGGGAGGAAAGGTGATCCAAATGCACTCTAGAGTACATGACTAAAAGAAAGAATAAAAGGTTTGCACGTTGCGTGGTAAATGTGAATGCTAAAGATGGTTGTGAGAGTTGGTGCTCCGGGCTGCAACTTATTAGACCAATTAGGATTCCACGAACTGATTATTATTTAACATCATAGATCTGATGCTCGCTATTCCTGGTCTGCAGCATTTCCCCGAGGAAAGAGCAGCAAACTATTGAAAAGGAGAAAAAACTACCCTCAAAAGCCAAATGCCTCGCAACAAAGCTGTTGACAAAGGGAAACGCTCAAAACTTCTCTAATTACGTTGTCCTCTATGATATTGTGCAAATGCGAAAGTTAGATGTGTATATCAATAATCCCATTCCCTTCATATTACATGCTCTCTCAGACATAGGGAGAGAGTACGCACTATCGATAGAGTCAGGCGATTGCTCCCTATTTCGATATTTCACACTGTCTCCGATTGGAGAAAGCGATACATTTCGGTAGCCATCTCGTCAATCAACGGCCGGATGAGAACCAAAAATATTGAATTTTGAGATTGAGAGAGAGAGAGAGAAAGAGAGAGAGAACACGCAAAATGAAGATAGTAAGCCTAGAGACCGCAAGCCACGCCCACTTTCAGGAATACCAAATTCGCTCAAAATCCGCTACAGCTCCGACAAGCGGAATTCTTGACCAAATTGGACGATCAAAAGCAATTTCAATAGCTCTTGGGATCCTTCACAAATGACCACTGGAACAGCTTAATTAGACAACTCTAATTAGGTAAGCATATGCTAATTAAAATCAGAATAGGTGTAAAATGGGCAATTGTACTCGTGTACAGATGCTCCACTCGTTGTTTTCAGTTCATATCATTCAAATATATCACACAAAGTTAGAAAACAGATGGATCATTTTCCTGACTGTCGGAAAGATTAAAAGATTTCATTCAAAATGTGCAAAAAAGTGCAAACCACTTTCATCCGTGCAGATTCGAACCTGCATTTCGCAGGCATTAGAGGTAGAGCTCTACTACTACTGCACCAATTAAACGACTGGTACTTTGGGATCAAGAATGGTATATTATCTTCCCCCTTGAGATGTTTTCACGCTGTCTGATTTCGAGCATTTTTCCATTGAGAGCGAGATTAAGGTTTTTAGATCATAATTCGGGGCAGGGCTAAGATATCGGTCTAAATCAAAAAGTATAGTCTTATTTATATCATTAGGGTTCCATTCGGCACACAAACTGTCTTGTGAGATGGTTTTGGCAGAACGCCTTGTGGTATCTAAGTAAGCCTTACCCTTGCAATAAGCTTCGTTTATCTGCTTGACATCTGCGAATGAGGGCTCCTCCCTCTGCCCGATCGTCGCTTGGAAGTTGCGGTCATTTGTCGTGATCGTAGGTCGATCGTTCCGCGAGAAATCCTTAATACGGTAGAGTCAGAGCAAGTATGGCGACTCTGTGCATAGTGATGCAGGTTGTTTCGACATAGTGAGGTACGGAAGATAATTTATCCAGTCACACTCACTAATCCACCGTAGTGCATCACGCTACCGTAGTCGTACGGGATACCGAAGTCGTCGACTTTCCTGGGATAAATCGATAACATTCTTGATTAATTTAATTTACGGTATACCTGCTTGACAGTTTCTCGAACTGGTCCTGCCTGTAATCTTCAATGTTATCGTAGTGGACGTCTACATAGTCGTCTCGTTCTGGTCGAGACTGCACGTGTACTAAGCCGAGAGCGTGCCCTGAAGCGATTGTTTGGGATACGGTAAGGTCGGAATTACGGTACCGATCTCGTGAGTTACGGTGCCCAAACCAGTGCAGCGCTGGCCGATCGATACTTCCTGTGAGTGGCGTTTATGGGTGCGGCCGACCTGGGAATAGCACCTGGGAAGGATATTACGTAGGATTCGGTAGATCGTGGTAGATTATGGTTGAGTACGGTACAAGAGATTACTGTACCCGTCATTTCGAAGGAAGTGCAGAGATGGTACCCCATGGGGTGGCCTCTTGTTCCGATGGAAGGTTACACATGTGAGTTCCTCCCACTTCTTAATTCCATTCTCGACCGCACTCGAGGATACTGTAAGGGATCGCTATGATGAGAAACTGTAGAGTACGGTACACTGATACACTGATACGACACACTGATCCTACACTGATACGATGGGTCTTAGAATATTGAATACTGAGAAACAACTATTTGGTCGTTAACAACAGGAATATTTACTGGAGGAAATGTTGGGATACGGTATAAGAGAGTACGGTAGGCAGTTCGTTGTACGAGATACCTCCGGAGTCCTTATCGATCCAGTAGTCGATTGGGAAGTTCCAGCGTTTCTTTGGATTAGAAGTGAGCGATAGTTGAATCGGAGGAGCGCGGCCGAGTTTCTTGAACTTCGCTTCGATGCGTTTCTGTCTGAAACCTGGGTCTCTATGCGAAGCGAAGGATTACGGTATGCTGACTAGAGTGTCGAAAACAAACAACTTGTTGACAAATTTTTAAACAACACGTTGTTTTCAAAGTGCGATAAATAATCAACGCTTTGGAAATAATGCTAATCAACGTGTTGTTTATTTGCCAACACGTTGTTTATTCACTGTCACCGATATTGTCCCGGAGAGATTGGCGGTTGGTGTTTGAAACACAATTCAAAACTGTTGTTTGCGATCAGTTTGAACAAGTTTGAACAAGTTTTGAACAAGTTTCAGTTTGAACAAGTTGTTTTTGTTGTTTGATTTTTGCGACTTGTTGACAAATAAGCAACGCTTTGGATATTTGATTTGATTACTAAACAAAGCTTTGGATAATATCATTCGCAACGCTTTGGATTTGACAAACCAGTCGTTTTCGACACTCTAATGCTGACTACTGTAACCAGAAAACTCACTCGAGCTTAAATTGCATCTGCTCATCGGTGAGGATAATGTCACCCTCGAAGAGGTACGGTAGAAGATAGGGCTTTTTGGGCTCAGCTTTGGCCACAAAATCCAAGAACGATTGGCCGGTGGTATCAGAAGCGAGATCCTAAGGGGAAATACCGTACCCCGTCAATATATAGATTGAATTTACCGGATGTCCATTTATCTGTTTCTGTAAACGGCTCAGCTCGGCGAGATTCAGCAGAAATTTCTCGACCGCAGTCTTATTCTTGAACGGAGACTTCCCGATAAGACTCTCATAGTTCTGAAAAGAGAAATCTACAATGTCAGCAGCGTGGCGCAGTGGAAGCGTGCTGGGCCCATAACCCAGAGGTCGGTGGATCGAAACCACTCGCTGCTAGTTACATTTTGCCAAAATTTTAGACGACTTACCGCTGGGCTGAAGCTACCGTAGTCACCAGCAGAACTGACGTGAGCAGTAACTTCATGAGTGCGAAGTTGCTGGGTGAATCATCTCGTTTGATTATATAGCGAGGTCGGGAGAGTTATCATTGAAAATGTCCCGAAACGGGAAGCTCCTTTCATTTATTTGACCTTATGAGATAGCACAGATATGCGTGTATGTCGTCATTATACCTTGTCCTCCCGTTTCGCCTTGAACCGCATAGATAACATATCATTTTGAGCTTATGCGATAGCGCCGATACGTGCTATCTAGAGACCGCAATATAATTGACCAAACAGATAATGAAATAATTATTCGAATGGCTCAATCGAATAACCTTTGTTATTCGAATAATCTCTTCCCTTCTCACTTTCAGTATTTGAATAGTCATTTCTCGGTATTCGATTATTCTCACTCGCTCGAAAGTCGCCGCGCGGTCTCCTCTCCTTTGTTTTTAAAATTCAAATCGATTTTGCTCTCGCAATTGAATAATCATTCCAATAATCTCGTTATTCGAATACCGTGCTATTTGATTGACCGATCAATCAAACAATAGAGATTTCGAATAACACATCATTCCTCGTCATTCGCGTAATGAATATATTCGATAGGCGGTCTCTATTGCTCTCCTCTCGTTTAAAAGTGAAATGCATATCTGTCATGCACTTCCTTCTTGTAATCCTCTCACGAGGGAATCGAGCTGAGTGCTTCCAAGTTCCAAGTTGGGAGCATTTATGTGTGGCGGGCAAAACACAAATGAACAAAATCTCAACAACTCGCCACTCACGGGGACATAGAGGTAAGAATACTCGATTGGCCGGTCAATCGAATGACGAAGGGATCGAATGTTTTTCGTTGATCGTCAATCGTGAAATGAGTAGTTGCTATTGACGGTCTCCACTGGTGACAAAACAACAACTCCCAAGTTCCTATATCTACTTCCTTGAGAGCTGCGATTTTTTGACCTGTCGGTCATTTTGATTTAATCCGCCCCCATTTCTTTCTGAGTAAAATCATTTACCTTCCCTTGAACTATAGTTCGAGAAACGATACCAATGTCTCATTTTTCACTCTCTTTTGACTGTTGGAGAGAGTGTATAAAATGAAGAGACGGTGACCCGAATTACGAACTCTACCTAGGACCAACCCTTTTATGATTGCATCAATACGTGCGATCATCTCGGATTTTATTTTATTTTTTTGATTTTCATATCACTGAATAGCATATGCATCGCGCCTTTACATTATTACCATTAGAATGCATTGTGGACACTACACTGAATGCATTGTGGACACTACACTGAATGTAATCAGTTATCTCATATTTATTTACGGATGGTCGGTGAGAGCCAGTTGTTAATTGAACTAGCTCTGGAAGCCAACATGGATAAATATCACAACTCGGCTTGAATAAGAAAAATGAATATGAAACGGAAGGAATTGTGCATGTTTGAGGTTTCACCGATTTCAAAAAAAGAGCAAATAAGAAACGCATTGAGAATATAATAACTAAAATAGCAGGCAGGAAGATTAGGGAGTAATGCGATTAATAAATCATCGGAAGGGAGAGACAGAACGAATCAGATGACTGGCGTAACTTGTTCCATGCCGGATCCTTCGATCCACGAGCTCTCAATGGCGTCCTGGGGAAGTCCTTCCTCGCCAGTCGTTGGCGCATCTCCGGAGCCGTGGATCACTTGCTCTGCACGTGCTTCTTGGACGCGATGGGCGACATGCGAAGCGCGCAAGGCAATTTCATTGGAGTCAATGATGCACTTTTCCTCCTCGGGTAGCACGATTGTGTTATTTACCTTCTCATTGGTAACGCCCAGAGTTGATGGCCCGGAAGTGGTGGTGGGCTGGTCCTGAACGGAAGTGAGGGTTACGGTAATGTTCGATACTTTAACTATAGTACCCCGTTGATGGTGCTGGCGGATGGCGCCTCTTCGTCCTGTTCGAAAGTACGGCTTTGCGCATCTCCTAAAGGAGTACAGTAGGATTACGGTACATATCGGGTTACGGTACGCTACCGTACCTCCGCTGCAGACGCCGTTGCTGTAGGTGAAGGGATCGCAACAGAAGTCGCCCGGGCAGACATTCAATGCACAGGGTCGCGTCTCAAAACGGAACCGGTAGCATCTGCAGGATACGGTAGAGTACGGTAGGTCAGGATACGGTAGAGGTTGGATACGGTACCTCCTGGTCTGCATGCCGCAGCCTCCGCAGGTAGCGGTGCACTCCGACCAGGGCTTGCAAGTACCAGGCCCCCCTGAGAAGGATTCATCTTTGAGCTTGAAGCGTAACCATGTGATCGATTACATAACATGCAAGTTCGCCGCTCTGGTCATTGGAGGGTTAACGAAACGAAGGGTTATTGTTTTTAATCAAAGTCTACTCACAAGGTGTGGGCTGCGTGGTCGTGGGCTCGCCTACAAAAGTGGGGATAGACCAACGATCAAATATCAAAGCCAACTCACTCGTGGTTGTTGTGGCCGGAGTGGTTGTAGTGGTGCTATTCGGTCGTTGAGTGGTAGCTGGAATACGGTAGCTATATCTTACGGCAGGTCAGAACCCACTTGAAGTGGTCCATGGTGCGGACGTTGAGGAAGTGGTGGTAACGACTGGAATTGCCGGCTCTGGAATGGCGGTAAGCAGTTGGTACTGTAGAACAATGATACCGAATCGATAATTGAATGCGAGTTTGCTGTGGTGGCTGCCCTTGTAGATGATCAGCATCGTTTGGCCTTCGGTTTCCACCGAGGAGATTTGATAATCATCACAGACTCTGTACGAACACGGTAGAATAAAGGTTCGATTACAGTAACCTACAGTAACCTTGCCCACCGTAACCAGTTCTAAAGAATACCTGGCTCCTGAGACGACTTTATCCTGGCGAAACTTTATCTCGGCGTAGGATTTATCGCAAGGAGGTCCGTGCGACTTGAATTTGATAGTCTCCAAGGTAACGAAGACCTTTCGATCGGCAGGGGCCTAGAAATCAATAGTACCGTAGTACTTAGCATTTACCGTTTTCCCAAGATCGATCAGATACCGCGTTTCCAGGATTCGGTTGAATTGTTATAAAGTAATATTTCTTCAGACATGGATTCTGAATCTTCGAAAGCATGACCGTGGCATTACAAGAATATGAATTTCAATATAGGCCGGAAACGGAAAAAAAAGTTATTCCAGCGTTGAGCTCGATTCGAGGTAAGAGGCTATTGTAGGATTTAAGTAATGCAATTAATAGAATATTCTGCGGAACGCCAACCGTAATCCTGTAGTAGCAGTTGGTGTCGCCCTTTACGCTAACGCTCTGCAGGGTCGCCTTGGCAGTGAGGTCGGTGTCTCCGCATCTCTCATCTCGCGACCATTGCACCTACAGTGATGCATTAAACTGATATTTAGACATACAGTTTATCATGATACAGCAGGACCAGAGAGGTTCCAGTACTCATGCATACAGTACGCTTTTGTATCCTGAGACACCATAAGCCAAAGTACCTGATCGCACAAGGTTCCTCCCAATCCGGTCGGGCACCTGCATACTTCGCAGTTCTTTGGGTCGGGGTATCCTCCATTATGGCAGACAAGCTTTGTTCCCGCGCAGGTTCCTGATCGGAGGATTATAGTAGGTTTTTGACCGATCTGCATCGTTTTTCCATAATTAGATATTGCTATGAATTGCCTCACTATTATCGTCACACGTGAAAGTTCTTCTAGGGAGTTGCCCTTGCAATCAGCCAGAGAACGCATATAGAGTGCACCGAGCAATCGTCAATCTTTTTTATTATCTCTCAGTCGCAGAGACTCGTCAATGTAATGACTATGATATGTATAAAATACTCTCTGATTCAGCGGCGAGATATCGAACAATTCGTCCTCCTAACTTTACACGCTCGATCGCCAGTCGGAGAGACAGAGCACACGAAGCGAAAATGCTCACCACTGCAGTAAGCTGCGTTGATCGCCTTTACATCGGCGAAGGAGGGCTCGATCCTCTGCCCGATCGTCGCTTGGTACTTGGGGTCAACTGTCGCAATCGTCTTTTCGTTGCCGTTCCGCGCGAAATCACTGCTCTAAAAAAGATTGTCTGGTACCATTATGTTTATCTGTACTTAGAGACCGCAAGGTGGGTGACCGAATTGCTTTGGCAGGGTCATTTATGGGTCTAATGTATCCCTTTGGGGCTAAATCAGGCCATACTTTTTGCCGTTTGGAGATATCGTATGGTTGACTCGAGTTATGGCTAAAAAAACACCTCGAAAGAGTCACAACGGAAAAGGAGTCGAAATCGGGACGAGAGCGAAGTGGGCGGAGCCCGCTCTGGCTGGTTTCTCCAAAAGTTTGAGCTTGCTCGAGGATGAGAGGAAAGGCAGAGGTCCTCAAGAGCGCGCGCTCTCTGCACACGCCGGGTGAGAGATAAGCGAGCAAGTAGAGAGGAAGCACCGCCCCTTTGCAGTTCTATTAGCGCACGCTCTTGAACCTTTGAAATGAAATGATTAATCGGAAAAAAATCCAAAAAATACGTTCTCGGTGTCAATCGACGCCTAAAATCAGGAACTATCTATCGCACCATGCCCGTGTTAAGAATTATCGTCGGAACATTTTCATTTCCCTATCATGAACCCTAAATCGATATTTTTTAGATATTTCTGATCAGATAATGCATGACGGGCATCCTGTCGTTTATATACACTAGTCGGACGTACCCAAAAATATTTTTTCCATATTTTTTGGATAAGTATTCGCTGCGTCATTTCAAGAACCAGATTTCGACGCGCCTCTTTCTCCTCCTAAGTGGGCGGAGCCTGCGGTCTCTATCTGTACTCAAGATATCTGTCGAGTGTGCATTGTCATTGGCGTTTTTGGACAAGTTTTCTGAGCCCGCACCTCGGCTTAAAGGAGGAGTAAATGCAAACGCGCGCCCGGTTGGAATATGTTTCATCAAGGGACGCACTCTCTTCAAGCCGCGTGCTATCTCGTCCCCTTCCCTGAGCTTTCCCTGATCTGGCTCCCAGCCAACTAGCTATAACTCTGTTCGGAATGGAGATATCAATGTGAAAATTTCGGAGCTTCTTATCGTTGAGGAGATCTATGCCGTGCATATGAAACCTTCAAAAATTGAATTTTGAGTTTACTCCTTCTTTAAACAGCATTCGGGTTCCCAAGTAATTTTTTTTGTCCCCGCAACTTTCCAAGGCAAAAAAGCAGATCGATGTGGTAACAGAGTACGGTATGACGTTCATCCGATCACACTCACATATTGGTCATAGTGCATCACGCTACCCAAGTCGTACGGGACACCGTAGTCATTTACTTCCCTGGAAGAAATGAGTAAAATTAATGTTAACATAATTTACGGTATACCAGCGATGCTGTTTCGTGAACTGGTCCTGATATTTATGTTTTATATTATGTTTGAAGACTTTGATGTAGTCATCTCGCTCGGGTCGAGACTGTTCATGCCAGATGCCGAGAGCGTGTCCTTCAGTGATTTTTGAATACGATAATGTCGGAAGTGATGTACCAATCTCGTGCGTTACTGTGCCCAGATCGGTACATCCGTCGCCGATCGATAATTCTTGCGCTCCGGATTCGTAGAATTGACCGACCTCGGAGTAGCACCTGGCAAGATGTGAATATAGTAGGAGACAGTAAGGTATTGCAGATGACGGTCGACAACGGTTCCTGAGTTCGAAAGTTCACAGTACCCATCTCCTCGGACGAAGCGTATTGAGGGCTTTCCGTAGGGCTCTTCGGGGTACCGCTTGAATCGTATGCATGTGAGCTGTTCCCACTTTTCAATTCCATCCTGTATCGCCTCCCAGGTTTCTGTAACGGTTTGACAAGATCGAATAATGAAGGATACGGTTTCAGATCCTAAACGAAAACTTCAACAATGCAAAATAGGTCGAAAGTGGACCGTCTGCTCATTTTCTATGCAGTCTAGACACAGTATTAAGCCCCGTGCAATTCGCTGGGCGTTTGCAAGAGAAAGGGAGAGAGGGAGACTCGAACCCCGGACTAGAGTATTGGTAGGCAAACGTGTTAACCACTACGCTATAGCGCTATCAACCTTCTGCCAGTGTGAAAACGAACATGAAGGACTGAGGACTGAGTTGACAATAATACGCAGAATCATTCGTTTGAGCTTCTAATGTTTCCTTTTTCCTACTCTCTGGTAATTCTTTCCGATTAGTTTCAGAGTAAAATTCCTATTTACTGTAATACAATTCGTCTCTCATGTTCTATCGATGATTGAGTATATTTCAAATTTATCGGCTTCGCTTCCAAACAACAATAACAATGGACGAAAAACAACTTCCACCGTATAACTATTCAAATTTAAGCGATAGAGACACGGAGAACAAACTTACAACGAAAGTAGTGGGGGAATAACGCGAAACTGAGAAAACAAGAGGAATGTAATTCAATAACAAATTAGTCGAGAAAATCGATCAATTTAATGGCTGAATCTACCCGAAAAATTGTAGTAGTTGTTGTCCTTCTCGTTGAGCCCGTGCGGATGATCTGGCCCGGCGCTGTCGTACTGGTAGTGTCTACAATGAGCATATTAAGCAAGAATATTTGGCAATTCTCTATTGTCTGGCCCCATCCCCTCTCATTTCGAACTTCACTACTCCCTCAGCTCATTCCCATATTTTTTAACAACTTTGGCCAGCTAGATTAAACAGAAAATTTGAGAAACTAGGTCGGGTGAGAACTATGATGCCGACATCGACATATCAAAGGCGGCCATTTCGTTCCTCAAGCATGACATCAACAAGCACTGACATTCAGACGCTCAGAGACGACGGAGGGCGTGATGAGCTTGTAGGTGATAACCTATAGATAAGAAGTTGTGGGGACAATAAACTACTAACTGCTGCGATAGAAATAAATCTACAATACGAGCTAATCGCCTTGCTGATGTGCGTGTGCGGCGCACGCACATCAGCAAGCCGATTAGCTCGAACTGTAAAGTAGTTCGTTAACTATATCTCATGCTCGAAATTAAATTTCGTTTCCGTTTTTGGCAGTAATGTACGCATGCTTCGCACTAATTAGTTATATTAAGAAAAACTAATCTCTAACCTCCTGTTACAACTTGTCGTAGGTGGCAGCATCGAAGAGGACGGCGTTGTTGAGCTTGTCCCTGACCTTTCCCTTGGATCACTTCTTCTTCTTCGCCTTGCCTCCTCCTCCTCCCTCCTTCTTCATCGGCGAATTCTTGCATCTCTCAGGATCCGCTTTCTTCGCAGTCTTCGGCGGCATACCCTGCGATAGTTAACATTATTCCCTCACCACGTATGCTAACAGTTAAATTATAAATATACAAGTAATACAAGCGTATCAAGGATTCAGCCGTCTTAAGCTGTGACTTGCCTGAATGGGTTTAGCCCTGACACCACTATGGATGCATTCAAAAGCCAAATAATGTTTCAGTTATAATTTCCGAAATTATAAAAGTAAACTTGCATACCGTTTTCTGGGAGAGAACACTGCTACTCCGGTTTTCTAAAGCGGGATGCGCGCCACTTTTGCGAAGCGGTGCGGTCACCTTACAACGCCACCTCCCGAAAGTATTCCTCGCAGCTTGCGACACGACAGCTTCGCGAAAGAGGCGCGGACTAGTTAATAACTCCGCGCAACTTTCGCGAAGCTGCAGCGTTTCATATATGCAGCGGCGCCGCAACTTTCACGAAGCTGCGCGGAATAATTTCGCGAGGTGGCGTTCTAAGGTGTCCGCACCGCTTCGCAAAAGTGGCGCGCATCCTGCTTTGGAAAACCGGAGTAGGCCAATTTCCGCAAGAACAACACAAAATGAGCGAGCATAGGTAACAAATAACCTCAAGATGACCAAGTTAAAAAAAACTAACCTCTAAATCCATCCAAAGTTGATTCGCGGCGCCGCCTCAACGCGCAATAGTGCCGAAATGCTTATGCGGACCCTGGAGGTTAAGTTAAACAAGAGTATAAACCAATTAAACACAATAAATAAGCAAAACAAGCAATTAAAAGTAACAGCTGATCGATGAAAAACCGAGCCGGAAATTCACAAGTCCGGCAAAAAGGAATCCGGTTAAAAGGATATCATGCCAAATCATGGAACTTCTGCACAAAACAATATTCGTTTTGGAGGGGAATTTAAATATTTTTGAACGAGTAGGCGGGGCATACTACGGTTTTGCTTTTTAACGTGGACCCTTGCTTTCTTAATACTGTGTAGAGTTGCGAGAGTGGGTATATAATTTAAAGTGCGTGGTATAGTGTATATTATTATACTAAGCAGTGGTACCGACTGAATTGATCGGAGAAATGAGAATACCATCGGATTGAGATATTCCTCCTCCTTTGTACGACGTATCGATCCAATAGCGGATGGGAAAGCGCCAAAGTGAGCTTTTGTCGGAATTGAGTGATCGCTTGACCGGGGGGAGCGTGGCCGGTCTTCTTGAACAATGCTTCGATTTTTTTCTGCCTGAAAACTGGGATCTCGATGCGAATGAAAGGATTACTGTAGGCTGATTATTGTAGAAAGGTTACGATAGCTCACCTGAGCATCCTATTCATCTGGGCTTCGCTGAGAATGATGTCACCCTCGAATAGGTACGGAAGTTTATCGGGTTTAACGGGCTTGTCAGCGCTTCCCACATCATTCAGGAATGATTGACCGAAGAAATCAGATGCGAGGTCCTGAGAGGAAAATAGCGTATCCCGTCAATCGTTAAGTACAATTACCGGATTTCCGTTTATCTGGTTCTGCAGGCTATTCAGCTCCGCTAGATTCAGGAGAAACTTCTCGATCTCTGTTTTATTCGCAAACGGAGACTTGCCGAGAAGCCGTTCATAGAGCTGGAATGTATGGAAGCCCACGTCAGCAGCGTGGCGCAGTGGAAGCGTGCTGGGCCCATAACCCAGAGGTCGGTGTATCGAAACCACTCGCTGCTGGTCTTTTTCCAAAATTTTAGACGACATACCGCTGGAGCTGAAGCTACCGTAGTCACCAGCAGAGCTGACGTGAGAAGTAACTTCATGATTGTGAAGCAGCTTTGGGTGATTTATCTCGATTGATTATATAGCGAGGTCGGGAGAGATATCATTGAAAACGCCCTGAAACGGGATGCTCCTTTCACTTATTTGACCTTATGTGATTGCACGGGTATGCGGGTGTGTCGTCATTATACCTTGTCCTCCGGTTTCGCCTTGAACCACATAGATAACATATCATTTTGATCTTACGCGATATCGCGGATACGTGCTCTCGTGAGATACCAAAATGTGTAATGCACTTCCGTATTGCAATGATCGGGGGTATACTTTACAAATATTTAAACAAATATCAGTTGCATGTCACGAGAGAATCGAACTGATTGTGGAATGATGGTGATTTATAGCTTCCGGGTTTTCTTTTTTTGGGTTCTTCCCAGGGTCATCTAAAACTCCCTTCTCACTTTGCCGATCACTTAGGGCTCGTCAAAATGGAGATAATTCAGTGAATTTATGGAATACTGCATAAGCACTAGGGGAGTATAGCCCATTGAATAGATACCGCTAGCTATCAATAGGAATTAAGAACGCTCGATAGCTGTTCAAAGTCCCTTGACCTCTTAGCCTCCTGTCGGAGTTTCACCCCACTCATCTGAATCTTCTATCGATTGAGAAGCATTCATTCTGGATCGGCATTGCCCATAGGTTCTCTAAAGAGCCAGTTGTATAAATTTACCATAAACATTCTCTACCCCAGTTCATTTCCAAACGCTGTGTAAGGCGACTTTCCTACTTCTACTTCTCATCGCAAGCGCCGATTGGTCGTCTGACTCTCTTCAGTTTGCACACTCTCTCGTCTGTCTGACCGGCGGGAGAGCGCAAACTGAAGAGAGTCAGACGATTTACCGCCGATTTACCGCAATCTAGCCCATGAAATACGGAAGGCCCGTGAAGTACATTTTCAATAAGAACACAAATACAAATGTTCAAATGCACAACTATTAGGTTGGTGCATAATTTTCGTTACAAGGTAGTTGGTTCTTGTGTTGAAGACCAAAAGACGAGAGAGAGAAGACTATTTTATTTCGGATGAGAATGAATGGAGAGAGGGAGTGAGGGGTTTATATACCCCTCACGAGCCGGGACATTCAGGGAAATGAGGATGGAAATGAATGGATTATTCTTCGGTTCAATTTAATTAGCTTCGTAATCGCACGTCGCCAGGCAAATCCAATCTTGTTGACCTTCTAGGCGACGTGCAACTGAACTCTCTCACGTAGATCAAAGCTCTCTCACATCTCTACCCAACTAAGGTATTTTTCAAATTTGCTGGCGAATGTTTCAACGGTATCAAACCCCGCTTGGGTATTATCTGAGGCAGTGTTAGGTCAAAACAATGATTAGTTTATACTCGATCGATCCAATACCAAACCGGCGAAAAAAAATGGTAAGTGAAAATTGGCAAAATTTCAATTTTTTTGGAGTTTTGACATAAATCATAGCAAACATTAAACGAATATCAATTAGCTCCCACCCTTCTGAGAAACTAATGAGTAAGTATAGTTACTTCCACTGACAACGTGAAACCGGAGTTTCGAGCTTCCACGAATAACTAGTAAGGCGAAATGTTCCGATTTCGTCGTTCAAATTTGACGGTTTTGACAGCAATTGCGAAATCTCTCGAAATGAATGATGAATCGTCACCAACGTTCTATGGTAGAATCCTCGTGATAGTTCATCTTACTATGCGTCTCTTGAGACCACACGCTCATCCAGCAAAAAAATCCCTATGAATATCATCTAAACCGGCCAAAAGCAACACCCTTAAATTCCTGAATATGTACCTATTTCGATAGATTGTTTTACGACTAATCCAGTTCACTCGCCACATAACGATAACTAGTCAACATACTTCACAAATATGGTGTTGTTTTTCTAGCCGCGCAAAGAGTGGTAATCAATCGAAAAATTTACAAGAACTTCCAATTCTCAGAATTTGGAGTGATGTCTCATCGGTAATTCTGATTGATGAGGTGCGATGCAATGTGCGCTACGTAGAGTACACATGCACTAATACCATAAAAGAAACCACATGATGATTGCTCAAGACCGAAGTTAGATAGTGCTCGAAAACCTTAATCAGGATTTTGTAACGACAATTATGCACCAGCCTGATACTTCAAAAGAGTACAACTACTTCGTAATACACTGAAGTTTATGGAGGACCTCTACGAGAAGGAATACAATGAGAAAGCTCCCGTCACGGAATACAGTAAGATCACTTTTCTAGTTCAGTGTATGAATGTAGGAAATTTTCAAAGATATGATTTAGCAAATTATGATCAAAACACTCTCTCGAACATTCAGAGGACTCCACCAACTTCAAAATTGATCCGATTTCGCTTGCTTTCTGGCACGTGGCCAAATGGGAACCGGATTTCAATGAGAAGAATCCCATTGTAAAAGAAGGAGAAAGGAAGCATACCGCTATGGCAAAGTTACTGAGCCATTAGAAAGAATGTAGGAAGCGATACACAATTATCATATACGCTTAATCAATTTTCGCCATTAATTCAAATTTACAATGAATTGATGGTATTCTTTTCATTTTTTTAGTATGTTAGGAACGCTCGCTCATTGTGATAGTATCTAGCGCGTGATATTCATCGAACAGATAAGCAGCATAAACCATTGCAGTATAAACATTGGATCAATGTAGTATAAATCGACGGTTCCCTCTCATTTCCATTCACATCCACAAAATGAAGACATCCATCCTATTTACTTGCCTTCTAGCGGTTGTCATTGCTGAGCCAGTAAATGGAGAGGAAGTTCGTTAATTACGACATATGAAGACAGCGATACTATTCTGGGAACCGATATTATTCAACGGCCGTTTAGGTCAAGCAAACACTCAAGAAGAGTATTCAACTGCTCCGTGACACGGTGAGAATGTCGGAGGAGATGATTGAGAACGGCTATGGCAAATCCGTTTCCACCATGAAATACGGTAGGGCGTTTTTTCCACCAGGGATTTACAAATATGTTTGTGTTCGAGATACGCTATCATGGTCTTTCTACTGTTTCAATACCCAACGGTATAGATAGTGTGTCGAATGACGATATCGTGGTTTCTTTTTTAAAATTGCGTTTCAATGCGTACTCCGGGGGAATGTACAGTCACAATAATTTCAGTGTGGACGTTGTAGATGCCACTTACCCTATCAAAAATCGCTTTGTACGATGTTTCGCAGATGACACTTAGGTTATTCACATACACGCAAAGTTGCGATAACTCAGTTCAGGGCAGAGATAAAACTTGAAATTTTCAGAGTCTCTTATCGTTGACGAAAGCTAGGCAATGATACTGAAAGAGTCAAATGTGTAGCTTTGTATTTGCGCCTCCTTTAACCACGCAACATCTGCTCATGAAGATTTTAAGAAGATGCCTCTCACTTCACTCGAAATCTGGCCAATCTCGTATTCTGGCAAGTGAAAAGAGGAGATGTCGGATTCGATGAGGGAAAACTGAATGGCGGAGAGAAGAAACTCATTGAAATTGCCAAGAATATTAGCTCGTTTCAGTAGCGGGGCTATGACACTTGACTTATTTTACACCTGATAAATAACATGCATTCAACTGTTTTGAACATTACATTTATATGATGCATCACAAGTGTTCGGAAAAAAATTCATTTTAAAATTTATCTTAGTGAACGCGAGGAATTGCTAAGCACAAATCCTTGTTTGACGATGAATTATTCGCTGTAGCGTCTCGCCGTGACAAGACCTTTCTCGTAGCAAAGGACGCGTTCTGAACGAACGAAACTATTTTGACATTGAATAGTATGATTTCGAATAAATATACATGAAGTATAGTTGGAACGAACGATCTTTTTGGCTTGCTCCTTCACGGCCCAGCCCCTGAAAATCACGGTAACATCCGGACCGTTGAATTCCCCATTGCCGTTTGGGATGAGATTGTAGTGCAGTAATTTTTAATCAATATACCCTTTTCACCACCGTTTTGACAATGATACTAGAGTCGGATCTTTATGGACCATATGGTTGAGGTAACACAGAGTTTTCTGTCCGAATGGATTGAGGCGCCTACTCGCATGGAAATGCCAACCATGGTATAGATTCCAGGGGGGGGGGGGGTGTCAAAAGAGCAACGGGGTGCCATTCGCTGGAGATTCGAGCTAGCCACTTGGTAGTTGGTTCATTGTAACCAGTATGTGCTACCCCACATTTACATATATAATTCTTGTCGCCAGGCTTTCATGAGTTTCACTCCATATCCATGAAGGGGTTCATGGTCCAACATTGCGAATTTGAATAAAAAATCATGATTAGATAAACAGCCAATGTCGTGACTAATCGATATTCTAGTACTCCAGTTACTACTTTAACCAAGTAACTTGAGTATGGATTGGTTACTATATTTGGTGTTTATCTAACCATGATTTTCCACTCAAATTGAACCCCTTCATGGATATGGAGTGAAACTCATGATCGCCTGGTGACAAGATTTATATATGTAAATGTGGGGTAGCACATACTGGTTACAATGCACCAGATAATACCCAAGCGGGGTTTGATACCGTTGAAACATTCGCCAGCAAATTTGAAAAATACCTTAGTTGGGTAGAGATGTGAGAGAGCTTTGATCTACGTGAGAGAGTTCAGTTGCACGTCGCCTAGAAGGTCAACAAGATTGGATTTGCCTGGCGACGTGCGATTACGAAGCTAATTAAATTGAACCGAAGAATAATCCATTCATTTCCATCCTTATTTCCCTGAATGTCCCGGCTCGTGAGGGGTATATAAACCCCTCACTCCCTCTCTCCATTCATTCTCATCCGAAATAAAATAGTCTTCTCTCTCTCGTCTTTTGGTCTTCAACACAAGAACCAACTACCTTGTAACGAAAATTATGCACCAACCTAATAGTTGTGCATTTGAACATTTGTATTTGTGTTCTTATTGAAAATGTACTTCACGGGCCTTCCGTATTTCATGGGCTAGATTGCGGTAAATCGGCGGTAAATCGTCTGACTCTCTTCAGTTTGCGCTCTCCCGCCGGTCAGACAGACGAGAGAGTGTGCAAACTGAAGAGAGTCAGACGACCAATCGGCGCTTGCGATGAGAAGAAGAAGTAGGAAAGTCGCCTTACACAGCGTTTGGAAATGAACTGGGGTAGAAAATGTTTATGGTAAATTTATACAACTGGCTCTTTAGAGAACCTATGGGCAATGCCGATCCAGAATGAATGCTTCTCAATCGATAGAAGATTCAGATGAGTGGGGTGAAACTCCGACAGGAGGCTAAGAGGTCAAGGGACTTTGAACAGCTATCGAGCGTTCTTAATTCCTATTGATAGCTAGCGGTATCTATTCAATGGGCTATACTCCCCTAGTGCTTATGCAGTATTCCATAAATTCACTGAATTATCTCCATTTTGACGAGCCCTAAGTGATCGGCAAAGTGAGAAGGGAGTTTTAGATGACCCTGGGAAGAACCCAAAAAAAGAAAACCCGGAAGCTATAAATCACCATCATTCCACAATCAGTTCGATTCTCTCGTGACATGCAACTGATATTTGTTTAAATATTTGTAAAGTATAACTTCCTAAAATAGTGTGCATAAATGGCTAAGCATGAAATCGGTGTAATATTCACCCGTTTAACAGGTGTCTTAGATCTGTCCATGACGTAAAGAGAACCCATCTCGATCGATCGGCATAAGCCACATAGTAGTTCTCTAAGAGTGTTGTCCCTAAAACATGCAACATATTGTTGGTTTATGAAAAGGCACCAGGTGAGAAAGGAATGAGATTACCTTATTGAATCGCGTCCTTGGGAATGTTCCAGCTTCATCTCGAACGATATAAGAGAAGATATCAGCTCCTACAATACAGTTCAAGGTACTGTTCTAGGTATTTTGTGACCTCAAAGTTGGATTCGCTCATATCTATTTGTTCCATCGATACCAGTACTTCGTCTGCAACCTATCCGCGTTGACTACGTAAATTGTTGGAGAACTGAAGTGAGACATAGAAGTGATGGAGAGCAATAGAATCGCAAGTACTTCCTCGCGCAGTCAATTCGATATGTGACAAAAATATACTCGGCAAATAATACGGAAGACTGTGCACTTCTGTTTCAATCATATGAAAATCGAAACTAGAGCTGGTTATAAAAAATAATACAAAGGAAACGACAAAGTATTGCAACAGGAAGCGCAAATTTAGCAGAAAAAGTGTCATGTAACATGTGAATGCCCACGATTTCACACAGGCGCGAGGCTGGCTGTCACCTAAAAAGTGAACGCTTATGACTCGCCGCGTTGCGGGCGCGTCAGTGCCCATTCCCATAATAATGGAAACAGCACAGATTGGCGAGAAAAAGGCGCGAAACGACTCGGGGTCTAATCAAAAGCTGGACAGTGGAAAGGATAGGCGAGTGAAAACTTAGAAAATAAGGAAGAGTTGCAGAACCATGGATGCGTCCAGTAAACAATCTTTTCTATCTCACAATTCGACCTGCGGGGCATTTGACTCAAGTCCTATAACTATATTCAATATGCTATCGACATGGTTACGACAATATATAAGCAATTATTTATCTTAACATCGATCAGTTCACACTATGCACGAGTGAGGCAGGGTCCGACTGATTTGGTGAGGTCGTTGAAGGAGAGCTTGTACAAGTCTCTTTGTCGAAGAATGCCTGCAATTATAGCATTTTGTTTTTAAACTGAAATTTCCGAATTACTGACCTGGACGCAGCACGCTGAAGGCCCCGCTGCAGCCACGGTACTGTAATGTTTTGCATATTTATTGTATAATATATTTAATAACATGCCATGCATGCCTACCTCATAGAGCACAATGCAGTCCGATGTGGAAACACTCGAGATACCGCGCTCGTTTTGAGTCATACTTTTCGGTATGTTATGGCATCCTGAGCTCGTGATAACGTGTTTGCTACCTGAAAAATGGTGTGTGAACTAACTTTCTCAAGACCTTGCGAATTATTTTTCCCTGCACGAAACTCAAACAATATGAACATATAGGGCAAGGAAATGTTGCTTTTCTGTGCACAGAATTACTGAAACACAAAATACGAATCAAATAAATTCAAGTGTACCTTCATGATTGATATCCGTGTAGAGGCGAACAGTGTAGATAGGTGACGAAATAGCGCTGGACGAGTCGTACGGGCAAGGGTCCGACAGATTTGGTTAGCTCGTCGAATTCAACGTAATCAAAATCGCTTTGAGAACGTGAGTCTGCAGTACAGTTTTCAATTAATCGGTATTGACACAGTGAAACTGACCCGGTCGCACCAAAGTTTTGCGTCCACCGCAGCCGTAATGCTGAAATGTATACTTCGTCAGTTTATCACAGGTCTCACGAGTCGGTGGAAGTATGCTCTAACATTTCGAAAAAGTTGTCTCCGATTTGGCTCATATTATAGTGGTAGAATACACCAGAGTGAAGATTTCGGAAAATATAAGTCATTTGTCCCAGAGCCGGCTTTTAAAAATTTTCCGGTTTTGCACCTGGATCTGCAGTAATTCAGCTCCCAGATGATCTAGAGAGATAGCACTGGTCTCAACATGACGGGAAAAATATGCTGAGAAATTTTTATGTTGACACCAAGAAGAGTGGATGACATTTATTAAATATTAGATACATTAGATATTTCTTGAACTGATTGATTTGAATGAGAACTCTCCGAGATTAAAAATTTTCAAAATTCGACTACCACACTATCACGAGTTTGGTCGAAAATTGCCAAATACAACCCGTCTCAAATCTGGTTTTTATATTTTTTCCAATATGTATTTGTATTCGTTCTTCCATATTTCATTTTAAAATTCTGCTACGCTCTCTGGCATTGCGCTGAAAATATTTTATTTTTGATGCATGGCACGTCTTTAATTTCATAACTCAATCAATTGTCATCCAATCTTCTTGGTGCCAACATGGAATTTTATCAGCATATTTTCCCGTCATTTTGAGACCAGAGCCATCTCTCTAGCTCATCTGGGAGCTGAATTACTGCAGATCCAGGTGCAAAACCGGAAAATTCCTAAAAGCCGGCTCTGGGACCAATGACTTATATTTTCTGAAGTCTTCACTCTAGGTTATTATACCACTATAATATGAGCCAAATCGGAGACAACTTTTTCGAAAATGTCCCCGAGGGAGTCATTTTTCATGTTTCGTTGCCGTCTGGCAAGGCGCCTAGCACGGATCCGGTGGCTAATATGTCGTTGCTGTGAGCGGAGGCAGTGGTAGTGCTGAGTGAAAAAGCCAGAGGGAAGAGCTGGTGGCGCTGAGTGGCCGTGAGTGCACAGCGCCGTGGCCTGAAATGACCACGCCCGACGGGGAGTCACGTTGAGTCTCGTGATTTCTGAGAGAGGGAAAAAGCGGATCGCCCCAAGAAGGACGTTTGTGTTCGAGCAAATGGCGAGTATCCTGACCTCAAAGAAAGCGAGAAATCGGAAGCGTTTTCCGGGAAAGGAAGGTTAGTGTGAGAAGGCACGAAAGTGCATAGAAGGAATCTGAACACACGCTTTTGTTGTTCGAGAAGTGTGTAGTGTGAACACAGGTGGTTGATTCGGTCGACCCTGTGGATTGGAAATATCCTGAAAGTGTGCTATGGAGGATAGTGAGATCCTGCCGAAGACGATCACTGAGGAAAGCGTGTGTACGCCCACCTCAGAAGCGATACCGAGTTCAAGTGCAACGGCATCGTCATCGAGTTCAAGTGCAACGACATCTGCATCGTGTTCAAGTGTGCAACTACGAGGGCGTCTACCCGAGTTTCGTCGAGTCTCGCAGTGCAACGTCGAAGAATAAACGAGCCCACAGAAGTAGTGAAGAATGACAGAATCCCTCTGACCAAAAGTGCTTCAACCGTGGCCCGTTGATTATTGCCTCGTTGTAATTGACTATTATGTATCAGATTCACCCCTCAGTTTGAATCTTGGAGGGAGGTGTTGTGTAAAGGCCCTGGCCTTGTACCCCATAGTCAATTAGCATACGTGTAGACTAGACTATCCCCCGTTGTCTCGAGTTGCACTCTCGCCCTCCTCTCCCCTCTGTCCATTAGCATGTCCCATTTACATGTGACCTCGTGCCTATTTAAGGATGAGTCCTCCCCATTCTATCGTCTCTGTCACTAGCGCAATGTGACCTCTTCTCTTGTCCCCTTTCTGTAGATAAAGTCTATTCCGTCTATGCTCCTGGAGTTCGGGGACAGGCCAACTACACAATACCGTGAATAATTTTGAAAATATTGAAACTATCATGCAATCTCCGCTTCTCATACCACACGAAACCTCACTCTGTCTGACCCGTGAGATAGTGTGCGACATTATAGACAGAATTCAACCTTCTCGCGTAAGGGGTGCATCACTTATCACTAGGGGTGCCGTGCGGGGGTTGAAAGATGACAGGGGTGCACCATCCAAGACATGGAACTGTCAGCACCCCATACCGATCTATTTTATAAGGCAATAACTAGAGATTATGATGTGCACTGATACATGTTGAACATAATTTTGGTTTATTTTTTTTAAATATCGAGGAAATACAGTTTGGAGAAAGTGACTTATTCAAAAACTAATAAAATGGAAATCCGTGATCGACTCAAGACTAATGATTGATCGATTCCACATGAACGTGCAAATGTTTCGAACTCACGCCCGTTTCGAACAAACACCTGTTAATATTTATCTATAACGATTAGGATTAATTATAGTAAATTTAGAGCGATGCAAATAATTAACACAATTACGAATATATCATTACATCGGACGATAAATTTTGATCGTTATATCGCATTTTGCTCAGTACTGTCGATCGCTTCCAAATGGACGATACATTCATTCTTCTTGGCTTCAGGGTGGAAATGAGCCAGAAAATATCCTGACTCATTGAATGGGGAGGACTCATTTCTTGCGTTAGCGTCTCCCAGTAAGCCCTCGTGCGGCCGAAATAGGGTGTTCTCTTATTTTCCACGAATAGTTTTATAGATTTGTCAAGATTACGACTCATCTTAATGAAGGTTCCAGTAAGACAAAATTGTTAATATGTTGCTTCCAAGACTTTTAAAAGTTGAAACTCACGGAATGAGCGATCAACCACTCTACTAATTTTCGCTTCGACATGTTGAACTAAGTTAAGCAGTAAAAAATGATTTACGTTCCTGTAATTTAAGACGTTTTACAGAGGAAATGTTATCCAGCATCTAAGGTGAAGTTTGTTTGTGCCCTACCACTATGGTAAATTTTAAATAAATGCATTCAGGAGACACTTTGAACTTTCCTTACAGTGTTTCGTGGTCGAATACACAACAATTGATCTTTAGAAACTGGATGCGTTTGAATCTTATATAATGAAATATACGGTTTATTGAGTTTGTGACTTATTGTTCTAAAAGTAAGTTGCAGTACATCAATAGTAGAAGATCGTCTAATTTTTGCATTTAAGCTTTTTCTGATCATCACTATTTGTTGGTATGCCTTTCGATATCTGTAAAATATATGTTTTTAATACATATTTTATCACACGTAAATGTTATTACGTAACAGATCCTGCATGATACCCAGTTTAGGGGTCCACCAAAATGTCCGCCTTCTCCCCCTGGCAGTACCAGCCTCTCTAATCAAATTTTGAAGTTTTTATTACATAACTAAATTAATTTTGGTTAAAAAGTTTCGCTCTTTTTTGATTGTTAAAGAGCTCGAGCTGATCTATCTTTTGTATGTTGATGCCTAAGAGCTCAGACTCACATGAACTTCGCTATACTATCAAATGTAAATTTATCGCATTTGGAAGCATAGCGAAGTTCATGTGAGTCTGAGCTCTTAGGCATCAATATACAAAGGATAGATCAGCTAACGCTCTTTATTAATCAAAAAAGAGCGAAACTTTTACCAAAATTAATTGAGTTATCACGGATCTCCTGTAAAAAGTAGGAAAGTGAGACCCTTTTAACTCTGAAACGGGTCACTTAAGATTTGGACCTCTAAGTAACTTTGGTAGATCTCTTCGAAAGCTATCTAATGATGGTGTTACTTGTCTAATTTGCATGAATTTAGGGCGAGATATTCGATACAACGTATTTCTTTTAAAAATTGGGACAAGTCCGCAAACTCCCTACTGAGTAGCGGTATGAGGAGGACAGCGTTATGACCAATGAACTATCACGCTATACTAAATCGACCATGGGGAATCTGAATCTGCAGTAAAATTCGTATAGTCAATTGAGAAATTTCGAGATCCAATTAAAAAAATCAGTTATTTTGACATACGAAGGTGAAGATGGCCCGTATGCATGCCAAAAAAGTTTACCAGATTGTAGAGGAGTTCATTACGCGTATTTTGTAAAAAAATTCTTCGATCTAGCTCAAGGACTTTTTGAGATAGAGCCCTTCAAAGTTGTAGGTCACAACTCCGCCCAACATGCAAATTTCACAAAATGAAGTGGAAATACGTTGCCCTCGTACTCACAATTCCTAGTCCGACTAGTTTCAGAGAAATACGAGAACAAAAATTTTTAATTGTCGCAACGGTTCCTGCAATCTTACAGGAAATCCGTGTTATGCAATTAAAACTTCAAAATGTGATTAGAGGTGCGGGTACTGCCAAGGGGAGAGGGGTGACATTTTGGTATGGACCCCCAGTTTAGCTTACTTCTGATTCATCTTTAATTGATTGTTGTTCTGAAAATAAAGTGTTTTCTACGCAATATTTTGAAACACGTTTCATGAATATTGTTTGAAGTTTGGATCGCATATCAGGTTGTTGCGAAAGTCGTGTCGCGTCATAGCGCTTGGACATTGTAGCGCCTATAGTCCTTACTTCATCTTTGGATATCATATAACTACTTATAATCGATGAGGTAATATATGGCCTTTCTAGCGCACTTTACTCCACAGCTGACGAATCATTTAGAAAATCGCAGTGTTAGACGAAAACCTGAGGAGTAAGGTCACGGATATGATCCTTTCTGCGTTTACTACTACTTTGAATAGGGTGATATGGCCAAATGAATAGCATATTCATAAACAGCATGAGACATGCATTACCAGGGCACATTAGTGGATAGCCAGGCACACATGCCTTTCTTGAAATTTTTAAATATTTCGGAATGGAGCTTGGACAAGAATTTTCGAATACATATTTTATAGTCTCATTTTAGTGCCGATGGATCTAGGAATCAATATTATTCGGAAATACATATATTCTGAAGTGATATACTTAAAATTCCAGTTTGGGGTTGGTGGAATATTTCCCCGGCAAAATTGGTCCTTCTAAAGAGAGATTCTCAAATTTGAAAGATGAAAACTACCATATTTGGCAAAATTATTGCTCGCAGCCGACTTAAATGGTGGACATATTGGGTTTATCTGAACAAGCCACCCTTCTTCTCTTATTATTTCACAAGAAATGTTTCAGAAGTCGCTAGTTGTTTTAGGGCTATAATAAATTTGGAACATATTTTTTACTCATTTTCACTCAAAATCAAATTCTTGAAATTTTCGGGTTTTCTATAGGAGCTTCACTAGGTTTAACTACATGGATATGGTATGCACCTAACATACATTATGAGGTTAGGGAACCTAAATTCCTGAGAAGCGAAATCAGTGTATTCAGTGAAATCAGTGGCACGCGACAGGACTTTCGCAACAACCTAATATAATATTCAGCTCCTTTCGTTGTTTTTACAAAATTACACGAAAGCAGCTCAATTTTAGGGTTGCTGTTCGTTTCTCATATGATTATCAATGAGAGCGTTCCAATTGTGATAAATCTGAATTTAGCTTTATTAGTGAACATAATTAATGCTCACCAAGCACATATTGTCGATCATTTCCGGCATCTCCTTTTGAATGACGATTCTGATAATGTCGCCAGGAAGAGAAGCAAGAGTAAGAGTATTATCGTTGTCGCGCTTCATAATTGAACTTCAGAAGTGACTGAGCAACGTGACGGCAAGGCTGGAGAGTGATGGCAGCGTTCGAAAAACGAGCGCCAAATAATCCCGCAAATTGCGTGCCACCCGCTTTTTTTGGTGCATAAATATTTTTGGAATAATAACACACCTCACTGGCGAGAGACTATATGAAAAAGGCTCATTTATCAATAAAATAAAAACCAGAACTCCACTATATCTAACGAAAATGTGTATAGTTCGAGTAATTCACTTGAGTCTCCACGCTCCTCTCTGACTCTCCATCCACTGATCGTACTGCTCGTTAGCACTTCCGTGTTGTTCGATCTATGATAAATACATTGTTGTTACGATGTGATATTGTGCAGAAATTGATATGTCATTATTGCAGGAAATGTAGTGAGGAAAGAAGTAGGAAGTTGCATATGCAGGAAGGGTTCGTGTTGTGCTGAAGCCCAGATCGACACTCTTTCAACTTTCATTTGTATTGTTTCAATGTGCCTTGACTAATCATTTCGAAATGTCGATCTTAAGATTGTCGCAAGCCCTAGAATTAGTGCACTCTAACTAACCTACTACCTATCCCGATCTTATTCGAACGCTATAAAATCTGGGTTTTAGCACAAGAGCATTAGGGAGTTAACCAGAAACGAAATTCTTACCGTATTGGCGATTATGCCTAGTGAACGCATGGCTTTTCGTATTGCTGCACTCCGAATCAATCCGATTGCATAAGACAGTAGGAACAGGGAAGAACACTAAATTATATGCACCGTATCTTTTGCCGAAACAGCTTACAAATCGTAGTGCAGCTGCCGCGAGTTCTCGTCGGTCAGCGGCCTTCTCAGTTAGAAACAAGTAAACGAGTGGTTGCAATGCCATTTCACATGCAAAACAGTACACCATCAGAGTAAACATCGAGTTGGATAGCTAAAATGATCATGAAGACAAGCAACGAATGTACCCTACCAGCACATTTTCCTTGACTTGAAATCTCGTTGAAAGGTCGGTTTCGATACGATTGAGCCGATTGTTTACCACTCTAACGGCATAGAGAATCATAAAAGTAGCATTGTAGCAGATCTAAATCTTCGATTTTACCGGAACGCATGACGTAATGAGAACTCCGCATACGAATGCGAGCGTTAGTTGAGGGTGAAAATCTGGATTGTGTTATGTAATGTTATTTTAACGGCAAACTTTTTATAATACACATTAATTTTGGTTTCAGCAAGATTTTGTTCTACAAGCAATATTTAGATGTTAAAAAATAACTTACAGCTGCATATGCATTCCACAATAGCAATTATAATCTAGAATAATTATAAAGTCAGGCAAATAATACAAATTACTTGCCAATGAACAGGCGAAAGTATACTGCGCTCGGAGTGAATGGAAGCGCTTCTCATAAGAATGAACGTGAACAGATGCAAGTAATCTCTCGAATGAGATGGAGGTGAGCGCGAGCCAATACAAATACCTGCAAAAAAATATTGTCGAAAAACTTAAAATGGAAACAAATTCGTAATGACAAGTGACTTACTCAGCAAAGTCGTTTAGTATGTACACATAATAATTATCTGGGTGATATTGCATCGGCAATGCATCCCTTGAGCAGGGACCTATGAAATTATTTAATCAATTCAAGATCAGCAGTGTAATATGATACAACTTACCTTGCTTGACACATCCCACAATGAGATAAATGCCTGCAGTCATCGAAACTATAACTGATACTGAGAAAATTCTAACTGCTGTTCTGAAAATAATGGAAACCGATTTACATTTCATAATCTTCAATAACCTGAACAAGGAATGAAATAGCGTAGCTTTGGTAAGGACGTAGATGATAAATGAGTAGATGCAGATGCAACAAGAGGAGCAGATGATTTCGAAAATCCCCAATAAAGTCACAATTCTCATCTATAATTCCATGCAATTGGATAATTTCGAAATTCAATTATTAATGTCGATTGAAGAGTAGATCAAGGGTACTATTATAGAACATGTAAATGCAATTTCAGGGAATCGATCATGTAAGTTGTTAATACTCTATGCAAAATATATTATTTTTTTGCGTTGCTGGAACACTCGAGATCTAGTATTATCGAGAGGAGTTTCATCAAGTATTGATATACAATCATGGTATTATGCAGCTGCCAAACCATCATTATCATTCCCTGGAGACATTAATAATTGACAAATTGCAGATGTTATTGGGGGACTGAACAACGTAGCGAAGCAAAGAACATAATTACGTGAATCAAAATTATTGAGCTACTCACTTCATGCATTATTTTTGAAACCTTACTTGCATGGAGAAAGACTACTTGAGAGAATGAACTTAATAATCAATTCGATGATAATATGTGTATGATTTACAGTTTAGTAGTTTATGAGAGGAATCGCGAGAGAACCGACCACGCCGCGGCGGTAGGAAAAAAATGTGCCCTATCTGGCGACAAATTTAATTACAAGTATTTCAAATGATGCTCTTTCAAACTGCGTCGTCAGAAATTCGATAACTGTCGTCATCGTCGAGATTCTGAAGGCCAAAGATGGTACTGTCACTTTTCCACAGTCAAATAGCGCTCACTAAAATGATCATAATTCCCTTCAAAATAAAGATAGAATGTCACTTTATTTCAAAAGAAATCTACCATCATGCTCTACAACTTTAATGTTGAAGTCATCATTCCTGGTCCTCACCCTGGTGCGGGGCGGTCGGGTGCACTAAAACTTTCGAAACTTTGGAAATCGGAAATACCTTTTGGGTTTTCATGTCTAATTTGTAGATCATACATGTGCCTAACTTGTCGCCAAAAATTAGCAAAATCGGAGTATGGATAAAAAAAATGGGCTCACTTTTGTGCGGCGACCCCAAAATGAGTTCTGCACAAGAGTACTTCGGTACCTTTGTCCAGAAACTTTTGTGCGGCGACCCCAAAATGAGTTCTGGACAAGAGTACTTCGGTACCTTCAATTGCCCTCATTTGGGTTCAAAATCGTTCACAATCTTCCAAAACAACATTCTAAGTTGATTCCCCCATGGTATAACACTTCCGTTGGTCAAAAATGGTCATCGGACCGAAAATGTGAAAATCGATATTGTGTCCCCCATTACCTCGTGGGATGGGCCCAAACGCACTAAATGGGTTTCAAATAATGAATATACATCCCTCGAGGTAGGTCAAAGAAAATGGGCTCCTGTAAATGTGATATTTACATAAAGTTTTCCGGTGAAATATGAAACAGTATAGCAACTGCGAAAATAGACCTAAAGACCCGAACAGTGGCTAGAAATGTAGAGCACGTTGAGCTAAACATTTCATCTGTTGAAAGTGAGTCTCTATCTTTTCGTTGAAGCGTGTAACAGAGCTTAGAAGTTGCGAAGAAACGGGCTAGAATCCCCCGAGAGCGCGTGCTCTAACCGTCTGCCGCTCTCGCCGCCTGACCTCCCTTTCCCTCCCCTCCATTTAGCGCTCTCTCGCGCGCCTCCGCCGCCGTTTTCTACCAACTTCCAGGCTCTGTTACACGCTTCAACGAAAAGATAGAGACTCACTTTCAACAGATGAAATGTTTAGCTCAACGTGCTCTACATTTCTAGCCACTGATCGGTTCTTTAGGTCCATTTTCACATTTCCTATACTGTTTCATATTTCCTCGGAATACTTTATGTAAATATCACGTTTACAGGAGCCCATTTTCTTTGAGCTACCTCGAGGGATGTATATTAATTATTTGAAACCTATTTAGTGCGTTTGGGCCCATCCCACGAGGTAATGGGTGGACACAATATCGATTTTCATATTTTCGGTCCGATGACCATTAGTGACCAACGGAAGTGTTATACCATGGGGGGAATCAACTTAGAATGTTGTTTTGGAAGATTGTGAACGATTTTGAACCCAAATGAGGGCAATTGAAGGTACCGAAGTACTCTTGTCCAGAACTCATTTTGGGGTCGCCGCACAAAAGTTTCTGGACAAAGGTACCGAAGTACTCTTGTCCAGAACTCATTTTGGGGTCGCCGCACAAAAGTGAGCCCATTTTTTTATCCATACTCCGATTTTGCTAATTTTTGGCGACAAGTTAGGCACATGTATGATCTACAAATTAGACATGAAAACCCAAAAGGTATTTCCGATTTCCAAAGTTACGAAAGTTTTAGTGCACCCGACCGCCCCGCACCTGGGTGAGGACCAGGAATGATGACTTCAACATTAAAGTTGTAGAGCATGATGGTAGATTTCTTTTGAAATAAAGTGACATTCTATCTTTATTTTGAAGGGAATTATGATCATTTTAGTGAGCGCTATTTGACTGTGGAAAAGTGACAGTACCATCTTTGGCCTTCAGAATCTCGACGATGACGACAGTTATCGAATTTCTGACGACGCAGTTTGAAAGAGCATCATTTGAAATACTTGTAATTAAATTTGTCGCCAGATAGGGCACATTTTTTTCCTACCGCCGCGGCGTGGTCGGTTCTCTCGCGATTCCTCTCATAAACTACTAAACTGTAAATCATACACATATTATCATCGAATTGATTATTAAGTTCATTCTCTCAAGTAGTCTTTCTCCATGCAAGTGTTCCAGCAACGCAAAAAAATAATATATTTTGCATAGAGTATTAACAACTTACATGATCGATTCCCTGAAATTGCATTTACATGTTCTATAATAGTACCCTTGATCTACTCTTCAATCGACATTAATAATTGAATTTCGAAATTATCCAATTGCATGGAATTATAGATGAGAATTGTGACTTTATTGGGGATTTTCGAAATCATCTGCTCCTCTTGTTGCATCTGCATCTACTCATTTATCATCTACGTCCTTACCAAAGCTACGCTATTTCATTCCTTGTTCAGGTTATTGAAGATTATGAAATGTAAATCGGTTTCCATTATTTTCAGAACAGCAGTTAGAATTTTCTCAGTATCAGTTATAGTTTCGATGACTGCAGGCATTTATCTCATTGTGGGATGTGTCAAGCAAGGTAAGTTGTATCATATTACACTGCTGATCTTGAATTGATTAAATAATTTCATAGGTCCCTGCTCAAGGGATGCATTGCCGATGCAATATCACCCAGATAATTATTATGTGTACATACTAAACGACTTTGCTGAGTAAGTCACTTGTCATTACGAATTTGTTTCCATTTTAAGTTTTTCGACAATATTTTTTTGCAGGTATTTGTATTGGCTCGCGCTCACCTCCATCTCATTCGAGAGATTACTTGCATCTGTTCACGTTCATTCTTATGAGAAGCGCTTCCATTCACTCCGAGCGCAGTATACTTTCGCCTGTTCATTGGCAAGTAATTTGTATTATTTGCCTGACTTTATAATTATTCTAGATTATAATTGCTATTGTGGAATGCATATGCAGCTGTAAGTTATTTTTTAACATCTAAATATTGCTTGTAGAACAAAATCTTGCTGAAACCAAAATTAATGTGTATTATAAAAAGTTTGCCGTTAAAATAACATTACATAACACAATCCAGATTTTCACCCTCAACTAACGCTCGCATTCGTATGCGGAGTTCTCATTACGTCATGCGTTCCGGTAAAATCGAAGATTTAGATCTGCTACAATGCTACTTTTATGATTCTCTATGCCGTTAGAGTGGTAAACAATCGGCTCAATCGTATCGAAACCGACCTTTCAACGAGATTTCAAGTCAAGGAAAATGTGCTGGTAGGGTACATTCGTTGCTTGTCTTCATGATCATTTTAGCTATCCAACTCGATGTTTACTCTGATGGTGTACTGTTTTGCATGTGAAATGGCATTGCAACCACTCGTTTACTTGTTTCTAACTGAGAAGGCCGCTGACCGACGAGAACTCGCGGCAGCTGCACTACGATTTGTAAGCTGTTTCGGCAAAAGATACGGTGCATATAATTTAGTGTTCTTCCCTGTTCCTACTGTCTTATGCAATCGGATTGATTCGGAGTGCAGCAATACGAAAAGCCATGCGTTCACTAGGCATAATCGCCAATACGGTAAGAATTTCGTTTCTGGTTAACTCCCTAATGCTCTTGTGCTAAAACCCAGATTTTATAGCGTTCGAATAAGATCGGGATAGGTAGTAGGTTAGTTAGAGTGCACTAATTCTAGGGCTTGCGACAATCTTAAGATCGACATTTCGAAATGATTAGTCAAGGCACATTGAAACAATACAAATGAAAGTTGAAAGAGTGTCGATCTGGGCTTCAGCACAACACGAACCCTTCCTGCATATGCAACTTCCTACTTCTTTCCTCACTACATTTCCTGCAATAATGACATATCAATTTCTGCACAATATCACATCGTAACAACAATGTATTTATCATAGATCGAACAACACGGAAGTGCTAACGAGCAGTACGATCAGTGGATGGAGAGTCAGAGAGGAGCGTGGAGACTCAAGTGAATTACTCGAACTATACACATTTTCGTTAGATATAGTGGAGTTCTGGTTTTTATTTTATTGATAAATGAGCCTTTTTCATATAGTCTCTCGCCAGTGAGGTGTGTTATTATTCCAAAAATATTTATGCACCAAAAAAAGCGGGTGGCACGCAATTTGCGGGATTATTTGGCGCTCGTTTTTCGAACGCTGCCATCACTCTCCAGCCTTGCCGTCACGTTGCTCAGTCACTTCTGAAGTTCAATTATGAAGCGCGACAACGATAATACTCTTACTCTTGCTTCTCTTCCTGGCGACATTATCAGAATCGTCATTCAAAAGGAGATGCCGGAAATGATCGACAATATGTGCTTGGTGAGCATTAATTATGTTCACTAATAAAGCTAAATTCAGATTTATCACAATTGGAACGCTCTCATTGATAATCATATGAGAAACGAACAGCAACCCTAAAATTGAGCTGCTTTCGTGTAATTTTGTAAAAACAACGAAAGGAGCTGAATATTATATTAGGTTGTTGCGAAAGTCCTGTCGCGTGCCACTGATTTCACTGAATACACTGATTTCGCTTCTCAGGAATTTAGGTTCCCTAACCTCATAATGTATGTTAGGTGCATACCATATCCATGTAGTTAAACCTAGTGAAGCTCCTATAGAAAACCCGAAAATTTCAAGAATTTGATTTTGAGTGAAAATGAGTAAAAAATATGTTCCAAATTTATTATAGCCCTAAAACAACTAGCGACTTCTGAAACATTTCTTGTGAAATAATAAGAGAAGAAGGGTGGCTTGTTCAGATAAACCCAATATGTCCACCATTTAAGTCGGCTGCGAGCAATAATTTTGCCAAATATGGTAGTTTTCATCTTTCAAATTTGAGAATCTCTCTTTAGAAGGACCAATTTTGCCGGGGAAATATTCCACCAACCCCAAACTGGAATTTTAAGTATATCACTTCAGAATATATGTATTTCCGAATAATATTGATTCCTAGATCCATCGGCACTAAAATGAGACTATAAAATATGTATTCGAAAATTCTTGTCCAAGCTCCATTCCGAAATATTTAAAAATTTCAAGAAAGGCATGTGTGCCTGGCTATCCACTAATGTGCCCTGGTAATGCATGTCTCATGCTGTTTATGAATATGCTATTCATTTGGCCATATCACCCTATTCAAAGTAGTAGTAAACGCAGAAAGGATCATATCCGTGACCTTACTCCTCAGGTTTTCGTCTAACACTGCGATTTTCTAAATGATTCGTCAGCTGTGGAGTAAAGTGCGCTAGAAAGGCCATATATTACCTCATCGATTATAAGTAGTTATATGATATCCAAAGATGAAGTAAGGACTATAGGCGCTACAATGTCCAAGCGCTATGACGCGACACGACTTTCGCAACAACCTGATATGCGATCCAAACTTCAAACAATATTCATGAAACGTGTTTCAAAATATTGCGTAGAAAACACTTTATTTTCAGAACAACAATCAATTAAAGATGAATCAGAAGTAAGCTAAACTGGGGGTCCATACCAAAATGTCACCCCTCTCCCCTTGGCAGTACCCGCACCTCTAATCACATTTTGAAGTTTTAATTGCATAACACGGATTTCCTGTAAGATTGCAGGAACCGTTGCGACAATTAAAAATTTTTGTTCTCGTATTTCTCTGAAACTAGTCGGACTAGGAATTGTGAGTACGAGGGCAACGTATTTCCACTTCATTTTGTGAAATTTGCATGTTGGGCGGAGTTGTGACCTACAACTTTGAAGGGCTCTATCTCAAAAAGTCCTTGAGCTAGATCGAAGAATTTTTTTACAAAATACGCGTAATGAACTCCTCTACAATCTGGTAAACTTTTTTGGCATGCATACGGGCCATCTTCACCTTCGTATGTCAAAATAACTGATTTTTTTAATTGGATCTCGAAATTTCTCAATTGACTATACGAATTTTACTGCAGATTCAGATTCCCCATGGTCGATTTAGTATAGCGTGATAGTTCATTGGTCATAACGCTGTCCTCCTCATACCGCTACTCAGTAGGGAGTTTGCGGACTTGACCCAATTTTTAAAAGAAATACGTTGTATCGAATATCTCGCCCTAAATTCATGCAAATTAGACAAGTGACACCATCATTAGATAGCTTTCGAAGAGATCTACCAAAGTTACTTAGAGGTCCAAATCTTAAGTGACCCGTTTCAGAGTTAAAAGGGTCTCACTTTCCTACTTTTTACAGGAGATCCGTGATAACTCAATTAATTTTGGTAAAAGTTTCGCTCTTTTTTGATTAATAAAGAGCGTTAGCTGATCTATCCTTTGTATATTGATGCCTAAGAGCTCAGACTCACATGAACTTCACTATGCTTCCAAATGCGATAAATTTACATTTGATAGTATAGCGAAGTTCATGTGAGTCTGAGCTCTTAGGCATCAACATACAAAAGATAGATCAGCTCGAGCTCTTTAACAATCAAAAAAGAGCGAAACTTTTTAACCAAAATTAATTTAGTTATGTAATAAAAACTTCAAAATTTGATTAGAGAGGCTGGTACTGCCAGGGGGAGAAGGCGGACATTTTGGTGGACCCCTAAACTGGGTATCATGCAGGATCTGTTACGTAATAACATTTACGTGTGATAAAATATGTATTAAAAACATATATTTTACAGATATCGAAAGGCATACCAACAAATAGTGATGATCAGAAAAAGCTTAAATGCAAAAATTAGACGATCTTCTACTATTGATGTACTGCAACTTACTTTTAGAACAATAAGTCACAAACTCAATAAACCGTATATTTCATTATATAAGATTCAAACGCATCCAGTTTCTAAAGATCAATTGTTGTGTATTCGACCACGAAACACTGTAAGGAAAGTTCAAAGTGTCTCCTGAATGCATTTATTTAAAATTTACCATAGTGGTAGGGCACAAACAAACTTCACCTTAGATGCTGGATAACATTTCCTCTGTAAAACGTCTTAAATTACAGGAACGTAAATCATTTTTTACTGCTTAACTTAGTTCAACATGTCGAAGCGAAAATTAGTAGAGTGGTTGATCGCTCATTCCGTGAGTTTCAACTTTTAAAAGTCTTGGAAGCAACATATTAACAATTTTGTCTTACTGGAACCTTCATTAAGATGAGTCGTAATCTTGACAAATCTATAAAACTATTCGTGGAAAATAAGAGAACACCCTATTTCGGCCGCACGAGGGCTTACTGGGAGACGCTAACGCAAGAAATGAGTCCTCCCCATTCAATGAGTCAGGATATTTTCTGGCTCATTTCCACCCTGAAGCCAAGAAGAATGAATGTATCGTCCATTTGGAAGCGATCGACAGTACTGAGCAAAATGCGATATAACGATCAAAATTTATCGTCCGATGTAATGATATATTCGTAATTGTGTTAATTATTTGCATCGCTCTAAATTTACTATAATTAATCCTAATCGTTATAGATAAATATTAACAGGTGTTTGTTCGAAACGGGCGTGAGTTCGAAACATTTGCACGTTCATGTGGAATCGATCAATCATTAGTCTTGAGTCGATCACGGATTTCCATTTTATTAGTTTTTGAATAAGTCACTTTCTCCAAACTGTATTTCCTCGATATTTAAAAAAAATAAACCAAAATTATGTTCAACATGTATCAGTGCACATCATAATCTCTAGTTATTGCCTTATAAAATAGATCGGTATGGGGTGCTGACAGTTCCATGTCTTGGATGGTGCACCCCTGTCATCTTTCAACCCCCGCACGGCACCCCTAGTGATAAGTGATGCACCCCTTACGCGAGAAGGTTGAATTCTGTCTATAATGTCGCACACTATCTCACGGGTCAGACAGAGTGAGGTTTCGTGTGGTATGAGAAGCGGAGATTGCATGATAGTTTCAATATTTTCAAAATTATTCACGGTATTGTGTAGTTGGCCTGTCCCCGAACTCCAGGAGCATAGACGGAATAGACTTTATCTACAGAAAGGGGACAAGAGAAGAGGTCACATTGCGCTAGTGACAGAGACGATAGAATGGGGAGGACTCATCCTTAAATAGGCACGAGGTCACATGTAAATGGGACATGCTAATGGACAGAGGGGAGAGGAGGGCGAGAGTGCAACTCGAGACAACGGGGGATAGTCTAGTCTACACGTATGCTAATTGACTATGGGGTACAAGGCCAGGGCCTTTACACAACACCTCCCTCCAAGATTCAAACTGAGGGGTGAATCTGATACATAATAGTCAATTACAACGAGGCAATAATCAACGGGCCACGGTTGAAGCACTTTTGGTCAGAGGGATTCTGTCATTCTCCACTACTTCTGTGGGCTCGTTTATTCTTCGACGTTGCACTGCGAGACTCGACGAAACTCGGGTAGACGCCCTCGTAGTTGCACACTTGAACACGATGCAGATGTCGTTGCACTTGAACTCGATGACGATGCCGTTGCACTTGAACTCGGTATCGCTTCTGAGGTGGGCGTACACACGCTTTCCTCAGTGATCGTCTTCGGCAGGATCTCACTATCCTCCATAGCACACTTTCAGGATATTTCCAATCCACAGGGTCGACCGAATCAACCACCTGTGTTCACACTACACACTTCTCGAACAACAAAAGCGTGTGTTCAGATTCCTTCTATGCACTTTCGTGCCTTCTCACACTAACCTTCCTTTCCCGGAAAACGCTTCCGATTTCTCGCTTTCTTTGAGGTCAGGATACTCGCCATTTGCTCGAACACAAACGTCCTTCTTGGGGCGATCCGCTTTTTCCCTCTCTCAGAAATCACGAGACTCAACGTGACTCCCCGTCGGGCGTGGTCATTTCAGGCCACGGCGCTGTGCACTCACGGCCACTCAGCGCCACCAGCTCTTCCCTCTGGCTTTTTCACTCAGCACTACCACTGCCTCCGCTCACAGCAACGACATATTAGCCACCGGATCCGTGCTAGGCGCCTTGCCAGACGGCAACGAAACATGAAAAATGACTCCCTCGGGGACATTTTCGAAAAAGTTGTCTCCGATTTGGCTCATATTATAGTGGTATAATAACCTAGAGTGAAGACTTCAGAAAATATAAGTCATTGGTCCCAGAGCCGGCTTTTAGGAATTTTCCGATTTTGCACCTGGATCTGCAGTAATTCAGCTCCCAGATGAGCTAGAGAGATGGCTCTGGTCTCAAAATGACGGGAAAATATGCTGATAAAATTCCATGTTGGCACCAAGAAGATTGGATGACAATTGATTGAGTTATGAAATTAAAGACGTGCCATGCATCAAAAATAAAATATTTTCAGCGCAATGCCAGAGAGCGTAGCAGAATTTTAAAATGAAATATGGAAGAACGAATACAAATACATATTGGAAAAAATATAAAAACCAGATTTGAGACGGGTTGTATTTGGCAATTTTCGACCAAACTCGTGATAGTGTGGTAGTCGAATTTTGAAAATTTTTAATCTCGGAGAGTTCTCATTCAAATCAATCAGTTCAAGAAATATCTAATGTATCTAATATTTAATAAATGTCATCCACTCTTCTTGGTGTCAACATAAAAATTTCTCAGCATATTTTTCCCGTCATGTTGAGACCAGTGCTATCTCTCTAGATCATCTGGGAGCTGAATTACTGCAGATCCAGGTGCAAAACCGGAAAATTTTTAAAAGCCGGCTCTGGGACAAATGACTTATATTTTCCGAAATCTTCACTCTGGTGTATTCTACCACTATAATATGAGCCAAATCGGAGACAACTTTTTCGAAATGTTAGAGCATACTTCCACCGACTCGTGAGACCTGTGATAAACTGACGAAGTATACATTTCAGCATTACGGCTGCGGTGGACGCAAAACTTTGGTGCGACCGGGTCAGTTTCACTGTGTCAATACCGATTAATTGAAAACTGTACTGCAGACTCACGTTCTCAAAGCGATTTTGATTACGTTGAATTCGACGAGCTAACCAAATCTGTCGGACCCTGCCCGTACGACTCGTCCAGCGCTATTTCGTCACCTATCTACACTGTTCGCCTCTACACGGATATCAATCATGAAGGTACACTTGAATTTATTTGATTCGTATTTTGTGTTTCAGTAATTCTGTGCACAGAAAAGCAACATTTCCTTGCCCTATATGTTCATATTGTTTGAGTTTCGTGCAGGGAAAAATAATTCGCAAGGTCTTGAGAAAGTTAGTTCACACACCATTTTTCAGGTAGCAAACACGTTATCACGAGCTCAGGATGCCATAACATACCGAAAAGTATGACTCAAAACGAGCGCGGTATCTCGAGTGTTTCCACATCGGACTGCATTGTGCTCTATGAGGTAGGCATGCATGGCATGTTATTAAATATATTATACAATAAATATGCAAAACATTACAGTACCGTGGCTGCAGCGGGGCCTTCAGCGTGCTGCGTCCAGGTCAGTAATTCGGAAATTTCAGTTTAAAAACAAAATGCTATAATTGCAGGCATTCTTCGACAAAGAGACTTGTACAAGCTCTCCTTCAACGACCTCACCAAATCAGTCGGACCCTGCCTCACTCGTGCATAGTGTGAACTGATCGATGTTAAGATAAATAATTGCTTATATATTGTCGTAACCATGTCGATAGCATATTGAATATAGTTATAGGACTTGAGTCAAATGCCCCGCAGGTCGAATTGTGAGATAGAAAAGATTGTTTACTGGACGCATCCATGGTTCTGCAACTCTTCCTTATTTTCTAAGTTTTCACTCGCCTATCCTTTCCACTGTCCAGCTTTTGATTAGACCCCGAGTCGTTTCGCGCCTTTTTCTCGCCAATCTGTGCTGTTTCCATTATTATGGGAATGGGCACTGACGCGCCCGCAACGCGGCGAGTCATAAGCGTTCACTTTTTAGGTGACAGCCAGCCTCGCGCCTGTGTGAAATCGTGGGCATTCACATGTTACATGACACTTTTTCTGCTAAATTTGCGCTTCCTGTTGCAATACTTTGTCGTTTCCTTTGTATTATTTTTTATAACCAGCTCTAGTTTCGATTTTCATATGATTGAAACAGAAGTGCACAGTCTTCCGTATTATTTGCCGAGTATATTTTTGTCACATATCGAATTGACTGCGCGAGGAAGTACTTGCGATTCTATTGCTCTCCATCACTTCTATGTCTCACTTCAGTTCTCCAACAATTTACGTAGTCAACGCGGATAGGTTGCAGACGAAGTACTGGTATCGATGGAACAAATAGATATGAGCGAATCCAACTTTGAGGTCACAAAATACCTAGAACAGTACCTTGAACTGTATTGTAGGAGCTGATATCTTCTCTTATATCGTTCGAGATGAAGCTGGAACATTCCCAAGGACGCGATTCAATAAGGTAATCTCATTCCTTTCTCACCTGGTGCCTTTTCATAAACCAACAATATGTTGCATGTTTTAGGGACAACACTCTTAGAGAACTACTATGTGGCTTATGCCGATCGATCGAGATGGGTTCTCTTTACGTCATGGACAGATCTAAGACACCTGTTAAACGGGTGAATATTACACCGATTTCATGCTTAGCCATTTATGCACACTATTTTAGGAAGTTCTTGATACTGATATGTTCAACGGAGAGGCATTGCTCAGGGATGGACAGGATGGGGAGCTGCGAGGTGAATTCAATGCAGCTAACTCGGTTTGAGAACGGACTGAATTGGGGTATTCTTGTCTTATTATCAGGTGTTCGACGATTCAAGCAATCATATCAGTGGTCATGGCGAACATTTTCTTGCCAATAAGGAGCAGTACTCGACAATGGTGGCCACACCATTTCTAGAGGAGACCAATCTATATGTATTTTCAGCAACTTACTGAACCTAAAAATGAGCAGGAAAGCGATGTTTCATCGGAGTATGATTCTGATGATGGTTCGGGCTCAAATGTCTCGTCTACTGTTGTCGGGAAAGCGCGTACAACTGAGGAGGAACGTTTGAAAAGGAAAATGAAGAGACAGAAATACAAAGGCAATTACGCATGTGATCAATGCGATAAATACTATAAGTGGCCACAAGATCTGATTACTCACAAGAAATGCCATTCAGGTGAATGAATTTTAACTTTGATTTTCGAAACTCAATTTCAGAGAACGAAAATGAGCGACGACCGTTCGCCTGTGATATTTGTGATAGCAGATACACGAACAATAAGAATCTGCTAGTGCACATGAGGACACATCTGGGAAAGTTTTAATCAAAAATTAGGACATTACGATCATTTTTAGATGATGAACAATCGAGGAAACCGTTCGCGTGCGATGAATGCAGTAAAATATACGTGGATATGCAGTCACTGCGCAGGCATCAACTGAAACACTTGCGTTAGTTGACGTTTTATTCATATATGTAGTTTTTAATTGTTGTATAACTTATGCCTTCCAGCGGATGATGACCCCCTTCGCGCTAGAAAGCACAAATGTGGTAAATGTGTGAAGGCCTTTCGCACAGCTACACACCTGAAAGATCACGAATTGACGCATACCGGTAATATATTTGATGATTTCCAATTGCAATGATAAGCAATTATAATTTATTAATTCAACTATTAATATGCAATCAGATGATAATGTTCCCAAACATGCAAGATCGTTTACGTGCGGCAAGTGTGGAAGGCATTTTCAGAGTAAAAATCGATACACACAACACGTCAAGAAACATCAAAAAGGTAATCATTTGAAGCCACAATTTGTTACTGAATGACATACCTTTGATTAAATCGTAAATTATTGGAAGACCAAATTCGTGTGTGCCTGAAGACCAAATTCGTGTGTGCCCAATTATAAAATTGTAGAATCTACTATGCGTTTGGCTGCACCCAATGGCGAGGAAGGGCCGGTTGGAAATAAGGAGGTAGGGTAATTATGCGATATGATGATTAACTCAATTTTTGTATTTCATTACATAAATTATTATGAATGCAGTTCTTACAATTACAGAATCAACTGCTCGACAAGTCAGAATCCAATAATTATGAGAAGGCTGAAAGATGTCTCGAGGATTCTGATTCGGAGTCCGGAGCATGGTCGGATGAAGATGCAGATGAGGAGGATGATGAAAGTACCGATGAGGAACAGTAATCAGCATGAAAAGACCAAAATGAGGATACTCGCAATATTCATTTGGTCTGAATCTGTATCTCATTACATCGTTTCCTATCGTACGGATGTTAAATATATATTCTGTGAGCAACTATTAATGCATGAAACCACGTTTTAGTTGAATACCTTGAATATACACTAAATACATATGTGAACAGAAGATGTGAACATGTCAAGCGCCCTTAGTGGGATTAACAATTTTTTAAACAAAGAATGGCGAGTAAAGCGCGTCCCACTTGTTCATCAGTTGGTCCGAGGGAGGGGAGCAGGAGAGGACACTACATAATAAAGAAGGCAGAGATAGACAGACAATATGAAAATCGCAGCCTTGAAGGCAATAAATATACTTATTTTCGAAGGTCAAAATCAATTCAAACTTTTCCTCGGTACTGATTACTTCGTTATGCATGAGGGACCCAGATTTCCATCACTACGTTTTACAACGTGTCGAGTGGCACCCTCTGGTCGTGTTCCCTTCCTTTCTCTGCCTCTCCCTACATCTATCACTCTACGTCGTAAACAAGTGCCGCGCTCTCCTTTCGCGTCTGGTCTGGTGTTAGGTCAGCTCTCTCCTCTCGCAAGTATCCACTCCCTCTCACTCCTCATTTGTGCCACACGTCTGTCAGTTGATCCATCTGTTATTAGCTTGTATTTCGCATTACTCTGTTGCGATTGTATTTTTTTGCATGACTGTCAGAAGTGTCTCTACATTTTCTCAAATATATCACTCGCTCTCTATCTTATTGTTTTCCGGAAAAACTCGATTCAACCGTTGATTGATCGCTCTCAACTATTCAATATTAAGAAATGGAGGGCGAAATTAATGATGGTGAACTGAAGCAGGAAAATGGAAAACGAAGAAGCCCAGAGGTGCTTATTTGAATATATATTTTTGTTATTTGAAGGTTTTGACAAATAGTTCGATATCAGACGCCCAAGCATGCTTCCGATCGCCTCACAGGAGAAGTTCAGAGCAACCAGGTTTCTTAGAACTACGGTAAATTTCCGTAAATTGACTGTATTCAGCGTTCGGATACAATTGAAAAATTGCTTTCACATATTCATTCGGTCACCCAGAAATGGAGGGTTAATGCAAGGCATGTGTAATATTTCATCATGTTATTTCTACCTTTCTCATTTAGCAATTCACTTCTTGGTGAAATATTATTCGGTTTGTGCGAATCAGTCGAGCTTGGTGCGGGAGTTATTGCGGAGAAAACGAAGCAAAGGCGGATTGATTCGTCGTTAAAATCAGTAAGTCTAATTTAGATGCGAGATAAGTACACCACGGGAATATAAGCATGATAATGATAACATACGAGTTTATAATGATAGTGGCTCGTTTTCTCAGGACCCCGATGCCGGAGTCGACAGCGATCTGTTTAACGTGTCTGATTCTGGAATTGGTACATCAGTGAAAGAGGAGGAGGCCGTATATGTAAGCAAGGTAAGAGCGAATTTAAACTGGCATTGATGACGTTCAATTTAATTAGATCGTTCCAACATTTGAACACATATTTGCATTTTTTTGGGATAATGTTTCAATTCTCAGCGTCCACGAAGATCGTGCTCCGTAAAATTACGACATAATTATGAAGCTGATGGAGATTCGTCGGATGATGATCTTGTGTCTGAAACTTGGTCAGATGATGTGAAATCAGAGGCACCTGATTCGATCATCATGGGGGACCACGGAGATGTGCCGTTTTTAAATGAAGTTGAGGACAACTCAGAATCAGGAGTTGATGAAGTCAGATCCAAGAATAACGATACGAGTTCGCAGAATGGTCAGTCACGTATATTTTTTTTGCGAAAAAACTATTTTCAGATAACGATGGACGAAACCCCTTGGAGTGTAAGCAGTGCGGAAAAGTGTTCTCAAAGCCTTACAATCTCAAGGTGCACCAGAATATACATTTTGGTTAGTTCATTATCTTTTCCAAATTAAAATGTAACTATTACAATGCAGTTATTTACAACAATGAGACGGATAGGTCGCTGATAATCTCATGGGAGACTGAAATTGGCGTGGGGCGCTGCAAATCATGCCTTGTCGTTAGATCATAATACTATTGTTTGCAGTTGATGAAAAGAAGAGGAAGCCATTTGAATGTGATGAATGCCAGAAACGGTTAACAACGAAACAATCAATGGACGAGCACAAAATGCGCCATTTGCGTGTGTTAAATAATTATAATTTCATATCATATAACTGATGGATGTACATTTACTGATAGTTGAATTACATTTCTGAAATAAATGTGAATGAATTTACAATACATTGTTTGGAATCGGATGAGAGAAAGCAATTTCATTGCGGGATATGCGGAAGGAATTTTTCAAATGCATTCAACTTCTCGAGCTAATATCTAATCAGGCGCTCATCTGAACTTGGCGTGACGGTGTACAAATACTGAATTGCACGAGCATGCCCAGAAATCACGCTTTAGTATGTTTGCTTAATCTCTATCTCGTTTCTCCACATAACTATGTATGTATAAAATTATGTTTGATAATCAATTTTGCGAAATTTGTCGGACTGCTGTATCGGCGTAGCTAAATGGGGAGCAATGTGATGCGGCTTTTTATAAAACTCATTCAAGCACGTATTTATTGCAAAAGAACTTATGAGAATTGGTCAACTTTGTAGGTCAGGGGAATCAAAAATGTAAAATTCTGAAAAAAAGGGAGAAACTTTTGAATCAACCTAATACTTGCAATATTTCAACTATATTATGCTAAAGGTCGAACATCTCCCTATATAACGTTATCAGGACAACAAGTGGAGATTTATGCAAAACAAACTATGCGAACTCAAATTTGGGGTCCGAAATCGAGCAAAACTTTATGACCAACCTAATATTTATGAGAAAATCAAAAAAAATGACAATGTTCAAAGTAGTACCATTAACGCTCGGATGCAATTGTGAGTACGATGCAATTATCATTTTAAAACTAACTTTGTGAATCACTTTGTGAATCGAAAATTTTTATTGAAATTATGTAGTCCTGCAAAGCAGCAATCTCTATTCTAGTAAGACATTTACAATCGAGCTTCAAGTATATTCAATTACATTCAATACTTTTCGCACTGTTCATTGATCAACAACTTTATCCATTTCCCTGATAACATCTGCAATTTGTCAATTATTGTATCCAGGGAATAAGATAATGATGCTTTGACACCTGCATAACATCATGATTCACTATCATTACTCGATGTAACTCTCGATTCTGCTAGAATTCTAGTGTTCCAGAAACACACAAAATATCATACAATAATCTATTCCTTGTAATTTACGTGTTATTATACCTTTGCTCTACTCTTAAAGTCAAGCCAAAAAAACCACCTAAATATTTTTATTTCACGTGTACAGATGAAGATGGTGAGTTTATTGGGGATTTTCGAAATTATCTGCTCATCATGCTGCATCTTCATCTACTCATTTATCATCTACGTCCTGACGAAAGCTACGCTGTTTCATTCGTTGTTCAGGTTATTGAAGATTATGAATTAGAAATCGGTTTCTACCATTTTCAGAATAGCAGTCAGAATTTTCTCAGTATCGGTAATCATTTCGATGACCGTGGGCATTTATCTCATTTTGGGATGTATCAAGCAAGGTATGTTGTCACATGTGGTAATGATAATCTTTAATTGATGAATTAATTGTACAGATTCCTGTACGAGGGACATATTACCGATACAACACCATCCAGATAATAATTATGTGCACATACTAAACGACTTTGCTGAGTGAGTCACTTGTCTATTCATCGCGGAAATATATTTGTTTAAGGTATTGGTATTGGCTTGCGCTTACGTCCATCTCTTTCGAGAGATTACTTGCATCTGTTTTCGTCCATTCCTATGAGAAGCGCTTCCATTCACTCAGATCACAGTTCACTTTCGCTTCTTCGCTGGTAAGTTTATTTCTCATTATATGATTTTAGATCTATATTTTAGGTAACAATCGTTATTGTGGAATGCGTTTGCAGCTGTGAGCTATTTTTAAGCATCTATTTGCATGTTGTGACCAGGGCTGAGTGTTGAGTAGAATAGAGTATCAAAATAATTTATTTTCAAATTTTTTTTTCAAGCAGATTTCCACCCTCAACTAACGCTCGCATTCGTATGCGGAGTTCTCATTACGTCCTGCGTTCCGGTAAAATATTTAATACAATGCTACTTTTTTCCGATTCTCTATGCCGTTAGAGTGGTAAACAATCGGCTAAATCGTATCGAAACCGACCTTTCAACGAGATTTCAAGTCAAGGAAAATGTGCTGGTAGGGAACATTCGTTGCTTGTATTCATGATCTTTTTAGCTATCCAACTCGATGTTTACTCTGATGGTGTACTGTTACGCATGCGAAATGGCTTTGCAACCACTCGTTTACTTGTTTCTAACTGAGAAGGCCGCTGACCGACGAGAACTCGCAGCTGCTGCATTACGATTTGTAAGCTATTTCGGCAAAAGATACGGTACATATCACGCCCCTCACGAGAGAATCGAGCTAACCAGGGAATGGAGGGAAAACCGTGGAATGAGTTCTAACCTGATTTAGTCATTCTGAGGCATGTCTGACACTACCCCAAAGTCTCATTGTGCAGACTTCATTTTGGAGCTGCCTACGCCGGGCATGATGTCGACAGCTCTCACTTTGAGCTCTCATATCTCGGTCACAGTGACAGATATAACAAAATTGATTTCTGAGATACCCCCACTCATTTTTCGAGCTCTATCGATCTATGCAGATCATTTTGCCTGAATGTCAAATTTAAAAGTGATGCGCAAGAGGTCAATTTTCTCAAAAGTGTAGGTAAAGAAGCAGCCCGTTTTCACGTATGTTGTAGAACTTTCCAAGGGCTATCGAATGAGTGGTTTGCGCAAAAAAATATCAGTGGTATAATTAGGGTTAAGGCCTTTTTAGTTTTCCCGATGATTTGAAGGCAATTCATTTCATTGTTCATACCGCTCATCTCACCCGGTCCACCAAGAATGATTGTCTTTCCTAAACAATTTCTGAAGAAAAATAACTTCAAATCATCGGGAAAACTAAAAAGGCCTTAACCCGATTTATACCCCTGCTATTTTTTGCGCAAACCGCTCATTCGATAGCCCTTGGAAAGTTCTACAACACGTGAAAACGGGCTGCTTCTTTACCTACACTTTTGAGAAAATTGACCTCTTGCGCATCACTTTTAAATTTGGCATTCAGGCAAAATGATCTACATAGATCGATAGAGCTCGAAAAATGAGTGGGGGTATCTCAGAAGTCAATTTTGTTCTATCTTTCACTGTGACCGAGATATGAGAGCTCAAAGTGAGAGCTGTCGACATCCTGCCCGGCGTAGGCAGCTCCAAAATGAAGTCTGCACAATGAGACTTTGGGCTAGTGTCAGACATGCCTCAGGATGCCCAAATCCGGCTATAACTCATTTCACGGTTTTCCCTCCATTCCCTGGAATGGCGATTCTAGCTCGATTCTCTCGTGAGAGGCGTGATATTTAGTCTTCTTCCCTGTTCCTGCTTTCGTACGCAATCGGGTTAATTCGGAGTGCAGCACTGCGGAAAGCCCTGCGGTCACTGGGAATCATCGTTAATACGGTGCGAATTTCATTCAGTTTGCTATATTGTAACCCGCGTACTCCATTAGAACATGCTAACCGTTGCATGAATCTGCATTACAAATCCGATTTCAATTTCATGATGCGTATTCACCCCGTTTTTCTCACTTCCTTTCTTGCAACAATGGCATAACAATGGCTCCACAGTTATAGTATCGTTTCACAATAACAACGTTTTTATCATAGATCGAACAACACGGAAGCGCTAACGAGCAGTACGATCAGTGATGGAGAGTCAGAGAAGAGTGTGGAGACTCAAGTGAATCATTCGAAATACACAGCGGCGCTCTTATATATTTGTATGGTCTTTGAATTGATAAAGACACAGAAATATTATTTCTCTAGTTTCTGACAGTTTAATGCTGTTAATACTCAAGTGAGGCGAGCAATTATTTAAAACGCCGCGTGTTTGTTCTGAAGAAACAGTGTCCGACACACAATTGGCGGGATTATTTGGCGCTCATTTTTCGAATGCATCCAACTTTCTCTCATATCGCCTCCACATCGTCCAGTGAGATTAAAGGTTCTGTCATGGAGCCCGGCGAAGATAATGCTCTCACTCTACTTTCTCTGCCCTGCGACATCATAAGAATCGTCATTCAAATGGAGTTGCCGGAACTGATCGACAATATGCACATGGTGAGGAATAGTTATTGTCGCTAGTCAATATCTACTACCAGATTTCACACAACTGGAACGAACTGGTTGCCAACTTGTTGGAGAAAGTGAATATGTTTCCTAAAATCTCTTTAATTTCGTGTAATTTTGAAAACACAAAAGTAGGAGCAGAATATTATATGCGATCCAAACTTCAAAGAATATTCATAAAACGAATTTCTAAATATTGCGGTGAAGTATATAAATATACATCAAAGGTAAGCTCTTATGTGTTCGGTATTCTGCAGGATGTGTAATAAATAATATTTACTGTGGTAGAAATGTATATTTTAAATTCAATTATCATATATTTATTTAATTCAATTTTTTTTTTTTTTTTTCAAAAGGCACATCAGCTATACCTCAGCAACATCAAAGGAGGCTCAGATGCATAATCAGACGATATTCTAAAATTGAAGTTCTCGAACTTAATTTTAGACAAATCAGTCACTTCTCATTGGACCGCTTATTTTATATGATAGGATCCAAGAGCATCCATGTTCTGAAAATCAATTATTGCATGTTAGATGAAGAAACACAGTAAGAAAAGTGCATTAAGTATATTATTGACTTTTTTTAAAATTAACAATTTAAAAAAAAATAGTTACTCACGAGTGGACTGGCGTGAGAACAAGCCACCTTGGGGCTCGTACCTTATTTTCTCTGCAAGTATCATGCAAATTACAGGAACGCAATTGATTATTTACTTGTTCCTAATTCGGTTCAACACTTAGAAGCGACAATTGACAGAGTAGATGATCGCGCGTTGCGTGAGTTTGAATTTGTTATTGAAGTTTTTGAAAGTAGCACCATTTATTCTCGCAGGTACATTCATTAATAAGAGTCGTAATTTTGTACGATCGATAAAACTGTTCGGACGATATAATGGGGCTTCCTAGTTCGGCCAAGCGAGGAATCAGGATATTTTCTGGCGCATTTCCATCCTGAAGCCAAGAAGAATCAATGTATCGTTCATTTGGAAGAGATCGACTGCGTTCAAAGTAACGTGTGAAATAAATATTGATCATTATCGATTTATTGTATTAATTTTGCGCTGCAATGAGTAATTTTGTTGTTTGGAATTGGTTTCATCACTGTTAATTTACGAGTGTGTTATTGATCAAAATAAATACGTTTTTGATATAATGCGGCATGACGCGATTGGCCTCATCCGACCTAGTGCCCTAATAACGAGAACAATACATGAGGCTTGTTACAGGTAACTTCATCAGCATGACTAATACTTGTTGTTTACATTCGATAAAATTGTACTCAAAGCGGAGATCTGGTGGATCCTACGTTTGGAGAAGAGATTACTGGGAAAAACTTCTTCAAAAATCAATAATGCCGGATACTGTCATGCGCATTACTGCCCAGCCATACCGAAAATAGTGCCTCCGACAGACGGAAATACTTAGCATTTGTACATTCACGTGGAATCGATTCGACCTGAGAATTGAGTCGACTAAGCTGATCCGCTTGATTTTGTTTTACTCTATTTGCATTTACTCTATTTGCATCTCGAAATTCTCGAAATAATAAACCATTATTAAACGCAAATATATCGACCCTTCATTAATTAAACAAAAGTTATATTGTCATTTTATTTTTGAAAATATACATTGACAAGTTGTTGTTCCATAAACCCACGTAAGTGCGACTCCTCATGCTTTGTGAGAGCTCCAGAGGATATAAAGCGTTTCCCACATTCTTCACATTTATGCGGGCGCCTGGCCTCCTCAGAATCTAAAATTATTTTAAAAAAACCTGTTTGCTTATATCAGGTTGTCAGGAAAGTAATTGTAGATTTTCGAATTTTCGATTCTGAGAAACCCCGTCCTTGGTTTCCTCCTGATTATCATATTGATGTTTATACTCTTTGAGTCCTTGAATACTCTTGCCATCGCACATTGGTTCAAGCCTTTCCATTTGGTGTTGAGGGTACAGGTTGAAGTCAAAAATATATCAATGCAGAGGTGCACTGATATCATTTTGGCCCAGCAATCCATGGAGAACTAATATATGGCAAATTATATGTCATGTGCGAAAAGTACGACATACGCACATCACCATACAACATATCACTCTGATCCGTAACGAAAGGCCTGTCTTAAAATTCAGTCATTTGTGGCATTGCCCCTTACGTAACGTCATCATAAATGTTTGAACTGTGCTTGTACCCGTAACAATAAACTTATGGAAACCAAATGCAGTAAAACTAAAAGCACATTTCGTGCTCAGCTTAAAATTGTATTTATATGTGTTTGCAATACTTCTGTCAAAACATGCAGCTTTCACCACCCTGAAGCTGAAATTTGAACGTCGAAATTCGTCTATATGACAACTTCCTGATTCCAGCATTGGTGAAAAGTCCTAACTTTTGTGGTTACATGTTAGAGCTATTCTAGATCTACCAGTATTCGGCTGGCTAAGTCAGGGGATAGCTCACTGTTGAGGAAATGTGTTCATTCATGTGTTCATTCGTACACCAAAGGTCGAAATTTTTGCAATGTTGACCTTTGTTCAACAATACTGAAAATCCATGTTTTCGAAAAGTAGAAATGGCGAGAGTTGAAATGTTTCTCAGTAATAGGGAAGTCCATAGTGTATCATGGAAGCGCACTTATGGAAAAGACAGTCTGAATAATCATCGAAGCAGGAAACATTATCTGTTGACAAGTGTTAACTCGGTAGGAGTTGAATTAAATTGTGTGTAAATCGTGCTGTGTTGAGGCAAGAACGGCCTTAGACCTAATTTTCGAAAGAACTGTGAATGGACTTCTCACTACACTGTATGAAAAGTTACAGCCATTATTCCCTTCAAAATACACTCAATTTTTAAGGGTCAAATCGAGCACACTTAAATGACCATAACTTAGTTTAAAATGACGATAGAAAGTCATTCTTTTTTTATAAAGAAAGCTGAAAACATTCTCTACAACTTTTACATTGGACAATTCATTCCCTGTGCATTTCCTTGTGCGGGGTGGTCGAGTAACCCAAAAATGACCGAAATCTGGAAATCGGAAAACCCCCCTGAATGATTATGCGCGTTTTAAAGACACAATATGTGACTAACTTGACGCCAAAAATCAGCCAAATCTGAATGGGTATAAAAAACGGGTCTCACTTTGGCTCGGTGCAATAAAAACGAGTACCAGATCAAACATCATTTGATGCTCCAATTGGCAGTAATTGGCCTCAAATCAATCCAAAATCATCTAAAACAATATTTCGGATTGTTGCTGGCCTCATTACAACACTTTTATTGGGCCAAAATTGCAAAATAGCCTGAAAATTGAAAATCGATTTACAGATCCTTCTCATCTTGTGAGATCAAGCCTTATGCGCTAAAACACTTTCAAATAACGTAGAAATGTCCCTCTAAGCATCTGGAAGAAACGGGGCACCAATAAATACGAAATTTATACTAATGAATCCAGTGAAAGTCGTAAAACTGTACTTAATGTCAACGGGGTCATAGGGACCCGACTCATAGCTAGAAATGTAGAGTACGATGAGGTAAACATTTCATGTGTTGAAAGTTAGCTTCTATCTATTCATTGAAGCGCGCTAGGGAGCGTGAAAATTTGTAGAAAACGATGGTGGAGGCGAGCGAAAGAGCACCAAAGGGAGGGGAGAGAGAGAGAGGTCAGGCGACGAGAGCGCCAGACGGTTAGAGCACGCGTTCTCGGGGGATTCTAGCCAATTTCTGGCCAACTTCCTAGCTCTCTAGCGCGCTTCAATGAATAGATAGAAGCTAACTTTCAACAGATGAAATGTTTACCTCATCGTACTCTACATTTCTAGCTATGAGTCGGGTCCCTATGACCCCGTTGACATTAAGTACAGTTTTACGACTTTTACTGGATTCCTTAGTATAAATTTCGTATTTATTGGTGCCCCGTTTCTTCCAGATGCTTAGAGGGACATTTCTACGTTATTTGAAAGTGTTTAGCGCATAAGGCTTGATCTCACAAGATGAGAAGGATCAGTAAATCGATTTTCAATTTTCAGGCTATTTCGCAATTTTGGCCCAATAAAAGTGTTGTAATGAGGTCAGCAACAATCCGAAATATTGATGATGTTTGATCTGGTACTCGTTTTTATTGCACCGAGCCAAAGTGAGACCCGTTTTTTTATACCCATTCAGATTTGGCTGATTTTTGGCCTCAAGTTAGTCACATATTGTGTCTTTAAAACGCGCATAATCATTCAGGGGGGTTTTTCCGATTTCCAGATTTCGGTCATTTTTGGGTTACCCGACCACCCCGCACACGGAAATGCACAGGGAATGAAATGTCCGATGTAAAAGCTATAGAGAATGTTTTCAGCTTTATTTCTAAAAAAAATAACGACTTTCTCTCGTCATTTTAAACTAAGTTATGGTCATTTAAGTGTGTTCGATTTGACCCTTAAAAATTGAGTGTCCCAAGTTTGGCCTTCTGAATCTCGAAGATGACGACAGTTATCGAAATTCTGACGACGTAGTTTGAACAAGCATCATTTGAAATACCTTAGCCTGCGTTTACGTCGGGATACGATGAACTTTGTGCTACCGCCGCGGATGGGTGATTCTCTCGCGATTCCTCTCATATAGTGCAGGTTGACTTCTTCTTTCGAAATATGCAAAGAAAATCCGCTGCAAGTTTCCTGCGTGATGTCGAAAAAATTTATGTTTTGCTTGAAAAAATGGACTTTTTACCATAACATTTTCAATTGGCCTTGCACATAAAAGCTGTCAACATAAAAGTTGTTCAAAATGATTTTCCACACATTTTAAGCGCATTGCCACCTTTCTAACTCAGCTGGGAGCAGAGATACGGCACAAAACCGGAAAATTTCTAAAAGCCGGCTCTGGGACAAATCACCTATATTTTTCGAAATCATCACTCCAGGGAATTATACTACCATAGTATGGGCCAAATTCGTGATACAAATTTTCAAAATGTCCCCGCATACCTCCACTGACTCGTGATACGTGTGATACATATGTAAATATAGCCGAAGACGACCCGCGCAAGAGACCATATGAATGTGAAGAATGTGGGAAGTTCTTCACTGGAACGACAGCCCTCTCGCATCATAAGCTATCGCACCAACGTTCGTTTTGTTATGATTTCGTTGACAAATATTGTCAGCACAAATCTTGTTTACCGGACCAATCGTGTCAGCATTCGCTTATATATTTAATTAAATACGTGTAAAGTTATCAAATTGAAGTGGATGAGAAGGCGCGTAAACCATTCGAGTGTGAAGAATGCGAAAAACGGTTCACTGGAAAGTATGCAATGCTAATGCACAAACGATCCCATCTACGTGAGAGCCCATTTGTATAGTTCTTTTCTCTAAATTTTATATTTTTGATCAATTTAAAACGCTGTCTCCGTAAGAACGGAGGGGTAGGTGGCACATAGCTTCAAAATCATCGCAGGAAGTTCAAACTTTGGGGTGGGAGTGCCTATGGGTGGGATACACTTCAGCCATAAAATTAGACCCAAAAGTTGATCTTTGAACTTTTAGATCGAAAATTTTTATCTTGATTTTTGTACCATGTGTTATACATCATTCGAAAGATCATAAAAAGTTACTCCGAAATCCAAGTTTCCGTTATCGTAGAGCGTCGGCTATTCATGAAATCGATAATTATGTAAATTTTTCGAATTTTTTGAACTTTCAGAAAAATATTTCGACATGTTCCAATTGCGGCTACCCCGCAAAAACTTGAAATATGGTGTGAAATTTTATGCTGAATCCGAAAAAAAATACCAGGATAAGGTACGAGGTACCTTTCACAAGCTGTGTTTGAAAAACTAGCACGCAATTGCCGACGCGGGTTCGATTCCGCCAACCGACATGAACTTTTTGCCAACTTTTTTTCTCGCTTCTATGGTCTTTTATGCGGTAATTTTGTCTTTTGGTGAACTGTTATGGATATTTCGTGTTGTTTTAAATGTTCTCGCTAGCTTTCATACTACACATTTCTTTATCGGCATTACAATCTTCCTGAAACATAGTCAGTTTTTTGCAGGAGGTTCGATTTCCAGTCATTTACGAAGTTGAGAAGCTGCTGAATCTATAAACAAACCCAATTTGATAACATTTATTCATTATATTGAACCTTTGCGTTGATCTGGGCTGTTCTGTGATCTTCCACCTTTCCATAATGGACAATTTTGTCAGAAAAGGGCGCGATATGGAATCGAAGATTCTTCCTTTCGAGATACCTATTCATGGTGGAATCGGGTCTGAATAAGCTGTTTTTTTCAAAAAAAAACTAGAGTCAAAACTTACAGATGCTCAATGTTCGTTGAATAATCCTTTTTTAGAAGCATCTCCTCTTCGAACTTCCAAGTCGCATAGTCTCGCATACTCAAGTAGCCATCGCGATAAGATCAAGACAGAAAGAAGAGACGGCTCCATGAAGGACGCGAAGAAGAGAGTGAAGAAATGCAAAAAATCAAAGAGAGCCGACGACGGCATGGAAACATGCGAGAATAATGATGAGGATGATGAAGAGGATATCGATGATGGCATTGACGAAGGAGTGTTCGAAGATGAAGAGTTCAAGAGCGATGATGATCGTAGAATCTGTCGTGAACAATCTCGGCGAGATCTTTGAAATGCAAGAGCCTGCTGAACTCATGCCTGAGGAATTGACGGCTCCCAATGGAATGGTCGAAAGAAGTCAAGCCGTAGAATGAGTTCTTTGGAGTTCAGTCTGAGGAGACGAAGAAGCCGCGTGGAAAATACGGAATTCTCGCTGCTAATCAGAACCCTTCCATTCTCCCATCTGATAGGCCGAAGCTGCGTGGAGCACACGGAATTCTCGCTGCTAATCAGAACCCTGATGTTCTTCCTTCTGAGAGTCCTCTGGAGATCGGTTCATCCGAAATCGTCTCGGATAAACAGATTTCTGGAAGCGATGTCCTTGATATTCATCACGAAGAGTCAAATGTAGTGGTCAGATCCCGCCGTTATGCAGAGCTACACTAGTATTTTATGCATGTCTATCGTACTCAATGATGTATTTTTTCAAAATCCTTTGTAAAATAAAGTGTAGTGTGAAAGCTAGCGAGAACATTTAAATCAACATGGAATATCCAAAACAATTCACACCTATTGAAAAAAAGACAATAGAAGCGAGAAAAAAAGTTGGCAAAAAGTTCATGTCGGTTGGCGGAATCGAACCCGCGTCGGCAATTGCGTGCTAGTTTTTCAAACACAGCTTGTGAAAGGTACCTCGTACCTTATCCTGGTATTTTTTTTCGGATTCAGCATAAAATTTCACACCATATGTCAAGTTTCTGCGGGGTAGCCGCAATTGGAACATGTCGAAATATTTTTCTGAAAGTTCAAAAAATTCGAAAAATTTACATAATTATCGATTTCATGAATAGCCGACGCTCTACGATAACGGAAACTTGGATTTCGGCGTAACTTTTTATGCTCTGATGTATGATGTATAACACATGGGGCAAAAATCAGGATAAAAATTTTCGATCTGAAAGTTCAAAGATCAACTTTTGGGTCTAAGTTTATGGCTGAAGTGTATCCCACCCATAGGCACTCTCATCCCAAAGTTTGAACTTCCTGCGATGATTTTGAAGCTATGAGCCACTTCCCCTCCGGAATCTGACGTTCTTAGGGAGACTGCGTTTTAACTACACAAATACAATAACGTCTAATTTTTTTTTTTAAATATTTCCAGCAGACAATGATCCAAACATCAAATGCAAGTGTCCAATCTACGGGAAGTTGCTTTCCAATGAAAACTCTCTCAGAATACACCTAAAAGTAGTCCATGTCGGTGAGTGGCATTGCTACTGTTTAAAGGAGGAGTAAACTCAAAATTCATTTTTTAAGCTATCATATACACTGCCTAGAGCTCCACAAAGATAAGAAGCTCCGAAATTTCCACATTGATATTTCCATTACGAACAGAGCTAGTTGGCTGGGAGCCAGATCAGGGAAAGCTCAGGGAAGGGGGCGAGATAGCACGCGACTTGAAGAGAGTGCGTCCCTAGGTGAAACTTATTCCAACCGGTCGCGCGTTTGCATTTACTCCTCCATTAACGGTGTCATTTTTGTAACTGCATGCGCATGTTTTGTTCGCAGAGAAGGACCCCGATGCGGTGGTAGAAAAGCCGTTCAAGTGTGAAGAGTGTGGACGCGCGTTTCGTCGTGCTGACTATCTCAGGGGGCATGTGAAGCTGCACGCTAGTGAGCTACCTTATGCCACGATTATGTTAAGAGACCCTCCACGAGAGCGACTGAGCAGGGGGGCACGGATGGTGAAAATATCGATAATTCCCAAACTTTTTTTCTGAAATGTAGGTTCGGAGAGATTATCAATGGCAGCAATAACTAAGGTCTGGGGTCGATTTTGAAAAATTTTCAGGTACCCCTCATTTTGAGGTCAAAAAATGAAGTTTCTTCAAAATACATGTGTCATAAATAATTTCAAAAAAATAAAAATTTGGGTGATTGGTATTTTCGGAATCTACATGCGTTTCTGAAGCTTCCATAAATTTTCCAGAATTAAAAAAAAATGGACCCTTCGACTTTTTCGAGCTTGAACGTGCCCAACTCGGGTAATACCACGAGTCAGCGAAATTACAATCCCATATATATGAAGGCTACGGCATTCAATCATTCATAAAACGTAAATCAATAATCAAATCAAGTATAATAATCATTAATCAGCCTATGGGAGCTTGAACAGGGCCGAAAGTTGAATTCGCAAAAATTCGAAATTTCATCTTCAACCATAAGATATTGATGTTATATCCTCTTCAAAAGTAGTAAATCGAAGTGTGGTTGCATCCATAATAGTGATAGTAAATATCCGAAACATTTTTTCCAAGAATTGTGACCTTTGGCATATTCCGATTTGGCGATTGGTAGCATTTTCGTCCTAAAAAATTCGTCTCATTTCTATCGAATCTGTGTGAAAATCAAAATGGATATTCGTATTCAGAGCGCCGAAATACACTAGAAACATAGGTTTTAGCTGACAATTACAGTAAAATTTGAAAATTGATTTTCTCAATTTCGAATTTTTCCAATTTCAACTTTCGACCCTGTTCAAGCTCCCACAGGCTGATTAATGATTATTATACTTGATTTGATTATTTAGTTATGTTTTATGTAGGGTTGAATGCCGTAGCATTCATATATATGGGATTGTAATTTCGCCGACTTGTGGTTTTACCCGAGTTCGGCATGTTCAAGCTCGAAAAATCGAAGCGTCCATTTTTTTTCAAATTCTGAAAAATTTATCGAAGCTTCTGAAATGCATCTAGATAACGAAAATACCAATCACCCAAATTTTAATTTTTTTGAAATTAGTTATGACACTTTTTGTGCCATTTTGGTTTTTTCAAGAATAACTCTTTCTTTTGAATTTTGTCGACCTCGGGTTTGCATATTCGGTTTCTACAAGTGAAAATACACCAGATCATCTATATTAAATTTATTTTGAAGAAACTTCATTTTTTGACCTCAAAATGAGGGGTACCTGAAATTTTTTTCAAAATCGACCCCAGACCTTAGTTATTGCTGCCATTGATAATCTCTCCGAACCTACATTTCAGAAAAAAAAGTATTGGAATTATCGATTTTTCACCATCCGTGGACTTGTTACGTTCTCTCATGGAGGGTCTCTTAAAAGAAATGTCAAGAAAACACCAACTATTACATATTCTTCAGCTGATGAAAAGGAAAGGAAGCCGTTCGAATGCGATATTTGTGGCGAGCGATTCAGTCACAAGCCTGTTCTTGCGCAGCATAAGATCGTCCACTAGCGTGATTATTTTCATTTAGATTTTCACAAATTTTGTCATTTTATTTAATTTTGTATCATATTTTTCAATTCATAATTTTTAAAGCTGATAACGATCCTCGCAAGGAAAAATACGGCTGTGAAGTGTGTGGAGCGACGCTCGCGAACAGACACTCGTTCAAAAGACATAAACTGACCCATGTTGGTAAGTTTTGTTCAGTTTTTTAATGCAAATAATTGTGTTCATTTAGATATGAGTGAGAGGAAGAGTTTCGAGTGCAAAATTTGTGGAAACTGCTTCACAACTGCATATTCATCGAAGCTCCAGAATTCGTGGGATTTTAATCAGTGTTTAAAAAAACAAATTTGATGAATTATATAATAATAATCGTTTTAGATAAAGAAGGCAAGGAGAAGAACCCATTTGAGTGTGTGGAATGCGGGAAGAGGTATACAACTAAAACACGACTACGGCAGCACAAGATCAACAAGCATTTGCGTCAGTATATTATTACAAATAGTACCTTTTTTTCTCAGCAGATAATAGCATTTTTTATAGCTCCCGATGATCCCCAAAGGAAGAAATTTGAATGCAAATACTGCGTATTCAACTGCATTCAAACGACATAAGCTAACGCATCTTCGTGAGTTTATTTCGCATTTTACGTATAAATTAATTTAAATAATCTTTCAGCTGATAATGATCCCCGACGGGAGAGGAAACACAAGTGTGGCAAATGTCGGAAGGCTTTTTACACATCGTCGCATCTCAAAGATCACTTGCTGACACACCTTGGTAATATTAACACACAAGATATTAACTACTTCATTTTAATAGAAACGGATAACATGAATCTGTCTCATTCAGATGACGATGTCCTCAGAAATGAAAGGTTGTTCACTTGCGAGAAGTGCGGAAGGCACTTTCGTAGTAAGAATCGATTCACGCAACATGTCGAGAAGCACACATCTGGTAAGCGAGTAGAAACTTTCTAAAGAACATTTTTAGGTACAATTGTCAGGAGATCATTTTCTGTCTTAAAATCGTATACAATTATTTTATTGTTGCAACTAATATGTTGCGAACACATAAGGGGCTTAATTTCAGTATTTTAGTCGTCCTTTGCAGATCCTAACCTTAAAGCAGCTGAAGGGAAGGGCATGAAAGTGGATGGAGTTGCTACCGAAAATGTGGGCAAAAACTTTGATCTTCATATTCTTTTTTTTTAGTTTTATAAAGCTTTGAAATATATTTCAATTTGCAGGATCAACTGCTTGGCCAGCCAGCAGTCAACAATTATGATGATGGAGAAAGTCATCTCGAGCATTCAGATTCGGAGCCCGGAGCATGGTCGGATGATGATGAAGAGGAAGAGGTTGAAGAAGACGATGACCAGGATGGAAGCAGTACCGCTGAAAAAGATGAATCTTAATTGGACGCCTAATACGATATTATTCAAATGCTATAATGGCCTGATTCTGCGTCTCTTTGTCACGTTTCTTAACGAATTTATGTAACACTACTTGAATTTCACAAGTAATTTCTAAACGTATTAAGCAATTTTGAATAAAAAAAATACGCTGAAATTTACAGAAATGTGACAAAAATAAGAGATGCCCACAGGCGTGTTTTCGCAAACTTTAGAACCACCAGACAGTTGGGAGAGGAATGGCTCGATAATCTCCCATTGTTGAACGGGTTAACTCAATGCCCCCAAAAATATACCTTCCTGACGCTCAACAATTCGAAGCGTTCCTCTAATTAATGGAGAAGGAATGTGCTACTATCTAGTTATGAAACAATGACCCAGATTTCCAACACGATGTATTACAACTTGTCGTGTTTCCGTTCCTTCCTCTGCCTCTCCCTACTATCTCACTCTATGTCGTAGACAAATGCCGCTCTCTCATGTCGCGTATGTTCTGGTGTTAGGTCAGCTTTCTCCTCTCGAAAATATCCATTCCCTCTCACTCCTCCTTTGTGCCACACGTATGTCGGGGGGCGGACAAAAGCCCAACCGACAAAAGCCCAACGTATCGTTGTTCGCTGGAGTTTTTATTTAGCTACTTGGGAGCTGTTGCATTGTTATTAGTATACCCTCTACTACATCACCCTGATTAGATCCCCTAACTATGCGATCTTGAATTTCACTCTTCACCAACGTATAGGGGTTCATGGTTCAAAATTGATAATTTGAGTAGAACATCATGGTTAGATAAACACCAAATGCCGTAACCAATTGGTATTACAGTAGCCTAGTAAGTACTCTAACCGAGTAACATTGGTATAGTTTTGTTATGGCATTTGGTGTTTATCTAACCATGATTTTGCACTCAAATTCTCAATTTTGAACCATGAAACCCTATACGTTGGTGAAGAGTGAAACGCAAGATCGCCTAGTTAGGAGATCTAAACAGGGTGAAGTAGTAGAGGGTATACTAATGACAATGCAACAACTCCCAAGTAGCTAAATCAAAACTCCAGCGAACGGCGATACGTTGGGCTTTTGTCCGTTGGTCTTTTGTCCGCCCCCCCCCCCCCCCCCGTATGTCAGTTGATCCTCTTGTTAATAGCCTGCACTTCGTCTTTACCTGTTGAGTATATGCATTACACATGCCTTTTGCGAAAAAGTATCACCGATTTTCTTTAATCATTGATATATCTTATTGTTTTCCGGTTTTTCTCAATTCAATCGCTGTTTATTATTTCACAGCTGTTCAATAATTAGAAATGGATGGAGACAGAAGGTGAATATTTCAATTTTTTTATAAATTATTTACATATTTTGACAATGTGTTCGATATCAGACACTCAAACAATCTTCCGATCGCCTCAAAGAAGATGTTAAGAAGAACCAAGTTAGTACTTCCGGAAATGTTCCAAATGTTTTGTATTCAGCGTTCGGATGCTATTGAAAAATTGCTTTCTATAATTCAATCGGTTACTCAAAATGGGAGGAAAAGTGAAAGGCATGTGCAATGTTTCATCACGCTATTTCAATCTCTGTCATTTAGAAATTCTCCCATTGGCGAAATATTATTCGGTTTGCGTGAATCAGTTGAGCACGGTGCTGAATTTCTAAAGGCAAAAGCGAAGCAAAGACGGATTGAGTCGACGTTGAAATCAGTAAGTAAAATGTATCTTTGCAATACGTACTACATACACGAATTATGCAAATATGTGAATAAACAAATTCCGAAATGTATTTCTCAGGAAGCCGATGTTGGAGAAGGCAGCGATTTGTTTAACGTGTCTAAGTCTGGCATTGATGCATCCGTGAAAGAGGAGGATCAGGCAGATGTAAGCAAGGTAAGAACGAACTTACGCTAACATTGATGAAGTATCATTAGATGTTTGTGTCTCTGAGCACACTTTCAACCTTTGATTTGTATGTAATTTCAGAGACCAGGAAGATCGTTTTCAATCAAATCACGAAATGATGATGGAGCGGACGAAGATTCATCGGAGGAGGAAGATGAGTCTGAATCTTGGTCAGATGAAGTGAAATCGGAGGCTTCTGAATCGATCGCCATGGAAGATGACGAAGACACATCATATGTAAATGAAGTTGAAGACAATTCTGAATCAAGAGTTGAAGAAATTGAAATGAATAAGATGGAAGATAAATCACATAACGGTAAGAATAAGCCAGTAAATGTTTTTCAATGCATAATTATTTGCAGATGGTAATGAAAGAAACCCCTTAGAATGCAACCAATGCGGGAAAGTGTTCTCAAAGCCGTACAATCTCAATGTTCACCAGAAAATACACTTTGACAAGTTTTTTTTCTTTTCCAAAATATAAGAACAATATGGAAACAGATATGTAGCTGATAATGTCAGGACATACTAAAAGCTAAATTGGGAGGTAATATACACCTTGTAGTGAGAGCACAAAGCTATATTTTCTTTACAGTTGATGAAAAGAAGAGGAAGCCATTTGAATGTGTGATAAACGATTTACTACAAAGCAAGCAATGGAACAGCATAAAATAGGACACTCAAGTAAGTTAAAACATTGATATCATGTCCATAGCTGAATCAGATTTCGACTGTAAAACATCATGTTTAGAATCGGATGACGGAAAGCAATTCCATTGCGAGCTGTGCGGAAGGAATTTTTCTACTGCATTCAACTTAAAATTACATACACAAAAGCATTCATGAAGGTTATTCTTTTTTGACTTTCATAGAGATAAACAGTTCACTTCTAAATGCCGGTAACTGAACCTATATTTTGTGCTCTTTTTTCGACCGCTCGACTAGCGAGGTAAAGCAAAGAAGATGGAAATAGTGATATCGCTGTAGAACCAAAAATAATAAAAAAAATGTTGTTTAAGCGGATCAAATCGAGCGCAAGAAGCTCGAGTGCGATGTATGCGGGAAGGAATTTTCGAACGCATTCAATCTAAAAGTACACCGGCAGACACATTTATGCGAGATTCTCTACTTTTTTCGAAGATAAGATATTTGGGATCCATGTGTGTCATACAATGTATTTCAGTGGACAAGAACAAGAGAAAAGTGTTTGAATGCCACATTTGTGAGAAGAAATTTAGCTCAAAGCAAGAAGTGGAGCGGCATAGACGGCTTCACAGTAGTATGTACATCTACATATTTATATTTGAATTAACTTTTATTTTCGCTTTTATTTTTAAACAATTTTTTTACAAATACATTTTGCAGAAAATGCGGAAGTAAAATATCCATTCACATGTGATCAATGCGAACAGCGATTTGCTACTAACTACAATCGTCAAATGCATATTCAGACACATTTAGGTAAGTGCTTCCAGTAATATTGTGTTTGTATTTGTAAAAATAGTAATTTTAAGTCGAGGAGAATTCAAGAAAACCTTTCGAGTGCAAAGAATGCGGTAAACGGTTTTCAACGAAACAAGGAGCAGCACGAGCAACTTCACTTGCGTGAGTTTTGATTTTAAAACAAGCAAATTACTAGAAGCTTCAACTTCATCATAAAATCGTAATCAAATTGTATGGTTGATATTAAATTTCGCAAAAAAAATAACCAATTTCATAACAGTTATTTCTAGCCGACGGAGATCCCGAGAAAGCACTGTACAAATGTGAAGAGTGCGGGATGGTTTTCGCCCACCCGTCTACCCTCCGATGGCATCGGAAATCCCATCTCGGGAAGAGTGTCAAATGTGTCGAGTGTGGGAAGGAATATGCAACTGAGCGGTATCTTCGAGCCCACAAAAACACGCATCTTGGCGAGTTTAACACAATTATATTTTTACAATATTTTTTAGTTGGAATGTATTGTTGTAGTCACTTGACGGGTGTGCATCAAACGATTTCATTTCACCGCGCGATTTGACTTTTATCATTTGTTTACAGCAGATGACGATCCGCGAAAAATCAAATACGAGTGTGAGATTTGTGGAAAGAGACTCTCTGGCAAAGAATCAATGCGCAATCACAAATTGGCACATCTTGGTGAGTTTTCATCAGTATCTTTGATGCCGCCATTAGATGTAGTGAGCGGAGAAATTAAGGAAGGCAGTCAATGTCTGTTTTCAGATGATGATGATACAGAAACAGATTTCGTTTTCGAATGCGACATCTGTAGACGACGGTTCTTGAAGTCCTATCTGTTGTGGAAACATAAAAAAAGTCGTGGGTGTAAAAAAATGTAAATATTATTAACAATAACATGTAGATGCCGAGGATGTTGAACGCAAGAAGATGTTCGGGTGTGAGGAGTGTGGAAGGAAGTTTCTTCGAAGAAATCGTCTAAATGCTCATCTGAAATTAATGCACAACATTGGTATGACAAAGAATTTCTGCTAAGTCACAATTCATTTCACATTTTGCAGTTGCTAATTGGGAACCACCAGCTAAGAAGTCGAAAAACGGAGATGTCCAAAGCAAACACAAGGTAACGACATGTTTGTAGTGCATATTTATCAATTTTTTACAGGACAACGCGAAGAAATATTCAAGCAGTGATAACGAAAGCGACGAATTATTTGAATCAGCATCAGACTCAGAACCTGGAGCGTGGTCAGATGGGGATGAGACGGATGAGTGACATTTCTCAAAGTTGTCTAAAAAATTTATCCAATGTTATCATTGAATTCGTTCTTTTTTGTTTTCATGTTGCCGCTTCACCATATACAATTTTGTTGATAAATTGTTATGTTTCCAAAAAAAAAAATTACATCACTGGAATAAAACAAAAATATGGTCATAATTTTATCTGCATTTCGGAGTATTGAAGATTTTAAGATGACACAGTATTTCCAAACAAAGTACAATACATTTTAGAATGTGAATTACTAGTGATGCATCGGATCGATCGAATCTCTCCTCGAGCGATCACGAATTCTCAGTGCTATCATAATCATTGACATTACTGCATTTCGATAGCTCGGAGTGGTCAGAATGAGAAATATCGTGTGAAAGCTCGCGTGGCAGAGTTGAATGCACAGCAGCGTGTTGGCGAGATCCAAATTGTAAAAATATGTACATTTTGGTGTAAAAATACCTGGAGTGAACAGGAAAAATGCTTGGGAGTACACGCAAATGGAAACTGGTACGAGTTGGATGACGAGTGGAATTCCGAGCTGGTGAAAGGAATAATGATTTAATTGTTAATCCGTAACAACTGAATTGGCGCTATGTTTAAAATTACCTGCATGACTAGCAAATACATCAGATTTTGCTGCATCTTCCTGGTTTTCTCGCACATTGACGATTCCTGCTGGAAACACTCAACATTGTTTAGAAACAAAAGTACAGTCGGCCAGTATATAATAATGGGAATTCCGTGAAATCTTCAACCAACTTTCTTCGACAACATCAGAAACGTTTGGCAGCCAAAGTAGGTGCACGCTGTTGCCGCGACCGCTATTGACTGCACAGTAAATTACACGCAACTTCAATGAGTTTCGTAACTCAAGCTAACTTGTTTGTGAGATGAGACAATCATATTTAAATTTACTTACAACTAAGATAGGAATAAATATAGGGAATCCATTGATGTGCATAGTGTACGCCACGCCATTCAGTTCATATTCGTCGAGTAGCGACAGTAGGTAGTATTGATGCTGAACAATTAATTATGCACTATTATTTAACATTATTTAACATAAATCTGTAAAGTCAAAATTACGACATGATTCTTCATTTGAATTCACCCTCGCAAAATTGCCAATTAAGACTTTAAATTGAATCTTGATTTAATTATTTGTTCATTGACAGTTATTTTCAGATCATACATTACTGTTTATTACGGGTAATTTGAGTGGGGGCGTAATGCAATTGGTCACGTTCTACCGCAAACCGCACCGCTCGTTGTGAAAGTCTGTAACAAATAAAGGTGTACCTCATCGATAAGGTATTGCTGGATGTCCTGCTGATTCGCTGGGCTTGCTGCTCTCGCTGCGACGGGAATTTCGAGAACTGCGCATACGAACAGACGAATGCAGAATTTCGTCCACTTCTGTATTGATTTGGATGCCGAATCTGAGACATTTTACTGGAAACTGACGGATATTTCACGTTTATTAGTCAAGCTATAAACAGTGGCGTATTTGAAGTGAAGAGTCAGGAAAATGGACTGAGCAACTTGTGTCATTCCTTGGAAGAGCAGGACCTGACATATAATCGTTGATCTGTAAACACTATACCCTTCTTCTGGGAATTGTTGTCTGATCCATACAAATATCGCGTAGGATAGGGAGGATTGTAAAAATATGTTTGTAGTTAGTTAGCTCACAGTTCCGATGTGTCGCGTGATTCCTGAATCGCATAACAGGCCACGACAGATGAACGATGTTAGCGGGAACAGATAGATCGGACAGAGCAGAAATCCCCAGATAATGTCGAGACTCAGAATACACATCTGAAATAAGCGATTTTCTGTATCCAAAACCTTTTAAAAATACAATAACGACAGTTTAGGTTTGCGATTAGAGTTATACCTGCATCAGCATCAAGTAACGCGAGAGAGGTTTTCCACTCTCCGGTGTCCTCATTAGCATCAAATATATGACACCCAGACTGAGAACGATTGTGAGAGCGCCTGAACAACATCAAGTTTATACCGTCAATATAAACATGATGAATCCACTCATTAAAGGAGGCGCAAGTATAAAACTAAAATAAATACTCCTTCATTACCATTGCCGTGCTTTCCCCAACTTTTTTTTGAAATTTTCACGCATTTATCTCTGCTCTGAACTGAGTTATCGCAAATTGGCTGATTGTAAGCCATGGACATCAGGGAAAATTGTACAGGGAACGAGCGAGAGAGCGCGAAGAGACGAGACCCTCTCCTTTCTCGAATCGCGCGCGGTTGGTGAGACTCCTCCTTTAAGGACTGCCTCACCACTGCTATGCTGGTATATCGGCATGAAGGAAATCCAATACAGAGCGAGCGTGAGGTTTGTCATCTTGATGTAGACGTTAAATCTTGAACATGAGAATGAGCTGATTTGTTTAAGTCGTGCCTCGGATTGAGCAATTATGAGCGAGGTGTAAATATTCAAGTCTTATTGAAGCAATCAGCAGAATTGATTACTATGTTACTATTTAATTGAATTTAAATGTGCAAATTGCTACCCACACCGCTCGAAGCTCAGGCGGCTTTAGAATTTTTAAAGAAAGCAGAGAATCTGGCAAATTGTACTTTATACTTGTTTTATATCATTTCATCATTCAGAACAATGCATTAATCGTGCAAATTCTACACGAGTTTCGAAATAATTGCTGCACACATCTATGCGGAGAAATCTTCCCACACTGTTGGAGTATACAATTTCACCGCTATGCCCTCATTACATCTTACAATGAATTTTCTCCTCCTCCTATCCCTCTTCGCCTTCTCCGCTGGAGCCACACTCTCCTCAACTAACCCACTCGTCCTAAAGATAATCAATGTGAGTAGGCATGGAATAGTAGATAGAATTATATTTCCGATTCGCTCATTTACAATATTAACTGCAGAATCTCCTCGCAGAAAAGCCAAGCACAAACGCCGACTGGAGCAGTTTTGTGTATGTTTTAATAGTATTTACTATTTCCTTTTAATGCTTTAACGACATACAAATCAAAAGGTTTGCGATGTGTGAATAGCACAATGGAATTACATTACCACGATTGCACGATTGTGGTTGTTTGCGTTGCGTTGCATACTATTGCCACTTCGAGGACAATAATGGTTGCAAGAGCCAGTGTAGAGAAAGATCATCGATTGCCGACTTTGGAAAGGTAATTTTGCTATCTTTTTTTCCAAATTAATACAAAACCGTACCATCTTTTCCTTCGGAAACTGGACCGTCCGGATATAGCGAATGTACATGAACGAATAATCTAGACAAATCAACATTTATAAATTTTCAAATCATATTTTCAGATTGATGAACTCCCAAAAAATCCTACGCTACCAACTACCCAGGACGAATGCGTGAGTTAAAGTTTTAATATGTCTTTAATATTTTTATTTTTAACATTTCGTTTAAATATTTTTGGCAGACGTCAGAAGCTTCTGATTTACATAGCTCAATATGTTTGCACCCCTGACAGCAATCCGTTAATTCAATGAAAATGTATATCTCACAATTTTTAGGTGCTCTCTACTGAGCTTGGATGAGCAGAAAACTCGAGGCATATGTTCTTCCCTCTGCAAGAATCACTTTTCCTATCCCAATGGAGTGCAGTACTTCACGGAGATGTTGGCCGCATTCGAACAGTACAATGAACTTGCAAGAAACAAACCTCGGGGTGAAGACGTCACACGAAGTGCGCCAACGACCGTATAAATTGTGTCAATGAAGTTTCTTTACTCACACAGATCATATCAAAACTGTAGATATTTGTATGGCAAATTTCACTATTATGGGAGTAATTTGCGCAGGGTGATAATGTTTGTTCCGGTCTTGAACATTACACATGATAATCAGATCAGTTTTATTTGTGTTGATCACATAATTTCACCGATGAACACATTGATAAGCTGTACGTAGAGGTATGATTCAATAAAATGAGTCATATGTATCCAAGAGGTGGCGTACCTATAAAAGTGGACAATTATGGCGTCCCCATCACCAGTAATGAATCGTATTTCTCTACTTCTCGCAATGTGTGCAGTGGTGTCGATGTCGGTGAGTGCACACCAGGGGTGTGCAAAAAGTTTCCCGCACTCCTCTTTTCCCGTGCTCTCTCGCCAGGCAGAGCGACGAGAGAGCATGGGAAATGAGGAGTGTGGGAAACTTTTTGCACGCCCCTGGTGCATACAATATTTCCCCTAGTAAAATTAATATATTTCATCTTCGATCCAAAGCACATTGAGATATGAACATCGACAGTGTTACATATTATCAGAACAGTTTGATTCACAATATCTTCCCAACTTTCTCTTCATGAACTAGCTGTGCCATATTTCGAAATCTCTCGCAGAAAGAAGTGGGCGACTATCGTCCGAGACCTGGTCCACGACCGAAGATTCTCCAAGAGGCAATCGCTCCGCTCCCTTCGACCATGTCGCCCAAGCAGTCCATCGTCGAAGCTGCCACGCCGAACGTTCACAAGACAGTCGCTACGCAATCAATCGACCCTCGCCATCGGCCAATCGTCAATCATACGTCCACGCACCATTCCTCCCAAAGGAATCAATACTGAGGCAACGATCGCTGGATCAGTTCGCCCGAAGAGACAAGCGAAGAAGATCGATTTCAGCAATGTTGGAAATAGTAACACGTTAGTTTTTGAGAAAAAGTTTGATATTCATTTTACTAATGACTGGTCTTGCTTAGCATTGACATTGCGTGCAATACTTTGTGAATTTTGAATAATATTGAGTCGACATTGAAGGAGATGGTCGGGAGGACTGACCCATGGGAGCAACGGCCACAACGGGAACACGCATGTGAAGTTGGGAGTCGAGCACGAGTAGGGTGCATAGTTTGGGAAAAAAATGTTTCTCAACAAACAGTTTTGATGCAAGATAAATCCATAAATATCCCGGCACGAATAATTGTTTTTCATTCTCCGAAGAGTTACTGTGTACACCACTGGTTTCGGAAGTGTCAGCAATCATGGACAATTCGGGAACCGAGGAGGGATGGTTGGAGTGAAGATTCCATTCCGCTAATTTAATTTAATTCAATTGCAATGTTATTCGTATTTATGATAAATATTTTGTTTAAATTTAATTTGACTTGCCGATGTAATTTTGTCTCAATTTATCTGTTTTTGCAACTTTTTGTCATTGTAAATGTATTTGAAGTGACCGACATTGTCATTGTTGTCACACCAATGACAACTCAACAGTCCGGCCAAAGCTCGTGCGGTGTACGAGTTGAGTCTAAAATGGTAATAACATCACCTCCTAAGATTGGGAGCAATCTGACCAACTCAATCTATTAATTAGAAGGAATATATTTCTATTGCAATAATATTCAAAAGCGCTGAAAATTACCGAAAAGAACGTGGGAAATTATCTCTGGAATGGTGTGCCCAAAACATATTTTGAATTAGATCCCCAATCTTCTGGTAAATCTGATCATTCTTTTTTCAGATGCTTCCACGCACAATTTGTTTAGCTTCGGTTTCGCCTATCAAGTCATGACATTGAAGCCCTAACTGGACTGTTCAGGACTGAATTGAAAATATTTTGTTTTCGGATTTTCATTCGAGTAAAGCATTTATCACAGGTATCACGAGTCAGAGGTGTGTGGGAACAATTTTCAACTTTTATTTTTTGTTTGCCTTCATATTATAGTGGTAGCATACACTAGATCCAACTTCTTGAAAAATCTGGGTCAGAGGTCCCAGAGCCGCCATTTAGGAATTTTCCGGTCTTACAACCGGCCCTACTGTATGTCAGCTTCCAGATGTGCTACAGAGTTGGAAGTGGGCTCAAAATGAGCGGAAAATTATTTTGAACAACTTTTATGTTGAAAGTGAAATCGTTGGACTTCAATTTCAGATAATATGAACGAAAACCTGAAATTACGATTACAAATAAAATCATAGCATCTCGGAGAGTAGCAAACCCAGTGAATTTTATTGAAGATTATGGAAGTTTAACTCCATACGCATATAGAAAAAAATAGTAATCTGCAGTTTCAGGGTGGACCCTTTCCGCAGTATAGCTCCGAATGTCGAAAAAATTATAGGCCAAATTTTGAAAAATTCTCATCTCGCAGATTTAGCATTCCATTCGATCAGTTCAATCATTCCCTTACATTTCGTGATTAAAGAAGTTATATGACGTTGAAAGAGCACGCAAATTTACCCAGCTGTGGGATTGCTTTCAAATTGTAATCAACAGTGATGACAGGCTTGAGTACATTCTGTCATTATTGACTTTCCAGTCGAATCCAGGTCCTTGATTTACATGCTCGAACTTGCTGGATCGCGTTGGTCCAAAAACAACATAATGCTATTTTGGCTAAATTTCGATGATTCTATACAATTTTCTAATGCTAATAATTATCATGAGATAAGACGAGATAGAAAATGCTGATAATAACAACATAGAGCAAGATTTTTAAAATATGAAATTTTTGAAAATTGACATTTCAGATTTTTTGAACAGCCTTGAAAATGGACACAACTTTAACATTTTCCATCTCTCCTGCGCTAAATATGATTTATAGCTATCAAAAACAGCGAAGATTCTTTGAAATTTAGTCAAAATAGGATTATGTTATTTTTGGACCAACGTGATCCAGCAAGTTCGAGCATGTAAATCAAGGGCATGGATTCGACTGGAAAGCCAATAATGACAGAATGTGCTCAAGCCAGTCACCACTGTTGATTACAATTTGAAAGCAGTCCCACAGCTGGGTAAATCCCGAGCTGGATGCTCACGAACATGGAAAACTAGGAGGGATGAAAATCGAATTTTTTGAAGTGAGTAATTTGCGTGCTCTTTCAACGTCATCATACTTCTTTGATCAAGAAATGTAAGGAAATGGTTGAACTGATCGAATGGAATGATAAATTTGCGAGATGAGAATTTTTCGATATTTGGCATATCATTTTTTCGACATTCGGAGCTATACTGCGGAAAGGGTCCACCCTGAAACTGCCGATTACTATTTTTTTCTATATGCGTATGGAGTTAAACTTCCATAATCTTCAATAAAATTCACTGGGTTTGCTACTCACCGAGATGCTATGATTTTATTTGTAATCGTAATTTCAGGTTTTCGTTCATATTATCTGAAATTGAAGTCCAACGATTTCACTTTCAACATAAAAGTTGTTCAAAATAATTTTCCGCTCATTTTGAGCCCACATCCAACTCTGTAGCACATCTGAAAGCTGACATACAGTAGGGCCGGTCGTAAAACCGGAAAATTCCTAAATGGCGGCTCTGGGACCTGTGACTTGGATTTTTCAAGAAGTTGGATCTAGTGTATGCTACCACTATAATATAAAGGCAAACAAAAAATAAAAGTTGGAAATTGTTCCCTAGGGGTGATTTTTTCCTCCACTGACTCGTGATACCCGTGTTATAAAAGTGACTATCTGAGAGAACCGAGCAATTTCACCTATATGACGTACAGCGAAAAATGATTTTAAGATTTTAAGATCTCCCTAGGGTTAACTTTTCACGTAGAGTTCGAAAATCAACCTTAGAAAGCCGTATCTCTGGCCCCTGATTTTATGTGGCGCGCCTCAACACTGAGGACGGTTTTTGTATCTTTTGAACGGCTTATGCAAACATCTTACATATATAGTAATTCTGAAAGAGCTCGACGAGATAAGCATTTTTACTGTTATAAGTGAAACGCTAGCTCACCTGGGAAAAACTTATCGCCATTTAAATTATCAAATTGGTTGTCGTAAAAATGTTACATGCCAAACGTACTTTTAAGTATGTTCATTAAATTCCTCGTGAAAAGCTATCCCTGAATGCAAATTTTCGCGCCAAAAAAGTCGCATACGAGGGGTCTGCTAAGTAGAGGAAAAGGGAACAATTGTTAGGAATTTCAGGTTTTTCCTGTCTATCGTCTCCATCTTCACTATTTTAAAGCAGAGATGACGAACAAATAAGTTTCAAGATTGGGGAACATGAATTATCATCGAAAAATCCGTTTTTGAATCGTTCGAAAAATATCGGTTTTCGAATTCTCGTTTTTGCTCAAATTTGGGCATGTGAAAGTGTCGATTTTTGAATACATGAAGATGCGTAAAGAATACTTCCAAGTAAATAAGAAAATGTACATATACGCTTCTGTGCGCACTTCTAGATTCGGGTTTTTGACATTCAACATTGCAAAATTGGTACTATCGACAAACATTTTATGATTGACATCGACTGAAATCAAGTCAATTTGGTGATTTAACACCACAATGCAATTTATAATGCAAAAATTAAGCGGTAAAAATGGCGGATATCTTATTTCGTAAAAACAATGACTCAAATGCTCGATTTTCCCAACGTTTACCCACTGAAATTTCAGCTAATTCGCTCTGAAAACTATCATAATTTATAGTGAGCTATCTGAGAGTAGTAGATTAGTAATATTAAACAAAAATATGTTCGACAGCTGCTCCACTTTCAAAGATATTTTGGATCCAATTTAGTCAAAATCTAGATTTCTCAAAATAATTGATTGCGTATTTACGTACTAATGAGCCGAATTTGTTGCTTTATTTTTGCATTATAAATTGCATTGTGGTGTGAAATCACCAAATTGACTTGATTTCAGACGATTTCAATCATAAAATGTTTGTCGATAGTACCAATTTTACAATGTTGAATGTCAAAAACCCGAATCTAGAAGTGCGCACAGAAGCTTATATGTACATTTTCTTATTTACTTGGAAGTGTTCTTTACTTCGTGCAGAAAGCGCATCTTCATGTATTCAAAAATCGACACTTTCAGATGCCCAAATTTGAGCAAAAACGAGAATTCGAAAACTGATATTTTTCGAACGATTCAAAAACGGATTTTTCGATGATAATTCACATTCCCCAATCTTGAAATTTTTTCGTTATCTCTGCTTCGAAATAGTGAAAATGGAGACGATAGACATGAAAAACCTGAAATTCCCAACAATTGATCCCTTTTCCTCTATTTGGCAGACCCTTCGTATGCGGCTTTTTTTGGCGCGAAAATTTGCATTCAGGGATAACTTTTCACGAGGAATTTAATGAATATACTTAAAAGTACGTCTGGCATGTAACATTTTTACGACGACCAATTTGATAATTTAAATGGCGATAAGTGTTTTCCCAGGTGAGCTAGCGTTTCACTTATCAGTAAAAATGCTTATCTCGTCGAGCTCTTTCAGAACTAATATATATGTAAGGTGTTTGCATAAGCCGTTCAAAAGATACAAAAACCGACCGCCCAACTTCAGCGCATCACACGAAATGATGTGTCAGAGGTACGGCTTTCTAAGGTTGATTTTCGAACTCTACGTGAAAAGTTAACCCTAGGGAGATCTTAAAATCAGTACTTTATTTTTCGCTGTACGGCCAATGGTGAATTCTCTCAGATAGGCACTAATAAATGTACAGTCGCGCCGGAAAGTCACCGTACACTTTTTGAATTTGTTGTATCTTTTTGCCCAGGAAATGCATCATTCTGGCACTCAGGTTTGATGTACCAAATCCATCGGAGATTATGATCATGGTATTGTGGTATTACGTCATCGCATAGTTATTGCATAGTGATGACGCAATCAATATGCACTTTTTCAAAACGGCATTATTCTTACATGGATTTTTTCCTGTTCGCCATACTTTCTATGATTGGAGATATGACCGAGGCCTACCCAGAATAAATTTTTGAAGGTGCTGCTCTGTCGCACATTTGCTGCAGCGAAGCTGCAAAAACAGGATCAGAAATTCGGAAATCGGCTTCTAGAGTAGCTAGAGACCCGTTCAAGGCATTATAATGATCGCAATTGTTAGTACACATGATCCTGAGAATTTGAATACGATATCTCATCATTTGCCTTCAGGGCATGAAAAAATCTCTTTTTTTGCATGACTATATTTTGGACATCCATAACTTTACGGAAAAGTTTAGTAAAAATCTGAATTTTATCTGGTAATGTTCAAAATGTATTGAAGAACTGAATTCCTTCTTTTTAGAGCGTTTGGATATCTTTCCAGCCCGCGGCCTGCGTTTTTCAGAGGTATACCAGGGTCGGAAAACACCATGTTTACGCACTCTCTTCGTCTGCACTCTCTCGCCCATAGGGGTAAACAAGGTGTTTCCCGACCCTAGTATACCTCCTAAAACGCACACCGCGGGTCGGTAAGATATCCAATCGCTCTAAAAAGTTGGAATTCGGTTTTTCTTCAATAGATTTTGAACATTACCAGATAAAAATCAGATTTTTAGTAAACTTTTCCGTAAAGTTATGGATGTTCAAAAAAGGTCATGCAAAACAGTGATTTTTTCATGCCCTGAGGGCAAATTTATGATATATCGTATTCATATTCTCAGGATCATGTGTACTCATAATTGCGATCATTTTAATGCCTTGAACGGGTCTCTAGCTACTCTAGAAGCCGAGTTCCGAATTTCAGATCATGTTTTTGCATCGTCGCTGCAGCAAATGTGCGACCGAGCAGCACATTCAAAAATTTATTCTGGATAGGCCTCGGTCATATCTCCAATCATAGAAAGCATGGCGAACAGGAACAAATCTTTGTAAGAATAATGCCCTTTTGAAAAAGTGCAGATTAATTGCGTCATCACTACGCAATAACTATGCGATGACGTCATACCATAATACCATGATCATAATCTCCGATGGATTTGGTGCATCATACCTGAGTGCCAGAATGACGCATTTCATGGGCAAAAATATACAACAAATTCAAAAAAGTGTACGGTGACTTTCCGGCGCGACTGTATCAATGCATCCTGCAAATTGTACACAAATTTCGAAATAGCTTTGGACACGTATATTTTCCCACGTGAAAGAACCATAGAAACTGAGCTGCATTATATTTCATCAAGCGATGAAGTCTTTCTCCCTCACATTGGTATTCATCTTTATTCTAGCTGAAGTGAGTACTTGTTAAACTTGTTTTTTTTTCAACAAAAAAATCCGTTAAAATACATTTATTTCAGTTCGTTCGGGGCGATAGCAAAGACTCGTACGTGTTCGTTTGACATATTAATGGCAAATGCAGTAAGTTAAGAGAATACGTGTAACTCCTCATTTTAGATGCATTGCAACATATTGCACAACCAACGAAAGAATGAAATGTATCGACTTGTGCACTAAACGAGCGCAGTTCGCTGACGGTTACGGAGGAGAGGTTATTTTTTTCTAGTGCATTTTGATATCACCATATCGACATTACTCTAAGTTACTATACCGATTGAGCCATGTGCACATTTTATGCACAAATATAATATAACAATATAGAACTAAATTTTGGAATTTTTATCCTTTGTATTAATTTTAGGTGTTCGCGCCGGTTTCTAGTGCGGGCGAGTGTAGACACATGTGAGTTTTCAGTTGGACAACGTATACATGATCATGCTTAAGGTGTCTCAAAGGACTCGTTGGTGCGGTCAACGCTGAGGAAGTTTGCGCTAACCTGTGCAGAATCAACTTTCCTGATACAATTCTCGACAAGAACTGGGCATTACGAGGACGTTATTTCTTTGAATAAAGCGATTACTAATAAAACTTGCATGGCATCATCTTTGGGAGCTCTCTTTGGGAGCTCTGGAAAACTTTGAAACCAGATTTTCTCTGAAGTGTTACTGATATACTTTTGTGGTTCCCATGTAGATTCCCCTGCGGTTCTTTTGCGGTTCCCCTGCATTTGCGGTTCAAGCAGATTAACTCTTCATTATGGCTTTATCGAAGCTCTTCCGTGACTAAAACGAAGCCGGATAGGAGAACATCCTCTCCAAAGTGATCCTACAAATTAGGACAAATTAAAAAATAAATGAAAAAAACTGAAAATGATGGAAGATCAAATTTTCGGGATAGTTGGAGTGAATATCATCACATAGCGTTTTAACGCATTCTCTGTAATAGTGGGACAGTCGCCTGTAGTGGGTGGCACAATGCTTCAAAATGGTCATATCGAGCTGTATCGTGGAGGAGGTAACGAATATGAGTAGGGAATACCTCCACATAATTTGTAGGTCACTAGCTTGTATTTTTTGATCAAAACTTTCGAATGGTATATAAAATGTAGTCATCAGTTGGATATTTTGTGGTAGGTCAAAAAGTCATGCTAGTGTCCTACAAATTATTTGGAAGTGTTCCCTACTCATATACGTTACCTCCTCCAAGTTGCAGCTCGATACGATCATTTTAAAGTATTGTGCCACCAAGCTCCCATTCTTACAGAGAACGCGTTTAACTTTATTGATATATGTAAAACATATATCCATATCTTATGCTAAAACGAATACATAATTCTTGCAAACATATTATACAAGGATTTCGAAATTGATTCTGCACATACATTCCTTAGCAGTTTCCCATACTGTATGGCTATAAACATGATTATTTGCTCACAATTCAATCAAGCGATGAAGCATCTTCTTCTACTCTCCTTCTTCTCCTTCTTCTCTCCTTCTTCTACTATCCGTCTTCTCCTTCAGAGTAGAAACTCTGCTAGAACTGCCCCCAGTTCGACAAACCCATTCGTCCAAAAGTTGATAGATGTAAGAAAACATGGCACACGGGTTATCAAAGCAAACATCTTTTAATTCTTATCATCACAGAAAAACCGAAAAGCATTGAAGACATGAGCAGATTTACGTATGTTTCGTTGTAAAGTATGTATCCAAATAACTGTATCATTTGAATACGTACGGGTTCTCAATACCTAAATCGTTTACTTCCTATCATACAAAGACATGAACAGATTTACGTGTGTATATCTTTCCTTATAAATTATTTTAAAAATAAATGTATCAAGTGAATACGGTAACCAAGGTTTTGATTTAAGGTGCCTCGTGACGTTCTGTCATTTCGATGACAAAGACGGATGTAAGAGCCTGTGCGAAGAGCGTGCAAAGCTGCATGACGCTGAAAAGGTTGATTTATCATATATTCAGATAATTGATATTTTTTCTGAATTTCATGCTAAACAAATTGTTTGCTCTCAATATCCTCATATTTAGATTGCTGCCCAGAAAGAAGTTCCAAAAGGGACTTTGCCATTTGCTAACGAGCCCGACTGCGTGACAGCGTGAGTTTTGTTATTGGTATGAATGAATGAGGATTTATTTCAATCCGTCTCAGTGAAAATATAGATATTCAAAATAATCGATAAATGCGACATATTTTATTTTAGATGTCTGAAAAGGCTCTCGGATGAGCCGAAACCTCGCGAAATCTGTTCCTCCCTTTGTAAGATCCACTTCTCGTATCCAAACAGAGAAGAATACGAGGTGGAAGTTACGACCGCCATTGCGGAATACAACGAACTTGCTAAGACTCCCGCGTGAAAATAATTGTACAGCATCACGTGCAATGTAACGAATAAATCGAACAAATATCAACACATCCATATTATTTATGAGACAAATCGCGAGAGAATCGACTACTCTGCGGCAGTGAAATAAAAAATCAACCTATCCTGTTGAAAGTTTGGCACAAAGTACTTCAAATGATGCTCTTTCAAACTGCGTCGTCAGAATTTTGATAGTTCTCGTCATCTTCGAGATTCAGAAGGCCAAAGTTGGCACTGTCACTTTTCGACAGTCAAATTGCGCTCACTTAAATGATCATAAGTCCGTTTAAAATAAAGATAGAAGGTCGTCATTTTTTTCCAATGAAAGCTACCATTCGGGGCTACAACTTGTATGTTGATGTCATAATTCATGGATCTCACCCTGGTGAGGGGCGGTCGGGTGAACCAAAAGTGACGTAACTTTGCAAATCGGAAAAACCCCCAAAGTTATTACGCGCGTGTTGGAGTCCCTATATATGCCTAACTTTTCGCCATAAACTAGGGAAATCGTGAAGTGGAAAAAAAAGAGGCGGCACTTTAGTGAGGAGGGCCAAAAACCGGTTTCGAACAGAGAACCTTCCAAGCCTCTAATTGGCTGCTATTGGGGTCAAAGTCATCCAAGATCATCTAAAACAACATTTTAAATTGTTTCTTCAATAGTTATAACACTTTCATTGGTCAAAAACTACAGTATGACCTCAAAATCAACAATGGATATTTGGACTCTTTTCAACAAGTGAGATAGGTGCAGATGCACTAAATCGCTTCCAATTAGATCACAAATGGTCCTCTCAACAGCTCAAAGAAACAGGTCACCTACAAATATGATATTTCATCTGATGAATCCACGGAAAGGCGCAATATTGTACTTACGATCAAAATAGTCGTAGGGACCGGGCATTTGGCTGGAAATGTAGAGCATGATGAGCTACACATTTCGTCTAAAGAAAGTGAGTTTCTATCTTTTCATTGAACCGCGCTACAGAGCCTAGAACACGGCAAAAACCGGCGAGAGACGCGTGCGGGAGAGCTCTAAAGGGAGGGGAGGGAGAGAGAGGTCAGACGGCGAGAGCGCCATACGGTTAGAGCGCTTGCTCTCGGGGCAGTATAGCCCGTTTCTAGCCATCTTCTAGGCTCTGTAGCGCGGTTCAATGAAAAGATAGAAACTCACTTACTTCAGACGAAATGTGTAGCTCATCATGCTCTACATTTCCAGCCAAATGCCAGGTCCCTACGACTATTTTGATCGTAAGTACAATATTGCGCCTTCCCGTGGATTCATCAGATGAAATATCATATTTGTAGGTGACCTCTTTCTTTGAGCTGTTGAGAGGACCATTTGTGATCTAATTGGAAGCAATTTAGTGCATCTGCACCTATCTCACTTGTTGAAAAGAGTCCGAATATTCATTGTTGATTTTGAGGTCATACTGTAGTTTTTGACCAATGAAAGTGTTAAAACTATTGAAGAAACAATTTAAAATGTTGTTTTAGATGATCTTGGATGACTTTGAGCCCAATAGCAGCCAATTAGAGGCTCACCAGGGTGAGATCCATGAATTATGACGTCAACATAAAAGTTGTAACCCCGGATGGTAGCTTTCATTGGAAAAAAAAAACGACCTTCTATCTTTATTTTAAACGAACTTATGATCATTTAAGTGAGCGCAATTTGACTGTCGAAAAGTGACAGTACCAACTTTGGCCTTCTGAATCTCGAAGATGACGACAGCTATCAAAATCCTGACGACGCAGCTTGAAAGAGCATCATTTGAAGTACTTTGTGCCAAACTTTCAGCGGGATAGGTTGATTTTTTATTTTACTGCCGCTCAACCCCCTAAAATGGTCGATTCTCTCGCGATTCGTCTCTTGTAATAAATTCTTGTACAAGACAACATATGCTTAATGATCTGCCAGCGCCAGGTCGAGAGCCCGGTTCACCAATCGACTACGTGCACGATTTAATTTGTCCTCATCGACTCCATGCCACTTAGCCAGATTATTCCTGACGTACTCCCTCTCTAGCCTCATCGCAATCTGATCGGACATTGAGGCAGCGGTTCGAGGACGTCGACGCACGAAATTATGCAACTAAATGGCAAATCGTGATATGAAATTGTCAAAATCATATCGAAATCAGTTCAAAATAGATGAAAACCAACCTCTTCAGAGTATTTATCGGCGATTGAGAGATGTGGATCAATACTCAGAACTGAATCAGCTAGATTGGTCCAGCGACTGCAAAGAAATGGTTGTTTTCAAAGATCAAAGATCAAATATATACGCATCCGTGAAGTTGTGAGCGTTTCGGAAGAAGAACTGGTGCAGCTCCGGCCACTGTTCGCCTATTTGTGCTGTTCTTTGAACGAGATGACGCACCAAACCAGCACGAATGATAGTAGACGCACCAAGAAAGTTTTCGCCCAGAAATCTGTGCTTTTGTTACGGAGTAGCAAGGGTTGGAAACAATGAAACCGCTACGATTCCTTTGTTTTCAGAATCCGAAATGAAGAAGCGCAACGGGCTAACTAACTCGAAGTTTGATTGCTTACTTCAAAAAAGTTGTTGAATTGTGCCATTCGGACAAGCACGATATCTTGGCAACCATATTCAATTCGTGACCCTGCGAGATTCTAGTGTAGCCCGCACGAATATTGTATTCCCAGAATTGGGAAGTATCATTGTTAAAGAGCCCATCCCAGTTAGTTATGTCTCCAATATCGAGATAAGAACAGTATCGTGACAAAAATCTGAAGGGAAGTATTGGCTATGTAGTTGGAAAGAAAGTATTTGAATAGTGCTTACCTGTCCAACACTTCCGCACTGACATTGCCGGCTGTATTGGCTTTATATCTTTCTTCAGAGATGAACAAGATTTGCGAGGCTTGTGTGAACAATAATTCCTAATGTGCGTTGTCTTAACTCGCTGCAGCTTCAAAAAACAACTCACAACATCGGACCATCCAAAAATGCGATCTTCCACGTAAATACTTGCATGTTCCACAAATTCCTCGAACTTTAGAATGCCGTGAGCCAATCCCACGAGTAATGATTTTCGATGGATTAATTGCTGTATTTATGAATGTATTTGATCGAAAATATTGCACACCAAGCGTTGCTTTAATTCTTCGTCTACATTTGCATATCGCTCAATATCCTGGTAAACAGTATGATAAATGCTATCGTATTGATTATCGATCAAAAATGTTGCATTCGTAGGTACTTGAACAGAAATAGATGATTCTGGAAATGGAGTAAATCAACTTCATAAACATTTGGAAAACCGTTTTTGCTGAATATCGTGTATGATTGCGTCCCATTAACAGTGAAGAAAATAGGAATCGTGTAGCGAGTTCTAAACATATTAAGAAATAATCGCATGTAAAAATAAACCCCACCTTTCATCCCTAAGTTCGTCACTGAATCCAGTCGATAAAAATCGAGTCTGCCGCATTTGAACAGTGTCCTTGTCCCGCATGACCACGATTACCGCTCTCCCAGGCTGAGTCGGTGCTGATTACACATTTTCGTGTATAAATTGTAACCTGATCAATGAAGTCTTCCAGAATATTTCTCATTAGTGGTTCATCACACTTGTTAGATACATTGTCTATGAATGTGCCAACATCTGCGAATTTTTCGTGACTGTCCAATACGAATTTCTGCAAATGCCAAGTATATATCACCATGCGAAATAAATGTGTAAATACCTCAAATGCCATTTTTATTCCAGGGCACATTCGATTAATAATGCCGAGCAATTGAGCTGCCTGGTAATTCGCACTGTGCTCTTTCATAAGCATTGTGTACTTACTTTCAGAGATGGGCCTCGATTATTCGCATTCAGGAAAAGTTTCATGGTCGTAGCGTAAACATCAGCAATATTTCTCAGCGGACTTTCATGGATTGAAGATTGAAAAATATGCTCGGGCAAGTATCGCGTGTCATATTAGGTTGTTGCAAAAGTCCTGTGGAATTTTGATATTTTGCCTTCCATCTTCCTGTTGGATTGATAGATGAACTTCGGGATATTGATTACTAATGAGGCCTTGCATACTCTTTCATATTCGCACCATATCAGCATTGCCCTATCAGAGAGGCGAGAACAGGATCCAGTTAAAATTACGAAAATTCATCCATCTAAAATGCAACATTTTTCAATATTATGTTTCCTCTGAAGCATGAATGCTCAATTCATGGTGGTTATATGAAGCTCCCACCTTTACCCTATACATACTTTTTCTTATGCATGCTGGAAGTTAGATCATTTCGAGAAATGAGTTGATCTGCAAAATTACTGCATGTTGCATTTCTGTGTTCATTTTGCATATTTCTGAAAAATGAGGAATTCAGATTTTCTGAAATGGGAAACAAGCAGGCGCCAATATTTCTTATGAGGATATAGCTTTTTCGTGGGTGCATACAGCGCGCACATGACGGAGCCTGTATGCGTGGTCTTCCATTTAGAAAAGCAGGTACAAGTCACATGCAGCCTGGGTCTGCTCATATTTTTGCTATCATGTAATTTGGTTCAAACCCACTCACATGACATGTCTAACCTATTTTTTGAAAGAACATCAATGGTACTTCTCACCCAATATTATGAAGTTGTTTCATGAATTTTCCCTTCAAATATCTAGATAAATAAATTTAAATCTAAATGTTGTGCTTTTTTTGCAATTGGGTTAATCATAATTGCTTGCATTGGTTGCACGATCGGTTTGATTGAAATATACGTGAGCAAAGTTCAAGCATATTCCTAAACAACTCCACGTTGGTTGGCCATTGAGATTTGAGAAACGCGAGTTATGATCGTTCAAAGTACTGACACAAAAAACCACAAGACTTTTGCAACAACCTAATATATCTGAAAAAAAAACTTTGTACCAAAACGTGTACCAAAACGTATAAATGACTAACCGCGGACGACGAATAATTCGCGAAAAATAGTGGAAACATTTCGATCAGCCATCTCTCGTTCACTGTGCGAATCGAAACATGATTACCGACGATCTAGTGTATTAAATTCAGTAAATCAGTAGTTGTTCATCACTACCAAGTTCGTTAGATTTGAGATGGGTGTTTGCCGTAGTTCATCACAATGACTTTGAAAAATGTTGTACCCATAGTAACGATTCCAGGATTAACAGTTATGAGAAAGGTTCCATCCAGGAATATTATATCTGCGCGTATATTTTTGTGTGAATTTGGAGAATTTTATATGCCTAAATTTCCGGAAAAGTGTTCATGTAGGGTAGATGTTGAGTTTCTGAGGTGCTCAAGATTGCTCCTGATTTATGGGGTTTGGATGAGCCGTTCAAAAGATTCAAAAATCGACCACCCAGGTAGGGCAAAATGCACGAAATGAGGGGTCAGAGATACGGCTTCCTAAGGTCGATTTTCGAACTCTACGCGAAAAGTTACCCCAAGGGGAATCTTAAAATCGGCACTTTATTTTTCACTGTACGGCTCATAGGTAGATTTGCTCAATTCTCTCAGATAGTCACTCTTATTTCATTGAACGCAATCGAATCGGTTGATTACCTCGAGTGGGCTGCACCCATTCTGGTGGTTCCAAAACCGAATGGGAAATTGAGAGTGTGCGTAGATTTTTCAACTGACCTGAACACGAGTCTTGAGCCGCATAATCACCCGTTGCCGGTGACATCAGAGATATTCACTCGCCTGGAAGGGTGCATTTTCTTTAGTCAGAACGACCTCAGCGATGCATACCTACAAATTCCAGTGGATGAGGAGTGTAGAGATCTGCTCGGAGTGTGCACTCACAGAGGATTATTCCGTTTCAAGAGATTGCCTTTTGGAGTGAGCGTGGCCCCTGGAATTTTCCAGAAGACAATGGATACGATGCTCACTGGCTGTGATAGTGCGCAAGCATATCTTGATGATATCGTGGTCGGCGGAAGGACTAAGCAAATGCATGACAGGAACTTGAAACGAGTACTCGAAAGGATAAAGGAATATGGATTCAGAATCCGTCCCGAAAAGTGCTCATTCGGAATGAGCAAAATCAAGTATCTCGGAGTCATTATTGATCAGTATGGGAGGAGACCAGATCCAGCGAAAGTGAAGGCTGTAAGGGAAATGCCACCACCCCGAGATCAACCTTCATTGAGATCCTTCCTTGGAATGGTGTCCTACTACGGTTGTTTCATCGATGGGATGCACAAGCTTAGATCCCCTCTCGATTATTTGCTAAAGGATGGCGTTGAGTGGAACTGGTCGATTGAATGTGAGAAGTCATTCAAGGAGATAAGATCTACTCTGGCATCGGATCTTAATCTGATTCACTACGATCCCTTGAAAGAACTGGTATTGGCTGCTGATGCGAGTGAGAAGGGAATCGGAGCAATGATAGCTCAGAGAGTCAATGGAAGACTCGTGCCGATTGCCCACTCATCACGAGCACTTGAAGCAGCCGAAGTAAAGTATGCTCAGATCGAGAAGGAAGGACTCGCTTTGATCTTCGGTGTGACAAAGTTCCATCGGTATCTGTTCGGAAGACGATTCGTCATGCAAACAGATCATAAGCCCCTCCTCTCGATATTCGGTTCGAAAGATGGAGTTCCTTTGCATACAGCGAGGAGATTGTACCACTGGGCGACGATTCTGCTGGGATACAATTTCTCGATGGAATACATCAATACGGAGAGTTTTGCATATGCAGATGCCCTCTCTAGATTGATTGTTGACTCAAGGGATGACCAAGATGAGGAGAATGTACTCAAGGAAGTGGAGACGGTCATCGTTAGAATAATCAAAACAAGCATTGAGAAACTGCCTGTTACCTCTGATGTTATCAAACAAGCACTATCTGCTGATCAGTTGCTGTGCAGAGTAAGGAACTTCCATCTCACGAGATGGCCTAAGGAGAAAACTCTTCGTGAGGATAGCGAATTTGACCTTCTGAAGCCATGCTACTCAATGAGGGAAGAGTTGACAGTGGTGGACGACTGTTTAATGGTAGGCAGTCGTGTAGTGATTCCCCGATCGCTCATCGAAGAGGTTACGAGAATGTTACATGTAGGTCATCCTGGTGTAGTCAGAATGAAATCGAGGGCTCGACAAGCCTGCTATTGGTTCAGAATGGATAAGGATATTGAAAAAGTTGTGCTATCATGTGAGCAGTGTGCTCAAGCACTCAAGAGACCGACGAAAGTTCCGCTGGAACCATGGCCGAAGACAAGCGAACCATGGGAGAGAATCCACTTGGATTACTGTGGACCAGTGGAAGGGAAGTACCTGCTGGTAATGGTCGACTCCTTTTCGAAATGGCCCGAGATTGTGGCAACCTCGACGATGACAGCGGGTGCCACGATTCGCATTCTGAATGAATCGATAGCACGGAATGGGCTGCCCAGAGTGATAGTAACTGACAATGGCACCCAGTTCAATTCAGACGCATTCAATAGATATTGTCGTGAACGAGGAATCATTCACATGAACACTCCTACGTACCATCCGCAGAGTAACGGCCAGGCCGAGAGATTTGTGGATTCGGTGAAGCGGAGTCTGCTGAAGCAGAAAGGAGAGCGATCCCTAGAGGAAGCTCTCCAGCTGTTCCTGTATAACTATCGGAAAACTCCCAATCCCCAGTGTGATGGAAAGACACCGAGTGAGATAATGTTTGGAAGGAACATCCGAACAGAGGTGGATCTCATGAGACCTGTCAGAGTAATGACAGGAAGTGATGAACAGATCAATCGAATGAAGGAGAGATTCGATCAAAAGCATGGAGCAAGGGCTAGATCGTTCAAGATTGGAGATAATGTCCTGTACGAAATGAATATCGCCCCGAATGGGTGGAAATGGACAAAAGGAACAGTCAATGGTCGCATCGGAAAGACCATGTATGAAGTGGTACTTGATGATCGGACAGTGAGGGCACATGCCAACCAATTGAGAATGAGACTCGATTCTGATCGAGAAATCGAGTATGTAACTGATCCAGTTATGGATGATGAGACACAAGTAAGTGCTCTCGAAGCGATCGAACCTGGAGTCAACGAGAAGAAGATGCCTGAATCTGTACCCGACGGACAACTCGATGAATTCCACGACGGAATGCCCGACGGCGAAGAGGACATCAACGAGAAGCCAGTTCCGAGACGATCAGCGAGGACGAGTGTGCCACCGAAGAGACTCAATGTCAGTCATAAGAAGAACAGATACGATGAAGAGTGATTTCCTGACCAAAGTGCATCGATCGTGGCCCAGTGATTCTTGTATCATATTATTATTATCAGATTCATTAAAGTTAGAATCTTGGAGGGAGGTGTTATATCGAGAGGAATCCCTCCCCTCTGTTATCATATTATCGACTGACGCCTTATGCCGTCATTCCCCTTTTACCTATCTGCCCGAGTGCAGTTGTTGACTCGCTTCCCTTCATCCCTCCCTATTCACACTACGGGTAGATCAGTGACCCTTCGCCTCTTCCTCGAGTGTTATTGATTACCTCGCACCCTCTTGCCTTCTATTCTAGTCAGTCTCTCTCTTTTCGGAGTTGTGGATTGGTGCTCACGTTTTCACTCTTGCTTAGATAAAGCTTCTCCCTTTATGCTCTTGGAGTTGGGACAGGCCAGCTACACAACATAAATGGTTATCGTATGTCGTAAATATACCGAATCTATCACGAGTCCTTGAATGTGCAACTATATCTCACTAGTCGTATTTGCAACTTCAAATGCGATATGAACAGTTCCTAAGAAAAATATGATTAACATGACATACATTATCTTATCTGTACCATTGAAATCGGATTGTTCCGCTCCATCATGATCTCTGATATTCACTGACAAGTCAAGCGCATAATTTAGAGGAGAGATCGTTTCGAGAAGACGGAGATCGTCTCTGTAAATTTTCATTGTCCTAGAAAACGAAGAAAGCGGACTAACTTCAATACATTCTGAACCTCTTCCCAATTTAGTCCTCTTAAATAAATAGGCAGTGACTCATCCGAGTTAGCGAAATGACAGCAAAATATAGAGGAAAATAGTAGGAGAGCAGTATGAATCATTGTCATGTAGTTGAATAGTGAAACATAAGCACATTCTCTGGGTTTATAATACTGCCCATGAGTGCAATATAAACATTTACATTTGCGACAGGGATAGAGCCAAAGCACACTTAAATGAGGAACACAGTCAAAATTAAAATTTAAAAGCTTTGATATGCACGGCCTAGCTCTCCCCAACGATAAGGAGCTCCAGAAGTGTTGACATTTCCATTCATTGACATTTCCATTCCGAACAGAACTACCGGTAGTTCGCGGGGAGCCAAATCAGGGAAAACTCAGCGAGAGAGCACGCGATTTGAAGAAGTTGTCCTCTAATTGAAACATATTTCAACCGGGCGCGCGTTTGACTTTACTACCCCCTGTAAAGAAGAGGAAAGGAACAATTTAAACAAATGGCTCTTTCATTTCAATTTCCTATCTTTGGTGATTTAGATGTTCATTGTTGCGTGCACAAGATGATCATTGTTGAGCTATAGTAAAATTGCTTTTCTCCGGATTCCTTCCCAAAAGTTGCTAAGTTAGTGAGAATGGTCGTGGCTGAAATCGTCCATTCTCACTAACTTGTGCCAAAATTGAGCGTCAAAATAACTTCGACAAACATTGTACGTCCTTCCATTTTCTGATAAGTGATATTTGATTGAAAGGATTATGTTACAATTCGTAAGAGCACTTACTGGGGGTTCGAAACTTACTGGCAATTATTCTACCAAAATCGAAAAATCAGCAGGAAATGAAAGAACGACAATAGGAAGTGACACATTTTCAAAATGGTATACAGTACGTGCTAATCGCCTTGGCCATGTGCGCGCGCGGCGCTGCGCGGCGCAGCGCGGCTTGCGCGGATTGATTTTGCAGGAATAATATTGTGTTCCACTATTCGAAACTATTATATTCGAATTCTCCATAAAATTTCACATCGGATGAACTATTCGTCCATATTTTTAAACAATAAATAAATATTTTGAATAAATTCAACTGCAACCTACCGTAATCTCAGTCTGCCGCAGTTTGCGATTGCGACTCATGCAAGTGTGACTTTTCTAAATTGTCTTCGATTTTTCGTTTGCTCTATTTCTTTATCGATTTGTGGCGTTTTGCTCGTGTATTTATGCCTTTTTCATGTTTCTGGTCCTCGCGCGCATGTCGGGGATCATCCCAGTCGCTTTTTATTTGAGCTGAGCCGATTAGGAAGCAAACTACAGGTCCTTGTGTTAAACTGCCTCGATTTCACTTGCTTTCTTAGTAGTGTTCGTGACTTTGTGGCTTTCTTAACTCGGTAGTTAGTAGTCATTCTCATTATTTACGAGTAAATTAAGGCTGCAAATCACTGATGCTGGTTGAGGATCGACACCACACCGGATTGGAGCGAGAAGGGGAAGTTTTGTTTCTATATTTTTATAATTTTTGTGGGAAACGTGTGTTAGATTAGTAAAACGTTATATGTTTCCAAGGAAACTTGTTTGAACCCGATTTTGGCTAAATATTATGGTTGAAACGTAAAAAAACATAGTACTCGGTTTTAAACATGTTTTTTATTTAAATTGTTTAGTAGTGAATGAACTGTAGTTACGATAAATTTACCTTTTCAGCCCTCATCAAGAAGCGGTCTTCTCCCGGCGCTGAGGGACGTACGGCGCTGAGGGACGCCGTCCGTCCCTCAGCATTTTCTCTGCTCTCGTCAGGTACCCTTCTTTCCTTCGTCTGTTGGGGTGGGGTTGACAGTGTTTGGCTTGTGCGGAATCTCTCCAGATATCCGCCGGTGGCGGCTCACTTCAACGACTGCTACTCGTTGCGGGAGCGATCAGAGGTGTGTCTGTTTTCTTCCCGCTTATTTCATTCGTTGGCAAGAGAGAGAAAGGTGCATTTCATATAAATTATGACTGGTAGGAAAGTGTGTTTGATTCGCGACTGTTATTTGACAAGAATCTAAATCTCCTGATTACCATAAATTTAATTTATTTTGTCTTAGATTCCGCCTCTCTCCACTCTGTATCATTTTCTCTTCAGTTCTCCCCGCGACTCGGTCGCTCCCTCCATAGAGGCGGGCGCGCTCCCCCTCACTCAACGCAGCCGTCGCTCCTATCAGGTATTCTTCTTTCCATCGGCTGTTGGAGTGGGTGTAACAGTGTGTGGCTTGTGCTGGAGCTTTCCAGAGACCCACCTGTTGGCGGCATTCCCTCATGAGATGTGGTTTACGTGTGCAAGGACACCGCCGACCAACCCAGATAAGTTTCATTTTTTTATATTTTATTATATATCAAAACAAAAGTGAATAATGACAACTTCTTGGGATTAGCAGGCGAATGTAATCCGAAAAAAGAGGGTATAAACTTTGATATTGTTACGATTAAATGTGTCAATGTGAAATGATCTTCTGGTTGCTCTGTATTGCTCGGAAACAGGAAATGCCGATTCAATTTAATACAAATTGCGAGCCTTTTCCATAATTGCAAAGCCTAGGGAAGAGTGAACTTTCTCGATGTTGCTAACACAATGGTCAATATACTTATTGCACACGTCTACAGTGATTTCATTCGACCAGTATTGATCAATCGCGTCCTCTAGGCCTTGTCTAGTGGTGGGGCGGGCGTCACTCCTCAAGTGATGCTTAACTTCTCTCCATAGAAACTCAATCGGATTGAGGTCCGGTGAGGAGGGCGCCCAATCGAAGACTCTTACTCCCCATGCGTCTAGTTGACTCATAGTAGATCGAGCAGTGTGGGAAGAAGCACCATCCTGCATGAAGAAGCAGTTGCTTCTTCCGTAGGTCCGATCGAGATAGGGAAGGAGATGGGAGGATAATATGTCGATGTATGAGGGGGCGTTCAGTCTTTCATGGCGATCGAAAAATACGAGATCTCCTGGGCCAGCGCGACTCATACTAGCCCACACTTGCACCTAAAAGAATATTAGGGTGGGTATGCAGTCTAAAGTAGCTAATCATCCAAATCGTTGATTAAATATACCTTCTCAGGAAATTTCCTTTCTCCTACTAGACGATCAACATCGTGCGACGACGACGTCGTGATCCATGCGGTGGACCCACCAAGAGCAAAGATGGACTCATCGCTGAATACCTAGAAGGTCAGTTTGATCTTTTCTTATTTCAGGCTAGCTTCCTCACAACATTATCGAAGTTCTCTTCTTCGTTTATCCATTTCTCGCAAAGAATTAACCTTTTCTCCGCTTGGATCTCACTAACATCTTGCACTTTGCTGTAAATATATCGAGAGATTTTGCTATAGGTTGTCCAAAATCTCACATTGGCCGTAAATCCTTGAGTAATAAACTACGTTTAACTCCCCTCAGAACACCAATAGGGATATCAACATCCATATCGCATTTCAAGTTTGAAGCTACCTAAATTAATAATCATTTCAACATTATGATGCTCCACTTTCCAGGTCCATCTTCTACTTCGACGTAGCTTCAGATTTTTAGGTAAGGAATGTTGCTTAAGAGAGACTTTTTGAGTCAGTGAACATGTGCTTGGCAAAGTGCGGAAAATCGAAATCGCCCTAAATGTGCCTACGTGCAGTAGACACCGAGACTAGGGGACTCACCCACCACTTTTTGAGTGATCTAGGTCGCTCGTCATTAAGTGCGCCCATCTTTAAAAGTGTTACAGTAATCCGACGATATTTTTATTTCACTATTGATCATAGTGGCGCATATCTCGAAAGTTGCGCCGAAACCGGCTCATTTACCCCTCAAGGTTTCATCCTAATGGATGTGCGCGCCGAGAAAAATCGAATATGCAAAATCAATTTTAAATTGTACCTCGTTCAGTTGGGTGTGAAGATCCCTTTTTTATTTAATGAATTTGAAGCACATCAATCTCACACAGTTGATTTTTCGATTTTCTCTGCGCGCAGAAGATCCAGTAGGATTAAACCTTTGGTTAATGAGCAGGCATCGGCGCATCTTTCGATATAGGCGCCGCTATAATAAATTACAAAATAAAAATTTCGTCGGATTACGGTAGCACTTTTTACAATGGGCGCACTTAATAACGAGCGTTCTAGATCGCTCTATAAGTGGTGGGTGAGCTAGTTACGGCGTGTACTATTGTTTACATTTAGTGCGAAGGGTTTTCACATAAATGTTCGCACACTCAGATAGTCTCTCTTAATAAGTTCCCTTTTAATTACATCTAGATTATTGTGAATTCGGTTATTTAAATTTTCCACAATCGATCGCATCAGTACGTGATTTTGTTTGCGATTTCGTTTCGTGAATGGCGTTCTTGGCGCATCCTTACACCCTGGACTATCAATCAATCGTTTAATGCCTCCAGTACTCATCTTTCGAGACTTTAAATCAATTATCAGAGATAGAAACAATTCAGGGCATTAGCGCGTACGTTCTAAAGGCACACGATTTATCTAATTATGAATTAACCTAGCATGCGCAAACCGAATTCACAATATTCCTAGATTCACTTTTCATTAATGTGATTTATTGTAATGTTTAGTTAGCACTTCTTGGATTATTGTACTCTAGAGCCCGAGAAACGATTCCACGGTCTCTTTATTTTACTCGTTCCTCGACCGATCAAGTTGTTAGAGAGTGAGTAGATTCTATTCAATAGAATGACTGTGGCATCATTTCTCGAACTCCCACCCCCCCCCCTCTCATTCCTCTTCTACTCTATTCATTTCTTGCTATCCCTCTGTGATTCTCGGTCTCACAACTCCGTGGAGAGAAGGGATGGGAATGATAGTGGGAAGGGGGCGGAGGTGGCCAATCATATTAGTAGTGCTATTTAGGTTGCATTCATCGTTGTGGTGATTTTATATTCACGATTTCTATGATATCCTTAACTTCATGCTACTTAGTTACAGTAAAATATAATACATCACCTGTTGAAGAGAAGTATACTTGTTTTTTGTGTTGAATACTATCAGTATTTTCACCGAGAACGTAAGATCTAGACAATTATTTTATGAAGTCAGTATCACTAGGATTCACTTGTAAATGTGCGGTCTCTCCGATCCTCTCTTCTCCTGGCTTTCGTAGAATGACTTGACCTGTGAATACCTCAATGGATTGGGAGAGGTAGCTGAGACGGATCGGAGAGCCTGCGTCACGGTCATCCCTTTGTATTTTGCTTCCCGCAGTCTTGATTTGGTGTCTTTGGACAGGTTCATCTGATAAATATACTTAACACATGGAACATACTTGAAGTTGAAGCATGAAATGAACGAATCACGAGAGAAATGGCAATCTGATTGTGATTTGACTGATACTGTAGCTTCATTTGCCAATGCAATGTGATAAGTCTGATGCAATCTTATCATCGGTTGGTCTGATACTGTAGCTCCTTCGGTCTATTCTGATGCAATCTGATGCAATCTTAGTACGATACTGTAGCTCCTTCGGTCTATTCTGATGCAATCTGATGCAATCTTAGTACGATACTGTAGCTCCGTCGGTCTATTCTGATGCAATCTGATGCAATCTTAGTACGATACTGTAGCTCCGTCGGTCTATTCTGATGCAATCTGATGCAATCTTAGTGCGATACTGTAGCTCCTTCAGTCTATTCTGATGCAATCTGATGCAATCGATGGGGGGACAGGGAGATGTTATTTTCGAAGAAATCGTTGTTTCTGAATCTTTCGCTGTGTTCATAGTTGATTGTGCGTCTTTAGAATTCCAGATGACGTCTCATTTCGTGGGTGAAATCTGCAATGGAGTCGACAAAGGCACACATGTCGTCTATCTGTGCAAGGATATTTGCATTGGGAAGCCCAACTTGGGGAATATCGTGAGGGTCAGACCAGGGGTAGGAGAGGAGACGGATGTGATCGTACGATTTCGATCGAATCATGACATCTGCAGATCGTATGTAGAGCAAGCAGCAAACAGTGAGTATCTTATACCCCTTTTGATTGGGCATTCTTACACCCCCTTCCAGAATCCCGGCCAACTAAGACTGTGTTAGTAGTACCCGAGTCAGCTACACCTCGAAGATCAACGAGAATGGGTTGGAATAGTACATGGGTTGATAGCATGAGGGATCGTATGCATGATTTAGGAGCGTCTTCTTCTCTACTCCCCGCTCAGACCTTTTTCGATTTGCCCGGAACATCTATGCGAGTGTCAAGGAGAACTCAGCATATGAAAGGAATCATCAAGAAGGAACCATCTGAGAGTGCACTTACCCTTCCTCGTTCGCGGTCCCACTTCGTGAGTGAGAATGAGGATGCCTCTATGCAGGCTCCTCGTCGCTCAGGTACTTACTGGGCTACACATTTGACTCGTTTACACATTAGGTTCTTCAGTTTCGTTCTCAAAGAGTAGATCCATCAAAAGGGAGGAAACAGATTGGGGACTCAATTACGAGGACTCAGGTGATTATCTCATTCCATCTTACAATGCTACCATATTGTGCTACCGTACTCTCGAATACATTCCTACTAACTGTGTCTGTTAGATGAATCCTTCTCCCCGATTCGTAATCGGGAGTACTTGAACATGAGACACGGAACCTCTCCGACGATGAATAAGAGGAGAAGGTCGTTGTACTCAAGAGGAATGGATGATATCGATCCATTTCAATCGTTATGTCTCCCTTCAACGAGTACTCAAAGTGAGATTTACCAAATATGAAACTAATCGTCAATTCTTCCTTCATTTATGCCCCTGTGTATTCCCAATAACAGTATGGATGGTATGATATACATATTTATCGTGCGATATGAAAAACATACGTAAATTATGCTAAAAGTTTCCTTCACAATTCGTTAGTAATCTAATAAGCAGAAATGGACAACAAACATGATAATCTGGCGAAGTCGATGTCTTCCCTCTCTGGCGATTCCAGTGAGCTAACGTCTCCTTAAATTCAAATAGATTATCATCGTAGGATTAAAGCTGATGCAAACGCCGAGAAAGAAAAGGAAGGCTACGAGTGTGAAAGGTTTGTCACATTGATATTGTGAAACTATACATGAGCAAAAGCTCGTCGTGTGTCTCCCACCTCATCTTCCGTCCCTCATCCATCTCCTGCTTCCCACCAGTCCTCGAGTCACTGCACCAACTGCAAGAAGGAGAAGAGAAAGGTTGGAAACTGAAGAGACTGACTTAATGGCTGACTATTTGAGAGAAAAATACTCGAGAAAAGACTAGAGATAATGGAAAATTCGATGTTGAATATGGAAAGATACGTAGAATACATTGCACTAAATACTGCAGCCAGACCAGTAACAAGATGTGAGTAGTTTCGATGATAGATAACAACTGTTTCCAGAAACATAAGTAGTTTTCAGATAGGGGAGTAGAATATCTAGATAGAGATGAGGTCGCTGACCTTTCTCAATCTACACCGAACAACGCGACCTTCCTGAGATACATTCTCGACTCTCTATTCTACGGTGATGCCCAGAATAGACTCCCTTCATGTGAGAGGGACAAAGATCGTATGCTATATGCAAAAGATGTGCGGGCTTTTTCCCTTGTAGGATAAAACCACTGACCTGATCCTTCCCAGGTCTTCTTCACCCTCCGCTGCAATTCGGAAGACGAGTCTAGAAAAGTATGGCCTGAATTGTTGCGCCAGTGAGTCACACATTGCAACACTTAGTAACTATTTAAAATATTGTCATAGTTACGATGACAACATCGTGCGTCGTCGCAACATTTCGAAGACATGGGAAGAGAATCGACCCCAGCTCAAGCTGTTCAATGCGAAGAAGAAACAGAGAAGAGCTGTGATCGACTCGGGAAGTGAATCAAGTGATAACGAACATTGACCCTTTCCCCGGTCACATTCATTTTGCATTTCCACATTTTCAAATCGAAATAATAGCAGAAAATAAGCTCTTGTTTTGTATAGATCAGCCGAAAAAATTGTTCGTTAGAAGTCATCATTCACTTTTGTTTCGATAATAAAGAAGATAGATGACTGGACTTATCTCGGGTGGTGGGAGCAGTCGTTGCACTCGCATTCAGCCCACGGGAAGGGAGGGTGTCTCTAGAAAGCCTCAGCACCAGCCACACACTGTCATCCCTTCTCCCCAATAAACTATGGAAAGAAGTGTACCTGATAGGAGCGACGGCAGTGTTGAGCGAGGGGGAGAGCGCCCGCCTCTCTGGGGGGATCGACCGAGTCGAAAGGGGGAACTGAAGAGAAAATGAGAGTGAGCGGAAAGACGGGGAATATGAGACAAACTAAATTAGCATTACGGCATGCAGATTCTTGTCAAATAACAGTCGCGAATCAAAAACACTTTCCTACCAGTCATAATTTAAATATGAAATGCACCTTTCTCTCTCTTGCCAAAGAATGAAATAAGCGGGAAGAAAACAGACACACCTCTGATCGCTCCCGCAGCGAGTAGCAGTCGTTGAAGCGAGCCGCGACCGGCGCATATCTGGAGAGATTCCGCACAAGCCAAACACTGTCAACCCCACCCCAACAGATGAAGGAAAGCTTCTTACCTGACGAGAGCAGAGAAGATGCTGAGGGACGGACGGCGTCCCTCAGCGCCGGGAGAAGACCGCTTCTTGATGAGGGCTGAAAAGGTAAATTTATCGTAACTACAGTTCATTCACTACTAAACAATTTAAATAAAAAACATAGTTTAAAACCGAGTACTATGGTTCTTTTACGTTTCAACCATAATATTTAGTCAAAATCGGGTTCAAACAAGTTTCCTCGGAAACAGATAACGTTTTACTAATCTAACACACGTTTCCCACAAAAATTATAAAAATATAGAAACAAAACTTCCCCTTCTCGCTCCAATCCGGTGTGGTGTCGATCCTCAACCAGCATCAGTGACTTGCAGCCTTAATTTACTCGTAAATAATCAGAATGACTACTAACTACCGAGTTAAGAAAGCCACAAAGTCACGAACACTATTAAGAAAGCAAGTAAAATCGAGGCAGTTTAACACAAGGACCTGTAATTTGCTTCCTAATCGGCTCAGCTCAAATAAAAAGCGACTGGGATGATCCCCGACATGCGCGCGAGGACCAGAAACATGAAAAAGGCATAAATACACGAGCAAAACGCCACAAATCGATAAAGAAATAGAGCAAACGAAAAATCGAAGACAATTTAGAAAAGTCACACTTGCATGAGTCGCAATCGCAAACTGCGGCAGACTGAGATTACGGTAGGTTGCAGTTGAATTTATTCAAAATAATTATTTATTGTTTAAAAGTATGGACGAATAGTTCATCCGATGTGAAATTTTATGGAGAATTCGAATATAATAGTTTCGAATAGTGAAACACAATATTATTCCTGCAAAATCAATCCGCGCAAGCCGCGCTGCGCCGCGCATCGCCGCGCGCGCACATGACCAAGGCGATTAGCACGTACTGTATGCGAATATTTTTTAAAAATATACACATTTTTGCAGTTTCATCACTTGAATAATACATGTATCTTGCAAATATGTTATCGTTTCGGAAGATTTTCTGCACGGCATCATATGATATTTTTGAATCGAACAACAACACGTGCATATATTTCCAAAAATGAGCAAAGTGGAAAATATAATAGATCTTGAACGTGGGAAATTTTGTTTGCAAACTGTACGCAAACAAGCTGTCAAAGCATTTGTAGAATTCGCAAATAATGTATTTTTCGAATGATATAATTTAAATTAACGACTTCTCGCCATTTGAGGTGAAATTGAAGTGTATGCATGGATTGTGAGGGTTGCACTGTATTGGCTCCTAATTCGGGAGTCTGAAACAGCGAAGAACTATCTCGTATCCTCGCGGCGGGTCATTTTCTTCGTGCGAGCTCGCGAGGAGCTGTGAAAACATTTTTTGCTGCCACATCACATGCTGATATTGACGGTAACAAATCGCCTGACTCTCTCCAAATCTCATGTTCCCTCGCTTTCTCGCACCGGCGAGAGAGTGTAAAATATGGAGAGAGACTGACCATTGCTCAAGCGTTGGGATTCCATGAGGTCTTGAAAAAATTTAACGGAGGACACAATGATCACTACCAGCTTTCTCAAATACGACTGGGTGAACCATCCAGAGATCAGAGATTAGTGAAAGGTTTATCCGACAAGGGCATCAGCTCTGTGATTCTTTTGGTACGGCCCAGATCTTATGGTAAACTCGTCCAGTTGATTCATACCTTTCGATCAGAGTGAATCTTTGGAGTTTTGTAAAAATGCCGTGAAGGATGAATGTTTTTCCATCAACTGAACATTACATGCATCCTGCTCATATTTTATCGTTTCGAAAGACTCTGCACACGCCAATCCTGGGAAAATGTACGCTTTAAAGGACTATAAAACGCCAATGAATTCTAAAACATTTCATCGAGCAATGAAGCTTCTCATCCTCCTCTCTCTTCTTCTTCTTCGGCTCAGCCTTGCTCTCCTCGACAAATCCGCTCGTTCAGAAAATAACTGAGGTGAGTACCCATGGAGTAGCCACTGTGAGATGCATTATGCAGTGTCTTCTAAATATAATAGTATTCAAATGTCATGAATTTGCAGATGTTTCTACCTCCGATTGTATCAGTTTGATGTTTGTTTTACTTATCACAATTTAGAACCACGTATCTCGAAAATTTTGGTTACGACAAGTTTTATTGGATGCTGTGAATTTAAGGTGCTTCGCATCATTGTGTCATTTCAAGGACAAAAATGAATGCAAGACTCAGTGTGGAGAAATGACCACGTTTATTGACGCTGGCAAGGTATACATTCGCAATTCTAAGCACACTCTATGTGTATATGATATCGTGTACAACTGATTTGTATCGCGTGATATTTAGATAGCTGGCATCTGATCAAACGCAGCTAGAATCAAAATTATATTAACAAGAGATTGAATCATGCGATACTTTTGATGACCAATTGGTATTAGTTTACGAAATTTGTGTAATCGTCCACCATTTTCACACAAACTCTCGACCGATCGAGATACGAAAAAGAGTCAAAAAATTAAAAATCGATTATCGAATTGAGGACTCGCGTTGTTCACACTACTTCCAATTTTAAGGTGGATGCTGTCCCTCACGGATGATCAGATACCTCGCGAAATCTGCGCTTCCCTATGCAAGAACCACTTCTCGTATCCCGATAGAACAGAGTTTGAGAAGGAATTGAGCAAGGCATTCGAAGAATACAACGCAGCTCTATCAGCAGCAGGCACACCTCAGCAAAAATTCATCAATTTCAAGCTTTATTAATAATAAGTACATTTTCTTGATAAAAGCCTCCATAACAATGTGTTTTGTCACTGTACTTGAGCAATGTAAACACCGATTACATTAGGCATCAATATCATGGTGATTGGACATGTTTGCCGATAGTGATTCATGTTTGACTGTGAGGTGGTGGCTAGCACCTACACATGTTGAGTAGTCCTGCTTGGGATAGTGTCGCTGTCTCCTATACGATGCTTCTCCGATGTATACTACTGGTAATCTCTGTTGACGTTATCAACTCGGTGAGCTTTCGAAAATGTGCTAAACCAATATGCGTCCTTTATTTCACAGTATGACAATGTTGTGAAACCGTCTGTCTTCATCTCGAGTCATACTTTTGTAGCATGAAATAAACATTAAACATGAAATACAACTATAAAAATATCTCACAGAACGCTGCTCTCAACTACCGACTGGGGCGCGGTCATCGACCAACATATCTTCATGATGAAGCAATTCCGTCAACTGTAGCTATTCATACACGGCGAAGAATTGTATTCACACGTGTTCCACCCGTTCCAAAGGCTGTTCGCACCGTGGGAACTCAAACTGACCCGAATCCATCGATTCATGCCCGATTCCCCCGGCATCCTCCCTTCTTCATCGATCCTGTTGTCCAACTGCCTTTATCCACAACGACAAAACGGCCTTCTGAGAAAATTAGGCCGGATATTACCTAACGAGGAGCCCTACCTGATTTCAGGGTGAGTATACCCTTGTGATCCGACATACACATTACACAAAAGTTGAATAATTGTGATAAACAATAGATTATTACAAGTTTCACCCACATGTTATTCGTACATCAACGTTGAAAAGAACGCAATAATTCAATTTAGCATTTCAAAATTAAGCGATTCAAGTGGTCACGAGTGAAAGAACGGCGGTTTGAAGAAACAACTTTCCAAACTGGTTCATTAATCAAAACACATGATTAGAAATTCGTTTGTTTCAACAAGAAGGATCATCCTTCTGATTAGGTCTACGCCGGATCACTCATCGTAATCACACCCAACGAAGACCCCAAAGTGGCTACCGATTAGGGCTACGCGTTCCTCTACTGGGTCATGCTGCGCCCCTCAAGATCACAGCAAACTTCCAAATTCATTCATCGTCTATCGTTAATGGCCATCAAGTGATAAATGGCATATTTATATGCCTTGGCAGTCACCGTAATAAAAAAATGCTGTGAACAGAGGCTTGATAAGCTCTTGTAATAATCGTTTCGGTTATATAAAATTGGCTTCCGAAATTGAGAAGAAAAAATACAAAAATCGCAATAGCACGCACCAATTTCTTGTTATGAATCAAGTCTTACGAAAGAAGATCTCTTGAGTGGGTTGTGTGTCCACTCAAAGTCCATGCGGTTACCCGATTCAGAAAATGTTTTTCGCAATAATAACTCATGACAACACAAATAAGAACTCAAGAGTCAAACTCAAGAGTAATATTAGTTTTTAATATTATACGTTTTTTTGCAGTTTTATCACTTGAATCTTGCAAATATGCACCACAAGGGGGTGGCCGGTCGTCCAAAATCGATGTCATGAAAAATTCTCTAAAAATTAAATTAAGTACTTCGAACCCAGCTCTATTAAACTGCGTTGGCAGATTTTTTTTACAACATTTATTTTCGAGTACGGGCGTCGCGAATATGACGACTTTCACTAAAAATAGTAAAGTATGCTTCAGGAAATCGACCATAACTTCCTTTAAAATTGAGCTAGAGACTAGTCCTTTTTTTATAAATGTAGAGGTACGTTTCCCCTGCAACTTCTCTAAACAATATTTCATTCCATCACTTGACCCTGCATCAGGGTGGTCGGTTTTTGAAAAAAAATCATTTTTTTCAAAAAATCGGAAAAAAACCCTCTTAGCCGTTTGGCGAAGTTATAGTACCCACAGAGTAGTTATTATTCACCAAAGGGCTTAATTTTTATTCTTTGCATTCAAAAGTAGCTCGGGTTACTGTAGTCGCGGCCGGAGGTGAGCACTTGTCATTTTTAGTTTTCGTGCTTCACATGGGCTTTTATCTTCGAATAAATATCTGAAACTATGAAAACCTTTGATTAACTTCATTTCCCATCCATTTGGATGTTTCAAATTTCGAAAATCTCATTTTTTTGAAAATTTTGATTTTTTTCATTTCTTCATTGTATATTCTTTCAAATTAAGGCGCGTTCCGTGTTCTGAGTGTTTTTCGACTTAATATCATCTTAAGGCTTCCCTGGATACGTTTGGGCCCCGTATCTTCAGCTAAAATATTTTATTTATAATTTTTTTTTCGAAAAAAACGAAAATCACAACTTATCAAAATGTGGTATTCTATGCTGTGAAAAATTATCATGTATGAGCTTTTATGTTGAGAACATGAAAAATAACTTTCCTTTTACTCGTCGAATTTGACTTGGTCGAATAGATATGGTGCAATAACAGGTAAATCTTAGCTAAAACTAGCCCAAACTCGACCGTTCATCGTTCGACAGTGTAATCGGCTCAATCGAATCCCACGCGCTGCACTCATATTTTGCAGCTTTTTTTTCTCTCGAATTCATGTTGGATTTGTTTAAATTTTTCTGACATCTTTCATTCATCTGATTCATTTCGAAGGTTTATGACAATGTGTGATTTGTCAAGTATTCGCAATAAATTGTACAATTGACATAACTAATTTGTTACACACTGTCTTCATCACTGGCATGCCGAGCACATTCAAATGGGGGATGAGTAGGGTATCTAACTAATAGCGACACATTTGAAGGGGTGAGGTCATTGCATCTGGTTCCACTCAATCCAGAAAAGAACCTTTGACCGAAGGCATAGATCAATCCATGGAAGGTCGTGGTTGTAATCCATGCCGAAATTTTTACTATCCAATATGCGACTCGGTACGAAAGGGGGCGTTCATGTTCGTTCTCAAAGTTTACTTTTGTAAACTTCCTAATTTCCTTCTCAACCTCGATCACTCTCGCGTCGTCCTCCTGCTCATGAGCAGCCTGAAATGTGAGAATATTGACTAATTTGTCTATATTTAATTGGATGGCTTTGCGAGAATTGATTTTTTTTTTGTTCACTATGTACACCCTTTCACTGATGTTACCTAAGAAATATTACCCACAATGAAATGTCAATATTTTGCCAACCATTCCTAGAAAGACTGTCAATTACCTGATAGTGGTCGAATTCAAACTTCTCTGAATTTGAGCCTTCTACGCGATGATTACCAATAAACACAATCGTTCCTCTTGGAACACTGAGGGTGAATATGGGAGACGGAACAGGTTCGTATCTCGAACCTAAAGAATCCTTCAGAACAAATCTCTGCAAAGATATTTCTTCGAGAGATTTTTTTGTCAGTTTTACCTTTGCCGAATTGGCAATTAAAAACTTTCCGTCGTAAGGACGGATTTTGGACGACCGGCCTGTGGTCGATTCTCTCGCGATCCCTCTCATATGATATTTTTTTCAATACATGAATCGATCAACAACACGTGCATATATTTCCAAAAATGAGCAAAGTAGAACATACAATAGATCTTGAACGTGGGAAATTTTGCTTGAAAGCTTTACGCAAACAAGATTTCAACGCATTTTCAGAATTCGTAAATAATGAAATTAATGCCTTCTAGGCATTTGAGGTGAAATTGAAGTGCATGTATGGATTGTGATGGTTGCACTGTATCTGCTCCTATTTCGGGGAAATGTCTGAAATAGCAAGGAACTATCGCGCATGTACCACCAAGCACATAGTCTCAGATCGGACACATTCCTTTGTCCTCGCGGCGAATATTTTTTTCGTTCGAGCTCGCGAGGAGCTGTGAAAAAATGAGAATGAAATGATTAGTTTGTTGCTGCCACATCACATGCTGATATTGACGCTTCCTTAAGGAATGAAGTTACTGTGTACAAATGCGTAGGAGCCAACTCAGATAGATGATAAGCTGGAAAGGGTCCGAGGCTTGCAGAGCACGAGATCGATCGTAGTGATGGTGAGACAAAGCGAGCAATGGTCTGAATCTCTTCAGTTTCACGTCAACTCGTCGGTCAGAGAGATGAGAGAGAATGCAAACTTAAGAGAGTCAGACGATTGCTCGACGATCACTTCCGATTTGAGAGACGCACATGAGAGAGAGTCGAGGGGAGGGGGCCTCGAGAGCGGGAGAGTAGCCGCCATCCAATAAACATGTTTTCTTATTGGAGTCTTCGTTGACTTGAGATCGGAAAGTGTCGAACTGGCGGAAGGGAAGATGGTGGGAGTGGAGGGAGGTGGGAAGGGTGCTAGAGATTTCTAATTTTATTTCTCGAATACGACATGATCAACCATCCAGAGATCAGAGATTGGTGCAAGGTTTGTCCAACAAGGGCATCAGCTCTGTGTCCCTTTTGGTTTAGTCCAGATCTTATGGAAACACAGAACCGTCCAGTTAATTCATCCATTTCGATCAGAGTGGATCTTTGGGGTGCTTTTTTTGTCAAAATGCCGAGCATGAATAAGAAATGTTTTTCCATCAACTGAGCATTACATGCGTATTGCAAATATTTTACTCGTTTCGAAATATTATTTTTTGCACAAACCCTTCGTGGGAGAAATTCCCATTACATCGGACTATAAAATACCACCGCTTTACACTCATTTCATCAAGCAATGAAGCTTCTCCTCCTCCTCTCCCTCGTATTCTTCTCCATTGGAGCCGTGTTATCTTCGACTAATCCACTAGTCCAGAAACTAAAGGATGTTAGTGTCGAACTTCATAGATGATATACCTTATCAGATTGCATAGTCTTCAATTATAAAAAAGCCATACATTTTCAGTTGGTTAGTGCTGAACATCCGACTACTCCCACCGACAATATCAGAATTGCGTATGTGATTTTAGGTTCACAAGTTAGAACCACATCAAGGATATTAAGAGTTTTACGAATGATTCAAAACAAGGCATTTCAGGTGCCTTGCATTTTTATGTCATTTTGAGGACAAAAATGGATGCAAGAGTCAGTGCGGAGATATCACCAAGTTTATCGACGCTGATAAGGCAGTTTTTCGTATTTCTAAGTGCACGTTGATGTATGCGCATAAATTGTTATTTAGATGGTAGCAGCAGCAGCAGAGACACCTCAACAAGATCAAAAGCCATTCGCTGACGAAAATGAATGCGTAGATAGGTATGTTTCTGTTGAAATGAGAGGAATGCATATGCTCCCAGCTATCCTACCTGGTAGTAGTGACTAGATGAAACGTGAAAAAAAATGTTAGAAAATAGGAAATTACGAGAAGATTAAGCAAATTGCACACTATAGTTGTCCCTGATCGTTCCACTCCCAATGAATGTTCTAAGATGGATGCTGGCCCTATCGGACGATCAGAAACCGACATCTGTGCTTCCGTGTGCAATATCCACTTCTCCAACCCCGATAGAGCCAAGTATGAGGAAGAATTGAGCGCGGCTATTGAAGAATTCCAAAAACAACGCCTGCAGGAGAAAAGAAGAAATTCAAGCATATTAACCTTTACTATTAATAAGTAAACTATGAATAAATACCAGCACAACAACATGTTTTATATTTCTTGAGCAATGTAAACACAGGATTCCATAGACATCAATAGCATGGTGATTGGACATGTTTGCTAATCGTGATTCGTGTTTGACTCGGAGGAGGGGCTAGCACATGGTGAATAGTCCTGACTTCGAGAGCGTCGCTCTCCCAGTCATATGCTTCTTCGATATTTTCTGCTCGGAATAAGCGTTGTAGTCGTCGACTCGGTGACAATCTGCAACTATTCTGGAGTATGCTGAATCAGTTGCAACAAATTATTTATAAAAAGAACTTGAAATCCATTGCAGAGAGATGCTCGAGACTACCGCTTGAGCCCTCCTCCTCCACGCAAAGTTTTTGAATACTTTCTGTAGCGAAATACCTTCGCTACTATAATTTCATTCACTAATAATCAATATTATTCAATAAACAAATCAATTAATAATTCGACAATAAATAAAGTCAATTCTCGCTTCATGAATTACTGTACCAAACGCACTCGCTGCGAATCGACCCGGCTACGTGTACCGGGCCGCGATACTCAGTCTGATTTCGAAATATATTTTCCTGGACGTTTTCGTCGTTGTTGTTGTCGTTGACGATTGATTGACGTGTTGCTTCACGTCGTCGTCCTTCTCCCGTTTGACTTCGACCATTCACTACTAGACGACTCACTGTCTAGCCCCTGTCACTCGTTAGCTGACCTGCGAATTGTCGCGAGCTGACTCATCGTTTTTCCGCATTGTTTTCAACTCTTTCACCCTCACTTCACCTATCATCACCTTTCACTTGTTCCCTCACTGTTCCAATCTCATCCCAGCCTCTTTTCACCCCTCACATTAGCTGTCCTGCCGTTGTCGCGAGCTAATTCATCGTTCTTTCACCAGTTTTCCCATCCATTCCGCCCATATTTCACTCAACCACATTTGTCATCATTCCTTCCAATCATTCCATAGTATCGCATAATCGTTAGCGTGCTATCATTCATCCATCCCGCGTTCATTACGCTTCATTGTCAGCCGTAACTCACTCGTTTGACCACCTTCGGTTACTCGCGAGACCACCATCGAGCGATAACAAGCTTCCAGCAGCTTCTCATCAATCATTACAAGGTACTCTTGCCTTTCATTGACCAAATAATTTCCCCTCCCTTTTCTTGATTATTTATTAGTTTTTCGCCTTAAACTTGTAAATTTAAATAAATAAAGTTATTTTATTATCACCCTTGTCCTTTGCATTCCATTAACAGATTCTGGCAACGGAATCCTGTACACTTTCCGAATAAAGAACCGCATATCAAAGTGTGTTTTCTCTCTAGATTTCAACTATGAAAACACCGATTGTGCTCTTTAGGCATCAATAGCATGACGATTGAACATGTTTGCCAAACGTGATTCATGTTTGACTCTGAGGAGTCGAATAGTACCTATACACTGAGTAATTCTGCTTTCGTGAGAGTCGCGCTTCCCTGTCCGATGCACCATCGCTTTATCCTGTTCGGATTGATCGCTGTCGTCATCGACTCGGTCAGCTTCTGCAACTATTCTGGAGTATGTTGAATCAATTGCTGCAAATTCTTAAAAAATAACTTGAAATCCATTGCAGAAATATGCTTACAACTATCGCCTGAGCTCTCCTCCTCGACACAAAGGACGCATTCTACATGCCGATTTCCTTCCGATCGCCCCGAATACTGCTCCTGATCAAACTCGCATGCCCCTTGCACCTATCGTTGCATCTGCTTCGAAGAGTGTTCGCACCGTGGGAACTCAAACTGATCAAATTCCTTCTCTACATGTCCGAATCCCTCGGCATCCTCCCTTCTTCATCGATCCGGTCGTTCAAAGACCCCTCACCACAACTCTCAAAACTACTCCACAATTCGACACTCTTGGATCAATTTCGGTGGCGGAGACTACGCCCGATTCGGCTAGACCTACACAACAATCTAGACCTGATCGCAGGGTGAACACAGCCTCCTGAACCGACAGGCACATAGGATAAATATTGTAATTGAATTGTGATAAACAACATAGTATGTCAATAATCGCTCACATTTTATTATATTTTTAAAATCAATAATTTATTAAATATTTTGAAGTTTGAACCTTTCAAGTGATTGCTCAATATTTCTTGCACAACGCATCGCTTATTTGGTAATTGTGGAATGCGATCCTCGCTTGTTTTCTCAGTGATAAGCCTTGAGCACCAATCCACATTTTAGTTTAATTTCCCTGTCCCCCCTGTCCCATCTCAAGCCAACCAACTTGGAAGTGCCGTTCCCAATCAATATCACAGTACCACCATCAACTACCGTAATCACTCCATTGGGTCAGATTCAGTTATGTGGGTTATTTTCTAGAAACTTATATGACCCACAGAACTGAACATCACTTTTCACATCTCGCAGTAAAGCAACTGGGAGCAATCGTCTGACTCTATTCAGTTTGCATGCTCCTCATCCCTCTGACCGACGAGAGAGCGTGCAAACTGAAAAGAGTCAGACAATTGCTCGCAACTGGAGAAGAGATAAGAAGCGTGAGGTCATAAAGTTCATGAAAACAGATCAGAAACTAGAAATGAGTTCACGAAAACAAACCATGCAACTCAAATTTTGATCGGAGAAGGTGGTCGGCCTCTTGCTCGATATCAACTTTGTCCACGATCAGAGGCGAGACTCCTTTGGAATCGTCACTCGTACTATCACCAGGAGCTACCAGGTAATGGCCTCTCTCTGTCTCTCTCTGTCTCTCTCTCTCTCTGTCTCTCTCTGTCTCTCTCTCTCTCTCTCTCTCTCTTACTCTCCTCTCTTGTAGCTTCCTGAAGACGTGGATCCCTCGATGGTCAAGTCTGTGCTCACAACGAGAGGAACCCTCGTCATTACTATCAAAAAGAAGGCATAAGCCTTAATGCCCCCCACATTCATGTATATATTGTTCATATCCGAATATATTTTGCAAATTGTATTTAATACAAGTATGTGTGATTAAATTATGTCCGTTATGTCCAGGAAAAATTTTTTTCGCGTGTTACTAACGACATGATTTATCGTTGCTCCTATATAAGGAAATTAACGGACTGGGCGTAGTGAGCACATAGACGCAGTTACACACCAGCACTACCTATTTCCCGGGAACATTTGGGATTTTCTCATGAAATAATCTTACGCCGGATGGCTCCTCAGCATGCCTTGACCGCCATGTCGACTACACGAGTTACAGTTGCGTTCTTCTAGTTCAGCTAATACACAGTCTTTTACCAGAATTTAAGCGTAAACTAAGCCTAAGCTTCCCACTACCTCCGTCGAGATAGTGGGAAGCTGAAATTCGTTTGTCTGAGAAAATAACTACACAACCTCAGTTCATCATGCATTTCGCGCTGTTTGCGATTTTGGGGGGGAGGGTGACAAAAGCAAAAACGACAAAAGCACAACTCGTCGCCGTTCGATTGCGATTGGACGAAGCGACTTGGGAGTTGGTTCATAGTAACCAGTATGTGCTCTCCTACATTTGCATATGTAACTCTTGCAACCAGGTTCTCTTGAGTTTCGCTCCATATCTATGTATAGGGGGGTTCATGGTCCAAAATTGGCAATTTGATTGGAAAATCATGGATAAATAAACACCAAATGTCGTAACCAATAGATATGTTAGGTGTTTATCTAACCATGATTTTCCAATCAAATTGCCAATTTTGGAACATGAATCCCTATACAAAGATATGGAGACATATGCACGTAGGGGGGCACATACTGGTTACTGTGAACCAACCCCTATATCGCTTCGTCCAATCGCAATCCAACGGCGACGAGTTGTGCTGTTGTCGTTTTTTCTTTTGTCACCCCCCCCCCCGATTCTCACTTAAAAGTTATTGATTTAATATGTTAACAAATTTCTATGAAATCGATTTATATTCCTTGTCAATACTCACAAGCTCTTCTATCAAGTTCCAAGTCGAATAACTCCGCATCTTAATTTCGTTCTCTCCATGACACACAAATGCAAAAGACATCAATTACGTTGTACACAAACAATGAGCCGTGTACAAAAACAAAGATATGGAAATCCAATTGCAGGCAGATCTCCATAACACGGATCTCCTGTAAAAATGTAGGAAAATGGGAACCTTTTGCGACAGTTTAAAAATAAAGTGTCGTGATTTTGTTGAGACAAGTCGGACTAGGCATTGTGAGGGCGAGGAGAAAGTATTTCCACTCAGATTTGCGAAATTTGCATGTTGGAGGGAGTTATGACCTACAACTTTGGAGAGTCGTATCTCCGTTGGATTTTGACCTACTGTGAGCTATTTTTTTTCATTCGACACTCAATGAGCTAATCTACATGCCCCTTCTATTACAATACGAGCAAAAGTGCCATCTTCCGTGAGTAATTCTCAAAAAACCGTTTTTCCATGCATAATATGCAAATTATCTCCTTCGTTACCCACCTACAATACGATTTTTATCTTCGATTCTGATTCTCCATAGTCGAATTGAGGTACGTATGTATTTCATTGCTCATAATCCGGGGCTCTTCATACAGCTACTCAGTAGGAAGAATCCGGACGTAATATTTTTTTGAGTAAAATAGATTTCGGAATGTATCATGTCGTAAACTTATGCAAATGTGCAAAGTTCGACCATCTTTCGAAAGCTCTCAATTAGGCCTAAAAGATTGGCTTAGTGGCCCAAATCGTTAAACTTGATAGTTTTTGAGATATTACGCGAAAACACGTTTAGAAAAGCGCAAAGGAGCTCTCATTGTGTCCACCCCCATTGTTTCTACGAACTACGATATCTTGTATTAGGTTGTTGCAAAAGTCCTGTGGAATTTTGATATTTTGCCTTCCATCTTCCTGTTGGATTGATAGATGAACTTCGGGATATTGATTACTAATGAGGCCTTGCATACTCTTTCATATTCGCACCATATCAGCATTGCCCTATCAGAGAGGCGAGAACAGGATCCAGTTAAAATTACGAAAATTCATCCATCGAAAACGCAACATTTTTCAATATTCTGTTTCCTCTGAAGCATGAACGCTCAATTCATGGTGGTTATATGAAGCTCACATCTTTACCCTATACATAATTTTTCTTATGGATCCTGGAAGTTTGATCCTTTCGAGGAATGAGTTGATCTGCAAAATGACTGCATGTTGCATTTATGTGTTCATTTCGCATATTTCTGAAAAATGAAGAATTCAGATTTTCTGAAAGGGGAAACAAGCAGGCGCCAACATTTCTTATGAGGGTATAGCCTCTTCGTGGGAGCATACAGCGCACACATAACGGAGCCTGTATGTTAATAAACTGCCATGGCTCGTGAAATATGTTTCCGTAGCTCATGATAATCAACTTCGACCATGATCACTTCGCAAATATGATAGCTCACCCCAAACAGCGACATTGGGCGGCGCACTCGTGTTCATGACGGGCGCGATGTTGAGGAAGCCGAAATTCTCGAGCCGATAGGCGGGAATGATGACGACCACGTCTTGACCACTAGATAATTATTTATTCAAACCATTTTTCTGTTTCATCAAATTGAAAAAATCATTCCCCATTTCGAGAATCTTCCCCCAGAGAAGAATGTTGACAATCCCCTTTGTAAAACAAAATAAAATATTGTAAATTACGACTAACTCGGAGGCGAAGTTGTGAACGATGACGTCATCTGGAGATGCCTCGCGAGGTTTGGAGATGCCTCGCGAGCGCTATGCCTCTTTTTCTGATTTTTTCCCCTTTTTCACTGTGGAAATGCGGAATGAGAGAGAGGAAATCATCGAGATTCTCCCTCTCATTCTTCGCCCTATCATGCCGCATTTCCACAGTGAAAAAAGGGGCAAAAATCAGAAAAAGAGGCATAGCGCTCGCGAGGCACCTCCAAACCCCGAACATGCCTATATCATTCGAATCAGCGTGAAAAGGCGGTTCGAATAATTCTAGTCTCCCTTCTCGCACTTCAACGAGTCAAAAAGTCGATTTTTCTCGATAACGAGAAAAATTCATGACCAATGAAAAACACCATTCGATTCGTCATGAAATTCTGCTCGGGTATGCGAGATTTCGTGCTCCTACCGTGTATTTCAAAGATGATACAACAAATAAAGTAGGCTTGGCCGAAAGTGAAGTGGCACCACACCGACATCAAATGAGCGATTCATGCTAAATGAAGTGGACCACGATGTTCAGCATCGAAAACTACCCCCGAAAACATGTTTTCATGTGGTACGTATTTTGGGCTGTTCCGAGGTTTTGTCGAATCTATCGCGAACGGTCTCATATTACGAAATACATGCAGTTTGAAATTACGCTTACGCATATGAACTGAACGTTTGTGAAGTTGCATCGCATGTTTCCCAGTGAATCTTTTGAAACATTCATCACACTCAAATGGTTTCCGTGCGTTTTCATCCACTGAAAAATGCCATAAATTACTCAGCGATGCAGTACATAGATGATTGGCTTTTGTATCGCATAATTCAATAACGGTTTTGCAACACCGTTTTTGTAAAGTAAGTTTTTGATGAGTATATTATTGAATAATATAAATGTTGAATTATACATATTATCTTGTATTATAATAATTGGTAATCGATAAGTAACCTTCATGAGATTGCATGTGATAATTCAGGGCAATTTTTCCAGTAAAGAATCGTTCACATTCCTTGCACTCGTGCGGTCTCTTCCGAGGATCGTCTTCGGCTCAAAAATCACAATAATTTGAATTGATATCATCAACGAGACATTCTAGGCGATATACATGTTTCAACTTGCCCAGATGTGTTTCCTTGTGCATCTTGAGCGCTCCACCCGTAATGAAACGTTTCCCACATTCCCCACATTTAAATGGTCTTCTGGCTTCTTCTGTTTCTGCAGATAACATCGTTGTGTAAAGTTTTAATTTCATGATCTCTTGATCGGGTTAACTACAAGATCTTTTCTTGAAATGTTAATTGCTTCGCAATTAACATTTCACTCACTCAAGTGGCTCCTTTTGTGAATAAAATAGCCAGTTCCATTTTTGAAGCTCTTGTCGCAGATGGCACATTCGTATATGTATTCGGCTCGATCCTCTTCTGCTGAAATAATATATTTCTTTTTTGACTTGTTTTATTTCAAGATTTTCTGGAATCTCTGCAAAATGTATTGATATAATTCACGAATGCATAGGGAATACCCTAGTCAATCGCTCAAACGAACAATGGTCTGACTGTCTTGAGTTTGCACGCTCTCTCGCCAGTCAGAGAGACGAGAGAGCATGCAAACTGAAGACAGTTACACAATTGCTCGCTCAAACTCACGCAAATGTCGTCGCTTATGCCTCTCCAGTGCTGGTTTCGAAGTAAAACTTTTATCACATTCTTGACACGCAAATGCTTTTCGTTTCTCCACATCGTCTGCAAAAACACAATTTACTTCATTGCTTTGGCGAAACAAACCTGAATGAATCTTCTTATGGTATTTAAGACATTTCATAGTCGTCAATCGCTTCCCACAGTCATCGCACTTGAATGGCTTTCGTACCTTTTCATCGTGTGCGAACTCAGAATTATAATTATTTTCTCAATTTCACAAAACACTCACTTGCATGCCTTTTCTCGTGCTTCTTCAGCCGAGATAAATACTGAAATCGCATCCCGCATTCTTCACACACAAAATGCTTCTCGAGATCAACTACAAGTCATTACGCACAATAATTTGAAAGAGTTCCGCTTAGCGTCACTTATTTGATTTATTCATGGTCCATACAGTGACATTAGGCGGAATTAATGTACTCGGCTGGCTGGTTGCATTCTTCGCCTGATTGTCCACTGTTATCTGAGGAATCTGAATCGGCATCCTCTGAAGATGAATCGGAGTCGTCAGCTGATGATGATTCAAAAGATTCGTCATCGCTAGATTCGATCGTTCCAGATCTTCGAGGTCTCTGAAAGTTTCACTGTAAAAATTCGAAAAACATGCAGGAAATTCTCACCTTTACTGGCTTTTCAAAGTCATCAATTTCTTCGAGAGGTGGCTCAGTGCCCGATTTCAAATCCACTTTGGTATATTCGTTGTCATCTTCCTGATCCTTCACCATTGAATTATCCATACCATTCTCAGTGACGTCCAATGTCGTGTCGTATTTTCCGGTTTTATTTCCTGGAGCTAAATCATTCCTCACCCTTACTAGAAGCAAACATCAATCGGATACTCAGGAATGCGAAACATGCCTTTCTCTGTAGATATCTCTGTCGCTTGTGTTGCTTCTCAATCAAAAATCCAATTCCGTCGTCGATACAAGCACTCAAACTATGCAGTAAATGTCGAAATACTGTTTCGCTTGAATGTTTTGTGTGATTTGCTAATAGAGGCAACCTAGCATTGGCATTGCTTCCAGCTACAAGTGCATTATCTAGAGAGCGCTTAGCAGAACTGATCTGAAAACTGTCTGAAATCTGAAAACTGTAAAGCCTGAAAATCTGCAATGATGGAATACCTGGCAATCAGTATCATTCGCACTAATTTCCTGCAATAAATGGATTACTCTCTGCATAACGTTCTCTATTCCGCATGGTGATGATACGTCCATTGTCTGAAATGTATTGAAAATGTAACCATACAATTTGGGGCTTAAGCGGCAGGAAGAAAAAAGGGAGGAAATGAGCGACAGGACGCAATGGAGAGGGTAAATCTACAGAGGTGACGAGCAACAAACATTGAGTGAGATGAACACGTAGTATGACTGGCAATTACATCTAGTGAATATGAGAGTGAGCGAGTGAGAGAGATCAATCGTGCGATAGGGGATAAAGATAGCGAATGGTCAAGGCGAGTGTTTATATGGAGTGACATGTGTGATATACGAGTTGATATGAAGTTGATGAATTTTTCGATGCAATGAACACAAGATGAGGTGGCATATTTTAGTAAGAATGTGTGGTCAAGATGACAGCGGAAGTCTCATCTCTTGTTCTCACGTCTTCACATACACAAGCAATTAGATTTCGATAGATGATGACGTGCGATCCCCTCTGGCAGAGTTCTTCCGCCAATTGCCTTTGTCGCATGATGTGTCAATGTGGGAATTTCGAAGGTCTTACTCCCTTTGTGTTTCTACAGTAATGTGACTCTTCTCAGAAATGTGGCAAGGATTTAAAGTCCAACAAATTAACAGCAAGGGATATGAAATTCGTTAGTTTGAGCAACAGGTTTTTATAACACTGCGAATGATTTATAATTGAAAGTTATCGGATAATAACATTCAATTTTCGGAGGTTAACACAACTAATTTCAATTGTCAGCTTTATGTTCTGATCCGCTACTCTCACTGTCTTCAGACACGAATTCGTCCGACCACGCTCCATGCTCTGATTCAGATTCAGTTTCCTCTCGTTCTTCCTCGCGTTTACCCTTTCTATTGATCGATTTCTTAGCAGACATAGGCAGCTGAAAAAACTGAGTCAACGTGCTATATGCGTGCTTTAACAATTGATTACGGTATTTGTTGTATCAACTTCTCCATGGGTGGGACTATCTCCTGTAAAGCATAGCGAAGACTTGCGGCCTGCAACAAATATCGATCAGCGTTTAAATTTTCCAAATAAGTAAAATATGTGCTCACTTTTGCAGTTCATCTTCATATGCTGAATTAGTCGATGCGTCCGATAAAATGTCTTCCCACATTTTTCACAAGTCGGTCGCTGCTCTCCGTCTGACTCGCCATCGGCTGAATTAATATTGTATTAATGATATTGTGAACTTTCCGTCAGTAAATTCGGGAGGAAATAGCGTATATTTCGAATTGCAAATAAACACTTCAATGTGCAGATCTTACCAAGATGTACAATTGAGTGCTCGCTAAGATGATGGGCAGACATAAATTTATTCCCACATTTAACGCATTTGTGCTTCCGCTCACGACTGCTGAAAAGTAATTTCTCGGTTAATTATTCATTTTGTTAGATTGCTCTTAATTATTCATTTTTGTTAGATTGCTCAAAAATGAGTGCTGGGGAAACATTTACACGATAACTTACGAAGATGTGTAAGCATGTGCTTTCTGAGGGTGAATGCAGTTGTGGTAGTCGTACCACATGTCTCGCATTTATGAATTGGTTTACGTGGATCGCCATCAGCTCAAAATACTATTTCATCGCAAAGATTTGATGTGTTAAACTGACGCAAATGTTTGATCTTCTTATGCTCCGTAAGTCGTGACTTATGATTGTAGATCTTCCCGCATTCATCACATTCGAATGTTTTCTCCACGAATCCTTCTTCGTCTAAAACGGTATTGTTTTCATAAAAGTATAATTTTAACAATTACGAAGCTGCTTACGTTTCAGCTTATGAACCTTCAAGTTGTAGGCGAGCGTGAATTTTTCTCCGCAAACATCGCATTCGAATCGTCTCCGAGCATCCTTATCACCTTCAATGAAAATTTTCCGATATGATTGCTCCAAGAGACGACACATTGGTAATCTCTACGTACCGGAATGAGTAAGCTTATGCCTCCTGAAAGACTGTCTATTTGCAAGAGTAATTCCGCAGACATCACAGTCATAATTTTCCTTTAGTGGGTCATCGTCAGCTTCAAATAACTAATTATTTTGTTTTTTAAGTAGCACAAAATAGCCAAAATTTGAAATGTCCTTACGCAAGTGGAAGATCTTGTGCTGAGCTAGGACTGATCTGTGAGTGAATCGATCGCCACAAATATCGCATTCGAACGGCTTCCTTTCCCTTTCATCAGCTGGAGTTAACAGATTTTTATGATATTTTTAAAAATAAGGCAGTTAACAACTCACTTGCATGCAACTTCATATGACCCCTAAGGTAGTCAGCTCTGCGAAACGCCCGTCCACATACATCGCACTTGAATGGCTTTTCCACAACCGCATTGGGGTCCTTCTCTGCAGATAAACTAATTCCAACATCTTTGAAATAATAAAATGCTTAATGAAAGCACAATATATTCAAAATCTTACCACCATGCATTGCTTTTTGATGAGCGCGAAGGCCTCCTTTATTGGCCAGTGTTTTTCCACAGATATCACATTGGTACTTCTTCTTTTCGCTATCCGCTAAAAAGCGAGAATCTATACAAAATACAAGGTTCACTTACGTAAGTGACTGGAATTCATATGAAGCTGCAATGCGTGCTTTCCAGTGTACTTCTTTCCGCATTGCATTCCTTACACTCGAATGGTTTCCGGCCCTTCTCATCGACTGAATAAAAATTTACTTAGTACGTCCAATCAATTATTGAATTAGTTTAGTGAATCAGCGACAACTTGCCATCGCTTTTTGACTATACTTCTCGAGAAAAAATCAACCTTGATGTGATTTCATGTGATGCGATAGCGCTGTGGTTCCGGTGAAGAATCGTCCACATTCTTTGCACTCGTAAGGTCTCTTCCGCGGATCGTGATCGGCCGAAATAAGCACAGCAACATGTAAAGGTTTCAGGCATTTCCACGCAAGACGGGGCTGTGCCACCCCATCGTCTATGTGGAAACTAGGTCCTGGAAACCAGTGGCATGTTGCGAGACTTAAAACTGCCTGTGTTGTGTTCACGTGGTTGCGGATTTCCTTACAGTGATTTTTTGAATCACTACCAGCATTTCTTATCCCCCCTTGGTATGGGTGGATCGGTGTATGAAATTATTATTCGCATTATTCTGGTGGATTTCGAGGCTGAACTAACGCAGATGCGTTTCCTTGTGCTTCTTGAGGCCAGAACTAACTGCAAATCGTTTGCCGCATTCCCCACACTTGTACGGTCGTCTAGCTTCTTCCGTTTCTGAAGTTTAAACACAATTGCTTATCCTTATCAGTCGAATGACGGGATCTTAGAAAAAGGACTTACAACCGAAGCCACACAAAATATTTGACTCACTCAGGTGGCTCCTCTTTTGAATAGTATAGCAAGATCGATTGTTGAACCTCTTTTCGCAAACCGCACACTCATACATGTACAATATTCGATCCTTTTCAGCTAAACAAAGTTTGGTTTCACGATAAAAAAATGCACTTTAGGTTGAAAGTTAGGATACTCGAAATCGTTGCCGAGTGTATTCCAACTCACGTAAATGCCGACGTTTATGACCTCGCAGTCCTCCGCTCGTAGTGAATCTATTTTGGCATTCGTCACACTCATATGGTCTCCTAGCGCTATCATCGGCTGGAAGTGCATATATGATAATGTATACTTTTTATTAAGGGGGTTACCAGGCGGACTATGGAGACACTCCAAGCGGTACCAAACTTAGAAATGAAAAGAAAAAAAAAGGGGAAGGATCCAGTATCGCCGGCTATAGTTACGTCATGGAGTCGTGACTTACTCAGATGTGATCTCGTGTGTATCTTGAGAGATTTTCGAGTGGTAAATGTTTTCCCGCATTCGTTGCACTTGTGCCCCGCGGTGTTATTCAGTCCTTCAACACGAGATAGCTTAGCGAGAAACGAATCTTTTAATTTTACGGGGAGAATATTTTATGAGAATCCATGACCTACCTTCAACTTCATCGTGAACGAACGTGGATTCACCGTCTGACCACTCATCGGAATCTTCATCCGATGAGGAAGAGTCTGATTCTTCCTCTTCCTCCCGTTCTTCGTCGCTCGACTCGATCAAACGTCTCTGTCTCTAAGAAGATTCCCATAAGAAGACTATTAATTATATCTGGTAATTCGCCTCACCTTTGCCGGCAGTTCAAAGTCGTCCACTTCATCATTATGTTTGTCCGATACTTCACAGAGGCTATTCTCGCTTGTTTCATCATGCACACCCTGAAAGTCAAATATTTTCATGTAAATACTGTATCGGCTTAATACATTGTTCTCGAACGCTTTATTGCGCCTTTTGTGACAATGGTCCTCTTTTTTCACCGTCGAATCATCAATTCCACTCTCCGAGACGTTGAACAATTCAATTCCGTCATGCTTGACTTCCTGAGAATTTTTTATCAACCACGTTAACTTGAGTTAGACAACAATTAATGATACAACTCGAACATTTTTCGCTTGAGCGATGAGTCTCTTCTGCTGCCGCTTAATTACAAAGGCGATACCGCTGTTAATATGTGAACTCAAGCTATGAAGTAGGCATTGCAATGAGGGTCTTCAATTTTTCGTGTGATGTATCATGTTATTCGTGAAAATATAATATACCTCAACTTCACATTATTTTGAGCAATAAGTGCTTTTCCGAGAGAATCATTTGCCGTAATGATTTTCTGAATTGCAGAATAACAAAAAAACGGATATAATCTAAAAATACCTTGCAATCATATTCACCCGCGTATATTTACTGTAACAAATCGACCACTCCCTTTAACACGTACTCCATGGTGTGATCCGTTGGAAAGTTCATTATCTGACATGTACCGAAAGGACCGATAAAAACGACAATTATCTGAAGATTTTAGCGACTGGAAATGTGAGAACATGAAGTTCGATCAACATCCGGAATTCATCAATGCAGATATTCGGAAAAAGTTGACGGGTGATATTAACAAGAATTGTGAATGGTAAATGATGGTAATGATAAAGATGAGTAAGAATATTATGTGGCTGGGCAAGCGGGACAACACTGATAGACAATAGTCTGCTTACTATCTGATAATTAACAACTGAAAATAAGAAACACGTCACTCGATAACTAGCGATAGAGAGAAAAGTGAGAGATAGCAGTAGTGAGATAAGCGGTAAAGATAGCGAGGGAGATGTGGCAGATAAGGATTGATTAGTGAGTTGGGTGTGGTAATCAACACGGGGAGAGACGAAGAGGCAGAGAAAGTAAAGTGGTCACAACTAACGAGTTGCTACAGTTATTTCGTTTAGAAATCGTGAACACGCACATAACGTTAGCCTTGTAAGATGCCGTTCACACGTTCGCACAGACAAGATCAGATAAATTTCGATATATTACGACGTGGCAGAGTTCTGGCAGTACCCCCTGTGGCAGAGTTTCAGCCCCTACAAATTTACTTTATCTGGTGTTGTGTCGATGTGGGAATTGTATACTCTGTTTAACTTGTTTCTCTTTTTCTTTGACTAACGAAAAATAACCAAAAAAACTGAACGTGCAATAGTGTTACCTTCGAATCACGAAGATCAAATACAATTCACCGGTGTATTGTGTTTCTAATACAATTACAATAATATGATACAGTTTTCAGGTAATGAAGTTCACGTATTCACCGTTAGCGTTTGTCAACTATGGGCACTCCAGTAAGACCGAAGCACATTTGGCAGTTTTGAAGAAGCACGTTCATACCTCCCGTCATAAACTGAATCTAAATATTGTATAAAAACTAAGTTATATTTGACTGACAACTTCATGAACTAAAACGTATTTAAACCGTCCTCTCATTGCGTGTTCGATCTAGCTTAAAGTGATGCATTATCTTCAGTGAATTCATTAAGTCGGCAATGAGAAATGCTTGGCTTTGCAATTTGGAAGGCCGTAACATTATCACTCGGCTATACATGATATGCAAGTACATACAGTCGCGTGCAAAAGTTTTCGGGCACTTTTTGAATTTCCTGTAACTTTTTGCCCAAGAAAGGCAATCTTGAACTCGGATACTATGCACCAAATTCATCAGAGATTATTTTCCTGTTATTGGCGTATTGCGAAATCGCACAATGATTGCGTAGTGATGAAGCAATCAAAGTGTACTTTTTCAAAACGGCCTTATTCTTATATGGATTTTTTTCCTGCTTGCCAAACTTACTGAGGTTGGAGTCATACCCGGGGCCTACCCAGAAAAAAAAATTGAAGTTGCTGCGCAACCGCACTTTTGATGCAGCCTTGCTGCAAAAACAAGGTCCGAAATTTAGAACTCAGCTCGTAGACCAGCTAGAGACACGTTCTAAGCATCAAAATGATCCCCATCATGAGTGCACATGATCCTGAGAATGAGAATGATATATCTCGAAATTTGCCCTCAGGGCATGAAAAAATCACTTTTTTGCATGACCATTATTTAGACTTTCATAACTTATGGGAAAGTTAGGCAAACATCTGGTTTTTGCACAGGAATGTTCAAAATGTATCAGATATATGATTCCCAACTTTTTTTTTGTGTTTGGATAACTTTCCTGCCCGCGACGATCGATTTTCGGAAGCATACTAGGGTCGGGAAAACCCTGTTTACGCCTATGGGCGAGAGAGTGTAGGCGGCGAGAGTGCGCAAAGAGGGTGTTTCCCGACCCTAGTATGCTTCCGAAAATCGATCCCCGCGGGCAGGAAAGATGCCCAATCACTCTAAACAGTTGGGAATCAGATCTTCAACACATTTTGAGCATCCGTATGCAAAAACCAGATTGTTACCTAACTTTCCCATAAAGTTATGAAAGTCCAAATAATGGTCATGCAAAAAAGTGATCTTTTCATGCCCTGAGGGCAAATTATGAGATTTTGTTATCATATTCTCAGGATCATCTGGATTCATGATGTGGATCATTTTGATGCTTTGAACGGGTCTCTAGCTGGTCTAGGAGCTGAGTTCTGAATTTCAGACCTTGTTTTTGCAGCAAATGTGCGGTCGCAGCAACTTCAAATTTTTTTTCTGAGTGGGCCCCGGGCATGTCTTCAACGTCAGTTTGTTTGGCAAGCAGGAAAAAATCCATGTAAGAATAAGGCCATTTTGAAAAAGTACACTTTGATTGCGTTATCACTACGCAATCATTGTGCGATTTCGCAATACGCCAATAACAAGAAAATAATCTCTGATGAATTTGGTGCATAGTACCCGAGTTCCAGCTTGATGCCTTTCCTGGGCAAAAAGTTACAGGAAATTCAGAAAGTGTCCGAAAACTTTCTCACGCGACTGTATATCGAGTTTATATCAGACATGTATCGAGTTTATATCAGAGAATTTGAAATAAAATTAGTGAATAACTATGGAAGACTCAAAGGACTTCTAAGAGGTATAGAAATAAAGAGATGGAGTAGGGGAAGTAGGACTCAAAGGGGATGATAATGTTTGCTCATCTGCATTAACCCTCTCATTGGGTGTGTTTATCTTTAGAGAGAGACAGAGAGGGCGCGAATAGGTCATTTCTAATGCATTTCTCATTAAATGGATGAAAATGTAATCAGCGGAAGTCCTTTCAGTTGCTCTCATACTTTCGTATACACTATTAGAGATTGAGATAGATATGAGATTCAGAGACAGACGTGCGAAACCTCCTGCCAGCGTTCTTCTTTCAGCATGAATTCTCGAAGGACGATCAATCTCTTTTGTGCCCCCCCCCTTGTGTATGCCTGCCAATTCAGTATGATTAGACTCACTAGGACAGAACAGTGATTATGCCAGATGCAACCAGATATTCGGTGTAAATGTTTATGTTTTATTGCGCTTCTCATGAAATTACAATTACATTGCCTGCTATCGAAGTAATCGAATTTGGCGTATCTATTTCGAGCACTGTTTCTCGCATGGGCTCTGTGCGGATTCCTGTGGTGCTGCAGTAGAAAACGGAGCGGAAACTCAATTCCCTTCAGAATGTTAAAAATTCCGTCCCCTGATATATTTCCGTGTAAATATTCCTTGGATTGGCCAAATACTACAAATATGAAACAAATATTCTGCAGAAATTGATACACAGTCGAAAAAAAAACTAACTCGTCTCTGGCCTCCACGAATGTTTCGAAAGTTAAACATTGAAGAGTGTATTTTTAGCCGTATCAAAATTTCTCAGATCTGAATATGACATTGTCTTGATCAATGGGCCAAAAACTCAGACACTCCAAAAAACCACTCCAGTAATTGTGCATACCTTCTTCTCCTTAATGCGTATAAATTATCATTTAGGAAATTATTCCGAGTTTAGGTCGGATGATCTGAAAATTGCAAATTTAAAAAAAATCAATCAGGTCGACACAAAAAGACTGTTTCAAAATGGATACGCCTTAGTTCGCACTGAATGGAAGCCGAAAACAGCGGGTGTCACGAAATGCAGTTGTAGTTCACGCGCATTATTCAAAGTATGACGAGGTTTAACGCTCGTTATGTTTACTCCATTGTATCTCTACACTCCTCTAACTTGCATATATTTGTTCCAATCGAAATTTCACAAGTATATCCCCTTTCCGCTGTTCTTCCATCCGACATAATTCGACTAATAATTCGAATGAAGGATAGAGAAGAAAACGGTGAATGGAGAATCGAACACATCGACAACGTGAGATTGGTGAGTTCGATTCCACTGACAAGCTTAAGGTACCACTGTACTCAAAGATTTGTTTAAATTCGCAGATAGTCCCTGAACCGCAAGCCTAGCGCGCCAATCCAAACGATGTTAATGTGTTATACTGTAGATCGATTACCTAGTCGATCTACAGTATAATACATTACTCGCATTTGAAAAGGCGCGCTAGGCTCGGTTCAGGACTAGCAGCGAACTCATAAAAATGTGTGTGGTACAAAGTGATTTTCTTTAGATTTCTCATCACTGGAATGCGTTGGTTCGTGAACTGCTCATGGACAGAAGGAGACTGCCTGAGATATATTGTCTAATGTATGATAACCACCGGATTCCAGCCCACGGATTTTGTCAAGTTGCGTTGATGCGAGACACTGATAAAACAAGGATATTGCACCTTGAGTCTATTTCCGATAGAGAAAAAATGGTGAGCAATCTGATATTTGATACAAATAATGAGGAATTGTATAGAAATTGCATGTTAAACGGATACGCCGATGCTCGAATATAAATTGCCTCGATTTAACCTTTACCGAAATCACACCAGATATTATTGAAATCATCAGCTCACATATCCGCAATACTCCAATACGCTTACTGAGAGTTGTTTTTAGAAAACGACATGATCAAGTCAGGTATAAGAGGCATTTTTCCTTTCAAAAATACAAATATATTTATATTTTAGTTCAATTTAAAAACGTTCGTTTTTTTCGAGGCCAGGGAGTTTACTAGAGACGGAGAAACTATGAGTGAGCTTGGATGTCTTTTCAGCATGGCGTAACACTTTTGCAGGAGATTTCATCATGATCGCTATGAAGATGTTGCACTCGCTAAAAATTACTGCAAATGCTGATATTTATTCGATGTTTGCCTCAGAAAAAGATAGATGGCTCGCATTCGCCGAAGATTTGAACAAATCGGGGACAGTTCGAGCTCAGTTCCATGTGAAGGAAGTTGCGAATAGGTGCTACAGTTATTTTCAAATTATATCATCCGGTAGGATTTATCAATGAATAATTATACAATAGGTATAATACAATATATTGTATTTCAAATATTAATTATTCATTTAAATTATGTTTCAATTTCACATAATTATGTATGTTATGTTTTTGAGGTAGAATAAATGCTTTATCATTGATAAAATTGTCAAAAGCTATATCATTCGACTTTATATGATATTTCTAGGTTGTGCACACTTCCGAACTCATGACCCACACAAAACGTTTCGCTGCCAGAGATGACTGAAACGCTGAACTACTTCGGTTGTTGACTCCGATAAGTTTACATGGCTCGCGTTCAAGAATTGAATATATCAGGAACTGTGCGATCTCAGTTCAATGAGAATCAAATTTGAAATCTATGGTATTGATTTCCAAGCTCACTTGATTACTTGATCCTTGAGATCTTTTTTTTATGTTTTTTGTAACATTCCGTATTCGTTATTATTTCGAAAATCAAATGTCATTAAATGAATTGTAGTGTCTTTATACTCTCAACAAGTACAACATGGCAAAAACTCGTTGCGAGCGAAAACAAACATTTGTGGGAGTCAATTACTTTGCTTCGAAAATTCATCTTTCAGATTCGGTGTGTGTGATAATTAAATCATGAATAGTTCCGACCTCCACAGTGTACGTTCCAATGTTCGCTTTATGTAGGACCTCATCAGTCCACGTGCAGAAAATAACCTTTTTATCTAGGTGGTGAAAGTACTGCAATATAATTCATTGTTTATGAAACCCTATCATCATGTATGAATATAGTTTACCAAGTAGAAGCATACCTGAACTAAAAGATCTACATCTGTCATCGAGTATTTGTGAGTATCTCCTCCGATATACAATTGTGATCAATTTCGACGGAATAATTCTTTAACGATGAACATCGGCGTCTTGGGAATGACGGTGAATCGTTTCTCCACTAATGTGAAGTGGATTCCAATGACGATATCAGCAATTGTGTAAAGAAAATTAATCGATTCTGAAAAAAAGTGAGTGCTTTTAATGTACAGCTTCAGCTTACGTTTTGTTTAGGGAAGTCCATAGAAGTATACATAGTCCGGTGTAATTTCGCGTAAAGGCCTGATCAAATATTCGCTTCAAGGATTATGAATTGGAAAACATTCGGATAAAATATTTGAAAGAGAAACTTACAAATCTACTTCTCTTCGATACTCGGCCATGAAGAAAATGTATACGATATCAGATTTGCTCAAAATTTTCAAGCATCTTCTAATAAATTCGGGTTTCATTTTGGAAATTATGATATCAGTAAACATTGTTAATTAATTAATTAATTTATCTACGCTCGAGGCGCGACGATACCATGAAGACATAAATAATTAACGATTGCAGGGGGGGGGAGGACTCTCCTGAGTCATTGAGGGTGAGAGAGGTCAGCAACTATGGGGTGGTTCTCCAATCGATGCTTAAATACTCGGATGTTAGGGGCAGTGCGAATGACATCGGGAAGTTGAGAATACCATCGGGAGGTTCTTACAGGAAATGAATGGAATCTGGCGGTGCTCGTTGTCAGTTCAATGTTGATACCGAAGGAAGAGGTTCGGTCTCGTTGGGGTTTGTAAACATAGAAGGAAGAACGAGGAATGATATTGGAACCAGTCATAATCATATGGGTCATACAAAGATCTCCTATGACTCTCCTCTCAGTAAGCGAGCGCAGGCCAAGAGTTTTCATGCGATCAGAATAAGACGGAAGAGAAAGAGGATATGAAGGGGAGGGGAAACAACGATAAAATACTTGTCGGGTAAAAATATGTTGTACTTTTTCAAGAGTCTCAATGTCAGATATATAGTGAGGATTCCAAAAGGGAGATGCAAAGTCAAGGAGGGGGAGGACATAGGCTTTGTAACTGCGAATAAGGATGGTGGGACAGTTGAAAGGGAGGGCTTTGAGGAGAAGGAATAACTTAGAGGTCGCTTTCTGGGCACGGGTTTTAATAGAACAAGAATTTTTGAGGTCAGAGCAGACTTGCACTCCTAGATCACGAACGTTATTCTCTAGGGGTAACTGATTGGAGTTAATATTGTAGCGAGGGGAAGATTGTTTGGAGCCTATACGAAGATGAGAGCATTTAGAAGCAGATAGAGACAATTGGTTGAGCTGGGATCCATTCAAAGAGACAGTCAAGCGCTGATTGAAATTCAGATGTGATGGCCGATTTGGTTGACTTATTATATGATACATATAATTTGACATCATCAGCATAACATTGAACGAATACGTTATGAAATTTGGATAAGGTTCGAGAGAGATCAGCTAGATAGATGGAGAATAGGATGGGTCCTAGCACACTGTCTTGTGGTACACCGGATATAATTTGGAAGGGGTCACTAGTCACGGAGGACAATCGAACGGAGAAAGTGCGGTCGGATAGAAATGAAGCAAGCCAAGATAATAGATTACCATGAATACCGTAATGAGATAATCGGGAGAGCAATTTAGGGTAAGGAACAACATCGAAAGCACGAGTGAAATCAATATATACTACGTCAGTTATGAGCTTACGTGAATGAGAAGTGGTCCAATCATTTTGACAAGTAAGTAGATTTGTGATAACACTAGCACCAGAACGGAAGCCATGTTGGTTAGAAGGGAGGATATTGAAGCGAGAAAGGTGGCTATTGAGGTGGTCTTTGATGAGACGCTCCATAGTCTTGGCAGCAGGGGAAATGATAGAGATGGGTCTGTATGAGGAGGGTAGTTTGCTATCTTTTCCTGGTTTAGGAATGGGAGTAATAAGGGAGTGTTTCCAGGCTGATGGGACAGTCCCGGAAATAAGACTGAGATTATAGATATCAGCTAAGGGAGTGGAGAGAGCATACGCACATCTAGAAAATATAATCTGAGGAATACCATCATAACCGGTGGAACAAGAGGGTGACAGTTTGCGTAATGATTTATAAACTTCATGAGGGAAGAGAGTGAATAGAGAGAGTGAGGGAGGGATGGGTAAGGAGGAGAAAGGGGGGAGAAGACCATCATCTATGGTGAAATGAGAAGCGAATTCAGAGGCAAGTAAATTAGACTTAGAGAAACTGTCAAATACTGGTACATTATCAGGTGAGACTATTTCAGGAATGGATAGCTTAGGTTTAGTGAGGGAAGAAATGTGGCGATACAAATCTTTGGAACGAGCTAATTTTTTTACGGGTGGAGTAACGCGTCCATTTGTCTATCTCGGAAAGTAATTTCTTACTACATTGGTCAAAAAGGGTTCTCACAGTTGGGATATGAATCTTAGCAAATAACTGATCACGATGTTTAATTAGGCGGACAATGTGGCTTGGATAAGAGAGAGAGGGAGGACGAGGGGTACGGTAAGGGACAAATATATCGATAGCTGAGTGAATAGTGGATGAGAATTGATGATATAAGGAATCGATATCAGGACAGTCACGGAATAAGGATAGCCAGTCAATAGATAGGAGATGGTTGGATAAAGCAGTATAGTCGACGCGGGAGAAGTCATGAATCAAAGGAGGATGAGAGGGGAGTTGAGAGGATGAAAGAGAGAAGGACAGACCAGAGTGATCGCATGAAGGAAAAGGAGGAATGACAGAAATGGCCGAGACTAAGGTGGGATCACTACCTAAGACCCAATCGATACATTTAGAGCCGCGCGTAGGTAACATGTTAAAATGACACAAGTCAGAATAAATTATGAAGTCACGGAATAGACGATCAATGGGAGTAGGAATGGCAGAAAGGGAGTCAGAGTTGAAATCACCGGAAATAACGATCGGGTGTGGGGACGATGCGTGAATATCAGATAGGCAAGTAATTAGAGAATCGGTCATGGAAGGGGAGTAGCTGGGAGGACGGTAGACTAGACATAGTCTAATGTAGGCACTCGAGTGAAATAGATCGATACATGTAATCTCGTGTTCGGTAGAGGGAAGTGATATTGTAGAGAACGAGAGGTAATCACGGAGTATGACACAGGTACCGCCACCGCGGGAGGATCTATCACGTCGAGTAATGGTATACGGTAGGGATCCAATAATAAGAGACGATGGGATTTTGTTGGATAACCAAGTCTCAGTCAGGAAAACGACATCTGGCTGGGTGATCATAAGGAAAGAACGGAAAGCATCGAGCTTATTGACGAGTGATCGGATATTATAATAGTGGCATGATAGGGTGGTCGTCGCTAACTCGGGCTGAACTAGTTTGGGGTACGGGTAGTGAGGGGAGTAGACTGGGGACCGAGGAGGGAGGGAACGGAGGGGAAGAAGGACTTATCAGAGGAAGTGGCAACGGAAGTGTGAGAGTGATTGGGTCTGGACTGGGAACGAGCGGGGCGGAGCTGTCTCTTCGTGGCATCCAATTCACTTCTCATGATCAGCTTTCCCGCATAGATGACGTAATCATTTCCTTGACTATTGAGTTCCCGTCTCTTCTGCCGCAGTTGGTAGGAGTGCTCTCGTTCTGCCTTCGTGAGGGAGGGGCGGACATGGACAGTGGGGAATTGGGGGCGGATGGAACGAGACTTAGCGAGGAAGGACATCTGGGCTGTGCGACAATGGAACATAACCTTAAGGAGGCGAGGGCGAGAGGCCGACTTCACACCCATTCGGAAGACCATAGCCGGGGCATGCTCCAGCTCAGCGAGATCCAGCATAGCGGTGACATTGGCCAAGTCATCCGCTACTCTCTCACTGGCCTTCTTTTTTTTTGTGCCCGAAACTATGTTCGATACATAATCAAAGAACTTTTTCAAATTCTTATTGGATGAAAACTGCAACAGCGGTACATTTTAAATTCAATTGGACATTTTGTTTTGACGAAATCAGTAAAATATATCATAGCTTATATAGTACTTGTTAATATTTTTTCTGTGTAATTTTCAAACTTTCTCACGTGAGCTGTTAAAGTATTGTCGGCCTGTGTATGCTTTCCAACTTCGAACTTATGCCGCACGGGAAACAAGTGGATCTTCCAGTTCCAGTTGTTCGGAACTCAATGGTGACATTCTGAATTGGACGCTTTCAAAAGCGCGTTGTGAATATGAAAACCGTTTGGGTGACTTTAAATTCCTTAATCCTTGCTTTCTGAGACCATATTTATTTTTCGACTACTTTCTTAGTTGGCTTGTTGATCTGAAATTTAAAAAAAAAAGATTTTCAGTGGAAAACATATGATACCTCTCTCATGTGAAGCACGAGAGTTTCGTTCAAGATATTTAGTATTTCAGCGATTGAATTTTGAGGAAGATTATGGAATTCAATTACCATTTTCCTAAATATATGTTTCAGTGTCATTGGAATTTATGAATTTACATATCGACAAAGGAAGATTTTTGTTGAGAAAATCTTGACATCTGAAATAGCGCACGAAATATCGATAATATATTATATATTTCAAAGAACATCAGCAACAGGTGTGCACCAGTGTACATCGAGCTAGTATGGAAATAAGGATCTATCCGAAACAACATGCCATAATTTATGACCGGAAATAATGTATAAAACGAAATCGATAATAACATGAAAGATCAATGTCAACAAGGTTAGAGAATTCTTAGGAAAAAAAATAATTCAGACCCTATTCTTCGCTGATTTCAACTCATATTGAATGATTTTTTTTCACCCGCATTCACTGTCTCAGAAAACTTGTTTTAAAGCGAAACGCGGATTTTGTTGACAAATGACGTTTATTCTGATCCTTCAACACACAACTATATTGCGCCATAAAATGAAAAAGAACGCGATAAAATGGAAAAAAAATGTGTCGAACTAAAGCGGGTGCCTCGAAACATTCCATGTATATACTTCATTGCTCACTTTCGAAAAACAATGTTCCACTCTATCTTGCAATTTGCTCCAATTACTATTTGTATTACCTTCAATATTTCAGTATCGTCGAGATGGAATATCATGACCGATCCAGATTGACTCTCGCCAATCTCCCAGCTGATATAATGCGGATAATTATTCGAATGGAATCTCGAGATATGCGAAGAAAGTCTCGAGATAAATGGAGAATCGAATCAATTGACAATTTGCGAATGGTGAACTAACTCTTTTTCAGCCATAAAAATGAGTTCTTGTTCAGATATCTCGAGAATGGAATCACTTACTTCTAGCAATCTTCAAAGAGAGAACGATGCTACCCGTGATCTCGTCTCTCTTCTACGATACTCTCCATGTTATTCGTCTACCTCGCATAACACTGAGACGCGAATGAATTCAATACATAGCATCAGCAGATAAACACGACAAATATGTAAGTTTCGAACGCGTTTAATTGCTATTGATTAATTCAGAGTCAGATGCGATTGTTCTGAAAAAAATGTACTGCGTTTTGCAGCTTGAACAAGGGAAACGCGTTCAGAGGTGCTCGAAGATTGATTTGCTCGAGCTAAGCCTACATGAGATTACGCTAGATATCGTTGATATCCTCAGGACTCATTTAGGCAATGTTCCAGTGCAAATGTTGAAACTACGTATTAGTACACGTTCAAACTACGTTTCCGGGTAAGAACTTAACCTTTTCGTATTACCCCAATTAATTTAGAACTATTCTCAACCTAATTGAATCTCATTCCGTTCAACTTGTTGAGGTCAATGAATTCACACAAAATGGAGACGTAATGAGTGAGTGAGAATAGAGTGCGAAATGATGGTATCTACATTTCGCACAATCCCTAACCATTTAACGGGCTGAGATAGTGCATGCAACGCTGATACGATTACCCGAATTTCGTAACTCGCTTTGATCTATACGAGGACATTCATCAGTTACCAATTGCAATGTTCAGGCATCTTCATCCGAGATGTTCTGAAGACAGTTCATTCACTCAAAATTTCGAGAAATCCTGAACATCATCATGGGTTCTCGAGGAATCTCGAAATATGGAAAAGTGTCGTTCAAGAGTTGGAAAAATCTAATTCAGTAAAAGTTGATATCAACAAAGAGCGTGGTTTCATTCATGTGCAAACAATTGAACGGTCTTCAATTAATTAATTAATACTCAATAAATAATCATGATTCATCGTCTGACATTTAATTTTTTTATCTTTTGCTTACACTTTCGACTCGTAGATCGATACTGAAAATAGTGGGTGCCACTAATTTTATTTATTCGTCAAGCACGTTATTCGAAGTATGCTGACGTCCCGCACGCGATTTTTATTTTTATCTACTTTGTATTTCTCCACCTACGTTACACTCGTCCGACACACTCAAAAAACAAGCATGGTTTATTCCCGGATAAAAACCAATCAATACCCAGAATTTTCACAATAAAACAATTAAAAACAAATCTGTGAAAATCCTATAGATGGGTACTATTTTTGATTAACATCCGGAGGTTATAAACCAAAGATACTGATATCCGAGCAAAGAACAAACACATATTAGGAATGGCTTCGCAAGCAAGATTACAAGGGGTTGGGATAATTTATCATTTTCCATACTATCCAAGATCCTTTGTTCTCGAAGCAAGATTCTTGCCCTCGCAAGAATCTTGCTTCCCCTCTCATTCCCCTCTTCCATATTGAATGAGGTGGTCGATGGGCAAAAAGGTGGCTTGAGAAAGGAAAATCAATGAGTGCTCTCGCTTTTCTCATTTCAATAACCCGGATAGCTGAGAGGTTATTTGACCACCCTATCAAACAGCATATACGAGTTCTGTTCTCACTGAAGTCTTATGTTTTCCAAATTTTGCTTTGGTATTCTTTTTTATTGTTATTTTCTTATCTAAAAAACTATGTACTATCCATTCCTCTTTCGCGTTCCTTAAGCTGTCAAAGCTACATTTACTTGATTTTCCCGTTTGATTCTTTAAGTTTTCCGAAATCAGCAATATCTTGCTATTAGAGGGTAGGCAAGCAAGGCAGTAATAACGTTACTTAAAATCCGACGTAAAAAACTTTCATAATGTGATAAGAATACAGTTCTTGACAAGATTCTTACCTGTTCACAAGAATGTATTCGATACGATGTATTCGATAAAATTCTTGTCACTCTATTCGCTTTGCTTTCGAATTGCTCGAACAGAATGGAAAAAAAGCGGGTGTAATAAAGACCTTAGTTTAAAACTCGCTGTTTGTTTTTTTCGAAAAAAATCAAATATATTGCGTATTTCGTGCGAATTGCCCTTTGTCCGTATATTGAAATGTTTACAATTATAATTTGTAACTGATTTACCTTTTCAACTGCTTCTCTATGCCTTCTCAAGTACGTCTTGACGATGCATTAACTCTCGCGTATATTCCGGCGGACATCGTTCGAATTATAATTCGAATGTCTTCTCGGGATTCTACAGGGGAATCGATAGTCGAGCTCATTGACACTTTGAGATTGGTAACAACAATACCAATGATTACATTCATTATCTTTTATTTTTTCCATTTCCCATCAATGGAATTCACTGATTCTGGAATTGCTTATTGTAAGAACGAAATTACCTGAAATTAGTCTACTCGAATACAGATTTGATGTTAACGTTGCTCCAAAAATGCCGTTTATTTTGATGAAACGAGAAAATTGTGCATACATCGGATCTCCCGACTATGCTGGTACCATGGTATGTTCTGTCAAAATACTTAGAAATAAAAATATGTAAATATGCATATTTCAGCCAAATCAAACAAGGCGCATAAAAAGGTGCTCGAGAATCGATTGTCTTTCGCTGAAACAACTTGGAATTGAGCCGTTGTATATGGATAAACTAAAATCACACTTAACTGAAGTTCCCATTCGAGAACTGAAAGTTTCATTCGTTAAGAAATTGTACGACATTGAGAGCGCTATTCAAAGGTTTTTTTTGATTTACTAGTCGAATTATGCAGATATTGTGTGTTATCCGTTTTTGTTTATCATCAACGTACAAAATGATCCTAACATCTCATGATTACAGTGAGTTGCCCAACTTTATCCGACTTCATTCAGTTCGTCATTTCGAAGTTAATTCATTTACTGATGATGGAGAAGAATGGAGTAAGCTACGCATATTTTCTATGCAATGCATTATTTCCCGCAAACTTCATTTGCGGAGCTATGAAGAGCCTGGAGACATTGAGAATCACCGCCATATCTAGAATGAATTTTATGTTTAGAATACCATTGAATGTGCTTCTTAACGAGATGGAAAAATCTGGGTTGTTCCAAGTTACATTTAAGCTCTATTCTGATTGGTATCCGGTGAACGTCTACCTGAAGTCTATTAGTAGCTGTTTAGTTAAGAGAGCTAACAGCTTGATAATTTAATATTAACTTTTCATGATTCCACTCTCCTGCAGTATCCGACCACACACAACTTTTCACCTTTATTAGTTTCTGAATGACTCAGTTATGCGTTCAGCCTAGTAGTAGCACGACTCCTTACTAATTGTACGTCCTATCAAAATAACACATGCATTTTATAGTCTTTAATTGTATCTAAGTGCCTCAGCTGTGATTGAATCGTACATTTATCAATTTCATATTTACACAAACGATTCAAATTCACATTGGTAAAATGGACATTCGAACATTGAATTTGAATCGATGATCATACATGGTTGCTGGTTACGTTAACAATGATTAGCGCGTATTTCAACCTTGTAGAGTACTCGAATGCATCCAAAAATATTCGATGATGTATTCGGAAGTAATATATGATTTCAAACATTAGATTATTATTAATGGGGGCGGTGTAAATTTGTCGAAAAAAAACCGTACAATAAACGAAATAATTTGTCGAAAAAATAACCGTACAATAAACGAAATACAATAGTAGACAAGTCAGGAAAATTCATTGCGCTCCGCGATGTGATCCCTTCCGAGGCTGCTGAGTACCATCTTGCTTGTTTCGATACCTGAAACACATTCCATGTGTAATGACATTTCTTACGCTATTCCCGACATCAATTCACTTACGCAAGCAGATTCCAGTCGAAGACGTAGTCGTAGACGAGATTCTGGCGCTGGAAGAGATTTCGGAAGAGACTACGCAAGTGGAAGTAGTCGGGCGCCTCCTGGAAGGACATCTGGCTTTAGCAAGAAATGACTGACTCCCTAGATCTTGCGTGTTCCCTCGACAATCTAACGGAGTAGAGAGCACTGGACATGGACAGGATATTTTCTAGCGAAATCATACCTGGAAGGATAGTTGCCGACAGTATTTTAGATACTCGATGAACGTCTCTGCAACAATGGATTCTCAGATGGGACAAACACGAAATTTTGACGTAGTTTGCAAAGTGGCTCAGGTAGACTTGAGCTTATTGTTTGAGATAAGTCACAACTTCCCACCCGCGCCTGTGAATCCGCTGCACAGCTCTTCGATCGTCGTAGCGATCTTCTTTTCTGATATTTTGTCGTATTTCTGGCGCTTAGTTGCTGCCTAAATGTCATAGGTAATAGATGAGTAACTCCAAGAATAAATTGGCAGTGAAACATTTCGGAAGTGCCGAAACTATAGATCATGCGAAGCCAAGCTTCTGGCTATTTCAAAGGTAGTGTAAACTATAGTACCTTTAATCCTTGCCATGGTAGCGTGCCTCGATTGAAGTACATGAGCACGTAGCCGAGCGATTCGAGGTCGTCGCGACGCGATTGCTCTGAAACAAACCAATCATGCCACTGGATATGTTTCATCAGTCCAATACCCCACGTTTTGGCAGTCACTCAATTATGCATTCTGATCAAGCTTGACATCATGAACAAATGAAAAATGTGTAAAAACGCCCAAAGTAATTTCAGTTTCCCCGATTCATGAAAATATCACTCACCAACGCCCTTGTGCGTGTTCACGGATGCGTATCGGGCCGTACCCGTCAGGTTTTTGTGCTCCCTAAAATGTTATTGAATTCAATTATTATTTCCATGTTTTACTTTTGATAGTTCCTCATATTGGAATTTGGCATTCATCAGGAACACATCCTCTTAACGGTGTATGTGAAGATAGAATTCGAGAATTTATTAGACTATTCCCTGAATTGAGACCTCTAACCTGTAGGGAATGTGCGCTCCCGTTGACTGATCACGATACTGCTTCGCCAACCCGAAGTCGATTACCTACGTTTCGAAATGAGTGATCTGATATGTATCGACTTATGAAACTAACGATTGATTACGGTGACTTAACCAAACGAAAACGAATGTGTGCAAGCATACGAAAGCTCTCCGAATTCTGCAAATAAATAGGGGGTAAACTCACATAAACCAGATTCGCCTTCGTCCCCAGCCCCATGAGGAAGTTATCTGGCTTGATATCCCGATGGACGTAGTGCATGCGGTGGATGTACTCAAGTCGACTGATCTGTAACCATTGTCCATAGTTTTGGATATCGCAAAGCACTCTCAATACTCGAACACGACGACTAAAGTATTACAGTTGAATCATCAAAGAGGATGTTTCGAGTGCAGAACGGGGTTTTCTTTCTCCCGAAACCGAAGCGAATTTTCGTATCTATATTCGAGAAAAGAAATGCATCAGAAAGCGGGGTTGTGATTGTTGTGCATTTTTAATTACCGACATTCCACAAACGTTTCAGCAGGCTACTAAACTATTGAAACACACAGCTAAATCGATTCTCCTTCGATATCTTCGTATTTAAAAAAAAAATGAAAATCATCAAGATCAACAAACACCAACCATCTGATCCACCAGCAACCGTATCGTCTTAATTCTGAACTATACTCACTATCCTTTTAGCTGGCGCAAAATGCATATTTTTTTCAGAAAATATTTTTTTTTGCAATTTCGAATTTTCATCGCACAATATGTTTCATCGGGTAACTAAACTATTGATGCACTCTGGTAAATCGATTCCACTTTTCTCTCCAGCCACAACAATTAAAATAATCAAAAGCATCAAACTCCGAACATTTGATCCACCAGCAGCAGTATCGCATTGATGCTGAACTATACACACTACACATTTGGCTGGTGCAAAATGCATAAGTGTTTCAGAAAATACAAATGTTTACGTAACTTCGAATTTCCATCGAACTATAAGTTTCAACAGGACACTCAACTATTGAAACACACAGCTAACTTGATATGCCCACGTTATCATCTTCAATAAAATAATGAAAATATTCAATATAGTCAAAATCCGACCTACCATTTGATCGGCTAGCAGTAGTATCGTCTTGATGCTGAACTTGCGCTCGCAGAAGTTGAAGAGGTCCTCGAGTGAAGGCCCGAGCAGCTCCATCACCATCACGTTGAACTCGCCATCGTACCCGCTCCAGAGCACCTGGAATCAAAACATGGATGCCCTACACTGGCGCGAGGATGAGCGTGTCACGCCATTCGGTACCGGCGTGGGCAGCTATTGATAGAACCATTGATATAAAACAAACAATTCTACACGTTCAAATCCATTTTTTTTCTAACCACAAAGTCACATTGATTCTATCGGCCTGTTTAATCTGTCAGAAATGTGCGAGAAAAGTTGCGCAAAAAGTTCACGAACTTCTGAGGTGCGTAAAAACTGTTTCTCTCAAAAAACCGCGCTCTCTCGCTCTTTCTCTAACCATCTCGCTGAAAAGTTCACGAACTTTTCAACGAGCTCGATGAAAAGTTCGTGAACTTTTCAGCAAGGTGGTTAGAGAAAGAGCGAGAGAGCGTGCGATCGGAGAGAGGGAAAAGGAAGCTGAGGTTGTTTACTTCCTTTTCCCTCTCTCCGATCGCACGCTCTCTCTTCTTTCTCTGACTTTTCTCGCAGATTTTCATCCACCTTTTTTATCGAGCTCGTTGAAAAGTTCGTGAACTTTTCAGCGAGGTGGTTAGAGAAACAGCGAGAGAGCGCGGTTTTTTGAGAGAAACAGTCTTTACGCACCTCAGAAGTTCGCGAACTTTTTGCGCAACTTTTCTCGCACATTTCTGACAGATTAAACAGGCCGTATGTCTCTTCATTCCGCGTTCTTTCTCACCGACGAAAGAGAATGACGCGAAGATTTCTTGCGAAATCATTCCTAGTTGGGAATCTATCATTTTTTTCTTCGCCATTTCCACAAGTTTTAGTCTTTTCCAGGTTTTATGAATAAATCTGAAATTGTCGAGTCAACATACCCTGGGTATGCCCATGCCTCCGTGCATGATCTTGTACAGGCGCACTTCTACGTGCAGCTGGGGATGCTTCGTGGTGAAGTCTTCCAGCTTGATCGCCACTTCCTCATGCGTGTGAATGTCCTGACCTGCGAATTCGCTTGGTATTATGATGACGTGAACCAGTTGTTTTTTGCCCCCCCCCCCCGCGAAACCTGGTATTAGTGTGGAATCGCATGTGATGCATCACATTACGTTTTGCATGATATTTCGGGCAGCGCACGTAAAGCTAGAGTTTCACTGTGTCACCGCTAAACGCTACTAGTCGTAGTAAACTCAATTTCAAGATAGGGATATTCTACGTGTAAATGTCCTGGCCGGCGAATTGCACTTTTGCATGGTATTACGTGGACGACACGAAAAGTCGACACGAAATTCAGGTGGTTCATTGTTGTTTGGCTAAGCACTAGTTGTTTTTTTTCTTCGACCTGTTTTTAGGACAACTTGTACTATAATTTGTCATGTATTAATTGCATCTTTCATTCATAGAATTCATCCCCTCATACTACGATTTCTCATTTATTTTTTTCCTTTAGGGGTCCAATTTCAGTCTAGCCATACACGCCAGTGTTTGCCCAAGAGTAAATGGGATTCATATACCAATCGTCGTAGAATAAGAAATGGCATAATATTCAGAATGAAAGGTAAATCAAGCGCATGTCTAACAGATTCCTTTGGGAGGTATTGCATCTCACACTCCACAAATAAACACTGGAGCGTGTGACGCACATGTAAACAGGAAGCGACACTAGGTGGGATGAGAACTATGATGGCATGAAGCAATTGATATATCAAATGCGGAATGACGTCATGGCGCGCTAGTGCCTAGGTAGCTAATGGGAAAAGAAAGCCAACTCACCCAGATAGATATCTCCGAATGAGCCCGACCCGATGCTCCTGCCCAGTCGGTATCGCTGGGCTACCCGTACTGCCATGCCGAGTAAACAATCTGGATGAAAAATTTTTGTAGATTCATAATATTCAAAGTGGGCACTTCTACACCACAAACGGAAGTGAAATTGAACTAGTAGGTAAAGCAATGAAAATGTCGGTCAGGATTTCAGGAAAACTATATGAGAAGAATTACGACTAAGTATATTGCGAATTCTATTCCGAACCGTAGGATGGAATTCATCGCCGCAGAGCATATAAAGCTATAAACGGCACGTGAGACCTCTTAGGGAATTCAGATATGAGCTTTGCGAAATAGCGAGAAAAAGGTGATACACCATCATATTATGCCTCTATTTCTATTTGAAATCGCTGTGTTCTCGCATCGTTGTTGCCTTAATTTAGACGATTCCACCACACCCTCTCGAGTAATTAGCGAATACGATACTGGTAAACAACATGCACCGGATGGAAACTCAATACACAGGAGAAGAAACGCGACAGTGTGACAATAGCGCGATTAGAAGCGGGAAAAAGGGAAGCGAAAGAGTAAAAAATACATGAAACACGCTAACGAGACAGAGAAAAAGGCGAGGCGAGACTAGCAAATGAGCGGGAAACGGAAAAAAAAGAGAGCAAAACATGAGCAAGTCGTTCGCCTTTTTGCTCTGTAAACACGCGGCTGGCACAAAGAGAGATGCGTGGCGGCGGGAAATTCGAAAGTGCCTCTCTCTCCCGACGTTTCTCTCCCCCCCATCCATCTCTACCCTCTCCCCACCCTTCTCCATCTCTCATTGCCTCCATTCCCTGTCTCTCTGCCCTCTTCCAATCTCTGCATACTCATTTTCTAGCGCTAGTTCCCACCCCTCTCGCTCTCTCTCCCCATGGTTACTCCCGCTGGGGTGAAACGCATAACATGTGCCAGACAGACGGCCTGCCGGATATGACGTATGTTGTAATTGAGGCAGTGGGGTAGCAGGTGTTCGAACATTGTGAGAAAATTGTGGATATAACGCGATGAATGTGGAGTTTTCAAAGTGGAGAGAACAAAGTAATTTAAGAAAAAGAAAATTGATAAGAGGGTAGAGATTTTACTGTGCTAACTGAATGAAATAATACGCTCATAATTGAGTGTTTACTCAGCATTGTGCCACTCTTTACTTACACAATCCAAAATAAGGATGCTCTGATCATGCAATCTATCCGAATGACAAAGTTGTGGCAATGTGTGGCCATTTTTTTAAAATTTAGATCTCTTCTCGGAAAATTTGATACTATCACATGCAACTTGACGTTGCAAATACTGCGAAGAAAATATGTTGTATCAGTGCCGGTAAATGGTTTATCAGATCAAAAAGTGGACACATTTAATTGTTAGTAATGCTTGAACAACTAAACAGTAAATTACGCAAATTTTTCATCAGAACTGACCTCAAATTATGCACCTATAACATGATTAATTAATGAGACATAGTTTATGTGATTTCCGTTGTCTTCTGGCATTCGTTCGCCAGAAATTGAAAAGTTTAAAACGAATCAGATAAAAGCTGACATAATGACTGTTTATTCCACAGATAATTCGCATTAGCATACACATATCTCGGCATTTGACTACCGAATACTCCAAACTGTAACATTTTATTATCTCTTTTATTGTAAATAATGTAAAAATGTTAGAAATATTCCATTTTTTGTACTGTGTTTGAACTGTCATTGTTTTCGCTGATAGTTTGCGCTTCGAGCATCACCAATGATTAAGAAATCAAACGTGCAACATCTCAGTAATCTTCTAATCGTTACGTTCAGCGAATGTGTGCCTCATACATGTTGTGTCATTCCACTTTACAAAATTGTGTTGCTATAGCTCTGAAGCTGTTACTTGACATAAGATGTCACATCAACAACATAATCTCACATATTCATCTACCATGAATGGTCTTATTTCCCTATTCGATCTAATCATTGAAAAGGAATTGGAAAAGGAGTCTTTTGCGTTCGGTTCTTTGATAAGGAAAGCAGTTCCGCTTAGCTAGCAAGGAGAGAACGGGGAAAGGAGAACGATCAAAAAGAGCCAAGTGTTCCCTCCACTCCATCTCCCTAATGAGAGTTTCTGCAAGGTCGTTCAGCAAAGGAAGGGATCAGGAAGATACATGATCTATCCGATAATTGTGAAACTAGTAATTCCTCACTGTTTCGGGAACCTTAGTTTCCGTTTTCACTTGAGTCAAACACAATGTTGTCCGCAATTCATAGATGAACTAGTGATAATACGCTGATTAACAATGCTAGAAATACGAGGAATCTTGAACCTGGCGACAATTGACAACAAGAAAACATCGCTCATTCTGACCGTCCGCCTGTCTCACCCTTCGACTGCGCAGCCCCATTGCATTGGATTCTTCCGATGCTCGTAAAAATATTCCTACCGGGTACATCCGATAATCTGTATTAACCCACCTGATGAATTTTGACCACACCTCAATTGAACTCCCTTCGAATATTCTCGGATTATATTTGGTATATGAGTTCATCTAGCAATGCTCCCGATCTCAACCCTAATCAATAGCAACGTGATGGGGAACGAGAAATAGCTGGGGGAAGTCCTATTGATAGCCCATTATCGCCCTTCCATGCTTTCACTGCCCTTTACTGTGCCCATTAATCTTGCAGGATTGTCCTTCGTAATGATTTCAGGAAGAGTGGTCGTTCATTCAATTGAGAGTGTTCCATATTTCATCAGAGTTCTTAACGTGTACACGAAAGTGAAACTGGATTGTTTCATTAAATCCTGACAATAGTCCAGTTTCTGACTTGAACCATTTAATTGACTTCCATCTCGGAGATTTTCTCTCGAGCAGAGCATTCCAAAGCTCGGGAAAGTGAGAGTGTATCAACGTGATCAATATGATCTGGATACATTCCAATTAATTGCTCATCATCGTCACGTGATTCATGATTGTTTGTGCAGGCGAGATTTTATGAGGCCACTGTTACGAAAAATTGTGCCGGTCTTGCACTAATGAGACATCAAACATCCAAAAGCTGAAGGTCAGAACATTCTCGACGGTTCTCGAAAGTGAGAGTTCCCTCGAAGGAGAGCCCTTTGTCACGCGATATCTCCTGCGGGGTAGATTAGTCACTGCTCCCTTATTCTCACGCTAATCAGGTCGGCCAAATCTTTAGAGATATTCATCCCTCAACCACCCCTGCAATCCTGCCCACTCATTGCTCCCTCCTGCATTGTTCGCCTTGTTTTCGCCAAACTTTTCCCATTTTTCCTGGTATAATTAGTAAAATTCGCACAATTTTTCCTCCTTTCTAATCCATCGCATTCGAGTTGTATTTGGGATGTGTCATCGCATTTTCGGGGACAAAATCGAAACGTGATCTGATCGCAATATTGCGAGGAGCGGTATGGCCGCAGGGCGCAGTGAGTCAGCCCCATGCGGTAGCAGCGGGGCGCAAGAATTAAAGCACCACGCGCCGACTGTGCCGCTCGAAGGGGTTACCCCTTACACAGCTCCCGACTCGTCTCGCTCTTTGGAGTTCGTGTTTTTCCAGACTTATCTTGACTCATGTAGTGTTTTGTTCGGCATCCCCAGCTATTCGCACGTCTGTGTACCCCGGGTGCACTGTTTTTTTTCCTTCAGAACACAAAAAAGCAATATTTTCGTTCCTTTCATTAAGAGCGCGTGCTTTGGTCTCTTCTCGCGCTCAGCGAACCAGCAAGGGCGTAGTATCTTCTCGGCTACGGTAGGTCAGTTGAGTGAATCGGCTAGAAGAAGTAGATAGGGAGTTATAGTTCATCTAGTGGTATGATCTCTGTGATAACCGATACCACGAGACAAATATCGCGCCCACGCTGGTTGGCTGACTCGAGTGGGGTACAAACTTGGTAGGACTTCAAGGTCACAGATGAGGATAAGAAGAGGAAATCGAGTGTGAACTGATATTTTTTCTTCATCTAGCGTTTACCATTCAGCTAAGAGCTCCATCATTTTGTGTGCTTTTATAACACTGAGAAACTACATCTCCCCATTCACTACGGTAGTTTGGTCAACACACAAAAAGTAGTTTCGATTTCATTTAACACATTCTCATTTGGCTCATGGAGACATTTTTCTGCACAACCCTTTTCCTCCACACGGGTGCATCTTCTCAGTCTCGTTTATAGCCACGGTAACTTACTCATTCACCATGATTCTACAGTAATCTTATGTGAAACCTATCCCTATTCGTCCACTGTTCGTGCGAAAGTGTGACCATTGCCGGATAGATAACCTTTAAAGGCTGGTCGGAACGAGTTGATGGTAATAGTGCCGTTGATCTACTGATCGTGCATAGGCAACGAGTGATACAATTCGGCGAAATTGAGAACTAGCTGGTACTGATCAAGCCTTTTTTCGAGGAAACTCTCTTAGGGATCAAGGCCGTCACCCTTAGATAAGTAGGAGAGCATTCATGAATCTCCCAGTAGGACAGTACTTATTGTACGAACCTGGCATAGCCATTTGAGATCGATCAGAGACCAAGTCAATAAAGTGGTATCCATTCTGTTTCTGTACTGGCGTGTTCATTTCAGTTTTTTTATCAGTTTTTTCTCCATATCGGTGATCAAACTACTAATTGCTTGATTACCCGAACAACCCTCATTACTTATCTGACATTGAAACTCTTGAGAAAGTTCAACATATTTTCACCCGTCAAGTCTTTTATCTCCTTGCTTCCCCTCTTGCTTCCCCTCTCCTTCCTATCCTCTTTCTCTACCCTCCTACCCTGATCGTTTGAAACTTCTTGGCCTGCGCCCGCTTACTGAGAGGAGAGTCATAGGTGATATTTGTATGACTCATATGATTATGACTGGATCCACTATTATTCCCCGTTCGTCATTCTATGTATACAAACCTCAACGAGACCAGCGAGATCGAACATCAACATTTGGTATCAATATCGAACTGACCACTAGCACTTCTAGATTTCATTCCTTTCCTGTTAGAACATCCAGATGGTATTCCCAACTCCCTGAAGAAATTCGAACCGCCCCCAACATACGAGTATTCAAGCGCCGATTACTGAACCACCCCTTAATCGCCATACTCTCTCACACTGAATAATTACTGAGAGTCAATTCCCATTTCCTTGCTATTTGATCACTCATGTACCTTACTGTTTCGTCGCGCCTCGGGCGTAGATAAATTATTATTATTATTAATTATTACAACCATTTTTCTAACACTCATTCACTTCTCCAATCACGCGCTTCTACGCCACTTTCTGGTATAAATTAGGAGGACATAGCAGGCAGTTGTTTATCTTATGTCCGTGTTGCGTGTCAAACCGTGTCATTTCAGCATACATTTAGCATAATCAGCACTCTCATTCCAGAAATGAAAGCGCGAGCGCCAATGAGTGACTCGACATACCAGCATCTATGCACGCTTCTGGTCGGATTTGCCACGCTCTTCAGGTAATCGATAATTCAGTAATTAATTAGCAATATTAACATAAAATTTCAGGTTTATTGGCTGGAATATGGTCAACTTCATCGTCGAATCTCTTGTCCATTCAGCGCACGTGAGGGATCCCACATCGATTATCAACCATGCAGGATACTATGGGTGAGTTGCTGTGACAGTATATCTTGGATTTCTCACCATCAGTTTTACTAAAAAAAATTCAATTCTTAGCAAATTTATGTTAAAATGCTCGATGAATGGAACACAATTACTTTCCAGACAAGCAGTGAAGGAGATCGCCGGCTGCCTCTCAGCTTTCTTCGTTCCCATCGTCCTGAATTATCTGAGGCCAAAGGTAAACTTCGCTTCGCTCCCCTTACTTTTGCATTACTCATTCATGTTATTGTAGTGGTCATGACATAAGCATTTTCGAAATTATGGATTTCAGTGGGCGCTGGTGATCGGATCGGGCCTCTTCGGCTTCTACATCGCCTGCTTCTTCCACGTGAACAACTACTTGTACTTCATCGCCAGCGCATTGCTGGGATTCGCGAACACGCGTGAGTTGAATTTGTGAAAAAATCATATGTTGAGACAAGTGGTCATCTCGGGATCCATAATGCTTCATCGTTAATTTCTTGACTTGAATCGAGAGCTTTAATATCAGTAACAAATGCGCAAGGGCAACGTGGCTGCTAGTTAGCCGAGACAAGTCTTTACATCCTGCGATAGCACGGTGTTACACTGCCCATCACACCGAGAGTCCAAGATCTTCACCGATAGTGGTCTAGTCAAGGCCACAAACACCGTTATCTCGGAAAATCTTTGCGTCACGAGGAGCGCATAATTAGAGATCACTCAATTGTGTTTTGCGAGGTGTGCGCAGAGACGGAACCGCATTTAGAACGGTAACATCGACGAAACTCTTAAGAAACTGAGATTCAATTTCGATCAGTCCACTATTTCGGCGAATTGGCAGCGTGACCATGTGGAATGTGATAAGGCGGGGGAACCCCTCGTGAGACAAGGCAACTCTCATTGTGTGTGATACTTGTGATAAGGACACTCAACACGAGTGTTTGGAACTTGCCGATTGCTCAGAATGATAGAACAACTCAGGGATTTCAAAAAAAACTGTTAGAAATGAAAATAAAAACGAATTGTTTACCTTATTTTTTTCAGTTTGCTACACCGCTTTCTTCACCCAGCAGATGCACTACTCAAACAGGCAGACACTGGCAAGGAACACTGCAATTGTGTGGAGCATCGCTAACTGCTGGTAGGCAAAGGCAATTTCGCAAGACTCTAAATCAAAGAGTATTGCATTATGTTCACATCTCGCCCAGTTGCGATAAGTGAACAGCAGTGATTGGTGGCTTGTCGAATCCACAGTTCGACAGTTCTTGAATCATTCAATGAATTCGTTTTTCAGTCTCTTGTTCGGCGGCGGCATCTACATGTTTGTCGCTTCGATGCATGCTCAACCAGTGGAAGAAGGCGTCGTGCAGAATTACCGGTTCTACAGCGAATCCGAGACGAGGTTCATAAACAAAACCTAAAATTGTCTAAACAACCAGTGCCCGGTGTATAGTACGACTCTCCTTTTAATGCTGACTCACCTTGATAAGAATTATGTAAGAGTGTGATAATTAATCTTACAGGTGGATGTGCGGGCTGCTCTTCGCCTCTTGCGCTGTCTCTATCGTAATGCATGCGTGTTTTCCGTCCAGAGATGTACGTTTTGTCTCGATATTTCCCAAGAATTGTGATTAAACTGAAACAAACCATTAGCACTTACGTTTTCTAGGTTGATAACTCCGTCGCTAGTGAGCATCCCCACGAGCCTCTCTCGCTGAAACGTCAAGTCGGTGAGTCAATCATTTCATCTTCGACTTAGATTTTGCTGGATAATCTGATAGTTAGCAAACTTCAATCTACCACTTTGAATTGATCCGGCTTGTGCCCCAAATATCAGATGCGCTAAAGAGGATTTTAGATTTTTTAAAACAAAATACTATTATTGAGGCGCGATCTCCTCTGTGCTCGTGAACCCGTACATCCTCATGTTCATTCCACGTTTCCTCAACCACGGCCTCTTCCTGTCCTTCTTCACCAACGTCTACCCCACCACCCTGCAGTACTCGACCATTCTGGCGAATGTGAGTTGTATATATCCTTTCCTTATCAAGCTTGTTCAATTCGTATTGAAAATCACGTTGTTTTGCCCCACTCCTCGATTCTGGCGAATGCACATAATAGTGCAAAAAAGTTCGTTAACTGTTGAAAACACTTGTTGCAAGTTGCAATCTTTGCTTATTATTGATGAATGATTGCAGAAGTACCCGTACCTCACCGCTTACTACGCCTTCTCGATGTGTGCTGGAACGGCAGTTTGTGAGTATTCGATCGATATCACACTAAACACGATCATACTAAACGCGAAAATTACCATACATCAATATGAACTTGTTTACTCGCCACTTGGTAATGGAGTAAATCGCAATGTTCAGCCGGTCTCATCGTCACTCCTCTCAACCGTCGCTTCCACGATTTCGGCCTCCGTCCTCTCTACTACATCACCATCGGAGTGCAGTTGCTGACCTACACAATTGCGAGTGAGAACTGTTTAGACAATTGCTGATTCCGCGTGCAATATGCATTAGGTTAATGATAAACTACAGTTCGTTTACAGCCCTAACCGTGCCCAACTGGTCTACCGCTAAGCCGACTTCAGACGGAGCCTTCATCGAGCCTGAGTACGATAATTTAAATAACATTTGAATAATTGATTTTAAATAAAATTAGTCCTTTTTAGCCTCATCTGGGTCTGCTTGGTCGCTTTTCTTCTTGGTTTTGGCGACTCGACCAACACGTCCTCGAACACCGTAATTTGCTCTAGGTTCGAGATTTTCCTGTGATATGTAATTATGAAGAACTCTCCAGAAATTAGGCAGATATTAACGGACCATTTTCAGATTGATCCCCGGTCGCGCTTCGCACACTTACTCAGCCGCTCGATTCTACATTGTGAGCTAATTGAACAATATTTCCTCTCATTATGTGTGAGGAAATATTGTTCAATGTTACAGTGCTACAGGCACAACGGACACAAATATGATTAATAAACTTCATAGGGCGCCACAGCCTCCGTGATCTTCTTCTGCTCTCCGTGGCTGACGATGAGGGCGCACGCTGCCATTCTCACTGCCACCACGGTATGGCATTTTACGGATGAATTTACGGCTTAGATGAGTAATTACCAATTACTCATAGGATCGTGAAATCATAAACCAGATTCATTTGCTTTTGGAAGACAAATATGTTTCTTATTATATTTCTCACCTTGGATTGAGATAGTTTTTTTTCAGGTGATCTCCGCCATTTCGTTCAACTTCGCCGTAAAGAAGGTGGAGAAGCGGGATGAAAACAAGGAGAACGAGACGAGTTTCGCGAGCGAGGAGACAATAGAAGAGATTGATAAGTATTAGATGAATTAGAGTTCATAGTCAACGTGTACAGGTCTCATATATGCATATTTTCGTGAAGAACATTGAGCACTAACGATGTATTGTCGAGTTTTCAGAGGCAATTGTGTAAGCAAAATGACGATATCCCGAAATTCGAGCCATATCTTGTATCGCATTAATTGGGTGATATTCTCAGAGACTCAAGAAGCTGTAGTAGCGCTTTAGCATGTACTTATTGATGACAACGTGAGCCCTTCAGGATCGCCGCTTGCAATTGCATTGTATTTGACATGTTTCAGCGATTTTCGTTGATTTGTTGCACGCCCGTTGCCTACATTAGGCAACCTTGTACAGAATGTTTTATGTAAATAAATGCATTAATTTGATCAAATCACATTATTTTAAATCTTAAAAAAATAATTACATACATGCAACCTAAAAAAAAAAGAAAATACATGCGCGGATACCGTAATTCTTAGAATTGTCGAACCTACCATCGCGTTCAGTATCAGAGTATACAAGAAAGCGACTGTCACAAATAATTCCCGCTTAAATTCCGTAACAATCGAGTGATTATTCTACTGATATCCTCTCTATTCGCTTCCTCTATCGCAATGAAATCAGACACGAAACTCACCCTTGTCAATGTTCCAGCTGATATAAAAAGATGGATTATCAGAATGGAGAAGATAGATGGCATGTGCACGATGCGCTTTGTGAGTTTACGCTTATTTCTGTTATCTACTATCATTTATCTTGTTCAATTCGACGTGAACGAATATGTGTAAACAGACATATTTTAGATCTCTAAAGATTGGAACGGTCTTGTCTCCGAGATGCAGCGAACTCTGCCAATAGACGTTCTACGATGCGAATTGTTGGACGGCTATGCCGGCCCGTATCTCGGCTGGAATATTGAACTACACCGTCGAGCATCGAACGGCAGGGAGCTAAAGCTAATACTTACTGTGAGGGTATTTTTTGAGTTTATTCATCGTACACCACATAGGCGCTGATACATAAATGTGCGAAAATGGGAGGGGATGGGAAGCTAAGAAATGAGAAAAAAGAAGAGTAGGGGAGAGGAGGTATGAGGAGAAATTAGATGATCATAGTTCATTCTTGTCTGTTTAATGAATTCGATGCACAGTTACATTAGGTGAAGATAAAATATAAATGTAATATTGCAGCCCGAAGAGTGTAAGTCACACATAACACGCAGCTCGACCATCAATCTACTCCACGTATCTGTAGCGAAGGACTTGTCCGGATCACTGGGTGTATTGCACCAATACTTCAACAGCGTGCCTTGCAGATTGCTTAGACTATCGGCAATATCTCTCTTCGATCATGTTGTTCGGTAAGGCATCGTGAAATGGCACACTAGGTCGGATGATCGCCATCGGTTGATATCCTTCCGGGTTATGTAGAACTTTCACATACACATTTTTGACACTTTGGGAACCCAATTTTTCTGTTAATTCTCCGTTAAAAGAAACATGTTACTAATATATATTTTAGGACAGAAATCCTGAATCTTATGCGGGCTAATAACGTAAACAGCTTGGAAACAGAGCTTATCAAAACCGACTCCCCTGCACTGTGTAATGAACTCAAATTTCTATATTTCCATGTCTTTATTGTTTCACATTTTTGTCTATCAATGCAATAAATTGAATTATCCTAGCGAGTTTTCTATTTGGAATTTTTTTTGTTTTTTTTCGAGTGGTGTCCACATGCTCAAAAAAGGTGCTCAAAAATATTTAGCCCATCTGAAATATACACGAAAAGATCACAAAACTTTTCCAATAATTAACTCTGCAAATCAATAAATGTATCATATCTTTCTGTTCAGGTGACTTCATTAAGGATGCGATTACATTTGCGGAGGCAGTAACAATCCGCGAGCGTCGGCGCGCGGGTCGCTTCGGTCTATATCATGACGAACCAGCGGTGATCTGTGGACGCACGAGGCAGTTCTGGAAATCATTTATAAATGAAATGAATTCTTCCGGTCGAATTAGGGCCCGTTTATGTCGTGATGATGACTATCCGGGCTATATGCTGAGACTTTCTTTCCTTAAAATAGCATGAACAATAAAAAAATACAATCTGTTTTTTTGTTAGAATACTTGTGTGATTATAATAATTCGACTTTGCAATGTGATTAGTTTAACTGATAAATGGTTTTTAAAAAAATCATTTAAAAAACCCGTTCAAAATGTGTTGATGCAATGTAAAAATGCATATATGTGACCGAACTGCATGCAATTGTCAATACATGAAGACGATTGTGTGGATACCGTAATTCTAACAATTGTACACCATCGCCTCAAGTATCAGATACTGTAGACACACAGCGACAGTCACAAAGGATTCCCTCGCGATTTACATAACCTATCAATGATTATTGAAGTGATATCCTCTCTATTCTCTTAATCTATCGTAATGGAATCAGACAAGAAACTCTCCCTTGCCAAAGTCCCCGCGGACGTAAAAAGATGGATTATCAGAATGGAGAAGATCGATGGGAAAGTACTAGCATAGTTTTGCATAAATTGGGTAGCAGATATCATTGAAACAGCTCTTTGAAAGTTCCAAGTTTGGAAAATTCATTGTTTCCTTCTAATTTGAAAAAAAAATAATAAAAAAACTTAAATTATCACAACTTTTTGCTGCAGTCATTTTGTATTTGGTATACATCTTTCACAGCATTAACGTAGCACTTTGGTGCATCAACCACGATAACTTGATTGCGATCGAATCAGTTTGTATTGTTTGTCAAATATCACCTGCGATCTCTCAGAATACACGTATTTCAGCAATAATTTCGCTATGTTGAACTTTCCAATTCACATATTTGTCCTGAAAACATGCACATCGCATATCTTCTCAATCTATCGCTCTATCGTTTTTTCGATCTGTTATTATGTTATTTCCTTTAAAGTGCTCGGAACTTGGGGCCACGCAATAAATAGTGAGATGCGTTCACTCTTCAATTGTCGTCCATTCACGAAATAGGGTCGTTCCCAATATTGATGCCTAATCCCTACGTTAAAGTAGAAGTTATATTTGTAAGAATGAATGGTTTCAACTTTTTTCGACTAATGCGTGAGCTGTTTAAAGCCATCATTCATATTCATGAATTCAGAACACCTCAGCTCGATTTATTCGATATTCCTGCTTACAGGGAAATGAACTCCGTCCTTGTTCTCTCCTTCCTTCTCATCTTGTTCTCCTCCGTCGTCGTCGGTGCGCCGATCGAAGCTGTTGCAAACGGAGAAATCGACAGTGGAAACGATGTCGGATGGAGCGGAGGTTAAAGCTGTTAATACGCAATTAAAATACAGTTAGGAGTCATTAATATGGTTGTAAAAACATAAATGGTTTCGAAAATGAGTTTCAAAACTATATAGAACGTTATCTCATCGTAGCGCGAACAGCGAGCTTGTGCAATGAATCGTGGTTTAAGATGCAGGACCGTTCGGAGCAGGACCGGTAGCAAGATTGGCAAGTGGAGGTGCGCCCGGAGGTATGATCCCTGAGCCTAGATAGTTCGACAATAAGATTCAAAGACATGATACCATGATGTGTTCGTCTTTACGTTTCGCACTCCCCTATCTTTCGATCAGCAATAGAGTGTGTGAAAGGAAGATACATAACCTCAAACCACCAGACTCTTTCGATCAAATCTTTCCAGTTGGACTCGCACGCCGGTGCTAAGGAGATGCTGCAGATCGCACTTGCTTGACGATAAATGTGTTCCATACCGATTTTCTTTCATATCGTTATTTGTTTCGATTTATTTTTTTTGTTCGATAAAACAGTTGATTTAAGGTTTACTATTAGGTTGATGCAAAAGTTTCTGACTATTCAATTTTCGAAGTTTTCATCGGCGTATTTCGACTACATGTCATTCCTTCATGGGTTCAGTAAAGGGCTTATAAGTAAGTATAAGTATACTGTAATATTATCTTTACATCGAATATAGCTCGTAGCATGCCAGGGAAAACCGCTATAGCATCAAAACATAAAAAAATTGAGATTTTAATATTAGCACAAATTGAGATTTTTTAGTGTTTTCGACTGAACCCTGCTGCTCGCATATATGTGCCCTACCGAAGTATCCCACTATATCAGTGGTAGGGAAAGAGCTGCTTGTTCAGATAACGTTGAAAAGACAGGTCTACAACGCTATTGGGGGAACTGAAACAGTTAAAAGTATCGTTTTCGGCTTTCAAATATCTACATCACGATTTCGAAACATCGTAATACTAAACAGGTTGATGAATAATTTCAAAAATGTAACTGCGTACTAGTTCGGAAGGGCACTTCAAAATGTGCAAAAATGTATGGTTATTGATCGATCCGCGCTTATAAAATCACAGCAAATATATATATATATATATATATATATGAGAGGAATCGCGAGAGAATTGCCTACCCAGAGGCGGTTGAACCAAACTCTTTGGATCAGGCTGTAGATTAGGCACAAAGTACTATGAGTGATGCTCTTTCAAACTGCGTTGTCGGAATTTTGATATCTATCGCCATCTTCGAGATTCAGAAGGCCAAACTTGGGACACTCACTTTTTGGGGGTCAAATCGCGCTCACTTAAATGATCATAACTTTCTTTGCAATTGAGAGAAAAGGTCGCTCTTTGTTTCATAAGAAAGCTGTGATCATGTGTAATAACTTTTATGTTGAAGTTGTCATTCCTTGTCCACTCTCTGTTGCGGGGTGGTCGCCTGTATGTCTGCAATGAGCTGATATACGTTGTTGTGCATTTTCTTGGATTCTTCAGACGAAATAACCCATTTATAGGTGCGCCATATCTTTGAGGTGTTTCGAGGGATGTTTTTATATTTTTATAAACCAATTGCATGCAGATAGGCATATCTGTAAAGATGCAGATGGTCAGATATCGATTTTCAAGTTTTCGGGCACATGACCAATTGAACGTAAGGTAGAGATACAATATAAGGTGTGAACAACAAAAAATGTTGTTTTGTGTGTTTTTGGACGTAAATGAAACCAATAGAAGCCAACAGAAGCTTTGAAAGTCTTGACGTCTCATACCAATTTCAGGGCTACCGTACTTAAGCCAGCGCCATTTTTTTATATATACCCCGATTTCTTTGATTTTTTGGCTCAAGTTAGACACACATAGGCACTATCAATCGTGCGTATTGGCTTTGTGCAACAATTCCGATTTGCAGAATCCGCGAATTTTTAGTACAGGCGACCACCCCGCAACAGAGAGTGGACAAGGAATGACATCTTCAACATAAAAGTTGTTACACATGATCACAGCTTTCTTATGAAACAAAGAGCGACCTTTTCTCTCAATTGCAAAGAAAGTTATGATCATTTAAGTGAGCGCGATTTGACCCCCAAAAGTGAGTGTCCCAAGTTTGGCCTTCTGAATCTCGAAGATGACGATAGATATCGAAATTCCGACAACTCAGTTTGAAAGAGCATCACTCATAGTACTTTGTGCCTAATTGATAGCCTAATCCAAAGAGTTTGATTCCTACCGCCGCAAACCCTTGAAAATAGGCAATTCTCTCGCGATTCCCCTCATATAAGACGATTCTTCACGATAAAGTTGACCAGAAAGGAAGATTCATCATTTGTTACTGTTACCGTTGTTCGATGAATATGCAATGTTTTGAATAAAATAAAGGTTAACATTCATACGAAATACGCTACCGCCATCGTAAGCCTTATATCACTGAATCCTTAGTTCTCCGCATAATAAGAACGTAGTTAGATTATTTTTGATTATATTTTCGATGAGCTGTTCTATCAACGTATTTCGAGCATCAGTATTAAACGAAATTATTACGACAAAATACGATTGCTTAGCAGGTATTGGTTTTGTGGTCATTGTGAGTGCTAGGAAAATTTGAAAACATGTCCAGATACAACTTACACATACAAAAGGCACAACGTAACTCGCACATCTAAACAGAGTCTTCACACCCACTAATAGTTGATCTCGCAAAACTTTGAATTTCACAGTAGCATCTCACGAGATGTGTAATTTGAAAGCAATCTTACCCGGAAAACACATCACCAATTTCACCCCGCAGTTGGTGGTTTCTGATCAGATGATTTTTTTCAGTATCTGCTTCCTGGCTCTAGTTAGTACTACCAAGAGCAGTTTTTCGGACACATTGTTTGCGATTTCACGGTTTTTTTCTCAAATTGCTTCGATTATGCACAGATTCCAATTATTTCAGCCTTTTATGCACAGATTCCAATTATTTCAGCCTTTTATGCACAGATTCCAATTATTTCAGCCTTTAAAACTGAAGCATGCGACTTGCGAGTATCATCCAGCTCAGCTATGGAATTCCGGGCCTGATCGTTTATTGCCTCGACATTTATGGAATGTGGGCAAAGAGAAAGGAATTGAGCCAAAGCTTCATCGTTATCTTCGTTATAAGCAGTGTCGTTGTATGGTTTGAACCTTTTATTCCTTTTCTGTCTTTAATTTCGAAAAATATGCATTCGTGGAATTTCAGAACATCCTAACGTGGACTAATTCATTTTTGAGCACGCGATTTCTATTCGAAACTGAGTTCCTAATGTTCTACACTTGGCTTGGGGAGCACCGCGTTCTCAAGTAATAGATCTTATCAGGCAATAAGCATAACTCGTTCAGGTCAATAATGGCGTATACCATTCCACAGTGCTACTATTTTCAAAATGTTTGTGTATTGTTGCTTACTTTGGATCGGTTTGCTGCAATATTTTCTGTAACAAGAAACATGGATGTAGGCTTATTTACTGACTTTCATTTACTGGCTTTCAACTTGCATTTAAGAAATGCGTATTTTAAGTGGTGGAGACGACGATATCCGATCGTATCCATACTTGCCCTTGTCGTTTGTGTAACTATCAACGTGCTCACGAGGTGGACATGATTTTCATTTCAACATATTCTCCAAATTGGTTAATTTCAGAATTTTCGTCAATGGATGCATATTATTCGGTGACTTTGACAATTGCAAAGCAATACTAGAAACATCACAACAAGGCGTAAGTAAATTTAAAATAAGTATAATATTGGTGTCTTGGTGTGGTATATATGTTACTCATGTTAAAATTTTAAGATCACTTTGTTAATTGCAGATTTTAATCGCGGCGCTGGTTCAACTTATGTTCGGAATTCTGACCTTTCTCATTTCATCACTTCTCAATGTGAACAAATTCATAGAAAAAACGTGGCCATACGCACATTCAGATTCTCTCGCTGAAAAAGCTTTTCGAGTTTCGACGAAACTCAACGAATTCAATGCATCGCATGCGTAGAGTATGCAATGTTTCGACTTTCCTTTTTTTCTAAAATGCATTTCAGGAGTTGCCATTATTCTTCATTTCGCTCTGCATCTTCCTCACCCAGGCCCTTAACCTCGGAATAATGGTTATTAGTTTAATTAATTAGTTTATTTATATGTGTTTTAACTACATTAACATCGTTCAGGTTATGCTAATACTATTTCAATTGTTTCCGAAATATCTTAGTTTGGGAGCATTAACTTATGAATTAATGTACTGGGCGTCAGATACATTCACGATTGGTCCCGCATTGTATGTCGCCAAACATCATATCTTTTTGAAAATATTTCACTTTCAGTTACACACTTCTCCTTCCCGGGCCGATCAGACGTTACTACCTGTCACATCTTTCGAAATTCCCCTGTAGACTCGGAGATTCATCAGATTATGTTCATCATTCCACTGTGCGAACTGCTTCAAAACAAGTGGCATCTTCTGACAATCTTGGTCGGATTCGAAGCGGCCTCAAAGTAATCCAACGTATGTTTTCCAAGGAAGATTCAAAGGAAACGTAAAATCCTCCGTTAAGCGGCACGCTTATCCTTCCTTTCCCGATCAGAGGTTCCTTCTGGAGAAACTTCCAAATAAACGAGGATTTGGAACCTCGACATTCAATGAATAATAAGAGTTGTGAATAAACAAATTACATAAAGTGTTTTTTTTTCAAATGAATGCAAACCACTTGTTTCAAGTGTGTTGCATTTCAAGACTGACGTTGGTTTTAGTCAGTGATATTTCCGGCAATACAACTACAGTCGCGCCGGAAAGTCAAGGGGCACTTTTTGAATTTGTTATAATTTTTTGCCCAGGAAATTCATTATCCTGGGAATAAGGTGTGATGTACCAAATTCATCGGAGATAATGATCATGGTATTATGGTATGACGTCATCGCATAATTATTGCGTAGTGATGGCGCAATCAATCTGCACTTTTTTCAAAACAGCATTATTCTTACATTTTTTCCTGTTCGCCATACTTTCTATGATTGGAGATATGATCGAGGCCTATCCAGAATAAATTTTTGAAGGTGCTGCTCGGTCGCACATTTGATGCAGCGAAGCTGCAAAAACAGGATCTGAAATTCGGAACTCGGCTTCTAGATATGCTAGAGACCCGTTCAAAGCATCAGTATGATCGTTATCATGAGTACACATGATCCTGATAATATGAATACGATATCTCTTAATTTGCCCTCAGGGCATGAACAAATCTTTTTTTTTCATGACCATTTTTTGGACATCCATAACTTTACGGAAAAGTTTAGTAAAAATCTGATTTTTATCTGGTAATGTTCAAAATGTATTGAAATACCGAATACTATCTTTTTTAGAGCGATTGGACATCTTTCCGACCCGCTGTGTGCGTTTTTAGGAGGTATACTAGGGTAGGCGAGAGAGTGCATACGACGAAAGTGCGTAAAAGTGCTGATTGATTGCGTCATCACTATGCAATAACTATGCGATGACGTCATCGCCATGATCATAAATACCATGATCATAATCTCCGATGAATTTGGTACATCACACCTTAGTCCCAGAATAATGAATTTCCTGGGCAAAAAGTTATAACAAATTCAAAAAGTGTCCCATGACTTTCCGGCGCCGCTGTACATCTGCCTTAATACATTTGGGAACACGATACATTGTGCTTCAATTCGTGCAAGACACTTGATTACGCCCATTGTTGAAGAAACATATTTTTCAATATCGATCGAATATCGATCGAAATTATAATTATCTTATTCTGTTCTTCTTAAAAATGAAGTACCGGAATTATTCATAATTGCGTTAACTAGATATGGCTATTCAAATCATTGAAAGGGATCTTGGAATGCTGAATTTGATATTTCTATCAAGTTTCCATTTCTTGCGCAGCTTGAATGATCGATCTTTTGTGCTGCTCTTAACGAGCACACTATGCTCTTCCAAAATATATATGGATATCATTTGGACTTCGATCTCTTGCGTCTGACAGATCAGAATTCACACGAAATTTCGTTGCAAAATTTCGCAAAGTTTTTGCTAATTTATGAAATCTCAAAATTCATGTCATGTATTATGAACACGATTGAAATCAATTATGCTCGTGAAACAACAGTTCACCCTCTTCAACAATTATGAGATATCAGACACTGGAGTTCAGAAGGGAGAAAAATCGGAAAGATCAAACGCCGAGCAAGACTTTCGCAACAACCTAATACAAGTCCCATTAACGTTTGATCTCCTAAAAGTTGCGGGATCACAATTTTTGCCGAAATTTGTTGTAGCACTTAACCGAAGGGGATAATCTGAAGTAAACAAACCAACAATTTACCAATGCAACATTTTTTTTAACAAACAGATTGAATTTAACTTGCTTCCTGTTGATACAGTATCGGTCAATGCAACTACCCTTTGTCAATATATAATTTGTTATGATTAAGATGTTTTTCCTTAATTGTAATGCCATTTTTCAGAATCTTACAAGAAGATTTGAAAGCTGTCACTATCATTCAGATGTGCTATGGAATTCCGGGAATAATTTTGTATGGTGCTGATAGTTATGGAATGTGGGTGAAGAAGAGGGAATTGAGTCGACGATTTATTGTTATCTTCATCATCAATACGATTATTGTATGTACAGGGTGGCACAAAAGTATTGACCCAACTTTGATTATATCTCATGTCTAACGGGTAACACTTTTCAGCCGTTTTTTATGATAAGAGCAACCATCACTGACTTAAAATATGTCATTCATTTAGTTCAAATAGCTTCCGAAACGGACGAAACGTACGAAGTAAGGGTTGAATATGAACGGCACCCAACCAAACGACAACTGTCTGGACTCCATTCAATAGGACTCGTCCCCCCGGAAAGCCTCGCGCGCGATGGAGAGACGACCTATCACGAGCTATTGGCAGCCATTGGTGGAGTGCAACTTATGAAGACTACCGACCTATCATCTTCTGAGCGTTTCCGCCTGATAAGATAAATTGATTGATTGATTGATTGAATAGCCGTTTTCATCCATTTTATGCTTCTAATATTCATACTTTGACATTGTTAGAATACAATGAAGTTTTTAGCCTGATATCGATATGTTGAACGTAAATTTCGAAAATGTGCATTTTATGCCACCAAAAGTATGGTATCGCAAAATGTATATTTCTCTGCCTCTAGAAGTCATGGAACCATTTCCTTAAAAGTTACTAAAAGAGGAATGGTTCCTCTTTATGGTCAACTTGATTAATCGGAACTTGATTATCTAGTCTTCTCTCACAACGAATTTTTCGCGAAAATCAGTTGTGGGTAGAGGTGACGCACAACTGATTTGCATTTGACAATGCTCCAGCATATCCAATCAATTGATTTGGACACGAGGCATGGGGATTTTAGGTATTGCATGGATGAATAGTCAGGCATGAACAGAGATAAGAACTCTTAAATGTTAGAAAGATATACGAGGTTATATGTGGGTCAATACTTTTGTGCCACCCTGTATTACAGTACCGGACAAAAGTTTGGCAGCACATTTCAAACCGTCGTAACTTCCTTCCATAGTGAGATATTGATTCATTCTTGGGACTGACCGGCAGGTAAACCATATAAGAATATAGCACTATGGCGTACGTAGAAATGCATTCGAAGCGCTAAAATCAGTGTGCAATCTTCGATTGTAAGGTCGGAAAAAATAATTGTTAGGCCTACCGATTTTTTCTGGCTTACCCCACTTCCTGTGAAGGAAGTGGAACCAATGTTGTGTAGAATCCACCATCAAACTTGTTGAATGCATTCCGCAATCTCTGGGAAAAGTATGTTGAAAATACCTCGAAATTTTCGTTAAATTTATATATCTTCGCTCTCCGTTGAGCTACGGGCCTCAAATTTGGTAGGTAATATACAGTAGTGATGAGCAAATATTGTGCCAAATCTGAGGCAGTTCGGACACTCCATTCGAAAAATCGAAAAATTGTGGACCTCTATTTTGACCTATAGTCGGCTTTCAAAATGCGTGTAGTTAAAAGTCTGAATTATTTCCTTGTTGTGGAGAATCTTTCATTGTTCATGTGTGTGAAGTTGCGAAGTCAGATCTTTCCATTGACGGATTTTAAATTTCATTAAATGAAGAGTGTCAGAGGGTTCGGAATGATCAAATGCGGGGAGATATGGACGAGAATCTCTTCTCTCGGCAGAATTTGCAGTCTAATAACTCTGGTTGAATCAAAATTGTGAATAACTTGGCCAGGCAATATTTTTGGCAAAATTTTGTGCGAATCTGAGAAGGTTCATTTTTGCATCACATCGCATTTCACTCTATCCAGGCCTCTAATTCTCTTCAGTTCACCTATCAAATTTGAGGCCCGTAGCTCAATGGAGAACGAAGATATATAAATGTAACGAAAATTTCTAGGTGTTTTCAACATACTTTTCCCAGAGATTGCGAAATGCAATCAACAAGTTTTATGGTGGATTCTACACAACATTGGTTGTACTTCCTTCACAGGAAGTGGAGTAAGCCAGAAAAAATCGGTAGACCCTACAATTATTTTTTCCGACCTTTCAATCGAAGATTGCACATTGATTTTAGCGCTTCGAATGCATTTCTACGTACGCCATAGTGCTATATTCTCGTATGGATTACCTACCGGTCAGTCCCGAGAACGAATCAATATCTCACCAATGAAAGAAGTTACGACGGTTTGAAATTTGCTGGCAAACTTTTGTCCGGTACTGTACAATCATGATTCGAGATGGCTATGCATGTTTTCGCATTTGTTGGTTAATGAACACTATCAGAACATTATTACATGGACAAACTCATTTATGAGCACGAGATTTATTTTTCAAATTGAATTTCTATGGTTTTATACTTGGATCGGCAAGCACTCGACTATCAGATATAGGATCAATCAGTGACGTGCTTAAGAAGTGTAAATCCAGGATGATAATGGAACACATTACCCCGCAATGCTATTATTTTCAAAATGTTTGTGAGGACGCGTGCGGGAATATATTACTAAAGACGGCTATGGCTGTGAGTCAACGGCAAAAACGCGTTTAGTCAAATATTGCCAAGATTTTTAACTCAAAAATATCAATTCAAAAACATTTCCGGAAATCATTGTGCAGGCTTTAATCGCGACTCTGGTTCAACTCGTTTCTGGTATCCGCGTCTTCATAATTTCCTCGATGATCAATGCGAGAGTGACAAGCAAAAAATACTTCAAATTCAAATTCAGATTGTTTCACTGGTACTGCTTGCCAAGTTTAGTCGTCAAACCTCACCGAATGCTAACACACGGACACGAAAAGTACGATTTTTTTAAAAATTATTTTAAAAAATATATTAATAATTTCAAACAACTCAGGAAATGCCCTTCTTCTTCGTTTCGCTCTGCATCTTCATCGCACAATTTCTTAACCTCATCATTATGGTAAATGTGAACAAATAACGGAATATTCGATGTTCTCATCTCAGGTTCTGGGGGGTGACAAAACCGCAACCGACAAAACCGCAACGGAGCGCCGTTCGTTAGGAAGTTGGTCTAGCTATTTGGGAGTTGTATCATTGTAACAAGTACCCACTACTCTACACCACCCTGTTTAGATCATGCGCCTAGGCGATATTGAGATTTACTCTCCACCCACGACCCGGGGGTCATGGTCCAAAATTGTAAATTTGAGTGCAGAATCGTGGTTAGATAAACACCAAATGCAGTAACCAATTGATATTCCAGTACTGCAGTAACGCTGTAATCCAGTAACATGATTAACAATCGGTTACGGTATTTGGCGTTTATCTACGCACGATTTTCCACTCAAATTTACAATTTTGGACCATGACCCCCGGGTCGTGGATGAGAGTAAAACTCATGATCGCCTATGCAGATGATCTAAACAGGGTGGTGTAGAGTAGTGCATACTTGTCACAATGATGCAACTCCCAAGCAGCTAGATAAAGTTCCCAACGAACGGCGCTCCGTTGCGGTTTTGTCGGTTGCGGTTTTGTCACCCCCCCCAGGTTCTGCTCACAATATATCAATTTTCCCCTTTTGAAAGTGCTCAACTGGGTGGATTCACTTTCGTTATCATGAACTGGACTTCCACCACATTCTCGATTGGACCCGTCTAGTAAGCTCGCATAACCTCGAACAATAGTACGTAACAACGATACAATTGTCATTCCATAGTTTGAGATATTTGAAAAAATCGTGCATGTAAATAATAAATTAATATTATTTCACCATGCCAGATCTACAAGACAAAAATAGCATGATAACCAATAATACTGAAGTGAGTGGCCTATTAGACAGAGCGTATGATGTATGTAATTATTTTTTTTGGCATTTCCAGTTACACGATTCTCCTGCCCGGACCGATCAAACGTTACTACCGCTCAAAACTATCGAATATTCGGATATCATTTGAATTTTCGAGCGCTTCTAACAGTCGTGAAATTCGAGTCAGCCGAAGGCGTCAATGTGCAGTAATCAGTATGTCTTCAGTGATTTCATGATAACAATATAGGTTCAGAATTTCTTCTTTATTTGTATCATCGTATAGTTTGCATGTACTCCCAATAGGATTATATATCTTAGTCAACTGAATGAGCAAATCGTCGCATCCTGATCGCCTTTTCTGAACCTCATCATGATTACATTTAATTGTATATTTACTGATCAACTTCCGGAGTCACAATATCGGAGAAAAAATAATTTAATATCATTAAATTGTAATTCGATAACGAACAAACAATGTCTTCAATATCCACACCAATTAATCGTTCATTTCATTTTCACTTTGTGTATGTTGTATCCTTCGCCCTTGGTATCCGGTGTATGGAGGGCGAGGATGTGAGTGAACTCAAAGGTTTATCAACAATAAATAAATATAACTAAAATATAGAGCGGAGACCGGTCACTATCCGGTGCTAGAGCTAAGCATCAGAATGAGGAGAGAGGCGGGGGAGAGCCTCTCTCGAGAAGCAAGAGAGCGCGCGTGATGAGGAGAGAAAGAGAGCGCGCGGGAAAACGTGAATTGACACGTAAACAAAAGGTTGAGAGGGAGGACTTACAGTAATGGGAAATGTGGCGAGCTACTTAATCGAAAATTGACTTATTTGTGTATAGGAAATATTCTAATTAGGGAAATTAGCTATTACGATAATTCCTATACAACAGTGTCTTTTTTTCGAAGATCCCACAATAGCTCGGTACAAAAACGAACATTCAAATAATGACGTCAAATTGAAAAAGTGCTAAATCCCCAAAAACAAAACATCTGCCCATCGTGGGAGTAACGAGAAATTGTGTTTCTCAGGTATTCCGAACAAGTAACATGAGATTGCTTCTACTGCAGAATATAATTGAATATATTTTGTTTGTACAGTTTTACCTCTAGTTTTATAAACATTTGATCTCCTAATGTTGCAAGCAAGTCATTTTGACTGAAATTCGTAGTAGCACTTTTCGGAGGGGGATAATTTGAAATCAATTTACCCCGTAAACAAACCAACAATTTGTCTTTCCTGCCGTGTGGTTTTCAGATGAAATGATGAATTTCTTTCCACTTCCTCTTGCTACGGTGCCAGTTAGCACTTCTTACTGTACTTTTTACATTGTGGAATATGATGGATCGTGATTAGGGCGTTATTTAGAATTCAGTTCTTACTTGTATTTGTTGGCCGAAATATTCTCGGGAATTTCATATTTTTTCAGCATATCAGAGTGTTGCATGAAAGCTGAAACTATCATACAGCTATGCTATGGAATTCCGGGCCTAATCCTTTATTGTGCCGTTATTTGGGGAATGTGGGAGAAGAAGAGGGAATTGAGTCGAAGTTTCATCGCACTTTTTATCATCAACACGCTCATTGTATGGGGCATGATTAGAATTCGAACTACTTTGTAGTATGCAAATCTTCGCATCGACATAATTTCAGAACATTATTACGTGGACCAATTCATTTTTGAGTACTCGATTTCTGTTCCAAGATGAATTTCTGGGGTTCTACACTTGGCTAGGCGCGCATCCTACCATCCAGTATGAGATCAATGAAATGCAAAACCAAAAAAAAAAACTTGAGCAGGCAAATAATGGTATATCTTATGCAACAATGTTACTATCTTCAAAATATCTGCGTGTTATTGCTGACGTTGGATCGCTTTGCAGCGATACATGCCGTTACAGGGAACACAGCTGTATGTTTGTATTTATTAAAGTTTCATACAAATCGAGCACTTTACAGTGGTGGAAACGATTTAATCCAATCATTTCTGCGATTTTGCTTGCTGTCTGTGTTATAATCCTAGTTCTTACGAGGTTAGAAGTTTTTTACGAGCCTTTGAGGGTGCTATCACGGATACTATCAATTCGATTTAGATTGCTTGCCGACCCGTGCGCATACATTACGAACGACGACATATGTGGCGATATAAGGAAAAGACTCGCAAGAGCGGTTAGTCGACCACTTTCAAACCGAATGCATTTTTCTAGGATGACATTCGAAAGTAACTATGAGAAAGAAAGGAGGAGTAATAGCAAAAAAACTCAATTAATGATGAACACATTTATCTCAATAACGACGGAATAATTGGGAGACATACAGCAAAATTTAAATTCAATTTTACCTGAAATAACCGTGTCAACTACATATTACGAGACGATTATATACACTTTTTTTAGAAATAACGATTTTTTGCTGAAAAAATAGCTTGATTAAACCTGTTTTCAAAGTTCAACTTTGGAGCATATGAGGCCGTTAGCCTAAGAATCGAGCAGATCCGAATGGATTCAGCACAGCCAAAAAATGTCGATGCTCTAAAAATCTGGGTTTTGGGGTAATCGAATGTGCTGAAAACGATGGGCGCATTCATTTTGCACTCAGAGCCTTCGTTGGCTCCAGACGTCGTCACGTCGAAACCAATTTTTTGAATATATTGCACCTCCGGAAAGTGCTAAAATTAGTCGAATAAGGTTTCCGGGGTAGAATTTCATGCTGATTACGCCTATCCAATTTTTTTGTATGAATTATTAAAATAAATTTTGAAAAATCAATTTTTTTATATGCCCAAAGTCGGATGAGTGAGTTAAATGGTTGGATCCGCCGTGACGAGAGGATCCAGAATCTCCATTTTCGTCCATTTTGGCGTCCGGACTCTGAAAATTGAAAGCATTTAGTGAGCCGAAATCTGGAGAAAACTGGAGAAATGACACTTCCTCTACCCTCTCCCTCCCCTCTATCCCCTCTGGCACCCCTCGCTAATACCGCAAGGAGGGAGAGGGGAGAGGAAGTGCCGTTTTCTCCAGATTTCGGCTCACTAAATGCTTTAAATTTTCGGAGTCCGGACGCCAAACTGGACGAAAATAGAGATTCTGAATCATCTCGTCACGGCGGATCCAACCATGTAACTCACTCAGCCGACTTATAAAAAGTTAATTTTTCAAATTTTATTTTAGTAATTCATAAAAATTGAATTAGATAATCGTAATCAGCATGAAATTCTACCCCGGAAACCATATTCGCCTAATTTTAGCACTTTCCCGAAGGGCGATATACTCAAAAAGGTGGTTTCGACGTGACGACGTTGGAGCCAACGAAGGCTCTGGGGGCAAAATGAATGCGCCCATAGTTTTCAGCACATTCAATTATCCCAAAATCCAGACTTTTAGAGAATCGACATTTTTTGGCTGTGCCGAGTCTTGCTCGATTCTTAGGCAAACGGGCTCATATAGTAACCATGGCCAAGCTCCTCTTAACGACTAAAGGCTCCTAAAAAATTACATTAATATGAGCCCGTTCGCGTAAGAGTCGGACACACATCTCGTTCGGCTAAGCCAGGCTGCATGTAGTCTGCACCTACAGTATTACCCATAACTGTGGAATCGATTTATGGAACAACTCGAAATTTATATAGGTGGTGCCTAGTGTCACTACTAAGCCGCTGGCATCAAAATATCGCACATTTTTTCATGACAACATGATGTATTCGACGTTCTCGAATATAAGGCAAAACCAAAACCACGAATTACATGGTGAGATGCGCCTTGCTATGGTGATAATTTTTCGTATACTATGTGTGGGATAAAAGCTGGACATATTACTGCATAAAGACATATCGTAACGTCTGTCTGTCTGTCTGTCTGTCTGTCTGTCTGTCTGTCTGTCTGTCTGTCTGTCTGTCTGTCTGTCTGTCTGTCTGTCTGTCTGTCTGTCTGTCTGTCTGTCTGTCTGTCTGTCTGTCTGTCTGTCTGTCTGTCCCTTTGTTTGTTTGTCTGTCACACTTTTTCTTCAAATCGCTCTAATTCGCTTCAAACTCATCCTATGTGCATAAGACCTTGACCATATGAATTCCCTTGGTGAGCACTTTCAAAATTTGATCTTTGATCTTTGAACTTTGATCTTTGATCTTTTCCTTCAAATGGCTCTAACTCGCTTCAAAATCATCCTATGTGCATGGGACCTTGACCATATGAACTCCCTTGACGAGCGCTTTCAAAATTTGATCTTTGATCTTTGTAGTTTGTAGTTTGATCATTTTCTTCAAATGGCTCTAACTCGCTTCAAAATCATCATAGAATGATATGACCTCCATCGGACAGTGTGTGGGGGGAGAGTGAAAAATGAATCAGTTGCCTTTGTTCTTTCTCCATCGGACAGTTCAGGTAATTAAATTCTTTATCATTTTCACACTCGCCCACAGAGTTTTCGGAATAGAGCTGATAAATGCATCATAAAATGACGTGTTGCAAAAATATGTCCAGCTTTTATCCCACACATAGTATATGAAAAATGATCACCAGAGCAAGGCGCATCTCACCATTTAATTCGTGGTTTCGGTTTTTGCCTTATATTCGAGAACGTCGAATACATCATGTTGTAATGAAAAATTGGGCGATATTTTGATTTGGGCGATAAATTGGGCGATAAATTGGGTGATGAAAAATTGGGCGATACAAGTTGTTCCATAAATCGGTTCCAGAGTAGAAGTGTATGGGTAGAAGTGTAGGTGCAGCCTACATGCAGCCTGGCTTAACCGAACGAGATGGTGCAAAATGAAGTTGACCACGATGATCAGCACCATCGATTACCCCACTAGGCAAATTTTCGAAAATTTGATGTGCCATAACCTTTAGCACTTTGTTCGACTCTTACGCGAACGGGCTCATATCTTACTCTCAACATAGTTATGATTAGTTGGCTGAGTGCCATGGACGCTTGATGGGCCAGGGAAGTGCGCGAATTCAAATATCTTGAAGTTTTGTCAAAAACTGGTGAAAATCGAACCCGCAACCTTACGACTACGTGACTGCTGCTCTACCACTGAGCTATCCTACCGATTTTTGTACGCTTCCTTGCTCGCGCTATGATCTTTGGAGGGTGGAACCTCCCTTCTATAGATGTGGCTACTTTTCCGAGAGTCCTCCTGTAAACAAGAGATATCGAGCAGTTTAGCTGTCGGTTTCTGACAATCGTTCCTTTAAAAATTCAACTCCTGATCAGCAAATATGCAGGCATTAATCGCGACTCTGATTCAACTCACTTTCGGCATTCTCATATTCCTCTCCGCTTCGATTATAAATGTCAGATTTACTTTCAATCAATATTCAACAGGAAACTTCCTTGTACAGGCTCTCTGACACATGCAGAGAGTACATAAAATGAACATAGCCTTTCCATCTGAAGCGACCCTAGTGACCCTAGGCCCTAGACCACGGAACTCCAGACCCTAGTAACCAGTGTTCTTCAGGTGCTCTCACTGCTACAACTTCGCAATTTCAGTTTCCAATCCTCAGCGAACGCCAACGCACGCATGCGTAGAGTACGTAATTTTATAAATTGTATGCCCTGTGGGATCTCACCGAAATGACTGACTAGATTTGAATTTCCGCCATCGCTTATCTCCGTACTCAGCGGAGCTAGAGACTCGAAAAGTGGATTAAAAGATTCCGAGGGACGGAAAACCGAACCAATCAAGTTATAGCCTTTTGCTCCACGATGAACGGTGACACGCGAAGGCGAGAATTCGAATCTGATGTTATTTCCATGGGAACTGACACTACATTAGAGTCGGCATCTCTAATTGTGGTCGGGGGCTCTTTATTGTACACGCTCGTTCACCGCTTGCCCGATCGGGACAGTGAGCTCCATGAAAATAATTGCGAACTTAAATGATTCAATTTTCACTGCTATTCTTGAGGATCAGAGATAGAGAGAGAGGGAGAGAGAGAGCTGCTCCTCAAGAATACCAGTCTCACCGTCTCCGTCTCACCAACTCTGGTTTCTGCCAAAACAGTGGTTGACCAATTAGAAGGGTCGGAGTTTCGCCCAACCAGTGGTCAACCACTGCCTTGCACTGGTTGACCACTGGTTGAGAGCGACCTGCTCTACCCCGGCGCGAGTAGAGATCACTCTGCCTACGAGAGACCTCCGAAATAGCAATAACAGCCTGGCTAACAGTAAGCCATGGCTGGTCCTGCGATCCATAGGATCGTATTTTGAATTTCCCGAAACACGGAAGTTCCGTGTGAGAGTTGGCTACCGTAAGGGGCGCTTCTCTTATATAAGAATGAATTATCTATCTGAACCTCTGAACTTGCGTACTGTAGGAGGCCTCTCAACCACTGGTTGACCAGTAGCCAACTCTCACAGTGGTCAACCAGTAGGTGGGCAACTCCCCACCCAAAGGTCAGGGCACTGGTTAACCACTGGTTCGGAGAAACCAGAGAAGGCGCCTGCCCATTGGGGACAGGGAATTGGTAGTCGTGACTAGATCACGCAGGTAAGTAGGTCTGGCGATAGGTGGGCACTCCAGTCTGAATTGACTGAATTCGCCCAAATTGACACTGGCATAGCAGTGTTCTCCCGTGCCCAGTCTCGAATGTACCTTTACCTTTGCTCTTGAGGAAATGCCCTTCTTCCTCGTCTCCCTCTGCATTTTCATCGCTCAATTTCTAAATCTCATGATTATGGTAATTCATATTTTGGCTCTGTACGGATATCGGGGTCCCAATCGATTAACGAGATCCGAATGGATTAACGAGGTCCCAATGAGCCACCATGGATTAACGAGGTCCCATTCGGAATATCGAGGTCCCAATCGTGTTTTGTTTGCTTATAGTATTTTACTCCTTGTGGATGCACATAGTCGAGTTACTAGCGTTGTTTGGAAATTTTGGGTTTGTTGGCGTTCTCATCTCGTGATTTATGGTCTCAATTTTGCTTGGGGATAATCAAGCGCTTTGGGCATGATCAACCCCCGATCGAAGCCTTGGGTAATATCGACGAGCATCAACGATCACAAAGACAAGCACTAAGATGAGGTAGATACACGTTAGTTCGATGTCCGTTGATAAATAAAATCTGAGTGATAGGGACGATATTTCTATGTGGAAACTCGTGTTATTACACACCACTGAATGAGCAGTGGGGGAAGCAAAGAAAGAAGGGAGGTGCATTGGGGCATAATGAGTACTGAATGTGGTCTCAAATCTAGCATTATTGCATAAGAATGACAACCTTTGGAATTTTTAAATGTTACCAAATTTTTTTTGATTGGGACCTCGATAAGAGGATTCGGACCTCGTTAAAAGTTCGAATCCATTCGGACCTCGTTAAAGAAGGGGTAACACGAATGAATGCTAGGGAGTCCCACCACGAAGATATTGCGCTCGCAATGGGAAACTGTAGCGAATTTACCCCTAGAAAGAAGCGAAACATAAGTGGAACGAGTGAAACATAAACGAATTATGCACGACCCTGCGCCGTCAATGAACTTTGCGCGTATGTAAATAGCATCATAGCTGTCTGTGAAACTTCGGATAAAGTGAATCATGATCGGGCTTCTGGCATCTATTACACAAACATAGTGGCTAATTAAACTAATTTTTCGTGTTACTCCTTCTTTAACCGGGTAGATTTCCATTGGGACCTCGATATCCGGACAGAGCCCATATTTTAATTATCCCTCGAATTGTAAAACGATCTACATGACACTCAACTTGCGGCATTTTCTCACAGGTGATTCTCACTTTGTACCAAGTAAAACCTGACTGGTTAACCTTTTTAAAATTTTCCTTCGATATAACGCCCTGGACCTCGGATACATTCTCCATTGGGCCCGCATAGTAAGTAATTAAACTTATATTTTATTGCTCCAAGAACAGTTTTCAGGCTAAAATGTTGCAAATATGTACGCGAGTACTGAAATGTAGAAGTCGGAATTGTGTGTATTTTTTCACTTTTCAGTTATACGATTCTCCTGCCCGGACCAATCAGGCGTTATTACCACGCAAAAGTGTCCAAGATAACCATCACATTCCATTCCTCAAGCACGTCCATCAACAGTCGTGAAATCGTAGTCAGCTGAAATAGCAATCGTATCTGAATCGCACATAATTTCCAAGTATTTGTTTGCATCACTGGACATATTATATAGTTTTCTGAATAGTTATTACTCAATGTCTTATTACTCAATGATGATGAACATTTTTGGTATGTCTGACAGATCTGAAGTAACTGCAAGATCAATGGCTCGACAGTACCGTAAAATATGAAGAGCGGAAATTTACCTCGTACAACCACTATCTCGTGAGAGGAGAAACCGGAAATGTCGATGCCTGCAATTAGATACGAGGAAAAGATTTTGGACACATTGTAAGCACATCTAAAGCATGTCAATTCATGGTTCTCATGTTCATATGGCACTAAGTCGGATGAGAACTATGACGTCATGCCGCCTTTGATACATCCTAGTGCAGTAAATACCACTAGTTTTCATCAAGTTTGAATATTGTATATGGTTTCATGCATATCCGAATACATACTTCGTTCCCCACTAATCTGCGCAAAGAGTTGCTCCTTCGCCGTCGCATTCGCTCTAAAATTTCACAAAAGGAGGAGTCTAAGAGGAAACATGGCCTCTTTCATCAATTCCTTCCGATGAAAATACAGCGAAGATATACAGTATCGATCATAAGTCATCGTCCAAAACTTCCGAGCTCTGTAATTTTTGAACCAGATGTAGGCTCAGGCTAAACAATTAAATTTAGATACGAAGTTCATCGGGGAATAAGGTGAGCTTATTGAGACCTCTTCAAACTTTATAGATCTTGCATAGTGATGACGCAATCACAGAACACTTTTTTGAAATGGATTATTTCCTCGGAGAAATTTCCCGTGCTTACCGAATTTTCTGAGGGTTGATAGGTATCATATTACTACTCAGAAAACAACAAGTTGCTGCGACTTCGCGCCTTTTGCTGCAGACGCTGCAAGTTGGAGGCTGCAAATTTATAACTCAGCTTCTAGAGAAGCTAGAGACTAAAATGATCATCATTGCAACCCTAGATGATCCTGAAAGTTTGGTATTGATCGCACATCATTTGCCTTCATGGCACGAAAAAGTCACTTTTTTTGGATGGCCCAACTTTGGCCAATTCGTCCTTGAGACGGTAAGTGGCCAAATTTGGGCAATCCAAAAAAACTAACTTTTTCGTGCCATGAAGGCAAATGATGTGCGATCAATACCAAACTTTCAGGATCATCTAAGCTAATGTTAAAGATCATTTTCCTGTGCACGAGTCTCAAGCTTCTATAGAATCTGAGATATAAATTTGCAGCCTCCAACTTGCAGCGTCTGCAGCAAAAAGGCGCGAAGTCGCAGCAACTTGAATATTGTTTTCTGAGTAGTCATATGACACTTCTCAACCCTCAGAAAGTTCGGTAAGCACGGAAAATTTCTCCGAGGAAATAATCCATTTCAAAAAAGTGTACCGTGATTGCGTCATCACTATGCAAGATCTAGAAATATTGAAGAGGTCTCAATAATCTCACCTTATTCCACGATGAATTTCGTATCTACATTTAAATGTTCACCTTGATCGTTTTGGACGATGACTTATGATTGATACTGTATGTAACCCACACGTGCATTTCTATCGCAGATGCGTATCTTTCGAACAATCGGGCATGTGCTGATGAAATCAAAGTGAAATGTGCGTCTCAGTTTCTTGAGCCAAAGGCAAAAACGAAGGAGATGGACGGGAAAGTTGCGAAGAGAAGAGCAGATGCTCAGGTCAGAGACTAGGGATGACTTCGCAAAAAATGGCTCTCTCTTTCTTTGTGATATCTAGCCGATCAGGCTTGAGAGAGAGAACGTAGATTGAAGAGTGTCATTTCTAGCGATGCCATCCTTAGTTCAGGCCAGAGCTCATTCTCGTCAGTCAGGCGCTATGTTACATCTTCACCCCGGGGTCTAAGATTCGATGCTGCATCTCTTTATTATAAAAACTGGTTCCCGCCTCGTTCGACGATTCCAGTTGATCTTCACTAGTATACCCACCTGCGTCAAGATACTTTAGTTGGTCTCAGATTGTAGATTCAAAATCAACTCTCATATTGCCCCATCTTTATCATTTTGTTATCATACCCCCTCAGATCTTCTCTTTTCATCACCCTTCCCGCAAATTTCTGCCGATGTAAAAGCACGAGTTTCCACAGAGAAATATGGTCCCTATCACTAAGCCACTAGTGCAAGGCTGTGAAGTAGATATGGCAAGCCAAGACAAGGCGTACGAATTACTTTTGTTATTGTGCGCAGCAGATTCGCTATCAAATACCTGATTTCGTTTTGAGAATGCGCACTGATCTTCTACTTCTCTCAATCGTCGGTCTCTCCCTCTCCGCCCCGATCGGCAGCCAGGCCGACTATGAGGCTTCCGTGAGGCAAGAAAAACGCTATTAGACGAATTTAGACAATTTTCATAATTACACGTTCTTGGTTACTAAAAGTACATATTTTTTTGCACAACAGGAAGTTCTTTGGCGCGGTGATGGCGTTCTACCGACAGGGCGATTTCGGAGATGGTGGGGTTTCCTTTTAAATATCAGGTTGTAACATAAGTTTTGTCGCATTTCGGAGGTTCACAATATTTCCATCAAGGATACTTCTCAAACATTATCAATGCCTGACCTCCTAGTATATGTTTGGGGTGTTCATGCACATTCAAACCATAGGGTAGAGCTGAACTGCGCACGCTGGCTATGCGAAAAATATTAATATTAACTGATTTAAATTTGGTGCAGATTTTATTAATTCGTTTGATCGGGTGCTAGTTCGCAGAGATGAATAATGAACCAAACTTCTACAGCATGGTGATATACCCCGTCAATGCTCTTTCAAAATATACGCCAGATATGGTGCTATGTTGAGCGGAATCAAAGATATACTTCACTGAGTGTAAGGTTAGCCGCTGATTCGTAGCCAACTTGACCAACTCTTCTGAATCCAGAATTGCAACAACAGTGACTAACATAAGTGCGTTCAATTACCACTCATGGAGGTATAATTTATCATTAAACAAGTGAGAGAAAGAACACTCCACTTGTGGGAAATTTGAATTTTTATTAATTCAATTCGCGCACAATTTTACCAAAATTTGCAAGTTTAGGTGTTTCGAATTAAAGATTGTCATTCAAAAGCTATTTATTTCCAAACTTATCCCAAGTAGGTACTAGTAAGGGAAGGGTTTATGGTTCGGATGGACACAACAAATCAGATATTGAACATGTGTGCGAGGTAGGAATATGAACAAAGTGCCGATTTCAGTAGTTTAATTTACATACCATCGTTCTGAATGGAGCCACTTATCTCAACAGAACCCAATCTACCCCAAACTTTGTCTGCACACTGACCACTTTGGGTGAACTATATTCCACCACTATTTGGATCTGGATATCTACTGAGAAGAAAATTCGGCTTGCGAAAGTTTTCGCGACCGTCACCAACCATCCACATTATACAAACTCGTCTACATTTCTAGAACGATTTTCGTTTGTCATTATCCGTGAGTGGTTCAAAATTATGCACATATGTAGTACTTTACGCAAATCACACAAAATCGGCATAATTTATCCTTTTCAAGAAGAACTGATGCGTGAAAATGATTTCTAATCCTTATCTCAGTACAACTTTGTCTGACTAATGTGCCTCCTCAACTGCCTTGACAGGACTGAAGTAAAGCGCGTAAGAAAGAGTACGAAGGCCCTCACTGATGATGAATAACGAAATTGAGATTAAATTAATTCGAAGAATTTCTGAGGTTAAAATGCATGAGATTGGACGCGACAAAACTTATGTTACAACCTGATAAATTACAAGATACTGCGTGTTTGCTTACTTTGCATCATGTAATTTCAAATAATGCTACGTTATTGGTCGACCTTTCTAGTGAAATTATCTTGAACATTCGCTCGAACACTTCTGAAACCCCCACATCTTAATTTATCATATATGTAGGCTTTGCTATTCTTCGCATCACTTCGCTAACACTTCGCTATAATTACAGTCTTCGACCTGGTCCTCGGCAAGTGGGAAGAATTCTTTCCCGATCTCATCAGCAACGACGATGAAAAGATTCTGAAGAAGGAATTCCTCGATCACTACACCAGGAACCCGATGGTAAAATACCCGAAACCCGATGGTACGGTAACTAACAAGAGTGAAACGCGCAAATCACACAATCCTGGTCAATGTTCATATGCAATCAATAATTATTGGTTCATTTTTTTGGAATAGGGTAAAAGCCAGCATACGGTACGTCGTTATTTCATTCGGTCTAAGTAAACTTGCTGGGAGCTTTCGAAAACATTAAAACAATGCTATTACTCTTTATAGATTTGCATTGAACTCCCTCCCGAATCGAAGCAGCGCATCCAGATTCTCTTCTCAGCCAAGTAAAAACACATGGCATTCAAGTACTCGATTACTACTTCTCAGGTACCTGCTTCTGAACAACGATGCTCGTCGCTTCATGAAGGAGGTTAGTGACATGTTCACATGATTACACAAGATGCATCAATAATGTATTGTCTAATTGCCACAAACAAACGTGTTCGCATGGGTTGTGCGAAACAATTTACGGTCTCTTCCTTCCACATACTCTCTCGCACTGCGAGAGCGGATAGAGAGTGCGGAATGAAGAGACCGTAAAATTTCCAGGTATGCACTAGTGATGATCATTCGATGCGAGGTTACGATTGTACAATCCTTTTTCGAATGATTTCGTGGAATGAGCAGGGATCGCTACATCCCATCAAATTGCCAACCCTAGTAATTAATGCAGGCCAACGAGAAGATGCAGCAAAGCCTCATTCAGCCAAAAATCGGAAACTTCACGCCTGCTGTGAGTTTCCTATTTTCTTTCCAAGTACGAGCTGTCTTGTTCAAAAGCGCATGACATGTGTTAAAAGACCAATATTTGGATCGCATTTTAAAGTGTACAACGATAAATCACCGCAGTTCGTCGAGTTCCGCACCCGATACGAGACTCTCAGTGCTGATGCCAAGGTGACGACTAGCTGGCTATTTGCAAACATTACAATATTTCGTCAGGGTAGAGAGCATATTACTCGCCTTTGAATTCTCCTTTGCAGACCTCTCTCGCGAGGCAGTTCCCTTTCTTCACCAAGCTGGACGAGCTTCAGGCCATGATCGCTGTTGGTTGCATTATTATTAGATGTTTCTTCGAAATTGTCGATCCGATCCTCCATATAAGAAACATATGCCGAATCATAAACAGCAATCGCTAAATGCATGTTTTAGGTGACCGACGACATCATCGTCCACACGATCGCCCTATGCCGGAACTTCCCCGGGCTCAAGGATTGCGACGATCTTCTGCGACTTGCATAGATAATCAACCATCCAACAACATGCCACAGTATCGTCTCCGAGACTGCTCACTTATGTCAATAGTTCTTTTGTAATAGCACAGTAACTTTACCACAACTTTACCACGCGTCCGATAAAGTATGACAGCTCCCGAATGGATATTGTTCATGTGATGAAGGAGAAGGTGAAGAACGCTGGATCCGTTGTAATTTTCAGGGACTCTCGAAAGATAGAAAACAAGTGGAAAAGGGAAGAGAAATGACACCTATGACTCACTCACTGTCTTTGCGGAAAAGTTCCTCCTTTTTTAGAGAATTCAGATGGTGAGGAAAGAGTCCAAAGCCGACTCACACACATACACTGACAAACACGGTAATGGGGAGATTGGTGAAACCTACCGACACATACGACCTATACGACACATATGAACCTTATTCAACTGCCTTCGCTGTCACTACTTACACGAAAAGATTACATTATCGATGTTGTCCGTGGTGCAGTGTGTTAGTCGTCCTAAACAACTATTCTGAAGTCAAGAATCTTTTGCGACCGGTACGACAAATATTCCATAATGATCAATCCGCCTTCATGTCAACACAAATATTGCACTCGAGATAACATGGTGAGAGCAAAACATGGAGGTAAAACAGTCTTTGGCCTCCGCTTCATATCGAGCACGAATATGGTGAACATTTTGTGAATTGTATGCTTGTTCTTCCCCTTCTTCCGTTAGAGTTTCTTCCTATGCTTGAGAGGGGGGAAGGCAATGGCAAATCGCATTAATCATTGTGCATGACGCCTTCTAGATGTAAGGAGATTGAATCATATAATTGCTTTCCCGGATGCTGCTTAAATGAGCACTGCTTCCCTTGTTCTCGGCATAGCCCTTTTTTCCTTCTAACATGACATTTCACTTAGCTCGTACAGTATAATTTTAAGAGAAAAGGGGTAGCCAATTTTATCTCAGGAATTTATCTGATTGCTAACGTAACTCACGCATAATTTATCGTACCCGGATTTGGTTATTGGAAGAGTAACATATAATCAGTTATCCCCAACTGTTCGCGAATATTCCACGCTGATTTTCGACAACTTTTTCTGGTGTGTGTTCAAAAACAAAATATATTGCAGCCAAGCTCCGATGATCCTTCAAGCCCTCTTGTTGTTCTCACTTCTTCGAGTGTGCCATGCTGACTCGTTCCCGGAGTGCCCTTCAGATACTGTGAGTATTTGGGACTAAACATGCGCTAGAAAATGCTAATTCCCGTTCAATTCGTGCTTTCAACAAATGTAAATTGATGCGCGGTATCTTTCAGGCATGCCTCTATCATGCCACATGCATTCCGCAGACGAACAATTCCGTGCTTGGGACCGTAGATAAGAATGAAGCAGATGGTAGCGATCGATTAAATTTGCATACAGTTCCTAATCGCTCGAAATAAATTTAAGATTTCGCGAAGATCAACTGCAGTGAATCGCAAGGAGTGTCTAGGGTCACTCTCTCCATTCAGTTGGCTAATATCCTATATTTTGGACGATTATTGCTCTGTCAGGCCTCTGTCCAAAACTATGTGGAATCTCAAGCTGGCCTACCATGTGAAAAGTAGTTTTTTTCTTAGATGTAATACTCCCAAAAGTCATACTGTAGAGGATGAAATACGTCTCGGAGAGTCGCTAATAATCATTGCCGATCACATTAATGCCACATTCAACCCGAGCCCTAATCTCACTAGTGGTAGGGATATTTCAAAATTATCAAGATTTCAGTGTTGTTTGCAGAAATTGAAGTGATAGATACAGGCAATGCAGTTCAGTTCACACTCAAATCTCCCAAGGTCGAACGATATTCTTCGCTCCCAATAAACAATCCCCATTTTCAGAGCCTTCTTGATATCTTCAGAGACTTGGATGTCACACTTCGACACAGCGATGCAACTATTTCAAGCACGAAGCAACCTGACTTCTGGCAGAAAGTTCACGAGTTAAGTCAGTTTATTTCATGTATTAGGTTACAAAGAAAAAATATATAAAATCGATTAAGTATGACTTTCGAAACCGATTAATTCGTTCCATATCAACATTGTACAGTAGTATGACTCACACCTAATTATAGCGCCTTGCGATGCGTCTCTAATAATCGATCACTGCAAATCGAATCTCACTGATTGTTCTACGCTCGCGATAAGTGAACAATCGATTACTTGCACGACAGGGCTCACATTGTGGTAATACGACAAATGCAAATATCAGATCACATTTCGAAATATATTCTCCTTTTCAGGATGAAGGTTGGGAATTGGACGAGCTTGAAATCATTCATTTGCGAGAATAAGACGAAGGACTGGGCATTCACTAATGAGTACGTTATGAAAAATTGGAAATACCTAAATATGAGACAATCTGAGGGAAGGAATACCAATTGAACAGAGTGGACAGGCCGAGATTCGCTGTGCTGTAGAGCCCCCGGGTTAGTTATATTCACTTTGTAGCATCTGAACCATTATTTGTGTGATTACATTTCAGTGGGACTGGAGGAAGAAGGCTCCATCGAAGGAGAATGTAATTATTCCTTCACTATTTAGTAAATTTGTATCATTTTGTAGCACCGAACAAGGAATCGCAAACCGATGAAGAAACACCGACTGAACCAACTCCCAAGGAACCAGAAGTATCAGGTAATTATACATTCGGAAATTATCGTATTTTATTTTATTCGCATGATATAGCGCCGAACAAGGAATCTCATACCGATGATGGAAGCACTTCTCCTACCACTCCGAAGAGTGTTGATCCCAACCTCGGCTCTTCCTTTTCTCAGATGATCATATGCCCATTCCTGCTCTTATTCATTTTCCACTAACCAAAAGCATGCTTCACATTGATATCCTTACACTTCAATACATATCTCTGTGCAACCTACTCTCCTCACGTCTTGGCCCTATCTGCAATCTATTCCCTGATAAGTAAATAAACCGTTTCAAATAATATCTGCTTTCAAAAGAAAATATCTTCAAACTGGAAAACTAAAGCATAGGTTTGACATCCATCAATCTCAGTTTTTTACCCCCAAAGACTCTCTCGATGCCCCGAGATTCGCCATCTGTTCCAGAGATAAAAACGAGGGGCAACAAGGGAGAGAGTCGTCTTGAAGCACTCATTGACAAGGCTTGATATTACACCAACTCCGCTTTTGTTGAACACTTTGTCACTATACCTGACTTCAAGCAGTTTCTCAATGATTCGTGCTTATGTCGATTTCTTGTTTCTCGCCACTTTGCCACAAACACAATTGTCCTTGTAATGTAAAAAACAATAATAATCAATCTATGCCTTTCTTGTCCTTATCTCATCTGGCTGGTCGTTTTCAATTCTTCTCAATGGCTCTTATTCTCTGATTTCCCCCGAAAAAGTGACTATTCCAGAATGAGATCGATCTGTGTTTTTCTTCTGATTCTACATTTCGGCTTGTCATCCTCCGTCCCTCTCAAGAGCACGCATGAGTGAATCATACTATAAATACAAGGTTTCATATAATACATATGTACAGTTATTGCATTGTTGGTCTTTTGATACTTGTTCAATGGTGCGCCGAGATTTAGAAAATTATAATAAGGTGTTTATTCTTTCATATTCGTGCACTATCATAATGCTCATAAATTGCAGTCTTCGATGTAATTTACTTCAAGTTCGAATTCTTCTTTCCTGTATTTAATACTGCTAAAGATGCCGCTGAACTTCGTGAAGTCATCATTCAGAACCTCAAGGGCCATAAGGTATGTGAGTTGTGCCCTATGCATAATTAATTTAATGAACGCTCTAACTTATAGATGACACGAGGTTTACATTAGAACTTCCAGACTGTCGAACTCAAGTTTGAAACCCAGGGAGAAATGACAAAGGGAATTCTCGAGCTGGTCAGACAAAAGTAAGAATTGTTACACTGACTCATGGGATTCACTCATTTCAGGTTTGATCTTCTGAAAAACGAGGAGGCTCAACTCTTCCTACAGAAGGTACACAATGATAATTTAAATAATACTACGGGAAGGTTTCGAAAACAAGTTCTCAAATGAACGTTGAATTTCAGCTATTCCCACAGCAGAAGCCCGGATTTCGCGATTTCCTGCCTGGTGTAAGTGATGGAATTTATTTACACTTTGTGTATCGAACTTTTTATTCGAGTTGTTTTTGTAAATAGAGTTTAGTAATTGAATAATCCGATGCAAAACAAAAATCGACTGGGATGCATTGCAATTTTGTTGGTCATCTCCATGAAGGCGAAGTTCGAAGAGCTGAGTGATCCAGCCAAAGATGCACTTCGAACTCAATTTGCCATCTTTGCCCATCTTGACGGACTCGAGGCAATTGTTAAGGTTTTTTGTCTGATATGAGAGATTCTGATATGAGAGTATTTCAGGCATTCGATGAAATTCTCGAGCACAGTGGAGAAGTCTGCAAGAATCTGACTGGGTTTGATCAGTGCGCCGATATCGTGAAGTTCGCAGAGGTTTAGTCTCGCGAAAATACTCGTTCAATACCATTTCAAACTTATCTTGTCTACTTCCGTGAGATAAAATAAGACAGTACAAAGAGAAGTGAATGTACGTTACATGGCCATACCGTTGGAACATGACATTCAAATAGCAATCGTCAACTTTAAACTGTGATAATGTAAGATTTATTTAACAAAACCTTTACAATTTTACGGCGCATGTTGTTATTGTATTCACAACACAATCTCATATATTTTCGAATAGCGGGATGAATGTGTCCATTATGGATCTTATATATGTTCTTATGGCCATCCATAGAACGCATGAACAACACTGTCCGAATTCACTCCGTCGAATTGGCTGCCCATGTTGGCGAAGTTTTCATCTTTATTGTATACCCTTTCTGAAAAGTCATTCATTTGCGTTATTCTACTGCTGATTCTACCATCTCCCATACGTCCTTGATAAATCGGCTGAGCTCCGCACACTTCATTCAATGCGATGTATCCGATTATCTACCAGAATTTCGATTAACACAAGCAAATTTCCTTCTCGAAACCTCCTTCGGATACCCAATTGATTCGACAGCGAGCCTTCGATCGTTTCTGTAGATCGGCATCAGAGAGTCACAGAAACATTTCGTCCTATCCAAATGCTTGAGGTTGATGACTCTAAGAGGTACTAGAATCTTGGGACCGTCATCTTTCTCACTGAAAGTTTGCATTTTATCTAACGAATTGTGGGTGTATAGTTATTATATTTTCACAAGAAACTCGTTGGGTATGGCCTTTCCCCCCTCGTTCGGATTGCACTTCTTCTGAAATTATCGAATTCGATCAATGTTTTGATTTATCCAGTAAGAACGGACCGTATCGGTGGTCAGATTAGAAGAAATATTATTCTCTTCCGTTTCCTTCGACCATTTCGGTTTTTAAATCCTAAATTTGTAGAGAAATTTGAATTCGTATACCTCTGACAAGGGAGTCGCGTGATGTATATGGACTTTCGGAACGACACCCTGTGGGATCGATAGATGACCGAATTCTAAGAACTCCTGCATAGTTCATTTTTGCGGAACGCCCTCAGGGCATGAGAAAAATGGATATTTGTGTCTGCGTCGCTGGTATGCAAACCCTTCAAGGAAGCCCTTGAACCAACCGTCGGTGGTTGAGTGGTAGCGAATTGGTGCAGTAATTCCTAGGTCAAGGTTTCGGCGCCCAGCTGTGGAAACTATTTTTGCACTATTTTCGCATCATAATATTCACTCTAAAAATCAATATTCTTTCCAAGCTGATACTATGTTCGATCACTTATCGATATTTTCATGCCAATTGTCCAAACAAAGAATACATAAAAACGAAATGTTAACAAAATCCATGCAATAGGGCATTGGTATCGCATGCGGCAATTTCAATAGCCAACAATATGGACAAGCTCACCAGGAGAGTGTTCTCGCGGATGGAAACAATGAAATCGATTTCGTTCAGCCGGGTATTTTTTGATGAAGGAATTTGTATGTCTGAACAACGTCACGTCGAATGGCTGGGTGCGCGATGTCGCTCTCGGAGGAACATTATAGATCTCAACGTTAATCCCAAGCGAAATAAGTGGGCAATATGGTGGAAAATAAGGAATGGGTAAGTGCGATTTTTCTCTGGGCAACACATATCACTCTCTTGGACCCAGTCTTGGCGATAGTGCGTGGTTTGTAGAGCTCTTTCATTATGCCACTCTTATCGGCATTCACAACCGAAGATAGAGGGCTCAATTACATCAGGCGGAAAAACTGACCAACTTTATTATCAGATCAAGCAGTGTCAAATTGTATCATTATTAGTAACTAATAGTTGACAAACTAATAGTAACTAATAGTTGACAGATTGGAAAGAATATTGAGTTTTATATATGTATTCTTTGTTTGGACAATTGGCATGAAAATATCGATAAGTGATCGAACATAGTATCAACTTGGAAAGAATATTGATTTTTATAGAGTGACTGTTAAGATGCGGGTGCAAAAACAGTTTCCACTGCTGGGTCAAGGGATTACTGCACCAGTTCGCTACCACTCAACCACAGCCGGTTGGTTCAAGGGCTTCCTAGAAAGGTTTGCATACCCGCGACGCAGACACAACTATCGATTTTTCTCATGCCCTGAGGGCGTTCCGCAAAAATGAACTATGCAGGAGTTCTTAGAATTCGGTCATCTATCGATCCCACAGGGTGTCGTTCCGAAAGTCCATATACATTGCACGGCTCCCCCTTGTGAGACATCCTCTGATCTCATCAACATTTCGAGGGTTCGGGGAATTTGTTGTGTTCAGATGATAACACCAGAGGTCCGGTATGAAGAAGCCAAAAGCGGCACATTCAGGATCTCTCTGGAAAAAGGGTCTCTAGTTTCCCTATACAATATGCCTAATAGATAAATTTCCCCTACAGTATACCTGGTAACGATCGAAACACTTCGAGTACTCAAGAATATCGAGTTGGTCCAAGGTCCATAACTTCGGGTCTCCAAGCACCGTAATTGTCATCATGCTGGTGCACTAAAAATCTGACTTTTGAACAATTGTTGTAAACGTGTTACTTCAACATTGTTGAGAATGTAGAATACCGAAATAAGAAACAACAGTTTCATCTCACTGTGAGCTTAACAAGCTGGTTAGATGGGGAAAAGGACGTATGGGGGTTTGGGGGTAGAGGACGAGGCATCCACCACTCTAACTATCTCTTAGTAGCCTAGTAACGAGGTAAGGCAGGTCCCGATTCCATTAGGGGGGTCTGTGTAGAGATTAAGAAACGACTTTGTGATGTTTCTGGAGAGAGTCCTACCTGAAAAAATGACCCACACTGAATCGGCGGACGTTGATACTATAGTGGATGATATTTTTGTTTGTATTTTTTTCAAAATTCATTATTTATGATTGACTTCGTCAAAAATTAACGCAGCGAGCAGGGTTCGAACCTACGCGGGCAATGCCCATTGGATTTCAAGTGCAACTCCTTAACCACTCGGACATCGCTGCTTCTTTTGTGCAGGTCTCCTGATCATCCCTTGATGATGCGGAATTGTATGCTTGAGATATACAAATGTAGTTCAATTCAGTTTTCCGGACAAATCAAGCGCAAACAGGCCTCTGGTGATAAAAAAAAATAGTTCTAGAATTAGGCGACACACAGGCCGCCCGATAATTAACGCCCGATAATTAATAATTAACGTATTGCCCATTTCGACCATTCGAGAACAAATGGATTTGTCCATAGATGTATTATTATCATAGTTGCCCACGCCGGCGGCGACCCCCATGACCATTCATTCATGGTGTGTGGACGGCGCCCCATTTTGAGGGGCGCCGTCCACACACCATGAGAAGGGGGTCATGGTCAAAAATCGATTGGTAGGTCAATGGTAGGTCAAGACTAGGTACCGTACCCAATCGATAGTACATTACCCCAGATATCGTATACCACTACCGTAACCCCGATTATCGCAAATTAACTTTATTTTTAAAAAAGTCCTGGTACTGTGCCTAATCGATTATACAGTACCCAAGTCACTACCGTAGCCCAGTTCCGTGGGTCAGATCCAGTTCCTTGGGTCAAACATTTTTCTTAAAATTTCAAACATTTTTCTAAAAATTGAAAATTCATCATTAAATGATTCTACAGTAATGAGACATATGTTACAATATATTAAAATATTTTATGATCAATTTTGGATTTTTCAGAAAAATGTTTGACCCAATGAACAGGAGCTGACCCACGGAACTGGGTTACGGTAGTTGATTGGGTACTGTATAATCGATTAGGCACAGTATCAGGACTTTTTAAAAAATAAAGTTAGTTTGCGATAATAGCGGGTTACGGTTGTGGTATACGGTATCTGGGGGTACTGTACTATCGATTGGGTACGGTACCTAGTCTTGACCTACCAATCGATTTCAGACCATGACCCCCTATTCATGGTGTGTGGACGGCGCCCCTCAAAATGGGGCGCCGTCCACACACCATGAATAGGGGGTCATGGTCTGAAATCACCTCGCCGCCAGTGTTGGGCAACAATGATTATTATCTCTCTCTAAAATTATTATCCCTCCACAATAGATCTTCCAATCTAGAGATGCCACTTTGGTGAGAGAAAGCGTAGGAATAGAGGGAAAACTTGGGAGGAATGTATTTAGTGCATCATATGTGCCACATTTGCATTTTTGGGCACTGTGCGAATATCGTTGTATGTGCCGTTTATCATGTTACGTATTCCAGAATACCAGTAACAACTCAAAACTAGTAACATGTAGATCGATTTTTCACGGCATTTGGTGATTGTTTATTTATGATTTTCCACTCAAATGTGCGATTTCGGAATAGTAAACCCCTATACATAGGTGAAGTGTGCAATTCAAGTTCGCCTGGATTGGATTTCGAGCCCGATCATGTTGTGGAAAGTGAAATCACACTGATAACATATGCATATACAATTATATTTTTGATTAGCATGTTTGTACATATTTAATTGCAATAGATGAACTTCTGTCACAGTAAGACTTGGGTGATGCTTTCAATGAACACTGTCAACACTGCCAGAGGGGCAAATGGAGTTGTCCATATCGATTGGGAAAGCAATACCCTCTGGTATTCCTCGTATGTTCGATTTGACCCGAGACTTCCTGGCATGGCCCCGTCTGATTACTGGCTTTTCGCAGACCTGACCCATGGCGGTCGAGGTAGGTCGTTTACTTGGATTAGGCTATCAATTAGGCACAAAGTACTATGAGTAATGCTCTTTCAAACTGAGTTGTCGGAATTTCGATATCTATCGTCATCTTCGAGATTCAGAAGGCCAAACTTGGGACACTCACTTTTTGGGGGTCAAATCACGCTCACTTAAATGATCATAACTTTCTTTTCAATTGAGAGAAAAGGTCGCTCTTTGTTTCATAAGAAAGCTGTGATCATGTGTAACAACTTTTATGTTGAAGATGTCATTCCTTGTCCACTCTCTGTTGCGGGGTGGTCGCCTGCACTAAAAATTCGCGGATTCTGCAAATCGGAATTGTTGCACAAAGCCAATACGCACGATTGATAGTGCCTATGTGTGTCTAACTTGAGCCAAAAAATCAAAGAAATCGGGATATATATAAAAAAATGGCGCTGGCTTAAGTACGGTAGCCCTGAAATTGGTATGAGACGTCAAGACTTTCAAAGCTTCTGTTGGCTTCTATTGGTTTCATTTACGTCCAAAAACACACAAAACAACATTTTTTGTTGTTCACACCTTATATTGTATCTCTACCTTACGTTCAATTGGTCATGTGCCCGAAAACTTGAAAATCGATATCTGACCATCTGCATCTTTACAGATATGCCTATCTGCATGCAATTGGTTTATAAAAATATAAAAACATCCCTCGAAACACCTCAAAGATATGGCGCACCTATAAATGGGTTATTTCGTCTGAAGAATCCAAGAAAATGCACAACAACGTATATCAGCTCATTGCAGACATAGAGGTTCGCGCTATGGCTAAAAAGGTGGATCACGATGAGCTAAACATTTTATCTGTTGAAAGTGAGTCTCTATCTTTTCGTTGAAGCGTGCTAGAGAGCCTGGAATTTAGCGAAAAAAGACCGTAGACGCTCGCGGGGGAGCGCTAAATAGAGGGGAGGGAGAGGGAGGTCAGGCGGCGAGAGCGTCAGACTGTTAGAGCGCGCGCTCTCGGGGGGATTTTATCCTATTTCTGGCCAACTTCCAGGCTCTGTAGCACACAGAAATGTATAGCTCATCGTGCTCCACCTTTCTAGCCATAGCGCGAACCTCTAGGTCTGCAATGCGCTGATATACGTTGTTGTTCATTTTCTTGGATTCTTCAGGCCAAATAACCCATTTATAGGTGTGCCATCTCTTTGAGGAGTTTCGAGGGATGTTTTTACATTATTATAAACCAATTGCATGCAGATAGGCATATCTGTAAAGATGCATATGGTCAGATATCGATTTTCAAGTTTTCGGGCACATGACCAATTGAACGTAAGGTAGAGATACAATATAAGGTGTGAACAACAAAAAATGTTGTTTTGTGTGTTTTTGGACGTAAATGAAACCAATAGAAGCCAACAGAAGCTTTGAAAGTCTTGACGTCTCATACCAATTTCAGGGCTACCGTACTTAAGCCAGCGCCATTTTTTTATATATACCCCGATTTCTTTGATTTTTTGGCTCAAGTTAGACACACATTGGCACTATCAATCGTACGTATTGGCTTTGTGCAGAAATTCCGATTTGCAGAATCCGCGAATTCTTAGTACAGGCGACCACCCCGCAACAGAGAGTGGACAAGGAATGACATCTTCAACATAAAAGTTGTTACACATGATCACAGCTTTCTTATGAAACAAAGGGCGACCTTCTCTCTCAATTGCAAAGAAAGTTATGATCATTTAAGTGAGCGCGATTTGACCCCCAAAAAATGAGTTTGGCCTTCTGAATCTCGAAGATGGCGATAGATATCAAAATTCCGACAACGCAGTTTGAAAGAGCATCACTCATAGTACTTTGTGCCTAATCTACAGCCTGATCCAAAGAGTTTGGTTCTACCGCCTCTGGGTAGGCAATTCTCTCGCGATTCCTCTCATATGAACCGGTAGAAGTAGAGTATAGCTGAAAGGAAACATTTCAACTCGTAAATGTATCAGTAATGCGAAAAAATAGTGGTTACTACGCGGGTCCAATCGAAAATGTGTCCGATGTCCAGTGCATTATACCCCAGATGAATGCAGCCAATTTCAAGTATAATTCCATGTCATTCGACTGATAAGACTGCACTACTGCAAATAACACCTGAAAAATGTGGACGTTGTTTGCGGATGTTAATATCAGGTTGGCATGAAAGTCTTTGTCACTTTTTCAAAACTTTATTTCTTGGAGAAATGAAAAGCATGAGTTCATTTATACTTGTCATCATTATTGATCATATGTGCCCAACGTACCTGCAATGTATGGATCCCCTCCCTTTAGAACCCGCCTGGGCATAATGCAAAGTATTGCTTGCGTTCAACCTCGAGACATATACGGGAATTGAAGGCCCTACCTCGAACGGCATGGGCCATGTCTGCGAAAAGCCCGTAATCTTACGGGCCATGTCAGAAGAGTACGGGTGGTGAGGGAGAACCATCCATCGCTATCTAGCCAGTTCCTGATTGGTTTGATTGGAGACCTGGAGACGGGGGTCATTTTGTTGAGTATACACTTTCTTGTCCTTCAGCCTTGAATGATCGACTTCCAGCTTCAAATGATGTAGGTGTGTGACGTACTTGACCCCGGTGATTGACATGCCCTCAGGTAGTAGCTCCGATTAGATTACGCCATCCACTCCCCATCACATTGACAGCGTTTTTTTTGGCTTGCAGATCAAGTTTTGGGACACCCCGTGAAGTCTCTCCTTCTCCAACCCGTTGGGTTCTCCTGTGGTTGTTATCGTAGAGGACCCACTTCTCATTCCCCGTTATGAGCCGTTCCATCCATCGATCCCCGCCTTGGGAAATGAGGAGAGTAATGGAATCATCGACTCGACGGTCACGGCTGGCTTGGCTCAGATCATGGGATATGTATCGACCGATAAATTTCCCCATTCCAAGAGATCTCAAGCCTTCTTTGACAGTGCTATTGTGGACTCTAAGTGTAATAGTCATTTCACGGGCACTTTGAAATGGGTCTGTTTCCACAACTTCCTTCAACGTTTCCAAATCCAACTCCCCAGGTCTTCCAGGCCGATCCTGATCATTGAGGGTCAAGTCGTCTTCTTCGAAGCGATGGAACCAATTCCATATGCTGTTGTAGAGGGGGCACGTGTGCCATAAAGATAATTCAGTAGGGTATCTGAATCCTTCATCGTGAAGTCAGATATTGAAATGCAAATCAGAACATGACTGAAGTGGATGGCACTTGTGACATACAACGTTCCTCTACTTGCCCCTTTCTGATGGGAAGGGAATGGGAAGTTCTTTACGTTAAAGGCCCCTCACTGCTTGTTATTCACTAGGCACGAGGAAATGTCAAAGTCCATCTGCGACGAGCAGTGGAAAAACAAAACCAGTGACAAAGACTTTCATGCCAACCTAATACTATTGAACAACGTACTTATAAGATAATGTTATAAACAATGCCCACCATTATGCCGAGATTGAGAATTTGAGCGATACATATGCTGAGCGATATTAAGAAGAACGATAATTCCTGAGGAATTTGTAATAGTTTGAATACAATTATTATGGATAATTATTACCTTGCGATGGGCCGCCATTTGACGGAAGCGATAAAGTTGGATCAGCGAGAAAATCTGAATGTGAATGCGCCAATAAGTAGATCATAAGTTCGAAGTTTGTATCAAAGTAACGCGCTCACATTTAGAACCGAACAAACGAGGAAAATCACAATTCCGAAAACGAGTTGCACCATAGTCGCGACAAATGCCTGAATAAAACCATCAACTTATACAACTCCGTGAAAGATAAGCAATCTTGTTAATAATTTTAATAAATCCAGTGATTAAGTTGATTTTGAATTACAGCGTCTGATGATCTCTTCCTATATGCCTTACAGTGTTCCGCATCTTCATAGAATATGCATCCATTGATAAATAATCTAGAAAACATTTATTTTTTGGGTAAATTCCGACTAAACCTCGAAATAACGTTTGTTGCAATACAAATTACAAGTGTAAGTGCGGCCAATATCGGGTAAAATCTGCACCACCACTGAATTTAGATATTAATTGATTTAGCGCATCCAAATTCACATGAAGATCCCGTGATACAGAGTATATTGCAACGAATCTGTCAAAATTCAGTAGAAGCACAAACGCATTTTGAAAATAATAGCACTGTGGTATGCGATAGAGCATTATCGTCCTGCTAAGGTCAAATTTAGTGCTGATATTAACTCATTCCATATTATTGGGGTGTTCCAAAAGTTCCTGGAATTTTTTCCAACAATTTATTTCTTTGAAGAGATGAATCTCACTGACTAATAGTACATAGCATTGAGTAGGGCAATCGGTGCTCTTCAATTTCCGCGCTACGTAGATAAGCAATTTCGAGGTTCACAAGAACAGTGCGATTCCGAAGTTGTGTCTCAAAAGTGACCAAACGTCAAATTATTTCCTATGAAGAGACAGAACTCATGTGATAATGCCTAGTTATTTGGTTGTTGCCAACTCTCTTACTGGACACTATCCTGGCCCTCTGAATCGCGCTGTACATTTATTACAAGACTCGAAATTTTCAACGCGATTTTAAAATTTTCATCGATTTTGATACCAACAAAGGTTCCAAACGACAATAAATAAAATATAATGAATTTGCATTGCAAATTTAGGGCGATTGATTAGCAAACAACCATGAAAATTTGAAAAATGACCTTCCTTCGGCAAGATTAAAATGAAAAGTTTGATGTTTTTCGGAGGTCGTTAAATAAATATGCAATTTTAAATGTTCAATTGAAAGGTCTATTGATATCTCTAATTCACAATAAACCAGAGTTTTTAAACTTCAATGAAAACGACGTTATAATTTTTTCAAACGTGAGCCAAAAACGCACATTTGTTACTATTTCATCATCACTAGGTAATCATTTCAAGAAATAGCCTTCGCAAAATATATTTCATGTCAATCGATAATAGATATAAGGGATGATTAATTTCATTGACTTATGATTCGTGAGAAAATAAATTCAGAAAAAAATTCCAGGAACTTTTGGAACACCCCAATAGTATGATGCCTCCTCATAATATTATGCAACATAACACACACGTTTTTTTTCATATCACCTGATAGTATTATGTTCCCCTAGCCATTTGTAGAAGAACGCTAACTCCACATCTACTCGAGTACCTGAATGAGTCTACTCGAGTACTGAATGTCCATGTTATAAGGGTGTTTCAAAAGTTCGTGAAATTTTTATTCAAAAATTTCTTTCTTTGAAGGGATCAATCTTACTGACTAATAGTGCGTAGCATTGGGTAGGGCTACCAGTGCTCTTCAATTTCCACGGTTCACAGATGACATATTTCCTAGTTTACAAGAAAATCACGAATTCGAAGTTGTGTCACAAAAATTGCCAAATGCGAATTTCTTTCCCATGAAGAGACTGAAGTCATGTGATAATGCCTCGTTACTTCATAGATGTTAAGTATCTTATTGGTCACTATCCCGACCTTCAGAAACGCGCTGTACCGTTACTACGAAACTCGAAATTTTCAACGTGTTTTTTAAATTTTCAGCGATTTTGATACCAACTTAGGTCCCAAACTACCATAAATAATGCAAAACTAATTTTCATTAAAAGAAATATTAGTCCGATTGATTAGCAACCAACCATGAAAATTTGAAAAAAAATCTGAAAATTACCTTCCATCGACAAGATTAAAATGACAAGTTTTGATATTTTCCACCGTTCATTATAGAAAGATGCAATATTAAGGGTTCAAATGAAAGTAAGATAGCTGCCGCTACTTCACAGTAAACCAGAGTTATGAACCTTGATCGAAAATGAAATTATAATGTTTTAAAATAGAGGCCAAAAAACGCTCATGTTTGACTATTTCATCATCATTAGGCAATCATCTATGGAACTATCCTGCGGAAAAGATAATGCAGGTCGATCTATATTATATATGAGTTATGATTAGATTTCTTGACTTATAGTTCGTGAGAGAAAAAAAAATCAGAAAAAAATTCCACGAACTTTTGAAACACCCTAATAGTATATTCTGACAATTGCAGATTGAAAATTAGTTTTTGAAGATATTACGTAATAATAATAGTCGGTGAATAAGTTCTTACAATAATTGCGTTTATGATGAATATTGTCATGAAGCTTCGCCTCAACTCCTTCTTCAATGCCAACATCGCTTATACTACCGCGCCATACCCGACGTCACCCGGAATTCCGTAGCAAAGTTGGATGATATTTGTAAGTTTCATATTCCCTCGTTGACGGATTGAAAACGCTATTTTCAATAACTGTTGAGGCGATGTAACAGTCATAGGCAGTAACACATGTAAGTGTCCAAGCACGACGAGTAAATGACAACAGTAGACCAAGGAAAAGTGTGCATTTCAGTTCCTTTTTCCGTCAAGACTGCACTAAGGCAAAGTGGAATTTAGCAGTCGCGATTACAGGTCTTCTGCTCGCAAATTTCGACAAAACATGCTTTCATGCTCAGTTGGGAAGATCTGGGTAAATAAAAAGCAAACGTTCGTGTGTTTGCATTGTTCTTTGACTCTCCGAGCGTTAAATGTTCATAAAACGTTATCTTAACACCATTTGTATATCTATGACAGTTTAAATATAGTGTAATGCCACTGTATATTATTTCATCATGGTAAATAAAATGATGATATACACAAAAATACCTGAATGTGGGGGGGGGAGAATCGGTTGTATGATTGGAAAAGCAAATACAATTTGATTTTCGTCAAATCGTGGGAAACTTATGTACCAAAAAAGCGTGTGAAGTTGCAAAGTCGAATCTTTCCCTTGACGTCATGTATATCATACGTGATGCAGTTGACCTGCAAATGCTTCCTTTCCGTACATTATTTATAGGCACTTTCTCGTCATAAGAACCTAAGGACACTGGGGGGGGGGGTGCATTTACTTGAAGTGGTTCTATGTAGCATTTTTGCCCTGATATTCCCCAGGCAGCCAGATGTCTTCCTCCCTCGAGGATCGGGAGGCAGTCAATAAGTCATTCGTTGAAGGTACGTGACTGTCTCAGTTCAGCATGCTCTTTCACCGTTGAGATCGGCGAGAGAGTGTGCAGAATGATAAAACAAAGAAAAAAATGAAATGATAGTGTCATTTTGCACGAAGCCAACCCTAATTCCGAAACATCACTAGTTCAGATTTGGACGAACTTGTCGTGAATAACGCTATCAATATCATCATTGGTGCAGTTTGTGCTGCCAACATTCCATTGCTAATCGTGTTCCTCTCCTACCGACCATTCAGACAAAGGCACAAGGTTGGTGAAGTTAGTTGTTGTGAAGTTTATTGTGTTGTACAGTTGTATGACACTGATTCATTATTACAACTCATTCGGTCGTGATCAAATAAGTGTAGATACACGATATTTTTTTCAGATACTGATTACTCTCGCCTGTGCAAACCTGATCAATTGCATCGCCATAATTACGATGGGAATCAATCGGGTTCAGTTTAACTTTCAACGATATGTTCCTGACGAATATGATAGGGGTTGTGTTTTCGACTAAGTGATTGGATTAGGTGATGGGACTTGACGGGTTCGCCGTTTCGAAAACAACAAAGATACAATATTCTCGTACGTGCATACGATATCAAGCTTGGCTGATATATCAGGATCCTGATGATACAAATTTCGGTAATAATATTCAAGAAAATTCACCAAATCTTCAAAAATTAAACAATTATTATATGTCGTGAACATATATGTTACATGCATGTTGTTAAAAAGAGAGATAACACAATAATTCATTGAATCTGTAGGTGACCCTGTACTCCGAGGCTCTCGCCACTCTGACCATCCCATCAGGAACTCATGGGCATGCGTAACGGAAATTTGGTTGTGTCTGCGAGCCATCGGTATAATGTAGATATCGTTCGAACGAGCACTTGCCGAAGCACGAGCCAGATATATCAATAGACAGTTTTGGGAGAGATCAATCTCAACGTGCATTCCCATAATCACAGTATCTTAAGCCATATATTAAATCTCCAACTCTACCTATGTGCCTAGAAGAATATGACAAACATGAATTGTGCATATGTGTATGTGCTAACGGATCATTTTTCTAACTGAAACTCGTGAGAAAGATTTGGGTACTGCGTGGGAAACAAACGAGCGACATTTGTTTGAACTCTTGGGCGTGGATACATCTTTGATCATTGTAGGCGATTTGTGGCCTCCAATAATCCAAGCTATCATGGGACTTGAGAGGGTAGTCGCTACATACAAACCCGTCTTCTTCAAATCAAGGCCGAACAGGTTGTCGTGTTTTGGCATATGCGTCTACCGTCATTTTTCCGATCCTTCTGGACCATATCCTTCTCGATTTTCTTCGTACTCGCTTCACTCTCTATTGGATTCATCATTGTCTGGTTAAATCGAGCAGCAAAAGTGAGAACAATTCTGAACAGATGCTTAGCATGTGATACGCTCCTTCCGAGTACATTTGGATGCATAGCCTATAAATGTGCAGTGTTACGAGCTCCAACCTGAATACTGACATCAAATGCACCGGGGAATGATTCATAAAACCTTGATTTATTAGGCTATTTTTGGAAGGGGAAACGGGCGTTTCTCGCAACTGTAAAAGTTCTCGAGAGGTTTGGGGAGAAAAATAAATCACCACATGCAACATGTCGTGCAACATGAGACTAACAGAATTGAAACTAAGAATATACGAATAATTTCCGTGTGGTTCTCATTCCGAATGGGGTGGTGCTGTGGGGGTCGTTTGCCAATTACCGAACCCGCTCCTTTGTCTTACGCTCAGGTGAAATACTCGTGTGGACGCAAGGCGGCATTCTCGAACGGATTCGCGACGTTTATGTACATGACAAATGTCGTGGGGTTTGACGATAATTTTGTGATATGGACGATGCGAGAATTGTAGGTATGCGAGCGGCTTCGTACTCAATTGCATTGCTTACTGCAAACTGAAGACTTTCAAATCTAACAATGAGTGAGAACAAAGAAAAATAAAATAAAAATAACTATAATAAGATTGAGAATTGTTTCAGCAAGAGCATCAACATGACGCGACTTCGATGCAACATCGTTATCTCGTTCATATCGACGGTACTTGTATCCATCCCGAATGTCATTAAACTTACCGATGTCCTCTTTGCAGAGGTGTGTGATCGTACGCATTTAGAATGTTTTTATGTTAACTTTGACAGAAATATCCACATTTTCGAGTATATATGTTATGCCTGAAAGAAGTGACAATGACAACATGAGATTGACAATTTTAAAAAAAAGTATCTTCGAATATAATAAAAGGAAAACTTTGTCCCTTACTCGTAACAGCTGAGAATTTCATATATATTCCAAATGGTGTTTTGTCCACGTTTTGTAGGGAGCCAATTCAATTGTAGGTCTCGGACGCAATTGCTAAGCCTTTAGTTTGGGCAACTTGCGTGAATTCCGGGTTGAATTTCTTCGTTTACTTTATCCTCAATCTATTGTTTCGGCAACGGTACATTTCCAGGAAGGGAAATTCAGACATTCGTTATCCCTTTCAGTGTACTTCAATTGATTCAACGAAGGTGTCAATCAGAATCAATGAAAGCAAGAATATCCCAAGTGAATACGTCGATTGTTCCGAATTAGTAAAAGTAATAAATGTTGGTATATCATTGTATAAATACGATTGATTTTTATTTTATTTTTATTTATCGTACAACACAAGTGCGCTTCATCAAGTATAAAGTGTTCGATAATATAATTGGGGGTTAGGGAAAGAGGAAGGGAGGGGGGGGGTAGATCTTCCGAATCGTGTCGCACAAGAATGAGAGAGTGGCGAGGGGAGGGAGCCTCGTGAGCGGTTGAAGCTTAATTCTTCGCAGAAAGTACTTATGACTACCACATCAATTATGATCGTTTTCATTATCTAGCGCTTGATGGCCTTTGGGGCATATATGATTACATTACATGGGGATATTTAATTACACAACAAATAGTTAACAAATATGACCCGTAGCCGTTTGTCCCTGATTTCCCGCTTGCCCCGCTTCAGCCCATTCTCTACAACCAATTTTAAGTCGTAATTGCTCGTCTTTGCTCTTGTACTTTTCGATACAACATGTTTACATGAATGGAAGAAAACACGATAACACGGGCATAATTATTGGTGTTCGTTGTTCTCCAATTGCCAACGCGTCCCGTAATTTTTTTTGTACGAAAAAGCTTTTACATATTTCTTATGCTTCTAAATCTAAACTAAATATTGCACATAATCATCGAACAAACATTTCGCGACTGGAAACGGAAGTTACTGATGAAACGATATTTCTCTTTATTTTTGACACGAAATAACGTCTGATAGGGCCGGGTAAGAGTAATGTGTAGCTGAAATTATGCGTTCATAATCAGAATTAACTAATTGTCAGAGATGCTGAAATAATTCGTACTAGGCAGGTCCAATTGAGAACGTTTCCGAGGTCCAATTCATAACACTGAACATGAAGTATGATAGTTTGAAATATAATTTAGTATCATTGGTCCATTGATACGACTGCATTATGGTAAATAGAATCTGCGACATGTGGATTATTTATTTTTTAGGAAAATGTATACCATCACTCCGAGATTCAGAATTTGAGCTATGAAAATGCAGAATGAAATCAGGAAGAATGGAAATTCCTGATAAATATTAAATTGAGGGAAATAGTGTAAATAATTTACCTTGCGATGAGAATTCGTTCGACGGAAACGATAGAGTTGGATTAGCGAAAGAATCTGAATAATATACTTGTAATTACCTCATTTGTTGAAAAGGTATTGGGTTCATCTCCTCTTTATATCACGCACTCCCCCAGAGTGAAGAGACAGTTGCCGAACGTGTAATTTTATATCAATGCAAAACATTTCACATTTAGAACCGAAAAAAGGAGAAAAATCACAATTCCAAATACAAGTTGCACCACTGTAGCTATCAATACCTGAATAACGTAATTACTTGCAAACCGACATGTATAAGAGTCCGTTTGCGTAAGAATCAGACAATTTTGACGGTGTTTGGCATCGGCCAAAAATGTCAAATCAACGAAACTTTGTCTTTTGGGGTTTCTGGCATGCTGATGACGACATTCGTATTCATTTTGCTCTAAGATTGATCGTTGGCTCCAGATGGCGTCACGTCAAAATCGACCCTTTTGAATATCTAGATTTCGGAGATCACTAAAATTAAGTGCGAATTATGTCCGGGGCAGAATTTGATGGCGATCACGCCTGTCTAATTCAATCTAATTCAATTTTTAAAAATACATTTTTAAAATCAAACTTTTCTTAGAAATAAAAGATGTCAGAGAGACTACCATAGTTCGAACCCTCTTGATGAGAGGAGTCGAAATATGTGCTCAAATGTAAGAAAACACATCGCCATAAGTTTTTTGTCTTTGCCGGCGAAATCGGCGATAGGCGAGAGGGAGGAGAGGCGGAGAGGAGGGAAGAGGTCAACCGAACGAGAGACTGGGGTAGATCAAGGGAAGAGACGGCCGATTTCGCTGGCAAAAACCCACTTACTGCCGCCAAAAATCTTATGGCGATGTGTTTTCTTACATTTGAGCACATATTTTGACTCCTCTCGTCAAGAGGGTTCGAACTATGGTAGTCTCTCCGATATATTTTATCCCTATGAAAAGTTTGATTTTATAAATGTATTTTTAAAAATCATGAAAAATGAACTAGACAGGCTTGATCCCCATCCAAATCTGCCCTGGAAATAATTCGCACTTAATTTTAGTAACATCCGAAATCTAGATATTCGGAAAAGTTCGATTTCGATGTGACGCCATCTGGAGCCAACGACCAATCTTTGAGCAAAATGAATATGCCTATCGTCATCAGCATACAAGAAAACCCCAAAATACAGAGTTTCAGCGATTTGGCCTTTTTGGCCGATGCCAGCGATTGTCCGATTCTTAGGCAAACGGGCTCATAAATAAGATCATGGTATTCTATCAGTCGATTTCTTGTCAACTTACAGCATTTTCGGATCTCTTCATAATTACTTTACAATGCTCAATATCTTCATAGAATACACATCCGTTGATGAAAAATCTAAATAAAATATTTGTATTTCGGTATATTTCGAGTAAACCTCGAGATAATGTTTATCATCACACAAGTTATCAGAGCAATGACTGTAAATATCGGGCAAAATCTTCTCCACCACTGCGATTGGCAAATGTATGTAGAAGCACGCAGACATTTTGAAAGTAATAACACAGTGGTATCAGATACAACATTGAGGTTCTGAAATAAAACATTCATTTTTAGCTGCCTTCATTCCTCGTTAAACTCGCTCTATCATGAAGCTATAGAGCGGAATAGTTTTAGAAAATCACTTGATATTTTCATGCTGCTGAAGCCATTGGGAGAAGAATATGAACTCTGGTTCGTAAAGGAGCCTAGAGAGCAGGAATGAATTTACCCATGTGAGGATATTCTGTATTTTTCAGGTTGACAATTGATTTTTAAATTGTCCAACTAACAATACTAGCATTGATTATCAAGAAACTTCGGCTCAAATTCGTCCTCATTGAATGCATTGCAAAAAATATCGCACAATACGCGATTACACCCGGAATTCCATAGCTCAGCTGGATGCTATGGCGAAGATTCATATTCCCCTATTGCCAGCATGAAATGGGTGGGCCACAATACGACTAGCACGGACGACCAGTACACTTCCAAATGTGTTAAATGAATGAACTGTACAAGGAAGTTCCAGCAATATGTCCTTTTATCTGACTCTGCGGAATGGCATTAGCCGTCGGAATTACAGGTCTTGAATAATTGCTCAGAACATATTTTAGCACTAGTCTAGGAAGTTCGCGATACACAATGAGCACTGCCTATGTTGAGATTGTCTGCGGTTACCCACGCGTTTAAATGATTGCATGTGTGCACACATGGCTTCAGAGTGTCATCATCACGACTTCTGCTAAACTTGGTCCTCGCTTTTGAGTTCACCACATCAAACCCTCACATGTATAGGCAAAACACCAACGTTGTCAATCGAGCAAAATTGTTCAACAATACAACCCAAGATTTGAGATGTAATGTTGCATTTCCGATACCGTTTCTGTTCGTGATCTCTTCCCCTCATGCCTCGATCAGCCCACTCTCTCCAGCTCTCTCCAGCTCTCCAGCTATAACCAAAGCGATAAGGCATCACGCCCCATATTCTCCATACTATCTCTTCGAGATTGCTCGTGAGACAGCAAGAAAAATGGATGCTTGCACACGAAGTAATGGCAGATAAGAGACACGTGGTCGTTAAGCTTGATATGCAGACAACGGAGACGTGGTTCATAAACAGCGCAGGCAAATGCTCGTTGGTCTTTTCGATAAGAACTGGAAGGGAAATGACAGAGAGGAAAGACAATACGATGTTAACATCGATACTTCATAACTATCCCTGCGAAAATGTCAGGAAAACGATAATTGTCGGAAGTGAACACAAGCAAACATAATTCACGAGTGTTCGCTATCCGTTTTGACGAATCCCGTGGATATCATTGGCGTGTGTAGTCATTGATCACTTCATGACATCAATGCACGTGATCTCTGATTATGCAGCTCTGTGAAGCTACAACGCTGTCTCCGCCCGATATCATCGGTCCCAAAACGAGGGTTTTGTAGCTATATCGTCAGTTCCCCATTGCTCTCTCACAAGACATCTCTTAGTAATTCGGTATGCATGACAATGGTTGAAAGTAGTTAGCGCTAGAGTTCCAAACCCGTCTCTTCATTCTGCAAAATCAAAATAAAAATACCATTGTATTGTTTATCGAACCCGATTCAATACTATTTCACTCTAACAATAAATCATCAGATCCGTAATGCTACCCTTCATTCTCCTCATACTCCCTGCCGCTCTTATCGGTGCACCACTCAGCTACGACAACCCATGGGGAGAGTACGCGCCTACTTGCCTGGCCGACGAACCCTCGCTCTGGGATGAGAGCAGGATTGAGACGGTTGGACGTTGATTGAACAACGATTTTAAAACAGTGAAAATAAGTCAATTAGAGACGAAAAAGGTAATATGCGAGATCTGAACAAAATGAACGATTTCAGAAATGGTACACGATCAACCTGGATCTCGAGGAGCACGAGCGGTGGAGGGAGATTGCAACCGAGTTCGGACCTAGGGTGAGCAGCTCATTCATCTCTCACTGGCTGTAAACATACTGAGGTGTATACTATTCCATTCCATTAGAGTTCAAAATTATCGCATTTCTGAATGGCTTCCTTTTATACGGTCATAAGTATTAGAGTGTCCCGAAAGTTCGTGCACTGCTTTTTGAAAATATGTTTTTCAAATGTCATCAAACTTGTAAGGGGGTAGTAATCGGCGTTAGATAGGGCATCCACTGTTCTTCCGTTTACATACTTCAGGGCTTGAAATCCTTGCGTTTTCGCAAAAATAATATAATTAATCCTGATCGATATAGAAACACCCCATTTAGAGTTCTCTCATCTGAAGAGATATAAACCAGATTATCCGCTCCTGTGAGTTAGTAGTTCATTCTAAGCAGGTTTCCCAACATCCCGCTGCCCCATATTGCATTGCAGAATTTTAACGAAACTCGTGATTTTCCACACAAAATTTTAAAAAGTTGAAATTTTAAAAAGTCATTCCAAACATGGATCTAAACGATTGCTAATAAACTAAAACTAAGAACTATTATTTTTTGAGTGGCTTGTCGTTCAAAGAAAGATTACAAAATTTAATAATTAAAAAAAACGACATCTTTAAAATTAATGAAAGTTGAAAGTTTTGCACTACTTCAGCTATCACTAAAGATAGCTGTTGAATGACTATTTTAAAAATAACTGCACACCCATCTCCTTCATTGGTTTCAATCCGGGTCTCACACAATAGTCTTAACGTGTTCGAAATTTTAAAACGACATGACCGAAAATCGACTTTTCAGATAATTTTAGCGTAATTAGATAGTGTTTTCAGAGTATGATAGCGGAATCTGTTAGTAAACCTGCACGTGTACAAAACACAAAACTTTATTTGATATGGTGCATTATAGTTCGAAAGGGAAAAAATAAGTAAAAATAGTGCACGAACTTTCGGGACACCCTAATACATGCATAAGCCCAGCTTCGGGATGTATCCATACGTTGTACTTTAGATGCAATCGGCGATCGATGTCGTGAAGACGATGGTCGACTGGGTCGGAGGAGAGGATGCTTGGGGAGCACTGTTGGATCTCATGACATCCGCGCCCGATATGCTCACGGAACCCTACAAATCGGAGATCAAGGTATCATATTGTTCAGAAATTACAGTAGTGCATCATTTTATGCTACGTGTGCAGCTATCGTAGATCACATTTTTACATTCGATGCACAATATTTCAAAGGAATGCATGTAAATATGAACCAGCGTGTCAAGAAATGTGCAACTATTGAAGTGGCATGTTAGCCTCACATAGGCACATCACACCACGTGTTTGCGTAGCACATATGATCGCACACATCTCTCACATTTCGGCCGATGATAAATATAACTAATTTAGGACTAATTAATTAATTGGAGGCGATTGCTGATCTGACGGGCATTCAACTCGAGCAGCTCACGCTGCTCAATCTCTTCTACGAAATCGCACAAGCATGCACTTCTCTCGTGGCCATTGATGAACATGGCAAGACCTTCCACGGACGGTAAGTTTAACGATACTTTAGTACCGCCATTTCGCTCCTATTCAATTGTGTTAAAATGGTTCAAAAGAGAGCTTGAAAAAACACGTTAAACAGATCCACACATCATACCACATAAATCTATACAGGACGAAAAAAAGCTATTCATTTTGGTAAACGGCAATATAGAGACACTGATTTATGATTTTATCGACGACCTTCCAGCAACCTCGACTTCGGGCTGTGGTTCGTGTGGAATCCAACCGAGCACACGTGGGAGCTCACCAGAAAGCTCAAGTGAGTGATCTACTAAGTGTTCGAGGTGTTCTTTCCCGATACTAAACATGGTTTCAGTAAACATTCTATCAATTCGCAGGGACCTCATGGTGCAGTACGAGTTCAAAAAGAACGACAAGCTGCTCTTCAAGGCGGTCACCTTCGCTGGGCATTTAGGATTGCTCACTGGTATGTTTTGTATTCACGCATTTGGTAGATGTACCTTTTGCAAACCATAAAATTCGGCCTATGACTTTGGTGGACTTTTGTGTTTCAAAAATGTCCTTGGATCCGTCATTTTTTGCGAATCGCAATAGTGCTAAACTAAATATTGAATTACTCCTTCAAATAGCATAATTCAGCGGTGCGTCCCGGTGCCTTCTCCGTCTCGGTCAACACTCGCTTCGGTACTTCGACTGACTTCCTCACCAACTTCTTCCTCAATGGACTCCAATCCGACCAGCAGTTCGTGCTGTACGCCCTGAGGGACATAATGACCAACTGCGAGACGTTCGAACAGGTTGCTATGTCGAAATATCTTAATAGCGCCCGAGCAAAGTGTTCAAATGGAGAACAAAACACCCTCAACTGTGATATCGTATAGACACAACGATGGATTACTTAGGGTTATACAATTCAAAATTTGCCAACAGTATTGTACGACTTTGTAACTTCGGAAACCATAAACTGTAATAAAAAGAAGTTCCGAACTGTTCCGTGATTATAGGCGAAAACGTACCTCGAGACGGAGCAGTTCCTCGCTCGTGCCTACTTCACATTGGGCAGCGTGGACGGGGCAGTGATCATCACGAGAGCTTATACGACTATGGATCATGAAGCCGTACGTTCTTTGTGATGATTTGGAGCTTCAATAATTTCTGATTTCCAGTGTGCACATTTCTTTAGCAAAATTGCTCATTGAGCAAATTGTGAAAAATTTGAGAGAACGTGTAAAAATCGTTTCTTATTGTGTGACGCTCAGGTGATCGACACGAAGCAGCCGAATGGGTGGTACGTCCTCGAGACGAACTACGACTGGAACGAAGACGACATCTTCCTGGATGATAGGACGTGAGTTTTTTCTTCGAAATGCTGGAAAATCGGTGATATTGTCTTATCTAAATAGTGATTAAATAACTTATGGCAACTAACAATAGTACTGCTCTTATGCACAAATATATCGGGACGGAGAGTAGCAGCTTACCCGACTAATCGTTGTAGCAAGCCCGGCAACAAGTGCATGCAGCAACTGGGCAGACACCGAGTCACCAAGGAGGGCATCTTCCAGGTAATGACTCTTTTCCTTTTTTTTTGCAAACAATTATGGTTCATCTTTCATAAATTCACACTTTCAGGTCATGAGCTCAAAGCAGAATCTGAACAAGTCCACTGTATACACAGTAATTATGGAGGTGAGTGACACAATCTCGGTAAAATCCAGAGTGATAAGTCGTTTTGATATGCTGATCCGAATTCCTCTACAGATTGCCACTGGAGCTCTGTACACCTTCAAGCAGGAGTGTTCCGATCCCTGCTGGCTCGTGTGAGCAAGAAAGAAGAGAAGATGCAAATCACTGTACAGATAAAGAATGTTTTCCGCTGCAAAGCAACCATGTTTCATCTGTATTTAGAAATCGCAGCAAACTACCACAAATCAGTAAATGTCGATAGAGTCTTATTGTTTACAACATTGAGCAAGGTTGAACCACTTTATCTTCAAAGTACGCCAATCGATATTATTGATCACTGGAACCAGCACGGGTCCTTGCACTCCTGCTTGAACGTATACAGTGCTCCCGAGTCGATCTGAAAGATACTGATTGCATGATGACATCTCCACAAGTTGGTACAACTAATGGTTGATCACCTCCATAACCGTCGTGTAGACAGTCGACTTGTTCAGGTTCGGCTTCGAGCTCATCACCTGAAAATTTGTTCTAAATGTTTCAACTTATGCACAAGAGTTTGTTAAATGAGTCCCTGTCGCGATTCGCTACGAATTGCTACTCCTCTAATTTCTCAATATGTGATTGAGGCGCGTTACGATTCGGTAGACGGACTCACTTGGAAAACCCAATTACGGACTTGATGCGACAAATCTTCGCACTTGTTGTCATCTACGGCATGTAAAATGAAGCACTAGATTAGCTAACCTGGAAGATTCCTTCCCTCGTGACCCTCTTTCTGCCGAGCTGATGCATGCACTTGTTACCGGGCTGGCTTCAATTACAGAACGAATCACCAAATAGTTCGCCTCTAACTTTACCCGATTTAAGTCCCTGATAATCCGTCGCCGAATTATCGATTCTAATTTACAGCTTTACCCTAATCGTCTCACGTTCTCTGATCGAGGTACGCGTCGGGCTCATTCCAATCGTAATTCGTCTGTAGCACGAACCATCCGTTCGGATCCTTCGTATCGGTCACCTGAGCATTCAAAATATCGTATCGATCTCAGGGAATATTCGAAGAAAATAACGCGAATTGCGACCATTCCGTGTCAAGTTCCATATCAATTGGATGTCTAGCGTTGTGGATAATTTAATGAGAAGTAAATGTGTAATTCGAGAATAAAAGTACTCACAGCCTCGTTGTCCGCTGCAGTATACGACCTCGTGACCACGACTCCTCCCTTGGAGAAATAAATAGGCAGAACCATGGTGAAATAGGCACGAGCAAGGAACTGCTCGGTCTCGATGTACTTCTTCGCCTGAAGACATAATTCCCAAATCAATTAAATTGTTGGTTAACTTTCAGAATCGTGCATTGATGGCAAGTAGCTTATTGGAAAATTTTGGAACAGAATAGCAAAACGAACCTCCTCGAAAGTGGCGCAGTTAGTGAGCATATCCCTCACTGCGTACATCACGAATTGCTGATCCGGGTCAAGTCCGTTCATGAAGAAATTGGTCAGAGTGTCCACTGACGAACCGAAGCGAGTGTTGAGGGAGACGGAGAAGGCACCGGGGCGAACGGCTGAATGTAGCGTTTGTGATATTCGTTTATTTGGTGCAATATCGTTTGGGATGCAAACGATATTTGGAAGGGCGTATCTCATGATTTCATCCATATCATGCGCTCAAAACCGTTCAAACAACTATTCACCAGTAAGAATTCCGAGATGACCTGCGAAAGTGACGGCCTTGTAGAGTAGATTGCCTTACTTCTTGAACTCGAGTTGGACGACGAGATCTCTGCAATCGTGAGGCGTTGTCCACATTATTTTGTTTCTATTTTTAGAATGGTTCTCATTTCACGAATGCAAATATCAAACCTTAGAGTTCGCGTGAGTTCCCACGTGTGCTCTTCGATGTTCCAGATGAACATCAGTCCGAAGTCGAGGTTTCTATAAACTTACGCATAAATCAATGTGATCTCATATGCCACTGTCATCTTAATTATGAAGGCATACAAAAGGTAATCAGTACGGCACACAGTGGTTCTGATATTAATGTTTACCGTCCGTGGAAGACCTTTCCGTTGACATCAACTGCTACGAGCGATGTGCAGAGATTGGAGATCTCGTAGAAGAGATTCAGAAGGGAGACCTCCTCGATCGGGATTCCGGTCAGGTCAGCCATTGCCTGAGTAAGTATTTCTTTAGATTTGACTTTGGTCGTGAAATGAGTGCGTATCGAAGAGGGCGGCCAATAATTCACAAGGCATTTTGAAATTTATCATAATGCAATTAGTGACTGTGATGTGTTGTGAAATAGATCCATTGTGAAAAATCATTAGGTTTAAATCGATCACCTTTATCTCCGACTTGTAAGGCTCCGTGAGCATATCTGGCGTGCTCTTGACCAGATGAAGAAGCGCGGGCCATGTCTCCTCGCCCAGGAAGGAATCGGCCATCGTCTTGACGACGGCGATCGCTGCTGACATCTGAATCATATTCTCGATTCTTCCTGATTTAGTTGCATTTCTTTTTTTCTCAGTTGCCCTGGGGAATTCTTTTAGAGGATAATTGTTTTTGAAGTTGGATCGATCTCTGGGTTTATGTCACGTCACATTCTCGCTATGAATGTTTACTAGTCGTAAAGTGCTCAACGACAAAGATTGTCTCGATTGAGCGCGAAAAGATTGCGCTCGATTTCAAGATATTAATAGACAGATTTCTTTTAGATCCCGGTTTGGTTGATAGGTGTTTGAGCTTACCTGAGGTGCGAAATCATTCGCGACCTCCCTCCATCGATCGTGATCCTCCTTGTCCAGGTCGATCGAGTACCATTTCTGAAATGATCGTGTTTTTGTCTTCGAGATTAAAAAACTTTTATCGTCAAAGTGAATTGAAAAATTGGTTCAAATCTTAGCTCGTATCTTCATTCAGATAATGAAGAGTGTTGTATAGGAATCCCAATAATAGCTCAATTCCCTAATTTAAATATTCCTATACACAATTCACTCAGTTCTCGATTACCTCATGTGAGTATTACTGTAAGTCTCGTCTTCAACCTGTTCACACACATTTTTGGCGCAAATATTTGCGTCATCTATTCCTCTCTTTCTCTAACTCTCGCCACGCGCGCGTTCTCTCGCGCCCTCTTCCCTTCCTCCCTCGCTCCCTCAATTCAGTCTATCTTTTTCACCTCTCGCGAGCTGTAACGGCTCTGTTCCTCTGTTAGTTATTTATTGTGGATAAACCTTGCGTTTACTCCGTCCTCTCCCGTCTACCACGACACAACAAGGGATCGGATGCAACACTGGCGTTCAGGATCACTACGGACTCAGCGTAATCACACAGTCGGGGCGGTTAGCCAGACGTACCTGTGGTGATTTCGTCATCGTGAGTAAGCGAAGTGACAATTGGCGGAACTCGGCGGTGCTGGGGTCAATTGTCACAAGAACTCGCTGAAAGTCGATTGTGAGTGGTAACTAGCTGTACTCGGCAGAGGCTGGGGTTAGTTATCACCTGTGACAATTAGCAGTACTCGGCAGTTAGCTGGGGTTAATTGTCACTTACCGAGGAAACTGAGAGACGAAAGTCGATCATTTTCCACGGCTCGTATTTCATAAAATAGAGGCGAATTGCTGCCCAATTTTTGAATACACACCCTCACAATGTCTGGAGATGAAGTGTTGGACAATGAGGCACTTACCAACCAAGTGATGGATTTGAAGCAGCTGCTCACGACTGTGACACACTTCATAATGGAACAGAGACAGAATGGAAACACGGCTCCCTCGACCGAACAATCGACAGGATCGATTAGTGCCATCGAATCTCGTAGTTCGTTTACTCCCCGGAGGATGGCTCCACTTTCGAGAGATGGTGGAATCGGCACGAGGACATCTTTGAAATCGATCTCAAGGATTGGGATGACGTGAAAAAGATACGGCTCCTGCTCAGACACGTCTCCACTTCACGGGAAAGGACTTTCACTGAATCGGTAGCCCCTACCAAGTGGACAGACAAGACCCAGGAGGATGTCAAGAAGAAGATGCTGACGCTGTTCGGTGACAACACGTCAATCTTCGATCGACGGCGATCAATGCTCGATCTGAAAATGAGCAGAGAGGGCATCGATGATGTCAGAGTACTCGCTGCGCGCGTTAACCAAACGGTGGAGAATGCGCAAGTGAGAGCGGCAACGGTAGATGAGTGGAAGGTGCTCACGTTCCTGCACGCGCTCGACCTACCACGATACTCTGACGTCCATCTGAAAATGATGCAGACTGCCCAGCAGAAGGACAAGGCATGCAATCTCGATGATCTACTTACGGTGTTCAATGACATCTCGCATCTCAAGAAAGACTCCAGAACCATCACAGATTCACATAGAGAAGTGAACTACGTGGGGAAGAAGTCGAGAGCGAACAATGAGGATAAGAGAGAGAAGAAACACCACAAGAGGGGAACGAGAGATAGCAGTGCAGACAGTAACAGATCGTCCCAGGCAGGAAAATATGCGTGTTACGGCTGTGGAAGTGAGGAGCATCGACGCTCCGATTGCCCATTCAAGTCTGCCAGATGCAATCGATGTCGAAACAAGGGTCACATCGCACGTGTGTGCAGGACCCCGGAGGTCAATACGATCAACGATCACAGTGGCAAGTGTCGCCACTTCGGACTACCGTATCCCGGTAGAGATCAATGAGCAGAAGACGCTCGATACTGGAGCAGATATCACGATTATCTCCGATGCACTGTGGAAGCAGCTCGGCAAGCCCGACTGTAGACCTACCAGAGACTCAGTGAAGTGTGCGAATGGAGATGATCTCAGCCTGAGAGGAAGTTTCTCTGCAAGGATAGAGTACGGTGGCATGAGTGCTACCAGCGACGTGTACGTGACACACGGTCGTGGTGACATCCTGGGCAAGAATTTCATCAAGCTGTTGCAACTCGTCAAGGTCAGAGGACCCGAGGCGAAAGTGAACAAACTCGTCAAGGTTACAGTTCCCGAGGCGAACAAGTGTGAGCTTGTAAAGGCCAGTGCGCCCGAGGCAGCTCAAGGACTTCCGAAGTGCAGAAGTCAGGTGGACGGCTCGTCAATGAAGGAGGTCCCCACGCCTCTGTCGACCGAGGAGACACCGAAAGAGGTCCCCACATCTCGATCAAGAGAGTTCACTGAGAGTGTGAAGCGGGAGTTACCCGAGGCCACCACTGCTCAGCTCAACAAGACGGTCAAAGTGGACTCTCTCCAGTGCCGAGAGAAGGATGCGGCGGTGGACCGGACGTCCATCGTCTATCAAATGGATCCTGTGAAGGATCAGATGATCAGTGATCTGAGAAAGGGAGTAGATTCTCCTACTGTGGATGAGCTCAGAGAGGAACCCGATGTTGTTCACGAGACCGGTTTGCCGGGATGGAACATTGCTTCCAACGGTCACTCTACGCCTTCGTCGTCGTCCTCACCTGCCCCGACATCGCCATACCGCTCAGTCTACGTCGATACGATCGTCGTCAAGAAGGAAGAGTTCGTGAAGGAAGACGCCGTCATCGTGTGCAATGATGGAAGAACTACCGTCGAAGACTGATATATCATCCGAGAATGATATCCCAGACCAAAGTTTCTACGGCTCACCTCACCTCTTCCCCCCCCCCCCCGATAGTTTTTTTTTAAGATCGGTAATACCAATCTTGAAGGGGAGGTGTTGTATAGGAATCCCAATAATAGCTCAATTCCCTAATTTAAATATTCCTATACACAATTCACTCAGTTCTCGATTACCTCATGTGAGTATTACTGTAAGTCTCGTCTTCAACCTGTTCACACACATTTTTGGCGCAACTATTTGCGTCATCTATTCCTCTCTTTCTCTAACTCTCGCCACGCGCGCGTTCTCTCGCGCCTCTTCCCTTTCTCCCTCGCTCCCTCAATTCAGTCTATCTTTTTCCCTTCTCGCGAGCTGTAACGGCTCTGTTCCTCTGTTAGTTATTTATTGTGGATAAACCTTGCGTTTACTCCGTCCTCTCCCGTCTACCACGACACAACAAGGGATCGGATACAACAAAGAGGCCACTGAATCGTCTCTCGAACTCAACTAAAGACTCACCGTCTCGGTTCTGCTCTCGTCCCAGAGGGAAGATGCGTCAGCCTGGCAATCAGGTGCAAACTCTCCCCACGGATTCTCCGGGGTGTTCTGCACTTCGGCGAGGAGCAAAGAAGGAAGGATGAGAAGAAGCCGGGGAAGGAGCATCGCCTAATCATATAAACCACTGCACATACAGCTCCACAGCCAGCACACAATAATGATATCATCAGTAGATTCCGTAAGTAGAATCAACATTTGGCAAGCAAAACGAGGTTCGTCAGCAAAACGACACCAATGTTCCATATCGATGAAATATAAGGTCGCTATGAACTAGCGACTATCGCTTTCAAGCGCCGTGTTGTGGCCATTAAAAGGTATCAGCTTGTGCCAGAATAAGCGATTGAGATGAGCATGAAATCTTTGACACCTGTGAGTCATTTATAGTCTGCAGTCCGCCCAAGGTGAATGCTCCTTGAAAACCTCAACAGTATTAGAGTTGCTCAATCGCATAAATCTTGGGGAATTCGTTCTCTCCTTTCCACTCCGCAGCATATCTATGCACATCATATCTATGTACTCATCGTGTTATTCTGCTATTGTCGCATGGTAAATTAGACCACATTATATACTCTTCGAAGCCACGTGGATCACTGTTCCACCAATCTTTTATATTATGTGCTCGAGTTGTCCACTCGCGACTGTTGTATGTGAAATTATATGGTAGGCATGCATGTGATGGTAACAATAGGGGCAGCAATATAGTGGGCACGCATTTGTGCATTATTATTTGCGTAAAACTGCAGTACAACGGTGAATCATACGGATAAGGTGCGTGTAGAGTTTGATAAACGACAACATGGTAACTCATTATCTACACTCTCTCGCCAATCAACCGATCGAGAGTGTGTGTGAAATGAAGAAACGGCTGTCCGAATTACGAACTCTAATGGTTACGTAGAGCAATCGTCTGACTCTCTTCAGTTTCTTCAGTATTGCTCTCTTCAGTATTGATCCTTAAGTATGTAGCTGGCCAAACCTCGATCGTGGACGTGCGTAAAACCTCTCGCGTGAATACGCATGTTGATTACTACGCTGCATACATCAACACACTTCTCCCTCTCTGGAAACATTTCTTAAATCAGAGACCCGGGGAGAATGTGATCAACGAGAATCTTCCTTCAATCAGCATGGCGATTGAAGACGAGGAAGATGTTTCCAGAGTGATTCGCGCTATTCAGGGCTCGAGAAGGCGTGCAATTTCGGATTCCACACACATTTCCGGCCAGTTTCTGTAGAGTCTAGACTGGATGTGGCCTTGGAATACCTCTCTCTCTCATTTTACTCATTATTTCACTCGCCTTATCGACAAAAGATTACACAGAATTGAGAGTCTAACTTCTAACCAGTTATGTAATGTTATGTCTAAGTCAATGACATGCAAACTTCAGGATGTTTACTACAACGCTAATCCAACTTTCGTACGGAATTCCCGGAGTGATACTGTATCTCGTCGTGATCTACGCCATGATAGGAGTCAGGCGGATTCTGAACAAAAGTTTCATCGTTATCTTCGTGCTGACGTCAGCGATTGTGAGTATGTTTTACTGTTCATTGACCATTGCTCGTCTTCGCAGAATTTCTTAACTTGGCTCAATTCATGGTTAATGCTGAGACTAAGAGCTGAGCCTTGGTTCTTCTTCTTTTATGAAGTGGCTTTGGCAGTTCCTGTAGTGAGGTGAGCATAAAGATGACTTTTGAGGAAAATTGAGATTTTTTTCAGGAATGTCTTACACTTTTTGGTGCTGTATTTCTATTTTGCTCAAAATGTATGCGTCTTCCTATTGTCATTCGACAGATTCGCTGCGATTCAGTCTCTGACGAAAAACATTGAGGTAATTCATGAAAAATATAAACAAAAGAGCAATGGTCTCGCTCTCTCCATATCATGCACTCTATCGCTCATCAGGATTGATGAGAGAGCGTGTGGTTTGGAGAGAGTCAGATGATTCCTCAAATAAAATATTCCTCGTTCAGTGGTGGGCAAAACATTATCATATCTTAACAATCGGTCTGCTTATGTCCACTTTTGCACTTTCACTTGGTACAAGGTTCGTGAAGAATATTTATTTGTAGATCTAGTTTGGCAAACCATGTCGTTTCAGAGTTCCGATTGATTCGAATTTACTTTATGATCACAATACGATGAGCTACAACGTTCACTATGAGTTCACCGTGAGCATATAAAAAATCAAATTCCGAAAACTACTGTTTGCAGATACTTTTGATTTAGCGTCTGTATCAATAAAATTTGAAATTGTCATATTTCAGCATTTGATTTTGTCTCTCAAGGTTCAAGTGATTTTTGGAGTGGGAACACTTATCATCTGTTCATGTCTAAATGTATGAAAATAACTAAAATATTATTTCAAATATATAGATTATTGATTATTTCGAAGGTTATTTCGATATTTTGAAGATTATTTCGATGAGACATTTATTTCTCCTTCGGAGAACACGATCGATCTCAATCGTGAGTGTTTCTTTTTTGTAACGAAACATCATCTTCATTTTAATCTAATTTTGATTTTGATGTGTTTTGAGAAAATAAAAAAAAAGATATTCTAATAATGAATGGTATCTAAGGAAATCTCGTTCTTTCTAATCAGCTTTTGCATTTTCCTTGCACAGTTTCTCAACCTCGCAATAGTTGTAAGTGTTTTTTTCTTGAATTTCACGTCAAATTTAAACCCTACTCGTTCAGACTACCTACACAATCTGTTTCGTCTACGACTTGAGACCTGATTATTCCATAATCGATGATTTATTAAACTTTACATCTGATGTTTTCTCCATCGGACCAGCATTGTATAGCGTTCATCTTTATAAAGTAAACTCTGAATGTTTCAGCTACACTCTACTCCTTCCGGGACCAGTTCGACAGTTTGTAGTGAGAAAGGTGAAGGGATTTCTGGAGACCTTCGGCTTCGTGTGGCCAACTATCGTGAGGAGCTTCTCCTGAATCCCATGTGTATGTTGAGTAAAATGTAATGGAAAACAATACATATAATGAATGACAAATCGACGATGTTTGTAACTTCATTCATCACTTGTTCTTCTCTTTTCAGCGTAATGTCCGAAAAACAATACTCATTCAATATAAGGAGTTCATCTGGTCGACCTTTATCCGAATACTTAGTTGCCTTGAACAGTAAATGTGGACTTGAACCATCAAATCTATTCAAAATAAACCAAATATCCATTCCGAAATGAGTTCCTTGTTAATCTCTCGCAGGCATTACATGATATTTGGATTCAGACTCATTTCCCCAGTGAAATTAGCGTGGTGAGTAACAACACTGCACTTGAAATCCTTCCGGGAAATATCGCAACATCACCAGTCTCACTTCAAGTGCTCACGCGCTTGTCTGGCTGCTCAACTTTAAACTGCCTGAAAACAATTCCAATTCGCCCCACCCCCAGTTAATGTCTACAAGGTCACTGCGCAGTCTGTTCTTTCTCTCAACATGTTGCTTTACTTCATTGAACGACATAATCTTCCTGGTCCACGTTTAACATATATGGGTCCCCGCACAAAAGTGGCGTATTTTTGCTTTCGCGTATGCACTGGCGTTATGATTCTATTTTGACCTTATTGATTCTTCTTAATGAGCAACGGCAACTTTCCAGAACAATATCAATGAACACTACTAACATTATCCAGCTTTGCTATGGACTTCCGGGTGTCGTTATTTACTTTCTCATCATTTATGCAATGCGAGTGATGAGGACAGCCTTAAGCACGAGCTTCGTTATCATGTTTATCATCAATCCATTCACGGTGATTTTTCTGTTCCAAAAGGGTTGTATAACATGGACAATCTAGAACATTCTGACCTGGCTAAATTCATGGATAATGCTGCGCCTGAAATCCGAGCCGTCGATCTCGTCCTTTAATGCATGGATCGATAGCCATGATTTCTTGAGGTTTGTCTGATTGCAAGGCATCATGTTTAAAAACAATGTTTTCATTTCACGTATAAAACTGGATGTTCAGAATACCGCTGGGATTTCTCGTGCCCCAATTCTACTACATACAGAATGCGTGCTGCTTATTGTTGTGTATTGACAGATTCACAGCTATTTACTCCGCGACAAGGAATTATAATGTGAAGTTTCGAATACATTTGCAATAGAGAATGAGTAACTTCAGTTTTGGAGCAAAGTGTATGATATATCGTCCTTCTTCTCGATCTTAATTTGTATCCTAGTGAACATAATTTCGAGGTATTTAATTTTCCGAACTGTGTGAAAGGTATGTTTTTCTTCTCAGATGGGCAATCTATGGAGATAACTCTGGAAATGCAGTTAGCAAAGTGCGTTTTTAGAATTCATTAGTGTTGTCCCGTAGATAAGCCGAAGATAGTTGTTTTTGTTAGGTTCTGGCTGCTACACTTGTCCAGGATGTTTTCGGAATTGTCGTATTGCTCAGTTGCTGCGTTCTTAACGTAAATAATATCTCATATATCAATAATATTCAAAAAAGCTCCATTCAGATACTTTCACTGAAGAAGCTATTCTACTATCGAACCACAAGTACATCTCATAAAGTATTATTTATCGGATTTATGAACTCAAAACACAGTATTTCTTAAAATTGCAGGAATTATCGTTCTTTCTGATCAGTTTTTGCATTTTTATTGCGCAGGTTTTGAATCTCGTAGTACTGGTGTGCAATGTGGTTAATTGGCCATCATCTATATATTTTAGTTTATTCTCACGATTCCGCTGGTATTTCCTGCTTCCCCTAACTCTACATTTGCTTCGGTCAGACTATTCACTATATCTGTGATGCACTTCACATCGGACCTCTTCTCCATTGGGCCTGCATAGTAAGTTTCGCTTTCAGTGATTATATGGGTAAAAGCAATTGAGTGGACCGAGGAAACATCTGGATAGAAACTCAGAGAAAAGAAACGTCTTCGGCCCAGATTACTGATTTTGGGCCCAAACAAACGCATGGAGCCGATTGTTTTGAGACAAAAAGTGTAGTTCCGTGCCGTAAGCAGTAGTTAGATTATATTGCTGATATTTCAGCTACACTCTACTCCTGCCCGGACCGATTCGTCAGTATTTCGTGGAAAAGATCAGAAGGAGGTTCTGCCGAAGTATAAAAATAACGCAAATTTCTTAAGCAAGTAGAGAAATGTCGAGAATAATCTGAACGTATCGGAGAACGATTTGAGCTGTTCCTTTTTTCCCATGTTTATAATGTTCCTTGTTCGAAATTGCAAAACTTCTAAATCGCCATACTCATTTTCCTGTGCACTGCTGACGATATGTCTTGTCTCTACAAATTACATATTTGTATGAACCAAAGCGCCATGAATCAATAGCATATTTATTCCAAGTACATAATTGTATGTGCGATCACTGATACCAGCAGGGATCCTTGCAGTCCTGCTTGAAGGTGTACAGCTCTCCCGAGTCAATCTGAAAATGGGAATGTTGAAATTAGCCAGGATATGGTGACAAAAATTTCCACACTAAATACATTCAGAACATATTTCTCAAAAAAATACAAAAACGGGATGCAGATTGAGGTGTAGTTTCAGTATTGTCTCACCTCCATCACTGTGGTGTACACCGTTGCCTTGTTCAGATTCGGCTTCGAGCTCATCACCTGGAAATGTTAACGCTTACGTTTTAGTGCTCAAAAATTTCATATTGGACATGCGTAAGTAAGACTAGAGATGGACACAACGGATTCGCAAGCCGGATTCACTGTTGAAATGAAAAGGGCTGACTCCGGCCGTTTTCGAACGCCTTTCTATCCTCACTAGACAATATGTTATTTGCCAACCTGGAAGATGCCCTCCTTCGTCACTCTGTCTCTGCCGAGCTGCTGCATGCACTTGTTGCCGGGTTCGCTACAATGTGGAACTACACTTAATGTGTCGTTCCGGTTGACTTTAATGCACTTCATCACGTTCGGTTATGAGTCATATTAACAATTTTAACAACATTATGTATGCATATGAGATATAATGGCTACACGTGGTTAGTTAAGCGTAGTGGAAATATATGCTCTCAGAATATAACGTTGCTCACGTTCTCTGATCGAGGTATTTGTCGGGCTTGTCCCAGTCGTAGTTCGTCTGCAGTACGTACCACCCATTCGACTCCTTCGTGTTTATTACCTGATTGATAAAAAATAACAAACATTTATATAGAATGATATTATTCTTTTAAAATGTCTCTTTGACATTCAGCATGTGAGGAAAATCAAGAGGGTGAAAGCAATGATATCCAGGCATATTTAAAATCTGTAATCATGTTTAAGGATGTCGTACAGCTTCGTGGTCTGCTCCAGTAATGGATCTCGTCACGACGACCCCTCCCTTGCTATGGCCCATGGTGATGTAGGCCGGAGCAAGGAATTGCTCCGTCTCGATGTACTTTTTGGCCTATAAAGAGGGATTTTCGCAATATGCGGTAGAACATTTAGGGATTAATATCCAAAAATATTCGAATGTCATTAGTATACATCTCATCAAATAGAATACATTGTCAGCGTGGTATCCACAGCTAATCTTATCAGCAATTGTGTACCTTGACTTGAGCAGTAAAGCATAAGCAAGTGCCTCGAATGGGCCGCATATCGTTAGTGGCTTATTCATACGAAATGCATATAATTTGCGAAACACGAAGAGCGCGTCCTCCACAAAAAAAGGAACTGGGAACAGACCTCATCGAACGTCTCGCAGTTGGTGATCATATCCCTCAGTGCGTACATGACGAACTGCTGATCGGGATCGAGTCCGCTCGTGAAGAACTTGGTCATCGTGTCGACGGATGAACCGAATCGAGTGTTGAGGGTAACGGAGAAGGCTCCCGGACGAACGGCTGGACAATGAGAATGTTACTCAGAACACGATAATTTCACGTAATCCGTGCACAATTCGGCGCACTTGCTCCCGCTTATATATTACCATTTCCGCATATGTCAGAAATGGTTATATTGTTTGAAGGGAAGACATCAATTGTTTTTACCAGTGAGAAGTCCAAGATGACCAGCGAAAGTGACAGCCTTGAAGAGGAGTTTGCCTCCCTTCTTGAATTCGAGCTGAAGCAAGTCGTCCCTGAGAACGTGAGTATGAGCACAATGCTGAATTTATTGGCGTGACATAAATATTCTTGAAAAGCGCCTGTTCAAAAAAACAACATAATAAAAAAAAACCTGAGGGCGTTCGTCAGTCCCCAAGTATGGTCCTCAACGTTCCACATGAACATCAGGCCGAAATCGAGGTTACTGTAAAAATATATTAGTTACCTATTCCAAGATCATTTGGCGAAATGTTCTTTCATTCTAAGAATTTTGGTTGGGAATGGAAGGAAGACACAGAATATATGATCAACAAAGAAGCTTGCCGTCCGTGGAAGACCTTTCCATTGTGGTCGATGGCGACGAGCGACGTGCAGAGAGCGGAGATCTCGTAGAAGAGATTCAGTAGGGTGAGCTCTTCGACGGGAATCCCGGTGAGCTCAGCGAGCGCCTGATGCATTATTACATTATTGTTGTTAATTTTGTTTGTATTAGTATTGTTAGTGTTTTTACATTATTGGTTGGTCTGCATCACTACCTTGTCAAATTTCCCAAAGAGAAGCGGGCATCAATATGATGAAATATAAATGTAAAGATGGATTTTGGCGCACCTTGATCTCCGATTTGTAAGGCTCGGTGAGCATGTCGTCAGAGCCCTTAACGAGCTGGATGAAAGCGGGCCATGCCTCCTCACCGAGGAAGGAATCAGCCGTGGTTTTCACCACTGCGAGGGTTGCGACCATCTGAAAAGTACAATTTTTATTTTTTTTTAGATATCGTTAACTCTGTTTTTTCAGCAGTAAACGTAATTGTTCTGACACATTTTGCCATTTTTGGTTCTACACATCAATGTCACGCCACTCCGATATGCTTGTGCGCTGGTCATAAAAAGAGGACAGTGAGAAAGAGTATTGTACACAAAAGAATTTTAATGACTGCTGCGATCATCTGACAATTTAGGAGTCATAGTGCTTTTTTTCAGTGCAAATGCTAATCAGACTTGCGGGAGCATTCGTTTGACTCTCTTCAGTTTGCACGATCTCTCGTCTCTCTGACCGGCGAGAGAGCATGCAAACTGAAGAGAGTCAGATCATTGCTCACTTGCGGAGTGAAGTCATTCGCTACTTCTCTCCACCGATCGTGCTCCTCCTTGTCCAGGTCGAGCGTGTACCATTTCTGAAATGGAAACTAGGTTTCGAACTTATTAAGGCTGAAAGCTGTTTTCGTAACTGACGAAATGAAATTCACACCTTCTCGATTCTACTCTCGTCCCAGAGTGAAGGCTTGTCCGCTTGGCAATCAGGCGCAAAGTCTCCCCAAGGATTGCTCGGAGTGTTGATCGAGGCTCCGTGCAGAAGACAAGGAAGCACTAGGACGAGCAATGGAAGTAGCATCGTCTACAGAATACGTATTCTCAATTGTAGTTGCACAAGTTGTTCTAACCATGTGTGCGTTGGAAATTGACTTGAGCGTGAACAAGATTTTTTCAACGTGTGCGACTAAACCGGGGTTGCGGAGTTATTGTGGAAAAAAGTAAAGTGGAAAACATGGTTTTATGTGAAAAGTGAGACGATATTGGCTGAAAATCGAAGGAAAGAGATGGTATGACAATTCACATCCAAGCTTTGTGCTGTGGACGGCAGCGTTATCAGTAAGCAATGGAGGGTGAAAGCATACAAGATCAATACGTAGTCCGTACTACATCACACACCAACGATGACTAGATTATGCGATTATCACATTAAAGAGGCCAATCCTTGAGTGGTTTGGTTTGGCACAAGTTACAATTCGCTCTGTTTTTCAAAATATCGATTCATCCCCTGTGGAGCCTAAATGCAGTCAATGCCGCAGTCAATTGTTTGACACTTATCCTAAAAAGTTGCACTTTGAGTATACACTATTTTCGGAATCTCATTAATGAAATCATCGAGTTCGTGGGCATCAACTCAACACTCGAAATCAAACTGAAAATATCGCAACTTGCGTCGGTGGCGTTAATTGGTCTGGCACTCGTTAGGAGTTCCATCTTTAGATTGCCCGAAGCCAGAAGCCACTCCAGACTCTAACCCCATGACAAGACGACGTCTCGAGAGCGAAATAATCGTATGCAATAGTCTTCTCATTGCAATTTAGTACTATTTCAATTCCATGTACATGTTTTACTGTTCTATTTACTCATACGACCATACCAAGCTACTCGACCGCCTCCATAATGTGTGTTCACATTTAAGAACAATAATAATATTCCAGGGATAGACCAATGCATACCGCAAAAAGCATCCAGCTGTGGTATGGCATTCCGGGTGCCATATTCTATCTTCTCATAATTTACGCAATGCGAAATATAAGAATGAATTTGAGTGCGAGCTTTGCTAACATCTTTATCCTTAATGCATGCATTGTAAGTTTTCACCAACAATTGCGAAGCATACATCAATTCAGAACGTTCTGACATGGGCAAACTCTTGGGTTATGCTACGAGTGAAAGACGAGCCGACCCTTGCGCACTTCAACGACTGGGTATCTACAAATGACTATGTGGAGTATGCATGACTGAACAGCATTTCAGTAACAAGGCGTTCCCATTTTAGCAAACCGCTGGGATTTCTCATTCCCCAGTTCTACTACATTCAGAACATGTGCTGCCTGCTACTCTGTTTCGATCGCTTCGCGGCCATTTACTCCGCCGCAAGGGATTGCAACGTAAGGGCCTCCAAAAGAGGCTCCGCACCACTTGGGGGGGGGGGGCATTTTTCTCCACATATCCGTCGACCCCAATTGCGAAACCAAAACTAACACATAGTGTACTATGCTTATATATCAGTACTGGAGCAAGGTGTATGTGAAATCGTCAGTCGGTTCGATTATTGTATGCTTTCTCGTCAACATAATATCTAGGTAATTTTTACTAATTGAGTGTTTGATGAAAAACAATATCAGATGGGCAATTAACGGAGATATATTCGTTAATGATGCGAGCAAAGTGAGTACAATGTATTATCTTCCCTTGGCTCCATACTAAATACAAATTAGTATTAATTAATATGTATTACTCTATTTTAGCTTCTGTATGCGACCATTGTCCAGAATGCTTTCGGAATCGTGGTACTCGTCAGTTGTTGCGTTCTCAACGTACGTCATCTTTTAAATAGGGATAGTTCCGCAATGAAATATGATATGCATTCGATGTAATCTCTCAAATACTCGATAGTCGAACGATAACGTTGACCGAAGATAGTGGTTTCTTGCAAAGTCATTCCTTATTTTTGCCATATTCGAAAACGACAACAATTCAGGTTCTCTCATTGAGCAAGCTATCCGATTACCGACGATCAAACGTACCCCATAATGTAACATCGGTTTTCTCTAAATTTCACGAATAATACAATTTTTCAAATATTGCGAAAAAAAATCAGGAATGGCCATTCTTTCTCATCTGCTTGTGTATTTTCATTGCGCAGTTCCTGAATCTCATCGTTATGGTGAGATTTCGCATCTTGCATCTCGCATATTTTCGCGTAAAACATTTCCAGCTTCTCTTGACCATCTTGATGGTATACCCTGCCTCGACGAACGGATTCTTTGGCTGGCTCAAAGTGCTCACCTATGATACAATGCACTTTACGTCGGACCTGTTCTCGATCGGCCCAGCATAGTAAGTTTTCGTCGACAATCCTCTATATCTTCAAGACGGTTCAGAAGGAGCGACACTTTATTTTACGTACTCACTAGCGATGCCAAATCGGCGCGCGCTCTCCTCGTTTCACACGCTCTCTCCCCGGTCAGAAAGAGCGAGAGGGCGTGTGAAACGAGGAGAGTGCGAGCCGTTTTGGCATCACTCAATTGTTGCCCAACACTGGCGGCGAAGTGAGACCATGACCTGGTTGCGGACTTCCCCGCACGATGTGATGGGGGGAGTGCGTAACCACTGGTTATTGGGGTCGCCACCGGTGTGGGCAGCGATGGGCACCCGCACATAGAGAGATAATGCATGACGACGATTTCTTGCAAGACAATTCGCAGTAAATCGGTGATGTTTCAGCTACACTCTGCTCCTGCCCGGCCCGATCCGATTGTATTTCGCGGAAAAGATTAGAAGATTGTGTGGTTTCTACAGAAGACCAAGACGGCGCATGCAAGTTGCTCCAGGAAGTCATCAAATGTCGGTCATCACTTGACAGTACCGATAGCATATACTCAATGTTGATAAACTATACTCTTAACCTACCTATTAGGTTGTTGCAAAAGTCCTGTGGAATTTTGATATTTTGTCGTCCATCTGCCTGTTGGATTGATAGATGAACTTCGGGGTATTGATTACTAATGAGGCCTTGCATACTCTTTCATATGCGCACCCTATCAGCATTGCCCAATCAGAGAGGCGAGAACAGGATCCAGTTAAAATTACGAAAATTCATCCATCGAAAACGCAACATTTTTCAATATTCTGTTTCCTCTGAAGCATGAACGCTCAATTCATGGTGGTTATATGAAGCTCACATCTTTACCCTATACATAATTTTTCTTATGGAACCTGGAAGTTAGATCCTTTCGAGGAATGAGTTGATCTGCAAAATGACTGCATGTTGCATTTCTGCGTTCATTTTGCATATTTCTGAAAAATGAGGAATTCAGATTTGCTGACAGGGAAAACAAGCAGGCCCCAACATTTCTTATGAGGATATAGCCTCTTCGTGGGTGCATACAGCGCACACATGACAGAGCCTGTATGCTTGGTCTTCCATTCAGAAAAGCAAGTATAAGTCACATGCAGCCTGGGTCTGCTCATATGTTTGCTATCGTGTAATTTGGTTCAAACCCACTGAAATGACAGGTCAAACCTATTTTTTGAAAGAACATCAATGGTACTTCTCACCCAACATTATAAAGTTGTTTCATTAATTTTCCCTTGAAATATCTAGATAAATACATTAATATCTAAATTTTGTGATTTTTTTGCAATTGGGTTAATCATAATTGCTTGCGTTGGTTGAATGATCGGTTTGATTGAAATATACGTGTAACACCACGTTTGTTGGCCATTGAGATTTGAGAAACGCGAGTTGTGATCGTTTAAAGTACTGACACAAAAAACCACAAGACTTTTGCAACAGCCTAATACATTATGATAGGTTGGAATCGTTCGTATTGTCCTTGTTGATCACGATATTTGTGTTACCCAATCGCATAAACTATTCGCTACATCTAAAGCACCATTCGTATTCTTAGAAGCGATTCTTGCTTTCCCACTCGTTCCAGCGATCTGCAAAATAGTGACTAAGAAAACTGCCTACTGCCAATTAGCAGAACAGCTTATCTCGTCTGTCGACTTTCGTAGTCTCGTGCCCTTTCGATGCCTGCGAATAGCGAATCACATCCCTTAAGTCAAGAGCACCGACGTCTGCAGATGACTTTGCAACAAACACTCTCCGTTAATTAGTGGTTTGAACTGGTGATATTTATTTTGCACCCACATTCTTCCGGGACCGATTGGCCATTTATTAACGGGATGATAAAGGCAGTAGAAAAGAAATATGCCCTCAATCACACGCTTCCGCAAGGGGGGTCGAATCGGTGATGGAGCGCACACAATGAATTCATGAGAACATGACGCGTCCCCTAAGTCAAGAGCCATGACGCGAATGAATCGCGCACCGCTGTAGCCCTCCGTACTTGAAATCCCTGAAAAGTGCGAATAGAATCAATCCCCAAGGGGAGAATTAGGCAGGTGCAACGCTCACAAGGGCAGGTGCTTGTCTGGCTCTTGAGAGAGTATCGGTCTCTCGGTTTGGTGTACTCTATAGATCGCCATGCATTGAGAGGTAATGTTATCTGAAGAGATTTTGTATGTTTCTCACTCTATTCAAGGTATCCGCCCCCAGAATGTACCGGCAGATTTTCGATCAGTAGCGGACGCGATGTCACTTTTCATTTCGTTCCATTTTCGGATATGCATGATACAAATTTGATTTTCAGAAGCATAGCAATGAATGCGACTATCATCGTCCAGTTGTGTTACGGCATACCGGGAGTTATAACATATGTTCTGGTCTTTTATGGACTGATTGCGATGAGAAAAGACTTGAGCAGGAGCTTCATCGTCATATTTTTCATTACTGCGGTCATTGTTAGTTGATTTAAAAAAACAATTTGGTTAATTTGAAATTTTAGAACATTCTCACTTGGTTGAACTCTTGGTTGAGCTTAAGATTAAATTCTGAACCTTCATTCGCATTCTTGCGCGAATGGCTTGCGAATAATGCGCTTATCAGGTTACCATGACGACCAAACACATGGAAAAATACTTTTCAGTTCACTTTTACAATTTTTAATCGCTCAGTTTTACTATATCCAAAATATGTGCGCATTGCTCTTATCGATCGATCGGTTCGCTGCGATATACGCTGCAACGCATGGCGCCCATGTATTTTTTTTCGATTCGTGTGTTGTGAGAATAGAATACGCAGCAATATAAAAAACACAAAAATAAAAGAAAATAACAAAAAAACGGTTATTTTCGAATTACTCCTGGAAAGTATATAGTCCGCGCCTTTTCAAGACTTTGCTATTCAGTATCAATGATGTATTGCTACGTATTCTAGTGTTACAGTAAGCCGAACATGCATCTTCACCTATCTTTTAAGTTAATCAATTTCAGAGATGGCGTAACATTTATATTGTTGTTACACCATGCTCCCTACTTCTTTGCATAGCTGTGAATCTAGTCAACAAGTGAGAAATATTAGAAAAGTAACATACTCCTATGATATCAGACACGCAATCGAAGGATATGTATCAGCCGCCAGTAAGGTTAGTTTTCCTTCACTTTTGATTCATGTGACAAATAGATCGTCACATATTTATCGTAAGCTTGTGAACGCAAATACTATTTGCGAGCGAAAATTGAATGCTTACTTTCTCACTTTCAGACTCTCATAGCGACTCTAGTGCAAGATGTGTTCGGTATTGCCATTTTATTTGGATGTTCATCCCTTAACGTAAGTTTTATAAAAAAACAAATTCACATCAGAAGCAGAAGCAATCATCTTCAGGTGATTTCTCTGATTCAATTATTCCGCTTTCAAAGGACGACTGCTTCAACTCAAGTACGCACGGTATTGAATTTCTTCTTTCCTTAATTTTCATAGTTATTACATTCATATTTCAATAGTAGAGATTGTCTTCACTGTTGCCGTAAGATTAATTGATTATTTCAGGAAGTTTCATTTTTCCTGATAAGTTTCTGCATATTTCTTGCGCAGGTGCTCAATCTACTGGTTATGGTTAGTATTTTTTTTCAATAAGTTGACATTCTGTACTTGCAGAAGCACCCTTGTAGTGCACGATAAATATCAAACAATAATAGATCAGCTTGGAAAAGTGCAATTTCAGCTTTCTTTCACGGTCATCATCGCTTTCTCTTCCTTTGTTGACTCGGTAATTCCTTCTCTTCGCATAGTTACATACAGAGTGATGTACTTCACTTCAGACCTATTCTCGATTGGGCCAGCCTAGTAAGTTTCAAGTTGTGCATTTTTTATATTGGGCCATGATTCCCATCCCGATTCTGGTAACATTCAGATTTCGTGCCTTACCAAAGCGCATATCGCATGTGCAATAATACTAATACTCAGAACTATTGATATTCCAGCTACACGATGCTCCTGCCAGGTCCCATTCGTCATTATTTCGCCGAAAAGATTATGAAGACAGTTGGAAAGAAGTTCTCGCGCATTTCAAATGCAACTCGCGAAATTTCCGTTATATAATTTCAGTGTCAAATTTTATGACTGAACTGCATACAATTGATGGTAAACACCTAAATAGAGTGTCAATGCACGATGAAGCATTGGTTTCTGGTTGAACTTCCGAAACACTCCGTCCTCGTCTTCATCGAATTCATTACATTGCTCATGAACCGTCTAAGCCGAACAACTCCATCACTTTCACCTACGCTCCCTTCCTTTCTCAAGCGTCTTCCCTTGTTTCCCTGCTCGAGCATTCATTTGCGTCTCTCGATAACGCCTGCTTTATCGCTCTCCCTAACCAGTTAGAGAGAACGTGAAGCAAGAGGGGGTAACTCCCTTGTTTTATCTCCCGGGTGCTCTCGTTCCCGCATCGCGTCGATTTTTTCTCGAACCGTCTAAGTTCGTCCCATGCTCGGTGCTCTCAACTCGTCACTGGCTCTACTCATTTTGTATGATCTCTAGCTGGCTAGGCAAAGCGAGATATCCGAACCAACAAAGGAAGCCAATGAAGAACCACCAATCTCATCCCGTGCGCTCCGTTTTGCGAACGAAGATGGGAAAACAAAATAATAGGAAGAGCCGGCGTATAAATAACAGTGGCTTGGCTGTAACTGACACTTGGGCGTACTCTCAAACTCGATAATTCGAGTCATAACTTCAATGGTCGACTGTTAATGTTTCCCAGAATTTCAATCATTGTGTTAATTCATTGTGTTGTGATTCTCATTTTTTTTCTTCTCGATCTACGGCTTGGATATTATTTTTCATTTGCGGCATTGTAGATGAACAAGCTCGTCCTTGCCGTTTTGGCTCTCTGCGTTGCGCTTGCATCGGCCCAGTACGGCTACGGTGGTTACGGAGGATACGGTGGCAACTATGGTGGATATGGTAACTACGGAGGCTATGGTAACTATGGAGGCTACAACCCGTACGGAGGCTATGGCGGCAACTACGGTGGATACGGCGGAAATTATGGCGGATATGGCGGAAATTATGGTGGATACGGAGGCGGAAACCCGATGGCGGGCGCTGTTCGTGGCGCGATCACAGGAGGAATCATGGGAGCGGTTAGTGTCATATTTTACCTTAGGCTTTAGAGTGAAGTGATCGATCGATAAGATCAATGTTCGCATATTTACATAGAGTAGAACTGTGAGATGAGATATCCGATTTTGCTATATTATATGATTTTATTGGATTAAAAATAACCTACTTTTGCAGATGATGGGATAAGCTTGCAATCTCCTGCTTCAGTCTCCCTTTCGATCTCGGACACCGTACTCATGTATATTATTTTTATACAATATCAACAACGAGTATCGTTGAAAAACGAAATAAAGATCCTTTTTGATTATTCAATGCTAATCGCATAATAATTCATCAACAACGACCTTAATAATATAGCGATTTATAAGATGACTTCTCGGAAATCATGATTACAGCCCAAAACGCCATGAATACTACTTTGTTTTGATTGTATGACAAGGAACTGAAAGAGAGAGATGCCTAATGGTATGCATCTTAAACTAATTACAATTCTGCTAGTGGCAGTTCCCGAAGCCCAGATACCACAATTCGCGAATCAATGCGGTTTCTCAATGAACTTGAGTAACACTCGTGGAATTGTGAGCCGTCATCAACTGCGATGCACACGAACCCTCTAAGCCGAACTTCACTTCACCACCCTCATTTCCTTTCTTCCCGGATCGAGTATCAATCTCTGTCTCCGCATTTCGTGTGATCTCTCGTCTTATCTAATGAGTGCAGGGAAGGAAAAGATCGACGTTTTACTCCCTTGATCCCTTCTTCTTTCGTCTCGATATTTCATGACGCGTCCGCAACTTTTCGGTCAGAAATGTGAGTGTGTCCGGCGGTCAGAACAAGTCGGCAAAAGACTCGGGGCATCGGCGGAGATCGAACCCGCGACTTCGCGATAGCGAGTCAACATCACTAACCACTCGGCCACGAGAGCACATGTGACCCTTCCTTTCTTTCGTGATTAAGTAGAGGCGAGGGAGGGGCGCGCGTGTTCAACGGGAGGACGGGAGAGCGGGGAAGAAGGAAGGGAAGCTGGCGGGTGCGCGTTCGAAGGGAGACTGTGGGGAGGTGAGAGAATAAATGAACGGAGGTGATAGGGGAGAGAGTAGACAATGTTATAAGGGAATTACGGGTAGCGTATTATCATTTCGAATAAACTTAGAAATCCGAAGGCAAGTGAGAGGGAGAGCGGAGGAGAAATGGAAAGCGGAGGCGAGAAGGGATGGGGGAGAGGGAGGGAGGGGAGGTGGGAGAGCGGAGGTGAAATAATCAAATGAGGGAATGACGGATTCATTTCGAATAAACTTAGTAATCCGAAGGCAAGTGAGAGGGAGAGCGGAGGTGAAATGGATAGCGGAGGCGAGAAGGGAGGTGGAGAGGGAGGGAGGGGAGGTGGGAGACCGGAGGTGAGATAATCAAATGAGGGAATGACGGATTCATTACGAATAAACTAGGTAATCCGAAGGCAAGTGAGAGGGAGAGCGGAGATAAAACGGATAGCTGAGGAGTGGAGGGGGGAGGAGAGAGAGGGAGGGGAGGTGGGAGAGTGGAGGTGAGATAATCTAATGAGGGAATGACGGGTAGCGTATCAATTCGAACAACTTAGAAACCTGGAGGGAGGTGAGAGGGGCAGCGGAGGAGGGAACGGAAGGGAAGGTGAGAGGTATTTTCAGAACAATTTCGTCCCGGCTCGCCGCGCAGCGGCGAGCCCTGACTGAACTTGGTTCAAAGGCGAACTCCCGCCGAAGGCGGGAGTGAGCGTCGGGGTTACCAGAACGGTTTGACGGGTTAGCTGGTAGTCGAATAAGCTTGGGAATATCAGAATTTAGTGAAAATGGGAGATCGTTTTTACGTTGACTGGAGCGCAGGAGGGACTGTTTTATGAGGGAATAACGGGTAGCGTATTATTCTGAACAACTTGATTAACGCGTTGTTCAGAATTAAAAATCTTTTCACATGGTCGATTTTAAAGGAGGTAAACTTAGTTAACTAGTCTCCACATCTCTATCGAGGAGCTCTTTCATCGTATCGCTTAATTTGACCCCTTCAGTTCTCAACACTCATCGTTCGCTCATTCCCGTTCTCTCTGTCCCTTTCTCGTTTCTCTCATCTCGCTTCTCCTCACTAGCTCTTTCGCCAATCATAGTGAACTAGGGAGCAGGGAGTGAGTTGAGGAGGAATCGTCTGACTCTCTCCAAACCACACACTCTCTCGTCGATCACAATGGGAGAGAGAGTGTACGGTATGGAGAGATCGAGATCATTGCTCGAGTAGAGCCAGAGAGGAACCGAATAACTGGTCGCATGGTATCAGTTTTTCGGACTGGGAAAGGAGAACAAAATATGGAGACGCGGCTCTCGATAAAAGAAAACGACATTCTGCAAATTTCGGAATCGCGACATAAACTAACTTTGTTTCTCCAGTATGTTCTCGGTGTTTCTTTATTCGCAAATCCGGTTCCTCGCATATTCACCTTTCTCGAAATCAAACAATTATTTGGTAATAATTTCCAGACGAACAAGCTGGTCCTCGCTATTTTCGCCCTATGCCTCGCCCTTGCTTCGGCGCAGTACGGCTATGGCTACAACCCCTACGGCGGCTACGGTGGCTATGGAGGATACGGGCACGGTGGATATGGGGGATACGGGCACGGCGGATATGGGGGATACGGGCACGGCGGATATGGAGGATACGGACGAGGCTACGGCGGAATGGGCGGATACGGAGGCGGCAACCCAATGCAGGGCGCGATTCGGGGAGCAATTATGGGAGGAATGATGGGAGCGGTGAGATTTGTGCCATATTGACGCCTACCATCTTAATTCTTCATGTTTTTTTTTCATTTTTCTAGAGAGCGATGAGCGTGTTAGGCTGGACAGAGTTATTTCTTGCGAAGCTATAACTAACCTTTTTCACGTTTTCTGGGTATTTTGAAAATAATTTTTCCTTGAGTTTATCAGACGTTCTAAATGTTAACCCCATTTTTCAGATGATGGGATAAATTCGCCATCTCCCGCTTCAGTCTCCAATTCGATCTCGGATATCGTACTCATGTATATTATTATAAGACAAAATCAACAACGAGTATCGTTGAAAAACGAAATAAAGCAAATTCCTGCTTCTACTATGTTTATCTCAGCATGACAAACTGCATTGTATATGAAACCTTGGAACGTTTATAGTTGTCAGAGAGGAGTTCGGCCGAATTGGTTCTGCGTAGAAGTATAATAAAGTGGAACTATACGTGAATGAGTCAATTTCAATAAATTGTATTAATCGGTTAACGATAACGAAAAGCTAACATTGCAAGCGTATTTGAAAATGGTGATGAAAATGGCTTACAATGGCGATTATATGCAGTACACCATGAACAATGATAACTATGGAGCTCAATAATATCTTTCTAATGTTATGATAACGTAATAGTTAAATTCTGCTAGTGGTTATACGCGCTGGTGTATAATGATGTTCGAAAATCAATATTGTAGACGAGTCTACGGAAGCCCCGAGATCAAAGCTCACGAATATTTGCACATTGTTTTTTTTGTTGAACCTCATAACCGTTCGTGAAATATATTCACCACGTCATCAAAACATTCAACGAATTAATGCTATTGGGGTGTCCGGAAAGTTCGTATAATGCTTCGGAAAAAAGTCAGTTCGCGATCAAATGCAGTGATTGCGCAATCTGTTTGTCAACAATGTATTGCATCATTCTGACGTTGAGTAGTGACAGGATTTAATCAGTCTCCTAGTTGCTACATTGATTCTTGTGATGGACTCCCATCTCTACCTCCAAGCAGTTTTACTTCATTACTACCGTCTTGGCCGATCCGTGAAGGAGGCCCACTCTGCCCTGGCCCAGTCAGAAGGAGCTGACGCCCCCCTCCATACCCTTCTGCTATAAGTGGTTCTCCCGCTTCAAGAAAGGGGAGTTTGGTCTCGATGATCAACCCCGCTCTGGACGCCCTCCCTCCCTCGATCAGCCTCTCGTTCTCCGCACACTGAAGCGCATGCCCATGGCCAGTGCGCGTGAGTTGAAGAAGGATACTGGTACTCCCAGATCAACGGTGTCCGATATCCTCCATCGATCTGGGAAGAAGCCGAAACTCCCACAAGTGATTCCCCATGACCTCTCCCCCGAACAGCTGAAAAATCGTCTTCAAGTCTGTCGGGAATTACTCCATCGTAGATCCAATCTTCGATGGGCCAATTCCATCATCGCTACAGATGAGAAGTGGATCACGTACGATAACCCTGTGAGGAGACTGCAATGGGTGGATGCAGATGAGAAGCCCACGCCCGTCCCGAAGAAGGAAGAGCACGGAAAGAAGGAACTCCCCTGCTTCTTCTTCTCAGTGCTCGGTCCCATCTACTGGGAGATCCTCGCCCCTGGCACCAGCATCAATGCCGACCTCTTCTCTGAACAACTGGAAGATGTCGCGATCAGAGTCCCTCCCAGACTCCTGAACCAGGGCAAAATTCTTCTTCTGATAGACAATGCTCGCCCACATCGAGCGAAGATGACCCAGAAGAAAATGGACGAGCTGAAGATCGAGAGGATTCCCCATCCACCGTATTCCCCGGATCTCTCCCCATGCGACTACCACTGCTTCCGCTCTCTCTCTGACTTCTGCAAAGGAAAGAAGTTCAAGAATCGAGATGAAGTTGTGAGGGTTTTCGTGAAATGGGCGGTCTCGAAGAAACCCGCATTCTGGAAGCGAGGAATCGAGACCCTGCCCAATCGCTGGAGGGAGGTAGTGAGAAAGAAGGGGGCATACATTGGTCACTGAGAATTGTAAAGCATTGAATAAAAAATAAAAACAAAAAATTATACGAACTTTCCGGACACCCCAATAGAATTACCTGAACACCCTAAGCCGAACGTCATCACTTCATGTCAAGCTCAATTTATTTCATTCCCGTCCTCACTGGCAGAGAATTCGCTAGCATCTCCCGATTTTACATACTCTCTCGCTCCTTCTAACCAGTACAGGGAAAGGGAGCTAGCCAAACTTTCACTCCCTTGATCTCTCCATCTTTCTCGAGATCTCTCGGTCTCACCCCGCTCGTTTATCGAACCTCCTAAATTCTCAACTCTCTATTCTCTATCGCTCTCTCCGCTGCTCACGCCTACTCGCCTATCAGACAAAACGAGAGGAACTGAGTACAGTGAGTAACGAACCGCCTAACTTGTCCCATGCTCGCAGTTTCTCGAAATGAGATTAGAGAACGGGATACGGGAAAGCGGCACTTTATAAAGGGCGCAACTCGAGTGTATCGTCATTCAGCCCTGTTCGCAATCTCGAGATCTAAACATCTCTCCGAAATGTTCTCGATGTTTCGTCTGTCGCAGTACTATCGTTTTGCTACAAAAACAATTCCAGATGAACAAGCTCGTGCTCGCCGTTCTAGCGCTCTTCGTCGCCCTTGCTTTCGCCCAGTACGGCTACGGCTACAACCCGTACTACGGTGGTGGATATGGCGGCTACGGAGGATATGGAGGCTACGGACACCACCACCACCACCACGGACCTTATGGAGGATACGGAGGACAGTATGGTGGAATGGGCGGATACGGAGGAGGCGGAAACCCGGTTGGCGGAGCGATTCAGGGCGCGATTGCGGGAGGAATTATGGGAGCGGTCAGTTCTGCGCTTTTCTTGCACTTTCTTCATTTTTTCGGCATTTTTAAAAGTACAATAGTTTCTTGTTTTCAAGAAATTTAGTTAATATTTTTCAGATGATGGGCTAATCTACTCAATTCCCTCTTTCTTCTGTCTAAACATCGATCTCTACCATCCTCATGTATTTGCTTCAAAAGAACGAGTATCGTTGAAAGACGAAATAAATTGCTTCTTTACCAATACTTTTGCATTGATTACATGCTTCAACACACCTGCGCTCACAGTACTGGGGTATTCGTGCGAAGTTCCAGTTGTATTTATTGGAATTTGTCATTGAAACATATCATTGAATACTTCCTTGGTCCACCTAGTTTTGCAATAGGTTGCTCACATGAAAAAAAAAATCTCAAGTGAAGAAGCAGTTGCTTCAAGGCCACACGAAGAACATGTGAGTGGGATGAGAAATCGAAATGATTGCTGGCACTTCTCCAAGAATTCTTGTTAGTTCTTCATCCAAAATTCTGAGTTCTTCTTCGAGATTGACGATTGATATGACCATACAGGTACACTGCAATCGATTAGTCATCACAAATTGCGCTGTGATTTTACTGTTTGTTCCGCAGATTTTGCTCTGATAAATCGGCAAAGTCGCTCCGCAAGCTCCGCACGTTGTCGAAACAACCCCAATGCTTTTCACATCCTAAGAAAATCCATCATTGTGCTGCAGCAGTATTAACAGTTACGATGTTATTTGCGATGATAAATTGCCCAGTGGGTTGTGCGTAGAGCGTACGCAAGTGATCGATACCATGGAGACAATCCTTCTTTGCACTTTCCAACTCCTCGACAGCAAGCATTTTCATATCAATCAGAGTTGTTCTATTATGCGTTTAAGCGTCATGTTTGCTGAAAGTCAAATAGTTGTTGGAATATGTCATGTACGAATTCACCCCCAGGGAAACAACACATTTTTCGATAAATGCCCCTTCGTCTCGCACTGCAACTTGAGTCTTTTAAGGTCATTAACAGTATGCGCTTGCCACTTCCTCCGAGTAGTCCAATGTTTCGTGACTGTATGCGTCGCCCGGGCATTCAGTGAACTCGTATGTCGTTTTCGGATGAGACGTGCTGGCTTCAGCAGGCTTATTTAGTTTAAATTGTTTAATGTTCCTAATTTCAGAATTCATATGAAACCTGCGCGTCAGTGACCTCAGAGGTACTAGAGGGAGATCGTGGTTCATTTGAGACAGTGCTGGGTTCATTCGAGGTAGATGTCGAGCAGTGGGGTTCTGAAGTGACCATGCTTACCGGAAATCTTATGGTATGCTTACCTCTAATAAATCCTCTGATTTCGTCAACCTTTCGAGGGTTCGGGAAGTTCGTTGTATTCAGATGATAACACCACAGGTCGGGAATAAAGAAGCCAAAGGCAGCGCATTCCGGGTTTCTCTGAAAAAATCAGTCCTCCATATCGTTTTCCAGGTAAAGAAAGCCCTTTCAAGGTATACCTGACACCGATCGAAGCATTTCGAGTACTCGAGAATGTCGAGTTGGTCCAAAGTCCACAACTTCGGGTCTCCATGCACAGTAATTGTCATGATATCAGAGCACTGAATGTTCACTTGGAAGAACTTCTACTGAAAATCTTTGAAATCTTGTCATTCTCTAGAAAATAAAAAACGGAGAGGAACTTTATCCTTCCTGTACAACTGTGCAGTAGAAGGATTCGTAGGGAAGTGAAGGAGCTTGTGACTTTGGCTCTTTTAGCTTTAAGTGGAAATCGCCTGGCAACTCGAGAGAAGGTAAAGTGGAAAATGATAAATGTGCATGTTTGCGCAAGGGATCTGCTGCAAGGAGAGTCAGCAAAGCTCTCTTTTAGAGACTTCTTGAACTGTGAACTGCCTACTAATTCAGAAATAAGCACACTGCTCCAGTTGAGATCAGTGAATCATGCTGTTAGATTTATTTGAGATAGCGTGACAATACAACAAGCATAGTGAAAATTATTTGCACGCAAGGACACTACGGTAAGCCAATAAGAACTGATAAATTATTAATGTGAAAGAGCGATTCAAGGCCACAGGTAGAACACGAGTTCAGGTTTGGTGAGCACGGTACGATCAAGAATCTCCTTGATTATTTCATCGTTTCCCTTGCGAACTTCCATTACTATTTCATCGGGATTTCCTCCGAGAAGTTCCTTGAGCTTGTCTTTGTTCTTTTCAATTATTTTCCTGATATTCTCGTCCCTTCCAAGAATTTCCTTGATATTTTCAATCAGATCAGCCTGACGAATATGCACATGTTGCGTATAGACGAACACTGTAAATCGCATCAATTATAGTTCACTTATTACAGTAATTACCAATGTTTCCAATATTGATCTCGTAGATCGCCTTCGTCGCTCCGCATGCGCAATTCACAGCTGAAACAAACCCCGTGCCGGTCTGAATTTTCAATTTGTTTTTCGATATACGCCCTCGTCATCACGTCATCCCTCCTTATTTCCAATTTCCCATGCGATTCGTCTTGCTCAATATGTATTGCCCGCAAATGCTCCCCATAATTTTTGCATTGTTCATGCGCAATGATCAGGCCATCGAAGCGAATCATGTTCATCTCAGTCAAAACAATTCTTGAGGAGCTGTTTGAACCATTTCTAAAAAGCAATTTTATATTTTGTTGCTAATGTCAATTTCTCACTTCCATCGGGCCAGTATCTCCTTCTTTACACGATCATTCTCGTCCACTTGGCAGGGCTGATTTTTTTTACTGTGATATGATATGTGTTATTAAAAACTTACAGGAGCTGCGGAAGGCGTGGTTACGTCATTTACTGAGTGTATCTCTCTTTCAGTTGTTGTACTGATTGTTTGATTAGCCGAAATAGCCATCGGAGTAGTATTCATTTCAGTTATCGTACTCATGCCATCAGTTGGACCTGCTTTAGTGGATAAAGCAGCAGTCTCCTGAATTGAGGTGTTTTCTATTCGTTGCAATCATTTAGTCAGTTGTAGTAATTCCATTAGTTACGGTGTGATCTGTCTCATGTCCTTCCGACAATGTCGACATCGTTGATTTAGTCGATAGTTGCAGGTGGAGTTGTAGTATTTAGTCGATAGTTGCCGGTGGAGTTGTAGTAACTGGTTCCTTGGTATTCTCTGCATCGGAAATTGAGCAGTTGGGCTCTGCAATGAATATATAAATCATGGACCTGAGAAACATTCGCACCTCTGATAAATCCTCTGATCTCGTCAACCTTTCGAGGGTTCGGGAAATTCGTTGTGTTCAGATGATAACACCACAAGTCCGGAATAAAGAAACCGAATGCAGCACATTTAGGGTCTCTCTGTACACAGTAATCAGTTTAGTGGCGCCATGTGCAGTATCACACCTGACAACGGTCGAAGCACTTCGAGTACTCGAGAATGTCAAGTTGGTCCAGTGTCCACAACTTTGGGTCTCCATGCACCGTGATTGTCGTTATAGTTGTGCACTGAATCTATGTTATAATGAACAGTGTATGATATGCGGCTCACCTCAACACCTTCTAAGAGGTAGAAGGCAGACAGGAGAAACAGGAGCTTCATCCTGACTGTACGAATTCGCAGTGGGGAAAGTTGGAAGTGAGGAATCCCGGGAGGGACAAACTTCTCTCTTCTCTCAGTGGCAGTCGCCTGGCAACTCCAGTAAACTGTAAGGTGAGAAGTGATGGATGTCTTCGACGTCGTAGGAAGGGAAAAGAAAAGAGTGAAAGTCACAGTAGTGAGTTAGTCTTTGGTCAGTGTAATTCTCATCATTTTACAAGTAACGCGTTCAGATTCACATACTAGCATGACATTTTACAGACTTCCTGAGATGCTCGCATAGGTGAAGAAACAGACATTCATTTGTTACGCAGTGTGTTGCGATTTTTCACATTTTTGATGCTTGTATTATCGTCAATAGTTGCACCTGATGTTGAGAAATGACCATCTGGCACCCCTTGGCCAGCTGAAGTTGTGAATAGCAAGGAGAGGTTGGGAGCGTCGTCCTTACTATCGCAATGAGTCAGCCTAACACGGTCTTAGTTAGGGTTGGCTTGTCAATCAAGATTGCAAGATCTTGAAATGTTGAAACTCAATTATATCATCTTGTCAAAATGAATAGATCAATTCCAAGATTCAAGATCTTGAATATCTTGAATATGAATGAATATCTTGGTTATTTTCAGGATCTTGAAATTGATTTGCATAAAATCATTTCTTGTCAGGATCATTTTTCGCCGAGTCAATCTTGAAATCGGTTTCAATCTTGACAAGCCAAGACTAGTCTTAGTCTGATACTAAAATTTCGAATTCATTTTAATGACTCCTTATTTTTAGAAGTGTGTCTGATGACTTTCGCAATATTGATCTCAATCGCACGTTCGTTTCCGTATACTTTGATTTGATTGAACATACACGATTACCTCATTCGTAAAGTTGAATTTTGTGGTTTGCCATATTTTCAATTCAACCACTCTCTCTATAGTTTTGATCATTATTATACACCTTCGCGTATTTGTCACCACTGTGTGATCGGTCAATCTGTTAACGGCAATATTTGTTTTGACCATACGTCCCCACTCCGTCTTAGTGATATTTACGATTATATTTGCCAATGGTCACCTCTCCGTAAACGTTTTGTTGAATGTAGCTCTGTGATACTGTAAATCAAAGATTATGTGCACTGAATTGCATTATTCTTTCAGAAGCATTATAAGCCATGGGAAAGCGCTTGAGTCGGCCTGAGCTGATGGATGAACGGTGTTTCCAAAGCGAAGAAAGGTGCAACATTTGAAATTTACTTTTAAACAAATATTTTATTTAGAGCAACGTCTCTTCCGGAACTTCCAATAGACATTTTGGAAAATATCATCGAGAATATGGACGAAGAATCGCTGATTTCATTGAGAGGGGTACGTATTGTTTAGTGTGTCGACCTCATAACAATCACATTTCAGGCATGTAAAACAATTCGAGATATTGTGGGAGTGGTGGTACTAAATAAATCCCATACAAAGGTATATCACTGCTTTAGTATCGCGCAAAAGGTAAAGCCTGATGTTAATAATCATGATATCTTATTTACATGTTCAGGCTAGAGACGAGATAACAATCGAATTCGGGTTCGACAAGACTGATGGAAAACATCGTCGCCTTTCGAAACTTTATCTCGTTGCCGCAATGCACTTTCTAAGAGCACCGGAGTTCTCTTTTCCTAACCGAGAGGCATTCTTTTATTTTCGTTTTTTCCATTTTCATGATTGAGGTCACATTATCTAGTAAATGTTGATTGTTATCCTTCAGCGAATGTCCGTTACGATGTCTCAAAGTGAAACGATCTACCTCTTCGAAAGATTAGCTCCACTCATGCACAGCACGACCTGCGATCAGCTCGAATTTCACCCTTCAACACCAGACGTGTTGGCACTAACTTCAACATTTCTCGAAGGAACCTCAGTGAAAGAATTGATTATAGATGTTGCAAAATCGGAAAAGTTACGGTATCGTAATTAGATGATTCCAGAAAATTTGAAATCATGTTAAGACGACTTCAGCTTCAGATAATTCGGCAGTTGACGCCTAACGCAGTTCGACTGCATTATCATGCCCCTGTGCGAGATGGTTAGTGAATTAGATTTTGCAAATTTAATCGATATCAATTTCAGGTGATTTTCTCATCGATATGGCAGACTTGGTGGATACAATCTATATCTCTACTGTGAAAAAAAGCTGCTTCCTTAGGCCGGATTTCCTCGAACAAAGTATCGAGATGGTTGCACATCTCATTTTCCAAAGTCGCTGCTCACATCTGGACATTTCGAATGCTTTAATCGATCTGTCGTATGAAGGCGCATGTCGACTACATGAGGTAGTTTTTTTCATGACGAAAACAGTCGGAAATGTATGCCAATTAGATTTGGCTAGGGACACGCCAAGATATCTGCATATTACAGGCCCTGAAATATCTGCACCCAAAGAAGATCTACTTCGAAGCTCGAACTAATGAAAAAAAGGCGCGAAAAAGGATTCTCTTTGTACAAAAGCTCGATAGAAGTGGTCAAGAGTCGATCCGAGAAGAACCGAATAGTAATCGAATGCAACTAATTTGTGATCGCAACATTATTATTTTTTTTCAAAATTTCAAAATTTAATGACATTAATAATAATTTTAGCACTTTGTTACATCATGCGCGTGAATTTCATTTATCTTTACTGTTTTGTTCTGTTCCTGAAGATTTACAATTTCAAGTAAAAACATGGAAGGGAATGCTTCATTTTTTACACTTGTCTGATTATCTTGAATATGAACACGGGAAAGACATCATAAGTTTAATTTCGCATACACACACAACATTAAAAAGGCACACTCCCCGTGTGTCGCAGGAATATTTGGCGTTTATCTTGTTTCCTGATTGAAATGAAATCAATTGTTTGTATAAAACGCGTCTTCTGAGAGATCGCAGGTGAAGTTTGACAAACTGTTCAAAGTGGTCCAATCAATCTCTATGAGATTTTCATGGCACATATACATAAGGCCCACTAACCTCCGGGAAACTTTGTTAAACCGGAAATTGAAAACTGCCTAAAATCCGGATCCGGTCATTTTGAAAATTCAAAAATTCATAAGTTCCTTTACAGTTGAGTAAAAAAGTCGTTCAAAAAAGGAAAATGAAGAACATGACGAGATGAACAACATTACTGTTGAAGTGAAACCGAACAAAAAAATTATGACATCTTGAAAAATGCGAGAAATCGATTTTAGGATCCAAAAATTGGCTGGCGTGAAAAAAATATCCTACAGCTAATTTTGACGAATTCGAACTCTACGCTCTATTCTGCCCCAGTTGCATTTGGAATCCACAGGACCATTCCATTTTTTGTTTTAACGGCAGAAACCCATAATTTCGTGCACTTTGCCTGTTTGAGCATTACATATATTCGTCCAGTTCACCGAGTTTAGCGTGTATTTGACATTTTTCGATGTTTTGGAAGAGTAAAAATAGAGGAATAAAAGTTAAAATTTCCGTGTTTTCGAAAAATCGATTTTTTACCCTTGCAAAATATCGATTTTTTCGAATCTCCGAAATTTCGCATTTTCGACGTGAATTTTCTTCCCTTGATCATAATGAATGTCTATGATGCTTTTTCCAAGGTCTGGAACATCAGCTTGTGCATTTGAGTCGATTTGAAACATTAGCATATATCTATGTAATGATAATAAAATGCAAATTAATAACTTCAGAACCATTCATTATGGTCAGGCGAAGAAAATTTACGTCGAAAATGCGAAATTTCGGACATTCGAAAAAATCGATATTTTGCAAGGGCAAAAAATCGATTTTTCGAAAACGCGGAAATTTTAACTTTTATCGCTTTATTTTTACTCTTCCACTTCCAAAACATCGAAAAATGTCAAATACACGCTAAACTCGGTGAACTGGACGAATATATGTAATGCTCAAACAGGCAAAGTGCACGAAATTATGGGTTTCTGCCGTTAAAACAAAAAATGGAACGGTCCTGTGGATTCCAAATGCAACTTTTCTGTGGTAGAAAAGAGCGTAGAATTCGAATTCGTCAAAATCAGCTGTAAGATAGGGGATATTTTTTCACGTCAGCAAATTTTTGGATCAAAAAATCGATTTTTCGCATTTTTCAAGATGTCATACTTTTTTATTCGGTTTCACTTCAACAGTAATGCTGTTCATCTCGTCATGTTCTTCATTTTCCTTTTTTGAACGACTTTTTTACTCAACTGTAAAGGAACTTATGAATTTTTGAATTTTCAAATTTTAGGCCGGATTTTAGGCAGTTTTGAATTCTCGCCCTCACCAAGCCAGTTTTAAGTTGTTTGACCTTAGATGTGTCAACGTTGATTGTTTGGAAGAAATTGAGTCACTTTAAACAGTTTGTCAAACAGGGATATTTGTTTCATGCAATCTCTCAGAAGACCTGTGATAATGCATGTTTCGAAATATTCTTTCGATCTTTATCGATATATTCCGCATTTTAGTGCCCTCTGGTATTCCCTCACCGTAGACGCGAGAGTGGCGAAACCCGCATACATACCACTCGGAAAATCTCTAATTTCTTTAAAACCGTATTGTATGTATGAATTTAAGGGAGACGATATTGAATTTAGCTGATTAGATGATTAGACGATATTGAATTTAGCTTGGTGTAACATTCTCAACACCAAACTATACGTTGTGATGTTGTCTTGCCTTTTTAGCTCAATGCAGTTTCTGATCAAATTCATTTTACACTTCTTATTAACTCATTCTTCATCACTTCTGATTGGCATTATTGTTTTCATTTTTTTCTGTAGCCAGTTTATTATCGTATTTATTTATGCACAACACAATAATTACATTTATTAAATAAATATATATTCGTATCACAATTAAAATACTGCAGACGCTTGTCACGATGGGAAAATGTCTAAGTCGCCCAGATGAAATCGACGAGGCAGAATCTGTAACAGCTTCTCAAGCAGAATTTCTAGCAGTAACTCTAACTGGACTTCCGCTGGAACTATTGGAAAATATTTTCACAATTCTGGATAAAAAGTCGCTGCGTACACTGAGAACAGTAATTATGCTTAGTATATTGTAAAATGAGATATTTAATTCAGGTTTGTAAGGCTACGAAACGTAGAGTTGAAGCAGTAGTTCTAAATCAATCCGATTTGAAGGCTACATACTCTCTTGATGTGAAGGAAAAGGTAGTGAGCCCATAATGGGTAATATTCTGTGAATATGATATTTTAATTCAGAAAAGAGGAATGTTAACAATTACATTCGGCTTCAATACTACAAATAAGCAAAGCCGTCGCTTTTCGAAGCTATTTATCGTTTCTGCTTTGAGTTATGTACAAGGACCGCGATTTCATTATCAAAACCGAGAGGTGATCAAATTTGAATTTAGTCGAACAGTACCATCCCATTTATGCTGTTACCTACAGCGAATCTACATCACCACTACTCCAAGCGAGGCGACTTCACTCTTTGATCGACTAGCTCATCCGATGCGTGATGCAGAATGCAATAAGCTGGAATTCTACCCTTCCACTCAGAAAATGTTGTCAGTAACATCGACATTTCTTGAAGGGAAAACCGTCAGAGCTCTGGATCTCAATGTTGCCGAGTCTGAAGAGTCAAGGTGGGAAAATATACAATATTTATTCCAGTATTAAAATGTTTTTGAGATACTGCCAACTTCAAATTATCGATCAATTGAAATCAACTGATGTTGCGCTACGATATAGAGTCCCCGTAAAAGACGGTAAGTTGAAAATATGTCCGAACTTTTTCTTTCAATATTGATTAATGGTGTAGTGGTCTAGGTGGGCACTACGGACTGAATCCGCCCAAATTGACACTGGCCTATCAGTGTTGTCCCGCGAGGTCTCGAAGACGGGATGTACCTTTAACTTTACCTTTATTGATTAATCATTCCATTTGAGATGAATTTATTTTTCAAGTTGCCAAGATAGTTGACAAATGATATGGATCATGGCGGAAGATATCTATTACTTTGCCCGATTTCCGTTTCTGGATCGAATTGGTTTTTCTGAATTTGACCTAATCGCAGTACTTGCGGAGACGATTTTCCGAAATCGCTGTTCCTATCTAAACTTATCTGAAGCTCAACTAGAGTTGAAATTTGAAGAAGCTAAACGTCTAAATGAGGTGCGGAATGAGCTTCTGATTACAATTAATATTATTTTTTTGTGCTTCAGTAGTGCATCAGTTTGCGTATGATAACATTTTTTTCTTTAAATAATACTATTAACATTTGCAGATTCTTGAGATTAAGCTTCAACGTAAACAACTTACTTTTGTGAGTTTGGCTAAAGAAGAACTCCCGGGTGAAGAAAATTATGGTAATAGCACAATTGCAATTTGCCCGAGTATAAATCATCCTGAGAGAAACGATCAAACGACGCTAACTTTGCAATCGAAATACTATAAATTGTTTTTTTTTCGAACTGTTCCCCACTGAATAAAGCGCTTTCTCTCATATTGTCTCGGTAACGGTTATTTCATGAGTATTGCCTACTGGAACATCGATTGGCTACGGAACTTCGTCTTTATTTAACCACGATTTTCAATCAAATTCTCAATTTTTGACCATGAACCCCCTATGCGGAGATGAAGGGTAAAACTCAAGTTCGCCTAGTTAGATGATCTAATCAGGGTGATTTATTAGAGGGTACACAGATAACAATGACACAACTCCCAACTTGCTAGATCAAATCTCCAACCGACAGCGATCCGTTGCGGTTTTGTCCGTAGCAGCTTTGACCACCCCCAAGTTTATGTTCCCACCATCGCATATATACGTTCTCCGTTGAGCTAGAAACGGTACAAGTTTTTCCGACCCTCTGAACTTTATAAACCAACTTTAAAGTATCTAGCTCCACGGAGATCTGAGATACGCGATGGCGGGAATTTAAAAGTGGCGCCAGTTACAGAACTCACAGGCAAGCGTATATGTCAATTCGAAAACAGATTACGTAGGGTGCTCTCGCTCAATCTCTGTTTCTCGGTTGTTGCAAATTTCAGGACAATATTTCAATAATATCCTAATGATAATATTTCTTTTTTCGGCCAATCATAAGTTGTATGATTGGCCGAAAAAAGGGGCTCATATAGCTTCACTGCTGCATGCTATATGTTACTATTCCTTACCTAAATATTAATGCAATTGCTTACATGCAAGCTCTTTGAAGATATTGAATATATCTTCATTTAAGAAAAACAATTATGTTAATATTAAGATTTACAAATCTTAATAACTTTATTTTTAAAAAAAGCTTCTCAGAATGGGAAGATGCCTGAGTCGAAATGAGGAGACCGAAGAGGAGGTCACCACGACTCTTTCTGATCTACCCATCGAATTATTTTCGATAACCTTTGCAAAAAATCGTTGATTGTACTAAGAGGAGTATGTGGTAGTTCGTTTTATCGTCTTCCAAAGTTAAAACCACAGGTCTGTCATACAACGAAGTATGTTGCGGAGGCAACCGTATTAAATCATTCCCAGACTCCGGTGACGCACAACCTTCTTATCAAGGAAAAGGTGTCCAGTTTCCAAACATCCACATAATTCACTATGCATAATTATAGTCTGGAGGAGACGTCACGGTCCTGTTCGAATTCGCCTCGAATAGGAATGAAAACCGTCGCTTCTCGAAACTGTTTGTCAATTTCTGCGATGAATTATCTGCGAGTATCGCTATTCATTTTTCAAGACCGACAGGTAAACAAATCTAAACTGAGCTTCACATTGTTTATGTCGAATTATGTCGATTTTTTTTCAGAAAATGCCAATTACTTTGATTCCTAGTGAGATTATATCACTGTTCGATCGATTGACACCTCTTATGTGCGGTGCAACTTGCAAAAATCTGAAATCCAGGCTTTCAAGTTATGAAATGTTGGCCCTTTCGTCAAACTTCTTCTGCGGAAAAACCGTTCAACATCTAAGTCTGCAAGTTCCAGAGTCCAGAGAGTCAAGGTGAACATTTTTTTTTCAAACCTGAACCTTATCTTAATGATCCTAAAAAATAATTATTTGAAAATGCAACAACTTCAAATCATCGATCAATTGAAATCGACTGACGTTGGACAGTGTTATACCGTACCTGTGCATGACAGTGAGTTGCGCAACTGAATATTGAATATCACTCTTGTTTGATTTCAGATGAATATACAATGAATGTGGCCCAGAAGGTGGGCACGCTTTGGATCTCGTCTAAAGACGCAAACAATTTTACTCCATCTATCTGGTATTACGACCGTGATCTCATTGGACAAGTAGCCGTTTTGGTTTTGCAAAATCGCTGCTCCGTTTTACACTTATCTGGTACGCCACTCGTACTGTCATTCGAAGACGCGAAAGATGTAAATGAGGTAAGATCATAGAAAATACGAAATAAAGTACATATAATATCTCAAATAATTGCATATCATTGGCATAGTTTTCGCATATCATTCATATATTAGGTTGTAACATAAGTTTTGTCGCATTTCGGAGGTTCACAATATTTCCATGAAGGATACTTCTCAAACATTATCAATGCCTGACCTCCTAGTATATGTTTGGGGTGTTCATGCACATTCAAACCATAGGGTAGAGCTGAACTGCGCACGCTGGCTATGCGAAAAATATTAATATGAACTGATTTAAATTTGGTGCAGATTTTTTTAATTCGTTTGATCAGGTGCTAGTTCGCAGAGATGAATAATGAACCAAACTTCTACAGCATGGTGATATACCCCGTCAATGCTCTTTCAAAATATACGCCAGATATGGTGCTATGTTGAGCGAAATCAAAGATATACTTCACTGAGTGTAAGGTTAGCCGCTGATTCGTAGCCAACTTGACCAACTCTTCTGAATCCAGAATTGCAACAACAGTGAACATAAGTGCGTTCCAATTACCACTCATGGAGGTATAATTTATCATTAAACAAGTGAGAGAAAGAACACTCCACTTGTGGGAAATTTGAATTTTTATTAATTCAATTCGCGCACAATTTTACCAAAATATGCAAGTTTAGGTGTTTCGAATTAAAGATTGTCATTCAAGCTATTTTTTTCCAAACTTATTCCAAGTAGATACTAGTAAGGGAAGGGTTTATGGTTAGGATGGACACAACAAATCAGTTATTGAACATGTGTGCGAGGTAGGAATATGAACAAAGTGCCGATTTCATTAGTTTAATTTACATACCATCGTTCTGAATGGAGCCACTTATCTCAACAGAACCCAATCTACCCCAAACTTTGTCTGCATACTGACCACTTTGGGTGAACTATATTCCACCACTAATTGGATCTGGATATCTATTGAGAAGAAAATTCGGCTTTCGAAAGTTTTCGCGACCGTCACCAACCATCCACATTATACAAACTCGTCTACATTTCTAGAACGATTTTCGTTTGTCATTATCCGTGAGTGGTTCAAAATTATGCACATATGTAGTACTTTACGCAAATCACACAAAATCGGCATAATTTATCCTTTTCAAGAAGAGCTGATGCGTGAAAATGATTTGTAATCCTTATCTCAGTACAACTTTGTCAATGTGCCTCCTCAACTGCCTTGACAGGACTGAAGTAAAGCGCGTAAGAAAGAATACGAAGGCCCTCACTGATGATGAATAACGAAATTGAGATTAAATTAATTCGAAAAATTTCTGAGGTTAAAATGCATAAGAGATTGAACGCGACAAAACTTATGTTACAACCTGATATTATTTGTTCATATAACAATATTTAAAAAAAATATCTTCATAAATTAATAATTTTTGCAGATGCTGGATGGTATGTTTCATGCAAAGAAGTTAGACCTCATTGCTCGCACGAGCGAGCAGATCTTGCGTAAAAAGAGATTCGGAAATAGTAGCATTAAAGTAGTAAAGAGTGAGAACCCGTCCGAAATGAACTTCATCGTTATATGTCGGAATTAGCGTATTGTTACGGGTCTCAACGAAAGAGTTTCTTTAATTTCCCAAAGTTCATAATCCTCAGTATTTGAAATGTCTTGAGTGTATTGTTGTATTTCTTTTTTTTAAATTTCAAATTTAAAAAAAAGTGTCTAAATACACATTCAAGGTAATTATTGTTGACATTAATTTCAGTTACTTGCAGCGTGCTGATAAATATTGTTTAAAGCCGTTATTTACATCGTTATTAGAAGTGTCAATGCCCACTGGCATCACCTCACTATAATGTACACGACAGAGCATTTCATACACCCACCGGTCAGGCTTCTACAATAGTCGCGCCCGGTCTCTTTCACTCAAATTACGTGTATTGACCAAGCTCCTCATTCGACATCCTCACACGACTTGAGTAGACTCTACATGCCTTGATTTTACATAAATATTCGTTCTGCAATGTCCTTAAACCATTTTTGCGGAAAACATATATTTACAGTTGTAGAAGCTATTCGCGATGGAAAAGAACATGAATTTCCCGAACGATACCGAAGACAATGTTACAGTGACCTTTGCTCATCTCCCGATGGAATTATTGGACGATATATTCGAGCTTCTCGACGAAAAATCGTTGATTTCACTAAGAGGGGCAAGATTTAGTATTATGTTGAATCGAGTCAACAACATTAAAATTGCGTGACCTTCATTAATATTTTAAATTCCAGGTTTGCAAGTCCACGAAGAATCTCGCGGAAGCATTCGTTGTGCATCATTCTAAATCTTCTGTGTCTGACAGTCTTATTATGACGGAAAAGGTTTACAGCTGCAAATACTCTAATATAACCTATTACACGAGATCACAATCAAATTTGGCTTCACAACAACTACACATAAAAACAAGCTCCTCTCGAAGCTGTTTTTCGTTTCTACTATGAATTTTCTGCGCGCGTCGAAATTGTGTTATCAAAACAGAGAGGTAAGCACATTTATGTTTTGACTGAGCAAGCTATTAGGTTGGTGCATAAGTTTTTTCTAATTTTGGAGGTGAATTTCAAAGTCACCTATGATCCGCCACTCAAATCATATCAGTACAATTTTGTAGCACAATGTAGGGGTATAGTTCACAATTATTATGATATGTCCGAATTGTGTCGTGCTTTTAAAACTTACTAGAAATGAAAGGTTAACCAAAAGTTAATTTCTCATATAAATATTGAAAAACTTGGGCGTGCTCTTGTTCTGCAGGGAAAATTGGCTGAAGATCTTCACACACATTATTGAGAAGCTCCTTGAATTAGCTTTCAAATGATAGGTTGAAATCGGTGGTTGCCTAATTAATCACAGAATTAGGGAGTGACTAATCATACAAGCTGGATAGAAATTCCACGTGATATCTCATTTTTCTTCCCTTATTTGCTAAAGAGATTAGCTTGTTTATAGGGGCGCTTTAATCTTGCATTATGGGGCTACTTTACCATTGGTGAAATTTGAGACATCGCATCATCCCCTTTTCAAAAAGAGATTTTTTCCAAAATCCGATTATTGGACTATCCGATCAAAATTTTGACTTTAGTTCATTATTTTTAGAGTCCATTTTCTGAATGCACAGGAATGCCGCCACTATGTGAAGCTATTCCGTGATAGGTCAAGGGTAGCTGATGCTAACGAACACAAAAACGTGGAACCTCTATCTATCTTTTAATCAGGAAGCTGTGAAACACATTGATTTCGATGTGCAAATTTCGTCATAAAAATGTTGATGACTTCAGCTTCTGGTTGCAGTAATGAATGTCCACAATAACGCAATTTTAAACTCCTCATGGGAGTAACTTTATGCTGAGATATGTTTGATTTCGATAAGGCAATGCGAACAGAAGCACGGTGAAGGGAAGTGAATTTGGTCACGATTAACTGAACCCAACAGTGAAATTAGCTCCTATTGTGAGCAGGTCATTTGCGCCAAACACGATTCACGTGTATATTCGTGATGTACGTTCATCACACTTCACGAAAGTGTTGATTATTTCACCTGATCACTACACACTGGAAAGCTCTAACCTGTTAAAGGCATACCGAAATTCGCAGTCGAGACTATTTTGTCCTCGCACTATGGCCACGAGGCGATCTCAATAGGTCTGTACTAAAGTGCGCTTAAGAGAGTATCCATGCACTCATCATATAAGAGGATCAAAATGAAAATATATTAGAAAATCCAAAGACCGGAATATGTGAAAAGCTTCACAAGTTGAAATTGGAAAAAAACTTATGCACCAGCCTGATATATGTAACATTTCGTGAAGTGTTGTCATCTTTAGTTTCAGTACATGCGCATTACTATGACTCCGAATGAGGCTACATCATTCTTCGAAAGATTGACTCCACTCATGCGCGGTGTAAGTGAAAAGCTGTTTTCTGGACTTTCGAGTCAGGAAATGTTAGTCATCACGTCATCATTCTTCGAAGGGAAAACTGTGAAAACTGTTATCCTAAATATTGCAGAATCCGACGAGGCAAGGTAAGCATTTTCGGTTGTAAGTAAGAAGTAGTAAGAAGTAGAAGTAAGAAGTACCCAAGTCGAAATACTTATCCCCCAGAAAATCATGGGACCTTTATTTTATACTGGTCCAAAGAAAAATATACTGATCCACGGAATAACACAGGTTCCAAATGATGGGCCGAAGCAAAAAATACTGTTCCTAGATTGTCGATATCCCAATAGCTCACATTCGAAATACTGGTCCAGAGGAGAAAGACAATACTTGTCCGTAATTTTTGCATATGCCTGCTAGTGATGACAAAACTGCTTTTGAAGCAGGCCTGAAGACGGCTTCAAACCGAAATTCAACGGTGAAGCCGGCTTGGAGCCGTGTCCGTTTTGTCATCACTAATACCTGCCCTCGAAATATTGAAGAAAACACTCATTTCCCTGAAAATATTGAAGGTACGCAATTATCGATTACTATGTAGAAAAAAAGACAAGATGTATGTCTGTCAGTTCGTCTGTCTGTCTGTCTGTCTGTGTGTCGGTCACGCTCCAGTCTTTCGCTCATAACTCGCCTCAAACTCATCCTACTCCTACAACTAGGGTACCAATCGACTCCACTCGGCGAGCGCTTTCTATTGCATCATCGATTGCATCATCATTACGTTATGATGATGCAATAATGCAATATCTCGGCTCCCAGGCATCACCCAGACCTCGGACCTGGACCATTAGAACGCCCCTGGCGAGCACTTTCAAAATTTGGTATTGCATCATCATTATGCGACATGATGCAATAATCGCTTTTTGGCCATAAATCGCTTCAAAGTGGTCGCCCAGACCCCGGACCTGGACCACCATTCTAACTCCCGTGGCCTCTACTTTTGATTTTGGCCTTACATCATCACTATTCAATTTTACGTAATTTTCGTTTTTCGGCAATAATTCGCATTATTAGCGTCACCAGCCTTTTACAACGTTTTAAGCAGGCTCTCACCAGTCGCATACAATTATATTTTCATGCATAAAACTGGTGCCAAACATGGTTGACTGTCATTCCTTGCGGAATTTATTCAAAAGTGCTTCCCAACCTGCTCTCACTCCCCGCAGCGTGAGCGTTGTGACAGGTTCGTGAGGATGAGGGCGATCCGAAAAAGTTGGAATATTAAAGCCAGCTTAGAAATGTTTGTTGAAGTAAAACGTAGTGCGCCCAAGTCGAATTACTGGTCAGTTGAAAAATATACTTATCCCCAAAATTGTCGAAATACTGTTCCGTATTTATTGGTACGGAAATACTGGTCCCATATAATGTTGCTTAAGCGAATCACAAATCTAAACACTAATGATTTGACTTCTTATGTGTGACAATATATATTCAGACGTCGTTGCATTAATACACAATGCTACATATGCTCGTTACTTAGCTTGGCCTCTACGATCCTGATAATGTTACCGACGTAGAATGAGATATTAAATATGCCGGCTTTGAAATCACTACATTTTTATGAAATAACGAAAAAACTAGCGAAAAAAAAACGTGGTTCGCGGGGTTGTGTGATAAGGATAAATGTTGTCCACGACTGGTGAGAGCCTGCTTAAAACGTTGTAAAAGGTTCGTGAGGATGAGGGCGATCCGAAAAAGTTGGAATGAAGGCTTCACCCCCCCGTAGTAGCGGAAAACATTTTCCGGAATCGATGTTCTTATCTGAACTTATCGAATGCCCCTCTAGAGCTGACATTCAAAGACGCTAAAGATCTGAATCAGATGACATTTTTCTGTGAATAGTTTCAAAATGCGGGTTACCTTTTTTTTATTTAATGAATATTTTTGTCGTGATTATACATGACATGTTGTATCTTCGTGCAACTTTCACTTAAAAAATGATTTACCATCCGTAGTCTCTCATGTGTGAATATTGGAATTGTAGCAGGTTGGTGCATCATTTTCGTTACAAAATCAAAATCACAATTGTCGAGCACATCTTGCTTCGGTCTTGAGCAACTCTCATGCGGTTTCTTTTAGTGTATTAGTACATGTGTACATAGCGCACATTGCATCGCGCCTCATCAATTAGTAATACCGATGAGGCAGCACTCTAAATTCTGAGAATTTATATTTCTTGGTCACTTTTCAATTTATTACAACTCTTTGCGCATTGCGCCGATGCAACGCCATTTTAATGAAGTATGATGAGTAGTGATTGTATTATGGCGAGTGATCCGGATTGACCAACAAACAATTTGACGAAATGGGCACGTATTAGGTTGTTCGGAAAGTTTCTTTCTTTTTTTCATGTATGGACATTTTTCACTTCTCCTTTATTTAACCTTGACCAATCATCTTATGGTTTTTTGTAGTTGATGTGGGCTTGGATACTCTCTATAACAACCAGTAGTGCATACCGTTTCGATCAATAGATCTTGAGCAAAGGAGGTCCGAAGTTAGCCCAGTCGACTTTTCTCCGAGATTTTTAAGGGCGCACATTTCTTTGGAGAATGCATACAAATGAACCACTATTGTGAAGTACGTCAAATAGGGTTATCAGTAAATATAAAGTTTTTAATCTAGCACGTATTACCTAATCTAGCGAAGCGTAGATTGGATATTCCGCACAACGATTTGTTTTTCGAGCAGAATTTTGAACTTATTGTGCTTCCCCCGATCAACCTAGAGAACAAAGCAATTGTTGTTTGTGAAGTACCTTACATGGCCACTTGCTATCCCTAATTAGGTGGGATCCAATTACGTATTCAAGAGCAGGCTTTCTTCAGAATATTTATGCCGAAATTTGAACATCGAAATGGTGACATATTGATATCTCTCGTCTCTCCCGAAGATTTAAAGCCTTGCTTTTCTCTGTCATCATTAATATCAACTCTTGCCCTATCATACACTATCGGCTTAATATCGGTTGGCATCTTGTTCTCGGGAAGAAATGACCCAACAAAAAACACTGAAATTCTGTTTTTAGAGGTGTTTTTGGCATTTGCTAACTTTTGATATTTTTCCTAGCATCCTATATGACCGAGATTCGATTTGAACATACTGTTGTATTCCACCGCCAAGGCCCTTACACATATCATAGACAAAATAATTGAAGTCGAATGCCACGAGAATTGGCATGACAAAAATAAAAGAAAGAAACTTTCCGAACAACCTAATATTCCCGAAATGTGGGATTTTGCATGTGGCAGTTTTAAATGATAGGGAGTTTATGCTGGATGAGCTTTTGATCTCAAATGGGACACAATCAGAAGTAATTATCATGAGGATGCTACTGTAAAAAGTTGATGAAAATTCATATTTATCCATTCGAGAGATTTCGCAATCATGGTTTAGAATTCCAAAATTGAACATCGAAATGGGCTATTTTCGCTTCAGTAGTTTTACACGGAAGCTTGATACTCACATTTCAAGTGTTTAAGGGAATCGTCCACCCTTACTTATTCGTTTACTAGAAGAGTGGGATCTGTTTGATATTCGTTTAATGGTTGCGATGATTTGTATTGAAAGCCTAAAACATGGAAATTCCGTCACTTTCACTCTTCATTCTTTTTCGGAGGTCTGGTATTGGATCAATCGGGCAGAAACCAATTACTGTAATGACCTAAAACTGCCTCAAATAATATCCATTCGATGTTTCGTACATTTGATGTATTGCAAAATGCCTGTTAACGAAAATTGTCCACATACCTATTTATGATTTAGTAATTAATGAGAATTTGCAGATTTTCGAGGAGCAGTTCCCCTCGAAGAAGCTGCACTTTGCTGCACGGACTAGCGAGCAAAGCGAGCGCAGAAAACGCTACGGCAATAGCATTATTGAATGTGGCAAGAATGAGCACGAGGAGAACATAATCATAATAACACGGAATTAACAAATGGATTCATGATATTTCATCAATACGTATAAAATGTTTGCAATTCGGAATGTCGTTTTCGGGGTTTTAGAACAGTGACAATGTTGGTCATAATTGTCAGATATTTCTCTACACTTTGCAATAGGATTGAATTATGAATTTTATGCTAAGGAATAAGAGTTCCAAATAATATGATATTATTCCGTGTATAATATAATCCCCCGGAGGATTGTAAATGTACAAATGATTGAATATCGATAATAACAATACAAAGTCCGAACTTTATCTCGATCTGAATGTCTGTGGACGAATGTAAGAACTGCGAAGCCATTACTTCATGGCCAAATGTAGAACGCCACTTGTACGTAGGGAGTTTGCCGAATGAATAGAACATCAAGAGTTTCCTTGGTAATCGATTGTTGAGTATAGAGCCATGCTACAAAAAAATCGATAAATTCATTTACAAATTGTATTGTTACCGTACTCTTCCTCCATTGTGCGTAGTGTCGCAATTGCATAGTATTCGTACAGCTTTCTTCGCTCCACACGCTCCCGGTACACCGGAGACGTATCCATATTGTGTGCCCTAATGATACATACTATGCATGTAAGTGGATTGAGGATATAACCTGGTTTACATCACCGATTTGCAATTTTCCATTGCCAAAAGTTGGCGCGCGCAAGTTCTTTCAATCGCAGGGACATTGTTTCTTCACTTCTTCCAGATTTTTCACCATCTTCATCGACAGCAGCACTTTTCTCAAGGGACTACTTGGAACTGGTCTGCAATTGTTGGCATTGTTCTTGAGAATATTTAATCTGCAACTCACATCCACTGAGTCAGCCCCGCTTTCACTGCCCACAGTGAACGAATTTTGGAAGTGAAGGTGCTTCGATGCACATTTTTTCCTCTCCCATGTTTAGTAGCCTGTCAATGCGGCTACGTGATTCGTATCGCATTTTCGCATTAACATGATGCTAGGAAAGGAAGCTTCAAGAATACACCACACCTCACCTATGTATATCTCACCTATGTTCATGGTCCAAAATTGAACGGAACATCAGGGTTAATCCCCTCAGATCCACCCACACCAAGCCTTGCGCATAGGTAGCTGATAACCTCAGGACAGACTGAACGCTGAATTGGCGCGGGGGCGGCAAAGCACGCCTGTCGTGAGAGCCGAATTCTACTTTATTTCTTTATTTTACTTTCTTACTAGGTTAGAGTGTTTACTGGGGTACTGGAATATCGATTGGCTAGGGCATTTGGTGATTATCTAACAATGTTTTACCACTCACATGTGCAATTTTGGGCCATGAACCTCTATAGATAAGGTGTGAAACACAAGTTCGCGTGATAACAAGTTTTGCATAAACATGTATGATCAAATACTGGTCACTATAAAGCAACTACCAAGCCGCTATGTCCAAATGCAGTTTAATGGTGAATTGATGTGCTTTAGTCCGTTGTGCCTTTGTTCCCATCCCTAGAAAAATCATTCAAACTTCTGTCAGGTGTTCTTCGTGGAAGGTTGACATATTTCGGAGAAAAATGGAAGAAAAAGTGAACAGAGGCTCACTGAGTGGCTTCTTATTACACTAAAGCGACATTCCAGAACGAAGAGGCTGTGGCATCTCTAGTCGTAGACTAATTCAATCTGTTGATTGACTCTGATTTTCCTGCATCAATTAAGTTGTGTATTACTTAAACCTCAATGTATTTTTAATTTTCACATTCCGTTCTGTTTGTACGACGTTCATAACTTGATCGTCTTCTAATCTTTTCCCAGAATGCTAGAACTTGGAGTCTTTCTACTCCTTCTGGCTACATCATCTTCATCCGCCCATCTCAACAGCACGAATGATGTACAATTAGTTATCTCTTTATCTACACACCTTGGTCTAGTAAAGAGAAAGTGTGGGAAATGATGATACAATTTACCTAATTTAATTCTAGCATACTACCGAAGCGAGGAAGTTCTTCGGAACGCTAGCCAGCCTTCGCCAGAAGGGTAACTACAGTGGAAGTGAGTCTTTTCTATTGGAGGAGTTTAGAGAAAATTGTGTTTTTTAGCAAAGGGAGCAACATTAATATCGTATTGTAAACATGGTTCTCGAGAGTTCAAATTTCATCAAACAAATTTAAGTTATGGGTGGCATCCAAGTTCGACTACTTCCTGCCTGGAATCATCGCTGACGAAGCCAGCAAGGAGATGCGCGCTGGATTCATCAAGCACTACGGCCAGTTCGGCCTGTTCGACGCATCGGTAATACATTTAATATCTATGTTCGACTGTGACAAACTGTTCTAAAGAGATCACCTCTAAAATTTTGCTTCTCACCGTTCGCATCCGGGAAAACATAAAATATTCGAAATCCAAATAAAAATGTTCTTTTTATGTATGTTTTGCTTAAAGTAGTTGATAAAACGGCATTATGCAGAGCGTCAAAGAGGACAAGTCGATGTCCGAGATACTTCTCATTGAGCAATACCTAAAGTTCGAGCGGTCGAATTACTCAGTGACCGAGAAGTAAGTTCCAAAACATGGATTCTTCTAGATTTCATCTCCTCTGAAAATATGTCCATTGACATTGATTTTAGGCTAGGCCTAGTCTCCGATGACGAAGCGAATGGATTCCTCAGAAACGTGCGTTTTGCTCTATATTCCACACAAAAAGTGCCGACAAGGATTTCTAGAGAAGTGGCCATTACCAGATACATGTTCGAGAGAATATAAGCACGCCTAAAGTGAAATGGTGGAGAAAAATTCGATTTCAGATCGCCAAAGCGTTTCCTAGGAAGACTCCTAAGCTACGCTCAATTTCGCCGGCAGTAAGAATATTTTCCTAGATTCCTCATTTCTCTCATTCGTCAATCAATCCCTGTTGTAGATTACCTCCCTCAAGATCGAGTTCCATGCACTGAATAATACGGCTAAAGACGAGCTTCGCAAGGCCTTTCCCTTCTTCACTCATCTGGATGAATTCGAAGCTCTGATCAAGGTCTGAATCTAACTTGACTTGGTACCTGTATACGGCTTCAATTGTTAAGAGACCCTCCAGAAAACGATACAACTGTGCACAGACCCACGGATGGTGAAAATATAGATAATTCCCAAACTTTTTTTCTGAAATGTAGGTTCGGGGAGATTATCAAAGGCATCAATAACTAAGGTCTGGGGCTGATTTTGAAAAAGTTTTAGGTACTCCTCATTTTGAGGTCATAAAAATAAAGTTTCTTAAAAATACATGAAATATAGATTTTATGGTGTATTTTCACTCGTAGAAACCGAATTTGCAAACGAGATCGCGAGAAAAGGCGAAAGAAAGAAGTTATGATCTAAAAACCGTATTTTTCGATCCAAAATGGCACAAAAAGTGCCATAACTAATTTTAAAAAAATAACAATTTGGGTGATTGGTATTTTCGGAATCTACATGCACCTCTGGTGCTTCCATATTTTTTTCAGAATTTTTAAATAAATGGACCCTTTGACTTTTTCGAGCGAGAACTTCCCCAACTCGAGTAAAAACACGGGTCAGCTAAATTACAATCTCATTTTGTGAAGGCTATGGCATCCCACCTTACTTAAAACATAACTAAGTAATCAAATCAAATATAATAATCATTAATCAGCCTGTTGGAGCTTGAACAGGGTCGAAAGTTGAAATCGGAAAAATTCGAAATTTCATCTTCAGCCATAACACATATGAAATTATATTGGTGTTATATCCTCTTCAAAAGTAGTCAGTCGAAGTGTGGTTGCATCCGTAATAGTGATAGTAAATATCCGAAACTTTTTTCCCAAGAATTGTGACCTCCGATTTGGTGATTGGTAGCATTTTCGTCCTAAAAAAAGTCGTTTTTAGAGATTATCTCATTTCTCTCGAATCTGTTTGAAAATCAAAATGGATAATCGTTTTCAGAGCGCCGAAATACACTAGAAACATAGGTTTTAGCTGACAATTACTGTAAAATTTGAAAATCGATTTTCTCAATTTCGAATTTTTAGCGATTTCAACTTTCGACCCTGTACAAGCTCCCACAGGCTTAATAGTGAGCATTATTGTTGATTTGATCATTTAGTTATGTTTTATGTAAGCTTGAGTGACGTAGGCTTCACATATATGGGATTGTAACTTCCCCGACTCGTGGTTTTACCCGAGTTGGGCATGTTCAAGCTCGAAAAAGTCAAAGGGTCCATTTTTTTAAATTCTGAAAAAAATATTGAAGCTTCAGCAATGCATGTATATTCTGAAAATACCAATCACCCAAATAGTTTTTTAAAATTAGTTATGACGCTTTTTGTGCCATTTTGGATCGAAAAATACGGTTTTTCGAGGATAACTTCTTTCTTTCACATTTTCTCGACCTTTGGTTTGCAAATTCGTTTTCTACGAGTGAAAATACGCCAGATTCTCTATATTACATATATTTTGAAGAAACTTCATTTTTTGACCTCAAAATGAGGGGTACCGGAAATTTTTTTCAAAATCGACCCCAGACCTTAGTTATTGCTGTCATTGATAATCCCTCCGAACCTACATTTCAGAAAAAAAAGCATTGGAATTATCGATATTTTCACCATCCGTGGACCTGTTCTCTCATGGAGGGTCTCTTAATTCAATCCAAAAATATCAGATTTTTGTTACATTTTACAGGTTATGGACGACATTATCGCTCATCTCACTGGCCTCTGCACGAATTTGCCTGGCTTCGAGGACTGCGACGAATTCATGAAACTACTCTAGCCATCATTCTCCTTCGTATACTACCTCACAAATGATATGCAGCTATTCATTCGTGTACTTTAGATGTAAACTTATGCCAAGTTTTCCCATTCTTAAATGAAACATACTTCGAGTCTGATGTGACTCCGTCTATGGACAGATGTAAGGGAAGACATCAATTTTGACATCTCACCTCTCAATTTCACCAGGAAAAAAAACGAGAAACACGCGGCTGTCTATGCATGTGTTCCGACATGTACTCATACAAAAAAGAAGGGGGAATAGTGAAAAGATGCACCCAAACTTTGAACGTTTTGTTTGGTAACACAGTTCGATATTAATCTATTTTGGATATACTGACAACACAAGTGCCGTCGGCATATTTTTCCTTGCGATCATCGAGTCCAGCCAAGAGCATACTTCGAGATACAATTCCAAGCTCTCTTAATGTTTTCTATACACTCTTTCACCGTTCAACCGTTCCAGAAAGTGCGTAAAATTAAAAAAAAGGTGATCCAAATTGTAAACTATCCCAACACATCACTCGTGTTCAGAGCGAAAATAGTGAGATTCAAATACTTTCATCTGATCTTTATCAATATAAAGTAATCGCATTTGTATGTGATTTTTCGTAGTTTCGCCGCGCGTCTAGCCATACACCATAACGACGAATAACATCTCATGAAGCCAACTCAACTTTCGACCAGTTCCTAGAACAAAGACTAGACCGGAATTTGATTAAATTTTGGTTATTTCAGATGTATCATTGGGTGTTGCGAAGAACAACACCAATTTCCAGGTGTAAATTCACCTGAGGTTTCACTCAGTATGCCAGCTTATTTCGTCTGGATATTAAATGGCGAAATTGAGCAACATACTATCAATGTTGCTTGCGAAAAAAATAATGAGAGTTTAGTTTTCCCTTTGTCTACATTCAAACCTTCCCTTTCGAGGCAAGGCATTACACCAGATTGTATGAGTACCATGGTGTATTTGAAGACATTGTACATATGAGGCGAATCGCGAGAGAATCGACCATTTGAGGGGGGTCAGCGGCGGTAGGAATCAAGTTAGTCCTATCCCGCTATAATTTTGGTTGTAAGTACTTTTAATGATGCTCTTCAAAACTTCGTCGTCAGAATTTCGATATCTGTCGTCATCGTCGAGATTCAGAAGGTCAAACATAGTGCTATCACTTTTCGACAGTCAAATTGCGCTCACTTAAACGATTATAAATCCGTTCAAAGTGAAGATAGAGGGCCGTTCTTTGCTTGTAAAGAAAGCTACCATCATGCGCTACAACTTTTATGTTGACGTAATCATTCCTGGACCTCACCCTGGTGAGGGGGAGTCGGGTGTACCAAAACTTTCGTAACTTTGGAAATCGGAAAAACCTTCTGAGTTTTCATGCTTAAGTTGTAGAACATATATGTGCCTCATTCCTCGCAAAAAATGGTCAAAATCGGGAGGTGGAAAAAAAAGGGGGGGCGCACTTTCGTGTTTGGATCCCAAAATGAGTTCCGGAATCGAATTCTTCCGAAAATTCAATGGCCATTGCTTGTGCTCAAAATCATCAAAAACATGGAGAAGAACAAATAAAATTGTTTCCACGCATATTGTAACACCTTAATTCCCCATACATAATCACATGACCCAAAATTTCAAAATCGATTTTTCTCGAGCGCTAAATAGAGGGGAGGGAGAGGGAGGTCAGACGGCGAGAGCGGCAGACGGTTAAAGCACGCGCTCCCGGGGGATTCTAGCCTATTTCTGGCCAACTTCCAAGCTCTGTAGCTCGCTTCAACGAGAAGATAGAGACTCACTTTCAACAGATGAAATGTTTAGCTCATCGTGCTCTACGTTTCTAGCCATAATACGGATCTCTAGGACCACTTTGACCTATTGTACATTTTTGAGCCTTTTCTTGAATTCTTCATATGAAAACTCACATTTATAGATGCCCCCTATCTCTGCCTAGTTTAGAGGTATATTTCTACATTATTTGAAACCCATTTTATGTAGGACCCTCCCCCAAGTTGATATGGGTGAAAAAAATCGATTTTGAAATTTTGGGTCATATGATCATGTATGGCCAATGAAGGTGTTATAATATGCGTGGAAACAATTGTATATGTTCTTTTCGATGTTTTTGGATGATTTTGAGCACAAATAATGGCCCTTGAAGGTTCGGAAGAATTCGATTCCGGAACTCATTTTGGGGTCCCAACACGAAAGTGCGCCCCCTTTTTTTCCATCTCCCGATTTTGACCATTTTTTGCGAGGAATGAGGAACATATGTGTTCTACAACTTAAGCATGAAAACTCAGAAAGTTTTTCCGATTTCCAAAGTTACGAAAGTTTTGGTACACCCGACTTCCCCTCACCAGGGTGAGGTCCAGGAAGGATGACGCCAACATAAAAGTTGTAGCGCATGATGGTAGCTTTCATCGGAAAAAAAGAACGGCCCTCTACCTTCACTTTGAACGGATTTATGATCGTTTAAGTGAGCGCAATTTGACTGTCGTAAAGTGATAGCACCATGTTTGACCTTCTGAATCTCGACGATGACGACAGATATCGAAATTCTGACGACTAAGTTTTGAAGAGCATCATTAAAAGTACTTACAACCAAAATTATAGCGAGATAGGACTAACTTGATTCCTACCGCCCCTGACCCCCCTCAAATGGTCGATTCTCTCGCGATTCGCCTCATATGTACAATGTCTTCAAATACACCATGGTACTCATACAATCTGGTGTAATGCCTTGCCTCGAAAGGGAAGGTTTGAATGTAGACAAAGGGAAAACTAAACTCTCATTATTTTTTTCGCAAGCAACATTGATAGTATGTTGCTCAATTTCGCCATCTAATATCCAGACGAAATAAGCTGGCATACTGAGTGAAACCTCAGGTGAATTTACACCTGGAAATTGGTGTTGTTCTTCGCAACACCCAATGATACATCTGAAATAACCAAAATTTAATCAAATTCCGGTCGTGATAGCACCGTTTGACCTTCTGAATCTCGACGATGACGACAGGTATCGAAATTCTGACGACGCAGTTTTGAAGAGCATCATTCAAAGTACTTATATTCAAAATTATAGCGGGATAGGACTAACCTGATTCCTACCGCCGCGGCGTGGTCGATTCTCTCGCGATTCCTCTCATATAACGAAAAAAACAAATTATTTTCCAGGTTTAAAACTGATGCCGAACTCTGACTCTGATGCTTTTCTTTTCAAATTATTAGATGCCGAAATATGATCACAATTTTCTCCATTTCTCAGGGGATACAATTACAGGTGAAATGTTGACATTTGTATCACTTAGTAGGCAGTGTTTTCGAGGTGTAAGATGTTGAAAAGCTAGCTAGGTTTTTCCTTTTGCAATACTCACTATGCTTGTCTGCGAGAGTCTGAAATGACGAGCTTTCTTCTCGAAATCTAGCACCGCCTCTTTGCTCGCCAAAATTGTGCACTTCAAAATCTTGCGAAGGGTGATTCTGGGGGCAAGTGAGTCGTATTTTTCTTTGAATATTTACTTGACTGTAGCTTTTCAGAAAACAGAAGAAAATGAATATCAGTCACATCATCCAGTTCTGTTACGGGATTCCGGGAATCTTAATTTACTTCCTGATAATTTATGCGCTATTAGTGAAGAGAAAAGATTTGAGCAGGAGTTTCATTCTCATATTTCTAATCACCTCGCTCATCGTTAATTTCATTTAAAAATGCATTTTTCAGTATACAATTTCAGAACATTCTCACATGGCTAAACACATGGATTTGTCTTAGGCTCACTACTGAGCCGTCATTCGTGTTCGTCTACTATTGGCTTGATAATAATGCGGTCATTAAGTTCGGATATGCGTTGACGAAATTGTAAATGAAATATGAAATATTGCAAGTCAACTTCTGCAATTTCTTCTGTACCAGTTTTACTATACTCAAAATATTTGCACACTTCTTCTATCGACCGATCGATTTGCCGCAATATACGCAGCTACAAGAGGGGCCGATGTAATGTTTTTTGTCAAACGATCAATAAATCGATTTGGCTCCATTCGAGTCCATAGGACCTGTAGCTTGAGTCAATGGATAAAAACAACCAGCTTTAAGGTTGGCTCGTGATAGGTGTTAGAAACATATCATTTACAGTGGTGGCGTAAATTCTACACCGTAATTATTCCAAGTTCTCTCGTTTTTAGCATTGTTGTCAACGTAAGCACTAAGTAAGTGTGATAATTTGACAATAGTATTGTTCTTATTTGAAAAGGTTCTCAATCGACTGGAACACACTGCTTTCAGGCGATAGTAAAGTGAGACTTTTTTTCAATTTAAATAAAGCATAAAAAGGACAATTGATAATTACAACTTTTAGCTTCTCAAAATATTTATTGTGGAAGTTGTATACGGTATTTTAGTTTTCCTCGGATGCTCGTACCTCAATGTAAGCAAACCCATAACTTTTGCCATATTCTGGCAGCAATATAATCAATTTCACGCAGATTGTTTCTATGATTCAACTATTCCGATTTCGCAGAATAACAACAACTTCTCCGGTAAGCACGGTGCAATTTGAACTGAATCTCCAGTACAGGGAGCAGTCCGTGAAAAAATGTGTAAAAGTTGTCTTGCATCATAGTATTCTTCGAAAATGTATCAATCCTGAAATATTTGAGCACCTGGTTGAAACTAAAATATGCCAGTTTGAATCGTTTCAGGAAGTATCACTATTTATGATCAGTTTCTGCATTTTTATCGCACAATTTCTCGGTCTTATTATTTTGGTGATAATGTTTTTATAAATTATAAATTAATAGGGATTTGTAGCTTCTAATCACAACCCGACTTGCCTTCGCTTCCACTATAGATGCATTAATTCCCTCTCTGCGTTCCAATACACGCAGCTTGATGTATTTCACATCGGACCTCTTCTCCATTGGTCCAGCCTAGTGAGGTTTCTCCACGTATTTCGAAAAAATATCAAAATTTCAGCTACACCATTCTTCTGCCTGGACCGATTCGTCATTATTTCGTGGAAAAGATTCGCACTGCACTGGGCACAAATATGGAGATCACGCAGATTTCACACGCGAGTCATGCATTTACCAGATAGTTAACGGAATTTCGTACTCTTTTTTTCACGAAAATATTGAGACAAATAAGAAGAACAATCCATATGTCTTATTGTGAATTCATTTATTCAGTTATGTTTACCATAATGATGTATTGGGTGGTATGTGATAAACATGAAGCCGTGCCCATCAGAATACAATAAGCGCAATATGTTTAACAATACATTAATATCATCATTAACTCAAATATCATTTGTGTAGTATAGGGCATGGCAATACGATTGCGACGTTCACTTTTCTGCTCACTTTCTTGATCACGAGCGACTCGACTGCTCTGAAAAATGCATATTCAACGCATACTTCGAATTGAGAAGAGTTAGGCCGACCTCCTATAGGGCTGAAAAAAATATATAGTGATGAGCGGACTTGTGCTAACAAGTGTTTCGGCGAGCTGAAAAAAATGCACATTTTCGGATTGTCTTTGTTTCGTATCATTATAAATTACCATGTTCATTCCGTATTCAAGCACGAAAGAGTTGACGATGCCAAATCTACCTGTAACATGTGGGTTTGTATGTTGAAGTGACATTCCCACCTAGCAAATAGCATATAACTGAAGCTACGTAAATCAAGGGAAGATATGCCTGGACGATTAGTCCCTGAACAACATTATCATTTCTTTTTTTAGATATTTAAATTACCGTAGTAATATCGTGGTGTAATGTTCGTGTTCTCGTGCTCATATGCGACATGTTTTCATTAAGATACCCACGAATTTTCCGACTGAAATGAATAACAACCTGACGAGAAGAACGGTATTACTTCGGGGGAATATAGGACTTACCGGTTGGAAGAAGAATATCGGGAGACAATTGTACGCAATAGGGAATGCCACGCTAGGTATCCTGGAATCTGTGAAACCTGAAAAAATGATAGAGAAAAATAGCGAATATAAAGCTCATACCTATTATCAGTTCCTGGATGTCGTAATCGATTCCTTTAGTTAGCAATATTGCACGAGATTTATCCGCATTTTCATGACATAATTTATGTTTGTGTGATCAGCTATCGTTGATAGATACCTTAAACAGCAATGTGGGAAGCGAAAGAAGAATTGATATACACAAGAATTGATATATGAAGTAGTTACTGAAGGTATTTCACGAACTAACACATAGTAACTGAAATAAACTGATTTGTACGAATATATTACTGCAAAATTACCGAAAAATGAAGCAGGCAGCAAGGAAAATGGAGTAATGAGGTAGTCGAAATAACATGATTGCATTCAAAGTCGAACAAAGTTGAAGCGACCTAAAATATAACCCTTTTTTTGAAAATTGAATTAAGTTACCCCGTAAGCTGTGCTGGACCAGAAATGACCAGGAATACTCCATATCCGACAATGACCACTCTGAAAACAACGTCCCACTGTTTAGGTTAATCTATCTTGTATGGATATAATGTTCATCCGAATAAGTAATGGTTTGTTCTCCTACCTCGTGAAGAGAAATCCAGAGCAGATGCAAGTGAGAAGCTCCACTACTGTGTCAAACGCAATAAATACCGAATAGGATCTAGAAATTAATAAACCTGTAAAAAAATAAATCAGGAGAAACGGGGAGCCCATTTTGAAAATTACATTGAAAAAAATAGCAGTTGTAGCTTTTTATAAATTATGCAAAGCACGATCGAAAAATGAAAGTGAACGATATTGCATTTTCTAGAGTGACAATGGAATGCCATCGCGATTCTGGTATAATGATAGCCATGATTAATTGAGTAGGTTAACACAAATTATTAGGTGCAAATGAAGGGAATGCACGATTCAGCAGGTACATTATAAATGCAGCCATGGAATGACTAAATTTGAGTGCTTTCTGCCATTTAATGCACTTACCTTTTACATGCTGTTCATCAGAACAGCCATCAATCACACCGACACCCTTTCACGTTTTCAAGAAAGCAGCCGTAAATATAAATATAAATCATATGTTACTCAAGATTCCGATAAAATACTTGCGGGACATAGGATACCGTTGGAACTTTACTATACATTATTTCGAATAATTTATGAGCACAAATACTAACATGAAGTAGTAGCAGTAGATGCCGTATATATGAGTGACTATCTGAGAGAACTAACTATAGGCCGTACAACGAAAAATCAAGTGCTGATTTTAAGATCTCCCTGGGGGTAACTTTTCACGTAGAGTTCGAAAATCTACCTTAGAAAGCCGTATCTCTGACCCCTCGTTTTCAGTGTCGCGCTGTTGACAGGTGGTCAGTTTTTGTAACTTTCGAACGGCTTATCCAAACCCCGTAAATGCATAGTAATTCTGAAAGATCTCGACGAGATACGCATTTTTACCGTTGGAAGTGAAAGGCTAGCTCATCTGTGAAAGAAGTTATGGTCATATAAATTTTCTAATTCGCCGGCCTGAAACAGTGTCAAAAGTTGTGCACTTTTAACTATGCTCATTTGATTCTACGTGAAAAGTTACCCCTAGGCACATAATTGCAGGAAAATCGATGGGTGGTAAAGCAGGTTTATGAAACGCCAAAAATCAAAATGCCTGTATAATATGAGGGTTTTCTATAGTTTTCAGACGATTCACTGTGGCTTCAGATCAGTTTTGAGCATTTTATGACTATTTTATCCCAGTGGAAATAAATGAAGCTGAAAAAAACCGAATTTGGCTCTTTTTCAAAAATCCGATTTTATTCACATCGAATTTTCCCAAGTTTATGGCCAGTCAACTTTCCATGTTAAATCGGAATCCTGCATTTGCTCAGCAGATCTTCCAGTATGTCTCGACATTAGTCAGAAAAAGTTTTAGTGAGGCTGGCAACATATTAGTAAGCCATGATTATTATTGCTTGAAAACCTGTTTTTGTGAAGGATTGAAAATACAAATTTTATATTTTGCGAAAAGTTTAGTGTGAATCATTGATATTTCAACAATTTATCACTTTCTAATTCGAATTAAGTCGATTACTGGCGTTTAAAATATATTTTGCATGATTTTATAAATTTTTGTATTTCAATGACTAAAATTTTACCAATTTTTCAATTGATTGGACGTGTTATATAACATCCGTTTCTAAGTTGGCCTATATTAGGAGTGTTGAAAATTACATAAGTTTGTTCCTCAGTCTACGCGAACTTTGTAAATACCCACATAATCAAAATTTTTCGCTCTCGTCAGTCATTTTCAAGCAATAATAATCATGACTTACTGATATGTTGTCAGCCTCACTAGTACTTTTATGACTAATGTCGAGACATACTGGAAGATCTGCTGAGCAAATGCAGGATTCCGAGGATTCCGGAAAGTTGACTGGCCATAAACTTGGGAAAAATCGATGTGAATAAAATCGGATTTTTTAAAAAGCGCCAAATTCGGTTTTTTTCAGCTTCATTTATTTCCACTGGGATAAAATAGTCATATAATGCTCAAAACTGATCTGAAGCCACAGTGGATCGTCTGAAAACTATAGAAAACCCTCACATTATACAGGCATTTTCATTTTTGGCGTTTCATAAACCTGCTTTACCACCCATCGATTTTCCTGCAATTATGTGTCTGAAATATCTCGTCGAGATATTTCAGAATTACTATGCATTTATGGGGTTTGGATAAGCCGTTCATAAGTTACAAAAACTGACCACCTGGCAACAGCGCGACACTGAAAACGAGGAGTAAGAGATACGGCATTCTAAGGTCGATTTTCGAACTCTACGTGAAAAGTTACCCCTAGAGAGATCTTAAAATCAGCACTTTATTTTTCGTTGTACGGCCTATAGGTGATATTGCTCGGGTCTCTCAGATAGTCACTCATATAACTTAGGCCGACGCATGCCGAAAATGCGTAAATTGTACAATCGATGTTTAAGGAAACGGTAATGTGTATCATATACAGGGTGCGGAGAAAGTATGGCAACAAGTATTTAACCATGTATTTTCTTTCAAACCCATCGCACAATTTTGAAATGGTAAACAGCATTTATCAGAGATATTAGGAACATAAAAAACGAGAGGTTATTCGATTTGGCCTCAATTAGCCTTGATGACAGCTTTGAGACGGGAAGGAACTGACTCGACGACGGCCCGAAGGTACTTCTTGTCGATCTTGTCCCATGCCTTCTGAAGGGAACTCTTGAGACAACTCTTGAGACCCAGATTCTTGTGGCGGGTGGAGCAAGCATCATTCTCCAGAATCGACCACAAACTAAAGTCGAGGTCTTCAGATCGGGACTGTTGGAGGGCCACTCATTCGATTGGATGAAATCGGCAAAATGGCTCGCACAACAATTCTGAGTGAGTTTTGCGGAATGGGCCGGCGCAGAATCGTGTTGGAACGTCCAATTGTGCCCTTTGAAGTGGGATCGTGACCAGGGAAGAAGAGTCTTCTCCAGGATCTGCTTGATGTAGTAGTGCTTATCGACCTTCACACCGGGCTTGACGAAAATAAGGTGAGTCTGGCCTGTGGCACACACTCCTGCCCAAACCATCACTGACTGCGGGTGGGAAACTCGAGAGACGGTTCTGCCCTACCATTGGCTTGCTGGGCGGGCTGGACAATCACTCTCGTGTTCTGACTATTGAAAGCCTGTTCTACCGCGAACATATTCTCATCCGAGTAGACAGTCGTGAGATATGCGGCCCACGCCAGAAACTTCTTGCATATCTTCAGTCTCTTTTCCTTGTGAGTACCATTCAGACGATGGACCTTACACATATTGTAACGGTAGGATATGAGTCGAGAATGGACGATCTTGCGCACCGAATGCTCGTCAATACCGTGATCTTCCTCATAGAGCGCTTGGGATTGCGTGGGACTCGTTTCTGCACAATTTTCTTTGTCTTGTGAGTGACAGCGGAGGAAGATCTGTCCATTCTAGGACGGTCCTGTCTCGTGCCCAGCTCCTCGAAACGGCGGATGGTTTTGAAAACGGTAGGACGGCAAACACGGAATTTATTCGAGATTGAACCAACGGTCTCGCCGGTGCTCCAAAGGTCAATAATTTATTGGAGGAATTGATGGGGTCGAACCATGACTAGGGGAAACAATTTAAAGTGCGCCTTGAATGCATCGAATGATTAGCTAAAACCTGATATAACATGTATTAGCAGGTTTCCAGGAGTGATGAAATATTTTAGTTCAAACTTAGTTTCCATACTTTCTCCGCACCCTGTATCTACTACTCGCCGCAGTTGCCGTAATCGTCAAGATCTTTTTTATTATCTTCCAGGCTTGGATAGATTTATTCAAGTCTGAAGTCAGAGCCACTGTTGAGGCATGTGCGATTGAAAATTTTCTTAATCAGATTTGATATCAATTCGTATGTATGATTGTTCTTTTGACAAAAATGCCCATACATATCCTCTCGAATACGATAATTATCACAAGATCCATTGATTCAAAGCCTTTTACAAAGCATGAGCAGCACGTTGAAGTTTAAAAAATCATAAATAATTGATATAGGAGAATTATAAAAAAAAAACGGCGCATTACGTTCAAAGATGGACACGACGGGTTTATTTGGCTTACACACGAATATTCAAAGCGGCTGCTTTTGAACTGGGTACATGGTATATTGATTGATGAAGACACTGGTTCAAGGCCACACGAAGAACGCGGGATCTTCGTTTCCGATAACATCCGTGATTTCGATATCCAAAAGCACGTTGTTTTTCTCAACATCTTTCTTGGCAATATCAATAGATACATCAGTGATCTTCACGGTTTCGCTATAGATGTATACTAAACAAACACAGTCAATTTTTTAAAATCAATTTTACCGTTACCTGTTAAAACGTTGTTGATTACCAATTTGATCTCAAAAATGGCCTTCGTCGCTCCACATGCTCCTCTCACCACAGAAACGTAGCCAATTCTCGAAGTCTAAAGGAACCCCGTATGTTCTAGAATTTATCTGAAATATCCAAAGAATATCGAACAATATAATTTAGATACTTTGCATCGTGCATTCATTTAGTGTTTTTGCTCGTATAGAATTATACCTCGTTTGCTGTTGCTGCCGTCTTCACATCGCGCAATATCAGTTTTCCATTATCTTCGAATACCGCATGCAAATGTTCTCCACCACAAGGGCATCGTTGCCGAGCTTCGACCAGAAATCGTTCTTGAGAGTTGATCATCCTCATCAATGTCACAACTTTTCTCCACGTTGTATTCACATTGTTTCTGAAAAGTGTGAGGTTTCAGTCGACTATTTATTTTGAGCAATATATTCGTAAAAACCTACGTCCACTTAATCGGCAGCGTGTCCGGGAAGATTTCATTCACGTCCGGATGGCAGCTCGGCTGGGATAATGATTATAGCGTGTTTATAGTCAAAACTAACAGGAGCCGTGGTGGGGGCATTCGGTCCCATTACGTCAGTGGCTACCGAGGTAGTACTATCGGTTAATGGCGCTACAGAAGAACTCTCGGGTGTTGAGCAGGTAGGCTCTGAATTTTTTTGTAATCTTTATGATATACGCTAATAATAGGACCTCTGATATATCCTCTGATCTCGTCAACCTTTCGCGGGTTCGGGAAATTCGTTGTATTGAGATGATAACACCACAGGTCCGGAATAAAGAAGCCAAAGGCAGCGCATTTCGGGTTTCTCTGGAAGATGTATTGTTAAAGATGGGATTTCTTGCGCAGAAACGTTTTTGTAATACCTCACCTGACAACTGTCGAAGCACTTCGAGTACTCCAGAATATCAAGTTCGTTCACTGTCCAAAGGCTCGGGTCTCCATGAACTGTTATTGTCATAATTTCAGCGCACTAAAATATTGTGAAAATGATGCAGCACATCCTTGACAATGCTTGACAAACCTTGACAATGTCGAGGTGGTATACTACAGAGAAGAGAAAGAGGAGAATCATCCCACTGTACGAATCTGGAATGAAGAGATTTGAGGATGAAAGGATGTCTGAGGGATGCCACGTCTCGTTTCTCCGTGTCGCATGGCAACTTGTGCGACAGGAAAGTGGTAAGTGATTGATGGTCTTGTTCTTTTGGCGAAGGGGGAAGCAAGGGACTCTCCTTCTTTTGAAAGCAATAATTTTGGACTTTCATCGTGAATTGATATTTGACACCTACAAGATATTTCTAGGTTGCATATTCCAAAGAATGTGCCTGATCATGATGCAAATGCAGCGTCCAACCAATCCAGGAGCAAATATGCGGTGACGCGCGCAAGTCCAATCCGATTTTATTATCACACATAAAGTTAACTTGCGAATGGGTTACGCAACTAGCCTTGTTTTCTGTGCAACGCTGGAAATTAGAGAATGTGTGATCAAGTCCATGCCCAGTTCTCTCTTTCACCTTAATTGCAGCTACTAATTACCTTAATTCACCTACTAATTTTCGAGAGGAAATTGTATCGTGACACGTAATCCTGGTAAGTATTAACATAAGTAACTGAATGAACAAAACGTTGCAAAACTTGAGTTCAGAGAAGCGGTGTTTGTCTGACGCTGAAAATTAGAGAGTGCGTGATCCAGTCCATTTCTCGTTAATGCACCTGTCGACGCACCTGCTAATCTTACTCCTTCTCATTCTCTCGGAAGTCATTTACTAAGAGCATGCGCCCACTGCCTCCTCCCATTCATCAAGCCTTACGGGTCTCGAAGATCTTCCTCACTTTCCTGTCGGTGCTGATGGCTTGTCTATGCGTGCTAATCATTCTGAGAACCCCCAGCATTTCAAACGACTACGGGAGATTGCTACTGATGGTTATTGTAAGTTTGTTATGTGTATCTTGCTAGAACTGGATCAATGCGGATCTTCTCTCCTAATGTACAGTTATATGGTGGCAAGTTCTAAAAGGATAAACACCCGATATGAAGTTAAAGATGTCGTACAATTTCATTTTTCTTTTTTAGTTACTCGCCACACTATTGGACGTTTACTCGCAGCTCATTTTTGATCCCGAATATATTTTCATGCCTTACATTTGTGTATTTCGAGATGATCCGCTCATCAATATTCCTCTGAATGCAGCATGGGCATTCGTTAGTCAATGCTTTGTACTGGTTAAATCGATTTTTTTTGTCTTTAGATATTCTGGGCAAGCATGGTGCTTTTGACTCCTCCCTTCTATGGCGCATGCTTTATTTATCGACATCAGGTTATTCTTTGCCGCAGCTTTTGATAGAAAGAAATGCAAAAAATGAAAATATCATATTTACCCGCTTTGAGATAGTAGTCCCATCTGATTCTATCTTCAAACTTCCCCGGTATGGTCGGCAAACAATCGTATGTTTGATTGCGATACCGTGTCTGTCGTATGGCTACGCTTATTATGTGAGCATTTGCATTTCTAAGATTATGAAACAGTTACGGTAATGTGAAGACACTGTAATTTGTTCAAATCTTGTCTAATAAGGGAAGTGAGCACGTGCCTTCTCGCGATATGATCTAATGAGCTTTTGCAATTTCAGCTGGCGTGGGCTGATCCGAGTGAAAATGACTTTCAAGTTTGTTACACGTGACTATTTCTTAAACATTTAAATACTACAACACAGTTTAATTTCAATAAATACCGAAATTGAAATGGGAAATAAACGTTAAATTGCATAGATTATATCGGCAATCTGGGACCATGAATCGGTTGATCGCATGGAATGCTTCATTGAATATCAATTTCTGCGAAAGTAACAATAAAAAAATGAGAAAAACCTAACAAATATATACAATTTCAGCGCATGGGCGTTCGTGCTCGCACTCTTCGGCTTTATTATGTTCGGTTTTGTAAATTATACAACATTGTTGTGAAAAGACACTTTCGAATTTGAGATAACATTCCACACCTTTTCCATTATTCATCGTGCAAGCAATCTGAGCAAGAGGACAAGATCTTTTCATCGAACAATGATCATTTCACTGATAATTTTGGTCAGATTGTTAAAACATTTATTGTATATTACGAATGCATGCAGGTAATTATTCCCCTCTCGTTCATTCTTGTCCCCTTCTCAAGTTCAATGGTGTACTTCACGCTAGTTGAAGAAGACCAATGTAAATTATATTTGTATTTTGAATGATTTCCAGAGATTGTTACTGCTAAAACATAAAACTATGAAACTGGCAAATTCCAGTTCCCCTCATGGAGATTGGCACATTCGTTTTCGCGTTCCATTCTGTGGTCCATTCGCTGGTTTTGATTTTTATAACGCCTGTATTTCGCAAAAGGCTGATTCAAGTAATCGATTATTACGTTTAAAAATTCATGTTCATTTTTTTCCAGATGTTTCGTCCTAAGTCATTCGCCATTACCCATCCTGCGCCTTCCTTGCAGACAAGAGCTTCCATTATTTGAGTCATGATGTATTAATTTCAGTCGGATTTTATTTCTCCAAATTGGAATCCTTTACCCGTTGCATGGACGATGTGAAACATAAAACTGTTATAAACTTTGATTATCACACAGTGATAAATTGTTAAATTATGCTAAATTGCTAAATTGTGCTTGTAAATAGGCTATCGGATAAGTGCGATGGGTCGAGTTCGGCCGGAGAAAATGAAACGACAACATGAAAATACGAAGCATAAAAATAAACGTCTACTAATTTTTCAGAATCATTTGTGTAAGTCTCCACACATAATGTGGTAACTTGTAAAATGCGTTATGTGTAGTTCTCATCCAACCTAGTTCCGCGTCACGATGTAATGTTGCAAGTGCCACTCTATTTGTCATGCGGATTTTTACCTGATCTTTTCTTTATCAAGCAACGTTACATGTTGCATATTTTCGTAACTATCTCTCGAGTTCAATTATCAAGTTTGTTAGCTTATTTCAAGTGTACAAGTAAGTAATGCATACGATTATTGCTAAGATTATTGATCATTCGGTTTAGAAGTTTTCGTTGACGCTAGAGACCGTTCCAGAAATCATGTTTTATCCTAGAAAGCCAGATGATTTACTTCCTTCCACCTGCTGTTTTCTTCGCAGACTCAGCGGAACATTGATCAATGCAAGGGCGTTAGGTAGATCTTTAGCCATCAAAGGGATGGAAAGATGAGGCATTGTTATCCATTAAAAGTAATATAATTTGAAAATCAAAATGAATAATATGGTGCACCGGAAACAGCCTAGTGAATAAGCGCAGCAATAAGTAGAACGAGGAAGACGATGTAGAGAGTGAGCTCGAACACTGCCTGACTCTTGAGAGCATTGAAGCAGGATCCTTTCGCGTTAGCATCGAGTGCCTTAATTGCCACTTTTTATATTTACATTCTCGATAATTTAGTATTTTCTCGAAATGTTGTCATTAATATGATATCCGTCACAAATTCTTACCTGCACGATTCTGTCCTCGATTCCTAGCACGGCCGCACGCGCGCCCTCCCACGCGTGTGGTCCTCTCAGTCGGTAGAAGTAGGAGGAATACGGTGCAAAGGCTGCAGCGAATGCAAGTTTCGGATCAGAGAGGGCGAGTGAGTGCCTGAAGATTGTTGATCTTTGATCTTTAAGTCGATCAATTATACCAGGCATGCGGCTTGGCGTTAATCAGTTCGGAGAGATCATCCATGTAGGGAAGATAATCAACCTGGAAATATTTCATTAGGTTTTGAATCGTTGTACATTTCTTTGACCTGGATAGTGTGTCTTCGCGAAGCCGAATACCTATGTCACATGTTCTCTCTCGTGGTCTTGATATGTTCGGTACGTTCTTCCTGGAGATACGAAAATAAACACACCAATTTCAAAATGGAAGTTTTCTTGAAAAAATAACTTTGAGGGCAACTTGGAAGACCCGGCTAGCACATCACAGAATACACGAGCTTGCATCTCCGCGATCGGCATGATCGAACCGTAGGGCTTAAATTTGATTTCATAAAAAAATAATTTCTCGATTTATCAAGTTTATTCGCCTTTCGAACCTGGATGAGCCCAATCAATCCCAGGGTATCGTGCTTGAGAACAGATGGGAACATGAACTGGTAGGCATCGAGCTCGTTATCTTTCACCTGGAATATTCAATCTGTCGAACTTGATCTTTAATCGTTTCGTTTATCCTTGCATAGATGATCACCTTTAGAAAATTGCCGTCTTCGAGGAAGGGGAATTCGATGATGACCTTCAAATTGAACGATTGTGTTTTAGACATGTGGAAAGTTTTGCTCACCGTGTCAACGTGATCCACCGAAGTCCCGTCTACGAACCGGATACCGTGCTCGGTGAATGACTAAAATATTGCTTGAAAAACATCTTGGCATGGAATGATACACCTCAATCTGTGGCTTCACTCGCACTGTGCCCGAAGCGATTCTGTTCGGGAGCTCATCGTTGATGGTGGGATGGGCACTTAATAGCAATTAAATAATGTAAGCATCATTATGAATGTGCAATGATTGTGCGGAAATCATGTGTTTCAGTTACACCAATTTGTGTTTTGAAAGAAGAATGTATGCCGTACTTGAACGTGCCGTGCTTCGGCTTGAGACCATATAGGGCGTGATCGAATCGCTTGTTCAGCTGATCCTGCATCGCCTTCTCCATTACGGCAGGAGGAATCACGCCCTGAAATCTTCCTTATTTTTGCCTGAAAAATGTGACACTTAAATTTGTCAAACTTATTTTAGGAGCTGGTATAGTTTAGAGTAACTTCAAATAAGAATATGGAATCGCACAGTTCTCAGTGAGTCGAAGAATCTGCTGTTGAGGAAGGCATCAATCGGCCTGCCGAAGTCAGCGACGCGATTGAACACCCATGAGCCCGATCGGGTGACGAGGTAGACCTGAGGTAGAGTCAAACGGATTGCACAGTTCTGATGCGAACTCTAGTGGTCAATTGACAGTGACGCGTTTTGTGCACTATTCCTGTTTCACTATATTTGCAGTGAAGAGAGTGATAAGAAATGACGCGCCCAGCAATCGAAATTGAAACCCGAAAAGTAGAATCTTACCTGCTTGGCGACCTTGGACAGCTCAACGGCGATGTCTCCGCCGGAGTTGCCGATGCCCACGACGGCGACCACTTTGTCGTCCATGCCTATAGCAGCACTCTTTTCATTAGAACGAACTACGAGGATATTCGCTTCACTGTTTTCAGAAGTCTCATTGCAGTTCACAATTTCGACCTCACCTCGGTAGTCCTTGTACGAGTGCGCGTGCATGAGCTTGCCCTGAAACCATTGCAATTTGTTATCAAAACATTTCAAACTGTTGAGTTAACACACTGGAAGAGTGTATCTGAGACCCGTACCTTGAACTCATCCTGTCCCTTCCACGGCTCGGGCCAGTACGGGCGGGTGTGGTGCCCAGTGCAGAGAAGGACTCCGTCGAAGACTTCGATTGATTCTTTTCCCGATCTGGGAATATTGATTATTTATCTTTCGTGGACGTCTTCAGCGACTCACTTCAGGTCCTTCACTGTGACTTGCCATTGTCCGGTCTTGTCGTAGTCTGCGTGTCGCTCGATGTTCAGCACCTGGACATTACAATTTTTCAATATTTAGTAAAGTTTCCACATTTCAAGCCACAACTATGGACTGATTCATTGCATAAATGGCTCCCTCTATGTTGCGTGTTGCCACTTCCGCCTGAATAATGATATTACGTAGAGAGAAAATTGCAATTGCTACGAATCCAGTTCTGTTATGTTCAAGTTTTGAGTCACTAACCTTGTGATACAACTTGATCTTCTCCTCCAGCTTGAAATGTGCCGCGTAATCCTCCAAGTACTTGCACATGTGCGTGTTGTGCATGAAATTCGCTGCGGTGGCAGGCGGAGGGAAGTCCGAGTAGGCAGTCATCTCCTTGGAGGAGTTGATGACAGTGGACTTCATCACCGAGGATTCTGCAGCATTGCTATCATCGGTATTTAGATATTATTCCATTCAAACATTTCTCGAGACCTCTGAGTGCCACAACATTCAAATATAAGAGATTTTGTTGTATGTATCAGTAGTTTCCCATCTCTCGCTGTATTCTGCGGAGCCCTGTGCTATAACGCAAGATAATCAGACAATGACTTCAATTGGCTCAGTCAGCGCGCATACTGACCATCGCTCTCCTCAGGTTTGTATCTCCACAGTCCGCCGATCGATCCCTGCGCCTCGTAGCAGACGACGTCGAAGCCGTAGAGGAGCGCATGTCTTTAATCGATTCGGTGAAGCACATAATTATGTAAACAATTGATATATATTGTGCAGGGTTAGTCGTGAAAGAAAAAGAGGACTCACCGGATGGAGGGCAGGCCAGCTGCTCCAGCTCCAACAATGCAAACGCGTTTTGGTGCCATCTGAAATCGTGTTTTTGAAGCTACGCCGGATATTGATGCTACTGGAAAATTAGTGAACATCTACAGAGGCTCATTTGAATAGCAAACTTTCTCTGGACGCTTTTGAACTATTTGCTCCCTAGATAACACGAAATGACTGAAGGATTCTTCGCGGTTACAAACGCTCATACGCCCGAAAAGTCGAGATAAACAGTGCAAGTCTGAAATGGTGCCGTTTGTTACCCTCTTTCTCTCCCTTCGAATATCTATTTTTGTCTTACCAGCAAGAGAGTATGTGAGTCAAAGAAAGTGTTGCAATCCGATGTCACTTTGGTGGTTTATCGCTTGCACTTTGCACGAATCTCTGATGAAGATAGAACCTCTTCATTTTGCACGCTATCTCGCTCCTCTGCCCAGCGAATTCCACTCTCAATTGAGATAGTTATCCCGCAGAACAGGGACGGTTTGTATCTTATCAGTCAGTCAGAGTGAACCGCTCGTGATATCAGCGTTGGACAGTGAAACAAGGCAGCCAATGGTTTGAGAAGCAAGACTACAGTTCATCTGCCCTTTCCGATGGTGCAAGGGGTATGTGGATTGTAATGGATAAAGCCTAACGACGTCGATCACAATGTTGCGAATAGTTTGGAATTATAAAATATTTCTACACGTCCAAATAGGTTTACCCAAGTTGATTTCACTCAAATAGCACAGAAAACTCCATCTGCTTTCATTGGTAATAAATTGTTCCGTTGCTCTGTAGAGGGGGGTGACAAAACGGCAACGACAAAACGGCAACACGGCTTATTTACGACAAAACGGCAATGACATAACGGCAAGCGACAAAACGGCAACGGAACATAACTCAGTGGAGAGTTGTCCTAGAACATCGGGAATGGTCTGTAACACATCAGCATATTTTCTACGTAATTATCAATAACATGATCTTTGATATTTTGGAGGTTGACGACAAAACGGCAACGATCCATATCACCACTTTAAATGATCCCTCAGCTCTAGGGAAGGCACCAATTGAAAGCTTATGACCTGCCCTATACATTCGACACCTGATCTTTGATCTTTGACCAACTGACGACAAAACGGCAACGAGCCATACAACGGTTCAGAATCATCCCACAGCGCTCAGTTCTGCACTAATCGATAGCTAATGGTCTCCTCTATTCATTCGACACCTGATCTTTGATCTTTAGCCAATTAGCGACAAAACGGCAACGAGCAAAACACTACTCCAAATCATCCAGAAACTCGAGTTAACGGAGATATGACTCGTTACCGTTTTGTCGCCAGTTGATCACATATGAAAGATCAGATGTCGAATGAACAGGACATGTGATTAGCTATCGATTGGTGTCGATCTGAAAGATGTGGGACGATTCTGAATCGTTGTATGGCTTGTTGCCGTTTTGTCGCCAGTTCGTCAAAGGTCAAATATCAGATGTCAAGTGGATAGTGCAAGTCATTAGCTTTCGATTGGTGCCTTCCCGATTGTTGAGGGATCATTTAGCGTGGTGCTATGGCTCGTTGCCGTTTTGTCGTCAACCTCCAAAAGATCAAAGATCATGTTATTGATAATTACGTAGAAAATATGCTGATGTGACACAGACCACTCCCGATGTTCTAGGACAACTCTCCACTGAGTTATGCTCCGTTGCCGTTTTGTCGCTTGCCGTTATGTCGTTGCCGTTTTGTCACCCCCCCCCCCTCTGTAGACAGGTTCAAATCCATCGAGAATGGCGACTGCACTTATCATCATTCCGAGAACGAATGGCTTTGCAGACATCAGACATTCCTTACTCTCAACACGTCATAAATGGCGATTAAGAACGTCACATCCCGAGGGATTGCAAACAATCCAGAGAAAAACTCTAGTCTTCAGACTACGTGTTCGACCTCTTAAATCGCTGAAAACCTCAATAACCAATGACCTACGTCAAAAGTTTGCAGCAGCCTGCTGCGGCTGCAGCACCTTTAAAAATCTGAAACTTCAGTTTTAGTATAGTCTAGTCAAGCACTAAGATGAAACATAATTAGCAAGATTTTCTAAAATTTGAATGTCAAGTGAAAATGCCCATTTGTCCAGATTCTCTCGTGAGAGGCCTGATATGACCATTTGTGCAGTTTTGCAAAGACGCTCGTTGCATGATTCTGCAGACAGTCCCCCAGACATATTCTCAACCTGTCAGAGATACCCGTCGTTTAGAACTTTAGAGTTCGGCCTAGACAACGTGAATGTGGCTGATAAGATGAATTTAATGTGAACTGCTGGGTTCGACCTCTCAATACGACTGTCATCGCAGTTGAATTTCTGTGGTTATTTGTGCAGTGTTGCAAGGAATAAAGGGCTCGGAGAAGGTGCAAAGGCTTATCTTATCAGTTCCTTCGGATGGGTTTGTATCTAAACCGCGGACCGGAGAGTCCAACGAGATGAAGAGAGCAACGTACTATTCGTTATTCACTATTAAATGAATCAATGGCTGAGTATAGTCAGTAAGGGAGTAATGAAATGATGAAAATGTGATTGTCCAATAAGTCGTGAATTTCGCACCGGACTCAGTGCAGGTTTGGTGAGTCACCTTTTCTAGTGATGTAAGATCACGCAGAACATGTCTTAGAAAACTTCATCATGTTCGGATATAAATTATGAGTGGAATTGAGCAAAGCATTGCGTGCTCTTTCGTCGTTTTCCATGAAAAATCGTCAAAATACGTTACTATGATAATTTAATCTCTGATGTTCTACTCTATTTATCTGCTGTGAACAGAGTGGCCTGCGCTACTTGATTAGATACGATTGATTAGATATCGTCAACTTGATTAGCGCAGTCCTCTTACCACTCTCTTGCTGCACGTGCTATATGACCTTCAAATTTGGCTCAATCACAGTTCCCTGGTAGAGTCATTTTGCGCTATTGCTGAACGACGCACATTTCCGATTTTCAGAAACGAGTTTATTTAGTCGCTGGCAAGCCCTCTGCCCAACTAATACCCCCTATATATATATATATAATTTTCCCACTCTCTTTCAGCGTATAAAAGGGACGCTGAATGAAAGGGTGTGATGGGACAAAAACCGTACTTCTGATAGACAAGTAGTAGAACGTAATATCTCTCGCTCCTGTATTGAATTAGCGTTGAATTGTGTCGACAAATCATGGAAAGGAAATGGAAATATACGATTGTAATTTTAAAAAAAAACTGGACAACACTGTCATTCTAGGTAACTGATAACCCGCGGGGGTTGTTTTATTGCTGCACTTTAGCATGTTCCTCAATGTTCATTTTTTATTAAATTATAACTGACTTGGAGAAGAATGCGAATTGTAGCCGGTATCCATTTTACGACACTCGCGCAAATGAGGTTTAAATAGAGGTGCTGCTGACGCCCTGATTACACTCTCGGTTTCCCTTTATTACCCTCCGACTAATAGGACATCGCGTCACACTAGCCATGCCTGCAGTACTATACGATGTGCCCTGCTCTATTGTGAATTATATGGTTAATCGTGACTCTTTATTGACTTTTGAGAGTATCAAGAGAATCAATGTTGCCACTACATACAGTAGCGCCGGAAAGTATTCATACGATTTGATTTTTGCATATACATTTTTCTGCCGTTGATTTAGCAAGTTAGATGTTGTAGCACTATCTATCAAATCCATCGAGGAATACGATGCACATATTTCGTCATCACGTGCATCATAACTGATTGCGTAGTTATGACGCAATCGAATTTCACTTTTTTCAAACAGGCGTTATTCTTATACAGAATTTTTTCAAATTGCCAAACTTTCTGATGTTGGAGATAGTACCGAGGTCTAACCAAAGTAAAAATTTGAAGTTGCTGCGCGGTCGCACATTGGCTGCAGTATTGCTGCAAAATCGATGTCAAAAATTAAGATATCGACTCATTGTCAAGCTAGAGACTGGTTCAAGGAATCAAACTGATCGTAATCATGAGTCTAGATGATCCTGCGAATATGAAAAAAAATATCTCAACATTTGCCCTCAGGGCGTTAAAAAATCACTTTTTCACATGTCCACTTTTTGGAGATTCAATACTTTTCGGGAAAACTGTTTAAAAATCAGATTTTTGCTTAAGAATGTTCATAATGTCTTATTAATATGAATCCCCTTCTTTTTAGAGTGTTTGGATATCTTTCCTGCCCGCGGCGATATGTTTTCGGAGGAACTATCGAGTCTCCGACCCGCTATTTTCGTCCTGCACTCTCTCTACAACTGTGCCCAAAGTTATTAAAACATTTCAAAAAGTTGGGAATCGGTTCTTCAAAACATGATGGACATGCACACACAAGAACAATTGTTTTCCTTAACTTTCCCACAAACTTGTTTTCGAAGGGGCATGCATTCAGGACCACGGCGCTCTTCCGAAAACCTATCGCCGCGGGCAGGAAAGATATCCAAACACTCTAAAAAGTTGGGATTCATATTCATAAGACATTATGAACATGATTAAGCAAAAATCAGATTTTTAAACAGTTTTCCCGAAAAGTTATGAATCTCCAAAAAGTGGTCACGTGAAAAAGTGATTTTTTCATGCCCTGAGGGCAAATGTTGAGCTATTGTTCTCATATTCTCAGGATCAGCTGGACTCATGATGACGATCATTTTGCTGCCTTGAACCAGTCTCTAGCTTGACAATGAGTCGATATCTTAATTTTTGACATCGATTTTGCTGCAATGCTGCAGCCATTGTGCGACCGCGCAGCAACTTCAATTTTTTACTCTGGATAGACCTCGGTCATATCTCCAACATCAGAAAGTTTGGCAAGCTGGAAAAATGCTGTATAAGAATAACGCCTGTTTGAAAAAATGAAATTCGATTGCGTCATAACTACGCAATCAGTTATGATGCACGTGATGACGCAATATGTGCATAGTATTCCTCGATGGGTTTTATAGATAGTGCTACAACATCTAACTTGCTAAGTCAACGGCAGAAAAAGTTATATGAAAAAATCAAATCGTATGAATACTTTCCGGCGCTACTGTAGCGTAAATGCATACTTTCATGTACATAGATCGAACTCAACAGGGTTAACAATTTGTAGATGTATTTGGAAATAGCCCTCAACTTTGTCACATAAATGCATTTTATTGTTGTAGTTATTGTTGAATGGATTTTCCATTCCACAGGACAAATTCATTCGTGCAGACGAAGGCGTGTGATAAATGAGGGGAGTTGGACAATTACTCGGGATGGTACACACCCCGGGTGATTGCACACCATAGACAATACGATTTCGAGTCCATCACTTGACAGGCCAGACGACGGGTGCGCGTACACCCAATGCGAAATCACGCCAATAATGCATACTACGCTCGTTTTTTTACGATGTCTGCCTCAAGCAAACACGCTAGATTGGAGTGATAATGATATCTCAATTGAATGCACTCAGAATGCGTCCATTTCTCGGATTCGTTATTTACATTCCACTGCCGTCCATTGATCCCTTTCCATCCTAAATTAAAGTTTTTATTAGTTCTATACGGAATTTTCGATCATTTACAGTTGTTGATGCCACTAATTCCCGTAGTGGCCTGTTGATGTATTGGAATGATCTCGTTGATTAGAGAGGTTGATTAGATAGACTATTTTTGATTTCCACAGTCCTCGCAGTCTCTTGCTGCACGCGTGAAAAAAAATACGGTCATCGAAGGGCAATAGGTCGTATGAGAACCCACCGGGTCAGAACCAAAAAATGTCACTCTTGAGCATGTTCACAGTAGGTTACTAAAGTGTCATACATGTTTCTGTGAAAGTTCTACAGAAGGGTCTCTCATCCGACGGTTCTCATCCGGCGTAGTGCCCATCAAAGTTGACCTCTAATAGCTGATCCTTGTCCATTCTCGCACTCCCATGATTCCGGATCCTGATTTCATCACTCAAGTGGGTAACTCTTCCCTCGCCTTGATTTCACTTGGTTCCCATTTATTACCCTCCGATTAGCCGAAAGGGCATCGTGTCACACTACTCCTCTGTAGTACTATACACAGAGATCTAATGAAAATCAAATGATTGTCTCCTGACTCTCTGTTGATGATCAGGGTATCAATGTTACCAATTCCGATTGTTTTTTTTCATCATTGGACGTGCTGAATTGGCTCGAGATCGGCAAGGTCTTCTGCTAGTGTAGGACTCGTATTAACCACAAAATCGGGCAAATGAACTCATTAGTATATACGATACGATTCCACATCCCTTTATCTGTTGAATCTGCAATTTTGGTTCCCGTCATTTCTCCCAATCGCGTCATAATATCGAAGCAATGAAGGACTGGTCACTTGACAGGCTAGACGAGAGGGTCCACTGCATCCAATGAGCAATCACGTAATCAACTGTCCAAGCATGAAACTCCCGATTTTTATGGTGACTGCCTCGAGCAAACACGCGTTGATTGCAAATAATACTGATATCTCATTCGAGAGTGGCCACTTCTCACCGCAATTAAACATTGCAGCGATGCTGCGGATCTGTGCGGAAAGAGTATACTGAAACAGCTTTGATTTTGTTCCGTGAGCCTGCCCGTTCCACACGTAGTTCGATGACACGAAGATACGGTCTAGTCGGCGAGCAATCTATTAATCAACTATCGCAAACCATACTACATACGTCTAATTATTTTACGATCCCGTCATCTTTTCATGATCGACAATGCTTTCCCATTCGTGTGCGCGCGAGTCACGTTTTTCCTTTATTACATTGAAGCCGTTTTGATATAATTTCGCGAGTTTTGGAAACAATACACATTCAGAATGCGCCTGCTCCCCGTCTTCCTGCTCCTCCTCCATTTCTCATGGAGCCTGAACATCCTGATGTACGTGCACGTCGTCGGCAAGAGTCATCTCAACTTCGCCGAGAAGATCATCTCACTGCTGAAGCAGCATGGACATAGTGTGGTCAGTTTCCACTAGTTTCCCGTTTTCACTGAATATGTAATGAGACGCAGGCTACTAGTTGTGCACCAAGCATTACTATTGCAAAACCATAGTAAAGAAATATAAAGGGCACTTGAAAATTTCAATATTCAGGATGCGATTTTCGGCATGTTCAACTCGTATGTCTCCTTATCCGGAACTTACGGCGCCAACAAGATCGTGACCGTTCATTTCAAGGAAGAGAGTCCGTGGAACAAAGGTCAGTATAATGAACGATTGCTTCATGTCACAGTGTATCCATAATGATAAGCCAACACGCTCGACGAGTATCATTGTAGAAGCCCACCTTACGAACCCGTTCGAAGAGCTATCGGACTGGGATCGAGTGAAGCCGAAGGGCAACGGCTTCGTCAGTACTTCTGCGCTCCTGTGCGATTGTGAGTTCATTTTCACGGCATGGCGTCATAGTTCTCACCCGACCTAGTGTAATTTTCAGTCATACTACAGCGACTACAGTTTCGATTACTTGGTTCTAGTGAGGATTACAAAAATTTCTAGTGAGGTTCTAGTGAGCATTCCAAGAATAAATGATTTCTATTTAAATTATCCATTTCCAGTGCTTCTCGACTCGTCCGAAGTGGCTGATCTTCTCTCCAACAACAAATACGATCTGGGACTCATCAATGGCTACGAATTCTGCTCCCTCGGACTTGCTCATCATTATAACGTACGTGAATTTGAACAATATGCAAATTCTGTGAACTATGACGTCATGCCGTATTCGGTATATCAACGGTCAAAGGCATCATACTGACTTCATAGTTCTCATCCGACCTATTCCGACCGCTCGTGTTCATAGTGGATTGAAGGCGTGACTGAGTCATTCTGCAGATCGCACCAGTTGTTAGCTATGCGCCCACTCCCTTCTTCAACACGCAGTACTACTACGCGGGACTGCCGGAGCTGCCGTTGTATGAAAATAGTGAGCAAAAAATGATTACGCTAAGATAATCATTATTTTCAGTTTACTTCGATGAAAGTCATGCTGATCGATCTTCTTTCTTCTCGCGCGTCTACGAGACGCTCAGAGTGATCAAGGAGCGATATCTACACATCGAATCGTACACTGGAATTGGGAGTTATTAAACGTTCGCAGATCTGTCTGTGGTAGCCAGATCCGTTTGTTAGAAGCTTTCATCGCTCGTATTTCCATAGTTGTGAAATTTTGTCTCTACCTCGAAACATTTGTATGTATGTGTTGACTACGAATTCCAATAACACAATTTTCAGAACCGGAAGTTCCGCGCTCGTTTCGGCGACGATTTTCCGGATGTTCGCGAAATCGCGATGAGAACTTCAATCGATTTCTCCAACTCGCACCCGCTACTGGAGGAGCCGCGACCGATCTCACTGAGGTGCGCCTTGCATTCCATGGACTCGGTCATTTTGTACTCTACACGAGCAATATGAACCTCAAGTGGACGAAATAGCTTACAATTTAAAACAAAATCTTTGATGAATCACCTAGCGTGAACATGTTTGTCAATTCAGGATGCGCTACATTGGCGGAGTCGCGCGACCGACACCGAAACCACTGAACAAGGTAAGGACTATTTAAAAATACTCGAAACATCATGCTGAAAGGATTGCTAACTTTGAAGTTATCACAATTCCATATCAGGAAATGAACAAGATGCTCGATCTGGCACCAAAAGGCAACGTCATCTTCTCGCTAGGAACTCAGGTATTATTTGCAATGTTAAAGCACAATTTCAACTAGTTTTTTTTTTCATATTCCACCAGAGCTATTCGGTGCGGACCGTATTCGTGTCTTCGTCAACACTTTCAAGGTATACATTAGATGTGGAATTTTAGTGAAAATATATCGTGAAACTGCTTATAGCGCTTCCCCGACTTCAACTTCCTATGGAAGTTCGATGGCAAAACTGCGATGAACGCCTCAAACATCTTCAACTTGAACTGGCTGCCGCAGACGGATCTGCTTCGTGAGTTTGGCAATCGGCATTGTGACATTATTCTTGTACCTATTGAGAAGTTGTTTCTCAATCGAATTTAGAATACATTTTTCATGTTATTTTCAAAACTCGAAATTAATTTGTAGAAGACTCCCGCGTTGTCGCCTTCATCTCGCACATGGGCCTCAACTCCTTTACCGAGACGTCGTTCGCCGGAGTTCCAGTCGTATCCATCCCACTCTTCGCTGATCAAGTGGTTAGTAATTTTATTTTACCGCTTTGAACGTTGCAATATGGAAAAAATAATTAATGCCATTCAAACTGTTCATATCTATTAATTTCAGCACAATGCTCGACGCGCCAAGGCTCTCGGCACGGGAGAAATTGTCAGGAAATCACAAATCACCGAGGAAAATCTACAAGCTGCTCTGGAGAAAGTGCTATTCGATGAGAAGTAAGGCACGCGGTGTGCATTCCATGATCTGTAGTAATGTTCAGATACCGTAATCGCGCCAGGGAAATCTCGGCGATGATTGCTGCACAGCCTGACACACCAGAGCGAATTTTCATCGAGGGAATCGAGTTTGCTGCCAAGTTCAAGGTATGTTTATTCTATAGAGAGTAAACAGAGAACCATACTTATGAACATGGTTAGTACTACCAGAAGTGGGTGCTCAACGATAATAATCTCAATTGAAGAACCTCTCCTCTCACTACCGCCTGGCCGGGGCGCATCACAACTTCCTCGTTCAAGTTGGATGGGATGTGGCCGCTTTTCTCACTCTCGTCCTGCTTTTGTCTGCGTATATCACAAGCAAAATTGTAGTTTTTGTAATGAGCAGAGTGAAAGTGAACATTGTCATGAAGCGCAAACTTGAGTGATTACTATTTCACATGTTCCGATGATGTACATGATGTGTTTGTACCAATTTGTACATTGACAAAATCTGTGTTATGATTTCAACTATTATAAAAAATATATTTAAAAAATGGATACAAATATTTGAGCTGTCTTTGAGAAGATACTACGAGCCAGTTTGTGTTTCACTCACAGCTCGTTAAAATCCGCAAGGAAGACAATTTATTGGGGTGTCCGGAAAGTTCGTATTTTTTTTGTTTTTATTTTTTATTCAATGCTTTACAATTCTCAGTGACCAATTTATGCCCCCTTCTTTCTCACTACCTTCCTCCAGCGATTGGGCAGGGTCTCGATTCCTCTCTTCCAGAATGCGGGTTTCTTCGAGACCGCCCAGTTCACGAAAGCCCTCACAACTTCATCTCGATTCTTGAACTTCTTTCCTTTGCAGAAGTCAGAGAGAGAGCGGAAGCAGTGGTAGTCGCATGGGGAGAGGTCCGGGGAATACGGTGGATGGGGAATCCTCTCGATCTTCAGCTCGTCTATTTTCTTCTGGGTCATCTTCGCTCGATGTGGGCGAGCATTGTCCATCAGAAGAAGAATTTTGCCCTGGTTCAAGAGTCTGGGAGGGACTCTGATCGCGACATCTTCCAGTTGTTCAGAGAAGGGGTCGGCATTGATGCTGGTGCCAGGGGCCAGGATCTCCCAGTAGATGGGACCGAGCACTGAGAAGAAGAAGCAGAGGAGTTCCTTCTTTCCGTGCTCTTACTTCTTCGGGACGGGCGTGGGCTTCTCATCTGCATCCACCCATTGCAGTCTCCTCACAGGGTTATAATAAAATTAGTACATGTGCAAAAAGGTTTATAGTGATTCGATTTTGCCAACCATCTTTGGTTTATGGAGGATGATGATCTTTGGTTTATCACGTATAAACTTTTAAATAATCGGTAAAAAAGTAAATGGATCACCTCAATTAATTTCTCAACACCTCCCGTAAATAGGGGTATTCCTACAGCTTTGAATTCCAGGTTTTCGCACTTTAATCTTAGAATATCTTTGATCAGCACGTTGATTCTCGGATATTGTTCACTCCGATGATATTCCCTTACCAAAATTCGAAAATGAGTCGTGCAATTTGCGATTAGCAATATGTACTTTCTCGAGTCTAAATAAAATGACGAACATGCAGGGATAAGAAAATGCTGAAAAAATATAATATAACTTGCGTTCAGTTAGCCCTCCGAGGCTGATGAAAATAGTGTCAAGTCTTAACCGTTCGGCTAATCGTACTGTTGGCATACTGACAAAGGGTAAATCGTTGAAAAATGATGAGTGTAACTAACAAGTCATCATTGTCCGCCATGTCGACGCTGAGGTTGTTCACGTGTTTTCCTTCAAGAATCTCCGAACATTTATCAGCGACCGTTGGGTCAGTCAGTGTGAGAGTATGAATGTTAGTGTCGCGAAGGAAAGGTTGAAGATATTCAAGGATTGACGTCTGTTCGACAGCCGATAGTGACCTGACCGCTTCTAGGCTCTTAAATAGCAGTGTTTGTTGGTAGTATTCAATCGATATTTACTATTGGCGCGAATTAATGACACATCGGATACAGTACCCACAATACAGCACACACCTCACCCGAGATAGTTATCTTCTTTAGCATTTGACCCCGATTTCCTCTCACTCATATTAGTAAATTGCATATTCTCGATCAAGAAATAAAGTGACCTCTTTGAAATCGTGAAAAATTGCCAAATTACGCATTTTGATGGGTTTTGATGGAGTAAGTTTTCAAGTCGCATCATCTGTACTCAAATATTGATAAATATGATTGAAAGGACACATGAGAAGTTGTTTCTGACCATAATTGGTCAATAGGAACCCCAAATATTTGCTAAAACTGCTTGCCATGATGAAAATCTAGATGAAAAAATCAAAAAGTCAGAATTTGAAATCTAATGGGTGGAACAGACATCCCAAGCTCTCAAATGGATAAAAATAACATAAAAATATCATTTCCGCTTTAAATTGTCACATATAGCATCATAATCTCAAAATATTTTTTGATAGCACAACCTGCGGCCAGTGAGTATGCTATGTTCAGGATACTGTAGCTCCGGTGGCCATAAGTAAAATTTTCTGAAAATTGGGTTTTAGAGGTACTTTCAGGCATAGATTTCGAATCTGTAATAATCTCGTTTACATTAATGAAAACGTTTTTCAGAAAGTCGAAAAAATGACGATAATCGCCATTTTGACCGATTTATCGATCGTTCCCGCCTTTTTCACCATGTTTTTCTTATTTTCATCGAAAAATACACCCGGAAAAAACTATAAAATCATACAGGGCCCGGTCTGGCATTTTTCGGAGAGTGCACCAGAGGTACTCATCTTGGGCCAAATATCAGCACTCGGTATGGGAACTTCACCAGCAAAATATTAAGGGGGGTTGCGGAAAAGTCATCCGTCGACCCCTCCCTAAAGCTACGTTTTCTCGTGGAACGTCTCTTAAAAAATAATCATGAACCATGAAGAAAATTTGAAAAGCATGTTTCGGTTCCGATCGGACACGTATCCAAGGGCATGAATGCGATTGTAATTTCTGTTGAAACACTTGATCGGCCTTCTGGAGAATCTCTGGAAATGGATGCGATCCCACACTATGCTATCCGCTATAGTGAATCCCTCATCCCATCCAGTTCGCAATCAATGCAATGTATATTGCACTTTATTTCTTGATCGAGAATATGCAATTTACTAATATGAGTGAGAGGAAATCGGGGTCAAATGCTAAAGAAGATAACTATCTCGGGTGAGGTGTGTGCTGTATTGTGGGTACTGTATCCGATGTGTCATTAATTCGCGCCAATAGTAAATATCGATTGAATACTACCAACAAACACTGCTATTTAAGAGCCTAGAAGCGGTCAGGTCACTATCGGCTGTCGAACAGACGTCAATCCTTGAATATCTTCAACCTTTCCTTCGCGACACTAACATTCATACTCTCACACTGACTGACCCAACGGTCGCTGATAAATGTTCGGAGATTCTTGAAGGAAAACACGTGAACAACCTCAGCGTCGACATGGCGGACAATGATGACTTGTTAGTTACACTCATCATTTTTCAACGATTTACCCTTTGTCAGTATGCCAACAGTACGATTAGCCGAACGGTTAAGACTTGACACTATTTTCATCAGCCTCGGAGGGCTAACTGAACGCAAGTTATATTATATTTTTTCAGCATTTTCTTATCCCTGCATGTTCGTCATTTTATTTAGACTCGAGAAAGTACATATTGCGAATCGCAAATTGCACGACTCATTTTCGAATTTTGGTAAGGGAATATCATCGGAGTGAACAATATCCGAGAATCAACGTGCTGATCAAAGATATTCTAAGATTAAAGTGCGAAAACCTGGAATTCAAAGCTGTAGGAATACCCCTATTTACGGGAGGTGTTGAGAAATTAATTGAGGTGATCCATTTACTTTTTTACCGATTATTTAAAAGTTTATACGTGATAAACCAAAGATCATCATCCTCCATAAACCAAAGATGGTTGGCAAAATCGAATCACTATAAACCTTTTTGCACATGTACTAATTTTATTATAACCCTGTGAGGAGACTGCAATGGGTGGATGCAGATGAGAAGCCCACGCCCGTCCCGAAGAAGTAAGAGCACGGAAAGAAGGAACTCCTCTGCTTCTTCTTCTCAGTGCTCGGTCCCATCTACTGGGAGATCCTGGCCCCTGGCACCAGCATCAATGCCGACCCCTTCTCTGAACAACTGGAAGATGTCGCGATCAGAGTCCCTCCCAGACTCTTGAACCAGGGCAAAATTCTTCTTCTGATGGACAATGCTCGCCCACATCGAGCGAAGATGACCCAGAAGAAAATAGACGAGCTGAAGATCGAGAGGATTCCCCATCCACCGTATTCCCCGGACCTCTCCCCATGCGACTACCACTGCTTCCGCTCTCTCTCTGACTTCTGCAAAGGAAAGAAGTTCAAGAATCGAGATGAAGTTGTGAGGGCTTTCGTGAACTGGGCGGTCTCGAAGAAACCCGCATTCTGGAAGAGAGGAATCGAGACCCTGCCCAATCGCTGGAGGAAGGTAGTGAGAAAGAAGGGGGCATAAATTGGTCACTGAGAATTGTAAAGCATTGAATAAAAAATAAAAACAAAAAAAATACGAACTTTCCGGACACCCCAATAAATTGTCTTCCTTGCGGATTTTAACGAGCTGTGAGTGAAACACAAACTGGCTCGTAGTATCTTCTCAAAGACAGCTCAAATATTTGTATCCATTTTTTAAATATATTTTTTATAATAGTTGAAATCATAACACAGATTTTGTCAATGTACAAATTGGTACAAACACATCATGTACATCATCGGAACATGTGAAATAGTAATCACTCAAGTTTGCGCTTCATGACAATGTTCACTTTCACTCTGCTCATTACAAAAACTACCATTTTGCTTGTGATATACGCAGACAAAAGCAGGACGAGAGTGAGAAAAGCGGCCACATCCCATCCAACTTGAACGAGGAAGTTGTGATGCGCCCCGGCCAGGCGGTAGTGAGAGGAGAGGTTCTTCAATTGAGATTATTATCGTTGAGCACCCACTTCTGGTAGTACTAACCATGTTCATAAGTATGGTTCTCTGTTTACTCTCTATAGAATAAACATACCTTGAACTTGGCAGCAAACTCGATTCCCTCGATGAAAATTCGCTCTGGTGTGTCAGGCTGTGCAGCAATCATCGCCGAGATTTCCCTGGCGCGATTACGGTATCTGAACATTACTACAGATCATGGAATGCACACCGCGTGCCTTACTTCTCATCGAATAGCACTTTCTCCAGAGCAGCTTGTAGATTTTCCTCGGTGATTTGTGATTTCCTGACAATTTCTCCCGTGCCGAGAGCCTTGGCGCGTCGAGCATTGTGCTGAAATTAATAGATATGAACAGTTTGAATGGCATTAATTATTTTTTCCATATTGCAACGTTCAAAGCGGTAAAATAAAATTACTAACCACTTGATCAGCGAAGAGTGGGATGGATACGACTGGAACTCCGGCGAACGACGTCTCGGTAAAGGAGTTGAGGCCCATGTGCGAGATGAAGGCGACAACGCGGGAGTCTTCTACAAATTAATTTCGAGTTTTGAAAATAACATGAAAAATGTATTCTAAATTCGATTGAGAAACAACTTCTCAATAGGTACAAGAATAATGTCACAATGCCGATTGCCAAACTCACGAAGCAGATCCGTCTGCGGCAGCCAGTTCAAGTTGAAGATGTTTGAGGCGTTCATCGCAGTTTTGCCATCGAACTTCCATAGGAAGTTGAAGTCGGGGAAGCGCTATAAGCAGTTTCACGATATATTTTCACTAAAATTCCACATCTAATGTATACCTTGAAAGTGTTGACGAAGACACGAATACGGTCCGCACCGAATAGCTCTGGTGGAATCTGAAAAAAAAAACTAGTTGAAATTGTGCTTTAACATTGCAAATAATACCTGAGTTCCTAGCGAGAAGATGACGTTGCCTTTTGGTGCCAGATCGAGCATCTTGTTCATTTCCTGATATGGAATTGTGATAACTTCAAAGTTAGCAATCCTTTCAGCATGATGTTTCGAGTATTTTTAAATAGTCCTTACCTTGTTCAGTGGTTTCGGTGTCGGTCGCGCGACTCCGCCAATGTAGCGCATCCTGAATTGACAAACATGTTCACGCTAGGTGATTCATCAAAGATTTTGTTTTAAATTGTAAGCTATTTCGTCCACTTGAGGTTCATATTGCTCGTGTAGAGTACAAAATGACCGAGTCCATGGAATGCAAGGCGCACCTCAGTGAGATCGGTCGCGGCTCCTCCAGTAGCGGGTGCGAGTTGGAGAAATCGATTGAAGTTCTCATCGCGATTTCGCGAACATCCGGAAAATCGTCGCCGAAACGAGCGCGGAACTTCCGGTTCTGAAAATTGTGTTATTGGAATTCGTAGTCAACACATACATACAAATGTTTCGAGGTAGAGACAAAATTTCACAACTATGGAAATACGAGCGATGAAAGCTTCTAACAAACGGATCTGGCTACCACAGACAGATCTGCGAACGTTTAATAACTCCCAATTCCAGTGTACGATTCGATGTGTAGATATCGCTCCTTGATCACTCTGAGCGTCTCGTAGACGCGCGAGAAGAAAGAAGATCGATCAGCATGACTTTCATCGAAGTAAACTGAAAATAATGATTATCTTCGCGTAATCATTTTTTGCTCACTATTTTCATACAACGGCAGCTCCGGCAGTCCCGCGTAGTAGTACTGCGTGTTGAAGAAGGGAGTGGGCGCATAGCTAACAACTGGTGCGATCTGCAGAATGACTCAGTCACGCCTTCAATCCACTATGAACACGAGCGGTCGGAATAGGTCGGATGAGAACTATGAAGTCAGTATGATGCCTTTGACCGTTGATATACCGAATACGGCATGACGTCATAGTTCTCAGAATTTGCATATTGTTCAAATTCACGTACGTTATAATGATGAGCAAGTCCGAGGGAGCAGAATTCGTAGCCATTGATGAGTCCCAGATCGTATTTGTTGTTGGAGAGAAGATCAGCCACTTCGGACGAGTCGAGAAGCACTGGAAATGGATAATTTAAATAGAAATCATTTATTCTTGGAATGCTCACTAGAACCTCACTAGAAATTTTTGTAATCCTCACTAGAACCAAGTAATCGAAACTGTAGTCGCTGTAGTATGACTGAAAATTACACTAGGTCGGGTGAGAACTATGACGCCATGCCGTGAAAATGAACTCACAATCGCACAGGAGCGCAGAAGTACTGACGAAGCCGTTGCCCTTCGGCTTCACTCGATCCCAGTCCGATAGCTCTTCGAACGGGTTCGTAAGGTGGGCTTCTACAATGATACTCGTCGAGCGTGTTGGCTTATCATAATGGATACACTGTGACATGAAGCAATCGTTCATTATACTGACCTTTGTTCCACGGACTCTCTTCCTTGAAATGAACGGTCACGATCTTGTTGGCGCCGTAAGTTCCGGATAAGGAGACATACGAGTTGAACATGCCGAAAATCGCATCCTGAATATTGAAATTTTCAAGTGCCCTTTATATTTCTTTACTATGGTTTTGCAATAGTAATGCTTGGTGCACAACTAGTAGCCTGCGTCTCATTACATATTCAGTGAAAACGGGAAACTAGTGGAAACTGACCACACTATGTCCATGCTGCTTCAGCAGTGAGATGATCTTCTCGGCGAAGTTGAGATGACTCTTGCCGACGACGTGCACGTACATCAGGATGTTCAGGCTCCATGAGAAATGGAGGAGGAGCAGGAAGACGGGGAGCAGGCGCATTCTGAATGTGTATTGTTTCCAAAACTCGCGAAATTATATCAAAACGGCTTCAATGTAATAAAGGAAAAACGTGACTCGCGCGCACACGAATGGGAAAGCATTGTCGATCATGAAAAGATGACGGGATCGTAAAATAATTAGACGTATGTAGTATGGTTTGCGATAGTTGATTAATAGATTGCTCGCCGACTAGACCGTATCTTCGTGTCATCGAACTACGTGTGGAACGGGCAGGCTCACGGAACAAAATCAAAGCTGTTTCAGTATACTCTTTCCGCACAGATCCGCAGCATCGCTGCAATGTTTAATTGCGGTGAGAAGTGGCCACTCTCGAATGAGATATCAGTATTATTTGCAATCAACGCGTGTTTGCTCGAGGCAGTCACCATAAAAATCGGGAGTTTCATGCTTGGACAGTTGATTACGTGATTGCTCATTGGATGCAGTGGACCCTCTCGTCTAGCCTGTCAAGTGACCAGTCCTTCATTGCTTCGATATTATGACGCGATTGGGAGAAATGACGGGAACCAAAATTGCAGATTCAACAGATAAAGGGATGTGGAATCGTATCGTATATAGCTTTTTATAAATTTTTGAATTTTCGAAATTTCCAGAGCCGGCTTTTAGGCAGTTTTGAGAAATCGCGGAATCCGTATGTACAAAAAGATCCTGGACCTTAGGGACACCTACTACGATAATCTCAAAGAGATCCGAGCACGTTTAACATTTTGTCAAAGTGGGGTCTCGATTTCATGCAATCTCTCAGAAGACGTGTTTTATATTACATTACGTTGGTGCGAAAGTTTCTGACTATTTTCATATTTGGAGGTTTTGGCCTTGTCCATTCATCTCGTTTTGCGAATAAACTCCTCAGTTTATGAGGGCATGGGAATACTTTCTAAACTACACTATGCCGTTCTAATTCGGTCAACCAGGAAGGCACAATTCCCAGGCGAAGTATGTATTGTCCGTAATTTGCCAATCTTTTCAATTGATCATAGCTCCATGGAGAATTGTGATAGCGGCAAAACTGAACGAGTATGGCAAAGCCCAATGCATGCGCATATTACGGGATCGTACACAAGTTCATTAGACCGGAATGTCTGTTTAAAATTTACGTCAACGCACACAATTAGAGTGATTCTAAAGTTCCTAAGTTATGTTTCTTCGCCCTGTGTTCTTATAGATCAACCAAGAGAGCTCAATGGTGGAGCATTATATTATATCTAACTACCCTTTTTCACAATTTTATTTACAATTGAATTCATGCATCTATGGGCGATCGGGATATTCCATATCCGCGATTCAGAGAATTGGAGCATCGAAATCATCACTTACGACTGTTCTTATCTATTCACGCGCAATAACGATCGGGTTTTCCACGTCTAAATGAACAAGCAACTCTTGCCCTATTATTTATATATTGGAGAATTTCAGGAGGTTACAAATATTCGAAAATTAGAGCTCAAGCAAAAACACTGAAAAACGCCAATTTCCGGAAGTTTCACTGAGAATATTAGTTTCTCCTGCTCAAGAAGCACTAGATCCAATACATGTATATTACAGTAGTCCACTATTAGTGAGTTCACTACAACTATAAAAAATTACATACAATCGAAATATGGCAGCAGAAATTGAGCAAAAATTAATAGTCAGAAACTTTCGCACCAACCTAATACATCACAAGCTCGTCCACATTTGAATTAGGAGGAGAACGAAGTAGTGAATCCGAAATAGATGAGTTTATCGAATGATTAATCTGCCAATAAATGAAATTACGATCAGTGCAACAATTATATTGTAATGTTGTTATTGATTTGCAATTAATAGTAATATCCAAAACTCACAACTCTGAGTTCTAGAAGGGACTCGACATACAAAATTCTGCATATCTTATCAATTGCAATGAGAGGCAGACCGCAAACTTTGATCACCATTTTCGTTGTTAACGATCAACTAGACATAACCGCGATCAGCCCATCATTTCGTATTTGGCTGTAAATTATGATGCATCGGCTACAGTACTCAATGCCGCTCACCGCACACCAAATATCGTTAATTTTCATGGTGGCCCGGCAATAATTGTTTCATGAGGATCATAAAAATCAAGACACTTGTACAATGATTTATGGCAAAGACTAAGCAACTTATGTCGGAGGTGCGGGATAGTTATCACACGTCGAGATCCGGATTGCATATTTCACAGAACAATACTTTCGGCTTTAAATTCTAGATATTCACACTTAAACGTAAAAAAAATCCAAAGGCATCCAAGCAAGGCTTTTTTGCCACCCCCGCGCCAATTCTGCGTTCGGTCTGTCCTGAGGTTATGAGCGACCTATGCGTGAGGCTACCGCCCGTGTGCACGTGGTGGGGGATTTCTGACATATTTCTTAACCCCCGTGGTCTGGGTGGATCTGCAGGCGGTCCAACACATGACCATCGGATTCGCATTCTAGGCACACAACCACTGCGCCACCTTGCCCGCCACTTCTGACTCAGAATCTCTTGAATTAAGAAGTCAATTTTTGAAGGAGGTTAATTCAATAATGTATATCATTGATTTTATGTTCGAATCATTTAGATTCGATTTTTTAGGCTAATTTAAAAAAAAAGAGCTGTGACTTGGACAGGCTGAAGAACTGGAGTGCGAAGTATTTCTGCAATTTTTAACAGATTAAAAACATTTTGCGTTATATAATTTACTCTATGCTAATAGTTGTACTAGTTGTGAGGGAGTACATTACAATTAAACATGATAAGGGCGTCCATGTGTGAATCATGGGGGCAATGTGCTCTAAAAGATCGCATTTATCGAACGATTGACCTGTCAAGGAATACTTTATATTAGTACCATCATGTTATTGAAACTAGTGAAGTTTGTTTTGAGAGTCATAATATTCCTGAAGCACTGCTCTCAGTTCTAAAAGATCCCCAATATTCAAAATTAAACAGATCTTGTCAATTGCAATGATAGTTAGACCTCGATATTCGAGCATCATATACGATGCTATAGAGGAACAATTAAACAGATCCGCAAGTGCAGCATTATTTTGACTGCAAATGCAAAAAAATGCATGCATCTCTGCTCGTATTGATCGAAGTCAGAAATAGTATAACATATACGATTCATTATCATGGATGAAAACCGAATGAATCAGTGGAAATTCAGTAAAAAATAAAGTTAGAAGGGGCTGTGTGTTAATCGTAACTGGATAATCTTGATACAAATCAATCAAAATCCACTTGCTTAATATGAAGTCCTCGAATCGACACGCCGAACAATATTGGTGGAATATTGATTTTGTATGTGCCAATAATACGTTCATCAAAGGGCGCGGCATTGGTACTCACCCTAACATACACTCTCTTACCCACGTGATGGACATACTGAAATTAATATTGTTGATTCGCCATTACAAGAAAATATAATATGAATAAACCTCAGCTCACTGATATATTAGGTTGATGCAAAAGTTTCTCTCTATTTTATTTTTTTAACTTTCTCCAGCCATATTTGCCTGACTTTAATTTCCATTTAGCAGTAGTTGTGGACGTATTGGTACATTACACTCGCTGTATCAAATCATTCCTGGAAAGCTTAGTACGGTGTAAACTAGGGGTATCCCCAACCCGATTTCATCGTTATCGAATATCGTTACCCCATCTGTCAATTATGTATTAATAATGCAAGTTTCGTAATAGAGATTATATCGAATTTAATGTTCCGAACCATTCGATGTTTCCGCCAATGGAAGTTACGACATTTAGTCCCCGATCGTCGTTAACAATATTGTCGGACTCGATTATTTTGCCACGTAATTGCGAAACGGGTTTTGCCCGTTGCTTGTGCGTTCTGTTCGGTTTTATCCCGTTTGTTTACTGTTTGTTTGCTTCTAAAATATATAAAGTTCCGTATTTCACTCTGCCTCGCCATTCGAATGTCAATTAGGGCTGGGAATCGGTTAACTCGGGGTAGTTTTCCGCATTTCGTGTCCGGCGTCTCTTCTTGAAGATTCTCTCTTTCTCTCTCTATATTTTCCTTTCACATTTCTTGTTCTTGCACTCTCTTCTTCAACTTGGTCTTTTATTTTATTGTCGTCTGTCTTTAGGTTCCTTCTGGAACTGAGCGTATCGTAACTGTGTGTCTCAAGTGAGCACATCAGTTGTAGGTTCCGTGTGGAACTGAGCGTTGTTGTAACTGTGTGTCTCGAGTGAGCACATCAGTTGTAGGTTCCGTGTGGAACTGAGCGTTGTAGCGGTGTGCCTCATCCTTGTTTTTCCTGGCTACTTGTGAGTCGGGTGCGTATAGGAGAGAGAGCACAATCGTTCAACGGGAATAAATAATTAAAATGTCAAAATCTCAAAATTTTGCATTTTTTTGTGTACTTTGTTGAACCCTACCATTTGAACGCACGCTAATAATTGATTTTGCCCATCTGAAGAGTGATACTACTCAAGTTGCTCTTCATGAATATTAGGAAATATCAAACCTTCAATAGGCGTTGAAAGCTGAGAATTATCAAAATTGCTGATTTCCCTGTTCAAATTTCTTAATTTTGTTGTATCAAGCAGCTATGCACGTGCAGTCCTCTCCAGTTTAAGGGTAATATTAATACTGACGAGCACTTCATTGTCCACAACAGTATGGTTAGCTGAGCCAACGGCTAAACATTCGGGGCTATGAAATGTAATTCTGCAGAAATTTATCTCGCGGAATTATCTAATTAGACGCTCATCTCAACTTGGCATGACGGCACACTGATATTGAATTACATTCATGAGCATCCCCAGTCATCATACTTTACACTGGTACAATACAATACAATACAATATTTATCAGTTATCGCTTTCTGGGCGCAGATCAAGATGTGGGGTCAGAAAAGGTCGTTCTTCTCATTTCAAGATGGTCATTTGCGGTGTGCTTGCGAGAGGATGTTGGATTGCATTGCATAGATAGAATCTCACTATAGGTCGTAAACGAAGCCTTGCGTGTTCTAGAATCTTCTCTGCACGAATCCGCCAGACTCGATGATCAATCTTTCAACGAGATGAACGAGTCTAGATTCTGAAGGACCAAACATCTTAGTAGGTCATACCCATCACACGGTGACCAATCCGGCTTGGATGGGGATTCTCTTTTCTTGATGAGTCGAAGGCGGAAGCGAGGGGTATTAGGGGAATCCAATCCAAATCAGAGAGAAAAGGTAGAGGGACCGCTCGCGACGACTAACAAGGAATGGAATGATTTACACTGGTATGTATGATTAACCCCCACCTCTTTTCCCCATTTTGCAATAACATTATAAAAAATTAGTTTGAAAATCAATTTTGCGAAATTGGACGGATTGCTGTATCGACGCTGCTAATTCTCGAGAACTGGGATACGGCTCGTTATAAAGAGTATTCATGTACCCTTTTATTGCACAAGACTGTAAGAGAATTGATCTACCTAGGATGTCAGGGGAAGCAAAAAGGTAAATTTCTAAAAAAAGGGAGAAACTTTTGCATCAACCTGATATGTCTACGTATAGCCGTATAACCTATTAAATCAATCACCTCAATTAATTTCTCAAAGGAGTCCGATGCAATTAATGGTTTTCTTCCAGCTGAGAAATCCAGATCGTCGCACTTCAAGCTGATAATCTTTTGGATAAGCAGGTTGATTTTCGGATACGGCTCACGATATTCCCTCACAGTAACACGCAAATTACGCGCGATATTTGCGAATTGCAAGATGTACTTTCTCGAGTCTAAATACTTACAAAAATTTAAACACTGAAACATTCAGCCTACGTTCACTAAGCCCTTGAGTGCTGACAGCAATTGTGTCTGGTCTTATCCGATTGGCCAATCGTACCATTGGTATACTGAATAAGCTAGAATATTTTGTGTTTGGGCACTTCTTGGATATTTGGCCCACCCCAAATATCATTTCTCATCCCCTCTTCATCACAAATTGGTTTTGTGACTTATTTTTAGATATTTAGATCGGCCAATTATCCAAGAATTGCCGACATATGTATGTGTAGCAACTAACAAATCGGCAGTCTCGTCCACGTCGACGCTGAATGTATCAACGTGCTTCCCTTCAAGAATCTCCGAGCACTTCTCAGCCACCTTCGGCTCTGTGAGATTGAGATAATGGATTTTAGTGTCTCGAAGAAAAGGTTGAAGATATTCAAGGATAGACAACTGTTGGATAACTGATACTGGCGATGCTTGTAAGCTCTAAACTATGATTGTTTTTATTATTCTTAAATGAATACTTACGGAAAAAGCGCGAAAATTATGCTCGAATATGCCGAGATTATTAAGGAGAATTAAAAACAATAATCTCGACATGAATCCGGATTGGCGATGGAAATGAAGAGAGAAGTGATCCTGTTATGGTTAATTGATTTTCTTTAACTGAATTCACGCTGTAGTATTCGAATATTTGATTGTTTTTAGCTGACAAATTTCGTTAATTACCTTCACAATTACAAGACTATCCACATGCAAATCGGAATGAGAACGTAGTAACGAATCCGAAACCATTGACTTTGTCGAACAATTAACCTGAAAAAAATATCTCTCTCGAAACTACAAATAATTTTACAACTTACAACTCTCAATTTGACAATAGTTCTGTTAGCCGACATTCCGCAGATTTTGTCAATAGAGTTGTGAGGAAGACTCCGAAATTAGATCGCCATTTCAGCAGTGAACAATAATATAGCACATGGAACTTCGATCTGTACATTCTTTCCTAATTAGCGCGAAATAATGACGCATCGGATACAGTACCCACAACACCGCACACTCCTTACTCGTGAAGCCCCTCTTCTTTTGGCATATGCCCCGTATATGCATATGAGAGACTATCTGAGCGGATTCACATACACCCGTACAACAAAAAATACAATTCCCTGAAAAATTGTCCCCAGGGTTAATCTGTCATGTAGAGAAAGAAAATCAACCTTAGAAAGCCGTATCTGTGACCCCTCATTCTCAGTATTGCGCCGAAGTGGGCGGTCGGATTTTGAATTTTTTTTTGGAGCTTCCAAATTCCATAACCAGATAGTGTCTCGACGAGATAAGCATTTTTCCTCTTCGAAGTGAAGGGCTAGCTCATCTGTGAAAAAAGTTATGGTCGTTCGAATTTTTAAAATTGTTGCCCTGTAAAATTTTATTCCATAGCGGGCAAAATAAACAATTTCATTAGATTCCTCATGCAAAAGTACCCCAGTGTACCAAATTTGAAAGAAAAACTCTTCATGGCATTCAGTCAAATGGTCGACCGAAGACCTCGGATTTGAACGATTTCGAACGAAAAAATCGATTTTTTGGAGAAATCTTTGTTAGATGGACTTCTTGTTTTGAGATATCGAGTTTTTCGGCCTCGGAAATGGAAAATTTTTTCCAAAAATCCCAAAATTCGGAGAATTTGAGATCGAAAAACTCGATATCCCAGAATTTTACGAGAAAAGATTTTCTGGTGTGTTTTCACTCGTAGAATCCGAATTTCCACACCACAGTTCACAAGAAGTCCATCTAGCAAAGATTTCTCCAAAAAATCGATTTTTTCGTTCGAAATCGTTCAAGTCCGAGGTCTTCGGTCGACTATTTGACTGATTGCCATGACGACTTTTTCTTTCAAGTTTGGTACACTGGGGATACTTTTGCATGAGGAATCTAATGAAATTGTTTATTTTGCCCGCTATGGAATACAATTTTTCAGGGCAACAATTTTAAAAATTCGAACGATCATAACTTTTTTCACAGATGAACTAGCCCTTCACTTCGAACAGGAAAAATGCTTATCTCGTCGAGATCTTTCAGAATCACTATCTGGTTATGGAGTTTGGAAGCTCCAAAAAAATTTCAAAATCCGACCGCCCACTTCTGCGCAAGACAGAGAATGAGGGGTAACAGACCTGTATTGAATTTTGACTCTCATATCCACACTGTTTGTTATAAGGCATCATCATTAGTTTATTTACTCTTCCGTAGTATCAGCTGCACTATCGTCGCCCCATATATATCAGCGTTCAAATCCTTCATTCTTCCCATACTAGAATATGCCTCTACCGTCTGGTCTATTCTCCTCATCTGGTCGTATTCACAAATTAGAAAAAGTCCAACATCTTTTTAGTAGACTATTATCACAAGTATCACGAGTCAGTGGAGGTGTGCGGGAACATTTTCGAAAAAGTAGTTCCGGTTTTGACTCAAATTATAGTGGAAAAATATCATAGATGTAAGATTTCGAAAAATATAGGTCATTGGTCCCAGAGCCGGCTTTTAGGAATTTTCCGGTTTTGCTTCCGGCTACGCAGTATCTCAGCTCCCAGAACAGCTAGAGTGTTGGGGTTGGTCTCAAAATGTGCGGAAAATTATTTCAAGAAACTTTCATGTTCAGAGTAAAACGATTGGACAACAAATAAAATTCAGTAAAATTCAGCCGAACGAAAAACCAATATTTGCACCGAAATTAAAATATTCTTGCTATCCTGCAGATGAGTGATACAGATTTTTAATGCACATTATGAAACAAGAAGTGTATGTGCATGATATAAAAATATAAAAACAAAAATCGATCTGCCTTCAACTTGGCAATTTTCGATCAAAGTCGCGATTGTGAGATGGCAGAATTTTAAGAAAATAATAACTATCACATTATCCAATTAAATATGCCATATTCGGCAATATTTGACGTTTCGTGATTGGATTAATCACATAACGTTGAAAAAATGAGAAATTTCCTCATTTAGAAAATTTCGATTTTTCACCCTCCTAATATGCGAAGTTTGAAAATATGCAACTCAGGATTTCGTTTCTCTGGGGACAAATTAATTTAGGAAATAATAGGAGTGACCGAGTTGTGTAAAATATTTCAGTATTGGCTTACCAGATCTATCCTCGCCATTTTCAGATGTGCTCCAACTTGCTTGTCTAGAGGGGGCGATTGTAAAGATAATTTGATTTTGACTGAACTTGAATCGTGACTTATTTTGCTTACCAAAAATTACTTTATGAGAAATAAAAGAAAAATACACTTTCAAAACAAACGTTTTGGACTTTTTTGAGAAATCTACATTTTTCGAGCTGTGGAATTTTCCATGTTCGATTAGTTGCGAAAATTGCGACTATTTCAATATTATTTGACAATTCACCTCATATAACGATTTTTGGATGCAAGTAGAAGCCATCGTACAAGTAAATTCAGTCAAAATCAAATTATCTTTCCAATCGCCCCCTCTGGACTAGCAAGTTTGAGCACATCTGAAAATGGCAAGGATAGTTCTGGTAAGCCAATAGTGAAATATTTTACACAACTCGGTCACTACTATTATTTCCTCTGTGAATTCGTCCCCAGAGAAACGAAATCCCGAGTTGCATATTTTCAAACTTTGCATATTAGGAGGGTGAAAAATCGAAATTTTCTAAATGAGGAAATTTCTCATTTTTTCAACGTTATGTGATTAATCCAATCACGAAACGTCAAATACAGCCGAATATGGCATATTTAATTGGATAATGTGATAGTTATTATTTTCTTAAAATTCTGCCATCACACAATCGCGACTTTGATCGAAAATTGCCAAGTTGAAGGCAGATCGATTTTTGTTTTTATATTTTGATATCATGCACATACACTTCTTGTTTCATAATGTGCATTAAAAATCTGTATCACTCATCTGCAGGATAGCAAGAATATTTTAATTTCGGTGCAAATATTGGTTTTTCGTTCGGCTGAATTTTATTTGTTGTCCAATCGTTTTCCTCTGAACATGAAAGTTTCTTGAAATAATTTTCCGCACATTTTGAGGCCAACCCCAACACTCTAGCTGTTCTGGGAGCTGAGATACTGCGTAGCCGGGAGCAAAACCGGAAAATTCCTAAAAGCCGGCTCTGGGACCAATGGCCTATATTTTTCGAAATCTTACATCTATGATATCCTTCCACTACAATATGAGTCAAAACCGAAATAACTTTTTCGAAAATGTTCCCGAGGAGGTGATATTTCGTCCACTGACTCGTGATATACGTGTTATATTATCGTTGCTCCCGAACTGATCTGTCTTTCCCCCCTTATTCTGATCGTTTAGCCCTTTACTCTCTACATTCTCTTTATGCTCGCCGTATTGTCATTGACATTTTTGCCAACAATGTTGAGTTGCATGTTAGTAATTTCTACACGTATAGGACTATTAGCAGACGTCATAGTGCCTTCGTTCTCCACATTCCCGCTTTCCGTAAGGAAAATTTGAAAGCATCGTTTGCACATAGAACAGCCAGACTCCTAAATAAGCTCCACTTAATTTGTAATCCTCTGTTGTCGGTAGAGACTGTTAAGATTCATTTGCTAAATCGCCCAAATCTTCTATGTACTCTAAGAATAGAAATCAGAAATCCCGCTCACGAGGCTCCCTCCCCTCGACACTATCCTCTCTTGTGCGACAAGATTTGGAAGATCGACCCCCCCTCCCTCCTTCTCCCTCCCCCACTTTCACGCACATTCTGCACCTGCCGACGCACCCGAGCGGTGTTCGATAAATAAATAAATAACAGATACGGCTTTCTAAGGTCGATTTTCTTTCTCTACATGAAAAATTAACCCTGGGGACTATTTTTCAGGGAATTTTATTTTTTGCTGTACGGGTCATGTGTGAAATTGCTCGATTCTCTCAGATAGTCTCTCATATATTATGCTTCAAGAAGACGGAAATTGGGTGAGATAATGCAGTTATAGCGAGTTAGAATGATTATTTAGGCGGAGGGTAGAGGATGGGCTCGTCTCCATTGCCCAATGGCAATTTCCAGACGGGTTCTCCCGCATCGGGTCGTGGATTGTACACTTCGACAGTGAATACGATACTTACATTCATGCCTTTGAAGACATGGCCGGTGAAACTGAAAATTATATTTTTTTTTATACTAATTGTAGAAGAGATTCACTGATCAGAGATTTACTGCATTGTAAAAGATGCATACTTGATGATGCCGTTTACAGTTAGTCTTAGTCATCATTATTTCAAACTCATTTCCTCACCCTAGAACGTTGCTCTTTGTCACAAATTCTTCTCCTTGGCGATTGCCGCAACAGAACCTTAACTACAATTGTGAGGGAATATCAAAAATACATAAAGAGTAAATCAAACGCAATGCGTGGGGGGGGTGACAAAAGCCCAACCGACAAAAGCCCAACGGATCACCATTCCCTGGATATTTGAGATTACATCCTGGGAGTTGTTTCATTGTTACTGGTATGTGCTACACTACATCACTCTGATTAGATCCTCTAGCTAGGCGATCTTGAGTTTCACTCAATATCCACGTATAGGGGTTCATGGTCCAAATTTGAGAAATTCATCGGAAAATCATGGTTAGATAAACACCAAATACCGTAACAAATCTACGCCAATGTTACTGGGATACAGTACTTTCTGGGGTATTGTATTATCGGTTCATGGTCTAAACATTAAAATTAATGTAAAAAATCTTGGTTAGATAAGCACCAAATACAGTAACAAATTGATACCCATATTACTTGGACAGAGTAGTTTATGGTGTACTAGAATATCGATTGGTTGCGGTATTTGGTGCTTATCTAACCATGATGTTCTGATGAAATTCTCAAATTTGGACCATGAACCCCTATACGGTGATTGAGAGTTAAATTCAAGACCGAATTGTTAGACGAATTGTTAGATATGTGAAAGACGATTGTAATTAAAATGTTCCCACCATTTGCCTCCTATAGTCAGTTCTCCGTCGTCTCTGTCCACAAACTCGAAGGCGCCATAAAAGCACTTATTACGGCACAACTTGTCCGTCATATTGCCTTGGGGCAAGTTAAGAGAGACAATTTTGACGAGAATCTTCGTGCCATAGGGAGCCTGCCATTCAAATGCCGACTTGATATATCATAATAAAGAATTGCCATACCAAGAAAGCTTTTGGAGCGATCTTGTTCAGTTCTTTGCGGAATGTGATGTTGGTAAGCACTTTCCTCTGGTCATAGTAATAATCGTAATAGCCCTTCAAATTAAATATATGTTAAGAAAATTAATATGGTAACTAACAACTGGTTGGATATAGTCTGCATTGAGGAACTCGCAGCGATATCCCCATGAATAGTCGGGACAAACACATCTGAAAGTCGCACTCTTTACTAGTTGTTTTTCTTGCACAGCATTCGGGAACTTCCTTCAACTTAAAAAGCTACATTACTAAAAAAACTATCTTACTTCCCGCAGATTCTCGGATGGGGATAACCTCCATTTTCGCAGATGATTGAAGGGCAATTATCTGAATTGGAAAACATATGGACGGTTATTGTTTTTTTTAAGAATGAGTATCGGCAACCGCGCGCGATTAAAAAAAGATAATACTACTCTCGCTTGTTGCTCTCGCTCTATCCCTCGTCCCCTAAGCTACTTACCGTGATGGTTCAGTTCACATCACATATGAGGACTTGAAATTCAATGGAAATTAAAGAGTCTAATTTTTAGTTTTACAACCTTTAACCAAGACTTTGCCCACACTCTACTCTACTCATTGCGCTTCAGTTAATCCTAAATTTCTAAGCTCACCACCTTGTAGAGCGTGTTAATAATCTTGCAGTCGGAAAATGGTATCCTAACTGCCTGAAGAAATGTTTGGTTTTGAAGATGACTAATCCCTACTAACCTGTCCCATATTCGCAATATACTCGTAATATTTCGCTGAAAAGGTAACGATAATTTTCCAATAAGAGAACCCTAATGGGGACTATTATTATTATATGGAAATTCTGGAATTGCATTGAGTGAGTCGTTGAGTAACACATTGAATCTTCATAGGATTTAATCGACTGATCAAAGTGACCATTGATGTGATGAATGTTTATGATAAAAAAATTCCAATCTATACATTAACTCGCAAATTTTACGTTTGTCTTTCGCCCAAAAATATATGATAATCTTTTTTTACTATACAGAAACATTAATATACACAGCTCATTGATGTCCGCATGAACATCAACATCGATTGAAAAGACCGTCGTATTTTTAAAGAATGGTTGCAGGAATTCCAGAACTGCCTTTTGCTCAATTCGTGAGATATCTGCCTCGATTACCTCAATGTTTTGCTATAAAAAACCATTCAATGAAAAAAAATATTTTAAAATAACAAATGAACTTGTTGAGTCCTGTGAGGCAAGTGTCGGTGTTTGAATTTCGTATTTTTCATATTTTTCAAGATAATTGAAAAGAAGATCTTGGATTCAACGGCATCGTTGAATTCCATAGCGAAATTTCCCTTAAAAGTACACTCAGGCGAATAGACGTTTTTTCATGTTCTCGAGTTACATGCGAGAAATTTCACGCAGCATATTTTGGTGAAGTCATCCTAGTAATTCGGTAAAAATTGGCATACCTCGCGTATCTTAAGATCGTACACGTCTAATTAAGGTTTTGAGCATATCTGTGACGTAGTTACGATGCTTTGAGCCATGCTATTGACCTGTGAATTTAACAGACAAACAAAATTTAAAAAAATAAGGATCGAGAAATTCTGTTGAAAAATTAAATTCACCTTACGCATTTTAAGCAGAGACTTATCATCCAATACTCCACAGATTATATCAAATCCGTTTAAGCTAAGAGTCACAAACGCAATCGCCATTATGTCCCTCACGAAGAGAAAATAAGCGAGAAGAATTGTGTACTTTACTTAATAGGGGTCATGTAATAACGCATCGACCACAGTACTCGACACAACACACACTGCGCGCCTCACCGATTATGTTCTTTAGAAAATTTTAGGGTTAAACACGAGAAACGCGCCTGTGCAGTTCCGAGAATAGTTATCAATATTGATAAACATCAATGAATGGTTCTTATGGCGCGGCTGGTTGCGCGCCAGCTTTGCATTTTGCAGGTCATAGGTTCGAGCTCTGGCTACGGCAAGTGTATTTTGCGGACTTTTATAACCCATTTCAGTTTGTTTCGCGATCGTATCCTCTTCAAATTGCTTATTATTTGATTACGTATACAATTCACACCGCTGGATAACTTGACAGAATATCTTGCACTGGTGACAAAAGGAATGGCCAATATCATGGTATATCAGCACCCAGCGGCGCCACGAGACTCATTGACTCATATGGTTCTCGATAATGATCACTATCAGGGCTGGGACAGACAATTATTTTGTTTTGAAAACATAAAAATACATTTCTGCTCCAAAAAACGCAGAAAAAAACCAGAAAATTTTAGAAAAATTTGCTGAAAATAGATAAACGTTTAATATTGGCTGTTATTCCCATTATATTCACACGAATAACGAGAGACGTCATTTATCAAATGAGTTGGGCCGCAGAAAAAGCAATGGAATAATAACTTTTCGAAAGTTTAGTTTTCGAGAGAGACATTTCACATATATAATTATTGAAGTTAGCGAAACTGTTCCGAGTCCATGTGTTTTATTTCGATTATTCTTTGACCATTTTGGTGATGATGGGGCGCGACCTTAACAGTGTACTCTCTAATTTGAATGTTTGTCGGTTCTGCGTCAATCCTGACACGAAACTTGATACTTTTACCGATACGATGGAACAACTGAAAACTTTTTGTTACCGGTTGACATTTTTTTCTTATTTTGACACATTTGTAATAGATATATCACAGGTATCACGAGTCAGTGAAGGTATGCGGGAACAATTTCCAACTTTTATTTTTTGTTTTACTTTATATTATGGTGGTAGCATACACTAGAGCCAAATTCCCGAAAAATCTAGGTCACAGGTCCCAGATCCGGCTTTAGGAATTTTCCGGTTTCACACCCGGCTCTACCGTATTTTAGCTCCAAGTTGGGCTACAGACGTGGGATTGGGCTCAAAATAAGCAGAAAAAATGAGATGAACAACTTTTCTGTTAAGTGCGAAGCTGTGGGACTGCAAGTTCAGAAACTAGGAACGAAAAACTGAAAATTCCAGTATAAATAAAATCATACTACCTCGGTGAGTGACAAACACAGTGAATTTTATTGCAGATAATGGAAGTTTAACTTCATATTTTGACTAAATTTTAAACGGTGCTTGCTATTTTCGAGCACTAAAAATCATTTTGAGAGTAGATTAGGTGAAATATGGTATAATTGAGGCCATTTTCAAGATTTTCCAAAAATTCAAAATTCAAAAAGTGCAAAACTTTCATGCATTTTTAAATTCGCAGTATATTGACATTGTCAATGTTTTCTATCTCAACTGCTTTCAAAATGATTTTTAGTGCTCGAAAATAGCAAGCACCTTTTAAAATTTAGTCAAAATATATTTTTGTTGAAATACGACCATCGCGAAATTGCAAGTTCGAGTACATAAATAAAGGGAATGGAACAGGCTGGAGAGCCCACAATGGTAAATTGTACTCATGTCAGTCACTACTACTGATTGCACTCCGAGTTCAATTTCAGAGCTGTGTAAATTATGAGCTGAATGCTCACGAACTTGGCATTTTAGGCGGGTCGGAAATCGATTTTTTTGAAGTGTTAAAAAGTAATGCTCTTTCAACGTCATCTAACTTCTTTGGTCGAGAAATGTTAGAAATTGATTGAACTGATCGATTGAAATGATAAATCTGCGAGATGAGAATTTTTCAAAACTTGACACCTCATTTTTTCGACCTTCTGACCAAATTTGCGAAAAAAGTCCCCCCTAAAATTTCCAATTACTATTTTTCCTATATGCGTATGAAGTTAAACTTCCATTATCTGCAATAAAATTCACTGTGTTTGTCACTCACCGAGGTAGTATGATTTTATTTATACTGTAATTTTCAGTTTTTCGTTCCTAGTTTCTGAACTTGCGGTCCCACAGCTTCGCACTTAACAGAAAAGTTGTTCATCTCATTTTTCTGCTTATTTTGAGCCCAATCCCACGTCTGTAGCCCAACTTGGAGCTAAAATACGGTAGAGCCGGGTGTGAAACCGGAAAATTCCTAAAAGCCGGATCTGGGACCTGTGACCTAGATTTTTCGGGAAGTTGGCTCTAGTGTATGCTACCACCATAATATAAAGTAAAACAAGAAATAAAAGTTGGAAATTGTTCCCGGGGTGTGGTTTTTTCCTCCGCTGACTCATGATACATGTGATATGATAGTTCACCTGAACATATTCTTGAGCTTCAGTTAGTGAAATTTGCGAATAAGGAACAGCCACCAAGGACAATTTCTTGCACTTTCGCATCATTATGCCAGTAATAAGCCCATTCAGTGTTGGTGTAGACTCAGAGGGAATGTGCTTATGCAGATTAATGTGCATAACATTAGCGATGTTCGCGAATTTCATTATGATTCCTGATATATCTGTAAGAACATCAAATATTAGCTCGATTGGTGATACGATGTTACCTTCATCCATTTCTAAAACACTGCATGATATACAATTCGGACGCCAATGCTCAACTAAGCTACTCCACGAATCACTGAAACTGTCATAGTTATTATACCTGCCATAATCACTAAAATTGTCTTATCATCAATTTGTAACTTACATTTTTTGGTCCCGTTCCATAACAACTCGTACGCGATCGATTTGCTTGCCTATGAGAATTTGCATGCAGAATGAGTGCAACTCCGGATATGTGGAAACAGATAGATCACAAAACGTCGTATTCAGAATGAAGGGTTACAGATGAGCTTGAACCATTTGCAGCTCCTCCGCTGATACAGATTTTGCTATGCCCTGTGCATCTATTATTGTACTGTTTTTCTTCTTATGATTTCACAATACCTTGTTATAACGCGAATATGTGAATTTTGGATATTTGAGAATGTTGAATACACTGAGAATAGAACAGTTGTGACGTCATCGTCGAAACGAAATTCAAACCAATTCTGCAAAGGCGTGCGAAGATTTTAATTGCGTTAATATTTAACAATATTGCAGAAGATGATTCAAATAGCGTATGTCAGTACCTTGACCAAGATGAACTTTTTGACTTTTGTTTCGGGAGGTTGCCGCAGAAGTGATTCAGTGACGATTGTTTCCGCAGCTCTGTCGACCTGCCATTGAACGATTCTTTGTAATGATAGGCAAATGTTGAAGTGATAAAATTAATTATGACCAAATGAAAACATACATCACAATTGTCAATGCCTTCGACACGCCCAAATCACAAAGATAATTCAACATTTTGATATTGTTGAAACTTCGAATCCGAGGATTTGGCTATTTGTCTTAGCAAAATATTTCATAAAACATGAAGACTGACTAGTCGTAGTTGCAGAAGTGACGAATAATCCAGTAAAACGCAAATCTTGTCGATCCCTCGGGGAGGAAGAGAACGAAAAGCGATAACCATAGCTACCATCAATGAGAGAAGAAATTAGACTCGAATTATGTAGATAATTTTCGAGACAAAGCGGCTGCTACAACAATCTCATCATCATACTATGCACGGCTTACCCCCAGGCTAGCCTTGAGCTATTTTGAGATAGTTTCATTGCTCACCCAATAATAATTCGTCGTTCGAAGCTTCAGAAGGAACTTATCAATCGACTCGCGAGTCGATTTGTTATTTTTACTCGCGAGCAACATACCATTCCGCAAAAAATCTCTTTGCAGACAGCTATTCACTTCGGTTGGAGATAACCAGACCAAAACGCAACCTTGGGGGGCGGACAAAACCTAACGGGACAAAAGCTCAAAATATCACATCTTGCAGGAGATACGACTTAACAACTTAGGAGTTGTTCTATTGTTACCAGTATCCCCTACTACACCACACTACTTAGCTCCTTTTGCTAGGCTACCATGAGTTTCACTCCATATCCATGAATAGGTTCATGGTCCAAAATTGAAAATTTGAGTAGAAAATCATGGGTATATAAGCACTAAATACCGCAACCAATCGATAGGCTATTACCCCAGTTACTACTCTATCCCAGTACCATAGGTGTCGATTTGTCACGATATTTGGTGCGTATCTATCCTTGATTTTCCACTCAAATTCCCAATTTTGTACCATAAACCATTCATGGATATGGAGAAAAACTCATGATCGCCTAGCAAAAGGATCTTTAGATAAGGAGTTTAGAAACAGAGTGGTCTTGTAGAGGGCATACTGATAAAAGTACAACAAGTCCTAAGTTGTTAAGTCGTATCGCCTGCGAGATGTGATCTTTTGAGCTTTTGTCCGTTTAGGTTTTATCCCCAACCTTAGATTCGAGTACATACTCACTGTCCCGAAAATTTGATGCCGGACAGTTCTAGCTGTGGCAGGCATCCACAAAACCCTCATCCACCTTGAATTGTGCTTCGAAACTTGAAACATTTATGAAGCATATCTCAATCTCCAAGTGCAGGCTGAAACAATTTCCTCTTTCCATGTATAAGTTTTGCATTTGAGCGGGAAGTGTATGGCTTGTGTGCGAATAGTCTGCTCTCTTCGCCCTCTCAAGGGCTCGAACAGCACCATCTGCACCAGTTTTGATAAGATAAGAAGTGGTTTGATGCTGTCTGGGGCAAACCGGTATGTCATTATGATTCCAATGGCATTGTTCCAATTTTTCATTTTTTTCAGAATGAGACCACTTGTGTTCCTACTAATAATTGTTCCATGCATCTTCAGCTTGCACATAATGATGTAAGCGAAACCTTCTAAATTTGTATCATTTATCACATTAGCCTCTGGCAGGTACGTCAGTGTTCCCGGCAAGAGCCACATCAGATTCGCAGAGAAGATCATTGCACTACTGAACAAGCACAATCATACGGTGGTAAGCAGATGTTAGCTTCTCTTCGTCAATCTTGACGTTTCATATCAATTTGAGTTCCGATTTGATCACGAATAGATTCAAATAATTGTAGGACGTGGTCTTAGGAATGATCAATCCACAAGTTTCCATTGTGGGTGATTACGGAGCACGCAAGCTGGTTCAAGTACACTTTGATGGCGAGAGTCCTTGGGTTGCCGGTTAGTGACCAGATCATTCGTCATATTGACGTACCAGATACAATGCACGATTTATCCAAAATACTATTCAAATTATGTTGCTTTCAGCCGCTCATCTGACCGATACCTTCACTGAGATGTCCTGGTGGGACAGAGTGCGGCCGAAGCACAACGAGTTCATGCACGCATCCACGCAACTGTGCGATTGTGAGTTGAAAGTTAAAATAACCGATAACTCCACCATGTGTTCGCAGATTGAAAATTTCCTATTTAATAGGCGACATGTTTGTAAAATGATGACTATGCACGTGATTTTTTTTTTAACTTTTCAAGAATGTACAATGCGTTTTATTTATTTCGTTGAAAATGTCCAAAACATGTCATTGCTCGCAGATACTCTCGACTCTACTAATGTATTCGATCTTCTCTCAACGAACAAGTATGATCTCGCCCTGATCAATGGATATGACTTTTGCCCTTTCGGACTCGCATATCGGCACAAGGTTAGTACTCAGTTGAAGTCATATAGACATAGTAATGCAAACGATCGGTACGCACATTCGTGAATATCACAATATAGTTTTTGTGGTCAAAAAATCACCTGAGAACTTATTGCAAATGCCAGATTTCTCCGGTGGTTAGCTACGTGCCCACACCCGTCTTCACAACTCAGTACTACTACGCGGGTCTTCCGGAGTTACCGTTGTACGAAAGTAGTGAGTATGCAAACAAAAATGTGCAACGCAAACAACGGTTCAAAATAGTCGAAACTCTACTTGTTCGCAAATCGTGTTTGCATACGAAACATGTTCAAAACAAGTAAAATATTTCGAACAACATATGATGCCGTTTGCCTAAGAATCGAGCATCCGAATGTATTCGGCACAGCCAAATAATGTCAATTGTCTCTAAGTTCGTTTTTTTGGGGTAATCGAATGTGCTGAAAACGATGGACACACTCATTTTACCCCCAGAACCCTCTTTGGCTCCAGACGTCGTCACGTCGAAACCACTTGTTTGAGCATATCGCCCCTCCGGAAAGTTCTAAAATAAGGCGAATATGGTTTACGGGGTAGAATTTTATGCTGATTACGCCTGTCCACTTTATTTTTCATAAATTACAAAAATAAATTTTGATTAATCAACTTTTTTATATGTCCAAAGTCGGCTGAGTGACATGGTGTTACATGGTTGGATTCGCCGTGACGAGAGGATTCAGAATCTGCATTTTCGTCCATTTTGCGGCCGCGAAACCGAAAATTGAAAGCTTTTAGTGGACGAATTCTGATGAAAACGACGCTTCCTCTCGCCTTTCCTTCCCCTCCCTCCCCACTGGCAGTTTACGACCCCTTCCCATCCCTCGCGTACCCCTTTTCTCGCCCTGCTCTTGACGTTTCCCCCAGAATTCGCTCACTAAAAGCTTTCAATTTTCGGTCTCGCGGCCGCAAAGTGGACGAAAATGCAGATTCTGAATCCTCTCGTCACGGCGAATCCAACCATATAACTCACTCAGCCGACTTTGGACATATAAAAAAGTTGATTTTTAAAATTTTATTTTTATATTTCGTGAAAAATGAAGTAGACAGGCTTGATCAGCATAAAATTATACCCCGGAAACCATATTCGCCTAATTTTAGAACTTTCCGGTGGGGCGATATGCTCAAAAAAGTGGTTTCGACGTGACAACATCTGGAGCCAATGAGGGCTCGGGGGGCAAAATGAATGTCTCCATCGTTTTCAGCGCATTCGATACCCCCAAAACCCAGACTTTTAGAGAATCGACATATTTTGGATGTACCAAGTCTTGCTCGATTCTTAGGCAAACGCCCTCATATAATAATACGCGTTTCAGCTATATTCGAAGCGAGTCATGCCGATCGTTCTTCTTTTATAATTCGCATTTACGAGACACTGAGGACGTTCAAGGAGCGTTACACGCATACTAGAGCTTACAATGCAATTGTACGTGTTTAGATTTGTAAATGGTCATTCACTCTGAAAACTGTTTCGTTTCCAATATTATGAAGATGAAACTGAATTCTTTGTAGAACTCCAAGTTTCGCGCTCGATACGGCGACAATTTTCCCGATGTGAGGGAGATAGTGATGAACAATTCGCTCGATTTCTCCAATTCGCACCCATTGCTTGAGGAGCCGAGACCGATATCTCTAAGGTATCTGGTTGCCAAGACAATAAGTCTCACATGGTAACTTGTTCAGATTGCGGTACATTGGCGGAATAGCACTTCCTAAACCAAAACCGTTGAGTAAAGTGAGGAATTCATCAAATAGCAATATTATGCAATAGTTTTTAGGAACTGAACACGATGCTTGATCTCGCCGCGAAAGGAAATGTAATCTTCTCGCTAGGCACTCAAGTCAAGCCCCAGGTCATCAGTTCAGAGCTCCAGCGAGTGTTTATCAACACTTTTAAGGTTCGTAATCACACCCATTTCGTATGTAATTAATCTAAATTTCAGTGTTTTCCCGACTACAACTTTCTGTGGAAATTCGATGGGAAAACGCAGACAAACGCATCCAATATATTCAACATGGACTGGATTCCGCAAACAGATTTGCTTTGTGAGTTGATAGCTTGAATCGAATCCACGGATTTGTATTAGCTCCATCTACGTCCATTTTTGATTTTAGACGATTCTCGCGTGGTTGCATTCATCTCTCATATGGGACTCAATTCCTTCATCGAAACTTCTTTCGCTGGTGTACCAGTGGTGGCCATCCCGCTCTTCGCAGATCAAGTGGTACGCTTGACATTACGCTTTAGAATGTTCTCGTAAAAATATTCTATAAATCTTAAGTATGAGTGATTGCAGCACAACGCTCGGCGCGCCAAAGCTCTCGGCACTGGCGAGATCGTGCGAAAATCGCAGATTACCGAGGACAATCTGATTGCAGCACTGGAGAAGGTGCTATTCAATGAAAGGTTCCAGTCAGCAGCTTCTCCCATACGAATTCAATTATGACAGCTATCGCAAACGCTCTAAGGAAATCGCCTCCATGATAGCAGCAATGCCCGATACTCCAGAGCGGATCTTCATCGAGGGCATCGAATTCGCTGCGAAATTCAAAGTGAATCATTTCGAAAATACGTTATCGTAATCCTTGAATTCGCACTCGATTATTTTTACCATATCATCGATGTTGCGGTTCTGGGGCAACTTGAGCGTCGTTACTTTCTCTACGATTAATATTTTTTCTCACTTTCTTTTCAGAATCTTTCGTCGCACTATCGCCTCAAAGGAGCGCACCACAACTTCCTCGTGCAGATTGGATGGGATGTAGCGGCATTCTTCACTGTTTCCTTGATTTTCTTTGTTTATATTACTACGAAAGTATTTATTTTTGTCTTTAGATGTTTCATGACGCTCATGGAGAGAAAGTCCAAGTTAGAATGAATCAGTTTGTTGTGTCTATATGTTCCATATTATCGGTGATCTTTGATGAAGTGCAACATGTGTGCTCGTTGCCGTTTGCAAAGGGCAATAATAAGTGCCGGGTATCAATGATACTCAAACGTATCAATCTGTTCGGCGCGACTTGCCTGAGACGGCATTGAACTGATAAGGGATGGGCATCAAAAGTTCAAACATTTCAGTGAATGAATGATGTGTACACGGTTGATAAATCAATACAAGAATACAAGCATCGCAAATCACCCTCTGGAATTGGGGGGGGGGGGGGCGGATAAGAAGGGTCAAAATATTCGTTATTCATAATTATTCGGAATCGCTCCATTCAACGCATCGTTTATGTCGAGCCTCAGATTCATGATCAATGAAACTAGCACACTATTTCTAGAATCAGTTTATCTTTCCACGAATGAGCCGCATCACATTTTGACATCGGGAGTGCAGTTCTTATCACTCGCTCGAAGTGCCAGCCAACTGACAAGAATGTGCATGTCAGCGTTGTTTCTCGTTTTACAAGTCGCAAACCTCCTCAAATTAGCCACAACTTCTTCCTCCTTCCCTATAATCGCTACACGCGTCGGCCCACTCAAAGGTTTCTCTTTTGCTTCCGAGGACGGCACTGAGGCGCAGATTTTCAAGGTAAGAAAATATTTTCCAAATTTTTTTTTGAATTTTGAATGATTCGAAAACGAGAAATCGCAGAGAGTTCCGTTCGCATCCCCTCCCATTGGCGATTTGCGTTGGAGAAAGCCTCGACCGCCCCAGCCATGGAATACTACGTTGGATTGCACATTGTGAGTTGTATTCCTAGTTCGCGTTATAGATAAACATGCAAAGGGAACGAAACTGATATCGGCCTCATAACAGGTTCTGAGCGATTGCTAATTGTAATTTAAGCACAATCGTATTGTAGATGAAACGAGTGCATTAACCAACACATTTGTAGTTTTGGCACTGCCTGCGCGCAGAGGACTTCCAATGAAGATCCCATCACTGGAATATCAGAGGACTGCTTGCATATCAACATCTACACTAATAGAAAATGCCGAGAGGTTATGTTCACTTTCACACGTTGGAGGGCAAGTACATTCCAGTAATAATTTTTTTCAGATCAATTCGTGCGCAGTGGTATTCGTTGTGCATGGAGGTTCGGGCGTCAAAGGTGGAATACGTTTTACAAGATATTTTAAAATAAAATAAAAAAAAACTTGTAGGATCTTGTAGGATCCCCTTGTAGGATCCCCTGTTCGCTTTGATGACGAAACGCTCGTACGGAACTTTGTCTCGCAAGGTAATCAGATCCTAACTGAGGAATTCGTTGAAATTTAGGTTGTTTTAGCCCCTGGCAAATGCGAAAATTATTCGATAATTCGGGCATAACATCAATCGCATGTGTCTGTTCTCAAAGTAATACAAAATAACGCACTCAAGCAAAAGCTTGGAGTGTATATAAACCGTTTCAAAATGAAATCAATATTTCAGACATTGTCGTTGTCACTACTGCATATCGGCTTGCCGCCTTTGGTGCGATGGATCTGGGAGACGAGAATGCGCTACCCGCGAATCTTGCAATGCACGGTTAGTTCAACGATGAAACCCAGATATTGGAAAGAGTGTACTCACTTGAAGAGCATCGTGGGGGGTGACAAAACAGAAACCTACAAAACAGAAACAAATCACAGCTCCTTCGGGATTCGATGTAGGGACTGGGGAGTTGTTACATTGTTACCAGTATGCGCTCTACTACACCACCCTGCGTATATCCTCTAACTATGTGAACTTGAGTTTCTCTGACAACCGACGTATAGGGCGTATAGGTTCATGGTCCAAAATTGAATATTTGAGTGAAAATTCATGGGTAAATATGCACCAAGTACCGTAACCAATCAATAACCAGATGCGCCAGCAGCTAGTGTATCTTAGTAACATACTTATCGATTGGTTACGGTATCTGGTGTATCTGGTGGTCAGTGAAACTCAAGTTCATATTGGTAGAGGATCTAAACAGGGTGGTGTAGTAGAGCGCATACTGGTAACAATGCAACAACTCCCCAGTCCCTACATCGAATCCCGAAGGAGCTGTGATTTGTTTCTGTTTTGTCACCCCCCCCGCATCGTGTCATCCTTCAGCTATTATTATCACGAATGTGTCCGAAATCAGAATAATTGAATTTATGGTCTTAATTGTAACACGTTGATGTTTCTTGTTAGATATTATCGCATCATTGAACTTCACTCGCAGTGAAATAGACAGATTTGGAGGCAACAAAGACAAGGTACGTTACAATGAATAGTCGGGTTGGAATTTATTTGAACGAATGTCAGATCACTCTTCTTGGGCAATCCCACGGCGGACATGTCGTGCTCATGACAGCTTTCTCGCCGGGAATATCCGAGCCTGGAGGTCAGAATTTGTATTCTTAATATATATTTTTTAAACTTATTACACACTACATTTGTGTTACACAGAGAAAAAAATGCTTGCATAAAACACATCTTCCAGAAAAGCGACCATTCAACAGCGTAATATCAATGAGCGGCAATAGTGGACTTGTTAATGCCGAGCAGACAGTGGAGCGGAGTCATGCAGTAGCGAAGGAACTCGGCGTAAGAGTTCTCGTAATTAGCTCATTTGCACAATGAATCATACTTTCAGTGTGAAGGCTCAGCTCGTGAAATAATGAACTGCATGAGGCGTTTTGATACGGAGTGAGCGACATGTTTAGGTACCTAATTAATGTACAACACAGGGCAATTGTAGCCGCGACTTTCAAGGTTCATGGACCTGATGCGATATCTGGAAAGGTGAGCTCTGGAGGTACTTGTCTCGTTGTATCAATGTAAATTAAGAAAATGCTGAACGTTTGTTCAAATACTATTTGAAAATTTATCTTGCGCAGGGTCCAAAGGGAATAACCTTTGCTGGCGAATTATTTCCGATCCGAAACGAGAGAGAATTTCGCGAAAACAGGGGACCGATTCGGCTGATGATTGGTTCCACTATATTTGAGGTATTAAGATTACAATAAATCATTTCTTTTATTATCCATGTGTAATAGTGTAATTGATAATAAACACGATTAAACTCGATTAAGTATACTGGTGAACAAATAAACTAATGCCTAACATTTTATCCGATAATATTCATAGAATTTTATATTGCGATATTGTAGGTCTTTGGCGAACCAACGGGAGAGGACAGGGTGAATCGAGTGCTGGGGATTGAGAACAGAAAAGAGTGCTTGGAGAAGTATCGGAACGACTTGGGATCGGGAATTTTCGGTAAACACACACAAAGACTAATTTGACATTCAATATCTTGGCTCAGGTTCGAACTATGATGAAGTTTCTCAAGAGATCGTCGTGACATCGAATGTCTATGCCAAGTACATTGCGGAGATTGGCGGAGAGGTAACTTTATGTGATTAAATAAATGTTTATAGTTTTTTTGACATTTTTCAATTTAAAAAAACAATAAGAAATTAAGAAAACAAGAAACAAATATGTTTCTTAGGCTTACCTCTACGAGTACGATAATCCCGTGCATGGACTTCATACGCAAGATGCCGATCTCGTATTAGGACTGCACGAATACGAAAAGGTTTTGTATATCTCGTAACTCGTAACATTTATTTATTTCGGCTTCAGAACGAAGACGAGGTGTGGCTCAGTCGCGCATATCCACGATATTTCGCGAACTTCATTAACGGCAAACGACCAGCATACGGTAGTTTCAAACTGGAAACTTACAAAATAATAACATCGCAGATTGGTCCCCCGTGAACCCCCAGTTGATGAACTACTACTCGATAAACCGAAACCGCTCGGATAATGTGTATCCGCACATGGAAAACGGTAAAACTATAAATGTAAAAGAAGCTGTATAATCTCGATTGCAGGGTATCAGAAGAGTATCATCAAGTATTTTGATAGCCTAGCGGAATTTGATACAAAATTATCGTCCATCAAAACGAAAGTATTTCATTTTGACTGTTTTTGGAAAGATTCGATAACCTTGAGGTTATGAACACACCTGCGCAATACAAATCCACGAATACGACAGAAAACGTCCAAGACTTTTCTGAATCGATAATTGTAGTCGATGTTATCATTGCAATAGGCATCATTGCGATCATTCTTTATGTTATATGTTACATATTAAATTGGTCCATCTTGCTTTGCTGTTGTATTTCTAGGCGGAATCAAGAATATGAGAACGAGCCCCTTCTTGCGTATAAATCGTATTGAAGTGTCGTGAGCGTATTGAAGTGTCGTGTATACCGTTTAAAAGAATATTGTATTTGACAATGCAGCTGATTCAACACAAGCCGAGTTTATCAATGGTCTTGGCGCGATTTAATCAGTTGTCAAACGAGTTCGATATCTGATGATTTTTCAGTAACAGATCATTTGATTGTTGGCGATAGAGATCCATTGCCCAGACGCGTTCCTGTCACAGAGCTGAGCGCACAGTGTTATTATCACTCCGAGAGAGCACAAGCGGACGAGTATGCGCGTGTTTTAGTTTTGATATTTCACGAGCTCGAAAAAAGTGCATATGAAGTATTTTTTATGTCCATAAAGACTTTAAAGTGTATTTACTGATATTCTTAAATCATATTTAGGATGAGAACGAAATGTGGTTCAGTCGCGCCTTTCCGATATATTTTGCTAACTTCGTCAATGGAAAAGACTGGCGGATGGTTGTTTGCTCCATTATCTCATCAAACTCAAATAAGCTTTAACAGATTGGTCCCCCCCCCCCGTGAAATCCAGCTTATACATGAACTATTATTCAATAAATATAAGTCGCTTGGATAATATCTGCCCTAGAATGAGAGAGGTTAATGACCACAATTGTTCAGATTTATTTATATTATTTGAATATTAACTTATGTTCAGGGTATCACAAGAAGGTCATCCAGTACTATGAGAATCTCTATGAGAGTCTGAAATAGACATGCACGGGGTGATACACATTTTTCTTCTGAATCATGTTTAAAATACGTATTCATATTTAGTTACGTGATTGATGTGTTAGAAGCATCAGTGTCTAGCGAGACCCCTTATCACTCGCTTTCAATGCTTACGCGCAGATAAACATGCGCCTCTCGACGCTATTTCTCTCCGCTTTAGCGGCCAGTTTCATTCAACGTTCCTTAACTTCTTCAAATTTCCCTATAATTTCCACTAGTTACGGCCAACTCAGAGGCTTTTCGTTAACTGCCGATGATGGTACCGAGGCGGAGATTTTCAAGGTAAAATGCTCATTGTAATGTGGGTCATTTTCATTGCAAACCTTATCACGCCGATCAGGCCATTGCGCGAGTTCATACTTGAAGAGAGACAGTTATAGGAAAAAATTTTCCAATTTTTTTTGAAATAAAGTTATTCATTTTTTTGTACTGATAGGAAAAAATTCGCAGAGGATCCCGTTCGCCGCACCTCCGATTGGTAATTTGCGATGGAGGAAACCTCGACCGCCCCAGCCATGGAATACTACGCTCGATAACACAATTTATGTGATCTCTCTAGCTCATTGACTAGTGTTTTGCACGTAACATATGACACAGGTATCACGAGTGAACGGATGTGCGCGGGAACAATTTCCAACTTTTATTTTTTGTTTCGGTTCGTATTTTTGTGGTAGCATACACTTGAGTCAACTGCTCGAAAAATTTAGGTCACAGGACCCAGAACCGTCATTTAGGAATTTTCCGGTTTTGCATCCGGCTATACTGTATTTCAGCTCACAGATGTGCTACCGAGATGGCGCGGGGCACAAAATGCGTGAAAAAATCTGACGAATAACTTTTATGTTGAAAGTGAAACCGTAGGACTTCAACTTCGGAAAACATACAAGTACAAAAAAAAAACATACGAGTACAAAAAAAATCAGACCGGCTCGGAGGGAAACCAAACAGTGAATTTTATCGTACATTATGGAAGATTAAGTCCATACACGTATAGATAAAAATTGTACTTAGCATTTTTAGGGTGGCCTACGGCCGCAGTATAGCTCCGAATGTCGAAAATATGGGAAGTCAAATTTTGAAAAATTCACATTTCGCAGCTTTATGATTTTAATCGATCAGTTCAATCACTTTTGTACTTTTCTCGATCGAAGAACTCAGATGAAGCTGAAAGAGCACGAAATTTTCTCACTTCAAAAATTTCGATTTTCAAACATCCTCATTTGCTAAATTTGTGCCCATCCAACTAAGGGCGACACCATCTCTGGAAATAAACTCAAATAGTTATCAATAGTAGTGGCCATCATGAGTACATTCTGTCATTATTGGCTCTCCAGCCGATTCCATTCCCTTGATTTGAATGCTCAAACTTTCCCGAACGAGTGTTCGAAATTTAAGATAATTGTATTTATACAACATTTTGAGGAATCCCGGCTCTCTTCAATCATTAAAAATCATTTTATGATCTACAGTTATAGAAAAATTTGGAATTGTGGCCTTTTTCAAGACTGTTCAAAAATTCAAAATTTCGAGGTTCAAAAATTTCAATTTTTTTGAACGAACACTATCTAGTCAATATCAGTGTTTTCTATCCCACCTGGGCTCAAAATGATTTTTAGTGATTGAAAATAGCCGGGATTCCTCAAAATGTAGTATAAATTCAATTATCTTTAATTTCGAACACTCGTTCGGGCAAGTTTGAGCATTCAAATCAAGGAAAATCTAATCGGCTGGAGAGCCAATAATGACAGAAAGTACTCATGATGGCCACTACTATTGATAACTATTTGAGTTCATTTCCAGAGATGGCGTCGCCCTTAGTTGGACGGGCACAAATTTGGCAAATGAGGATGTTTGAAAATCGAAATTTTTGATGTGAGAAAATTTGCTCTTTCAGCCTCATCTGAGTTCTTCGATCGAGAAAAGTACAAAAGTGATTGAACTGATCGATTAAAATCATAAATCTGCGAAATGCGATTTTTTCAAAATTTGACTTCGACATTCGGAGCTATACTGCGGCCGTAGGCCACCCTAAAATTGCAAAGTAAAGTTTTTATATATATGTATATGGCCTTAATCTTCCACAATGTACAATAAGATTCACTGTTTGGTTTCCCTCCGAGCCGGCCTGATTTTTTTTGTACTCGTCGTTTCAGTTTTTCGTTCATGTTTTCCGAAGTTGAAGTCCTACGGTTTCACTTTCAACATAAAAGTTATTCGTCAGATTTTTTCACGCATTTTGAGCACCGCGCCATCTCGGTAGCACATCTTTGAGCTGAAATACAGTATAGCCGGAAGCAAAACAGGAAAATTCCTAAATGACGGTTCTGGGACCTGGGACCTAGATTTTTCGAGAAGTTGGCTCAAGTGTATGCTACCACAATAATACGAACCGAAACAAAAAATAAAAGTTGGAAATTGTTCCCGGTGGTTAGATTTTTCCTCCACTGACTCATGATACCCGTGATAACGGAGATGAACCTCGATAAGTTCATGTTTGGACATGAGTGTGCCCAAATAACATCGAAGGAGGATCCTATAACGGGCATCTCTGAAGATTGCCTTTACCTCAACGTGTACACTAGTCGGAAATGCCGAGAGGTGAGACACTAACTCGTCCTCTTTGTGCAACAGGCTCACTAGACCTGGAGAATGTTCACTGGGAATGTTAACTTACATAATATTGTGATGTCTCAATAACACTGTGAAGACAGTGGATTTTGGTTGTTGTCAGACATCTTACGAGAGAAAATTTCCCAGATCCTACAAAAGTAGTCGTAACCCTGACAAATCCCAATTTCAGACGAATTCATGTGTCGTGTTGTTCGTTGTACATGGCGGATCGGGCGGTAAGTAGATGGTGCAAGATATTTATAAGTAACTTTTCTTCGTATTACAAATCTAATTTGTAGGATCCCCAGCTCGCTTCGCCGATGAGATCCTCGTTCGCAACTTTGTCTCGCATGGTCAAAATATAGAAAATACACCTTTAAAATACTATTATTGAAATTACTTTTGCATAAACGGTCAAAATTGTGTAAGACAACACATGCATGAAATATTGAAGTATTGAAGTATACGTAAGAAACTAATTTTTGTTTCAGACATAGTCGTAGTCACAACTGCGTACAGACTGACAGCCTTCGGCGCGATGGCACTGGGTGACGAGAATGTTCTCCCCGCGAATCTTGCCATGCACGGTAAATTAGCTACTGAATGCGAATACAAACACATGTTAATTTCATACATTCAATAGTGACTCGGGAATATTAAATTCTACTTCGAATAAGACACAGCTGCTAATGGAACTCATTCAGATGTTGTCGCTTCGTTGAACTTCACTCGCGCTGAAATCAGTAGCTTCTGAGGTGCCAAGGAAAAGGTACCAGAAATATTATACGTGTACGACCACACAGTCACGTCTGAGTGCTATTCTACCAAATTTTTGGAAAACGCTTTTACTTTATTTTTAGACTGTACTTTCGAATTGCAGATAACTCTCATCGGGCTGTCGTACGGTGGTCTTGTCGTGAACATGATTGCTTTCTCACCGGGAATTTCCAAGCCGGGAGGTCAGAATTGTGTTTTGAATTCCCTCACTTACCCATTTATCCAACTGACAACAGTTCGGTTCAATAAACACAAGTATGCAAGATAACTCATGGATCTATTCCAGAGGAACGCCCGTTCAAGAGCGTCATCTCAATGAGCGCCAATGGATTCCTCCTGGATGCGGAGGAAACTGTGTCGACAAGCCATACATTCGCGAAAGAACTTGGCGTAAGTTTTGTTTTTCCAACAATTTGGTAAAAATAATACGAGGTTTTATAGTGTGAGGGTTCAGCTCAGGAGATTATGGATTGCCTGAGAGGATTTGACACCAAGTGAGATGCGTGACAATTAAAATTTATTTATTCAGAATTCAGGTCGATTATAAAAGCAGCGTCCAAGCTACTTGGGCCTCGTGTAAGGCATCATGTTAAAATAATCCGCATTATCTATTTATCATTTTAGGGACCCAATGGCATAACCATGGCTGGCGAACTATTTCCGATCAGTAATCAAGAAGAACTTCGCGAACGCAAAGATCCAGTCCGGCTTATGATTGGAACCACTATTTATGAGGTTTCAGAAAAAAAAGAAAAAAATGCCACTGATATTTTTCAGCTTGGAGGAGGACACATGAACGCAGACGTAGTGTTCCGAGTGCTTGGAATTGCCAACAAAGAGGAGTGTTGGGAGAAGTATTTGGAGGATTTGAAGTCAGGACAATTCGGTGAGATGTGATGCAAAGTGTTCCTAGGTGGACAAGCTTTCGTTTAGATCCTCAATACGATGAACCCTCCCAAGAGATCATCGTTGCATCGCAAGTGTACGCTAGATACATTGCGGAGATTGGCGGAGAGGTTCGTCAATTTTATAGTATAGTCTCAACTAGGCCTGCCTTTTCCAGTTATTTACGCTAACTAAGGTAGAACACACACATATGAATATGTTCCATTCTTGCAAATAGTTGTTAGCATTTACAAATAATTTTAATAACTGTATAAGACATGAGACAAATGTAGATAAGAACATGTTCAGTCCTACATCTACAAGTACGAGAACACCGTCCATGGATTCCACACACAAGATGCTCATCTAGTACTCGGGATGCACGAATGGGAAAAGGTGCATATCTATATCTTTGCAGTGCCAAATGGCTCATTTTGACCCCTGAGAAAAAAACTGAAGATAATCATATGTATCGCTTGCATTTTACAATAACGATTTTGAAGCATAATGTATAAGAGTGACTATCTGAGAGAACTGACCATAGGCCGTACAGCGAAAAATAAAGTGATGATTTTGAGGTACACCTATCTCTGCCGTATCTCTTAGCCCTCATTTCGTGTGTCGCGCTGAAGTTGGGAGGTCGGTTTTTGTAAATCATGAACGGCTTAACCAAACGGCTTTGTTTTTGCATTATAAATTGTATTGTGGTTTGAAATCACCAACTTTACTTGATTTCAGTCGATTTCAATCGTAAAATTTTGGTCGAACGTACCATTTTTGCAATGTTCAATGCGAAAAACCCGAACCTAGAAGTGCGCACAAAAGCATGTACATTTTCTTATTTACGTGGAAGTATTCTTTACTTCCTGTCGAAAGCTCATCTTCACATAATCAAAAATATGCACTTTCACATGTCCAAATTTGAGCAAAATCGAGAATTGGAAAACCGATATTTTTCGAACGATTCAAACACGGATTTTTCGTTGATATTTCACATTCCCCAATCTTGAAACCTATTTTTTCGTAAACTCTGCATCAAAATAGTGAAAATGGAGACGATAGAAACGAAAAACCTGAAATTCCTAACAATTGTGAATTTTCCCGATATTTGGGAAACCCTCGTACGCGGCTTTTTTTTCGCCAAAATTTGCATCCTGGGGTAACTTTACACGAGGAATTTAATGAACGTACTTAAAAGTACGCCTCGCATGTAACGTTTATATGACGACCAATTTGATTATTGAGATGACGATAACTTATTTCCCAGATGAGCTAGCGTTTCACTTCTAACAGTGAAAATGCTTATCTCGTCGAGATCTTTCAGAATTACTATACATTTGTGGGATTTGGATAAACCGTTCATGATTTACAAAAACCGACCACCCAATTTCAGCGCGACACACGGAATGAGGGCTAAGAGATACGGCTTCTTAGGTCCGATTTTCGAACTCTACGTGAAAAGTTACCCCTAGGGGTACCTCAAAATCATCACTTTATTTTTCGCTGTACGGCCAATAGGTGAAATTGCTCGGTTCTCTCAGATAGCCACTCATAACATATCTGCTCGTTTTGAGGATGAAAACGAGTTGTGGCTCAGTCGCGCATATCCGAGATATTTCGCAAACTTCATCAACGGGAAGCCGCCAGCATCCAGTACGTATTTTCCTTTGCTACATTCTGAAAACTCGAGAGAATTCTCAGATTGGTCTCGCTACAATCCGCAGCTCATGAACTACTACTCAGTCAACAGAAGTCGCTCTGACAATGTCTTTCCTCACATGGAATACGGTAACGATACTCAGTTGCATGATTTGTTACATTCTTGAAATTCCAGGGTATTACAAGGAACTCATCCAGTATTACGAAAATCTCGTTGAATACGATAAGAATTTATCGATCGCTAAGAAACAGGTATTTCTGTTTTTTTAGATTTTTTTTGCAAGAAAATGTGCAGACTATGGATGCCCCTGTGCAATACAAGTCCTTGAATGCAACTGGAAATGTCCAAGACTTTCTTGAGTCGCTTAGTGTCGTCGAGATTGTCGTATTCTTCATAATCGCTGTCATCATATTTTACGTCGTCTGTTGTTTGTGCAATTGTTATACTTGGTTTTGCTGTTGCTGTGGATGTAGGAAGAACCAGGGCTGTGAGCGCGAGCCCCTCCTCCCACATAAATATACGTAAATGCGTTGATAAATGTTGAGGATTTTGCGTAATTATTTGATCTTCATCAAAACACTACTCAGACAGTTTTTTGATTGATGCTGTGATACTCTAATATTTTGTTACATGGTAGAACATGATCAATCTAGAGCAGTGCATCCACCCTACGCTCAAACCAACGCTCGTTCATATCAGTGCGCATCAATGCCAGTACCGCCTTGCGAGTATCAATCGGAGGTCAAAATAATGGAGATTATTGCTATCATGGATTGATACAGAGTGACTAGAATTGAGCTTACGGTATGAATTGCCTCAATATCAACATACAAAAAAATATTGTCGAATTCATTAAAAAAATCGAAAAATGTGGACACGTTAGTCGTTGAAACAATATTGATTTTCAGTTTGCATATTGCGCAGAAATTTACTGATTTACAGTCCCAACATTATTTCCGGTCCAGTTAGCGACTGTCTCGACCTCTAGATGAATGACCAGTACGAGTGCGGGGTCATAGCGGAACGCTTGTCTTATCAATCCCATGCACTCGGTCATTCAACATGTTCGTTGCTGCACTCGTCCTTATTCTGTTCCCACTCCAATCTGCATCCACTCTACCAGATTTCCCCGTGATCGCCACCAGTTTCGGCCCAATCAGGGGATTCTCGTATACAGCTGATGACGGTACTGAGGCACAGATTTTCAAGGTGGGCACTCGATATCCATTTCGCCTGACTTTATGCATTCAATTAGTGATAGCCACGCAATATTTGGCGTATATTCTGGAATACACTTCTCAGCCAAGAAAAATACAATGAAACGTGTTCAGCGAATTCCCTTCGCCTCGTCGCCAATTGGCGCTTTGCGCTGGAGAAAGCCTCAACCGCCTAAGCCGTGCAATTTAACGTTGGATGGCACCTTGTGAGTATTACTCTCTGCCAACAACGGGAAAAAAGATATCAATTTTCCGATAGCGAAAGTATTTTCTGCTAACTCGTATCGTGGAGAGACTAGATACACATGTTGCAGTAAACACTAGGAAAATGCATATCACGCGCAATATGCAGTATGTGATCGATGAAACACCATTCTCAAATCGATCCTGACATTTTGCAGTTTCGGCCCTGCATGTGCTCAGAAGACGAGCAAGGCAGGGTATCGTGTCGCGGGGTACTCTGAGGATTGCCTCTATCTGAACATCTTCACAAGTCAGAGGTGCAGAGAGGTGAGATCCCGAGGTTTTTAAGAATCAATCGTTGGCGTTTCTGCACACTGCTGGAAATCTATTATTTGCAGTCAAACGCGAGTTGCGCCGTTGCTTTCGTTGTGCACGGCGGAATGAGCATCAAAGGTGCGTCTTAAAAATATACACATCTTCTTTTTTTGCGCTTTAGGTAAATAGTGGATTGTAAACGTCATAACCGTCTTGGGAATACCTTACTGTTTTCATAGCACAGTGTTTCTGTACTCAGGATCCACGCATATATTCGCAGACGAGACGCTTGTCCGCAATTACGTCTCCCAAGGTAGATAATTTCGCAAACAAATTTTTCATAGGGGCATCTTACTGTAACCCATTGTGAAATAACACTAGCAAGTTTAAACACTGCCCTTCTGCAGACATTGTGGTCGTCACTACCGCCTATCGACTTTCGGCATTTGGTGTGCTGGCACTCGGAGATGAGAATGAACTGCCTGCCAATCTGGCATTGCATGGTAAACATTGCTTTAACAGATACTATTGAATTCGGGTCCAAATATCATGTATGCGTTTTCCACCTCGCGTTGTACCGTGAACTTTTTCAATCACTTTAAAATATTATATATTGTTTTTCATTTCAGATATAATAGCCGCATTTCACTTCACTCGTGCTGAAATCGGTAGATTCGGAGGTGATAAGGAGCGAGTAAGTCATTGTTCTGAAATTCAAATAAAGACATTCACACACTCTGGCGCCGGTGAAGGCAATGTGTGTGATCATCAATAAGTTATAGCCTAAATTCTTATTATGTATACAACAATGTTTGCATATGAACCAATATGAACTCATTAATGAACTAAGGCTTGTATGCGACAGAAGGAATAGGAAGGATCCATTCCATTTCCAGATCACTCTTTTTGGCCAGTCGCAAGGTGGAGGATTCGTGATTCATGCTGCTTTCTCTCCGGGAATATCGAAACCCGGAGGTGAGATGTTTTCATTCGCAATTCAAACTATCCCGTCTTAAAGATGTATTACTCATGCGGAAGGCATCATGGGTGATTCCGCGGAATGCGAAAAAATTCAGAAAAACGCCCCTTTACTGGCGTCATTTCTATGAGCGGAAATGGAGGATTGGAACCTCCCGAGACGACCGTCAACAGGACTCATTCAGTCGCTAGAGAGCTCGGGGTCTGTTTTACCTGTTTCGCAATTAGCAAATTTATTGACCTTGTGCTTTACTATGATTTTTTAAAATAAACATCAAATGAAATATGAATATCATAATTTAAAAACAACTCGGGATTTCAGTGTGAGGGATCTGCTCGCGAGATCATGAAATGTCTAAAGCTATTTGACACCGAGTGAGTCTACTCTGATAGCAACCAATCGTGAATGCAACATGTATTCTTTGTAAATACATTTATATATAATCATAATATAGATATTATCTTTGCAAGTTGTATTTCAGGTCAATCCTAGAAGCTGCTTTCAAAGTACACGGTCTGAATGAGAGTACAGGAAAGGTAAATTACAAATTGATCTCTGATCTCAGTTACCATTTCTGGACACGTAACTGAGATTTAACATCCCATAATTAATTGAGGGTCCGCGAAGCGTAACCAGGGCTGGTGAGCTGTTCCCGATCAACAACGAACGCGAGCTCCGGGAGAGGAAGGACCCGATCCGGCTCATGATCGGCACGACAATAAATGAGGTTACTCCACTCTCCAGAAAGCTAGAGACGAACCGGGAACATTATCTACATATAACCTCCTTCAACACACTCAGTTAAACTTGATAGAGTCCTGAATAGAACATGATTGTACATAAGTCTTGCGAAACGAGCATACTGAATCCGCCCAATTTGACACTAGCCTAGCGGTATTCTCCTGCGAGCACCGTATCGTTATATATAATTTTACCTGATCCATAGATCCACTTCTTTTGTAACCTATGTATAACCCATGTTACAGCTGAAATCTGAAAAGCCTCTGGGACTAGACGATAAAGTGAATCGGGTGCTCGGAGTGGTGAACAAGGATGAGTGCTTCGAGAAGTACTTGGACGACTTGACATCTGGAGTGTTCGGTGAATTTATTCATAAATTATGCATGCTTACCTCATAAATTGATGATTGATCTTCTTTTCACATATTCACATCTTGATTAATTCATAGCGAATGTGAGGGAATAGTTTTAAACAACCAACTGTTTTTGTATCTGATTTGTAGTGTTTAGACTCTAAATACGGAGAAGCAGCCCAAGAGATGATCATGACCACTCACACTTACGCGAAGTACATAGCCGACATTGGTGGAGAGGTAAATTGCACATTTTGATATAACATACTTGTGTCATTATTTTTATTCTTCTTATTTTAAAATTGATATTTTTATTTTCCAGGCGTATCTCTACGAGTACGACTATCCGGAGCACGCTAACCACGCGGACGACGCCTTTCTCGTGCTGGGACTTGATACTCGAGCTTTCGAAAAGGTATACTTCTTTCGTAAACCATCATACACACTCATTATATCCCAGTTATTTTATAGGTGCAGATTATATTTGTGTGCATGCTTGTTTTTCAAATGCAGAAAATTCATTACAATGTAAAAATGCTGTTCTATTGCATTAGGACCTTTCAACTGAAACGACATCTGCAAAGCTAGAATGGTACTTCTAAAAATCAAAATAGCCAATAAAGCAGCAATGGGCATGGTATTGCAGGATGAGAACGAACAATGGCTGAGCCGCGTCTATTCTCGCTGTTTCGCCAATTTCATCAACGGCCTGCAGCCAGCTGAAGGTATTTTGTAAATAAACAGCAGCAATACTAATAAAGAAATGTTGGAAAAAATACTGCATGCGAAGTGAGAGGAAGAAATGCTTCATGAGGAGAGTTTGACATACCAATCTATGTAAAGGGGTGCGGACATTTCGGCAACGGAGCGCCCTCGCTGGAGATTCGACGCAGCTCCTTGGGAGTTGTGTCATTGTAACAAGTATGTGCTACCCTACATTTGCATATATAATTCTTGTTACTAGGTGAGCTTGATTTTCACTCCATATCTATGTTCACGGTCCAAAATTGAGAAAATCAGGGTTAGATAAACACCAAATATCGTAACCAATTCACATTCCAGTATACCAGTAACTACTGCATCCCGCTAACATGGGTATCCATTGGTTACGATATTTGGTGTTTATCTAGCCATAATTTTCCACTCAAATTCTCAATTTTGGTCCATGAACCCCTGTACAACCCCTCGCCTGGTAACAAGAATTATGCATGCAAATGTTGAGTAGCACACACTGATTACAATGGCACAACTCCCAAGGAGCTGCGTCAAATCTCCAGCGAAGGGCGCTCCGTTGCCGAAATGTCCGCCCCCCATGTAAATAAACAAATTTTACCATGAACGTCCAGATTTGATTGAATTCTACAATTCCATTCAATGAACTACAAATTTGCCAATGCTTCAGACTGGTCGCCAGTTGACTCTCAGCTTATGAACTACTTCTCAGTCAACAGGAGTCGCACGGACAATGTGCTACCGCACATGAAGAATGGTACTTAGCAATGGTCAAGCAATATTTACAATTAATTTCAGGATACCAGAAGGACCTTGTCGAATACTTCCAAGGCATCATCAATTTCGACAAGAATCTGACGAAAGTCAAGAGAAAGGTTCATTTGTGTATAGTGTGCTATGCAAATTTGTTTAAAGTCCAGATCCTGAACGCACCTATTCGATACAAGATGCTGAATACGAAGGAGATCTCCTCGAATCCTTAACTATTGTTGATGCATTCATATTTTATCTGTGTTATGTGCTGTATCTGCTCGTGTTTCAAACACTTTTACTTTCGCTGTTGTAATATGGTACAATCGGGCGAGAGCAAACCTTTATTGAGTCGATAGAACAACACGTGCATTCATGGATAAAGGTTCATTGTATTTAAAAATGGGCCGCCAATGGTTGTGCATTCGATTTCCAACGAAGTTCTGTACTGAATTCCTCTTGTACTGAATTGGAGCATTCATCTGAATTTATTGTGATTTACATAATATTCGAGAATATTATTTACCTCTTTCTTACTCATTGTCAGATTCTTGTCGTAATCGATAATTCCTTCAAAGTATTGGACGACGTTCTTCTGATGGCCTGCACATAAATGGGAAATAGTACTCACATGTTATTATATTACCTTTCTTCATGATCGGAAACACATTGTCCGTGCGGCTTCTGTTAACTGAGTAGCAGTTCATATGCTTTGGCTTATCTGAATTCATTTTGAGTTGCCAAGGTATTTTTTAAATATTTTGCCTAATAATGGGCAAAGTGTTCGAAATGCAGCTTTTTGAAAATGTTACTTGCCCCTAGAATATTCAGATTAGTAACTGAATACCTTCAGCTGGCTGCTTGCCGTTGATGAAGTTGGTGAAATGACGAGGATAGACACGGCTCAGCCACTGCTCATTCTCGTCCTAGAATGAAGTGATTGTTAATGCATGTGTTACCATGTAATTTTGATTCCCGGTTTCAAAATTATACAAGAGCTATAAACTGTGCACTTTTCTGAACCAATTCCCGCGGTATGTCCGGGTAATCATGGTATTCATAAAAATAACTCAAAATAAAGCATGTTTGACAATTTAGAAAACATATGCATTCTCACCTTTTCAAAAGCTCTTGTAGTGAGTCCGAGCACCAAATATGCATCGTCAGCATGACTTCCGTGAACTGGATAATCGTATTCGTAGATATATGCCTGAAAGGTTGTTCTAATTGTTTTTAAGGAAAAACATTTGCATTTTTTTATGTTTAAGTGGATAAAAAATTGAAAGCCAACTCGAATACGATCGCTTCGATATACCTCTCCACCAATATCCGCGATGTATTTAGCGTATATGCCAGTGGTCATGATAAATTTTTCTGCTTTGGTTCAGCATCGCAGTTGAGCATGCGATATTGAGATTCTCTGAGGCATATTGCATTCATTGATTAGTTCTACCTGCATGTTCTCGTCTGATCTCAGATGAATAAAACATCACCACGGATCACATCGTACCCGATTGATACGCTCTAGGCATCCCGTCCTTTGATACCACTCGTGCAAGCCATATCAGTGCCCCGCGCTGGCCGTAGTATGAACACATTGATACAGATAGGACCAACCCGGAAGTATTGCATTTATTCAAACATACTGTTATGATAGTTATGTCATCCAAGTTCTGCGAAAACTGTGTGTCATGGTGAAGAATGAAATAAATATATCATGCTTGTCGCTCAACGTATGAAACTAGGATATTTCTATGAAGTATCGAAAAAAAGAAATATCGTACCAAATCATTTCTTTCCAGAAAAAAAGCATTCGCTTGCAGGGAAGCAAATTCAACAGAATTTCTGCAAAAAATGAAGAAATGATGATATATCTGGGAATAATGTAAGTGTGAATTGCCTAACGGCGCCACCACATTCTGATCCCGAAATCCTCGATTTTCATCGTCGTCTCCCTTCCCGGCTGATATCACACTTCACAGAGATGCACCTGCTCCTTCTCTTCGTTCTAATCTCTTCAGCTACTGCTGCCGAACTGCTCGATGTGGGTTAGGGATAGCTTGGCAAAAAAATCATTCTTTTCATTATACGTGCTCTCTCTCCATACATAGAAGGTGGAGAACACGTACAATAGAGAGAGTCAGGTCATTGTGCATGTGGGGTAATGTGGGGTAGCTCGAAAACAATCAAATTGCCTTCTCAGATTTTCGACTGCGGCCCTATGGACAGGATGCCGATCATGAAAGTGGCCGAGGCAGCGGTCAAGAAGTGTCCGATTCTCAAAGGTTAGCCAATAGAGCTGGCAATACGAGTCGATGTAGCGAGCCCGTTACTCCTCCCCATCCCCTTATTTCGCAATCCGAGGAGAGGGAGGCGTAACGGGCTCGCTATGTCGCCTCTTATTACAAACACTTTTAGCCAGTAGTGTTCAATGAACGAGATTTCGTCATTCCATTTAGCAGTTAACCGGCCAAACGGAAAGTGAAATCTAGTAAAGATGTGGTGTATCATTTCTGATCTGTTTTTGGACTATTTTGTGTTTGTCAGTGAACAATTCGGAGTATGATTTTACACCTATTTAGAGTTCTGTATTGCCCAGTTCACAAGTGATCCACCCCTAATACAGACAGCTTCAACATGTGCTGCAAGGCGCACGACTTCTGCTACGATAGGCATGAGGTGACCAACGATACTCAGGAGCACTGCGACACAGTCTTCTGTGGATGCCTCTTCGTGAGTTGCATTTCAGATAAGCACATTACTTTCTCATTTCATTATACACCCGGAATCTGATTTGCCATGATTTGCTCGATCAATGCAGTTTACATAAATGCAACAAGGATCACATTACACTATAGCTCTCATTCGACCTACTGCTCAGAGATCGATATGATATGCATGAATACGGTAATCGATAAAGGATACGGTAATCATTCCTGCAGGATTCCGAGGACGTCAATAACGACAAGTCGTGTGACCTACAGCAAACAGCTGCGTGCAAATTTGTTCGGGACTTCGGCGGACGACCCTACAAAACCTGTTAGTTATCGCAGCAATTAATCGCATACTTGGGATGTAAGAACGATTCAAATTCTCCTTATTTATATTGCTCTCACGCCGATGCACGCAAAATGAAGATAGGCCATGGCTTTGCAGGAATGCTCTGCAAAGCAATGCTCTATCTGCTCTGCAAAGCAATGCTCTAGCGTTCGCGTAAGAGTCGAACAAAATGTTTGAGAGGTGCTGATCATTGTGGTCAACTTCATTTTGTACCATTTCGATAAGTTAAGCCACGCTGAACATGGGCTGCATCTAGACTTCTATCTTTAACTAGGCAACCGATTTATGTCGCGACTTGAAATTTGCACAGATGATATCTAGTGGCACTATGAAACTATTATAGATTTCAATGCAATCGCGAAATCCTAGCCCCGACAGACACATTGCATTCAAATAACGTCCATAATTACACTGCAGCTCACGGGAACAGTTCCACCGGACGATACGATGGTTTCCACGATGAAAAACCACTGAAAATGGATATGCAGTCTCTGGTAGACAAATGCGAAAGTGCTAAAGGTAAGGGCTCCACTCTCAAACATAAGTTGATATATTTTAGGAATGGCGATTCACTGCCACAATGCTGTATATAAATGCGAGCAAGCGCGAGAAAAGATGAATGGCACTATGGTAGGCCTATCAGCGGTAGGACAGATCAGACAAAATTCGAAATACCGTTACTTCCATATCGGGGTATTTCATGGATTGCATTAGGTCTAGTGCCTGATAGGCATTATGTGGTATGTGTGCACACAGTAAAGTTTACAAGAACACTGCTCATATTGAGGCCCGGTACTCGCATGAGGACTGCGAGTCGATCATGTACGAGTGTCTGCAGATTGTTGCGGAGTCAAATGCGACTGTGTTAGATTTCGGACTTCGACGTCTTCACGCCTTTGATATGTAAATGCATGATGCAACAGCTTTCATACGACTTAGTGCCGATATTTTGCCAAATATTGTAACTTTGAGCATTTCACTCAATAAAAATTGTTTAGCAAGTATTAGGTTGTCTCAAAAGTTTCTGACTATTTAATTTTTCAAGTTTGGTCTCGTGAGCATCGGATGTTTCAATTATCATTTTAGCTTGAGGTAGGGTTTTGGTAGTATAATACTAATATGCATTGTAATCTAAACTCTGATGCGTAGTTTGGGAGAAATGAATTATTTTTGGCAAAAATCCGAAATATGCCTATTTTTGGTGCATTTTGTTGATGATTATTTCTGGAATTGCATGGACCTCTTGATTCTGCCCAGTCGTTGAGGTATAGGCCAAGAGCTAATTGTTAAAATAACCTTGAAAAATACGGTAACCGATGTGTGCTTAGAACGGGAGGTTGTGAAAATGTCGTCTTTTGAAGTGTAAAATTGGACTTCAGCATTCCGATAATTTCAACTCATTAACGGATGTTTCGAATATCTCCTAATTATGGTTAGAGACCGCAAGGTGGGTGACCGAATTGCTTTGGCAGGGTCATTTGTGGGTCTAATGTATCCCTTTGTTGATAAATAAGGTCATACTTTTTGCCGTTTGGAGATATCGTATCGTTGACTCGAGTTATGGCCCAAAAACACATCGAAAGAGTCACAACGGAAAGGGAGTCGAAATCGGGACGAGAGCGAAGTGGGCGGATCCCGCTCTGACTGGTTTCTCCAAAATTTTGAGCATAGCTTCGCATCGAGCTTGCTCGAGGATGAGAGGAAAGGTAGAGGTCCTCAAGAGCGCGCGCTCTCTGCACACGCCGGGTGAGAGACAAGCGAGAAAGTGGAGAGGAAGGCCCGCCACTTTGCAGTTCAATTAGCGCACGCTCTTGAATCTTTGAAATGAAATGATTAATCGGAAAAAAATCCAAAAAATACGTTCTCGGTGTCAATCAACGCCTAAAATCAGGAACTATCCATCGCACCATGCCCGTGTTAAGAATTGTCATCGGAACCTTTTCACTCTACTATCGTGAACCCTAAATCGGTCTTTTTTAGAAATTTCTGATTAGATAATGCATGACGGGCATCCTGCCGTTTATAGACACTAGTCAGACGTACCCGAAAATATTTTGTCCATATTTTTTGGATAAGTATTCGCTGCGTCATTTCAAGAACCAGATTTCGACGCGCCTCTTTCTCCTCCTAAGTGGGCGGAGCCTGCGGTCTCTAATTATGGTCATATATTTATTAGGGAAAGCACTTCACAAACCACCAGAAATAGGCTCGCTCAGATCCTCAATACAAATCCAGTATCGAATGGGGCTAATTTGTGAATTACCACCCTAGTGTGGTTTTCGGATTGTGCACTCATTATGGACGTGAATATAACTGCACATAGAAGGTTATCGCCCGAGAATAACCCGTCGGGAATACTTCACGGAAGTGTGTTCAATTTGCGCCTCACACGGTTCTCCGAAGATTTTTGAACCTTAAAAAAAGTGAGTAAACTTGAACATCTCGTTGAATTTTAGAGCTTATCGCGAGATTCGTACGAAATCTATGGGAGTGAGATACTGTGCGCTAGATAGAGTACCCAAGCTCTTATACGTGGTCGAAGACTAGAAGTAAACCGGTCAACATCCAACGACAGGAGAGGTGAAAATACGGAAAAGTGAAATAGTCAGAAACTTTTGAGACAACCTAATATTTATCAGGAACCTTGCACGGCGCTCGCTCAATCAATGGCAAAGCAACTTGCCGGACCCCTGATCAGTTAGTCAATTCAAACAATAAAATGTTTTCATTCTAACATTTCACACGTTTCCGATATGATTTCGACATTTCGTTTCGATATTTCATTATTGAAGACTATGGAAAGGTGGTGAACGAGATTTACCCCGTCATAAGCGAGAGACTCCTCACGCGCTGCGGGATTAGTAAGCTAATTTGAAATAGGATTAAAATGAAATGATTCACATAATGACTCACATATTTTTCTTTTTCGGTGTAACATATTCATAAAAATATACATAATAATGACACAATTTTCCCCCATTAGATTTGTCATGATATCTAGCAAGGTGCTATAGTACAAAACATGCTTACTTTTAAGGAATGATCAGTCCTTGTTTGACTGCATTCGATAGCTGCGCTGCTGACCCGATCAATAGAGAAGAGCACCCCGAGAACTTCAACGCCTCCAGAAGAGTTGTAAGTTGTGTCAATATCCACTTACTATCACACTTATCAATCTCAGCCGTAAAATGGCAAATCTGAGACGCAGGAAACTCTCAACTATATTAAGGCCTGTGTGTGCTTCCTTGACAGTGGAAAAAATGCATACACGGCTCGTTAAGGCAGACATTGAACGCACGCATCGCGCCCCTCGGCCCTCACTCTGACCCGGCTAAGTTAGAGCGCGCCCTCTCACCAACCTATTTATGCGAGCGCTCCCTCCGCCCGCGAAACGAGGAATTCTCCATCTCTTTAACGACGCGATGCCTCCGTTAAGTAACCCTCTCACTGAAAAATAGAATAAATGTTGGTGGTTCGAATAAATCGAGAGCGCGGGAACGACGCGTGTCTTTCAAGTCTGTGCCTGCATTGTCCTTACGAGCCGGCTTAAAGTGGTGCTATTTGGCTCCAGGATAATTTGATCCAGCGCAAGAAACATTTCAGAAGATCGAATGCCATCAGGCACTAAGACGACAAAGATACGACGGGAGAAACTGGGGTAAGTGTTAAGGTTCTTGAGAAATAAAGTAAACGGACGAGTTATTGCCATCGATAAGTCGGATAAATATCTCACATAAATATGTGAGTGTTCGTTGTTGACGACATCGTTGCAGACTCAGTGCGTGGAAGCACGAAACCTCGCGCTGAGCAGAATCAGAGAGCATGCATGTACGATTTTCTCAATATATTTTGTATATTTTCAATATAAGTGCAGTTAAAAATTTGCAGACGAGAAGAACGCTTTTTATTGAGAAGGTTGAGTACATAGCAACAAGCACTGGACAATACCTGAAGGAGGCGGTAATTTTTCCTGTATCGTTTGCAATAAATTTTCCCGGCAGGGCCCGAAACGAGATAAACATTTAGTATTAATAATAATACTAATATTATTATTATTATTATTATATTTTAAGGCAGGACAAGTGGCCGATTGCGTGATGCATCTCATTGATTGCACGACAGGAATCGCGAGCAATCTTTGGGACACCATTTCTTCCCCATTCAAGGTATTTCTTTCTTCTTCCGTGTAGATTCTTCTCGCTATTTCCAGTAACACTCGGATCAGTGATGATCACATAATCGACACATTATGCTTGCTCGAATAAGGCCGATAAAATATTATTATGATTCTCACGTTCAATTTTCACAATGCAAAACGTGAAAACATTCACGAACAAATACAACTTTGAAAGATTAATTGCAAAATAATTTGTGGGAATAGGAAAAAAAAACGAAGAGAGTGGTAAACAAATAGCATTTCACAATCATGAGATCCACATCTGCAACAAAACCGCCTTTCACACGCTGAGAATCCTTCGAGTTCTCGTGATCGTGTGAACGGTATTGCTCTTGTAGTTTTTCTCGCTCGACGATAATTCTTGTTGAGATGAAGAGAAAGGAAGATGAAAGAGCCTAATGACAGCAACTCGGAAGTGCTTGATGAAAAACATTATGACGAAAGAGTCAACTGCGGGGAAAATTTCCGTTAACGCAAGCAGAAGATTGCCAGCTTCTTCTAGGGAAACGCCTGAATTATTCTTCATTTTCCGATATTTGTGCTCAAAACCTGATAGCATGAGTATATCCATCGTTGCCAATGGAGTGTATGAGAATATGCATGGAATAGCTGTCTGAAATAGAAATTGTACTTTCACGCCGAATAATTTGGAGAAAAACAATGTATTAGTAATGTATTAGTAAACCTGTATTAGTAATGCTTTGAAGAGCTGTCGTTGCATCCGCTTCGTCTTTGGTGACATTATGTTAGTTGCCGCTCTGAAATGTGCAGAGACAACTGCGAGTTGTCTCTAGAAGTGACCTATTTTATGTACGTTATTTTAAAGTTATACAGTATCGCCGGAAAGTATTTGCGCACTTTTTATTTCTGCCACAGTTACCGAACTCGGTGGCATATCGAGCTGAAAATTCAGCTATAGGTATCAAATTCAATGAGGAATAATATGCGCGTATTGCGAATTTATGCAAATTTCTCCCTGTTGCGTAGTGATGACGCAATCGCAGACCACTTTTTCGAATAATTATATTTCTCTGGAGATTTTTTTTATATCGGTCAAACTTTCTGAGCGTTGAGAACCATACTTGTACTATCCAGAAAACAAATTTCAGGTTGCTACGACATCGCAGAAGCTTGCTGCGCTTGCTGCAATTTTGAGGCCGCAAACTCATAACTTCGCTCCCAGATCAGCTAGAGACTCGTTTACAGCAGCAATTTGGTCCTTATTATGACCCTAGAAGATCCTGAAAGTTTGGTGCCGATTGCTCATCATTTGCTCTCAGGGCTTGAAAAAGTCACTTTTTCAGATGACTAAACTTTGGGTGTGTACAATTCCATGGCTGAATTTGCATAAATTGTGGTTCCATGACCGGAAGGTGCCAGAACCATCACGGAATCGATTCCCAACTTTTAGCAGAGCTGCCTTCACTTTCCGGGCCGTAGCAAACGACTTACGAACGCGAGCCCCTTTCTAAATGCACGCTCCCTCTTCGCGCCGCTCTCTCCCCACTCTCTCGCCCTCCAGAAAATGCGCGCGCTCAAGAAGGGCGCGCGTTCGTAAATCGTTTGCTACGGCCCGGAAAGTGAAGCCAGTTCCGCCAAAAGTTGGAAATCGATTCCGTGATGGTATTGGCACCTTCCAGTCATGGAACCACAATTTATGCAAATTCAGCCATGGAATTGTACACCCCCAAAGTTGAGTCATCTGAAAAAGTGACTTTTTCGTGCCCTGAGAGCAAATGATGAGCAATCGGCACCAAACTTTCAGGATCTTCTAGGGTCATAATAAGGACCAAATTGCTGCTGTAAACGAGTCTCTAGCTGATATGGGAGCGAAGTTATGAGTTGGCGGCCTTAAAATTGCAGCAAGCGCAGCAAGCTGCTGCGATGTCGTAGCAATTTGAAATTTGTTTTGTGGATAGTACAAGTATGGTTCTCAACGCTCAGAAAGTTTGACCGATATGAAAAAAATCTCCAGAGAAATATAATTAATCGAAAAAGTGGACTACGATTGCGTCATCACTACGCAACAGGAAGAAATGTGCGTAAGTTCGCAATACGCGCATTTTATTCCCCACTGAATTTGCTACTTATAGCTCAAATTTCAGCTCGATATGTCATCGGGTTCGGAAACTGCGGCATAAAGAAAAAGTGCGCAAATACTTTCCGGCGATACTGTATGTATGACCTTTAAAGTGTGCTCTGGGGAATGAAGGCAAGGGAGTCCCACCAAAATTTTGCGCTCTCTATTGGAAACTGTAGCGAATTTACGCTGACAAGGAGACGTTAATTATGTAGAGCGAGTGAAACATAAACGAACTAGCCACGACCATGCGCTATCAATTAACTTTGCGCGTATATAAATAGGCTCTGAGGCTTCCATGGAAATTCGTACACAGTGATTTATGATTGGGTGAGTGGCCTCTACGATATCCACGTTGTCACTATGGGTGACTGAATATTCCCCGGAGCACCCCTTTAAACGAAGCATGTCGGTGGATTTTTAGTGAAAGGCAAAACAAAAATATTTAAAAAAAAGTAAAATGGAGCTTACCCCATAGCTGCAATAATCTTCCTGATGCAGTACACAATAACTGCTACAGTAGTGATAAGAATGGAGACTGCGATTGCGGTTCCCGCGATGCTTCGCCAGTGCCAACACAAATGTTGAGGGGAATCGGTGCAGGGTCGCTTAATCAGAATATGTGCAATATTTTTAGACAAAAAGGTAGCTCACTCTTATTACAACAGCTAAGAATCCAACGTTTGGATTTCTGAGATCCACGTCATAGATTTGAAGAATTTCAGCAGGCGCATTATCACTGCAAATAGGTGATTGTGTCCATATAACTGCAGTCAGCACACACGAAATGCAAAATGGCAACATCCCCTAACAATCAAAAGTCTTCCCTAACTATTGCATCTAATATATGTCATTGTTCATTTCCCACGTCTCGTTTGGAAATTGCATTCTAATGAAAAAAGCCCTACCGTGTCCACTGATCTGGCTTTTTTTTTATTCTCAGCGATTCTCAGCGTGTGAAAGGCGGTTTTGTTGCAGATGTGGATCTCATGATTGAAAAACTAAAACTAAAGCACGGAGTGTGAGGAAAATGGCGTTGTAAATGAGATAAATGACAACGCAAAGGCAAGCCCAATGCCTGACTTTCCATTGGTCGCTGTATGTAGCGTGAAGCATTCTTAACGTTGATTGTTTTCTAGTTACAATGTCATTCTCTGAACCCGTTTATTAACTGATTTATAATGGTTTAACTTTAATATTGCATACTATTCCATACCTAGTCGTAGTCTTGTACCGGTACACGTAGTGATACGACAGTACGAGGAATGTTTGGAAGACTGCGTATTTCATATTTCCCGCATTACGAGAGAAGCAGTATATCCCAGATGTGGCTAGATGGATTATCTAAAATGAAAACAATATTTTTTTAAAAATTATAATTTATGATTCGAATAAAGTTAGGCGAAGTACTGGAGAGCAAACAGCGTGGCTGATCGAAGTAATGATATCACAGATTGCGAAACCTGCCTGCAAAATATCGAATTAAATCATTTCACTCATTAACAAACACACTCTTTTTAGTTTGAAAAAAATAGATCGATGAGGAATTGTGCATGTCTAACAATTATAAGTGTATTGCAATCTTATTTTTTAAGCTTAAAATCTTCATACCAGGATAAATCGATAAGCACCGAGTTGCGCTGAAGGAGTCGCGAAAATTATGAAAAGAAGGAGGGAGTTCGAAAATAGTGAGACTCCCGTAGTTGTAAAATTGTAAATCGGACGATATTCTTCGAATTTCTTGAATATTACCGAGGGCCTGGACATCTGTAAGAATTAGGAAATATTTGCAAAAAAATGGTTTTTGTATTTTTGCAAGCACGTTAGAGAAACACGTTAGGGAGTTCCAATCATGTACACCAATAAGGTGTTCATGAAAAGTTGTAATTCATATCATGCACGTTAATTTATCATGTGAAATGGTTGTGAGAATCAGATGGAAAAACCTTGTTTTGATGTCTCAAAAGAAACTTGCTAATCCAGACATGGCGAGAAAAAAGTGAGGAATGGATAAACAATCAATCTTTGCAGGAATCATAACGATATATATGATTAGTTGATCGTTGAACAATACATTGCATTAGAATAAACCAGGTTCATAGCATTGGAAATTCCAATATTGAGAGTCAAAAAACCTGTTTAAAATTATAATAGAGCGTGTGGAATAGAGTTAATATTAAAATTAATAATATTAAGGAGTTTCCTATAAGTTTCTTTTCAATACAATAACTCCAGATGTGATTTGCTGTAATAAATCCCCCTGTGAAACTAATTGACTGTAATTGACTTGTTAGTACACGCTGGTCTCATGCACGAAGAAGATCGAATGCCATCAGACGCAAATACAGTGCATCGATAATGAGAATACAGAAGAAATTGGGGTGATGCATCCCTTTGATTGCGCGACAGGAATCGCTAGCAATCTCTGGGACACCGTCTCCCCCCATTCAAGGTATGCGTTTCATCTTCCACGTAGACTCTTCTCGCTCTGTCCAGTAACATTCCGACGAGTAATTATAATATCATCGAAACATTGTGCTTGCATCGATAAAATATATTCATGGTTCTCACATACAGAATTCACACTGAAAACATACACGACAAATTCAATTTTCAAAGATTGTTTGCAAGAAATTTGTGGGAATGTGAAAAAAAACGAAGAGAGTGGTAAACAATTAGCATTTCACATTCATGATAACCCCATTTGCAACAAAAAAGACCATTCATTCACACGCTGAGAATTCTTCGAGTTCTCGTGATCGTGTGTACGCTATTCTTCTTGTAGCTTTTGTGGTCCGAAGATGATTCTTGTTGATATTTAGAGAAGGGGAGATGGAAGAGCCGAAAGGCAGCAACTCGGAATTGCATGATGCAAAAGATAATGACGAAAGAGTCAACTGCGGGAAAAATTTCCGTTAACGCAAACAGGAGAGATTGCCAGCTTCACCTAGGAGGGAAACTCCTGAAATATTCGGCTTTTCTCCCGAAATCTAAGCTCAAAAACCTGATAGCATGAGCAACAACAGCATTGTTAATGGAGTGTATGAGAAGATGCACGGAATCGATGTCTGGAAGTTGAAATTGTATTTTCACGCCGAATAATTTGGAGAAAAACATGCCATACCTGTATTAGTAATGCGTTGAACAGTTGTCGTTGCATCCGTCTCGTATTTGATGACATTAAGCCACTTGTCGTTCTGAAAGGGACACGGATATTCACCGTCGGATGAACAACTTTCGGATGATAACCAAAAATATTATAGTACCCTTACACAGCTTCAGTAGATTTTCAAAGTTACAAAAATGATTTGTTAAAGTTCTACAGAAGGGTACATTTTCTTATAATCCGGAAAGTGATCATCCGACCTAGTGCCCTCTAAAATGAGCAAATCTAACTGCTGCAAGTTATTGGAAGTGACCGTTTTTGTGTACTGTATTGCAAAAAAAAGAAGTAAACTTAGTCAACCTCATGGCTGCGTTAGTCTGTTTGATGCAGTACACAATAACAGCTACAGTTGTCATGAGAATTGCGTCCGCAACAGCGGTGCCCGCAATACTAAGCCAGTGCCAACAAAGATGTCGAGGGGAATCGTAGCAGGGACGCTGAATCAATTTATTCGGTTAATTTTTTTTGGAATGACAGCTTACCATTATTACAACTGCGAGGAATCTGATTTTTGAATTTCTGAGGTCCACACCATAGATTTCAAGAATTTCAGCAGGCGCGTTTTCTCTGAGATGCAGTGCTTGATTCCCTCACATATTTTTCATATCGCACGAAAAATGAAAAAAAAACAGGAAAAAAAAGAAATATTTTCAAAAACTCATTAACTATTTTTCAGCAATATTTCGAATTCAATTCCTACTTATCACTTGAATGAAATGGGAAAACCCTACCGCGTCCACTGATCTGGCGTGAACACTAAAACATAGAGCGTGAGATAAATTCCGATGTAGATGACATAAATCGCAACGCAAAGGCAAGCCCAGTGCCTGACTTTCCATCGATCGGTGTATGTAGCGTGAAGCTTTCTCAAGGATGAGCAATTCATATTTCTAGTAACCACGATTCACTGAGATCGTGTTCGCTGTCGAATAAGTGTTGTGTATTTCATAAATTATTTGTTTATAAATTATACGACACCTAGTTGCAGTCTTGTAGCGGTAAACGTAGTGAATGCCAGTATGATGAATGTCTGTAAGACTGCTACAACTAACATTGGCCATGTTACGACGTCCCACGATACTGCAAATTCGAAACATCTTTTTAAAACCCAGAACCGAACATGATTACCTCCAGAAACAACCATATTGCCTGCATTACGAGAGAAACAATACACTCCAGATGTGGTTAGATGGATTATCTGGAAAAAAAGTTAATTATTTAATGCAAATGTAAGTATCAAAAAGAAATTTAAGCCAATCAAGAGGCGATTTACTGGAGAGCAAACAACGTGGCTGATCGAAGTAAAAATATCGCAGATTGCAAAAACTGCCTGAAAATACAAAAGAATATAAAATGAAATCACTTCAAACATCAGCAAAGTAACTAATGTTAGTTTGAAAACAATGGACGAGAAATTGTGCTGGACTATCAATGATAAGTGACTGTCATTCATTTTTGTATGTATGAAGCTACATACCAGGAGAAATCGATAAGCGCCGAGATGCGCTGAAGAAGTTTTGAAAATTATGAAAAGAAGAAGGGAATTCGAGAATAGCGACACTCCCGTTGTTGTAAAATTGTAAATTGGATGATATTCTTCGAATTTCTTGAATATTAAAGATGACAATGACATCTGAAATAATTGGTAAATGTGCACAAAAATAGTTGTGATTATTTTGAAAACGCATTGGAGAAACATGTTCTAATCATGTGCAACAATAATATGATTTTGAAAATTGTGTTTAATATAACACACGTTCGCATTATCATATGAAATAGTTGTGCGAAAATTCAGCCGCAAAAAATCATGTTTTGAAGTCTCACAAGAAATTTGTAAGTCAGACATTCTGAGAAAAAAAAGGGGATATGGTTAAGCAATCAACTTTCTGCAGGAGTCATACGGATAGATATGATTAGTTGATCGTTGAACCATAAATTGCATTAAAATATACCGCGTCCATATGCTTGGATATAATTTTTGATCATCAATGCCTGGATATCTTCCTGTTTGAAGCGTTCAAGCTGCTCGGTTAGCAATAACGTTCTTATTAAAAATGGCGAAACTCGTTTTGTGCGGGATGCGCATTACTAAAATTGGTTTGGAAGTGCAAATCGAATTAATTCATCCCTTTGAATCTTGAAATGCCATTCACGTCACCAAGTTGTTCGACATAGCGCATACACTTGAATACGATGATATGTGTAGTTTATTTTTCCCACACTGCATGAGTCTCTTACATCTGAATGTGTTTCCTCTCTCTCCTCTCCCTTCCCTCCCCCGTTATCAGTATGTGCGTGCCGTCGATAATTTCAGCCCATATCTCATTCTCCCTCTCCCTCGGAATGATCCCTGCCCTCCTTCTCCTCTTATTCTCATCCGTTTCATCGGTGCTAAGCAACATTCCCGTCGATATCAGAAAAGTGAGTGGATATGAATATAATACGGATAACGAAGTTATAACCAAGGCGTGATATCTTCAGCCATTTTTGAAGATGTTTTTTTGAATTCGATTAGGTACCCCCTATTTAAACATATGATTCATTAGTCCATATTATGTATATGAGCCCGTTCGCGTAAGAATCGAACAAAGTCGTAAAGGGTCACACCAAATTTTCAAAAACTTGCGAAAAGGGGTTATCAAGGGTGCCGATTAATAAAAGTTCATGAAAATTGCACAGGTCATAGCTTGTATCACTAGGAAGACGCTAATATCAAAATACAACAGGTTTTCTCATGGCAATATCATGATCTCGACGATCTCGAATATAAGACAAAAGATAAAACCGCGAAATACATGCTAAGACGCGCCATGTTCTGGGGATCATTTTTCGTATACTATGTTGGGTATACAAGTTCGTCCTTTTTTCGCTACAAGTCGATTTATATTGCATTTATCACCTCTTTGCCGATAATGTAGTGAGTAATGGCCCATTCATAGTCGACAAAAGCTGAGGGGTCACTCTCTTCATTTCCCGAACTCTCTCACCGGTCGACCGGTCGAGAGAGTTCGGGAAATGAAGAGAGTGACCCCTCAGCTTTTGTCGACTATGAATCCAGCATAAGAGTGAGAAATGGCTCACATCCCTTTGTTCTACCTCTCTCGAACGGGAGATATAATAAAAATTAACCTTCCTTTTCCTGTCTCACCCACTACATTAGCGGCAAAGAGCTGATAAATGCATCATAAATTGACTTGTAGCGGAAAAAGGACGAACTTGTATACCCAACATAGTATACGAAAAATGATCCCCAGAACATGGCGCGTCTTAGCATGTAGTTCTCGGTTTTAGCTTTTGTCTTATATTCGAGATCGTCGATATCATGATATTGTCATGAGAAAACATGTGGTGTTTTGGCATTAGCGTCTTCCTAGTCACGCAAGATATGAGATGTGCAATTTTCATGAACTTTTATAAATCGGTAGTTGAGCTATGACCTCAAATATAGGTGAAGCACACATGTAGCCTGGCTTAAACGGTCGATATGGAGCAAAATGAAGTTTACCATGATGATCAGCACCCTCGATATCCCCTTCCCGCAAGTTTTCGAAAATTTGGTGTGCCAAGGTTTGTTCGACTCTTGGGCAAACGGTCTCATATGGTTCGCGAAATTATACGAGAAATGCATATTACAGGTGCCGAAAGTTAACGACGAATATGCTAATCTCACCGTTAACTCAAGAGATCATGAACCATTCAACCTGCGAGATCTTCTTTTCTACGGGACTCTTGTCGGGATTATGGTGTTTATCTTCTGGAAAGTATATCAATGTTATCGAAATTTCCGACATGACATGGACGAGAGATCACTGATAAATTGATGAAAAATCACATATTGTTTTTTTGCTATTTCGGGAAATTCCATTCACCGGCAGTTGGTGACGTTATCACGAATAACCTTCGTCAAGCAACAGTCACAATTTATCTACTCTGCTATGATGATATCATTATAACGTTGCTTTGCAATAGGATCGCGAACTTGCAATTTCAATTATTCGGCCAATCCAGTAAATGAATCATCGGAACCCCCTTGCCAGTCGACCCATTTGATACGCTATAGGCTCCATCACGATTGATACCACTCGTACTATGCATATCAGCAAGTTGTTTGACCGAAGCGCGCATACTTTGATTATGATAATACCGCCAGATCAAGGACGGCGGTAATTTTGAACAAATGAAAAAATCATCAATGTCTGGCCTATTTGAAGCATTCACGCTGCACAGTTTTCACCGAGAGAAGGAACTATCCATTTACAATGGCGAAAATTTTACTGTATGGGGAAACGCGTTACTTGAAATGGACTTTGAAACAACACCATGAGTCAATTCATCCTTTGAAACCTCAAAAGGATAATTCGTCTGGGAATGGTGCATAAAAGCGGTGATGCTGATCCCGGCACTCTTCCTTCCAATCCACTCTTCACTCTTCTTCCCTCCATTACCTTCGTAGTGATGATCCTTGTCATTCTTCTCTTCCTCGTCTCTTCAACGACTGCTATCAATCTGATCGAGGTATGTGGAAATGAGTTACAATATATCCAAGGTATGACATTATGTGCCCCTGGTCAGGTTACACACCATATTCTGCTCTTGAGTTCACGTTTTATCATCGAGAATCTAAAATGAAAATATATCATCTAACAAAATGTCGAATTATCAGATTTTCGATTGCGGTCCTCAACAATCGGCGATTACGATGAAAGTGGCTGAGGGAGCACTCGGAAAGTGTCCTCTCATGAAAGGTGGATTTTTTTATTGTATTCAAATAGCTCACCAACTTCCAAGTTTGCTCCAAGCATAGTTTGAGACTATCGATGGCTTCGCAATAAATGCATATCTGCATTGTGTGTTATCATTTGTCATTCTCTTAAAAAAATAAGAGAACTAGCTAAGCTTTCCTCTGTTGAGACGCCTTCAACATGTGCTGCAAGGACCACGACTACTGCTATGAGACGCACGAGGAGCACAATTTCACCTGAAAGCTCTGCGACTCGCGCTTCTGCGCTTGTCTCTTTGTGAGTTTGGTTGGGTTCGGGAGGGTAGACTCTCTTCAGTCAGTGTGTTCTCTAATCGGATTAATATGCGAGATAGCATATATAATGACGATAGCATTCCCCGCAAAGCTCTATTCATGAGTGACGTTCTGAGTGGAGTTCATATTTCCAGTCATCGCCTCGTAATGTTCTAAATCAGGTCGAGACAATACGTGAAATGACGGTGATACGAATTTCGTATTCTAGCGAAAAGTTGTAAAAAAAGATCTTTTTATTTTGTGGATAATCCTTCAAAAAGCAATAACATATTCAGGACGCCGAGGATATTCTCAACGAGGAAAAGTGCGATCTGCAGCAGAATATGGCGTGCAATCTGGTCAGAGGCGCTGGATTCACATTCTATGTCAATTGTATGTGAAGAGTTTTCATTATTTTACGGTAATGAGCACTCGAGAGGGATGGGCAACAATTGAAGTTCCAATGCATCTGTGATCGTTGTATTCTCTTCAATAACAACATTTCAGCTCACCCCAACGATAAAACGGCGAAGTTCAGTGCTTTCGAAGATGGAAAACCGCTTTGCTTGGACTTGAAGCAGCTGGTGGACAAGCGCGCAGGAGCTAAAGGTGGGAAGCGAACAAATATCCTGCATCTAGGTTGTTATGCTTATATTCGAACTAATCATCAATTGAGGAATGGCCGTCCACTGTCACAACTCCGTCTACCGCTGCACTGAGAACACGAAGCAAATGGAGAAGAATGGAACGATGGTGAGAACGAATTTCTAGAAACAGTAGAGCTGCAACGTTTGGGAGTATGGAATACTATATAATTAAATTCTGGTTTTAACGTTGAAGAGGAAAGTATGACACGATCTTATGGGAATTGAACTGTTGCTTCCAGGCCCGTCACTCTTACGAGGACTGCGAATCGACCATGTACGAATGTCTCCAGATTATCGGCGAATCAAAGGATGTGGTATGCTTTTCACCTTAAGAATGCCCTCCAATACTGGTTGTGGAGAGTTTTCTCATGCATAGAACATATTATTTATCTGAAATTAATCAAATTATGTGTACTCTATTTCTCATTGAGGATCAGTGCACTTCACTAGCCCGGAAGATCTCCTCCGATCTGATCAAACCTCTAACTGGTAAATAAGCCTAACCCTAAGTAGATTGACAGTGCTTTTCAAGTCAAAATTTGCAGCTGATCGTATCGGAAAAGCAGGGAGATCTATCCCATCATCAGCCGGAGAATGATCGACGCGTGTGAGGATACCAGTAAGTAATCAGCACAAATCCAATTGAATTTAAAAAATCGGGGGAAATTGCTCCTCCACTACCTGTCCTATTCTTAAAAATGCAATAATTGCAGTCGGCATCGAAACATGTCTGCATAGCTTCAATTATTGCGCATCGAAGCCGCTTAACAGGGAAAAGCATCCGGAATTTTTCAATGCAGCAAGAAGAGTGGTGAGTACATATAGTGATGGAAAGTCTTCGTGTTCCTTGTTTCATATGATATTTCTTACCCGTGAAAGAAATTGTGAAAATATGAGAGCACGCGCTGATTTTAATCACTTGTGGTGGATATAAAACCCTTAGAGAAAATACCATTTTGACAGCACGCAACTGGGGATATCGCTAACATGTTCAGAGAATTGAATGCCATCAAGGTCTGAACACTTGTCTCAACAAAACGACACTCATGGAAAATAAGGTAAACATACGATTTGTGTCCATCACTGTTTCTCTAACCGCGCGCGGTTGCTGAGAATCCCCCTTTAATTGGGCTTTTCTGCTATTTTAGGCGGTATCGCCAAGAGTAGCTTGATAGTATGCGTTTTTACCTTATAAACTTTTCCATTTAGACGAGAAACGGTGCCTGATCGAGTCTCTCGAGGAGTTCGCCGCGAGAATCGTTGATTTCGTGAAGGAAGCCCCGTCTCGAGCCCTTAACTTCTTCAAAGACCAAGTACAGAAGATCACGGATTGCGTCTCTCATCCAATTGATTGCGCCAAGGAGACTGCAGCTGGTCTGTGGAAGATCGTATCCAAACCGTTCAAGGTTAGCAAATCACTGGTAATTATGTATTATGCTTTTCATTACAGAGAAAGAACTGACTCTGAGCAGCCCCACCCCACTTCAATTTGGTGTAACTGGGAGCAAAATTAAATATAACTGATAAATATTTTAAATAGCTTATTCTACCCTTGACTTCTGCTAAGAACGAGCAAAATATGTTCTTCGTTAACTTCGAACAAAGGCTTTTTAAATTGTATCTCAAAACATACACGAATAAATGTATTTTTTCAAACAATTATAAGTATGTGCAATTAACTTGTGAGAATATCCCCATTCAATACAACGGCAAAACAATTATCATTTCACATTCACGAGAGCCACTAAGTAACAAAACGACCGTTCCCAGGCTGAACACTCCTCGTGTTCGTGTGTACGGTATTGCTCTTGAAATTTTTCTGGCTGGACGATACTTCTTGCTCAGATGAGTAGAAAGGCAAACGGAAGAGTCGAACAACCGCAACTCGGAATTGAATGATGAAATACAAAATGAAGAATGAATCGATTGCTGGGAAAATTGACGTTGTTGCAAAGACAATATTGCCTGATTCGCCTAGGGAAACGCCTGAATTATTTTGATGAATTAGTTTTCCAATATTTGAGGTGGAAAACCTGATAGCATGAGCAATAGAAGAATTGCTAAAGGAGTGTATGAGAATATGCATGGAATTGCCGTCTGCAAATTATATTTTCCTATATTTTTGAGATAATTTAGTGACAAAATTTCACCTAACCTGTATTAGTAATGCATTGAACAGCTGTCTTTGCATGCGTCTCGTCTTTGCCGACATTACATTATTCGTGGCCCTAATGTAAGCGAGTTCAAATGCAACTTGAACTGGATGCAACCTCATGGCCGCAATGGTCTCCTTGATGCAATACACTATCACAGCTACTGTTGCTATGAGGAGTGAAACGGCAACAGCAGTGCCCTCCAGAGTCCGCCAATGCCAACACAGACGGTGAGAGTTGTCGGAGCAAGGACGCTAAAATAACAGTTTCCCTTTTGCTTTTGCAAGCTGCTCTTACTTTCAATAACACTGTCAGGAATCCAACGTTCGGATTTCTGAGGTTCACGTCATAGATTTTTAGAATTTCAGCAGGGGCATTATCGCTGAAATATATAGTTTGAAATGCACGATTTGAAATTCCAATGCTAGGATACCTTACCGTGTCCACTGATCTGGCGTGAACACTAAGACATCAATCGTGAGGTAGATTCCGATGTCGATGGCATACATTAGCACGCAAAGGCAAGTCCAATGACTGACTTTCCATTTGTCGGTACATGTAGCGTGTATCAGCCTTAATGATGAGTTATATGCATTGTAAATTGCTATGAGTTCATTTTGTCGTAGTTGACATTACATCGACAAGATAATTCCTCTAGAGACATTTTCCTTTCATGCGCGGCTTGTATTTATGAACCATTTTAACACATTGCTAGCCTTGTACAAACGTTGCAGAAGCCAAGCGCAACGACATTCATGCCTACCTAGTTGTAGTCTTGTACCGATACACGAAGTGATATGACAGTATGAGGAACGTTTGGAAGAACGCAACGATGAACATTGCCCATATTGCGGCATCTAATGAAACTGAAAACGACTTCGACAATCGTTCGTCACTTTTCCGACAGAATGCAAAACGCAATTACCTCCATAAACAACCATTTTCCCTGCATTACGGGAGATGCCATAAACTCCAGATGTGGTCAAATGAACTATCTGAAGTACAATAAAATAAAAATAGCTAAATGAATACTGGAGAGCAAAAAGCATGGTTAATCGAGGTCATGATATCGCAGATGGCGAAAACTGCCTGCAACAATGTGAAAGATGAATATATTTTGATAAGCAACACAGTATGCAAACAGAGTTTTCCCCGATGTACATTGCACAGAATATTACTTGTAAACTTTAATGAAAAAAGTGTTGATGATGTACCAAAATTCACACCAGCAGATATCGATATGCTCCAATTTGAGTCGAAGAAGTAGTGAATATTATGAAGAGCAGAAGGGAGTTCGAGAATAAAGAGATACTGGTTGTAGTGAAATTGTAAATAGGATGATATTCTTCAAATTTCTTGAAGATGGACGAGGACCACGACATCTGCAGGGGTGGGTGTGGAATTGGAAGAACTATGCAAAGAAAAATATGAGCAATCATTGGTAAGAGTGTTCGGTTTGCGAGTTATGCATGCAACAATTTATCTTTGAAGTACCCATGATCACATGAAATAGGGGTGAAAAAATGAATGTGAATTTTATCTAAATTTCTCAAGAAAAAATTGCAAAAGCAGAACGTGTGGTATAAAAGCTGGTAAATGGGATAAATAATCAAATGTTCTCCTACATGGGAAAAATGCATGTTTAGCTGATTATTGAACACTTTCTAAGGAAGACTAGGTAGACATCTTAGATTTTCATTAGGATATATTTTAATTTTGTTCGACTGGGTGTAGAATTATTCGCACGTTCTGCTATATAATAACTAGCTACCTATTACACACGCTTTTAGGTTTTCTGGAAGTAAAGAAGTCGTATTGAGTAAGGTATAGTGTGAGAATATGTGTTTGACAAGGACCGTGGCATCCATCGAGACACTCTCTCTCGCCATGTCCTGTTGATAACCGCCGATCATTTGAGTTCCATTTCAGACCGTGAGTACCCTGCGGTTGCCCGCCAAGCACCACGTCATCTATCTGTATGCCCTGCGGAAAACCGCCAAGCATCAGACTAGGTCTCTGAGTAGCCTGTGGAGAACCGCCATCTGACTCTCTCATCGAGACCTTGTTTCCCTCCTCCTCTCCGAGAGAGTGGGTGGAAGACAACTCACCTCTCCTTCCAGGATGAGTCTCTCCACTCATAGTCGCTTCAACACTGGCTCATCTCTCCGGATGCACAGCGCGCTCCACGTTCCTTGAAGCTCTGCCCCCTCCATGATTTGCCATGCTTACCGTATCCTCACTGCGTCCAGAAGTGGGACGGAGACTAGCGCAACCGGATTCGGCCCCCAAGTTAGCTTCAGATAGTACTAGGGCCAACTGATTCTATGCGCTACCGTACTCCTGAGACCCCTTATGGCCTGACCCCTTACACTTCCCACGTATACAATGTGATAGGAACGAGTAAGGAATAGACAACAGAATAACTTTATAAAACACCGACCTTATTCCGGTGAAAAACGAGCGAAAACACAACAGAAGACGAACCACTCCACACGTGGAACGAAACGAGAGAAGACTAGCTAATCGTTACATACAATTTGAGAGAGGGGCGAGGTATACAGATACAGATATTACATATGTAATGGTCCTATCAAACTACGAGACAAGGTGAAACTTTAAAATATACGAAGAGCATTGTAATTACCATACATGAATATTAGAGAGAGATATAAAGAATATAAATCAATATTATATGAGGTACTACAGTTCCTAACTGTAGTACCTCATATAGTATTCACCCAAGAGGCCGGGCTGGCGCAGTGGTTGTATGTGTTGCGATCGAAGGGTCACGAGTTCGACCCCCTCCCGCGTCCTCAGATCCACCCGCACCAAGGGGGGATAGAAGTGTTGGTATTTATTCAATATCGCGAAAGTAAAATCCCCCATCACGCGCCAACAACACGGGCGGTTACCCTTACGCATAGGTCGCTGATAACCTCAGGACAGACTGAACGCTGAATTGGCGCGGGGGCGGCAACACACGCCTTGTCGCGAGGGCCGAATTCTACTTTCTTTTGTTTACTTTACTTGTGAGATCCGTAGCATGAGTATGAGCGATAAATGGAAAACACTGTTATTTATCGCTTCCGTGTTGTCTACCAAGGTAGAATCAATGACCAGGCAACTTTTATACACTACCTAGTCATAGCAGGATGGGAGATAGTATAAAGTCGATATTGTCTTGCATCCTTCAAAATCTATCCCTTCCTTACATACCTCAAAGATTTTACTGATCACTCTTATTTAACGTATGATAAATGCACGAATCAGGGTATGCATCGATGACATGATACAATTGCTGATGCCTAGAAATTGACGACAGCTACGTGATGTTTTTCGGTTTGTGAAATGAAAGCACAAAAAACTTTCACATTATGTATAACTGTTTTCAATGCAATTATGAACGACATATTTAACAATGTAAGGTCAAGCACGATTCAAAATATTATATAATTATCATGGATTGGCTTGTAGTTGATTTTCGCTCAATTGCAGTGGAGATCCATCTAGATTTCCTGAATTGTTTCAATAACTATTACACCACCAACCTCATGAGCGCATTTCGGTATGATTCTGAGAGAAAAATCACTAGCAACGAATGGGACACAGAGTGAGTCGCTCCAAAGCAAAGCAACATAACACAAGTTTCTGAAATATTGCACTTGTTTATCTTCCCCGAAATACAAATAATGGTTTTTACACGGAACTATAACTATTTGTCGGACAACAAAGCTCAAAATACATTTACCGTTTTCGATAAAGCTGCAGGAAATTATTTGTGGATATTTTGAAATAAACTAACTTGCGCTAAATAAGTCAAATTGAACTGAAGTGAAGAGTAAAATAACTGGAAGCGCAAGCAATACACTCGGAATCATTGCCTATATTCGATATTAAGATAAAAAAAAATTTAAAAAACCAGACTTGAATAATGAGTTGTTTAACTAATTTTCGTTGAATCAGCCGTGTTTTTTCACTAATCAATTTTACCTAAATAATGAATATCGTTGAGAAAAATATTAGTACGGTACATGGCTTTTTAGAGCTCGAAATGTGGGGAGTACGAGGGAAAAAGTTAATAATAGATAATAATAGATGCCATTCCATTCTATAAAAATTATGGATAGATCTTATTGGAAAAAACGCGATTACTATTGAGGAAACGACGTAAAACGTGTGAAAATTAACACTATTTGTCAAATAGATTAAAATATATTTGGACTCAACAAATATCCAGTTACACCCATGGAGTTCCTGAAAACAATTTTATATACTGAGTATACAACAAACAACTTTCCTTGATAATTTCACGAGCATCATTATTATTTAGTCGTTGAACAAATATGAAAAGAAGGGCAGGAACGGCCATATTTATGAGCATCACGAAACGAAGAAGGTAATTCCATCGCAGCCGTTTCGTCTAAATTCCGAAATAATAATAAAAATAAACGCATCACTAGAACGCTTGGCTTTGCTCCAGAAGCAGATATGACTGCTTCGTATCGAAAATGAAAGCATAAATTGATTGACGAGTCGACGTTTCCAACTGAGAATATTAGCAGCACCTGGTGATAAACTTTGAAAAAAACAATGATTCAAGCCAATGCTCAACAATTATGTTTAACTAGTCCGGATGACCCCCGCCTTCGGCGGGGGACCGTCCTAGCGGAGGCAAAAATTAAAATCATAAATCTGACCAACGGAGTAATAGTTGACCCATGGATAATTATTGATTGGAATACAGTAGTTGATTACTGATTGGCATACGGTAGTTCAAAGATCAAAGGTCAAATGCATAAGTATGACCCATCGAATAATAATTAACCCATGGCTAATTATTGATTAGTGTAGGAAGTTGACCGAATGCTAAGCAATGATTGACATAAATACGGTAGTGGACCGATGTATTTCTAACGTCATCAATCCCTCCTCTACCTATTTCGCTATCCGGACAGACACAAAGACGCACACAGCGCTTTATATATAAGTATTGATTGACGAGGATAATGTTGTCACTACCGTTAGATAGTGGGGATCCACTTCCAGGTGCCTTATCAAGCCGAATAGACGTCCTCCAGGCAACGGGAATAGTGGTATGGGCACTAGAATCAGACATAGAACAATGTCTAAGCAAACGACCCAAATCTGAAAAGGCGAAACTTTAACACTTTTTACACTTTTTTGAAAAAAAAATAGCCATAAAATGAGTTTTTCACCTGGAAATTCATGAGGAATGGCAAGTAGCTTCTGTTGTTTACTCTAGTTTTATAAATCAAAAAGTGGAAAGCAAACACGGATAAGAACGACGATACAAATCCGGTGGCATGCATGAACCTGACGGCTACCGCGACATAATCCGGAGTGAGGTTACAAAGATGCATCAGAAGAGACTGTAGAATACGAATATATGAGCCGTACAAGGAAAAATAAAATTCCAAAGTAAAGAATGTTCTAGGGGTAACTTTTCACGTAGAGTTCGAAAATCGACCTTAGAAAGCCGTACGCCTTACTCCTCATTTCGTGTCTTTCGGTGGAGCAGGGTGGTCGGTTTTTGTAAGTTGTTTACGGATTGTCCAAACCCCATAAAATTATGAGGCGAATCGCGAGAGAATCGACCATTTGAAGGGGTCAGCGGCGGTAGGATTCAAGTTTGCTCGATTCCCCTATAATTTTGGTATGTAGTACTTTGAATGATGCTCTTTAAAACTGCGTCGTCAGAATGTTGATAACTATCGTCATCTTCGAGATTCGGAAGGCTGAACTTGGTACTATCACTTTTCGATTGTCAAATCGCGCTCACATAAATGATAATAACATCGTTTAAAATATAGCTAGAAGGCCGTTCTTTTTTTCCAAAGAAAGCTACCATCATGCTCTACAACTTTAATGTTGATGTAATCATTCCTGGTCCTCATCCGGGTGCGGCGCAGTCGGGTGAACCAAAAGTGACGTAACTTTTCAAATCGGAAATACCTTTTGGGTCATCATGCTTACGTTGTAGTACACATATAACACACTATCTGAGATAATCGGAATAGACTTGGCACTGGCCGAAAATTCGAATTCCTGCTAACTTCACCAGTAGATCGGCCTCCACGAGGGAAACCGACGAGCATCGGCAGAATGTCGATCCACATCCGCGCGGGCGGGGCGCGGAATTTGAAAAATTAACTACGGTAGCTTCGAAATTTTAAAAGCGACTCCTATGACTGCGGCGGTAGGGGCGCTGCATCCCTTGACAAATTCTAAGACTTTTTTACTCCGCAGAGTTTTTCGATCAGATTCCATCTAACGCCTGAAATCGATAATTCCACTTTTAGTTCGTACATGAAAGCAGTTCCCCAGAAATTTTTCAAGAACTCCCCTAAATATTATTGGTGATCTAGCTTCTGCTTGACTCGATACATTCTCCCGTAGAACAGCGCGATTCAACAAGACGCGTAAGTTGGTCAACATGAATTTTGAATGAATTATGGTGTAATTTTTAGGTTACGGTATGCGAGTGCGAAGTTAGGGCGACATTTCCCAACAGGTGTTAAATGGTCTGAAAATCAATTTGAAGCTATCCTACACCAATTGGGAAAAGTCGTCCAACTTTGTGCACTCACCTACAGTAACCCAAAAATTACACCATAATTCACTTTGACCAACTTACGCGCCTAGTTGAATCGCGCTGTTCTACGGGAGTAGGTGTCGATTCAAGCAGAACCTAGATCACCAATAATATTTAGGGGAGTTCTTGAAAAATTTCTGGGGAACTGCTTTCATGTACGAAACAAAAGTGGAATTATCGATTTCCGGCCTTAGATGGAATCTGATCGAAAAACTCTCCGAAGTAAAAAAGTCTTAGAATTTGTCAAGGAATGCAGCGCCCCTACCCCCGCAGTGATTGGAGTCGATATAAAAATTTCGAAGCTACCGTAGTTAATTTGTCGATATCCGCGCCCGCGACCGCGCGGATGCGGATCGCAAATCTGGCGATGCTCGTCGATTTCCCTCGTGGAGGCCGACCAATTGGCGACGTCAGTAGGAATTATAATTATCGGCCAGTGCCAAGTCGCTGAAGAAATATGTTGATTCTCTCAGATAGTCTGTTATATGTGCCTCACTTCTCACCAAAAATGGTCAAAATCGGGAAGTGGAAAAAAAAGGGGGCGCACTTTCGTGAGGGGACCCCAAAATGAGTTCCGGAACCGAGTTCTTCCGTACTTTCAATTGCCCTTATTTGTGCTCAAAATCATCAAAAAAACATCCAAAACAACATATAAAATCGTTTCCACGCATATCATAACACCTCCGTTGGTCATACATGATCATATGACCCAAAATTTGAAAATCGATATTTTGACCCAATTCAACTTGGGGGAGGGCGCTAATGCACGAAATGGATTTCGCATAATGTAGAAATGTCCCTCTAAACAAGTCAAAGACAGGGGGCATCTGTAAATGTGAGTTTTCATTTGAGGAATTCAAGAAAAGTCGCAAAACTGTACTATTGGTAATAGTCATAGAGATCCGACTTATGGCTAGAAATGTAGAGCACGATGAGCTGAACATTTCATCTGTTGAAAGTGAGTCTGTATCTTCTCGTGGAAGCGTTCCACAGAGCTTAGAATATGGCAGAAAACGACGGAAGAGGCGAGCGAGGGAGCGCTAAATAGAGGGGAGGGAGAGGGAGGCCAGAGGGCGAGAGCGCCAGACGGTTAGAGCACGCGCTCTCGGGGGAATCTAGCCTATTCCTGGCCAAATTCCGGGCTCTGAAGAACGCTTCAACGAGAAGATAGAGACTCACTTTCAACAGATGAAATGTTCAGCTCATCGTGCTCTACATTTCTAGCCACAAGTCGGCTCTCTATGACTACTTTTACCAATAGTACAGTTTTGCGACTTTTCTTGAATTCCTCAAATGAAAACTCACATTTACAGATGCCCCTGTCATTGACTAGTTTAGAGGGACATTTCAACATTATGTGAAATCCATTTTGTGCATTAGCGCCCTCCCCCAAGTTGAATTGGGTCAAAATATCGATTTTCAAATTTTGGGTCATATGATCATGTATGACCAACGGAGGTGTTACGATATGCGTGGAAACATTTTTATATGTTGTTTTGGATGTTTTTTGATGATTTTGAGCACAAATAATGGCAATTGAAAGTACGGAAGAACTCGGTTCCGGAACTCATTTTGGGGTCCCCTCACGAAAGTGCGCCCCCTTTTTTTTCCACTTCCCGATTTTGACCATTTTTGGTGAGAAGTGAGGCACATATGTGTTGTAGAGCATGATGGTAGCTTTCTTTGGAAAAAATAACGGCCTTCTAGCTATATTTTAAACGATGTTATGATCATTTATGTGAGCGCGATTTGACAATCGAAAAGTGATAGTACCAAGTTCAGCCTTCTGAATCTCGAAGATGACGATAGTTATCAACATTCTGACGACGCAGTTTTAAAGAGCATCATTCAAAGTACTACATACCAAAATTATAGGGGAATCGAGCAAACTTGAATCCTACCGCCGCGCCGTGGTCGATTCTCTCGCGATTCGCCTCATATAGTAATACTGAAAGATCTCGACGAGATAAGCATTTTTCCTGTTGGGAGTCAACGGCTAGCTTATCTGTGAAAAAAATTAAGGCCGTTTGAAATACGTAAATTATCATATTGAAAATTTTTTCGGGGAACGTTGTTTTTTTTTAACTATGTTCATTGGATTCCTTGTGAAAAGTTACCCCTAGAACTCATTTTTTCACTCCGAAAAGCATGCATGCATGGGGTCTCCTGAATTAAGACACAGTCGAGTGTGCACATTCTGCACTTAAAATTCCATCTTGTGATCAATACATCGTTACCCCAGGTCAGTTTTGAACAATTAACGACTATTTTGAAATAATAAAGCACGAAAACGCTGAAAAACGCGAAGTTTGAGTTACTTTGAAAAATGTCATTTTCGCAACCTCAAAAAATCTCGATTTAGCCAACTGGAAACTCTTAATTTGCAAATCGATTCTGATAATTTAGCAGAAAATCGTGTAATATGTACCGAGATAAGTAAAAATAGTAAATATGAGCTCTCCATCATTAGTGATATTTGACTTAATCTTGTGTGAAAACGCTATTTTGAGAGTAAGGAAATATATTTTATGACTACATTTGTCTTATTTTCAAAAATAATCGATCAAATTCAGGTACGATGTAACCTATACATATGAAGTAATAACAAAATGATTGAAAATTATAACATATCATTGATCTTGAAAATATCAAATATTCAGCGTTGTGAAAAACACATCATGTAGCGTTATAATCAATGTCAATCATTCCAATTATGCTGAATAAGCATTATTCCGTGACAATCAGCTCAATGCAAGCATAAATGCTATTAACTTGTAAAATGTTTCGTAACCGACTCTTGCAAAATTGCGTTTTCACACAAGATAAAGTCAAACATCACTAATGGTGGACAGTAACTCAAACTTCGCGTTTTTCAGCGTTTTCGTGCTTTATTATTTCAAAATAGTCGTGAATTGTTCAAAACTGACCTGGGGTGACGATGTCTTACTCACAAGATGGATTTTTAAGTACAGAATGTGCACAGTCGACTGTGTCTTAATTCAGGAGACCCCATACATGCACGCTTTTCGGAGTGAAAAATGATTACTATGGGTAACTTTTCACAAGGAATCCAATGAACATAGTTAAAAAAACTACGTTCCCCGAAACATTTTTCAATATGATAATTTTCGAATTTCAAACGGTCATAATTTTTTTCACAGATAAGCTAACCGTTGACTCCCAACACGCAAAATGCTTCTCGTCGAGATCTTTCAGAATAACTATGCATTTATGGGGTTTGGACAATCCGTAAACAACTTACAAAAACCGACCACCCTGCTCCACCGAAAGACACGAAATGAGGAGTAAGGCGTACGGCTTTCTAAGGTCGATTTTCGAACTCTACGTGAAAAGTTACCCCTAGAACAATCTTTACTTTGGAACTTTATTTTTCCTTGTACGGCACATAGGTGAAATTACTCAATTTTCGCAGATAGTCACTCATATAATAACGGATATATAAATGTAGTTTTGGCTAGAAAAGAGTTATAATTTGAGTGATCAGCTAAACAAAACATACATCCTAGAATAAATAGTGTAGTGCTGGATATAAACGTTGCGTGGGCGATGTCTCTTGCGTGTAATTAATTCTCTACAAAGAAATGCACAACCTGCTCCGATTTATGACCATTCAGAGTCATTGATAAAGAAATTAATTGATATAGTAATTCATATGTGTCAGTAAAACATAACAAAAACACTTGTCACGGCAAAATGGGATCGCACTGGAAGGTGCTCTTCGCAGTTACTGTAACAAAACCACTATCGTTAATGTGCATTGGCTTCCAAACGACACGACAAAATCAATTCATCCTTTGTAAGCGCAAAATGATAATGCGTCTGCGGAGGGTGCATAAAAGCTTTGCGCACGACGATCCGGCATCCCTTCACTTCACTGCCTTTCACACCTCTTTCCGAGGGCGACTCAATTCTCTTCCTCCTCGCTCTCATTTCCTCAACGCTTGCAGTAAATCTGGTGGAGGTGAGTTGCGCATCTTCCCTTATGACTACTGAAACCATATCTACCTAACTGGAAGGCAGCGACATCATAACCATTTGCTAGAATTAAATGGTGTGCGAAACAACAAAAAAACAAGCCAAAAGTTGCAACAGTTTTACGTGTTATTACAGATTTGGGACTGCGGCCCGCAATCATTCAGGCCGGCAATGAAGTTGGCTGAATTCTTGGTTAACTCATGTCCAGTGCTAAAACGAAAGGATTAGCATTTGATCTTACATTTTACAACCCACCATATGACCTGGGCATGGACCAATACTAACTGAGGCTATGAACACTTGATTTTTGCAATGAGCAAGAAAGGGAGTAGAAAAGAGAGAGAGAATATTCAAGGAAAATATAAATGTCGACCTTTAATGCAATTGCGAAATTCAGCCGGCTTCAACATGTGATGCAAAAGAATCATGATTACTGCTACGAAATGAGGGAACTGAGAAATTTCACGCACGAATTCTGTGATGCCCGCTTCCGCGGATGTCTCTTTGTGAGTTACTGGGGGAAACAATAATTAGAAGTTCGAGAAATCGTGTCTTTCTGGATTGATTGTCAACTTAAGATTGCCACCTAATTTGGGAATTTGAACTAAAAAAAGTTGTGATGAAATTCGTGATAAGGTTTGCTGGAAAATTCGTTTTTTTCGCAGCGAAATCTGCGAGTGAGAGCGAATACCGCCAGGCAGAGTCGATACAATACAGGAGAATCTCTTGTGAAACAAAAAATCTAAAAGAACGTACGTAAATAAAGACTTCAGGACATGGAAGACCTTCACAGCGACGGAACGACGTGCGACGTGCAGCAGGCTGTAGCATGCAAGGCCGTGCAAGGGTTCATCGGTGACAAAATATACAAAGCATGTGAGTTGGTGAAAACTTTCCTCGACTTGCAATAAGTTATTCATACATTAGTAGTTAGCAGCAGCTCAAGACTAACACAGATTCGCTTACTTCAACTGAATCTGTTTCAGCCGGCCCCAAGAACTGGACGAAAACGTACGAAAACTTCACCGATACGAAACCACTCGGATTGGAGATGAAGAAACTCGTAGACGCGTGTCCCAATGCGAAAGGTAAGATATTGGAGAAGGGTTTCCCTTTTTGGGTAACTTATATTTCAATTTTCAATCACGTAGTGTGCGCTAATAGATAATTCGATGAAGCATATACGTTTGAGGAATGGCAGTGCACTGCCATAACATGGCCTATCTTTGCCTGGAAAACGACAAGAAAAGAAACGGCGCACCGGTGAGAGCGACATCTAGTGAAGATTGCGAATCATGTACGAGTGCCTCCAGATTGTCGGAGATTCGAAGGACGATGTTAGCTATTTCTTTATTTTTTGTCGGTACTTATATTGATTATTTTTTCTGTTCGGGCCTCAGCAAATGCGAGTCGTTTTGAGGAGCCTTGTCCATCAATGGCTCGCAAGATGTCCAATCAAGTGGCAGGGCGACTTAGTGGTTAGTCATTATCAATTGGTAGATCAGTGTTATACCATTCTTTTGTAGTTGAGACATATGGGGCCGCAGCAATTGAGATCTACCCCATCATCAGCAAGAGACTCGTAGAGAACTGTAATACAGGTATTGACTAGGGAAACTCGAGTCCCGAGCTTCTTTCAACTGACTGTGGGAAATGTGATGGATTGAGTTAACTTTAGGCATGCTTTAGTTAACTAAGAATTCGGAGATCAATGATTCCGGGATCTGTGTCATGGTTACATTTGCAGGAGTGGAGATGTGTCTGATTAGTTTTGACGAATGCGCCTCGAACCCAGCGAATAGGGAGGAGCGGCCGGAGTACTTCAATGCTGGAAGACGAGTAGTTAGTTGGGAAGAAACTTTCAGTGACAAATTATGTTTAAATGTGAATACACGTAGAGACGTGCAGGGTAAATCCTGCCGAAATAATAGGCCAAATCCTGAACGCTTTTAAAGTTATTTTCAGAAGGTCGGGTGCCATCAAAAGCTTCGTGCATGCATCGAAAGAGCGACGGAGGGAGAAGTAAATGTGAGTGAAAATGTTTTTCCCCCGATAGTATTTCGATGTCTATGTTTTCCCAGGCGAAATGCGTGGAAGCAAAACGTCTGGCGCTCAGCAGAATAAGGGACCGCGAAAGTGAGCAATTCTGCAAATCTCTGGTGAAATTTGTGATTTAGACAGAGACGGATATCATCGATGAACTCCTGTGGAAGGTCCATCCAGTATTTGACGCTGTGAAGGGTACCGTCGACTATGGCATTGATTGTGTCAAGGACATCACGAAATGTCCCAAGAAACTGATCCACACAGGAGAAGAGGTGGTTGAAAAAGCAAAGGACATCGGTAACAAAATCATTGAGCGCATCGGATAACATGGGGTTCGCTTGTCATCCGCTTCACAAAGCAGTCTGCGTATTTCAGTAACTGCGCCGAACAAGTACACATCATTGCCGTTCATTCTACTTTTAAACATTATCTGTTTGGGACATCAATCTAATCGTGCAGATAAATATATTTTGCAAAATTAGTTATGCGAAACACAATTGCGCATAACAAACGTTCAATTTGTTGAAATAATTATCCTAAAAAAGTGGAAAGTATATCTGGACGCATGGGGAATTGAACCCCAGCCCTCTCGCATGCTAAGCGAGCGCTCTACCACTGAGCTATGCCCCCCACACGATCATTATCTCATCCCGCTTCGCTCTGTGCTTGAGCGCGAATTGCACAAGACAATCGGACTTAGCAATAAGTGAACGGAAAGCTCAACAAAAATTCAAAGTCAAACATATTTATCTGTGGTTTAGTAGCGCTCTCTCATCCATGTCCTGCCGAAAAGTTCGATAACATTCGTATACTTTCCAGAAGATAAAGACCATAACCCCGACCAGAGTCCCGTAGAAAAGAAGATCCCGCAGGTTAAATGGTTCCTGATCTCCTGAATGAACGGCGAGATTCTTGTATGCGACAGGAGCGTTGAAAAGCTGAAATGTAATTGTTTCCTCTCTTTCTTGAAAATCCTAACCATCTTCTTAGTAATAGTGACTTTCTCGTCGAATTTAGCCACGGCTTTGTAGTAGTCGGTGAGATCATGGTGATATGCTGAAATGGAGTCAGTTTCTTATTAGTCAGGAACGTGAATTACCCATCCTCATCCTTGGTTCATCATCGTTACTGAAGCTCTTGTTAATGGAATAGTAGTTCATGAGTTCGGGATCGAGCGGAGTCCAATCTGATAAATTCGTTTTACAAATGCGTACTCATTGAAAACAATGATTAACCTGGAGCTAGAGGCAATCCTCGGATGAAATTCGTGAAGTACAGAGGATAGACGCGACTGAGCCATTTCTCGTCCTGATCCTGCATTTTTATAAAATTTATAATATTTAAAATTTGAAATTTATTTTATTGCAATTTATTATATTTATTAAACCTACCTTAATAATGAGTTTCCTTATTGGAAAATTGTGTGATGTATTTTCAATTATGTTTCAGTGTCGTTAAATAAATGATGGGTTTTTACTTATTTTGCGCCTCAGAAACTTACGCGAGCACACCCTAAAAAATGTCCAATAAGATAAGTCTAATTATTAATGTGTGATTTATAATATTTTAATTATTTCATTATATCATTGTTTTCCAATTGGCTCACCAGCGGATCCTTCTTCATGCCCATAAAGTAGTACAAATCGTCCGCGTGCTGCGAGTGTTTGGTGTAGTCCCACTGGTAGAGGTACACCTGCAAATGTCGTTTGTGACATTATAAAAAGTTGTTTTACAATTGTTTTTTTGTGTTTTCTAACTGGAGATGAAGCCGAATCATTGTAATATTGAACTAAGTCAATTGAATCGGTTGTGAAACTCACCTTGCATTTGTCTGTATTCAATTGAGTCATCCTTTCAAATATTATAAATGAACTTATTAAATAAATGATCACCTCTGCACCAGTACGTGCTTGACTCTGCGCGAAAAGCGAAGTGGTCACGAACATTGCTTGTGATAGCGTGTCATAGCTAGGATCTGAACCAATTGCATCTGATCAAAGAATATCGATAAAAGCTCACTGAACTTCCCTAACTTCATATCATCGTAGTACCTCTTTGCGCACTCTTCGGGATTCAGAACGCCCAGGATGTCCATTACCTGAATTATATTTATTTTAAAATTCATTCTTCGATTTATGATTCATTAAAACAGTAGGAGTGGTTAAATTTCAGGTATGTTAATGATGTTGCGGCGCTACATGTGGCCTTACAAAACAATGTTGACCTGCGTGATGTCTCCGTTGACCTTCTGAAGTGCTGTATCTATCCTCGCATCGTCGAACCGAAACTCGTTCCACATCGTCCCAAGCAGCAGTTTCGTTGGCTGGTATACAGGATGCGATGTTAGACAAGCACTACGTGCCATGGGCACTTTTTAGTAAGAGAACTATGACGCCATGTCGCATTTTACATTCCAAAGGCGGCATGATCACATAGCTCTCATCCGACCTAGTGCCCCTGTCATGTCTACTTCAAAGCTTGCATATACATTTTTTATCTTTCATTCCATCCCCATTCATGCGGCATTCATACCTGTTCGAGTCCATCCATGTGCGCCTTCTGATTCTTCCTCAACTCGTCCGTGTTGTGAATGGGCATCAGTTCCCCTGATGTTGTTATCCCAGCCAGATGAGAGGGCGAGAACTCGTTTGGCCCGCCCACTTGGGTCGCTCCTTTGATTATTTCACTGAAATGTATGCGCATTTTTTTTAAAATTTCTTTGTAATTGGCACAAGCATGAAACAACTTGCTCACTCCGTACTGAGCCGCATCATACAGTCGAGAATTTCCTGAGCAGTTCCTTCGCACTGATAGAAATAGTTTAAAATTCCCCACTGTTTTCGCTATGGTTTATGCAAAATTTGACAAAACACAAGATTGAAATACTCACCCCCAAGTGCTTTGCAACCACGTGCGATCTGCTTACTTGCTTCGACTCGCTCTCATAAACTGTCGACGAGCTCATACCGATGGCACGTGTGAACAGAGGAATTTCTAAATTCGATTTTTATTTTGTCCTGAATGTTGCTCCTACTCAAACGTTGCTAACCATATTTCCTCACGCTTTAACTCTGGTTCTGTCAAATTTTCCATAAATATACTAGGTCATCTCATTTCGTTTACCACTAGGTTTATTTACAGCTGGCGAGAAGACCATAGTGACGACAATGGTCGCACCTGTAGAGTGGCCCATCAACGTGACCTGAAATTGTATTTGACATTATGTCTGGGTCGATGTGCATGCACGAGCCTGATTTTTGTCCCCACCGAAGTTGTGAATTTCACGTTGGGTGAAGCGCAGAGCCTCCACGATATCTGCACAAATGGAAGGTTTTGTTATTCGTAATATGTTTCAAGTATCAACAAATATTGACGTATTGGGATAGCTGGAGTAATATCAGAAGAAATTGTCGTCTAAATACGAGTAAAAGTACTGTACCATGCATCGCGAGATTAGCAGGGAGCACATTTTCGTCTCCCAGTGCCATCACACCAAATACGCCCAGACGATAGGCGAACGTAACAAGAACGATTCCTGGACACATCGCATGACTCATAAATATTTCATTCCAAAACTGACAACATCATTAATGTCATAATTCAGTCATGTTACCCAAAAATGAATATCGAGAATAGCTCACCCTGCTTCCCGAAGTTCGTCACCAGCGACTCGTCGGGAAAGTTCAGAGGCCCGCTGTAGAGTGCCGATCCTCCGTGAACAAAAACGGCGACGGGACATGAAGAGTTGGACTGGAATTGATATTTTGTCTTGGATTTCTATGGATTCTTGATATTTCAGAGCAAATTGATATTCTCAAGCGCATATTTCTAGTAAATTACTCACCTCTCGACACTCCTTCGAAGTGAATATATTCATCGTCAGGCAATCCTCGGATAATCCCGTCACAAATGGGTGCCATGAGGACGGGACCTGAGCACAGGCCGGCCCGAAACTAAATCAATAATTTGTATCGCGAATGTTTCCGATTTTCAGTTTCCACACTAACATAAGGACAAAATGCGTACATACAATGTTGCATCCAGCATGTAATTCCATGGCTCCGGTGGCTCTGGCTTCTTCCACCGTCTTGAACCGATCGGTGGCGCGGCGAATGGGATTTTCTGTGAAAAAATAACTTAGATCATGTTTCTCATCGTAATTCTCGGGCCATTAGTCAGCTAGCGTGGACGAAAAATGTGAGTTATTTAACTAATCACGAGCTGAGCAACTCTCACCTTGAATATCTCTCCCACGAAACCGCTCTCCGTTTTGTACTCGTATCCGCGAACTTTTCCATACGAGGTGCTAACGACGGGAAAGTTGTTCAGTTCCGATGCAATGGGGGAGAACACTAGAAGAAGCAGGGACAGAATCATTTGCAGAGAGAGGAAGAGAAGGGGTTTGGCATTTGGGTTGAAATTATCAGCGAAGAGCGCTGATAACGGAGTTTAACAAGAAGAGGGAGAGGAGGATGCAATCGGGTATAAAACCGAGTGGACAAGATGAGTGTTGTAGATAAGAAGCCCTCGGAACTGAGTCATTAGTGCAGCGACTGGTGTTCTACCCAGATATTGATAATGTTACATTAATATATTAGAAGCTACATGCAGCCTTCATGACACACACGCTATGTCATTCGTGCTTTAGCGATTTGGAGTCAAATGCTCAATTAGTCAATTACTCAATCTCGGACTTACTCAAGTGCTCAACCAATTAATTACTCAATTTATCACACTGGCTTGACTCAGTCAGGTGTTCTGGAAACTGGACGGTATGCACAATTTCACTGATTGCTTGCTTGATTATTGGGCTCTTCCTGTTTCCTAAATAGCCATATTGTCCAATAAAGTTTATGTTCAAATTTGTGAGCGAAGGTATGTACTATCTGTGCAGTGTTTGTGGGAGTGAGGCATCATTCAAACCAATCTCTTATCGGTGCTATGAAACATGCTGCACTCGTAACGAAAGTGCAACCAGATGAATGTCATCAATTTGCAAATAATTTTACATCATCCACATAAAAATACATCCATGTGCAAATCTTACTCTTTGAGACTAGGGAAGGACTGAGTAAAAACATTTTATCGATTCTAGCACAACTGATTGAGTGATATATCCATATATATACACATGGTGTACTCCTTCGATTGCCCATTGAGATTCCTTGATTTCCTGATTCTAACTCTTGGAAGACTACATCTTAGCACGTTCTGAAGCAAGATGAAGTGTTTTCTGAATAGGACTCATTAGGGATTGGAAATGTCTAGGGTCAATCAAGCAAAAAGTCAGACATCTTTTTTTTCCGGCGCAATGTATGAACCAGGAAATCAGGCGTCTTTTTAAGCTCTTTTTTCAGTATCGTAACATATTTTTTCGCCTCCCTTTCTTCCTACTTAATTGTTGTTTTCAGTAAATAATGCGAGCTACGACTATCATCCAAGTCGCATATGGAATTCCCGGAATTTTCGCGTATCCAGTTGTAATTTTCGCGATGTTTAAAGTAAAGAAGGCCATAAACAGCAGCTTCATCGCTATATATCTGGCTACTGCTACCGTAGTAAGTATCGTACATTTCTGCCTTTTCTCATAATATCGTATTTCAGAACATTGGGACTTGGTCTAATTCGTGGCTGAGTAGAAGGCTCAGAACGGAACCATTTTTCTTCTTTTTCTACGAGTGGATTTCTAGTGGTTCGTTATTCAGGTAAAATTGATTCCCACCCAATTTGTAAATATTTATCCAACTTTAGGAACGTCATAAACTTTTGCATACCTCACTTTTACATGTTGCAAAACATTAATGCTCTACTACTAACGGTGGATCGATTCGCTGAAATATATTCGATAAAGGATGTGAAGGTTTGCCATAACCTTTGTTTAGTTTATTCCGGAATTTAAATTTGTTCAGTGGTGGAGCAAATCGTACTTATCGATTGTTATTGGTGTACATATCCTATGTTTGATTCTGGATTTAGGCACAACGTAAGTTCGCAAATACCGATTTACGGAGTAGCTATAAGAATCACTTTTATAGTCTCCCAGTTGATGCTATCTATGCGTACAACAGCGCTTTGAACATGTATCAAGTGACCTACAATATGTCTGCAAACTACGTGAGTTCAGTTCATAATTCTCATGAAATAGTTACTATCTGCACAGAATCTGGCCCTCACCTCATGCGTGCAACTCTCCACTGGGATTACCATTTTTTTCAGTTGCACTATTCTGAATGTTGCTCTGGTTTTTAAAATCAATATTTGTATTCTTTGTTGAGCAGGCTCTATCGATTGTCAGGCTTTATGCACTCCGAATGAAGCTATCTGCGTACAAAATGAAATTAGTATGTTTCTCTCTTTTGCTTCCAAATCGCAAAATCGTTCAGGAAATCTCATTCTTCATGATCAGCTTTTGTATATTTGCCACTCAAGTGCTCAATATCATCATTGCTGTCAGTGAAATATCGAATCACCCTTTTTGTTGCACTTCATTTTAGTGTCTCTACACTATCTTGTTCACCATGGATCTCAGTTTGGATTCTCCATACCTACGGTTAATGTTCTTAGTCACGGAGATTAATGCGTTCACCTCGGATCTATTCTCGATTGGGCCAGCAATGTAATTGAGCTGATTTTTAAACAAAACTATTCATGTGACTGTACAGGTACACTCTTCTACTGCCCGGACCAGTTCGGCAGTTTATTGTGAGGAAAATGCACCATTTTCTCGACGCATTGATTATAATATCACTAAGTGTTGTTGGTTCATCAAACTGGAGTAGTTCCACTAGCCGGGCCAATGTTCTATAGCGAAATTCGTAGATTGCCAACTGTGCATATAATAAATGACTAGAATTTTGTGTCAATAATCCGCATCGCCAGAGGTAGGGGTAAAGGTCCCGTATCAGGCACACTGGTCCTGCGGGGAGTACTGCTATGCCAGTGCCTACGATAGTTTAGTTCAGTCTGGAGTTCCAAATCTCTTCTTCGGAACTTTTTACCTGCGTGATCTAGTCACGACTACCAATTTCCCGTCCCCAGTGGTTAGGCGCCTTGGTTGGGCGGTGGCGGTGTCAGGGCCGGAAGTTGAACCCGGGTGGTATGACATCACTAGAGGACTCCAATAAATTACATGTTTCAATCATTGTGTATCGCTTGAACGAGAATGTTAAACGCGAAAGTGAAATTTCCTAGAATCAACGTTTTATCTGAGACATGGGAGAGCAATATCCCCTTCACTGAATCTCAACATCCTGAAGTGTCACTTCTTCTTTCTGGCACTTTGCTTCTCCTCCAGTCGTCTCCTCAATCCATCCACAGTATGTTCTCACGTCTGTGAATATATCTGAGAAGCACACCATTTACAACAATTTGAAATGTGTATGACTACTTGGAACTCGATCGGATTCGATGATTTCGAATTTCGCAACGAACGAAACAATGCCAATCTGAAGAATCCGTATTATATTATTATTGGTAGTCGTGACTAGATCACGCAGGTAAATAGGTCTGGCGTAAAGGTGGGCACTCCAGACTGAATCAGCCCATATTAACACAGGCCTAGCAGTGTTCTCCTGCGAGCCCAGTCTCGAAGACGGGATGTACCTTTACCTTTTATAAGCATGCTTTTTCTTTGTTTACCTCAAACCATCTTCCGTCCGTAGATTTCATCATGAGCAGTCCTCCACTGTCGCCCTGTAATGCAAATACATTTTCCGGGTCCATTTCCCTAACAAACTTCGTTCACACCATGACCCATCGATCCGGCACAAATTACTTTAACTTCTTCAGTTGAGGTTTCCGGTGTAGTTTCAGAGTTTTCAGTCGTCCTTTCGGGGCTTTCCGTTGGTGTGGATTTTGCATATTCAATCCATCGTCGACTGGAATTTTTGTATTTTTCAACAAATGCACAAAATTACTTAAAATTACCCGCAAACGTTATCATTAACAATCGGAATTATGGTCTCGCTCAGGATGTTGTCATTGTTCAGTATGTCTGTACCTCTCTCTAAAATACAGCTTGCATTATATGAAATTGGGCTCTGTACCAATCGAGCGCAATTATCTATCTCTATTTCTGTCCCCATTGTTGAGGCATATGAGATTTCGCCCCACCCCCCTCCAATTCTCGCTTGTCTCCCAAATGGTACAGAGTGCAAACTGTACTAAAATGCTGACCGTTTGAAATTCCATATCCTATGACAACTGCATTTCCATCATTTGGAATGAGTTGAGCGGGGTGGGGCAAACAGATGGGGGATGCCGAATCATCGAAAGTCAAGGGTTTTCCGAGCTGATAATAATATATCAAAATTAACATTAAACTGAACAACTATAAGGTACCTTCAACAGGGCGATATCTTTGCCATCAAATGCTGTTTTATATTCAGCATGAGGTATTATTTCAGCAACGTCAAATTCACGTGCCTAAAATGTTAATTCGGTGAGTGAAAACAGGAAACACACATTGTTGCCTCCTTTTCCAGTGGTTATCATAACATTTTTGACATCGATTAGTTCAGTCGAGTTTTCATCGAACACACAGTGAGCCGCCGTTAGAACCCAATTCTCGCTGATGACCGTTGCTAAATAGCTAGATTTCTTAACCCATACTCGTCCAAAACTAGCCTCCACAGAATTGATTTCCTGAATTGTCTTCGACAGACACTTGCCACGGCCACTTATCCACTTTCGAGACAACGTTACCGCCTATGATCTGTACCTGAGTGAGTAATCTTGAATATGGAGAGATTGCACTCACATATCTCTCGAAGCGATGTCCTTGAGGGGGGGGGGGAACTCCACACGGGATAGAGGAGAGAAGAGGCGAGACGAGGCAGAGTAGTACTGTCAGCTTCATGGCGGAAGTGAGATGTGGGGTGTTGAGGGGTGTTTTATAGGTGAATCAGAATGGTAAGACTCATCCGACTATTCAAATCCATCCGGAACTTAAAATTGAAAAGGGTTGATGTCAGACATGAATAATAACGCCATTACCGGGTTCTTCAAATTCATTGAAAACATCGCTTTGCCTGGAAATTGTGTTAATTATCCGACTCATTCAGTTTCCAATAACCACACTAGTGATGCCAAAACGGCGCGCGCTCTCCTCGTTTCACACGCTCTCCCGCCGGTCAGACAGAGCGGGAGAGCGTGTGAAACGAGGATAGCGCGCGCCGTTTTGGCATCACTAATCCAAACTCTTACTGCCAGGTCTAGATCGACAATGTATTTTACGCAACCCATTATTATTTCCAAATTCACTATAATATAGTCCAGCTCTATCGGGTATTCGTGCTGGAACGGTAATTTAACTTGTTGACGATTAAATGTGATCATTTTTATTTTTCTATGTTTGGTATTTATTTAATCGTTTGTTAGTTTTTTCCTCTTCATTCTAATTTATGAGTGCTAGTCAGTGCGTACTCAATGATTACGAATGGCGCTCCGAATTCAAAAGCGGTTTATTCATGTCACGAGAGAGCAATATTGCATTCATTCAATCTGGACATCCTGAAGAGTCACTCCGTCGTCTCCTCAATCCATCCACAGTACGCCCTGATGTCAGTGAAACCATCTGAGGACACGAATGTTTTCCAAAAAAGCGTTTTGAAATTACTCGGCACAACGTCAACTTCGATGCTGTCTTTCCCGTCGCCGAATTATTTGACACCAATCTGGAAAACAATATCCGCAGTTGGCATACTTATTTCGAAAAATTACCTGAAACAACCCCTTTGTGGACTTCATCAGTAGCGGTCCACCACTGTCTCCCTATAAAACACGTATTTATAAATAATATTCACATTTCACATTTTGACCAATAGAGTGCGCTTGAATTTTCGAAAATATCGTCAACAGAAATACTCACATGTCCTGTTCCATGGCCCATCACTCCTGCACAAATGACATTCTCCACGAACTCTCCTCCCTCTGACAACTTTATGACATCGCCCGTGTAAGTCTCCATCAAAAACTGTTTCACAATGGCTTTGATTATTGCATTGGAAGGCGTTTTCTTTGCATATTTACGCCAGCGGTGTCTAAAATTCGAGAATTCACCAAAATTTGAATTAAGAAAACATTAATATTACTCGCAAATTTCCTCATTTACGATTGGAAGTATTGTCTCGCGAAGCTGCCTGTCGTCATTAATGGAATCTGTTCCTCTATCTAAATTTCACAATACATTGCGAACAAAAATATTCACATTTCGATGTTCAAATTTTGATTTCAGGTTGATGAAGGTAGCATGTTTTGGTAGAAGTATTATATCTTCATATGAACACAATTTTATGTTAACCGCGGGAAGCGCTTTTCGTTTTGCTACATTTGAGATCGGTACATCTATTGTGCCGGATACGCGGTAAAAATAAGTATTTCTATTGAGGTTCAGGTAGGGTCAAGTTAAAACATGAGTATATTTTCTAGCAATCATTTTACAGAAGACTAGATTCAAATATTGTATTGTAATATCCGTAAGTAGTATTAGGTTGGTGCAAAAGTTTCGCAACAAGAGATTTTGGATATTTTCTTGCGAATGCTTCTCATGTATCACATACCATTTGGGCATTATTTGAGGTAGTGTTAGGTCATTACAATTATTAGTTTAGACCCGATCGATCCAAAGGCATTCAGTAGAAAAACAATGATAAATGAAAATTTGCAAAATTTCCATGATTTTGGGTTTTTTATCACAAACCATCGCTAAAACTAAACGAACCCCATGCAGCTCCCACCCTTTAGAGAAACTAATCAGTAAGGGTAGATGCTTCTATTGAACACGTTAAGTGGGAGTTTTGAGCTTCCACGGATAACTTGTGAGGCGAAAAAGGCCGATTTCGTCGATAAAATTTGAGGATAAAAACCAAAATCAAGAAATCTCTCGAATGGAAAGGTGAATCGTCACCAAATTTGAATTGTAGCATTCTCATGATATGTACTTCTGATTATGTTTAATTTGTGACCCCAAGCTCTCCGAGCAACAATTTCTGTGAATATGCTCTAAATCTTCCAGACGCAATACCAAGCATTAATGCTTGGTATTTAATGCTTGGTGAGAAACGATGTAGTGTGCGCTATATAGAGCACACATGTACTAATATTATACAAGAATCCACATGAGAGTTTCTCAAGACCGAAGCAAGATAGAGCTCGAAAACCGTAATCGAGATTTTGTTGCGAAACTTTTGCACCAGCCTAATACTTTTCGCATGTGACATAATATTAGCCTTGTCAAAGCTATCCATGGAATGTTGGCCCAAAACGTAATCAGTCCAACCCTTTGTTGATGTACCTTTGACTTCATCCTGTGGCATCAATACCAATTGGATAGGCTTGAACCAATGTGCGATGGAAAGAGTATTCATGAATTCAACGAACATATGAGTGACTATCTGAGAGAACCGAGCAATATCACCTATAGGCCGTACAGCGAAAAATAAAGTTCTGATTTTAAGATGCCACTAGGGGTAACTTTTCACGTAGAGTTCGAAAATCGACCTTAGAAAGCCGTATCTCTGACTCCTCATTTCCTGTGGCACACCTCACCTGTGAGGTCGGTTTTTGGAACTTTTGAACGGCTCATCCAAATCTCATAAATGTATAGTAATTTTGAAAGATTTCGACGAGATAAGCATTTTCACTGACGGAAGTGAAAAGCTAGCTCATCCGTGGAAAAAGTTAAGGTCATTTGAAAATTGAAAATTTCAGCCCTGAAACAGTTTTTCAATGGGTGTCATTTTAAATATGATTATTAGATTCTTCGTGAAAAGTTTTCCTAGGAACCAAATTTTCGTGGAAAAATTCGTGCTTCAAAGGGGTCTCCTGGATCTCAGAAGAGGAAAGGTAGTGATTTTTTTGCAAATATGTATATTTTTAAGATGAGCCACTGTGACCTCTGATTAAAACTAAACAGTTTATGGGTACAATTTGATAGGGCAAAAATATAGCGCACAAAAAACGGACATTATCTTAAATCGAAAAAATCGAATATCTCAACCTCGATTTTTCTCATGTTTGGGCACATGCTACGTTTCCTTTACGATCCGAATTCCCAATTTTCAGGGAAATTCTAGTAGTACGAACCAACATATGTCAGAAATGTTTAAGCTTCGGCTCCTCACCAACCCGGAAGGTAGGTATATTTTTGCTTGAAAATGCAATTTCACGTTTGTAAAAAATATGTTTCGAACGATAATATCGAAGTTACGATGGCTATCGGATAATTGTATACATGATTCAACTTCTTCAACTTGTATCAACTATTACGCACTTGCAAATTGGCGCATCTATTCAATCTATTAAAAATGATTTTTTGGATACCAGAAAAAATATTTTTTTTTGAAAACTGCTCATTTACCGCTGGAATGCATAAAGCTTGAGTAATTTAATTGGACGAAGTTATATAAAAGTAAAATCTAACCAATTCTCACAAAAGGAAGCCCAAAATTTATTTTCGTTCTTTCACGACAATAATAATCCTGCATTTTCAAGCAAAAATATACCTACCTTCCGGGTTGGTGAGGAGCCGAAGCTTAAACATTTGTGACATATGTTGGTTCGTACTACTAGATTTTCCCAGAAAATTTGGAATTCGGATCGTAAAGGAAACGTAGCATGTGCCCAAACATGAGAAAAATCGAGGTTGAGATAATCGATTTTTTTCGATTTGAGATAATGTCCGTTTTTTCTGCGCTATATTTTTGCCCTATCAAAGTGTACCCATAAACTGTTCAGTTTTAATCAGAGTTCACAGTGGCTCGTCTTAAAAATATACATATTTGCAAAAAAATCACTACCTTTCCTCTTCTGAGATCCAGGAGACCCCTTTGAAGCACGAATTTTTCCACGAAAATTTGGTTCCAAGAGTGAATTTTCACGAAGAATCTAATAATCATATTTAAAATGACACCCATTGAAAAACTGTTTCAGGGCTGAAATTTTCAATATTCAAATGACCCTAACTTTTTCCACAGATGAGCTAGCTTTACACTTCCGTCAGTAAAAATGCTTATCTCGTCGAGATCTTTCAGAATTACTATACATTGATGAGGTTTGGACGAGCCGTTCAAAAGTTTCAAAAACCGACCTCACAGGTGAGGCGTGCCACAGGAAATGAGGAGTCAGAGATACGGCTTTCTAAGGTCGATTTTCGAACTCTACGTGAAAAGTTACCCCTAGTGACATCTTAAAACCATACCTTTATTTTTCGTTGTAGGCCTCTGGTAAGTTCTCTCAGATAGTCACTCATATATAGCAATATGATAATCAGGCGGCAATAAAAGATATGGCATCTTAGAATCGAAAATTTCAAAATCGAGCGTTACTTTCTGGACAACCTGATAGAAAAAAGACAAGATGTCTGTCTGTCCGTTCGTCTGTTTGTGTGTTTGTTTGTTTGTGAGTTTGTTTGTCTGTCACGCTCTCCGTTTTTCGTTCATAACTCGCTTCAAACTCATCGTACGCCTACAACTAGGGTACCAATCGACTCCACTCGGCGAGCTCTTTCAAAATCGATAATGATTACGTCATCGTGACGTCATATTTAATCATCACTATGCAATATCCCGTTTTTTCCTCATAACTCGATTCAAACTCATCGTACACCTACAAGTAAGGTACCATACAACTCCCCTCGACGGGATCTTTCTATTGCATCACCGAGTTCATCATCATTACGTAATGATGATGCAATAATGCAATATCTCGGCTCCCAGGCATCACCCAGACCTCGGACCTTGACCATTCGACTCCCCAGAGTGACCTCTTTCAAAATTTGAAATTATATCATCATTATGCAACATGATGCAATAATCGCTTGTTGGTCAAAAATCGCTTCAAAGTGGTCGCCCAGACCCCGGACTTTGACCATTCGACTCCCCAGAGTGAGCTCTTTCAAAATTTGATATTACATCAACATTATGCAACATGATGCAATAATTGTTTTTGAATATAAATAACTTCATAGCGGTCGCCCAAACTCCGGACCTGGACCACCATTCTAACTCCCGTGGCCTCTACTTTTAATTTTGGCCTTGCATCCTCACTATTCAATTTTATGTAATTCTCGTTTTTTCGGAAATAATTATTAGTATCGCTAATACCCCGAGATTAATTTCCCTAGGCAAACAGCGTCCAGACCGCGTTGCAGCGCTAACTGGACGCTGTCCCTAGGCAAACAGCGTCCAGTTAGCGCTGCAACGCGGTCTCACGAGTCTTTTACAACGTTTTAAGGATTTATTCAAACATGCTTCCCAACCATGCTCTCACTCCCCGCAGCGTGAGCGTTGTGAAAGGCTCGTGAGGCCGAGGGCGATCCGAAAAAGTTGGAATGGGGCGAAGCCCCATTCCAACTTTTTCGGATCGCCCGAGGCCTCACGAGCCTTTTACAACGTTTTAAGCAGGCTCTCACCAGTCGCTTACAATTGTATTTTCATGCATAAAATTGGTGCTAAACGTGGTTGACTGACATTCAAAGAAGAATTTATTCAAAAATGCTTCCCAACCCTGCTCTCACTCCCCGCAGCGTGAGCGTTGTGAAAGGCTCGTGAGGACGAGGGCGATTTGGAATGGGGCAAAGCCCCATTCCAACTTTTTCGGATCGCCCGAGTCCTCACGAGCCTTTTACAAGGTTTTAAGCAGGCTCTTACCAGTCGTGGACAACAATGATCCTTATCACACAACCCCGCGAACCACGTAGCGACCGAAGGTCGCTAGTAGGTTTTAAGAAAACAAATGGACAATTATGCTTAAATCTGACCCCCGCAGTTCCCGAATTTAGTTCCATTCTCGATGAAGGCGATGGTATACACTTGCCAAGGCCACTTGTCCACTGTGGTCACAGTATTACCCCCAATAATCTGCAATCGAGTTCAGAGTAGTAATGTCAGCTTCATGGTGAAAGTGAGAAGAAGTGTGTTGAAGCGTGATTTATAGCTGAATCATAACGGAGAGACGCATTGGGCTATTCAAATCGAACCGGAACTGAAAATTGATAGAAATGAAAGAAGGACGGATGTAATAAATTAAAATTGAAAGGTGCTGATGTCAGAAATGAATAACACGCCATTACTGGGTTCTTCTTCCATCCTCGAAAACATCGATTTATCTGGAAAAAGTGCTTTTGGCATTATTGATTGAATTATTCGAGCACACTTCTATTACCCGGTCTAGTTCGATAATGCAATATTCCGAACACACTATCATCTCCAAATTCACATTATAGACCTGCTATATCGGGTATTCAAACTGTAACTGTAGTTTAAATAATTAGCGATTTTATAATAAAATGCGTATGTTTATGTTCGAATTTTTTATGTTCGTTTATTTTTCGCATTCGAATGTTGTTGAATAGCACAACGAAATCCCATGGATAGCAGCTGTTTATTCGAGTCATGAGCCGTCATTCAATATTACATTCATTCAATCTGGACATCCAGAAGTTTCACTTCTTCTTCTTGACACTTTGCTTCTCCTCCCGTCGTTTCCTCAATCCATCCACAGTACGCCCTCACGTCCGTGAATGCACCTGAACTTGAACTTTATAACTGAATTAAGATTCTATACATACTGGGAGCTTTATCGATTTCGATATATGTATCGTTGCCACCAAATGATGTGACGCCAATCTGAAACAAACTACTTTATTTGGATTCCCATTTCCGTATTTATTGAGAATATTATTTACCTGGAACCATCCGTTCTTTGATTTCATCATTAGAGGTCCTCCGCTGTCACCCTGAAAGGTGCAAATTGGCGTACATTTGCACGTTAATATACTCACACTGCCAACTCCGTGTCCCATAGCTCCTGCACAAATAACATTTTCTGGATGTCCTTCATGTGGGGTTTCAGTGGGTTCTTCTGTTGCATATCCAAGATCTACCATTGAAGTACCAAGCAAAGATTTGCCATATTCATCATAACGACGGCTGAATTTCACGACATTTTTTTCATTAAACACATTATAGTTACTCGCAAATGTCCTTCCTAATAATTGGAATTATGGTCTCTCGAAGGATGCCGTCTTCTTGAAGAATGCCTGTCCATCTCTATAAGAATGTGCTTGCATAACAAACAATTGAGAAAAAATACCGTTTGAGGTTCCATATCCTATGGCAACAGCGTTTCCATCAGTCGGTATGAATTGAGAAGGGTTGGGTAAACATATCGGAGAAATATGTTCGTCGAAAATTAAAGGTGTTTCGAGCTAAACATAATTAAATTGGCATCAGCAAATCCAAACAAACATACTTTCAAGAGAGCGATGTCGTATCCATGACCAACGGTTGTGAACTGCGGATGGCGAGCGATTTGCGCGACTTTGACAGTGTTTTCCTTTGCATATTGTTATTTCTGTTATGGGAAGAAAAAAATTCACATGTTCACTTCCTTTTCCTGTGGTAATTTCAACCTTGTCCACTTCGACTAGCTCAGGTCGGCCCTCTAGTTCCAGTAGGACACAGTAATATCCAAAAGTTGCTTATGACGGTTCCTACAAATTCAAATTGTTGACGTTTTTTATAACACGAAAGAAACTTACCACCACATCCTGAGGCTTGTGTAGAGTTATCGAAGAACAATTCTGCATACACCTGCCATGGCCACTTATCCTCAGTAGACACCACATTGCCTCCAATGATCTGAAATTGAGTGAACAAGTTGATGAGGAAAGATACACTTCTCTCAACAATCCCTCGTAACTCAATTGAAGGGCATTTGAGAACAATTTATAAATTAATTGCAACGACTTACAAATCTCTCGAATCGATTTTTATGGAGACGTGTCCCGCAAGGGAGGGACGATAGGAGGGGAGAGACGAGGCAAAGTAGTATTGCTAGCTTCATGGTGGAAGTAAGAATCGTTGCATTTGTGAACGTTTTATAGGCGAATCACAACAAAAAACTCACGCCAGTTTTCAAATCGAACCGGAACTGAAAATGGAAAGAAAAGGAAGGACGGATGGATGAGAATGAATAAGCACGTCATGGATTTTTCTCAATTCCTGGAAAGCATCGATTGGGCTGGAAAGGAAAAAGAAAAACAGAGTGTAGTCACATCAAGACGACGATTAGGGGGTGTAGTACGGTGAGTTTCGACTACTGATAGGCCTGCGCATCTATGCTGTCCAAATTGCTTCAATGGAACGCTACATTTCGCGACCGAGGACACTGCCAATTTATCGGAAACCGGGGATGGGGGGCTTGGACTGCCCAGGGGGATCGGGCTCGGGACCCTTGTATGGCTAGCGGCGCCACTTTGCAACCTGCGCCACCTCTGCGAAAGGAAATGGTGTATTGACAGTATTGATTGAATTATCAGCGTACATCCAGTCCTCAATATCCACACTCGTATTACCCGGTCTTGTTCGACAATGCATCATAAAGAACACACAATCATCTCCAAATCCACTATAATAAAGTCGTCTACCTTTATCTAATAGGGCTTGAAGTAGAACGAGTTGCCGATTCCATAACCAAAACCTTATTTTTTTAAAATTTGTATGGTTGATATATTGTTTCGTTTTTTGTATTGTTTCGATTCTTGTCTATTTTTTGCATCATTCGAATTTATGAGTGCTAGTCAGTGCACACTAGAGTGTCGAAAGTAATTGATTTGTCATTTAATTTTGAAAATGACACTTCATTTTCCATCCTCCACTTTAAAATGACGCGTCATTTTCGGATCTTGATGGCGCGTCGCTTCATTCTCCTCATTCTCCGGTGTGCGGAGTTGTGGGGGGAAAGAGTGATGGGGAAAATATTGTAATCTAATGTCTTGTCGATGTGACATTTCTAAAACGACTTGTCGACGTGTCATTTTGATAGAAAGTGAACCCTTATTGGAAGTGACGCGTCAATAACTATTCATTTTGACGCTTCATTATTCGATTTCCCAGTCATTTTCGACACTCTAGTGCACACACTCTTGTGAATGTTGTATGGTACAACGAAATCCCTTGGATGTCAGCGGTTTATTCAAGTCTTGAGAGAACAATATTGCACTTCATTGAATCTCGACATCCTGAAGAGTAACTTCTTCATTTTGACACCTCGCTTCTCCTCCCGTCGTATCTTCAATCCATCCACAGTACGCCCTCACGTCCGTGAATGCATCTAGCAAAAATATCAAATCTCAGAACACAGACCATATATCGGTGCAAAAGAACTCAGAACTTTTTTGTTCATTTCAATTTTTCAGTCAATTGTATTGTGAACAACTAAAGTCTGAATGAAACGATGGAATGCAATGTCGAAATATCATCATTAAACTCACATGACCTACTCCGTGACCCATGGTGCCTGCACAGATGACGTTATTGATGAATTTTTCCTCCTCTAACATTGTTATGGCATCGCTAGCTGTTGTCCCATTGAACCACACTTTTACGAGATCAATGAGTGATCCCGTTGAATTGGAATTCAAATCGATTGAATGATCGCGTAACGCTTTCTTTACATATTCAAGCCAACGGTGCCTAAACTTGATATCCTTAAAATTTTCAAAAAAACATCCAAATTACTCGCAAACGTCCTCTCTGACGATCGGAAGTATGGTCTCGCGAAGGATGTGGTCGTGTTTCGTTACGTTTGTTCCTCTCTCTAAAATATACACGACAATATGTAAAATGGAGAGATAATTTACCATTTGAGGTTCCGTAGCCAATGGCAACTGCGTTTCCATCATTTGGAATTAATTGGGCGGCGTTGGGTAAACAGATGGGAGACACATGTTCGTCGAAACTCAGTGGACTTTCGAGCTAAACGTGGTGTGTAGAGTTCTCTTGTTGGAAAAAATCGTTATTGGAAAATGGTCCTTCTCCCCTCATTTTCCAATAACGATCGAAAATGAGGCGGTTGCCTATTGGAAATGACCTCTTATTGGATTTCCAATAAGCTAATGGAATTCCATTAACGGAATGGGTCACAGATTTGTGAAACTCAATTGAATTGATTGATTTGTGTGAAGACCACAACCTCGAAAATCGTTCGGCCATAATGATATTGAAGAATCAGTTCGCGATCGCCCTTATTGGAATACCAATAAGCTATTGGAAAATGAGGTCGAACAAGGGCCGTTATTGGAAAATTGATGAGGAGAGAAAACCCTTTGTTCTCGTTATTGGATTTCCGGAAAATTTTCCAACAAGAGAACTCTAGTGGTGTGTCATTACATTTTAAAAAAACAAATTACCTTCAGGAGAGCTATGTCGTTACCCTGAAGTACTCTGGTAAAATTCGGACAGCGAATGATTTGTTCGACCTTTACGGTTTGATTCTTCAATTGTTGTGTAATACTTGCTTAAGAAAATTTAAAACTTACGTTTTCAAAACCATTTCCAAGGATAACTTCGGCCGAGTCCACATCGAATATGTCACGATTTAGTATATCCGGCGGATTAACCCTCACACAGTGACCCGCTGTGAGTATCCATTGTTCGCTAATGATCGTTCCTGAATATTGATGTCTTACGAATTTTTCTAGATCAAAGATCAATATGGGCACTTTACAAAGGGCTATCGATCCTATGCAACACCTGGTAGCTCATATCCGATAATTGTACGGTTCTCAGTGACCATCACCTTGTTAGTCATCTCAAATACTGTAACAACATACCACCGCAGCCTGTGACTGCTGTGCCGTTCTTGAAGTACGTTTCCATGTACACTTGCCACGGCCACTTATCCACTGCGGTCACTTCATTTCCTCCGAGAATCTGTAATTGATGATGCGAAAGAGAGATGTACTCCATCCTCAATTATTTCTTCTGAGTGGAACATCGACCATGTGATACTAATGAACAATTTAAGATAAAAAACGCTAGAGATGTAATTGAGTCTCAATCGAGGAAGAAATTTTTACAAATCGCTCGATTCGATTTCTATGAAGACCAGTTCCGCAAGGAACCGACGATAGGACAGGTAAGACGAGGCATAGGAGTGTTGTCAGTTTCATGGTGGAAGTGAGAATCGAGGCGTTGAAACGCATTTTATAGATGAATCAGTTCTATGGATGAATTCAAGTCGAAGCGGATATGGAAACGAAAGGAAATGTTGAATTGAATAGGGCTGATTCATTTCTCTTCCCTCGATTCTTCTCGAATTGATCATTTTTTTGAAGGATCGGCAAATTTCTAAAACAGAAAATGAGCAGGGTTAGCTAAACGAAACTAGAAGTCACATTGACGATATCAAAACGGAAAAAAAACGAAATAATAGAGGAACATTTTTAGCTCTAATTAAGTTTTAGCTCTAATTAAGTCTAATTAAGTTAATTAAGTCCGAAATGTGAGCTGCTTATAGCTCCACGAATCAGTGAATGCATAGTTGTGTGATATTCATAATGTGTTGCGGATCTATTCAATCGTGATCGCTCGTTGAAATGATTTTGTAGAAACGAGACCATTGAATTCCTTGATTGACCATTGAATGCACCAGACATCCGTGCGAGATCAATGAACAAGCAAATTCCTGATTGGGTGCAAAGGAGAAATTCCTTCGATTCAGTCAGAAGCGTGCTTGATTCGTACTCAAGTTTGCTCGGTTACTTTTTTCACCCTCTTCCCCTTCCTTATTAGTATTTTATGTCTTATTCAGACTGGACGATCTCCACTAAAATTATGCAGTCTGCTACGATAATTCAGCTTTGCTATGGCGTTCCCGGAGTATTCGCCTACTTTCTTGTATTTTACGCGATGCGAGGAGTAAGGAGAGTGTTGAGCCCGAGTTTTAGAACCATCTACTCGATCACCGTTGTATTTGTAAGTTTATTATTGCAATTAATTTTCAAAAATAACTGTATTCCCTTCGAAGAACATTGCTACATGGATTAATTCGTGGCCTAGTCTGAGACTGAGATACGAGTCAAGTTTCTTCTATATTTATGAGTGGATCTCTGATAAATCGCTTATCAAGTATCGTATAAATTATGCAAACTTATCAATATGAGCGCATATCAGAGATATTTTGGCTTTCAACATTGTATATTTCTATTACGCTCAAAACATTGCAACACTACTCATGAGCTTCGATCGATTTGCGGCGATTATGTCAATTTCGAAGAACATGCACGTTAGTTTTTTTTGCATTAATTGGTTCACATCTCGGGGGAAAAGTAATTTAGTGGTGGAACAGAACGTACTTGCCCGTGATATGCGTAGCGCACACTTTCGGTTTCCTGCTGAATCTAGCTACAAGGTTGTGCTGGTTTATGATTGACAATGAAATTGTTCTCTTTACAGACTCCCCATCCAGTGCACGTTTCGGTACAATAATGAGACCGGCAGCTACCAGGCGATATATGACAAAACAGCTAACTATGTGAGCCTCTCCATTTATACTTTTCATCTGATTAATTTTGTTTTTAGAATTTGGAATTCGGTTACTATACTCAGCTTACCTTTGGGATTCTAGTTTTTGTAATTTGTTTGCTCCTAAATGTAATTGATGACAATCGAACACCCCCAATATCACACTTGCAGGTCGTATCTTTACGAAAATTGGCGGATTTGCGCAAGCCCGTATCTGTGAGAAAACGCGAAGTGAATTTTTTTTGAAGCTCATTTCAGGAAATCTCTTTCTTCCTTATCAGCTTCTGTACATTTCTCGCTCAAATTTTGAATCTTGGAGTCATCGTGAGTTTAAGAAGAATTTCGATAAATTAAAATTGACATTTTCAGATCACACACTCAATAATTTTCGTTTTTAGCGAAAGTGGAGCATCATTGCTCTTGCCACGTCTGAACCTGGTCGCTCAGATTATGTCGTTCACTTCCGACTGCTTCTCTATCGGGCCCGCTTTGCCAGTACCGTTATCAAATTCTCAACTGTTGCATTTCATTTCAGCTACACTTTGCTTCTTCCCGGTCCAATTCGCCGGTATATCGTCGTCAGAATGCGAGAAATCCTTCGGAAGTTCATGCTAAACTCGTCGAGCTCAACTAGCTCATCGAGACATTGAGAATATTTTAATAATGAGCTTAACCTCTGTACGTAACTCAATGTGAACACCGATTTCACCTCAACTCATCTCAGCATTGACACACTTTTCGTTTGTACAAGTATAATTTTAAAATACAATATAATTGTACTCAGTATTGGCAAAATAACGTATAAAAAAGCACATTTGTTGGTTGTACACTGAGAGGGGGAGGAGAAAGCTGACGCTTACACTTTAGTGCAGAGAGAGTGGAGAGATAATAGTGAGTAGAGAGAGTGAGCAAAATAAATAGAGAATTTTTTTTTCTTTTGCTTACTCTCTCTATTTATTATCTCTCCACTCTCTCTGCACTAAAGTGTAAGCGTCTGCTTTCTCCTTGCCTCTCAGCCTACAACCAACAAATGTGCCTTTTTCCACGTTTTATGCTATCGCTTATTTTATGCTTCGCCAAGATATTGGCAAACGCGTCAATGTGTAATCGATTGTTTATTGACCTCCGCTCGTTTCGAAACCACTGAACAAATCCACTAAAACTTCACCCGCTGTTGAAACGCATTGTTCTTAAAAGCTACATTCCGGCCTCTCTCAAGTCGAGTTGAACAATTCCGTAATCACGAACCGGATGTCTATTGCATTTCGAAATGGACTTGTCGGGATTGTCCAATTCTCCGTTCGAAACTGCAAATCTGACGATCCGACATTTTCATTTCGTGTCCATCATACGGTTTCTAAAAATAGTATTATATTTCGAACTAGTCCGGCTGCCCCCCCCCCCAATATCTTGGCGAAGCATAAAATAAGCGATAGCATAAAACGTGGAAAAAGGCACATTTGTTGGTTGTAGGCTGAGAGGCAAGGAGAAAGCAGACGCTTACACTTTAGTGCAGAGAGAGTGGAGAGATAATAAATAGAGAGAGTAAGCAAAAGAAAAAAAAATTCTCTATTTATTTTGCTCACTCTCTCTACTCACTATTATCTCTCCACTCTCTCTGCACTAAAGTGTAAGCGTCAGCTTTCTCCTCCCCCTCTCAGTGTACAACCAACAAATGTGCTTTTTTATACGTTATTTTGCCAATACTGAGTACAATTATATTGTATTTTAAAATTATACTTGTACAAACGAAAAGTGTGTCAATGCTGAGATGAGTTGAGGTGAAATCGGTGTTCACATTGAGTTACGTACAGAGGTTAAGCTCATTATTAAAATATTCTCAATGTCTCGATGAGCTAGTTGAGCTCGACGAGTTTAGCATGAACTTCCGAAGGATTTCTCGCATTCTGACGACGATATACCGGCGAATTGGACCGGGAAGAAGCAAAGTGTAGCTGAAATGAAATGCAACAGTTGAGAATTTGATAACGGTACTGGCAAAGCGGGCCCGATAGAGAAGCAGTCGGAAGTGAACGACATAATCTGAGCGACCAGGTTCAGACGTGGCAAGAGCAATGATGCTCCACTTTCGCTAAAAACGAAAATTATTGAGTGTGTGATCTGAAAATGTCAATTTTAATTTATCGAAATTCTTCTTAAACTCACGATGACTCCAAGATTCAAAATTTGAGCGAGAAATGTACAGAAGCTGATAAGGAAGAAAGAGATTTCCTGAAATGAGCTTCAAAAAAAATTCACTTCGCGTTTTCTCACAGATACGGGCTTGCGCAAATCCGCCAATTTTCGTAAAGATACGACCTGCAAGTGTGATATTGGGGGTGTTCGATTGTCATCAATTACATTTAGGAGCAAACAAATTACAAAAACTAGAATCCCAAAGGTAAGCTGAGTATAGTAACCGAATTCCAAATTCTAAAAACAAAATTAATCAGATGAAAAGTATAAATGGAGAGGCTCACATAGTTAGCTGTTTTGTCATATATCGCCTGGTAGCTGCCGGTCTCATTATTGTACCGAAACGTGCACTGGATGGGGAGTCTGTAAAGAGAACAATTTCATTGTCAATCATAAACCAGCACAACCTTGTAGCTAGATTCAGCAGGAAACCGAAAGTGTGCGCTACGCATATCACGGGCAAGTACGTTCTGTTCCACCACTAAATTACTTTTCCCCCGAGATGTGAACCAATTAATGCAAAAAAAACTAACGTGCATGTTCTTCGAAATTGACATAATCGCCGCAAATCGATCGAAGCTCATGAGTAGTGTTGCAATGTTTTGAGCGTAATAGAAATATACAATGTTGAAAGCCAAAATATCTCTGATATGCGCTCATATTGATAAGTTTGCATAATTTATACGATACTTGATAAGCGATTTATCAGAGATCCACTCATAAATATAGAAGAAACTTGACTCGTATCTCAGTCTCAGACTAGGCCACGAATTAATCCATGTAGCAATGTTCTTCGAAGGGAATACAGTTATTTTTGAAAATTAATTGCAATAATAAACTTACAAATACAACGGTGATCGAGTAGATGGTTCTAAAACTCGGGCTCAACACTCTCCTTACTCCTCGCATCGCGTAAAATACAAGAAAGTAGGCGAATACTCCGGGAACGCCATAGCAAAGCTGAATTATCGTAGCAGACTGCATAATTTTAGTGGAGATCGTCCAGTCTGAATAAGACATAAAATACTAATAAGGAAGGGGAAGAGGGTGAAAAAAGTAACCGAGCAAACTTGAGTACGAATCAAGCACGCTTCTGACTGAATCGAAGGAATTTCTCCTTTGCACCCAATCAGGAATTTGCTTGTTCATTGATCTCGCACGGATGTCTGGTGCATTCAATGGTCAATCAAGGAATTCAATGGTCTCGTTTCTACAAAATCATTTCAACGAGCGATCACGATTGAATAGATCCGCAACACATTATGAATATCACACAACTATGCATTCACTGATTCGTGGAGCTATAAGCAGCTCACATTTCGGACTTAATTAACTTAATTAGACTTAATTAGAGCTAAAACTTAATTAGAGCTAAAAATGTTCCTCTATTATTTCGTTTTTTTTCCGTTTTGATATCGTCAATGTGACTTCTAGTTTCGTTTAGCTAACCCTGCTCATTTTCTGTTTTAGAAATTTGCCGATCCTTCAAAAAAATGATCAATTCGAGAAGAATCGAGGGAAGAGAAATGAATCAGCCCTATTCAATTCAACATTTCCTTTCGTTTCCATATCCGCTTCGACTTGAATTCATCCATAGAACTGATTCATCTATAAAATGCGTTTCAACGCCTCGATTCTCACTTCCACCATGAAACTGACAACACTCCTATGCCTCGTCTTACCTGTCCTATCGTCGGTTCCTTGCGGAACTGGTCTTCATAGAAATCGAATCGAGCGATTTGTAAAAATTTCTTCCTCGATTGAGACTCAATTACATCTCTAGCGTTTTTTATCTTAAATTGTTCATTAGTATCACATGGTCGATGTTCCACTCAGAAGAAATAATTGAGGATGGAGTACATCTCTCTTTCGCATCATCAATTACAGATTCTCGGAGGAAATGAAGTGACCGCAGTGGATAAGTGGCCGTGGCAAGTGTACATGGAAACGTACTTCAAGAACGGCACAGCAGTCACAGGCTGCGGTGGTATGTTGTTACAGTATTTGAGATGACTAACAAGGTGATGGTCACTGAGAACCGTACAATTATCGGATATGAGCTACCAGGTGTTGCATAGGATCGATAGCCCTTTGTAAAGTGCCCATATTGATCTTTGATCTAGAAAAATTCGTAAGACATCAATATTCAGGAACGATCATTAGCGAACAATGGATACTCACAGCGGGTCACTGTGTGAGGGTTAATCCGCCGGATATACTAAATCGTGACATATTCGATGTGGACTCGGCCGAAGTTATCCTTGGAAATGGTTTTGAAAACGTAAGTTTTAAATTTTCTTAAGCAAGTATTACACAACAATTGAAGAATCAAACCGTAAAGGTCGAACAAATCATTCGCTGTCCGAATTTTACCAGAGTACTTCAGGGTAACGACATAGCTCTCCTGAAGGTAATTTGTTTTTTTAAAATGTAATGACACACCACTAGAGTTCTCTTGTTGGAAAATTTTCCGGAAATCCAATAACGAGAACAAAGGGTTTTCTCTCCTCATCAATTTTCCAATAACGGCCCTTGTTCGACCTCATTTTCCAATAGCTTATTGGTATTCCAATAAGGGCGATCGCGAACTGATTCTTCAATATCATTATGGCCGAACGATTTTCGAGGTTGTGGTCTTCACACAAATCAATCAATTCAATTGAGTTTCACAAATCTGTGACCCATTCCGTTAATGGAATTCCATTAGCTTATTGGAAATCCAATAAGAGGTCATTTCCAATAGGCAACCGCCTCATTTTCGATCGTTATTGGAAAATGAGGGGAGAAGGACCATTTTCCAATAACGATTTTTTCCAACAAGAGAACTCTACACACCACGTTTAGCTCGAAAGTCCACTGAGTTTCGACGAACATGTGTCTCCCATCTGTTTACCCAACGCCGCCCAATTAATTCCAAATGATGGAAACGCAGTTGCCATTGGCTACGGAACCTCAAATGGTAAATTATCTCTCCATTTTACATATTGTCGTGTATATTTTAGAGAGAGGAACAAACGTAACGAAACACGACCACATCCTTCGCGAGACCATACTTCCGATCGTCAGAGAGGACGTTTGCGAGTAATTTGGATGTTTTTTTGAAAATTTTAAGGATATCAAGTTTAGGCACCGTTGGCTTGAATATGTAAAGAAAGCGTTACGCGATCATTCAATCGATTTGAATTCCAATTCAACGGGATCACTCATTGATCTCGTAAAAGTGTGGTTCAATGGGACAACAGCTAGCGATGCCATAACAATGTTAGAGGAGGAAAAATTCATCAATAACGTCATCTGTGCAGGCACCATGGGTCACGGAGTAGGTCATGTGAGTTTAATGATGATATTTCGACATTGCATTCCATCGTTTCATTCAGACTTTAGTTGTTCACAATACAATTGACTGAAAAATTGAAATGAACAAAAAAGTTCTGAGTTCTTTTGCACCGATATATGGTCTGTGTTCTGAGATTTGATATTTTTGCTAGATGCATTCACGGACGTGAGGGCGTACTGTGGATGGATTGAAGATACGACGGGAGGAGAAGCGAGGTGTCAAAATGAAGAAGTTACTCTTCAGGATGTCGAGATTCAATGAAGTGCAATATTGTTCTCTCAAGACTTGAATAAACCGCTGACATCCAAGGGATTTCGTTGTACCATACAACATTCACAAGAGTGTGTGCACTAGAGTGTCGAAAATGACTGGGAAATCGAATAATGAAGCGTCAAAATGAATAGTTATTGACGCGTCACTTCCAATAAGGGTTCACTTTCTATCAAAATGACACGTCGACAAGTCGTTTTAGAAATGTCACATCGACAAGACATTAGATTACAATATTTTCCCCATCACTCTTTCCCCCCACAACTCCGCACACCGGAGAATGAGGAGAATGAAGCGACGCGCCATCAAGATCCGAAAATGACGCGTCATTTTAAAGTGGAGGATGGAAAATGAAGTGTCATTTTCAAAATTAAATGACAAATCAATTACTTTCGACACTCTAGTGTGCACTGACTAGCACTCATAAATTCGAATGATGCAAAAAATAGACAAGAATCGAAACAATACAAAAAACGAAACAATATATCAACCATACAAATTTAAAAAAAATAAGGTTTTGGTTATGGAATCGGCAACTCGTTCTACTTCAAGCCCTATTAGATAAAGGTAGACGACTTTATTATAGTGGATTTGGAGATGATTGTGTGTTCTTTATGATGCATTGTCGAACAAGACCGGGTAATACGAGTGTGGATATTGAGGACTGGATGTACGCTGATAATTCAATCAATACTGTCAATACACCATTTCCTTTCGCAGAGGTGGCGCAGGTTGCAAAGTGGCGCCGCTAGCCATACAAGGGTCCCGAGCCCGATCCCCCTGGGCAGTCCAAGCCCCCCATCCCCGGTTTCCGATAAATTGGCAGTGTCCTCGGTCGCGAAATGTAGCGTTCCATTGAAGCAATTTGGACAGCATAGATGCGCAGGCCTATCAGTAGTCGAAACTCACCGTACTACACCCCCTAATCGTCGTCTTGATGTGACTACACTCTGTTTTTCTTTTTCCTTTCCAGCCCAATCGATGCTTTCCAGGAATTGAGAAAAATCCATGACGTGCTTATTCATTCTCATCCATCCGTCCTTCCTTTTCTTTCCATTTTCAGTTCCGGTTCGATTTGAAAACTGGCGTGAGTTTTTTGTTGTGATTCGCCTATAAAACGTTCACAAATGCAACGATTCTTACTTCCACCATGAAGCTAGCAATACTACTTTGCCTCGTCTCTCCCCTCCTATCGTCCCTCCCTTGCGGGACACGTCTCCATAAAAATCGATTCGAGAGATTTGTAAGTCGTTGCAATTAATTTATAAATTGTTCTCAAATGCCCTTCAATTGAGTTACGAGGGATTGTTGAGAGAAGTGTATCTTTCCTCATCAACTTGTTCACTCAATTTCAGATCATTGGAGGCAATGTGGTGTCTACTGAGGATAAGTGGCCATGGCAGGTGTATGCAGAATTGTTCTTCGATAACTCTACACAAGCCTCAGGATGTGGTGGTAAGTTTCTTTCGTGTTATAAAAAACGTCAACAATTTGAATTTGTAGGAACCGTCATAAGCAACTTTTGGATATTACTGTGTCCTACTGGAACTAGAGGGCCGACCTGAGCTAGTCGAAGTGGACAAGGTTGAAATTACCACAGGAAAAGGAAGTGAACATGTGAATTTTTTTCTTCCCATAACAGAAATAACAATATGCAAAGGAAAACACTGTCAAAGTCGCGCAAATCGCTCGCCATCCGCAGTTCACAACCGTTGGTCATGGATACGACATCGCTCTCTTGAAAGTATGTTTGTTTGGATTTGCTGATGCCAATTTAATTATGTTTAGCTCGAAACACCTTTAATTTTCGACGAACATATTTCTCCGATATGTTTACCCAACCCTTCTCAATTCATACCGACTGATGGAAACGCTGTTGCCATAGGATATGGAACCTCAAACGGTATTTTTTCTCAATTGTTTGTTATGCAAGCACATTCTTATAGAGATGGACAGGCATTCTTCAAGAAGACGGCATCCTTCGAGAGACCATAATTCCAATTATTAGGAAGGACATTTGCGAGTAACTATAATGTGTTTAATGAAAAAAATGTCGTGAAATTCAGCCGTCGTTATGATGAATATGGCAAATCTTTGCTTGGTACTTCAATGGTAGATCTTGGATATGCAACAGAAGAACCCACTGAAACCCCACATGAAGGACATCCAGAAAATGTTATTTGTGCAGGAGCTATGGGACACGGAGTTGGCAGTGTGAGTATATTAACGTGCAAATGTACGCCAATTTGCACCTTTCAGGGTGACAGCGGAGGACCTCTAATGATGAAATCAAAGAACGGATGGTTCCAGGTAAATAATATTCTCAATAAATACGGAAATGGGAATCCAAATAAAGTAGTTTGTTTCAGATTGGCGTCACATCATTTGGTGGCAACGATACATATATCGAAATCGATAAAGCTCCCAGTATGTATAGAATCTTAATTCAGTTATAAAGTTCAAGTTCAGGTGCATTCACGGACGTGAGGGCGTACTGTGGATGGATTGAGGAAACGACGGGAGGAGAAGCAAAGTGTCAAGAAGAAGAAGTGAAACTTCTGGATGTCCAGATTGAATGAATGTAATATTGAATGACGACTCATGACTCGAATAAACAGCTGCTATCCATGGGATTTCGTTGTGCTATTCAACAACATTCGAATGCGAAAAATAAACGAACATAAAAAATTCGAACATAAACAAACGCATTTTATTATAAAATCGCTAATTATTTAAACTACAGTTACAGTTTGAATACCCGATATAGCAGGTCTATAATGTGAATTTGGAGATGATAGTGTGTTCGGAATATTGCATTATCGAACTAGACCGGGTAATAGAAGTGTGCTCGAATAATTCAATCAATAATGCCAAAAGCACTTTTTCCAGATAAATCGATGTTTTCGAGGATGGAAGAAGAACCCAGTAATGGCGTGTTATTCATTTCTGACATCAGCACCTTTCAATTTTAATTTATTACATCCGTCCTTCTTTCATTTCTATCAATTTTCAGTTCCGGTTCGATTTGAATAGCCCAATGCGTCTCTCCGTTATGATTCAGCGGATTCGAAGAAACTCACGAAATGAGACGGCAAAGAATTGCGAAGGCTGCTAATGGTGATAATTTTTTACTAGATCGCCTTTTTACAAAAAATATACATTTTAAATATTTTTCAGTCATTGAGAGAAACGTAAACAGAACTAACAATCTACCTCTTTGGACTAACTCCAGAGATTTCGTGTATTTTCTCACCTCAAATAAGATTTCTTTCAAAAATGTGAGTGACATGTGTTAAACTGAACATCTATTTGTTGCGAATGATTAGACATATATTTTTCTAATTATTTATAGTTATCCCACCAACTGGAAGAAGCATTGCATGGTTCGGATATTGGGACGATGGAGCTTCTTCCTGCTGTGGAAACGCTGTACCTTTGGGGTTGGGTCGTAGAAGGCTATCCCAGTTCGTTTCCAACCAATTCGATCTTGCAGCTGCAGCAGGCTGCTGCAAAGTTGAGATGAACGACATTGGTTTTGGGGTTTTCCACACGTAAAAGTGGTGCTTTTTGTTTGCCAAAGTGTTTTTATGATCAAGCTGACCATTTTGGCTTCCTATTTTCATTTCTCACTTTTGCGACCCTTGCAGCAGATGCATGTCAGACAAGTTTTTATTTCACCACAGGAGCCATTATTTTTTGCGCCCCTCCGAACTTTGCCAGTTAGTAGAGCTTGAAGTTCTACATATACCCTATTTTTTGCAGATTTTATCTCGGGGGTCCTGATAGTCTCCCAGGTCGTCAAAACTCTTGTAATGGGCTGCACGGTTCACCCGTCGTGAAATGAAACTCACAAGGTCGCAGGTTCGAGTCCCGGCGAATGCAAAAGTATTTTTGCCGACGTGGTAACGCAAATAATAGCATAATGCTTCATTATATCTATGAAAACCAATTGCAAAATACAACTTTTTCTTTGCCGGGACTCGAACCTGCGACCTTGTGAGTTTGATTTCACGAAGGGTGAACTGTGCAGCCCAATGCGAAAGTTTTGACGACCAGGGAGACCATCAGGACCCCCGAGATAAAATCTGCAAAAAATAGGGTATATGAGTGTCTGAATTGATCTGAGAGAATTGATCTGAATTGATCTATCTGAGAGAATTGAGCAAATCTACCTATGAGCCGTACAGTGAAAAATAAAGTGCCGATTTTAAGATTCCCCTTGGGGTAACTTTTCGCGTAGAGTTCGAAAATCGACCTTAGGAAGCCGTATCTCTGACCCCTCATTTCGTGCATTTTGCCCTACCTGGGTGGTCGATTTTTGAATCTTTTGAACGGCTCATCCAAACCCCATACATGTATAATTCTGAAATAGTATATAGTAATTCTGAAAGATCTCGACGAGATACGCATTTTCACAGTTGAAAGTGAAGGGCTAGCTCATCATAGAAAAAAGTTACGGCCGTTTGAATTCAAAAAATTGTCTAAAAATTGCCGACCTGAAAAAATTTTTGGGGGCTGTCGTTTTTTAATTAGTCGCATTAAAACCGCCATGACAAAGTACCCCTAATGTCAAATTTTCAGCGAAAATTTCGTTTCCCTAAGATGTTTCCTGGTTCTCGCAAGATGCCGCAGTGCAGATTTCCAGATATTTCAAATCAACAATATTCTACAGCAAAACATGACATTCACTCTCATTGAGAGTAATTGATGTTTTTAGTTTATTTGTAATATATTTGAAACATTTTGAGCAGTTAAAACCTTATGTAAGTGAACATCAGCTCGATTGGCAGCGTTTCAATGTGATTTGAGCCTGTGGTACACGTTTGGCCTTTGTTTTGGCAACGATATCTATACAACCAAAAGTACTACAGTTAACAGATCTGAAATATAAAGCATTTGTGATAATATAATTAATAATAACTTGTTTCGGAACCACTCCTGTTCAGTCCAAGTATATAGTAGTGCGTAATTTACCAATTCCGGGTTCCTGCCACATCAATTCCTGCTCGAAGCGGGCTCAAACTTAATTTTTAAGCACTCTAATGTCAAAATTCATATTCTACGAGTGAAAATGTTCCAGAAAAAAGGTTACAAAATTAAAATTGAAGAAAAATATGTTTTCACATTTTTGCCCCTGGGGTAGTAAGGGGTGAAAATGTCGAAACCATAGATACGTATGAAAACGTAATATCTTGGTGTATTTTGACTCGTAGAATACAAATTTTGACATTAGCACGCTTAAAAATTAAGTTTGAGCCCGCTTCGAGCAGGAATTGATGCGGCAGGAACCCGGAATTGGTAAATTACGCACTACTATATACTTGGACTGAACAGGAGTGGTTCCGAAACAAGTTATTATTAATTATATTATCACAAATGCTTTATATTTCAGATCTGTTAACTGTAGTACTTTTGGTTGTAGAGATATCGTTGTCAAAACAAAGGCCAAACGTGTACCACAGGCTCAAATCACATTGAAACGCTGCCAATCGAGCTGATGTTCACTTACATAAGGTTTTAACTGTGTTTCAAATATATTACAAATAAACTAAAAACATCAATTACTCTCAATGAGAGTGAATGTCATGTTTTGCTGTAGAATATTGTTGATTTGAAATATCTGGAAATCTGCACTGCGGCATCTTGCGAGAACCAGGAAACATCTTAGGGAAACGAAATTTTCGCTGAAAATTTGACATTAGGGGTACTTTGTCATGGCGGTTTTAATGCGACTAATTAAAAAATGACAGCCCCCAAAAAATTTTTCAGGTCGGCAATTTTTAGACAAATTTTTGAATTCAAACGGCCGTAACTTTTTTCTATGATGAGCTAGCCCTTCACTTTCAACTGGGGTTTGGATGAGCCATTCAAAAGATTCAAAAATCGACCACCCAGGTAGGGCAAAATGCACGAAATGAGGGGTCAGAGACACGGCTTCCTAAGGTCGATTTTCGAACTCTACGCCAAAAGTTACCCCTAGGGGAATCTTAAAATCGGCACTTTATTTTTCACTGTACGGCCTCTGCTCAGTTCTCTCAGATAGTCACTCATATGCAGAATTTAAAGCTCTACAAACTGGTTAAGTTTGGATAGGCGCAAAAAATATTGGCTCCTGTGATAAAATAAAAACATGTCTGACATGCATCTGCTGCAAGGGTCGCAAAAGTGAGAAACGAAAAAAGTGAGCTAAAATGCTTAATTTGATCATAAACTTACTTTTGTAGTCAAAAACTACCACTTTTGCAGGTGGAAACCCCCAAAACCAAGCCCCTTCGACCCAACTTTGCAGCAGCCTGCTGCAGCTGCAACGCATGATACAAATCTAAAGCTTCGGATTTCGCCTTAACCAAACAAGTTCTTAATAGAAACATGAGAAATACGATTTTCGAAAATTCGAATGTCAACTGAAAACGCCGTTATGTCTCGATTCTCTGGTGAGAGGCCTGTTATATCGCGATTTTAAACGGAATTATGGTCGTTTAAGTGGTCTCGATTTGAACCTTAAAAATTGAGTGTCCCATAGTTGGCCTTCTGAATCTCGAAGATGACGATAGTTATCAAAATTCTGACAACGCAGTTTGAAAGACATCATTTGAAGTACCTTACATGACATTTAGATTAGCATATGATGACGTTTAACTGCCGCTGACACACCTCAAATGGGTGATTTTCTCGTGAAGTCACTCATATAACATATTTTTGTGAGTAAAATATAGTCGCGATGTAACTCGGTCTCATAAATACTATGTTTATTTCGAATTAAATATGTTTCACCATGTATGCACTTCATTTTGTGTGCCTTTGCAGGCCAGGAACAGCTACAATGATTTATCGGAGGAGACAAAGAAAGCAATAAAAACTGCATTTCCCGAAACGATCGAATATCTAGCGATTAAAGGTCATCTTGGCAGGTACACAGATGAAAGTGAGATCGCACAACGACTAGGTCCCAAGCTCCGTTCAATTGTTGTTAGCGCAGTTGACACCATTGCTAGTGGCCCTCGTCCTAATGCACTCAATTAGCGTACGCTTATATTACGTTGATTCATAAGTTTCGCTCCATTTTCACGCCTGAAGTTTTTCAATTATAATTTGCTTTGAACTTTATCAAATCTATCATTCCTTTTTGCGTTGTATTAGTACATGTGCGCTCTCCATAGCGCACCTATACTCATACGTGATCAATCGATTCTACTGGAATGTCAAGGATCGAAATGCCACAAACTTGATATTTGACACAGCCAATTTGATGGAATGGTACTCATAGCGTAATAATGATAGCGCCACAACAACGCTATTTTCGTAAAGTATTTTACATGGACATTCTCATAGTAGACGTGCATTGGATCAGCCTTGAAACTGCCTGACCAGATAGACAGGAATTTCATAGTTTTGAATTCTTGAATATTGCGAAATTTGTTTCTTGAAGCTGCGCATTTCTGATGAACGAGCTAATGGTCTTAAATTTATCAGAAGTGGAAGAGCATATCATGTGGATGCTACCATTAAATAATTGTGGAGATTCAACATTCCATTCAAAAGCCACATTTCGAATAATCGCAAAAGTGAAATTTGATTACCAGTTTCGCTAATGTTCACTTTGCGCGCTCCTCGAGAGAGTCTGAAATTCCGTTTTCAAGTGTTTATCGGAAACATTGCCCCTCACTTACTGACTTCACAAAAATACAGCGATTGTATCACATTAGTTTTGTTTAAGCGGGGGCTTGAACACACTACTCAAAAACCGGTCAATTCGTCACTTTTTCGAAAAATATTTTTTTACTGCGGAACGAAGTGGAGTTGATTCACATAAAACAAATAATTTATGTGCACCTATTGTCACTCAAATAATGCCAAAGTAGTCATGAACGCAAGTGAACCACAAGCGAGTAATCTATAGAAATGCCTTGGAGCGAAACTTATGAATCAACCTAATAAAAAGTAATGTGTGTGATAAATGTTGCTACAACGTCTTCATGTGGAATTATCATAGCTGTATCAAGCAAGGTTCAATTTTCGATTTTGCTTCCATTTGCAAAACTGTTATTCAAAAGTCCAAAACTGTTATTCAAAAGTCTTGGATAATTTCAATGCATAAGTGGGATCAGTTAATTTGAATTGAATGGCATAAGTTCCATTGAAATTCAACGAAATATGTCAGTATAAAAGCGGCAAGCAAACACACATACGGACATATGATGGAAAAAATTCCTGAAAATATAGAAGCATTTACAATCCGAAACAAACGCATAAAATCTATGAAAATAAAAAAAAAACAACTCACAAGATCACAAGCTTTGCAAGTAATTTTCGGATCTGCACGCGATTTCATTAGTTGTTCAGTCATACCTGATTTGTTATTCAATTATATTCCACACATCGCCAGCTTATGGTCACTTATGATGACAAAATGTTTAGGCAGCACCCTGTCTCCGCACATTCTCGACACAATTGAACAATTTGGACACTGAATCCTGAAAACAAAGAAATCTGTTTATGGGATACTTGACGCACTCACCTCAGGTTGAAGCACACATTTTCATTGTGGATACAAACGGCACAGAATGTGTGACCACAATCCAGCACTTGTGGAATGAATTTGATGGAGTCTAGAAATTGCACTAATTCAATGATTTTTTGTAGAATGCTAAGAAATCCAATGGTAAATGATCAATTATAATATAATTATCGTAAAATACAAATTAATCTACCAAACGTTTCGCTACAAATAGAACAGCAGCACTGGTCTGTGAGATCGTTCAATCCATCTGCAGAAATGGAAATATCTGGCACCTGTGACAATTATAATTTTTAAGGCAAATATAATGTGCGTACCTCCTTGGGAAACTCTACTTCCTTTTCAGTATTTTGGAATATTTTGGACAATTTGGACACGAAACCAGAATGGTTGATCTGAAGCATACACGTTAGAGTTCATGGAATGATTAAAAAGTTGAACATATTTCACGAGTACATACTATTGTTTTCATGGCCTGGCACATCCTGTAATACTCACATATGCTGATGGGAGGGGTGCTGACATCCGGTATCAATTAACCTCAAATTTATCTTGCCCATGGACAATGATCATTCCCTTGCCAACGTCGACTATTCGAGAGACGTCCACATTTCTGAAGGATTCTGTTCTTGCGAGTGTGAATCGGCACGAATCATACCCAGTGCTCAGTGGTGGTAGGAAATGCATGTTACGAGTGTCCATCGTAAGAATTTCATGGTTATAAACGAAATGTACTAGGGGACATGAGTCGGGCATAGCAAAAGGTACGAGTAGTTTAGCGTTGGAAACCTGAAAAGCCTGAATTATCCTCACGCTGATCACAAAGGTATTGCTTCTAAGTCGTTTCACTGTCGGAAAGTTGGCAGATCGAACGGTGTTGCAAAATAATACCGTATTCCTACAATTGTTCGCTATTAAATTTGCTGCGCCCAAATTGCCACTTGTGCACTAGTATCGGCCACATTCCCTCCAAATCTTCTTGAGGGATATCAACTATAATTACTTCCACATGCAGCTTGTTGTATATATATTATGACCCTAATCCGCGGTAGATCGGTTTATCTTCAGGTGGCACGCGCGTCAGGTTAGTGAACTGCAGCAGTGACGATATATTCGCCATTTTCTTAAATGAAGTTAATATGAAGTTTAAAAAGAGTAATTGCGAGAGATTGAAGATGCGTCTCGTATCGCACAATCTATACCTATATACAAAACGCAGTTCCTCGTGTCTGCTCCGATTGCGAAACAGTTGCGAAACGATTTCGAAATCTGGAGGGAGAGAGATCGTGCGTCAACAAGTTCCGAAACGAGTGATTGCGAAACCTACTCCGCTAGGACGGGGCCGATCTACCGCGGATTAGGGTCATAATATATATACAACAAGCTGCATGTGGAAGTAATTATAGTTGATATCCCTCAAGAAGATTTGGAGGGAATGTGGCCGATACTAGTGCACAGGTGGCAATTTGGGCGCAGCAAATTTAATAGCGAACAATTGTAGGAATACGGTATTATTTTGCAACACCGTTCGATCTGCCAACTTTCCGACAGTGAAACGACTTAGAAGCAATACCTTTGTGATCAGCGTGAGGATAATTCAGGCTTTTCAGGTTTCCAACGCTAAACTACTCGTACCTTTTGCTATGCCCGACTCATGTCCCCTAGTACATTTCATTTATAACCATGAAATTCTTACGATGGACACTCGTAACATGCATTTCCTACCACCACTGAGCACTGGGTATGATTCGTGCCGATTCACACTCGCAAGAACAGAATCCTTCAGAAATGTGGACGTCTCTCGAATAGTCGACGTTGGCAAGGGAATGATCATTGTCCATGGGCAAGATAAATTTGAGGTTAATTGCTACCGGATGTCAGCACCCCTCCCATCAGCATATGTGAGTATTACAGGATGTGCCAGGCCATGAAAACAATAGTATGTACTCGTGAAATATGTTCAACTTTTTAATCATTCCATGAACTCTAACGTGTATGCTTCAGATCAACCATTCTGGTTTCGTGTCCAAATTGTCCAAAATATTCCAAAATACTGAAAAGGAAGTAGAGTTTCCCAAGGAGGTACGCACATTATATTTGCCTTAAAAATTATAATTGTCACAGGTGCCAGATATTTCCATTTCTGCAGATGGATTGAACGATCTCACAGACCAGTGCTGCTGTTCTATTTGTAGCGAAACGTTTGGTAGATTAATTTGTATTTTACGATAATTATATTATAATTGATCATTTACCATTGGATTTCTTAGCATTCTACAAAAAATCATTGAATTAGTGCAATTTCTAGACTCCATCAAATTCATTCCACAAGTGCTGGATTGTGGTCACACATTCTGTGCCGTTTGTATCCACAATGAAAATGTGTGCTTCAACCTGAGGTGAGTGCGTCAAGTATCCCATAAACAGATTTCTTTGTTTTCAGGATTCAGTGTCCAAATTGTTCAATTGTGTCGAGAATGTGCGGAGACAGGGTGCTGCCTAAACATTTTGTCATCATAAGTGACCATAAGCTGGCGATGTGTGGAATATAATTGAATAACAAATCAGGTATGACTGAACAACTAATGAAATCGCGTGCAGATCCGAAAATTACTTGCAAAGCTTGTGATCTTGTGAGTTGTTTTTTTTTTATTTTCATAGATTTTATGCGTTTGTTTCGGATTGTAAATGCTTCTATATTTTCAGGAATTTTTTCCATCATATGTCCGTATGTGTGTGAAACAAGACTGTTCTTAAGATTAAGATTTTACTATGTCATGCTAGGTTTGATTTCGATACCCTTCGATAGTGAATTAGTATTATAATATAAACAAATTAATTATGAACCTGTTATCATTGCATTCAATTGTTTAGTTCAACGAGCTAATCTGCACTTGTTGTGCTCTAGACGGTGGACATGGAAGTCACGTCGTCAAATACGACTTCAAGATGAAAAAGGTTTCGTGCTTTTGCTCAATATAATTTCTAACGAAGAAACTAATGCGTTCATGTTTTAGTTTAGATTAGAATAATCCGTACACTGGTTAGTATTGTGGGAGCTATGGGACGTGATGGCCCTGCAACATGGCACTAGTTGTCCGTACGATTCCCTCAAAAGTCGAAATGGTTGCAGAGCTACGCGTCGGGATAAATGACTTGATTGCCCAAGTTGAAGATATCAAGAGTCGTGCGATTTCCAAGACGAAAGAGCTCGTCATTGTATCAAATTCACTTGAAAAGGCGAGTGTTTATGATTTTTGAAGAAAACACAAGGGTTCTCAAAGAAAAAAGCCTTACAGAGAATCTCGGAAACCAACATCCCTTCCCATGTAATCGAAAAACTCGATTCACTCGTATCTGAACAGGTAATGTAGAAAAAAAGAAACGTCCGAATCTATGAGAAATCTGCGAAAAAAGTTTTTTTTTTCTTTTCTCGCATACATCTGACAGCGGCATGCCTAATGACTAATTAACGTTTGTTTTCAGGAAGCCGATGAGTACAAGGCGATAGTGGGAGATCTTGCGTGTACGATCATCGATGAGTGCAAGAATATCATTGATGCTTTCGATGCAGCAATTAATGTCGCGAATATGAATGCATAACACGGTGAATACGAATCAATATGGAGCCCATGCAAAATTTAGTTTTCACAAATGTTCATTTGATTGTTACCCAGAAGAAGCATGCGTTGCGTGATTTGATGTGCGATTTGATGGGTATTTCCACTTTCCTATAAAACACTGTTATAACACTTCGCTACATCTATAATACGAATTTGAAATACCCATTTCCCAAACAAAAATACGGTGGCAATGAACAGATAAAAAGTGATTTATCCCAACTTCAAGACTGGCTATTCCCATTCCAACTATACGTGTATATCGGCATTGTCATTTACATCTGCAAATCCTGGCAGGAATCCTGAAAGGCTTGATCTAGAAGATACGACAAATAATTCATATTATTAAAATATTTCAGTAATTTTGAATACAAATTCATATTATGATATGTAAAAATGTATGGTGCACAGCTAATCTCTTCCGCTGGTGAAGTATGACCCTTTCTATTTGTTCCACGGATATGGGTTGTTGTCATTCTTCGCTGGTTCGGCACTGAGAACGATGAGAATCACATCTGCCAATAGGACGTTTGAGCATAGTTGGAAGAGAATGCATAACTGCAATTTGCTTGCCGCTTTTATACTGACATATTTCGTTGAATTTCAATGGAACTTATGCCATTCAATTCAAATTAACTGATCCCACTTATGCATTGAAATTATCCAAGACTTTTGAATAACAGTTTTGGACTTTTGAATAACAGTTTTGCAAATGGAAGCAAAATCGAAAATTGAACCTTGCTTGATACAGCTATGATAATTCCACATGAAGACGTTGTAGCAACATTTATCACACACATTACTTTTTATTAGGTTGATTCATAAGTTTCGCTCCAAGGCATTTCTATAGATTACTCGCTTGTGGTTCACTTGCGTTCATGACTACTTTGGCATTATTTGAGTGACAATAGGTGCACATAAATTATTTGTTTTATGTGAATCAACTCCACTTCGTTCCGCAGTAAAAAAATATTTTTCGAAAAAGTGACGAATTGACCGGTTTTTGAGTAGTGTGTTCAAGCCCCCGCTTAAACAAAACTAATGTGATACAATCGCTGTATTTTTGTGAAGTCAGTAAGTGAGGGGCAATGTTTCCGATAAACACTTGAAAACGGAATTTCAGACTCTCTCGAGGAGCGCGCAAAGTGAACATTAGCGAAACTGGTAATCAAATTTCACTTTTGCGATTATTCGAAATGTGGCTTTTGAATGGAATGTTGAATCTCCACAATTATTTAATGGTAGCATCCACATGATATGCTCTTCCACTTCTGATAAATTTAAGACCATTAGCTCGTTCATCAGAAATGCGCAGCTTCAAGAAACAAATTTCGCAATATTCAAGAATTCAAAACTATGAAATTCCTGTCTATCTGGTCAGGCAGTTTCAAGGCTGATCCAATGCACGTCTACTATGAGAATGTCCATGTAAAATACTTTACGAAAATAGCGTTGTTGTGGCGCTATCATTATTACGCTATGAGTACCATTCCATCAAATTGGCTGTGTCAAATATCAAGTTTGTGGCATTTCGATCCTTGACATTCCAGTAGAATCGATTGATCACGTATGAGTATAGGTGCGCTATGGAGAGCGCACATGTACTAATACAACGCAAAAAGGAATGATAGATTTGATAAAGTTCAAAGCAAATTATAATTGAAAAACTTCAGGCGTGAAAATGGAGCGAAACTTATGAATCAACGTAATATAAGCGTACGCTAATTGAGTGCATTAGGACGAGGGCCACTAGCAATGGTGTCAACTGCGCTAACAACAATTGAACGGAGCTTGGGACCTAGTCGTTGTGCGATCTCACTTTCATCTGTGTACCTGCCAAGATGACCTTTAATCGCTAGATATTCGATCGTTTCGGGAAATGCAGTTTTTATTGCTTTCTTTGTCTCCTCCGATAAATCATTGTAGCTGTTCCTGGCCTGCAAAGGCACACAAAATGAAGTGCATACATGGTGAAACATATTTAATTCGAAATAAACATAGTATTTATGAGACCGAGTTACATCGCGACTATATTTTACTCACAAAAATATGTTATATGAGTGACTTCACGAGAAAATCACCCATTTGAGGTGTGTCAGCGGCAGTTAAACGTCATCATATGCTAATCTAAATGTCATGTAAGGTACTTCAAATGATGTCTTTCAAACTGCGTTGTCAGAATTTTGATAACTATCGTCATCTTCGAGATTCAGAAGGCCAACTATGGGACACTCAATTTTTAAGGTTCAAATCGAGACCACTTAAACGACCATAATTCCGTTTAAAATCGCGATATAACAGGCCTCTCACCAGAGAATCGAGACATAACGGCGTTTTCAGTTGACATTCGAATTTTCGAAAATCGTATTTCTCATGTTTCTATTAAGAACTTGTTTGGTTAAGGCGAAATCCGAAGCTTTAGATTTGTATCATGCGTTGCAGCTGCAGCAGGCTGCTGCAAAGTTGGGTCGAAGGGGCTTGGTTTTGGGGGTTTCCACCTGCAAAAGTGGTAGTTTTTGACTACAAAAGTAAGTTTATGATCAAATTAAGCATTTTAGCTCACTTTTTTCGTTTCTCACTTTTGCGACCCTTGCAGCAGATGCATGTCAGACATGTTTTTATTTTATCACAGGAGCCAATATTTTTTGCGCCTATCCAAACTTAACCAGTTTGTAGAGCTTTAAATTCTGCATATGAGTGACTATCTGAGAGAACTGAGCAGAGGCCGTACAGTGAAAAATAAAGTGCCGATTTTAAGATTCCCCTAGGGGTAACTTTTGGCGTAGAGTTCGAAAATCGACCTTAGGAAGCCGTGTCTCTGACCCCTCATTTCGTGCATTTTGCCCTACCTGGGTGGTCGATTTTTGAATCTTTTGAATGGCTCATCCAAACCCCAGTTGAAAGTGAAGGGCTAGCTCATCATAGAAAAAAGTTACGGCCGTTTGAATTCAAAAATTTGTCTAAAAATTGCCGACCTGAAAAATTTTTTGGGGGCTGTCATTTTTTAATTAGTCGCATTAAAACCGCCATGACAAAGTACCCCTAATGTCAAATTTTCAGCGAAAATTTCGTTTCCCTAAGATGTTTCCTGGTTCTCGCAAGATGCCGCAGTGCAGATTTCCAGATATTTCAAATCAACAATATTCTACAGCAAAACATGACATTCACTCTCATTGAGAGTAATTGATGTTTTTAGTTTATTTGTAATATATTTGAAACACAGTTAAAACCTTATGTAAGTGAACATCAGCTCGATTGGCAGCGTTTCAATGTGATTTGAGCCTGTGGTACACGTTTGGCCTTTGTTTTGACAACGATATCTCTACAACCAAAAGTACTACAGTTAACAGATCTGAAATATAAAGCATTTGTGATAATATAATTAATAATAACTTGTTTCGGAACCACTCCTGTTCAGTCCAAGTATATAGTAGTGCGTAATTTACCAATTCCGGGTTCCTGCCGCATCAATTCCTGCTCGAAGCGGGCTCAAACTTAATTTTTAAGCGTGCTAATGTCAAAATTTGTATTCTACGAGTCAAAATACACCAAGATATTACGTTTTCATACGTATCTATGGTTTCGACATTTTCACCCCTTACTACCCCAGGGGCAAAAATGTGAAAACATATTTTTCTTCAATTTTAATTTTGTAACCTTTTTTCTGGAACATTTTCACTCGTAGAATATGAATTTTGACATTAGAGTGCTTAAAAATTAAGTTTGAGCCCGCTTCGAGCAGGAATTGATGTGGCAGGAACCCGGAATTGGTAAATTACGCACTACTATATACTTGGACTGAACAGGAGTGGTTCCGAAACAAGTTATTATTAATTATATTATCACAAATGCTTTATATTTCAGATCTGTTAACTGTAGTACTTTTGGTTGTATAGATATCGTTGCCAAAACAAAGGCCAAACGTGTACCACAGGCTCAAATCACATTGAAACGCTGCCAATCGAGCTGATGTTCACTTACATAAGGTTTTAACTGCTCAAAATGTTTCAAATATATTACAAATAAACTAAAAACATCAATTACTCTCAATGAGAGTGAATGTCATGTTTTGCTGTAGAATATTGTTGATTTGAAATATCTGGAAATCTGCACTGCGGCATCTTGCGAGAACCAGGAAACATCTTAGGGAAACGAAATTTTCGCTGAAAATTTGACATTAGGGGTACTTTGTCATGGCGGTTTTAATGCGACTAATTAAAAAACGACAGCCCCCAAAAATTTTTTCAGGTCGGCAATTTTTAGACAATTTTTTGAATTCAAACGGCCGTAACTTTTTTCTATGATGAGCTAGCCCTTCACTTTCAACTGTGAAAATGCGTATCTCGTCGAGATCTTTCAGAATTACTATATACTATTTCAGAATTATACATGTATGGGGTTTGGATGAGCCGTTCAAAAGATTCAAAAATCGACCACCCAGGTAGGGCAAAATGCACGAAATGAGGGGTCAGAGATACGGCTTCCTAAGGTCGATTTTCGAACTCTACGCGAAAAGTTACCCCAAGGGGAATCTTAAAATCGGCACTTTATTTTTCACTGTACGGCTCATAGGTAGATTTGCTCAATTCTCTCAGATAGATCAATTCAGATCAATTCTCTCAGATCAATTCAGACACTCATATACCCTATTTTTTGCAGATTTTATCTCGGGGGTCCTGATGGTCTCCCTGGTCGTCAAAACTTTCGCATTGGGCTGCACAGTTCACCCTTCGTGAAATCAAACTCACAAGGTCGCAGGTTCGAGTCCCGGCAAAGAAAAAGTTGTATTTTGCAATTGGTTTTCATAGATATAATGAAGCATTATGCTATTATTTGCGTTACCACGTCGGCAAAAATACTTTTGCATTCGCCGGGACTCGAACCTGCGACCTTGTGAGTTTCATTTCACGACGGGTGAACCGTGCAGCCCATTACAAGAGTTTTGACGACCTGGGAGACTATCAGGACCCCCGAGATAAAATCTGCAAAAAATAGGGTATATGTAGAACTTCAAGCTCTACTAACTGGCAAAGTTCGGAGGGGCGCAAAAAATAATGGCTCCTGTGGTGAAATAAAAACTTGTCTGACATGCATCTGCTGCAAGGGTCGCAAAAGTGAGAAATGAAAATAGGAAGCCAAAATGGTCAGCTTGATCATAAAAACACTTTGGCAAACAAAAAGCACCACTTTTACGTGTGGAAAACCCCAAAACCAATGTCGTTCATCTCAACTTTGCAGCAGCCTGCTGCAGCTGCAAGATCGAATTGGTTGGAAACGAACTGGGATAGCCTTCTACGACCCAACCCCAAAGGTACAGCGTTTCCACAGCAGGAAGAAGCTCCATCGTCCCAATATCCGAACCATGCAATGCTTCTTCCAGTTGGTGGGATAACTATAAATAATTAGAAAAATATATGTCTAATCATTCGCAACAAATAGATGTTCAGTTTAACACATGTCACTCACATTTTTGAAAGAAATCTTATTTGAGGTGAGAAAATACACGAAATCTCTGGAGTTAGTCCAAAGAGGTAGATTGTTAGTTCTGTTTACGTTTCTCTCAATGACTGAAAAATATTTAAAATGTATATTTTTTGTAAAAAGGCGATCTAGTAAAAAATTATCACCATTAGCAGCCTTCGCAATTCTTTGCCGTCTCATTTCGTGAGTTTCTTCGAATCCGAATGCTCGTTTTAGCGCTTGCGCAAGGGCAATCTGTGCATTTGGAGACAATTCCTTGTCCTGAAAATGCACATGATCAAAAAGTATGATCATTGACATATGAATATCAAACAAAAACAAAATTCTGACTTGCCGCATCGATAAATTGCAAGTCTTCTTCATTAATTCCTTCATCACTTAGCAATCGAAATTGGTTGTGAATCGATGCGGATAGCGCTGCCAAGGAGCTCCCATTGTGTGGCGATTTCAATTCCTAAATATTTGATTGATTGTCATGAGATAATCATGAAGAAAGTATTGACTATCGGCGCTTGGTAAATTCGATTTTACATCATTGGAAAATATTTCACGAATGAGCTCCGGTGACCAGAATGCCATAGTGAAATTTCTGCGACCACACGCGACATCGATAGCCTCTGAGATGTGGGGGCTAAACAAATCTAAACAATGCGGACAATAATGGACAACACTATCAATCATTCGCGCGAAATCGTAGATGGAGACATTTTTTTTGCTTTTCCTCAGTCTCACCTTTAGTTTTTTCCTCCAATCGTTCCAGAATCGGAGGGCAGCCACCTCTGACTACAGATGTTGAGGAGAAAAGAAGAAGAAGAGAGAGAAACGGCAGCTTCATGTTGGGGGGTCAAATGAGCCGATAATTGAGAATGAATCCTTCCCGGTCATTTTACTTTCGTTTTCTCTAAACCTTCACCCGTTATCACAACTGACCCAGATGAGATGCATCTTCTCGCGATCTTGAGAGAAGAGAGGTGAAATGTCAATTTCGAAAATGAGGGAAATTCCCTGTGGTGTTTTACATTTTTTTTTTCACCGACTAAAAATGACTATTTTTTCACTTCCAGTTGATTTAACTGAATTAGATTTTTGACGGAAGCAACGGCAAATTACTGAGGAACACGGCGTTAACATAGTTTGTGCATTCGCTCTCAGCTCTGTCCAATTTTAATTGTAAATATTTTAGTTGATAAAACATCTTACAACCTTGACGCATCACGATGCTTCATCCTAACACTCGCATTACACGAAACATTATCTTGAACATGTAGAGGGGCTACAACATGAGCTGGGTAACCGCAACAGTGTTAGTGGATTCAATTGTTGAAGAATTTTTTCTGCAGCTTCAGCATCAGAAACATCATCGTCATCATGAGCATCAACATCTGCTCGTTGTTTGTTCCTTATATGGGACGAATCGCGAGAGAATTACCTATTTTAGGGGGTTCTGCGGCAGTAGCATCAAAATCACCCTATCTGGAAGAACATTTGATTCAAAGTATTTCAAATGATGCTCTTTCAAACTGCGTTGCCAGAATTTTGATAACTGTCGTCATCTTCGAGATTCAGAAGGCCAAAGTTGGGACACTCACTTTTTAGGGGTCAAATCGAGCCCACTTAAACGATCATAAATCCGTTTGAAATGAAGATAGAAACTCGTTCTTTGCTCAGAAAGAAAGCTCGGAACATTCTCTACAACGTTTATGTTAAAGATGTCATTCCCTGTGTACGTCCCAGTGCGGGGTTGTCGGGTGAACCAAAAATTACCGAATTCTGGAAATCGGAAAAAGTACACCGAGTCACTATGCGCGATCGAGGGTGCCTATGGGTGACTAAATTTGCGCAAAAAATCTAAGAAATCGAAGGGGTAAAAAAAAGGGCGCGGTTTTTTGTCAGAGCGCCTCAAAACTGGGTATACCGCCAACATGATTTCATCACTTCCAATACCTCTATTAACAGCTAATGAAGTCAAATTACTCAAAAATCAATCAAAACAATATATGAAATTATTTCCCGACTAGTTGTACCACTTTCATTGGTCAAAAACTACAGTAAGACCTAAAATTCAAAAATCGACATTTTGACCCCTCTCAACCGTTGACGTGGGTGCCATTGCATTAACAAGGTTCCAAATAGTGTGGATATATCCCTCGGAGCCACTCAAAGAAAGGGCGCATCGATAAATACGCAATTTCGTCTGAGGAAAACCAGGAAAAGCGCTAAAAAATGCTGCAGGTCAACGTAAACCTAGGGACCCGGACCAAGGCTGAAAATGTAGAGCTCGATGTGCTAAACATTTTTATATGTTGAAAGTGAGTCTCTATATTTTCATTTAAGCACGCTACAGAGTCTAGAAGTTTGGCATAAAGAGGCGAGAATCCCCAGAGAGCGCGTGCTCTAACCGTCTGGCGCCCTCGCCGCATGACCTCCCTCTCTCTCCCCTCCCTTTATCGCTCTCTCGCACACCTCCTAAGCCCATTTCTGCCAACTTCTAGGCTCTGTAGAGTGCTTCAATGAAAAGATAGAGACTCACTTTCAGCATATAAAATGTTTAGCACACTGAGCTCTACATTTCCAGCTTTGGTCCGGGTCCCTAGGTCTACGTTGACCTGCAGCATAGTTTAGCGCTTTTCCTGGTTTTCCTCTGACGAAATTGCGTATTTTTCGATGCGCCCTTTCTTTGAGTGCTTCCGAGGGATATATACACACTATTTGGAACCTTGTTAATGCAATGGCACCCACGTCAACGGTTGAGAGGGGTCAAAATGTCGATTTTTGAATTTTAGTTCTTACTGTAGTTTTTGACTAATGAAAGTGGTACCACTAGTCGGGAAATAATTTCAAATATTGTTTAGATTGATTTTCGAGTTACTTGACTGCATCAGCAGTTAATAGAGGTATTGGAAGTGATGGAATCATGTTGGCGGTATCCCAGTTTTGAGGCGCTCGGACAAAAAACCGCGCCCTTTTTTTTACCCCCTTCGATTTCTTAGATTTTTTGCGCAAAGTTAGTCACCCATAGGCACCATCGATCGCGCATAGTGATTCGGTGTACTTTTTCCGATTTCCAGAATTCGGTAATTTTTGGTTCACCCGACCACCCCACACTGGGACGTCCACAGGGAATGACATCGTTATCATAAAAGTTGTAGCGAAAGTTCTCAGCTTTCTTTCTAAAAAAAGCGCGACTTTATATCGTTATTTTAAACCGACTTATGGTCATTTAAGTGAGCTCAATTTGACCCTCAAAAAGTGAGTGTCTCAAATTTGGCCTTCTGAATCTCGAAGATGGCGTCAGTTATCAAAATTCTGGCAACGCAGTTTGAGAGAGCATTATTCAAAATACGTTGAGTCAAATGTTCGTCCAGATAGGATGATTTTGATTCCTACAGCCGCGGCGTAGGCAATTCTCTCGCGATTCGTCTCAAATATTTTTGTGAAATCCGATAACAATTTAACGATAATTTCCCGTTTTATCTCTCGAATGGGGCGTATTGTAGTGGGTTGAACACATGAATGACCACACAGCCAACTATTGTTAGACGTAATTTTCATTTACGTAAGTCTTTCTACCTTCACGCTTATCCTTATTCCCGAGAAAAGAAGACCAAATCGTAAGCATTTCATCGATGTTCAGTAATTCATGGAAATATGTGGCAAACAACGTCGTGATGCATCAGAAAAAAGTCAAAAGAGGATACAATTCCGTCGCCTCCTCTTTATCTTCTCTTTTAGGCACATCTCGCGTCTCATTCCGCCTCCTCTTCCTTTACTCCATGCCTCTTCTCTACTCTTAACACATCTGCAATCGGCTCTCATAGCAGCTGAAGATTCGTGAAGATCGAAAAAAAGTTGACGCAATAAATGCTTGAAAACCCCAAATGTGCTTGCATTTTAACTCGCTGCTATAGTTGTTGAATTTATATGGGTATTCTTACTAAATTTTATGTCCCAAGCCTGCAAAGGGAATCGTTAGGCCAGCAAACAAAACGAATTCTTTGGTGAAACTTATTTAATTCTGTATAATTCAGATGCTTATGAGAGCATCCAAAAATATGGCCGGTTTTGGCATTACACAAAATTTTGAATGATTGCGGCCAATACTTCTTTCCGGGCAAATATGCTATGATAAACTGATGATGAGTGCTTATGATATAGTTCAACAATTACCGCTCCTCGCGGGAATAACGAAGTCCACCACCCTATGATATGGTAGCACAATTGTTCGTACACAAACTGAAAAGGGTTTTGTTGAATTTTGGAAAAAAATATAAGCTCGTACAATTTTAACAGTCTCTGCGGCTTCTTCGTTCTTGAGGGTTCGAATTTGAAGGTACAGTGTTTCCATAGCAGGAAGGAGTTCCATGAGCGCTATACCCGAACCAGACAAATCATCCTCCAGCTGATGGGAAAACTAATAATATGTATTAAATTAAATAGGCGCATCATTAGATGTCTCACTCACATTTTTGAATGACAGCTTATCCGAGGTGAAAAAATACATGAAATCTCTGGAGGGAAACAATAGAGGACTTTAGTCAATTCCAGTCATGTTTATCTCAAAAGCTGAAAAAAAATATTATTGAAAATATCATTGACGCACTCAGGAACTTATAATTGTAATTTTGATGCGTATGAGATCGCAAAAATAAACATGCAACATTGCATACAATTCACTCTCACCTTTAGCTGCCGTTTCAATTCTCAGTCGTCTCATTTCGGTGGTCTCTTCGAATCCGAATGCTCGTTTTAGCGCTTGCGGAAGGGCAATCTGTGCATTTAGAGACCTTATCCTGTAAAGATGAACTAATTTGACATAAAATTCCTGTGCAACTATTGGACGCTGATTATTCATGATTTCTGCTCGTGTTTTTTCTTTCAAATATGATCACCGAATTGCATGTAAATACGCATAACCAGCAAAAACAGAATTCGAACTGACCGATTCAATCAATTGCATAACTTCTTCATTCATTCCGTCGTCTTTCAGCAATCGAAATTGGTTGTGAATCGATGCGGATAGCGCTACCAAGGAACTCCCATTGAGAGGTGATTGAATTTCCTAAATAATCCATCAACTCATTACGACATTGCCTATTTTAACTTTGCAAATGCCAGTTTACCTCGTTCGAAAATATTTCTCGAATGAGCTCCGGTGACCAGAATGCGATAGTGAAATTTCTGCGACCACACGCAACATCGACAGTCTCTTGGATGTGGCGGCCGAGATCTAAACAATGAGGACAACAATGGAAACACTATCAATCACCCGCGCGAAATCGTAGATGGAAATATTATTTTGCCTTTGCCCAGTCTCACCTTTCGTTTTCTCCCCAAGTCCTTCCAGAAATGGAGGGCATACACTTCTAACTAGGAGTGGTGAAGCAAAGAGAAGAAATAGGAGGATAAACGGTAGCTTCATCCCGGGGTCAACTTAGCTGATGGTGGATAATGAATCCTCCCCTGCCATTTTCTTTCGTTCTATCTCACCATTCAGATGAGATTCCTGCGATCTTGAGAAAAGAGAGATTACGTTAATGAGAACAGGTTTAATCTTTCCATTCCTTTCGTAGACTTCAGACATAATATTTGCAGAGATGTTCATTCGGTCATCGGAGGTCGTAACACACATTTGTTTATTGGGGTGTCCGGAAAGTTTTTAGAATTTTTTTTCGGAGGAATGTATACTCCACGGTAACGATTGTCCATCACAAATGCCACCACTATTGAATAGATCAACCATTGCCCAATCACACATACCATGAGATTTGCATCAGTTGCTTTCCCTTGTTTTTTAACGAAATGTTATCATATTGGTACTTCAGTGACCCACCGTAGCGTTTTAGTCTATAATATTTTTGCTGCAAAGGAACACATGGGATTGATACCTTTTACTTGCTAATTTTAAAGTACAAGATCCCCCAATTCTTTAAGTGTGCCTCACTTGTGCCATTCATTTGTAGTTATTGATCGCCAGCACTCATTACTGATCATACTCAAAAGAAACAACTTAGGTTCTTTCTTTGTGCGATCAAATCGAACCCTAATTTGAATATGCGCTAATTGGAGATATTTAGTGGTACTCCATATTACGTACACATACCATTTGGTGAGCTTGGAATGAAATATAATATCAATTATTTATTTGATCATGATATTTCATCGAAAATGTGGGAATTATGATTCAGATTTTTTGAAATATTTTATTGTTGCAGATAGAACAGTTGACCGTTTCCTTCCTAATTGTGTATATATATTTAGTAATTCATGTATTATAAAACTGTGAAAAAACTAGGATGATTTCATCAAGAAGAAGCCTTTCGCACAAAAATAAAAGTGGATGAAAACGTGATTTTGGTTTACTTCAGTATCCATTACATAAACATTTGCTAAAAACACACGAGAACAGCTGATGGAAATTCCATGGTATGTGTGGTTTGGCAATGGTTACTCCATTCAATAGTATTCACATTTGGTATGGACAATCGTTACTGTGGAGTATATGTTTCTCCGAAAAAAATTCTAAAAACTTTCCGGACACCCCAATATCATCAACAATACAGTTTTACAACAATTGAATGAGTTCACTAGTACTAGGCATCGATTCCATCGCTTCTCCATTCTCCATTCTCCATTCTCCATTCTCCATTCTCCATTCGAGCGCGGCTGAGGGGTGGTCGGTCTCGACTTTCCTCTCTGTCTGTTCTCGTTTGGGAGTCCCCCGACGTCGACTTGGACAACCGTCGGTGGTATCTGTCTGCCACATGCCCGTCGCCAACCTACGCATCGGGACCATCAACTGTCGAACGCTCAAGAAGGACGACCGGGTGGCTGAGATAGAAGATGCTGTGAGTAGATGCCCTTTTGACGTCATTGCTCTTCAAGAAATAAGACGCAAAGGCCAAACTTGCCTTACCCTAGCCCACTCACAACACCTGCTAGTGGCATATGGCACTCAATCAGCCCATGGCACTGGCTTCCTTGTTAGCAATCGATGGGCAAACTCCTGCATCTTCCACCCAGTTAACGAACGAATCTCGTACCTCGATCTACCAACAATTGGGTTGCGCATAATCACTGCCTACGCACCCACTTCAGCCTATCCTGATCATGTCTTCGATCGATTTCTCAATGATTTAAGTTCCCTAATTGCCACCTCTGCCCGTCGTGTTCGCCGACCGGGGGGTGGAAAGGGGCATTTAGTGGTACTCGGAGATTTTAACTCGAAGATCGGTTCCCGCGAAGAGAACACTGAAAAGTTCATAGGAGTGCATGGATATGGCGAACGCAATGAAAGAGGACAAACCCTAGTCGACTTTTGCAACGAAGTTAAGCTGTACGTTCAAAATACACGCTTTCAGAAAAGAGAAACCCGCAAATGGACCTGGCTTAGTCCGAACATGAGAACTCGTAATGCAATTGATTATGTGATGAGCCTAAACCCCAGCATAGTTCAAGATGTGACTGTAATCGGAAGCTTCGATCTATCAACTGACCACAGGCTGCTAATGGCCAAAGTCCGAATACAATCGAAAGTGAAGCAAATTTATCATGCGCCGAAGCCAGTTCATACTCTCGATCAGGCAAAATTTGCTGCTGCAATACTCTCGTTACAAAGGAAAGATACAACCAGTTATGAAAGTCTTGCTTCCGCTATGAGATCAGTAGCCAATGACTCCATGAAAGTGGTAGTAAAAGAAGAGAGGTTCTCCCATCGCACGAAGAGATTGTTCATCGAAAGAAGACGCCTTAGAGACAATGTACCCACTCCAATCAACCGAGTAATGTTCTCTATCACCAGCAAGGCGTTGCGAATATCAATCCAAGACGATATCAGAAAAGGTCATTTGGAAGTTGTTCGACGAGCCGTTGAATATGGTTACAGTACGAAGAAAGCTCTGCAATCATCACAAGTAGGCAATACCAAACTTTATCAACTGAAAAGGAGTGACGGTTCGGTGGCGAATACGAAACATGAAATGAACAGAGTTGTCAAAAATTTCTACGATGCTCTGTTTCAAAGAACGAGACGCCCGAAAAGATTGCAATTCAAGGCCAGTGATCCCTTCTTACCAATAATTGAAAGCGAAGTAAAAATGGCAATTCGGAAATTGAAAAATGGAAAGTCGCCGGGGCCGGACAAGATCAGCGCTGAGATGCTCAAATGTGCATCTGACACTGTTATCAACCCACTATGCACACTTTTCAATACATGGATCTCCGAGGAATCTGTGCCCCCAAAATTGCCAAATTCATTTATCTCGCTCATTTATAAGAAAGGAAGTCACCTAGAAATCGCAAATTATCGGCCAATCGCTCTCTTGAATCTGGTGTACAAAGTGTTTACATCAACAATCGATAGCCGGATCGAACGTACACTGTCACAAAATCAGCCACCAGAACAAGCAGGCTTTCGCAAGAACTATACCACGACAGATCACATATTCGCACTCAACGAATTGATCTGTCGCTCCACTGAATACGACTTCCCGCTCTATCTCGTCTTTATAGACTTCGCAAAAGCGTTCGATTCTGTGGAGTTTAGTGGCGTGTGGAGTGCCCTTTGTCAACAAGGTGTTCATTCAAAAATCATCAATACAATGAGAGATGTATATGATCGTGCTGAAGTTTTCGTGAAAGTAGGAAGAAGCAAAGTTCCAATCGAAGTGGGCAGAGGTGTCCGTCAAGGAGACCCCCTATCCCCACACTTATTCAATTGTGTATTGGAGAGTGTCTTCCGTGAACTTGACTGGTCGAATTATGGAATCAGCATAGATGGAAAGAAAATGAACCACTTACGGTATGCAGACGATATTGTTTTAATTTCCCACAACCCAAAAGAAATATCGCGAATGATGGATGAACTAGTGAAGGAAAGTGCAAAAGTCGGATTAACGATCAATAAGAAGAAAACTGTCGCCATGTCAAATAGAAATCAAACGCCATTGTTCATAGATCAAGATCAATTGATCTACGTGAACAGTTTCATTTACCTTGGCGTCCGCTTATCATTCGACAATATTCTTCTGCTAGAAATAAACAGGAGGATCGGAAGCGGTTGGAAAGCGTTTAACCGTATTCACGATTTTCTTACAAACAAATGCGTTGCAATGGGGCTAAAAGCAAGAGTCTATCGAATGTGTATTGAACCTGCGCTCTTGTACGGCTGTGAAGTATGGAGCACTACGAAGAAAATAAGATCAAGGTTGATAGTAGCTCAACGCTCGATGATGAGAAAAATGGCAAACGTAACGAGGATGGACAGAAAAACCAATGACTGGCTCTCAAACAAAGTGCCCCTTCAAGATGTTCGAGTAAGAGCAATGCAGGAAATGGGCGAGAAGTATAGCTTTGTTTAATGATGAAAGATGGACGCAGCGATTAGCTCAATGGACACCTTGGGACAGAGAAAGACTGATCGGAAGGCCCAAAATGAGGTGGCGAGACGAACTTGTGCGCCACTTGGGAGTTAACTGGGCCGACAAAAGCAGAAGATACCCCGATAAGTGGAACGATTGCATGATTCAACAGGCCCGTGACCTGATGCTTGAATAAATTTGATTTGATTTGATTTGAGGCATCGATTATGAAGTTTCGATTATTTTCATTTCTATGTCTCGAGCGTCTAGCAGATGAACCCATAATTGGCCCAAACAGCTGTACTATGGGGTTGTCGGTCGTGTACCTCTCAAGATAACCTTTGCTAGCTAGATATTCGATCGTTTCGGGAAAAGCATTTTTCAATGCGTTTCTCGCACCCTCCGAAAGATCGTTGTAGCTGTTTCTTGCCTGAAAATGTATAATATTAGGTTTGCAAAGCCAGAGACTGAGGCGCCCCCCCCCCTAAAACTAGGACACATTTCGAGGATCAGGTGAAATATTTTGCTAGTGTCTATTAGATAATTTATTTACTGTACTATTATCTTTACAACTGTACTGCTGTGCCACTGGGCAATACCTCTATATGCATTAATTAAATAAGACAATGATATACTAATTGACCACATAAAGTATGCACTATGCGTGCATATTCGTAACCCACGAAAGACCATTACCGTTCCGAACAGACCATCGCATAAAGCCAATAGAACATCGCGTGAACTTCTGAGGAAATGGCAATTGTTTGCCAGGAGAAACTAGAAAATTTCGATTGTTTTGACAATTACGCGAATAGCACACACCAATTTGATGGGCTCCCACGCGTCTTCGTTGCGAAGTGTTCGATTTTGAAGGTACAATGTTTCGAATGCAGGAAGAATCTCCATCAACCCTATCATTGAGCCATCCAGAGCCTCGTCCAGCTTGCGATAAAACTAGAAAGTATCACTCGGGGAGATTTCAAATTGGTTATTTGTTTGTCACTCACATTTTTGAATGAAACCTTATCGGAGTCCATGAATTGTCCGAATTTTGTAGAAGCACTCCAAATAGGTACAGTATCCGTTTCGTTTGCATTTCTCTCGAATACTGAAACGTGTTAGCATTTATGAAAATATCCGTGTCGCAATCGAAGAGGAATCATATCTCACTTGCATCTCAATTCATATCTCATACCAGTTCATATCAGGAATCATATCTCAATTGATCATGAATTGATCGGGAATCATATCTCACCATTAGCGGCAGTCTGAATTCTTTGTCGCTTCATTTCAGTGGTTTCTTCAAATCCAAATGCCTGTTTTAGTGTTTGAGCGAGAATAAGCTGCGCATCTGGGGACAACTCATACGCGACCAGATAGTCGTTCATGTCCTTTATCTGAAATGGTACAAATCATATAATTGAAATGGTTTTACATAGATTTATATCTACTCACACATCAGAAAAAAACTGCTGTGTGTATTCCAACAGCGAGATGTGCATCAGGTATATCCATTCTAGTCATATACAATAGTAAATCACTAACCAGCTTCGAAACCTCTTCCGAAGACAATTCTCTCTTCAGTTTGTTGCTCTCGTGATATCGTTCAAAATCATGATTAAAGTACATCTAAATATCAATTAAATACAAAACAACATTCGGACGAACCGAATCAATATATCGGATGGCCTCTTCACTAAGCTGCCTCGCGCAACAGTTTTTTCTGTGGATAGATACGGCCAGCGGAGCCAGTGGACTATCTTTGACAGGGGATTGAATTTCCTGCACAACTATTGTTTAACTAGTCACATTTTATGAACAGCTAGTATTTTGCAAATAATTATTTGCCTTGTTAGATAATAATTCACGAATGAGCTCCGCAGACCAGAATGCCATTGTGAAATTTCTGCGACCACATGCGATATCGATAGCCTCTGAGGTGAGGGTCCGAGGTCTGAAAACAGTAATACCTTTGAAAGTTAAATTGGTACCACTAGAGTATCATCTATACACAAGAGCAGAGTCGTGTGACTAATGCTGCCAAAATATCAGGGGTGGAACGTTCAAATTTGAATTCTCGCAATTCGTATTTTGGTTCCATAGCTGTCCACGCCGCCGGCGAGGGGCATGAATAGGGATACATGCTTGCGCCCTGCCCGACAATATTTTGTCGGGCAGGGCGCAAGCATGTATAGGGGTCATGGTTAAAAAATCGATGGTAGGTCATGGGTAGGTCAAGACTAAGTACTGTACCAATCGATAGTACAGTACTTTCTGATACCGTATACAGCTACCGTACCCCCGATTATCGCAAACTGATTTTTTTCAAGAATTGAAAATACTGTACCCTAATTAAAAAGTCAAAGTACCGTATCCAATCGATAGTACAGTACCACCAAATACCGTATCCCATTACCGTAACCCCGACTATCACGAACTAACTTTATTTTTAAGATGTCCTGGTAACGTGCACAATCGGCCTGGTGTCGTGAACGATCGATTGTACAGTACCCAATTGACTACCGTAACCCAGTTCCTTGGGTCAAACATTTTTCTAAAAATTTTAAGCATTTTTCTAAAAATCCCAAATCAATCACAAAATGAGTCTACAGTAATTAGATATACAGAAGTATAATTTAAATTAATTGTTTGCTCGATTTTGGATTTTTAGAAAAATGTTTGACCAAAGGAACCGGATCTGACCTAAGGAACTGGGTTACGGTAATCAGTTGGGTACTGTACAATCAATCGTTCACGACACCAGACCGATTGTGCACGTTACCAGGACATCTTAAAAATAACGTTATTTCGTGATAGTCGGGATTACTGTAGTGGGATACGGTATTTGGTGGTACTGTACTATCGATTGGATACGGTACTTTGACTTTTTAATTAGGTACGGTATTTTCAATTTTTGAAAAAAAATCATTTTGCGATAATCGGGGTACGGTAGCTGTATACGGTATCAGGAAGTACGGTACTATCGATTGGTACAGTACTTAGTCTTGATTTACCCATGACCTACCATCGATTTTTTGACCATGACCCCTATATATGCTTGCGCCCTGCCCGGCAGGTCGCCGCCAGTGCTGGACAGCTATGTTTGCTTCCCAGTATAGCTAGGACCTTGACAATTGACTCGGGGTGCAAAATGGTTTTACCCCTCATAAATTTCAAGGTCGTAGCTCTTCTGGGAGCGACATAAAAATTGCGGGAATTCAAATTTGAACTTTCCACCCTGTGATTTTAGAAGAGGGGTGGAATTTCACCAGTGATATTTCCGCAGCATAAGTCTCACCTTTCTTTCTCTCCTCGAGTCCTTCCAGAATCCGAGAGCAGACACTGCTCGAAACGGAGTCAAAGCGAAGATAAGAATGAGAGGCAGCGAAGGCAACCCCATGCCAAAGTCAATTGAACCGTTGAGAATGAATTCATTTCTCTTTGACTTTTCCTTTCACCATCTTTCATCCTTCACCTTTCTCCCTGTATCCCACTTCCTCTTATTATGAAGATATGATTGATATCGACATGTGCCATGTCACTGAAAGTGAATGAAAGTCAATTTCCTATTAATCACAAGTGAAATATAAGGATGGAGGAGAAAATTAAGAAGTTGTGAGATGGGTAGGAGAGAGAAGCTTTGAGTTTATTACAATATACACAAAAAAGGCGCAGATGCGTCGGAGAAATGGATATGGGAAATTCGGGGAATTGGATGGTGGTGAAAAAACAATGAATATGGGAAATTCGGGGAATTGGATGGTGGTGAAAAAACAATGAATTTGGGAAATTCGGGGAATTGGATGGTGGTGAAAAAGTGAAATTGCAAAAGCACAATAAATAGCAAAGGCCCAACTATTATTGTTGACAATTATTTGTGGGTGTGAGTGAGGATGCACGACGATCTTCCTTCTCAACTTCCTTAAATTCCTTCTTCGCCCTACATTGCCATCCGTTGTCCTTTTCTCACATACACATGCCGTAGAATTTTACACTAATATGTTATGTAATGATTTCAGTGCACATGGTGCCATCGATTCACACTTTCAGAAGAATGTAGAGTCGATACCAGAATCTACACGACGCCCTTCCTCGGAAAAAATTTGAAAAAAATGTGAATACAAATGTTTTCTAGCGGTTGATGTTATTTCTCCTTTACAGAAGAACAAATCGCTTGAACATTGTATCTTTTCTCTTTTTCATTCGACATTTCTTCTCGCGTGAGCAATTTCAGTTGCAATGTCCAAAGTACTTCAAGAGTAGTTAGCTCTCTTCTCTATCCCCTCACGTGTACCTTGCATGTTGCTCTGCTCAGAGTTCCTCATCAATTAAGTAGTCGTGAGATAAGCCCACAAAAATGAAGCGATACCGTTTGCATCTTTCGCATCTTGTGAGATAAAAGTATGACTTGAAACAACTCAATTAATATTTATTAGGAACTGGAAATATTTCTTCCAAAAACATTTATTTCAATAGGAACACGTATTTCCGAAGGAACCTGCATTATCGTTCTGTAGTAAGGTTTTTGTAAAGTGATTAGTTGATTGAAAGGAGAAAGTGAGGTCTATCCTAAATCTTTGAAAAAAACATATTCCGACCAAAAATAACAAATGAGCCCATGATCATGAAATACATTTTGGAGATCTCTGCATGTCCAACCTTTCGCCTTGAGAGTTACGTTAGTATATGTGAAAGAGAGGGATCTTTAGGAAGAAATTTGTGATGTTAACACGCGTGTAGTTCTGCACCATCGGTACCACTCGAGTATTTTCGATTCGTTCAGAAATGGCAACTTTTGTGCTCAGCGTGTATTCGTTTTCTCACGTAAGTGAACGCCCACGCGAGAGACAGTTGTATTTATGCTGCTCACCTCTTCGATCTTTCATCGGTCATTTTCTCGATAGTTCTTTTTCTTCGAATCGAAGCAAACTCTTTTAGAATGCGCTCAATTGTGATCCTCCTGTGTATTCTTCCTTATATCGTCTTGGCTGAATCTTTGCCCGAAGCATTCTTCGGACGCTTCAAACTCGGACACTCGGAAAATTTCGACGAATATCTCACGGCCAAAGACGCGTAATTGAGAGATATTGGGAATGGTTTGATTAATTTGATTGTTTTAGAATTATAATGGGCATTTGCAGGCTACGGATGGCTGACTCGTCGCCTTCTCTCATTCGCCAGTATTGATAAGGTATTTACTAAGGTGAGCGAGCGTTTCGGACTTACGAATTCTCGGGAGTAGGACAATACAACGTTTATTCAAGCTTCAGGTGGTGTGCATCATGAATGATGTGAGTTGTCCACAAATATGGGTTGCTACTGCAATAGATTTTGAATATACATATATCACGGGTATCATGAGCCAGTGGAGGAAAAATCTAACCACCGGGAACGATTTCCAACTTTTATTTTTTGTTTCGGTTCGTATTATTGTGGTAGCATACACTTGAGCCAACTTCTCGAAAAATCTAGGTCCCAGGTCCCAGAACCGTCATTTAGGAATTTTCCGGTTTTGCTTCCGGCTATACTGTATTTCAGCTCACAGATGTGCTACCGAGATGGCGCGGTGCTCAAAATGCGTGAAAAAATCTGACGAATAACTTTTATGTTGAAAGTGAAACCGTAGGACTTCAACTTCGGAAAACATGAACAAAAAACTGAAACGACGAGTACAAAAAAAATCAGGCCGGCTCGGAGGGAAACCAAACAGTGAATTTTATTGTACATTATGGAAGATTAAGGCCATATACATATATATACAAATTGTACTTTGCAATTTTAGGGTGGCCTACGGCCGCAGTATAGCTCCAAATTTCGAAAACATGGGAAGTCAAATTTTGAAAAAATCGCATTTCGCAGATTTATGATTTTAATCGATCAGTTCAATCACTTTTGTACTTTTCTCGATCGAAGAACTCAGATGAGGTTGAAAGAGCACGAAATTTTCTCACATCAAAAATTTCGATTTTCAAACATCCTCATTTGCCAAATTTGTGCCCATCCAACTAAGGGCGACGCCATCTCTGGAAATGAACTCAAATAGTTATCAATAGTAGTGGCCATCATGAGTACATTCTGTCATTATTGGCTCTCCAGCCGATTCCATTCCCTTGATTTGAATGCTCAAACTTGCCCGAACGAGTGTTCGAAATTAAAGATAATTGAATTTATACTACATTTTGAGGAATCCCGGCTATTTTCAATCACTAAAAATCATTTTGAGCCCAGGTGGGATAGAAAACACTGATATTGACTAGATAGTGTTCGTTCAAAAAAATTGAAATTTTTGAACCTCGAAATTTTGAATTTATGAACAGTCTTGAAAAAGGCCACAATTCCAAAATTTTCTATAACTGTAGATCATAAAATGATTTTTAGTGACTGAAGAGAGCCGGGATTCGTCAAAATGTTGTATAAATACAATTATCTTAAATTTCGAACAATCGTTCGGGCAAGTTTGAGCATTCAAATCAAGGGAATGGAATCGGCTGGAGAGCCAATAATGACAGAATGTACTCATGATGACCACTACTATTGATAACTATTTGAGTTCATTTCCAGAGATGGCGTCGCCCTTAGTTGGATGGGCACAAATTTAGCAAATGAGGATGTTTGAAAATCGAAATTTTTGATGTGAGAAAATTTCGTGCTCTTTCAGCCTCATCTGAGTTCATCGATCGAGAAAAGTACAAAAGTGATTGAACTGATCGATTAAAATCATAAATCTGCGAAATGCGATTTTTTCAAAATTTGACTTCCCATATTTTCGACATTCGGAGCTATACTGCGTCCGTAGGCCACCCTAAAAATGCTAAGTACAATTTTTATCTATACGTGTATGGACTTAATCTTCCATAATGTACGATAAAATTCACTGTTTGGTTTCCCTCCGAGCCGGTCTGATTTTTTTTGTACTCGTCGTTTCAGTTTTTCGTTCATGTTTTCCGAAGTTGAAGTCCTACGGTTTCACTTTCAACATAAAAGTTATTCGTCAGATTTTTTCACGCATTTTGTGCCCCGCGCCATCTCGGTAGCACATCTGTGAGCTGAAATACAGTATAGCCGGATGCAAAACCGGAAAATTCCTAAATGACGGTTCTGGGTCCTGTGACCTAGATTTTTCGAGCAGTTGACTCAAGTGTATGCTTCCACAAAAATACGAACCGAAACAAAAAATAAAAGTTGGAAATTGTTCCCGCGCACATCCGTTAACTCGTGATACCTGTGATATACACAATAATTCTCGAAAAAATGTATTTACAACTGTTCAGACGGGCCCTAACACCTTCGACTTCGATAATCTGACGACGAAGAAGGATCTCCACTACAAAACCGTCGTTCTCGGCAAGGAATTCATCGGGGACGGACTGGATTCCACCAAGCATCGTGTGAGATCCCGATGCTAGAGCTAAGCAATATAAAAATCACTGACAAACAATTCGAGAACAACTAAAAAAACCTATAAAAAAATTTTTTACGAAAAAATAAAATTAAAAGGTGCGAGTCAAACGATTACATCATGAGTCATGAGACGACGGCGCCAAGATGAGTACATCCCAGATGTACAAGGTGCTTCAGGGGACCTTAGCTAAGTTCCGCTATCAACATTCACACCAGGAATAATTGCATTTCGATCTTCAGATCACGTTCCACATGCGTGGCAATCGTCTCAACGAGAAGCACATTCCCATCAGCAAAGATGTAAGATCAATATTTTTGTATTATTCCTTTTATTATTTATCTTAATATTATTATTTTATTCCTTTTATTATTTATCTTATAACGTGTTTGAAGGCGGAATCGAAAGAGGAGGAGTACGTATTCGAGCTGAATGGTTTCGGACTCGTTCAGGTTAGTTTTCGAATATATTATTTAACATTTGTGAATGATGTGCTACATTTTGCAGATTCTGGAGACGAAGGGAATTGTGGCGCGCCGATACTTCACGAGGGTGTGACCACAATGACTAGTCGTGACTACTCGGAGTTTGGCCAGTTTGGCAATTTAGAAACGATGTATTATTAAGTGATTGATTTTGTCCAAACAAAACGTCGAATAAATATGCGAAATATTTTGGAGCAAAAACACTTTTTCGATTTTTCAAATTGTGATGTTCAAAGGATGATTTTCAATTTATCACATTTTCATAGATTTAACAAAAGACACGTCCTTATTTCAGTACTTCTGAAATTGCATGTAAGCATTGAGGTGGAAGAGGACGTGTTAGCATTCAAGCATGTGTATCTTTCATCTCCACCTCTTCCCTCCCAACACTGCTTATTCTCTCCTTCTCGCATTTCCCCTTATTCCTCTACTCTCATTCGACTACTATAGTCCCCGAGCGCAAACCTCAAACCTCAAACATGCTCGAAATTAAATGTGGTCAATCTGTAACCCCTTGTACTCAACATTGTATTGTTGATACGCGTCTCCTTTCCAGGAACGCTTGTATTCGTTTTCGTTTTAAGGTTGTATTCGTTCATAACAAGTATTTTCATCAATTCAGTTTTCTACATAGACTCTACGTTCACGCATTACAAGATATTGACGAAGAATGCAATAATTGATATTTATGGATAAGTTGCTTATGGATTGAAAGATGCTTCATGGATTCAAGTGAGTGCAACTATTTATGATCCTGATGTTCGTTGTAATTCTTTACGTATTATAGGCTCAATATCAACTACATGCTATGCCGAAGTCGCGAGGAAAATGGCGTCATCATCTGGGACAAGATTGTGCATTTCATCGCATCTCTGTTCATTATTTATAAGTTGTTAAATATTCAACACAATTATGCTCGCCTTGGTGTTTCGAAACTCACATAAAATATGAGAATACGGAAGAATGTATAGTGTCTTCAGAATCCGCCTGACGAACTCATAAATTACACCGCAAATTTTTTTCCTTCCGTTTGGAGAAATTAGGGTTTTCAATGTATCAAATTTTCCTACATTGAACGGCAAGTTATATTCACTAAGCGTTATGGGTGAAAGGAAGACATGATATCTATACAGCATGTGATTCTTTCATCTCCACCTCTTCCCTTCCATCCCTCTTCTTCTCATCTTCTTTCTCGCATTTCCTCACACTTTTTACTCACATTCGACTACTATAGTCCTCACAATCCTTAAGCAGAATCATGCTCTTGAATTTGTTAAATCCGTCATCCGTTGCATGCATTGTTTTATTGTCACCATGATTGTCATTTTCAGAAACAGTTGTATTAGTGTTCTTATCAAGGTTATGTTCGTTCACCTCGATATTTTCCATCGTTGCAGTTTTCTACATAGACTCTACTCTGGAATATTACATGAAGAATGCTACAATTTTGCTATATGACGTCACGATTTGTGCCTATGTATTGGAAGGTGTTTCATGGATTCAAGTGAGAACAACTTCTTATTGTGGTGTTCTTTGTAAATCGTTGCGTTTTATATAAAAAAAGAAATGTTTAATGATTCCGAGATTGTATACTCTGTTTCATTGTTCTATTTAATACAATATCTTGATAACTGATGATTCTTATATCCATTTGAAGCTGTTATTATATTGACTGAAATTGATCCGTAATCCGCGAATAAAGAAGAGGCAAACAGAGTTTGGACGATTCTCCGGACTCCAAATTAATTTGGTCTCGATGATCAACCCCTGGACGCCCTCCCTCCCTCGATCAGCCTCTCGTTCTCCGCACACTGAAGCGCAAGCCCATGGCCAGTGTGCGTGAGTTGAAGAAGGATACTGGTACTCCCAGATCAACGGTGTCCGATATCCTCCATCGATCTGGGAAGAAGCCGAAACTCCCACAAGTGATTCCCCATGACCTCTCCTCCGAACAGCTGAAAAATCGTGTTCAAGTCTGTCGGGAATTACTCCATCGTAGATCCAATCTTCGATGGGTCAATTCCATCATCGCTACAGATGAGAAGTGGATCACGTACGATAACCCTGTGAGGAGACTGCAATGGGTAGATGCAGATGAGAAGCCCACGCCCGTCCCGAAGAAGGAAGAGCACGGAAAGAAGGAACTCATCTGCTTCTTCTTCTCAGTGCTCGGTCCCATCTACTGGGAGATCCTCGCCCCTGGCACCAGCATCAATGCCGACCTCTTCTCTGAACAACTGCAAGATGTCGCGATCAGAGTCCCTCACAGACTCCTGAACCAGGGCAAAATTCTTCTTCTGATAGACAATGCTCGCCCACATCGAGCGAAGATGACCAAGAAGAAAATGGATGAGCTGAAGATCGAGAGGATTCCCCATTCACCGTATTCCCCGGATCTCTCCCCATGCGACTACCACTGCTTCCGCTCTCTCTCTGACTTCTGCAAAGGAAAGAAGTTCAAGAATCGAGATGAAGTTGTGAGGGCTTTCGTGAACTGGGCAGTCTCGAAGAAACCCGCATTCTGGAAGAGAGGAATCGAGACCCTGCCCAATCGCTGGAGGGAGGTAGTGAGAAAGAAGGGGGAATACATTGGTCACTGAGAATTGTAAAGCGTTGAATAAAAAATAAAAACAAAAAATTATACGAACTTTCCGGACACCCCAATAGACTCAGATAAGACAGTGGTTCACCAAAATTTCACTGGAATCATCAAACCCGAATTCTAACATTTATTTGAAACGAGTTACGTTTTGTTGCATGCGTGCCCTGAAGTGGCCTGAAAGTTAAGCAATGGGCGAGATAAAAAACGGATTATATTTAGTTCTCTCCCTATTTGAAACATGTTACAGCCAAAATACACTTTTTCAATGTGCAGTATTTTATTAAATGTAAATATTAGTGTGACAAATGGCAACGACAATTGCTTACGAGAATTAATTATCCCAAAATCACCATTTCTCATGGAAATTGGGTCAGTTTAGTAAGTACTTTAATCAGGAGTTCGAGGATGATCTATAAGATCACAGGCGTATGGACGGGTACATCGACTTGCACGGACTGTGCAATGGAATGCGTATCCCGAGATTCAATGACTTCATTCACAAGTTTGATCTAAATGTGTTATTAGTTTTCGACAACGATTACAAATACATATACCTCCGCCCAAGCTTTGAAAGATAATACCATTAGCGTCACTGAAATCATACCGCTGTAATACTTAATGCATAACATTGGTCACCTTGTAGAGCGAAGTAGCAAATGCCAACTACGGATAAGATAACATAAGTTGTGCTCCATCTACGAAGGCTGATTGACATAAACAGAGAGAATGCTAAGGTGGCGAGTAAGAAATCGATCATCTGTAAACTTCTATATTGTCGAATTGAAAAAATAAGGGTAGTTGACAACTGGCTTCTTGTAAATCCTCGATGATAGACCTACTATGACAATAAATTATGCCAGCGCGATTTTCTCTTTACTGCATTTGTTTCCCCATAATCCGATTGCATCCACAATTATAATGAGCAAGGGATAAACGGTAAGGGCTGGAACCTGAAACACTAATTTTCAATTTTGAGCAACGGGAAAGTGAAATGGCGGCATCGTCTACTTACGAATTTGCTTGCAATAAGATGGGTTGCACATATTGCTATAGGAGTGACTATCTGAGAGAACTTACCAGAGGCCGTACAACGAAAATAAAGGTATGGTTTTAAGATGTCACTAGGGGTAACTTTTCACGTAGAGTTCGAAAATCGACCTTAGAAAGCCGTATCTCTGACTCCTCATTTCCTGTGGCACGCCTCACCTGTGAGGTCGGTTTTTGAAACTTTTGAACGGCTCGTCCAAACCTCATCAATGTATAGTAATTCTAAAAGACGAGATAAGCATTTTTACTGACGGAAGTGAAAAGCTAGCTCATCTGTGGAAAAAGTTAGGGTCATTTGAATATTGAAAATGTCAGCCCTGAAACAGTTTTTCAATGGGTGTCATTTTAAATATGATTATTAGATTCTTCGTGAAAATTCACTCTTGGAACCAAATTTTCGTGGAAAAATTCGTGCTTCAAAGGGGTCTCCTGGATCTCAGAAGAGGAAAGGTAGTGATTTTTTTGCAAATATGTATATTTTTAAGACGAGCCACTGTGAACTCTGATTAAAACTGAACAGTTTATGGGTACACTTTGATAGGGCAAAAATATAGCGCACAAAAAACGGACATTATCTCAAATCGAAAAAATCGATTATCTCAACCTCGATTTTTCTCATGTTTGGGCACATGCTACGTTTCCTTTACGATCCGAATTCCAAATTTTCTGGGAAAATCTAGTAGTACGAACCAACATATGTCAGAAATGTTTAAGCTTCGGCTCCTCACCAACCCGGAAGGTAGGTATATTTTTGCTTGAAAATGCAGGATTATTATTGTCGTGAAAGAACGAAAATAAATTTTGGGCTTCCTTTTGTGAGAATTGGATAGATTTTACTTTTATATAACTTCGTCCAATTAAATTACTCAAGCTTTATGCATTCCAGCGGTAAATGAGCAGTTTTCAAAAAAAAAAAAATTTTCTGGTGTCCAAAAAATCATTTTTAATAGATTGAATAGATGCGCCAATTTGCAAGTGCGTAATAGTTGATACAAGTTGAAGAAGTTGAATCATGTATAAAATTATCCGAAAAAATTAGCCATCGTAACTTCGATATTATCGTTCGAAACATATTTTTTACAAACGTGAAATTGCATTTTCAACCAAAATATACCTACCTTCCGGGTTGGTGAGGAGCCGAAGCTTAAGCATTTCTGACATATTTTGGTTCGTACTACTAGATTTTCACAGAAAATTGGGAATTCGGATCGTAAAGGAAACGTAGCATGTGCCCAAACATGAGAAAAATCGAGGTTGAGATATTCGATTTTTTCGATTTAAGATAATGTCCGTTTTTTGTGCGCTATATTTTTGCCCTATCAAATTGTACCCATAAACTGTTCAGTTTTAATCAGAGTTCACAGTGGCTCGTCTTAAAAATATACATATTTGTAAAAAAATCACTACCTTTCCTCTTCTGAGATCCAGGAGACCCCTTTGAAGCACGAATTTTTCCACGAAAATTTGGTTCCAAGAGTGAATTTTCACGAAGAATCTAATAATCATATTTAAAATGACACCCATTGAAAAACTGTTTCAGGGCTGACATTTTCAATTTTCAAATGACCTTAACTTTTTCCACGGATGAGTTAGCTTTTCACTTCCGTCAGTGAAAATGCTTATCTCGTCGAGATCTTTCAAAATTACTATACATTTATGAGGTTTGGATGAGCCGTTCAAAAGTTTCAAAAACCGACCTCACGGATGAGGCGTGCCACAGGAAATGAGGAGTCAGAGATACGGCTTTCTAAGGTCGATTTTCGAACTCTACGTGAAAAGTTACCCCTAGTGACATCTTAAAATCAGAACTTTTTTTTTCGCTGTACGGCCTATAGGTGATATTGCTCGGTTCTCTCAGATAGTCACTCATAGTACCAAGCATTGCGAGCGCAGAACAAATCATACGGGCAATCCGAGCGCAACTTTCTACAAATGCCAGTGGATTTAAACATTCGTGCTACAGTACCGGACAAAAGTTTCGCAACAAATTTCTCATTGTCATAACTTCGTTCAAAATTGAGCTAGAGACTTATGGTTGGAAGCATTCGAGAGGGTAATATCAGGAGAAAATAGTCATACGATATTTGTTCTGAAACACATTTATCGCGGGTTTCTGAATTTAATTTTCTGCATCACAATTTTCATGTATTTTTTGAAACTCAGCCGAAAGTCGATGTTATATCGCACGAACTGTGATGAAAGTATAGCCATCGATGTTTACAATCCACTATCTGGCTTGCTCGTTGCACATCGGAAAGAGCTAATATATCGATATTCCGAGACCTCCGAGATGTTTTTAACGGCTATATCTTCGCTCCCAGTTGAGCGATATAGCCCCTATTTCGCAGCTACTATATACTAGTAATGTAGAAACATTTTACCAAGTTTGATAGTGATCAGACAAGAGATTGCAAAAATCGAAAAATTTTGGACATTTTTTTCACACACGTGGAAACATCATTTAACGCTATCGAAAAAATCCGATTTCTTCCAGCTTTATGTAGAATCCATTAATGAACAAGTATGTGAAATTGCGAAGTTAGATGATTTGTCCAGCACATTTTATAGCCTAATAACCACAGAGAGTCAGAACGGCAAAAGTCGTTAGAAATGATCCCTAACGAAAGTTGACCTAGCATAATGGGAGAGTTTCTTTAAAATTGGCTCTAATTCAATAAGAAATGTGCATATCTTGGAGTTTTGAGAACAAGATTCAATTTTATTTTGTACCGTGTTTTAAAGATCGTGACTATCTGGCTCTCTGTGGTAATTGGACTGTAAAATGTGCTGGACAAATCGTCTCACTTTGCCATTTCGCACACTTGTTCATTAATAGATTCTACATAAAGATGCAATACATGGGATTTTTTGGTAGCGTTAAAGGTCGTCTCCACATGTATGAAAATTCGTGTCGAAAATTTTTCGATTTTTCCAATTTGTTGTCTGATCACTACCAAGCCTGGTAAAATGTTTCTAGATTATTAGTCTATAGTAGCTGTGCAATAGGGACCTTGTCGCTCAACTGGGAGCGAAGATATAGCCGTTGAAACACATCTCGGATGTCTCGGAAAATATATATATTAGCTCTTTCCGATGTGCAGCGAGCAAGCCAGATAGGGGATTGTAAACATCAATGGTTATATTTTCATCACAGTTCGTGCACACACAACCCCGCGTAACGTAGCGACCGAAGGTCGCTAGTTCCCTAAAGATGATGAAATTTTATGCAGTTTTTCAACATTGATTGCGCCAACCAATTGTTTAACTCCCATATCGTAAGCATATGATGCCCTTTCATTGATAAAATCAGTAACATTCTTCTGCGTGTATTTGTTAACCTTAAGAATCGTTTCGTTAGCTCAAGAATTGCATTTAATCATTTTTCTAAAAATCCCACACCGATCATAAAATAATTCTACAGTAATGAGGTATATGGTAGGATACGTAAATATTTAATAATGATCGTTTTTGGATTTTTAGAAAAATGTTTGACCCAAGGAACTCGATCTGACCCAAGGAACTGGGTTATGGTAGTTACTTGGGTACTGTACAATCGATTGGGCACGGTGCAAGGGCTTTTTAAAAATAAAGTCAGTTCGTGATAATCGAGGGTTACGGTATCGGTATACGGTATCAGGGGGTACTGTAGAGTCGATTGGGTACGGTACTTTAATTTTTTGAAAATAAAGTTAGTTCACGATACTAGCGGGTTACGGTAGTGATATACGGTATCTGCTGGTACTGTACTATCGATTGGCTACGGTACTTAGTTTTGACCTACCATGACCTACCATCTTTTTTTTCCATGACCCTATTCATGCCTTGCGCACAGACGCACGGTGCGTCTATGCGCAGCACCCCCCCCCCCAAAAACTGCATAAAATTTCATCATCTTTAGGGAACTAGCGACCTTCGGTCGCTACGTTACGCGGGGTTGTGTGTTAAGGATAAGAAATGGACGTGACTGTTGAGAGCCTGCTTAAAACGTTGCAAAAGGCTCGTGAGGCGTCGGGCGATCAGGCTCGTGAGGCATATCCGATGCCTCACGAGCCTTTCACGAGCCTGTAACTCCTTATTGCGCGTTCATTTTCAAATTTGGCATATCGCCAATATTCAAATGTATCATCACTCCAATGACAACATCTGCACCAATATGCGCGCGAGATGGGTATTGCCGCCCATTGTACACTTCGTTTAGGAACGCTAACATTTTTATAAAATAATGATGCTACGCTAGATTGTATTGCTTTTCTTATTTTGTTCACGTGTTCGGGCATTATAATATCAATTATTGTATTTTATTTGAAGTAATTAATTCGAACTATCTACTGGGAATTTTTCGCAAATGTTTTAATAGTTGTTTTTTTTCCTGTAAATGCATTATTTCAGATTTCATTATCTACATTGGGCATGATGATCACTCAACCGACTTGTCAGCAAACTCGCTGAGTAAAATATTTAGCGTGGTAGACCAACAACCTCTTCTACAGCTGAGAATGGTTCGATACACCAAAACAAATTTTTTTTTTAAATTTATGATATTAAGGTAAATTCATTAACAAAGGATCGGATAGATGCTACGGTATCAAAGATGCAATTGTTTGTACCTTATTTATTTGTTGAACAAGAGGTATGTGCTAATTTAACATTTCAGGGGTGTTTCGGGGGAATACTCAATTATCCATACTGTCAGCGTGGATAATTGCTTTTTCACCCGATCATAAATAACAAGTGCATCAGCCGCATCTTAGGATATGTACATACGCGCACAATTCATTGTCGTTACTAACCCGTTTATCGCCTTGTGCTCGAGGGCAAATTACGAACAATATCACGCCTCTCATGAGAGAATCGAGATGAGCATGGGAATAGTGAAATGAGCTCTAACCGGTTTTGGGCACCCTGAGGCATGTCTGAGTGAAACCCGAAATCTTTTTGTGCATACGTCATTTTGGAGCTCCATAGGTAGGATCGGATATCGGCATTACCCAATTTGAGAGCTGTTTTCTTGGATACGGTGATAGATATGTCAAAATTGACCTCTGAGTGACCCCCAACTCATTTTTCGAGCTCTATCGAACTATCCAAACCATTTTCTCTAAATCTAATTTTCAACAGTGGTACACTTCAGGCCAATTTTATCAAAAATGTAGGTGAAGATGCAGCTCAAATTCTCACACTAGATGGAGCTCAGCGAGAGCTTTCCAATGAGTGGTTTGCGAGAAAATACGAACACTCCTGTGAAAGTTTCGCCCTTTTAACTTAGTCTGGATCGTTTGAAATTTCTTTTCAACAGACGATTTTATTTCACACCGAACTTTTCGAAGAGCGCGGTCGAAAATGACCGAGGTTATATTGCGATCTTCTGCCGAAAACAAATTTCAAACGATCCAGACGAAGTTAAAAGGGCGAAACTTTCACAGGAGATTTCGTAGTTTTTTTTCGCAAACCACTTATTGGAAAGCTCTCGCTGAGCTGCATCTAGTGTGGAAATTTGAGCTGCATCTTCATCAAAATTTTTGAGAAAATTGGCCTGAAGTGTACCACTGTTGAAAATGAGTTTTAGAGAAAATGGTTTGGATAGTTAGATAGAGCTCGAAAAATGAGTTGGGGTCACCCAGATGTCCATTTTGACCTATCTATCACCGTATCCAAGAAAAGAGCTCTCAAAGTGAGCGATGCCGGTATCCGGATAAACGTGATCCGATCATCTTTTACATGAAAACTTGATTAAGTTTGCAGAGTCTTATGATTTTCTGATTCTTCTTTCGAATTCGATTACTCAGTTAGCGGTATTCTTTCATCCATTGAATACACTCTCAAATATTAACTCGCCCCCCACATATTCCTATTTCGCTAGTGCGGGAAATCCTCAATCGTAGATGCAAAAAGCTATACATTGGCGAACGGTATTTGAGATCGATCTGTTTCGAGAGTACAGAAAACTTGATTCAGGTGAACAGCTTGGATATTTTAATGACCGTTAATCTAACCTTTTCCATAATTGCCCAATTGTAGCTTTGTCACCACATTGGAAGAAAAGTGAAGGTCATGGTTGTATGTAACATGACGCCGTCTTCTCTAATGTTTGGAGAGTTCAGAGTGTCCTACAGTTCCACCGATTTATGCATCGACCATTTGGACTACGTAGATTAATTAATCTGATTCTCAATAACATCCATGTTTTCTTAACTAATGTGTATTGTATTTAGCAATTTACTTGAATTAGCAATTTACTTGAATTATTTGTATGAAAGTATTAATTTATGTAAAAAAGGTATTAATTTTTGTTATTGTTTGCAATCAGAGACGTGGAGACATGCTTGTTTTTAATGGACAGGAAATCAATCATCATTTACAAGCGAGTTATATGTTATCACAGGTGCTTCGCTTTGAGTGCATAATTTGACCTAAATAATATCATGGAAAAGTATCTTGGTGCCTAGATTATTGCTAATATCGACCAAAAGGAATGCATATCTTTATTTATTTTTTATACAATTTATCATCATTGATGTTACAAAATCACAATAATATGAGTTGTGACTTTATTCATCGTGTGATTTATAAGAACAATTAAAATGTAAATAACACGTCGAACAATAGGTAATGTGATTTGTCATCCGAATACCGCAACTTTGTTTCTTAATTTTCAATTAATTTTAATTTTGTGTACACATTAAATACAATTTGCCAGATCAGTAATCATCTTCATCTTGCATGTTGTAAATCTCAAACAAACATGACAATGTTGAAATGACGAATTCTCCCATTTGGATCGTTCCTCTTTGTAGATAACTACTAGTTAGAACACGAAGGAATACGTCTTTCTTTTCAATTTGATGCAAGTTCTGAAATTAATGGTTATATTATGCATTGTAACAATATTTCTAGCATCTTACATTTAGCAAAGTTGCGGATCAACCATTGTATGATATCATATTATATTGTTTAATTTCTAACTCACAGCAATTAAATCCTCAATACCGCTGTATGTAATGAAAGTGTCCGCAAATATGTCAAGATATGTGCACTTTCGACGCAACATTGACTTGATGAGCGAAAGAATTATAGCCGGTCTAATAAGTTTGCATGGTGCAGTCCTTATAGGAATGTTATCAACTATATCGGCTAGTTCTTCAAGACCTTGCAAAGACTGAAAATATCAAATTACATAAACAAAATATAAAATATATTGCTTTTGAAAAAAAAACTATCCATTTGTAAGGTGAGCAACAAATAGTGAGCATATATAGATGCGATTTAATTTCCGCATTATATCGATCCATTCGTTCCTGGAAAATCACAGTAATTATGCGATGAATCTGGAATAGTCAAAATCTCACCAATTTATGAATAAACCGTTCTCAATATTTATAGTCATGTGAAATATTGTAATGCCAGGATTGAGGCTAGACAGCAGGAGATAAATCACATTTTGGTGGATTGTCTCAATACGCAGCTCTTGAATTTTTGAAACGTTGATGAGAGGACGGAAATTCACAAGGAATTGCGTCAACATCTCGTAGTTCGGGAAATATGCCGCGTACTGGGAGTAAATTATTAGTATTTATAAAATAGTGGGAAGAACATCGAATAGTAAACCAAGGGTGACTCGCTATTCGACACCATTTTTTGCATACCATTGGATATCACATTAATGGTCAATGTAAAATGTTATTGTTCTCACTTGTTAAATTTAACTACATTTACAAAAACATCATCGACCATATTTTATGCGTCAGCGTATTTTTAGAGAAAATGAGCTACCAGACCTTCCTGCGAATACTAGTGAGTCGATAGATTGGGAATCCGAGTTGTGTGAATGAAGATGCGATTAAACTTATCCATATTTGATAATCCCGTTTGTTCTTCATGCCAAGCCTGAGCTCGAATCCAAATAAGTTCTAAAAAATATTATGCTCAATAACAAACGTTAATGTAGAACCTACACTATGCAGTTTCAATTTGTTAACATTCATACGCCTATTATTCATTAGAGCATCAACGTGAGACCTTGCTGCTTTCGAGACCTGCTATCGAGTTATCGTATGATACATGAACATGCACATTGAATATAACCTCTCTCATCCATAAGCGCGGCTCCTTATTCAGTAAGTATAACACATCGCTGATTGCATTGCGTGGGAGGAAGAAAAAGTTGGTAGGCATTGCTGCTTCAAGGGACGATGCGAGGATATTAAATGGTTGAACTGATTCAGAGAGTCGTGTTTGTGGGCGGGGTTCCAGGCAAAGCGACATCACACAATCGATCATTGGTCAGACGGCGTTTTTAGGTGAACACTATAGAGCATACCTACTGGGTGATCGAAAAAATCGAGAAAAAAACAAATCGAATGAATTGGCCAACAAATTACGTCAGGGCAGGTGATAATCTTTTTATATATTTATGTGAACGACTCAGATCATATCAATTAGTGTTGTGTTGAAAAAAAAACAGTTATTGTTAATGCAAGAAAATACATGAGACGTAAACAAAAATATGCACACTCTCACGAGACATCGGTTTCCCCATCATATATGGTGATCGAGTGTAGTCCCGATGAGAACGCAAATTCTCCTATTTGGATATTTTCTCTGAATTGACCGCGGCTCGCTGTCATATTGAGAAATAAGTCCTTATTGCCAGTATGATGAAGATACTGCAATTTTTGGCTTTAAATCTTGGATTTCATGCATTCACACATGTAATGTAAATTATGAAAGATAGTGCAAAGAACAAAACACACCTGCAGAAAGCGATCAATAGCTCTTCTTGTGAAGCATGTTTCTGAGGAAAGTAACATATCTGTGCATTTAAAACGAAAAATTGATTTCATCAGTGCAATATGAACTAGCCGAAGAAGTTGTTTCAACAGAGACAAACATCTCATCCACATTTCTAGCCAGTTTTCCTGTATATTCAACGGATTCTGCAATAATAATGCATTCATATTAGAAAATCATCTCAATCACTACGATTACCCTTTGTAATAAGGGCGGGAAATGCAAGGGTGACCTCCAATATGTATACCGTATCTCACCTACAGAACCAATGCTACAATAACCTGACTCATAATCGCGAACTAACTTTATGTTTTTCTTAATTCACATCGACTAGCCTTTTTTTCTCTCGATATTGTTGTTATTCTTTGAATTATTGTATCCAATTTACACTGCCACTTTTGCCAAGCCAACACCAATCTTTGCGACTGGAAATTGAGAACTCAGCCATTCCCTTCCGAAGAGCATGAATGTGCAGTAGTGGAATCACAGTGGCACTTAGGTGAGAAGAATGGGGCAACTTCTCTGGTTTCATTAGAATAATCTCACATAGGTGTGGATCAAATACGATCAGTACTTTATTGAGGCGATAGGGACTCAACTAACTCCGCCCACAAAAACTCTCTTACTCGTTGTTCCCAGCCAGGCCACGCACCATTCTTCCCACTTATCGAACCTATGTATCCCGAATTGTTCAATCTTCCGATTACTGCGCTTAGCAGAGTTTCATTCTTCTTGGATAAAGGGTCACGTTTAGCGATGAGAAAGGTATGACGTTGTAACATTAGTAAATAATATATCTGTTTTTTTCAGGTTTCACTGTTAACAAAGTCATTCATTGATTCAATCTTGGATATACGGCTAACACGATTCTGGACTCTAAAATTAACGAACGTAAGTATTAATTGAATCTGATCTATCAGCGTCTTTCTAGAATCCAACTGCACGTTCTTTCGGAACTTCCTTCGAAATTGATGAAGATTACGAAATGTGGAAAATATTAATCGTTTCTATATTCACCCAATTTGGAATTCCACTAACAAAACTCAGTGCTAGCTACAGCGCTACATGTTACAATTTTAAATATATAGGGTTCTTAATTTACTTATGAGAAATGATGAACAATAATGCAATTTTGATGAATGGGAGTTATTTCTTTAAAAAGCATAACGAAAACAATCTGGCGATAACAAGCTAACAACACAGTTTTGAGGTAACCGTAAAATATTACACAACTTTAGAAAAGGAAAAGATATATTGTATGACTGCGATAGTTGATTGGAATATATCTTACTAGTGCGGCTGCCCCCCGCCGTCGGCGGGGGCCCCGTCCTAGCGGAGTAGGTTTCGCAATCACTCGTTTCGCAACTTGTTGACTTCCCCCTCCATGTTTCGCAATTGTTTCGCAATAGTTTCGCAATCCGGACAGACGCACAGACACACACAGCGCTTTATATATAGGTATAGATTTGACTATGTTATGAGAGGAATCGCGAGAGAATCGACCATTTGAGGGGGGTGGGCGGCGGTAGGAAAAAAATGTGTCCTATCAGGCAACAAATTTACCTACAAATATTTAAAATGATGCTCTTTCAAACTGCGTCGTCGGAATGTTGATATCGGTCGTCATCTTCCAGATTCAGAAGGCCAAACTTGGTACTATCACTTTTCGACAGTCAAATCGGGCGCACTTAAATGATCATAACTTTGTTTAAAATGAAGAAAGAAAGTCGTTTTTTAGAAAGAAAGCTGAGAACAATCTCTACAATCTCCAGCCGGCGTCATCATTCATTGTGTTCATCCTAGTGCGGGGCGGTCGGGTGCACCAAAAATGACGTAACTTTGGAAATCGGAAAAAGATCTTGGGTTATCATGTTTAAGTTGTAGTACCTATATATGGCTAACTTTTCGCCAAAAATTAGCGAAATCGGAGTATAAACAAAAAAAGCGCTGGCACTTTTGTGCGACGACCCCAAAATGAGTTCTCGGCAAGAGTAGTTCCGTATCTTCAATTGGTCTCATTTGGGCTCAAAATCATTCAAAATCATCCAAAACAACATTATAAGTTTTTACTTCCCATATTATAGCGCTTCCATTGGTCATAAATGGTCACCTGACCGAAAATTTGAAATTGGGTATTTTGACCTTTTCCAAGTTGCTGGATGGGCTCTATTGCACTAAAGTTGTTTCAAATCATGTAACAACATTCCTCGAAACGGCTCTCAAAAAGCGCGCATCTGGAAATACGAAATTTAATCAGAGGAACGCCATGAAAGGCTCTAAAGTGTACATCAGTTCAAAATAGACATAGCGACCTGACGAATGGATATAAATGTAGATCACGATGAGTTAAACACTTCATCTGCTGAAAGTGAGTTTCTACCTCTTCGTTAAAGTGCGCTACAGAGCCTGAAAGTTGGCCTGACATAGGCTTGAATCCCCCGAGAGCGCGCGCTCTAACCGTCTGGCGCTCTCGCCGTCTGCCCTCCCTCTCCCTCCCCTCTATTTAGCGCTCCCCGCGCACGTCTCTAGTCGTTTTCTACCAATTTCTCAGCTCTCTAGTTCGCTTTAATGAAGAGATAGAAACTCACTTTCAACAGATGAAATATTTTGCTCATCGTGCTCTACATTTCTATCTATTCGTCAGGTCGCTATGTCTATTTTGAACTGATGTACACTTTAGCGCCTTTCATGGCGTTCCTCTGATTAAATTTCGTATTTCCTGATACGCGCTTTTTGAGAGCCGTTTCGAGGAATGTTGTTACATGATTTGAAACAACTTTAGTGCAATAGAGCCCTTCCAGCAACTTGGAAAAGGTCAAAATACCCTATTTCAAATTTTCGGTCAGCTGACCATTTATGACCAATGGAAGCGCTATAATATGGGAGGCAGAAACTTATAATGTTGTTTTGGATGATTTTGAATGATTTTTAGCCAAATGAGACCAATTGAAGATACGGAACTACTCTTGCCGAGAACTCATTTTGGGGTCGTCGCACAAAAGTGCCAGCGCTTTTTTTGTTTATACTCCGATTTCGCTAATTTTTGGCGAAAAGTTAGCCATATATAGGTACTACAACTTAAACATGATAACCCAAGATCTTTTTCCGATTTCCAAAGTTACGTCATTTTTGGTGCACCCGACCGCCCCGCACTAGGATGAACACAATGAATAATGACGCCGGCTCTAGGTTGTAGAGATTGTTCTCTGCTTTCTTGCTAAAAAAAGAACGACTTTCTATCTTCATTTTAAACAAAGTTATGATCATTTAAGTGCGCCCGATTTGACTGTCGAAAAGTGATAGTACCAAGTTTGGCCTTCTGAATCTCGAAGATGACGACCGATATCAAAATTCTGACGACGCAGTTTGAAAGAGCATCATTTGAAATACTTGTAGGTAAATTTGTTGCCAGGTAGGACACATTTTTTTCCTACCGCCGCGGCGTGGCCGATTCTCTCGCGATTCGCCTCTTATATGGGGGCGATAGAGCATTTAAAACAGCCAAATACATTATATTTTAATGCGCGAATTGCAAATCGAAACCGCTAAAATATGAACATTGTCAAATATTCAAACCTCTGTTGCAGAGTATTGGTGCATCCCACTTGACTGAAGGAGAACTACAAACTATACTTGACAATATCCATCCATATATTCAAAAGGCAGTGATCGATCAAATCAGCATGAATTTCGCTGATATTAAGGACTATCGCACATTCGCAAAATTTATACATGGAAAAACAATGAACAAGCTTATCGTTAATTTCGGGCATTTTATAAATGTCGATCGGTAAGGCTATGCAACAATTATACTGTTTAAATTGATCGATTTCAATTGATATATTTACAGTATTCAGTGGTTTGACTGTATGAGATCGGTGATTCCAGCTAAAATCTGTATTGAGGATATTATAATAACAAAAGGTGCGATAACCAAAATTGTAAGGGAAATTATTACGAAATGTGTGTTGTGACTATATGGTATGCGTGCGTAATTTTTAGGAGCTCAAACGAAATTGGGATGTGTTCAATTTAAATGAGAGTATGAGAGTATATCATATCAACTTTCTTTCAAACTTGAATCCGTCAAAAAAAGTGCTAAAATTTAGAAAAAAAAGAAAAAGAAAAAAGAATCCTTGCTCATTTCAGAATTAATGAAAGTGCTTCTACAACTTGCGGAAATAGTCACTACGATGCTAATTCTGCTTAGCAGACAAACACGATCGGAAATCATGCCAGTTGCTCTACTTAGAGAGATTTTTTATCGAAATTGCGAAGTGCTCATTATTTTAGATGAATCAAATTCAACCTCCATCGTGACACTCAGAGATGCCGAAAATTTGACTGAGGTATGATCTAAAACTATGTTACTCTTTTAATTTTATTGAAAACTCGCTAATAACGTGTTGCTCACTAAATGTCCACAATCACTAACTAATATTTTAGCACTTTCAACACATCGGAAAGAAGGAAGTATTTATGTCTATTCCTGCAAACGTTACTCAAGACGTTGACTTTCAAATTGGAGAATCGGCCTGTTTAATCTGTCAGAAATGTGCGAGAAAAAGTTGCGTAAAAAGTTCGCGAACTTCTGATTCTCTCCATTTCGCATGCTCTCTCTCTTTCTCTAACCAGGTCGATGAAAAGTGCACGAACTTTTCGACGAACTGTGTTCGAAAATCATACTTTTCTTTTGTTTTACTTACTTTTAGAAACTATTTTTGCTTTTAACTTATGATTTCTTATAATGACAACCTTCCCTTAGCTGGAATAGCTTCAGAATACAGCGTAGTGAAAGTAAACAGGGTTGGAGTATTTTTTTCGAAAATGGGTCACCACTTTCCCCACCCTGTAATGTCAAGCTATTCCATCAGAGGGAAGGTTGTTCTTATACGCAGTCATAAGTTAAGAGCAAAAATAATTGATAAAAATAAGTAAAACAAAAGAAAAGTACGAATTTCGAACGAATTAATGCCGGTTTTTAACGAACTTTTCAAGGAGCTACGTGAAAAGTTAGAGAAAGGCGAGAGAGCACGCATTCTTGAGAGAGGGAAAAGGAAGTAAACAATCACTGCTTCCTTTTCCCTCTCTCAAGAACGCGTGCTCTCTCGCCTTTCTCTAACTTTTCACGCAGCTCCTTGAAAAGTTCACGAACTTTTCGACGAACTATGTTCGAAATTCGTACTTTTCTTTTGTTTTACTTATTTTTATCAATTATTTTTGCTTTCAACTTATGACTGCTTATAAGAACAACCTTCCCTCTGATGGAATAGCTTGACATTACAGGGTGGGGAAAGTGGTGACCCATTTTCGAAAAAAATACTCCAACCCTGTTTACTTTCACTACGCTGTATTCTGAAGCTATTCCAGCTAAGGGAAGGTTGTCATTATAAGAAGTCATAAGTTAAAAGCAAAAATAGTTTATAAAAATAAGTAAAACAAAAGAAAAGTATGATTTTCGAACATAGTTCGTCGAAAAGTTCGTGAACTTTTCAACGACCTGGTTAGAGAAAGAGAGAGAGTACACGAACAGGAGAGAATCAGAAGTTCGCGAACTTTTTACGCAACTTTTCTCGCGCATTTCTGACAGATTAAACAAGCCGAATATCGCATATTGGCAGCTGAAAGCACGATCAGTATTCATCACTTGGAACAGGAAATGGAAGATGCATATTGAATTGTTTTATAATATGCAATATATACTCTTAAAATAATTGTGAATAAACTGACCAATCACTAAGTATTAGGTTGATGCAAAAGTTTCTGACTATTCAATTTTTGAAGTTTTTTTCGACGTATTTCGACTACATGCCATTTCTTCATGGTTTTAGTAAAGGGCTTGTAAGTAGACTACAATAGTATGTTTACATCGAATATAGCTCGTAGGGTGCCTGAGAAAACCGCTTCTGCACCAAAATATGCAAAAATTGAGATTTTTTAGTGTTTGCGACTGAACCCTGCTCCTCGCATTTCTGTGCCCTACCGAAGTAGCGCATTATATCAGTGGTAGGGAAAGAGTTGCTTGTTCAAATAACGTTGAAAAAACAGCTCTGAAACGCTCTTGGGGGAACTGAAACAGTTAAAAGTATCGTTTTCGGCGTTCAAATCTCTACATCAAGATTTCGAAACATCGTATTACTAAACAGGTGGATGAATAATTTCCAAAAGGTAACTGCCTACTAGTTCGGAAGGGTACTTCAGAATGTACAACAATTTATGTGTATTGATCAATCCGCACTTGTAAAATCACAGCAAATATATATTCGCGGAATTTCAACTAGTGCTGAACTTGGCTTGAGAGCCATGTTCAAGGGGAGGATTGAGGCCAGCACTCTTATGCTAAGTCCTTTAATAATCCCAATAAGTGCTCTTAAAAATAATGCATTCGTTTTGCTGATGTCACGGTTCTCACATGAAATATAATAAATTCAAAATTCGGATTAATCGCGCACTTTGTAGACTTTGACTGTGAACAGTGCTATCCCTATTAATTAAATTAGCCCAGTATAGCGCTAGTTCTAAAGTGTTCCCAAGGCCAAATCAATTAATCACGGGTATCACGAGTCAGTGGAGGTGGCCGGGAACAATTTGTAAAAAGTTTGTCGTATCTTGTCGCTGTTATAGTGGTAGAGTATCCTAGAGAAGACATATTGAAATTTCTATGTCATTGGTCCTAGAGCCAGCTTTTAGGAATTTTCCGGTTTTGAATCCGGCTATACTGTAGTTCATCTCCCAGATGAGCTAGAGAAGTGAGATGGTGCTCAAAATGATTGGAAAATTATTTTAAGAAACTTTTATGTTTTGACCAAAGTTTAAAGATCAAAGATCAAAAAGTTATGTTCGAAAACCGTTTTTGGAGTTTAAAAATAAATCGTGCCGCTTTTGTGAGATACCATTTTCCAGAATTTTATTACAGAATATGCAAGTATAAGTGCCCCTCTACATATTAAAAATATATAATCGAGTTTTTGAATATGGGTGTTTTTTGCAATTTGCCTCTGAACATCGACAAATTGCATTTTTTTGGAAAAACATAATGTTGTATCTCCGCTCCCAGATGAACTAGAGAGATGGAATTAGGATTAAATATTCGGACAATTATTTCGATACATTCTGTGGTTTAACTGAATTTGCAAGATCAACGATGCAAGATCCGAGATTTTTGTCGAAAGACCGCTTTTACAGATAAAGATTACACCGTAGTGCTCTTGCGAGATACCATTTTCCAGAATTGTTTTGCAGAAAATGCAAGTACGAGTAGCCATCTATACAATGCAGATGGAAAATCGAGTTTTCGAATATGGGTCTTCTATGAAATTTTGCTCTGAACATCGAAAAAATGATATTTTTTTTGTAAATATTCAATGCTCATTATTACCTTTGAAACTTGTCTGATCTGGTTCATATTGTACTTACTGAATATCATGGACATTAGATTTCGAAAAAAAGTGGTCATATGCCCCGGAGCCGTCATAATGAGAATTGATATTTTTTATAACTGCATTTTTTGACCTTTAGAGCTAAATTTCATAAAACACCCATATTACAAAACTCGCTTTTCTATCTGTATTGTGTAGATGGGCACTTGTACTCTTCTATTCCGCAAATCAAGTCTGGAAAATGGTATCTCGCAAGACCAATACGGGTCAATGTATACCCCAAATGTGGTTACTCGACGATAATCTTTGATCTACAATTTAAACGTACATCTCTTGTGAGATACCATTTTCCAGAACTGGTTTGCGGAATAGTAGAGTACAAGTGCCCATCTAAGCAATAGATTTAGAAAAGCGAGTTTTGTAATATGGGTGTTTTATGAAATTTAGCTCTAAAGGTCAAAAAAATGCATTTATAAAAAAATATCAATTCTCATTATGACTGCTCCGGGGCATATGACCACTGTTTTTCGAAATCCAGTGTCCATGATATTCAGTAAGTACAATATGAACCAGATAAGACAAGTTTCAAAGGTAATAATGAGAATTCATTATTTGCAAAAAATGCATTTTTTCGATGTTCAGAGCAAAATTTCATAGAAGACCCATATTCGAAAACTCGATTTTCCATCTGCACTCCATAGATGGCCACTCGTACTAGCATTTTCTGCAAAACAATTCTTTAAAATGGTATCTCGCAAGAGCAGTACGGTGTAATCTTTATCTGTAAAAGCGGTCTTTCGACAAAAATCTCGGATCTTGCATCGTTGATCTCGCAAATTCAGTTAAATCACAGAATGTATCAAAATAATTGTCCGAATATTTAAGCCCTATTCCATATCTTTAGTTCATCTGGGAGCTGAGATACAACATTTTGTTTTTCCAAAAAAAAATGCAATTTGTCGATGTTCAGAGGCAAATTGCAAAAAAAACCCATATTCAAAAACTCGATTTTATATTTTTAAAATGTAGAGGGGCACTTATACTTGCATATTCTGCAATAAAATTCTGGAAAATGGTATCTCACAAAAGCGGCACGATTTATTTTTTAACTCCAAAAACGGTTTTTCGAACATAACTTTTTGATCTTTAATCTTTAAATTTTGGTCAAAACATAAAAGTTTCTTAAAATAATTTTCCAATCATTTTGAGAACCATCTCACTCCTCTAGCTCATCTGGGAGATGAACTACAGTATAGCCGGATTCAAAACCGGAAAATTCCTAAAAGCCGGCTCTAGGACCAATGACCTAGAAATTGCAATATGTCTTCTCTAGGATAATCTCCCACAATACTGAGATCATGGATCAAAGAAACTTTTTGCAAATTGTTCCTGAGGGGGTGAATTTTGCACCACTGACTCGTGACACACGTGTTATGAAAACCATTAGTTGATTGATCGATTCCTGCTAACTGGGTACGTTGTTATGTCCTAATACGAAAATAGTCAGAAACTTTTGCATCAGCCTGATAATAATATTATGTAAAACAAAAAAAAATTATGACTGCTCCAATACATTTTTTTTACTTTTTAATCAGTCGTAAATAATTCGGTTCGTGTGCTGAAGGTCAGATCGGTTTAATTATGTTCCACAACACACGTCGATTGTCAATACATATCTTGAAATATTTGTTTTAAAAAGCTCTGACATGAACCTATCATTTCATACTTGAAGTAGGCGAGAGCACATTAGTAGAACAGCAGAAGATTCTAGGGTGGGAAGATTAGGGTGGTCTCTCTGGCGTCATTCGACTAATCGCACATAAGTGCGAATCAAGCACGGGGCGTGATTGATCGCGATGATAGATTCAGATCTAACACCGTCCGCAATCAATCCCTTACTTTTTCTATCCAGTCCACGCACTACTCTACCCACTGACTGTATCAATGCCTTCTGATTGGTTTAATCTCCCGTCTGCTGCCCTTGGCAAGGTTTCGTTCTTCTTGGATAAACGCTCGCGCCTGACGATGAGAAAGGTACCTTGTCGAATCTTTCATTAATCAATTTTATAGCCATATATTCCAGGTCTCACCATTAACAAAATCATTCATCGATTCCACCTTGGCAATTCGATTAACTCGCATCTGTATATCTATAACGAATGTAAGTATTGGTTGATATTCATTACCCAAAGTGCATTTTCTAGATTCAAGATGCACGGCGCATTGAAATATCCATGGAATGTGATGAAGATTACGAAATGTGGAAAATATTAATTTTTTCCATACTCTCACAAATAGGAGTTCGACCAAAACTTTATACAGAATTTCGCGTGAGTAATCAGTTTTGCATTATATGGGTTTAATTAGGAGGGGGTTGAAAGGTTGAAATCTAAGAAAGGATATTTAATTTGTTTTATGAATGGAGCTTTCTATTTTTGAGCTGTTTACCCTGATAATTATGTACATGTCTGACTATAATTATCAGGAGTCATTCTGCGGATGAAGAAGTGGTGTAGTTGCTTATTGCGCACCCTCACATTCCATCCCACCCGATTTTGTTCCTGATTGTGACCCGTATCCACCCCTCTAAGGGCACTGGGTCGGATGAGAACTATGACGTATTGCCGCCTTTGATAGTTCAAAGGTGATATGATGTCATAGTTCTCATCCGACCTCGTGCCCCTAAGGCGCCTACCCATGGCGATTGGGCATTATTCCACTTCTGATTGCGCCTGCACAATCCTTTGAATCTTCCCTATTAATGTTTCTCTAACGATACTTTTTTCACGATTTTCAAACCGAATTCACACTCAGAATTAGTTTCATATTTCCTTTCAACCTATATTACAGCGTATCAGCACTTTCAACTTAACGGAAGAGGAAATGACAATTATCCTTGAAACTCTACATCCGTTTATTCAAAAAGCAGTGATTGATCAAATCAGCATCAATTTTGAAGAAATGGTGGAATATCGCAAATTCGGAAAATATATTCATGGGAAAACAGTGAACCAGCTAACAATTTATTTTTTGAGCTCAACAAATATTGATTGGTGAGGTTGCAAAATAGCTACAGTCGTGCCGGAAAGTCACCGTGCATTTTTGCAACTTTTTGCCCAGGAAAGGCATCATACTTGTACTAAGGTATGATGTACCAAATTCATCGGACGTTATGGTCATGGTAATATGAAATGACGTCATTGCTTAGTTATTGGGTAGTGATGACGCAATCAATCGGCACTTTTTCAAAACGGCATTATTCTTACATATATTTTTTCCAGCTGGCCAAACTTTCTGAGGTTGAAGATATGACCGAGACCTACCCAGAATACATTTTTGAAAGTGCTGCGCGGTCGCACATCGGCTGCAGCCGCGCTGCAAAAACAGGGTTCGAAATTCAGATCTCGGCTTCTAGACTAGCTAGAGACTCGTTCAAAGCATCAAAATCATCAACATCATGAGTACACGAGATCCTGAGAATATGAATACGATATCTCATAACTTGCCCTCAGGGCATGAACAAATCACTTTTTTGCATGACCATTTTTGGACATCCATAACTTTACGGAAAAGTTTAGTAAAAATCTGATTTTTATCTGGTAATGTTCAAAATGTATTGAAGAACTGAATTCCAACTTTTTAGAGCGTTTGGACATCTTTCCAGCCCGCGGCGGCCGGTTTTCTGAGGTATGCTCGGGTCGAGAAACACCTTGTTTACCGTTATGAGCGAGAGAGTGCAAAAGACGAGAGTGCGTAAACAGGGTGTTTTCCGACCATAGTATTCCTCCGAAAAACGCACGCCGCGGGCTATGGCGAACAGGAAAAAATCTATGTAAGAATAATGCCGTTTTGAAAAAGTGCCGATTGATTGCGTCATCACTACGCAATAATTATGCGATGACGTCATACCATAATATCATGATCATAATTTCCGATGGATTTGGTACATCATACTCGCAAGCCTTTCCCAGGAAAGTAGAAATGTGGTGGTGGTTAATGGCAAGGAGGTCAACATAAAGGTGGGAAGGGGTGTGCGACAAGGTGATTGTTTGTCACCCAGGCTATTCACTGCGGTTCTAGATATGGCACTCCGTCGGCTAAATTGGGCAAATAAGGGAGTAAGTATCAATGGTCGGTTTCTGTCCCATATTCTTTTTGCTGATGATGCCGTTCTCACTTCTCACGATGAACGACAGATTCAGACGATGGGAAGGGAATTAGAGCGTGTACTTGCTACAGTGGGATAGGGTCTCAATGGCGATAAAACTGTCGGAATGAGTTCCAAGCCTGATCCAAGGGATGTAAGAATAGGAGGAAAAGTAGTAAAATTGCAAGATAAGGTGGTCTACTTGGGAAGCGCAATCGCAGTCAGCGGAAATGATGACTGTGAAATCACCCGACGCATTCAAGCTGGTTTTGGTGCTTTCCACAAACACCGCACTTTTCTTATCAACAAGGGTATTCCAATGGCACATAAACGTCGGCTTTTCAACGGCTGCATACTTCCCGCTGTGGTTTACGGTTGTGAATGTTGGGCGCTGACCAAAGCACAAATGAATCGATTATCGGTGGCTCAAAGAAAAATGGAACGTTGGATGGTTGGCTGTACTGTGCTCGATCATGTCTCTAATGAGAGGTTGCGAAATTCAACTAGAGTTCAGGACTTCGTTCGCACTGCTCAGAAAAGGAAATGGTTTTGGTTGCATAAGATCGCGAATGATGATTGCCGGAAGTGGAGCCGATCTGTGCTCGAATGGATTCCGCGGAGAAAGAGGAGCCGCGGCCGCCCAATCACGAGATGGAGCGACTCTTTCCGCAAAGCAACAGGCCCAAATTTTCTCAATCAAGCACGAAGCTCTAACTGGAACACCATGCACATCAGAGCTCTCGCCTGATCTCCCGAGAATCTAATGACCTCTAGATAAATGTGTTAAAATAGTAATCGTAACTGAGTGCCAGAATGATGCATTTCCTGGCTAAAAAATACAACAAATTCAAAAAGTGTACGGTGACTTTCCGGCGCGACTGTATGTATTGATCGATTTAGATTTCGCATTTTTATAGGGTTGAGTGGATTGACTGCATGAAATCTGTGATTCCATCTGAAATATTTGTTGAAAATATTTCCATTACGAAAGGTGAGCTATTGCCACACAGCACTGTTCGAAAATTATTGTGAGTTTTGTATTGGAATGCTCGCGTAGATTAGTCAATGCAGAAGAAACACCAAAAAAAGTTCATTCAGCGTGAATTCTGCACTGCTGCTCTTATAATATATGAAAGAAGCGCGTATTGTTTTCTAACGGATTACGCATGGTCTTCAGCCCGAGAATCGCTGTTCCTTTCAGAATCGTTGAAAGTGCTCCTACAACTTGCGGAAATTGTAAATGCAATGTCAATTTCTCTAAGCAGCCATCCAGAGACAAGATTAGAATTCATTCCTGTTGATCTTCTTAGAGATATCTTGAGCAGAAATTGCAAAGTGCTCACTGTTAAAGATTATGACAATCCAATCGTGACATTGAAAGATGCTGAAAATTTGGTTGAGGTATGATTTTAAAAATATTGAGTTTTATTTTTTTTTGAAAGCTATTGTCAGAACAAACTAACTATCTGCAATGAATTGAAATTATTTTTTAGCACTTTCAACACATCGGTAAGAAAGAACTGCATCTATCAGTTCCTGCAAATGTTGATCAGGACTTAGACATACAAATTGGAGAATATCACATCTTTTCAACCCTAAACGACATCAATATTCATCATTTGGAACAAGAAATTGAGTATGAGTTTTGATTGGTTATCTGATATGTAATGCATGTTCATTGAATATGGTACATTTTTCGAATTGTCAGCCTTCAAACCCGTGTTATATTTAAACTCAATTGCGAATATGAATAAAAGCTTTTCCGATATCATCTTTCCGTGAAAGAGTTTTGTAAAAAATTGAAAAAATTGGGTATTATGTTGTAAGCACTGATCAATTTTGTGGGGCTCCATCCTAAATGTAAGACATCCAATTTTATCCAAAATTCATATTCCAGCGTTCTACTTCATCCCCTTATTCTGGTCCTACCCATTAGTCTTCATAAAGTATTTTTGTAATACTTACAGTCGCACCGAAAAGTCACCGTACACTTTTTGAATTTGTTGCATCTTTTTGCCCAGGAAATGCATCATTCTGGCACTTAGGCATGATGTACCAAATCCATCGGAAATTATGATCATGATATTATGGTATGACGTTATCGCATAGTTATTGCGTAATGATGACGCAATCAATCTGCACTTTTTTACAACGGCATTATTCTTACATAGATTTTTTCCTGTTGGCTATACATTCTCAGATTGGAGATATGACCGAGGCCTACATAGAATAATTTTTTGAAGGTGTTGCTCGGTCGCACATTTGCTGCAGCGAAGCTGCAAAAACACGGAAAAGTTTAGTAAAAATCTGATTTTTATCTGGTAATGTTCAAAATGTATTGACGAACCGAATTCCAACTTTTTAGAGCATTTGGATATCTTTCCAGCCTGCGGCGTGCGTTTTTCGGAGGTATACTAGGGTCGGAAAACACCCTGTTTACGCACTCTCGTCTTTTGCACTCTCTCGCTCATAACGGTAAACAAGGTGTTTCTCGACCCGAGCATACCTCAGAAAACCGGCCGCCGCGGGCAGGAAAGATAACCAATCGCTCTAAAAAGTTGGAATTCGGTTCTTCAATACATTTTGAACATTACCAGATAAAAATTAGATTTTTACTAAACTTTTCCGTAAAGTTATGGATGTCCAAAAAATGGTCATGCAAAAAAGTGATTTTTCATACCCTGAGGGCAAATTAAGAGATATCGTATTCATATTCTCAGGATAATGTGTACTCGTGATGGCGACCATTTTGATGCTTTGAACGGGTCTCTAGCTACTCTAGAAGACGAGTTCCGAATTTTAGATCCTGTTTTTGCAGCTTCGCTGCAGCAAATGTGCGACCGAGCAGCACCTTCAAAAATTTATTCTGGGTAGGCCTCGGTCATATCTCCAATCATAGAAAGTATGGCGAACAGGAATAAATATATGTAAGAATAATGCCGTTTTGAAAAAGTGCAGATTGATTGCGTCATCACTACGCAATAACTATGCGATGACGTCATACCATAATACCATGATCATAATCTCAGATGGATTTGGTACATCACACCTGAGTGCCAGAATGATGCATTTCCTGGGCAAAAAGATGCAACAAATTCAAAAAGTGTACTGTGACTTTCCGGCGCGACTGTAAACGTAGATTATAACCGCATTGCCATGCTGATTCGAATGATATACATGCTTGGTGATTGGATTTCGACTTAGATTGCTCGATTTAATGATATTTAACTGCATTTCACTTAGCAAAGAGAGGAATAAAAAGGGAGGAAAACGAGAGGGAGAATCATTTCTCTTCATTTTCATTTATCAATTTACACTGTAAAGTGAAATATCACTAAGTCAGGCAAACGAAGGCTATGACGACCTCCGATCAGCAAAAATGTATAAACCAATCGATTCAGCATTCAAATAGGGGGACGGACAAAAGAGCAACGGACAAAATATCAACGGATCACCGTTCGCTGGAGATTCGAAGTAGGAACTTGGGAGTTACTGCATTGTTATGCGCTCCACTATATTCTGTTTATATCCTCTATCTAGATGATAGTGAGTTTCACTCCCCACCTATGTATAGGTATAGTTATGTATAGTTATGTACACCTATGTATAGTTTCATTCCCCACCTATGTATACACCTATGTTCATGGTCTAAAATTGCGAATTTTGGTGGAAATTCAGGGGTAGATAAACCACAAATACCGTAACCGCCCAATATTACATTGCCCCAGTAACCACTGTAGTATCATGCGTATCGATTGGTTACATCAATTGGGGCTTATCTAACTATGAATTTCCACCCAAATTCGCAATTTCAGACCATGAACCCCTATACATAGGTGGGGAGTGAAACTCATGATCACCTAGGTAGATTATCTAAACATAATGTTTTTGTGTAGCACATACTAATAACAATGCAATAACTCCCAAGTTCCTACTTCGAATCTCCAGCGAACGGTGATCCGTTGCTCTTTTTTAAAAAAAGAGCAAAAACAGGTAAAGGTGCAGCCACGTCAAGCGATTTTACAGTCGTGAGCGACTACGCTAGGTGGTGTAGTGCGGTGAGGCCGACAACTGCTAGGACTACGTAACCCTACTGTCCAAAGTGCTTCTAGGGAACGTTACCTTTCGCGACCGAGGTCACTACCAATTTACCGACCCCCGGAGGGATAGATGGCTTGGTCTGCCCAGGCGGGGGATCGAACTCGGGACCCTTGTATGGCGAGCGGCGCCTCACACCACTGCGCCACCCACGCCTAAAATAAACAAGATATAATACAAACTGAGAGTGATGATTCTTCCATTGTGAGGTCTCGGCAGCTATCCTCAACTGGTTAAACATCCAATTGAGGCATTGTAGGATACGATAGTCATCCTGGGCATTCGTTCTGAGTCAGACCAGAGGCAATGCCTCACGCACATCACCCAAAGAGTCTATTCAGCATTGCGAGATTGTAGATTATGTAGAGACATCTTCTGTTCAGTCCTTTTTCACTCCTTTTGCAGCTCTTTCATCTGCATGTTACCTATAGTATTCGTCGATCTCCCACATGATGCGCTCAGTAACGTGTCGTATTTCATGGACAGCGTGCCCCGTTTGTGTATGAGAGAAGTATGCTTCGTGTCCGTATTTTTTTTTATTTTAATAAAAATAGATTGATGCAACTTGGACGCTTATGAGTTCTTAGTTATGAAACGGGCAATTGCTGAAATTGCGAAATTGCTGAATTAAATTAACGAGTGCATATCCTTACCTCAACCAGGTTCTCAATATCTCTTGGTGTGATGTTTATGCCCGAATAAATAGCCAGATCTGTACATTTCCGGGATATCATCTACTTCATGAGAGTAAGAATCGTTACATCCTAATGTCACGCACAAAAAGGAATGAGAGAATTCATAAAGTTCGAAGCAATTAATGGTTCATAAACTTCAGGTGTGAAAACGGAGCGAAAATTATGAATCAACCTAATACCACATATCTAAACGACATTTGTTCCCACGTGACAAATCTCAACACCGTATGACCAAGGCGCAATAAAAAATTCTCCCATTTGTCTCACTTCTCCTCTTTGACCATTTACAGTTGGAGCACGGAGAAACATGCGTTTCTTTCCGATATGGTGAAGGTGCTGCAATAATCATCATATTTAGAAGCGCACACAAGCGCATGTGCGCTTTCCATAGCTCACCTATACTCATACATGATCATTCATTTCTACTGGAATGCAAAGGACCGAAAAACCACAGACTTCAAATTTGGTACAGACAATTTGATGAAATCGCACTCATTGCGTAATCAGGGTAGCGTCACAACAACACTTTTTGTAAAGTATTTTGAAAATGCATTCATTTAGTAGACATGCGTCGGATCAGCCTGCTAGAGTTGTGAAAACACGAAATGCACGACCGTTCGACTTGCGATTACATTCAGATACTTTAATTCAACGGATTCATCAATTAATTAATCTTTGTTTCTTGCAATCATCACAAAATCCTTCGCCCCATCGTTCATAAAATATTCAATTAGGATTGTGCTTTATTTTTGGGAAGATAAGCACTCGTATCGTTTCAACAGCTCTCCCAGCATGGATATTCAGTGAATGATAATGCGAAAATGTGACGAGCATATCGTTGATCCACAGAACTAACAAACATCCGTTGGATAATACCGATTACGAGCTAGAAATATCATCTTGAATAGTATTCACATTCATCAATCGATGTACTATATTAAATTGACAATACAATGTTAAAAAATGCAAAATACATGATCGTGGAAATAATCCAAATATTAATCAGTCTTCGCTCAGGGCGACGATTGCAAGTTCCTCGTACGCCTCTCTGTAGTGCGCTCTGTACAGTCCGCTCTGAGCATCCATAGGTTGTGGAAATATATCCTCAGTTCGAATGCGGAAAGATATCTTCATTTCCTTATGATGCAATAGCTAAATTGCACAATCACGATCAAAATAGTGTCTCCGATTAGGCAAAGTAAGTGTCACCTGGAGCAGTTTCTCAATTGTAACTGAATGAATACACATGGGTGAGGGAATCAGTGAGATTCGTGAGCATTTTCTATTCAACATGTCTCGCGCGAAAGATAAAATATTGGCTTCCGATTTAATCTCATTGCACTTTACGTTGACGTGTTTCACAATATTTGCAACAGTCTGTATGAATGTGATCGATTCTAAAAAAACCCATAATATAGGGTGAACAAGCACATATCAAATTAACTTACCTAAATTTAAGTTGGTCACTTCGAATTCATATTCATCTGCGTTCACTATTTCAAGGAACTTCAGCCAAGGCTCCCTGGAAATAATAAATCAATTGCAACAACGCGGTTAAACTTACAAATCCTGACTATCGGACAAGTTCACAACTCTAGTAATTGATGAATCTCCCAGTAGTTGAAGGCAGATATCAATTACTTCCTGGTTTGTGCAGAGAAAGTATATGAGCCGAATATGATTTATGGAGGACATTAGATGTTGTATTGACGAAAGAAATATTTTTTGCTCGACTTCATTCACAATAACTTTTATTTGCTGAAAAAAATCATAAAATTTGAAAAATCTAACGGAATTTGCAAACCAAGTTGGCGTCGGTAAATTCCATACTGACATCTTCAACCGTATTAAAAAAATAAATCGCCCATGCCTTGTAATCTTTAAGGTGTTCAAACTGGAACACTATACCATCATCATCCTGAAATTTATTTTCGGCTGATTATTTGTTTACAATTTCGGGAAAATATATATATTCGAACTGACCAGAAATAAAATTGAACGGAAAGCTGGAGAATGATTCATCTTAATTTCGAAGCACTCAAGGCTATTCAGTGCCTTGTCTACCCGCATCGAAGTCTAAACATTTGCAAATATCATCCATGCATTCATCAATTCGCTAAAAAACATAACCACTCACTCTCCAAAGTTGGAATATAGAATGAACATTTAACAAGTTGATCACTGCCTTCAATCCATTTTCCGGAAGTTGTAAAAACGTAATCGACATAACTAAAATAGTTAACAAAATGAAGGCAAAAAAAGATGCACAGTGAACAGCCCGTGTTTGTTTTGCGCGTCCATAGTGTAGGAATTCGCTCCGGCTACCGTATACGCACTCACACTCCGTACACACCGTAGTTGTTATCCTCGTTGTAAGGATCATTTTTCTGTGTTTGCTGAGATTTCTACTCAATTTTGACGGATTTTATGACCTTTTGAATTTTCAAAATTTTTAGAGCCGGCTTTTAGCTACTTTTCAAATCCCGGCTCCACAAAGCTAAATTTTAATTTCTTGACTATAGGTGCATCCACCACCGAAGTGGGGATGAGATTGAAGCACGTTGAACAGTTTGTATATGGGAGGTCTCAATTTCATGCAATCTCTCAGAAGACGCGTGATATATAATTATTGTTACCAGGCGAACTTGAGTTTCACTCCATATCTATGTATAGGTTCATGGTCCAAAATTGAGAATTTGAGTGGAAAATCATGGTTTGATAAACACCAAATATCGTAACCAATTGATACCCATGTTACCCGGTTACAGTAGTTACTGGAATACTCGAATATGAATTGGATACGATATTTGGTGTTTATCTGATCTTGATTTTCCACTCAAATTCTCAATTTTGGACCATGAACCCGTATATACATAGATATGGAGTGAAACTCAAGTTCGCCTGGTAACAAGAATTATATATGGAAATGTAGTGTAGCACACACTGGTTGCAATGACACAAAATGCAAGGAGCTAGGTCGAATCTCCAGGGAAGGGCGCTCCGTTGCCGAAATGTCCGCCCCCCTGAAGCTGCGACTTGTCATTTGCCAATGACACAAAGTAGGACAGAGGGATCTAGAAATCGCCTTGTGATTTCAAGACCCGTCTGAAATAATGTGGAATACGATTTTTTTTGCAAGTCATTATCATGCAGACACTAGGGAGATCTATTATTTTTCTCTCTCCTTATGTTCGCTTTTAGTTTTGCTAATGGGTTATTATGGGCCGATAAAATGATTCTATAATAATCATGTAGCATTGAATTGATTTGAATTAAATTGAATCATTTGCATCGGTTTGTGGTTACGTAACGAGGTCAGTAATGATTCCTTATTGTTCCCAATCAATTAATTCCTTTCTTCCAGCATCACTTGCCCCATTCGGCCTGTTTAATCTGTCAGAAATGTGCGAGAAAAAGTTGCGTAAAAAGTTCGCGAACTTCTGATTCTCTCCATTTCGCATGCTCTCTCTCTTTCTCTAACCAGGTGGATGAAAAGTTCACGAACTTTTCGACGAACTGTGTTCGAAAATCATACTTTTCTTTTGTTTTACTTACTTTTATAAACTATTTTTGCTTTTAACTTATGATTTCTTATAATGACAACCTTCCCTTAGCTGGAATAGCTTCAGAATACAGCGTAGTGAAAGTAAACAGGGTTGGAGTATTTTTTTCGAAAATGGGTCACCACTTTCCCCACCCTGTAATGTCAAGCTATTCCATCAGAGGGAAGGTTGTTCTTATACGCAGTCATAAGTTAAGAGCAAAAATAATTGATAAAAATAAGTAAAACAAAAGAAAAGTACGAATTTCGAACGAATTAATGCCGGTTTTTAACGAACTTTTCAAGGAGCTGCGTGAAAAGTTAGAGAAAGGCGAGAGAGCACGCATTCTTGAGAGAGGGAAAAGGAAGTAAACAATCATTGCTTCCTTTTCCCTCTCTCAAGAACGCGTGCTCTCTCGCCTTTCTCTAACTTTTCACGCAGCTTCTTGAAAAGTTCACGAACTTTTCGACGAACTATGTTCGAAATTCGTACTTTTCTTTTGTTTTACTTATTTTTATCAATTATTTTTGCTTTCAACTTATGACTGCTTATAAGAACAACCTTCCCTCTGATGGAATAGCTTGACATTACAGGGTGGGGAAAGTGGTGACCCATTTTCGAAAAAAATACTCCAACCCTGTTTACTTTCACTACGCTGTATTCTGAAGCTATTCCAGCTAAGGGAAGGTTGTCATTATAAGAAGTCATAAGTTAAAAGCAAAAATAGTTTATAAAAATAAGTAAAACAAAAGAAAAGTATGATTTTCGAACATAGTTCGTCGAAAAGTTCGTGAACTTTTCAACGACCTGGTTAGAGAAAGAGAGAGAGTACACGAACAGGAGAGAATCAGAAGTTCGCGAACTTTTTACGCAAATTTTTACGCAACTTTTCTCGCACATTTCTGACAGATTAAACAAGCCGATTCTCATCCTGCGTTCTGGAGACGACCGCATCATTCTCGTTCAACTGGGCAGAATTATCAAGGTAAGCGGAAGAGAAGGGATTCGGTTGGAGGACAAAATATACGATGAGGTGTTACGTGATGAATAATTGAGGAGTGATGTTTGTGTTTCACTAATAAAGTTTAAGCAAAATAGTCATGTGAAGTCAGTCGTACGTGTTTGCGTTATCTAAAATAAAATAAAATAAAACCAATGTGATGGATCAGTAGCGTCGTAGAAAATGTTGTGATATCTGACGTGGTACTCTGGTTTCTCCCATCCAGTTGCTGGGGAACCCGCCAACAACTGGTCAGGGCACTGGTTGCCAACTCACTCGAAAGATGACGGGAACAATATATTCAAAGGAACGATGAGAACAGTGAGAGAACAGTGAATATGGTAATGAGATCCGTTGAAATATTAGCTAGATCGCGAGCCATGTTTTTCTGTAACCGATTTTTGCATGTTTTTGTGTGTTGTGTTTTTTTATTGTTGTGAGAACCATGAGATATGTTTGCTTATATGTAACCATTCATCTCTCATAATTCTCTCTTAGGCTGGTTATGATGTGATACTGAAAATTGGAAAAATCTGAATGTAATAATGGCATACCACTGTTTCTTGCAATCCTCTCCCGATCACCACACCCCTATTTCTATCTTGTAAAGTTCACTCATCAGTTGTGCAGTTCTACAGAACTAGCAAAAGAATTCCGTCGTAAAAATACCATAATTCCGATTAGCAGCTTCCAAATTTAATATTGCAGTTGATCAAAATATATTATGAATCGATGCAAACATAATAAATTGACTGGCAGGATACAATTTTAAATAATCAAGATCGCTTCAAAAACGCATAGTCATCACTCCTCGCTCATGTCGACATGGGAAATTGCAAGTTCACTATCCCATTTGTCTATTGCACTCTATACAATCCGTGCTGCACATCCATCGGCTGCGGGAGAGTTCGAATGGAAGATACTTTCTTCTCCATGTGATGGAACATCTAAATTGGGCAATTATATCGCGATAGAACTCTACCTTCTGAATGGTCAAACAAAATCGTCAGTGTTACCTGAAGCATTTTCTCGATTGTAGCGGATGGAATGATGGATGGCGTAGAAAATAGTGAAATGCGTTCGCATTTCCTGTTCAAAATATCTCGCGAGATATATATAATGTCGGTTTCGGAGTTGATTTCGTTACAGCTGACGTCAACGTGATTCACAATTTTGGCAACATTTGGAATAAATGTGATGGATTCTAAAAAAATGATATGCTCGGAAGATGTACTTACCTGTATTTAAGTTTTTCAAGAGAATTCATTTGTCTTCACTTTTTCTAGAAAATTGAGCCAAAGCACACTGGAAACATGACAATCAAAAAGAACATCGTAATTTTACCTAACTCTAAATCGTTAGTAATGTTCATTACTTTCATAATAGATGCATTTCCCAGTAGTGTGAGACAGATTTGTATTGCTTCCCGATCAGTGCAGAGAAAATATAAGAACCGAATATACTTTATGGAGGATATTGGTTGTTTTAATTTTGAAAGAAATCTTCTTTGCTTGATTTTTTCCACAATAACTTGTATTTGCTGGAAAAGAACGAATAATTATGCAAACAAATATCGCACAAGAAATTTACCAATTTGGCATCTTCAAACTTCAAACTGATTTCTTCAAACATTGCAGCAAACAATATCTTCCATGCTTTGTAATCTTTCACTTTCTCGAAAACAAAATATATTGTATCGCCCTGAAAATGGTCTTCATGTAATTTTAACACCAATCGCAATATCGAAATATAGGAGAACTGACCAGAAAAATAATTGAACGAAGTTCCGCTTTTCGATGTCTCACAAGTTCGCTGTTCGCAAGTCTATTCAATGCTTTGGAAGCCTGCATAATAAACTAATCTCTTTAACAGTATAGCTTGTGAATTTTGTTAATAAACATCATCACTCACCACCAGAAGTTGAACAATAGAATGTACATTTAATGAGCTGATCACAGCCTTCACTCCATTTTCCGGAAGTTGAGAGAACACACTCAAATCGTCCAATAATCAATAATATGTACCTAAGAATACTGAAAATGCAGACAATGTATATTTGAAAATGCATAAAGTTTATCTAAGAATAGCATAGTGACCGCGCTTGAATTGCGCATCCCTTGTGTGTTAATGCACTCCCGTTACAGTATACGCTGCACACAAAAATCGAATGGAACAGAATATTCAAAGGAACTGGAGCGGTGACTTACTAGTGGAAATTGTTTGCTTACATGCAACGAGCAATTGCTCAGTAACTCATTTAAGAACGATTATGCTTTGATACTTGAAATTGTGTAGGAAAATGTGACATATATGTAGACGGACGAAGAGATTTATGCAATGATACAATGTATTGTTCTAGAAATGTGATGTGATTTAACGAAAAAAAAGATAGACAGCGAATGGAAATCCCGCAATTTTGTCATAATATCATAATTAAAGAATAGTAAATAATAATGAAGAAGTAGAATAGAAGATGGGTAATGAGTGCAGTGGAAAAACGATGGCGTAATGTGTGTAGAATTGTAATAAACAGTAGATGCAAAACGATTAAATAAAGTATATTCGTTGAATGGTATTCAGTATTTCCTCAGATTCGGGTGCATAATGACAAGCTCTGATGAATCAATGTGTGCTTCTACTTTGACGTTGTAGTTTCCGCTGTACATATGCATCAGGGGTATGTTCGTACACAAATGGAAATATACATTTTTGCCCATGTGATGGAAAAGCTGAAATAGTATACGTTAATAATCTAAGACAATGCATTAAGAAGTTTCATGTTGTAAATGCGTTAAAATAAAGAAAATCTATATACCTGTAGAACTTTTTCAATGTCTTCTTGAGGCAATGGGGACGCGGTAAAGATATTCCAAAAAGAAAGCCGTTCGCATTTTCTACTGAGAATATCTCTAGTGATCGACACGATCTTGCTGTTCAAATTTTCATCATCAGTGTAAATTGTAATTTCTTCCACGATATTTGCTACATTGCGAGCAAATCTCTGAGAATCTAAAAATAAACATTGTTTTTTATGTGCGAACATATAAATAATGTCACACCTTCTCGAAATTCTTGTACGGTAAACGACAATGAATGGCAATTAGCTTTTCGAATAAAATTGAGCCATCCGCTATAAAAATGACCATCTACGCGAAACAATGAACGTCTCACTATTTCGAATCCCTCGAAGTGATTTCAATGTCCAATATAGAAGATGTTTCAAAGTATGAAAAACACATTTCAGTAATCCTATGATCAGTCGGAAACTCCATTCTACGAATATTTTTCATAGACGAAATAAGAGGTTCGATCAATTCAAAAATACGCTTCCATTCCTCCTTTGGCGAGTTAATGGTAATCCTCTGAAAAAAATGCACCAAATGTGTAGTTTTAAATGCATAAATGAACTACGACAAAAAGTAAACGATTGAGAACTAACGTGTATAGTTTCGCTAAATTCGAAGCACTGCGTTCCCAGCTCCTTCAAGACACAAGCGAAGCAACGTTTGCCCAGTGAATAATCAGTTTCATTATCAAATTGGAAGCAAAAGGATGCCTTCTGAAAAAAAGAACAGTTAGGGGCAGAATTGCCCGAGGGGTTACATTCATTGAAATACATCATTACATAAACCCGAAAGAAAATACAAATCGAAAAGCAGATATAGGTCATGATGACATTGCGATCTTTCATAATTTGGGCAATATTATCCATAATTGATGTGTTCGAGATCTGTGATCTGCGACAACAAAATAATAACGATATAACACACGTCTTCTGAGAGATTGCTGATATGAATGGCTAGATAACACGCCATTCATGAGAGAACTCTTGGGAATGTAGGTAAAATCGTGGAATGGGTTCTAGCAGGATTTGGGCATCCTGAGGGATCTCTGACACTCCCCCAAAGTCTCGTTGTGCAGATTTCATTTTGGACTGCATGACACCGGGTCGGATCTTGGCACCTCCCACTTTGAGAGCTGTTATCTCGGTTTCAGTGACAGATAGAGCAAAAGTTAACTCTGAGTGACCCCGGCTCATTTTTCGAGCTCTATGGAGCTCTACTATCTAAATCAGATTCTGAGAATGTTCATTTAAACCATGCTACATTCAAGGTCATTATTCTCGAAAACTAATGGAAAGGAGCAGCTATAATTTTATGGGTGAATGCATCTGAACGAGAGCTGTCGAATAAGGTACTTGCGCCAAAAATACGAACACGGCTGTGAAACTTTCGCCATGTAAACTTTCCCGGGTCGTTTGAATCATATTTCCCACAATTAATTGTCACTTACACCGCTCAATTCTAAGCGCGCGGCTAAGAATGATCGTTGTTCCTCCGGATGGTCTGTGGAAAAGAAAGTTCAAACGATCCGAGAAAGTGTACAAGGCGAAGTTTCACGGCCGTGTCTGTATTTTCGGCGCAAGCACCTCAGCTCTCGCCGACAGCTCTCGTTCAGATGCATTCACTCCTAAAATTATAGCTGCTCCTTTCCATTCGTTTTCGAGAAAATTGACCTTGAATGTAGCATGTTTTAAATGAACATTCTCAGGATCTGATTTAGATAGATCGATAGAGCTCGAAAAATGAGCCGGGGTCACCCAGAGGTCAATTTTGCTCTATCTGTCACTGTAATCGGGAAATTAGCTCTCAAAATGGGAAGTGCCAAGATCCGACCCGGTGCAATGAAGTCCAAAATGAAATCTGGACAATGAGACATTGGGGGAGTGTCAGATATCCCTCATAATGCCCAAATCCGGCTAGAACCCATTTCACGATTGTCCCTCCATTCCCTGTCCCAGCTCGATTTTCTAATGAATGGCGTGTTATCTAGCCATTCATATCAGCTCAAATTCACAATTTTTTACCACGACCCCCTGGTCGTTGGTGACGAGTGAAATTCATGATCGCCTGGCAATGAGATTTGTATATGTAATTGTAGAGTACACACACTAGTTGCAATGAAACCACTCCCAAGAATTAGTTCCAACTATTCATCAAACGGCGCTCCGTTGCGCAAATGTCCTACCCCCCTCTGAAGAGGAAGAAGGCATCGGCCAGGTACAAGGAGAGACGAGGGGATTAGAACTCGAACGAAAATCTCTCCCGAGAAACTAATGTTCTCGGAAAGGAATATGGATGGAACAAAACTTTTCAGGGAATATGAAAGACTGAATAGCCGTCAACGGAACTCCAAACCACTGACTGGGATTTGGAAGGTGAGGGAATAAGAGGGTGAGGGGATATATGGGAAGAGAGGGGGGGCTATACACTACGGAATGAGCAAATCCACCGGGTCTTCTGGAGAGGAAATTCGAAGTAAACTAACGAGAAAACATTCAATAAACCTTCAAGAGTGTCTGCAACGTTCATGTGAAGTGCAAATACGAGCAGAAAAATGGGCAAAAATTATGCATCGGGGAGGATTCGAACCCTGGTCGATGATTGCGTGACAGAAAATGCTCTGCAGCGCATGAGTTGTGCTCGAAATTCGTAAATTGAACCTAATAGGTCGATAGAGCATTAAAAATGAGACCTACTGGTCATAAGGATTTTCCGTACTAATGACGACATCAATGACTTTCATCCGGAAAACTGTCCATAAATGCAATTAATTAGCTCTAATTAGCGTGAAACTGCACCAATCCTCACATAAACATAGATTTAGGCATAACTTTTGATGCTCTTTCGACATAACACGTCACTCGATGTTGACATATATTTTTCGATTTTGGTAGATCAAAAAGTTGATCTACCGTACTCCCATTTCCCATCAGAGTTACCCACCCCAAGTTGCAGCTTGATTCGACCACTTTGAAGCATTGTGCCACCCCCTTCCCATTCTTACACAGAACGCGTTTTAAATTAACTCATGAACAACATCTCTCACTTTCCGAAGTTGGAAAATAGAATATGCATTCAACGAGCTGATCACGGCCTTCAATCCATTTTCCGGAAGTTGGGAGAACGCGATCGGCATCACTCATATAGTCAAAACGCAATGGGAAAAATATTCAAGAATGCAGAAAATGTATCTAAGAACAGTAAAGTACTCGCGCTTGAATTGCGCGTCCTTTGTGTGCTAATGCACTCCAGCTACCGTATCAGGCACACACGAAATACGACTGGAACAGAATATTCAAAGGAACTGGTGCGGAGAGTGAGATACTAGTGGATTATTGGCAGTGGGAATTTTCTGCTTACATGCGACGATCCATTCCTCACTGACTCCTTTAGGGACTAAAACAGAGAAGTGACCGCGCTTGAATTTCGCGCCCTTTATGTGGTAATTAGCTCCAGCTGCAGTATCGGGTACACGTGAAAAGGGTACACGTGAAGGGTACACGTGACACGTGAAAGGTACACAATATCTTCAAAGGACTACTGACAATATCTTCAAAGGTGTGAGGGGAGAGAGACAATGGTGGTTTTGATACGTGGAATTCGCTTGTTTATGTCCTACATCATAATCTTTCTCACCTCTCATTGAAAAAGATTATGATGTGATACTGAAAATTGGATGGGCAATTTTGAATGATGTGTAGACGGTACAATGTATTGTTCTTGAAATGTGATGTGAATTAACGAAAAAATAAATAAAAGAAATGTAAATCCCGAAATTTTCTATTAATGTCTCACTTTAAAAAATCGTAAGACATAAGGAAGAAGTAGAATACAAGATTGGAAATGAGTGGGCTGGAAAAAAAGAAGTCGGAAAGTGAAGAATACTAGCAAACAGAAGATGTAAAACTATTAAGAGAGGCCGTCCGAGAGAATTTACCATAGGCCGTACAGCGAAAAATGAAATTCCTCCCAGCATTGTCCCCAGGGGTAACTTTTCACGTAGAGTTCGAAAATCGACCTTAGAAAGCCGTATCTCCAACCGCTCATTTTCTGTGTCGCACTGCTGATGGGCGGTCGGTTTTTGTATCACTCGAACGGCGTCTAAAAACCCCATAATTGTATAGATATTCTGAAAGATCTCGACGAGATAAGCATTTTTACTGTTGGCAGTGACAGGCTAGCTCATGTGTGAAAAATGTTATGGCCGTTTGGTTTCAAAAAAAGTCCTAAATTTGTATGCCATACTTATACGCTTTTTTACTATTTCATTCGATTCCCCGTGGAAAAGTACCCCTAGGGTATTTTTTGAAGGAAAATTTCGTTCCTGATGGGGGTTGGCCAAGTTGCCGAAAGAAGGCGCATTCCATTTTTTCGCAAATATTTTGAGTTCTAAGTCGAGCCAGTGAGAATCACGATCAAATCTATTTAGTTTATAACTGTACTAAGGTAGGGCAAAAATATCGCGTATAAAGAATTGTCATTATCTCAATTCGGAAAAAATCGAATTTCTCCATCTCGATTTTGTCCATTTTTAGACCCATTCAACATTACTTTTTGAATCCTAATTCCTAATTTTCTTTGCAAATCTAGTAGTACGTAGGGATGTAAGTCAGAAAATATTAAACATGAGGCCATTACTTGTAAGGAAGGTAGGCATAATTTTGCTTGAAAACGTAAGATTGAAGGGATCGAAAAAGAACAAATTTAAATTTCGAGCGCTGTTTCGCTCGAATCCATCTAATACTACTATTATAATACTTATCCAAACCAAAAAACTTGTCTTGTTTGTAATATTGCGAAATATCAGTCGTTTTCGAAAAAAATATATTTGCATGTTTCCAAAAAAAATCATTTTTTAAAATTAGGAATTAGGATTTAAAAAGTAATGTTGAATGGGTCTAAAAATGGACAAAATCGAGATGGAGAAATTCGATTTTTTCCGAATTGAGATAATGACAATTCTTTATACGCGATATTTTTGCCCTACCTTAGTACAGTTATAAACTAAATAGATTTGATCGTGATTCTCACTGGCTCGACTTAGAACTCAAAATATTTGCGAAAAAATGGAATGCGCCTTCTTTCGGCAACTTGGCCAACCCCCATCAGGAACGAAATTTTCCTTCAAAAAAATACCCTAGGGGTACTTTTCCACGAGGAATCGAATAAAATAATAAAAAAAGCGTATAAGTATGGCATACAAATTTAGGACTTTTTTTGAAACCAAACGGCCATAACATTTTTCACACATGAGCTAGCCTGTCACTGCCAACAGTAAAAATGCTTATCTCGTCGAGATCTTTCAGAATATCTATACAATTATGGGGTTTTTAGACGCCGTTCGAGTGATACAAAAACCGACCGCCCATCAGCAGTGCGACACAGAAAATGAGCGGTTGGAGATACGGCTTTCTAAGGTCGATTTTCGAACTCTACGTGAAAAGTTACCCCCGGGGACAATTCTGGGAGGAATTTCATTTTTCACTGTACTGCTTACAGGTAGAATTGCTCAGTTCTCTCAGAAAGTCTCTCTGAAATAAAGTAGATTCGTTGAATGGCGATCAGTATTCCCTTAGATTCGGGTGCATAATCACAAGCTCTGATGAATCAATGTGTGCTTCTACTTTGACGTGGTAGTTCCCGCAGTACATATGCATCAGGGGTATGTTCGTACACAAATGGAAATATACATTTTAGCCGATGTGATGGAAAAGCTGAAATAGTATACGTTAATAATCTAAGACAATGCATTAAGAAGTTTCATGTTATAAATGCGTTAAAATAAAGAAAATCTGTATACCTGTAGCACTTTTTCAATGTCTTCTTGAGGCAATGGGGACGCGGTAAAGATATTCCATAATGAGAGGCGCTCGAATTTCTTACTAAGAAGATATATAGTGATCGATAAGATCTTACTGTTTAAGTTGGAATCATCAGTGTGAATTGTCATTTCTTTCACGATATTTGCTACATTCTTAACGAATCTTAGACATTCTAAACATAATTCATAAGCACAAAAAATTGCATTAGGGCGGCAAGAACGGATCACGGTAACCCGCGGGGTCTACGAGCCCGTCGGGTCACCCGATTTAATGATCCTCATCCGTACCTTACCCTTGATTGCGGGTTAGACGCGGCGCTGTCTCCGTCTCGCGCCCGGTTAGAAGGGAAGAGCAAGAGCAAGAGAGTGCAATAAAGGGAGAGAGCGTTTACGCGCTCTCTCACTCTTGCTCTTCCTTTCTCGCTATCACGCTTGACCCATTTCTGACTCGTATCCGACGGGTTATCTACCGACCCGCATCTGACCCGTTGAGCAGGTCAAAGGTCGACCCGTTAATCCGATGGTACCGCCCTAATTTGCATAATGTGGCACCTTCGTTAATTTCTTGAACGTCAAATTCAAAAGAATTTACATGTACTTGTTCAATAAAGTTGAGCCATGAATCACTTAATCAAATATCTTGTATATCAGATAGACTATCTGAGCGAATTCATATACACCCGTACATCAAAAATAAAACTCCCTGAAAAATAGTCTCCAGGGTCAATTTTTCATGTAGATAAAGAAAATCGACCTTACAAGCTTGTTAGAAAGCCGTATCTCTGACCCCTCATTCTCTGTATTGCGCCGAAGTGGGCTGTTGGATTTTGAAAATTTGTTTGGAGCTTCCAAACTTCATAACCAGATAGTTAGTAGGGTCGGAAAAACGATAACGATATAACGGGCCCGTAACGTGCCCGCCTCTCCATTACGCGCCCGCTATCTCGAGGTCAAAGTAGATCACGAGGTAGCGAGCCCGCTACCTATCGCTACCTATCACTACGATTACTGCCCGCTATTTCACAGCGAGGCGCCACTTTCCTTTCCGCATGTTTGCATGTTCCATCCCTGGCCCGAACGACAAATATTTATCATTGTTTGCATATTACGTCATCATTACGCAATTTGCGAATATTTAAATATTTCGCCGTTCACAATGAACGCAAGTAATCGGAAACACTGTAATTCATATTTTCCAGAACCTATTTTCAATATTTTATGGTATGCATAATCATTATGTAGTGTTCTATAGAAGCTATTGAAAAGACTAAATTTTATGTGTGATTACGGAGGGAAAAATTCAGAGGACATGGAAACCACTATGGTTCGACTACAACTTGGCCTCTACTCTCTCTCTCGCACATCGATTGAAGTATATCCTCAAAAAGGAACGAATAACGCAAGAATATATGTTTTTTTAGTTCTTAAAGTTACCTAACAACTAATAACCAATAATATCTGGCCCCTTATTATTCATCATCCATGGAATGGCCGGTGGTCGAATTAATTGGAAAAATAATATACATAAATGTGAAAAATCAATAATTGCACAGGGGGAGGCCGAAAAAGATAGGGGTGAATTTGCCTGATCAGATATCTCTTACTTTTGTACACTCTCTCATACACGCGACGCGCGCACAATGCGTCGCAGCTTGGGATCAGCGCTTCGTCCTTGTTGGATCTCTTTTATTTTTATTTTTATTTGTTGTGTTTATAATATTTTTTTTTGTTTAGTGAACCAATAATGCATCGGTCGGTCGGTAAAAGTCCAGTATGGCAGTTTTTCGATTTGGATAAGACAAGTGGAATGGCTAAATGCAAGAATTGCGGCACACTGGTCTCGAGAAGTAAGGGAAATACGAAAATCATCCACAACCAGGCACTACCATCTCAAGTAAAAACTTTTGTAATCTTCATTTTTTTCACAATCGGAACTTTTTTGTTGACTCTGATTTTTGTCGGTTTCATGGTGCCCCGTTTTTTTAGTTAAGGGCGCGAGCATCGTAGAGAGACGTGCTATAGCTCATTCGATCGAGCATACATGGTTGCCCGCCGAGATACTTTTCAGAATTGCGAAATTCCTTATGCATAGGTGCGAAAATGGCCTCCAAACTTCGAAATTTTGCCCCCTCTGGCGGTATAGCCACATTTTCGGCTCTAAATGGAAAATGCAAGTTCCTACCGGTCTACTGTAAACTAATGTTGATACAGCGAATCCGATGAACTTAATTCAAAAGATTGGTTTCCATCTGTAGGTGCTGACGCCTTTCAAACATTTTCCCGCGCGAATTTGCCCCTCTGCCTCCTTCTCCCCTCTTCCTCCTCGCGCACAGGCCAGGTCAAAGGTCGTAAACAAGGCGAGTCGTCTCAAGTTGTCAACAATCTTCGGAAACGAGATTTAAAATTAAAGATAGGACAAAACAAGTTCCAAATTTGGAATCAGCATTTCAAATTACCCATGGCTGTATAGTTTGTTGGGGTCGAACGAGCATTTTCTTTTTGGTCCGGTGAACGCTGAAAATATCTTGCAGATATGATGCGAGTAATCGGAAAGAATACGGCTCTCCCGATTCCAGTATGTAGGGAGCGGATAATAGATAAGGAAGTCGCTTTTATCCGTCCAATTTCCAATAGTATGTTTCAGTCGGAGGTAGCCGATCTGAAAAAAAAGAGTGGCTCGCTATCTCGCGGCTACGAACACTGCAGCCAACACTGTCGAACACCATACATTCCGTGAACTTTTCCCGAAGGAGGACCAGAAGCTGCTCCCTTCTCGCAGACAATTGTCCGATCGGATTGTGCCCTCACTCGCCAACGAAGTTCAGGAGAACTTGAAACAGATAGTCATCTTATCATCGAATATGAAAAAAGATCACAACGTTATGTTAATGTTGAATACTTTAAAATCACTTCGATAGTCAGTCGATTGTAATTTCTTGTTTATTCAGTCAATTTTCAGTGCATGTTGCTATTTTAGGCACTTTCGGGCAAAGAAGAGTTCGTCATGACTGACTCGTGGACGTGCACAGGAGAGATAGTGTCTCTGAATGGAGTCGTAGCTTCGTATCTCGATGACTTGTGGAATCTGAAGTCCGTTATTGTCGCAGCAACACCAATTAACGGCCGTGCACACAGCGCTCACTCTTCAGAAGGAGCTAGAAAGGGTACGTTGTTTCCTTATTATTGTATTTAGGGAGAAACTGTATTTAGGTAATCAAGTAATTTGATCTCAATGTCGTCGCTGTGACTTCCGATAGCACATCCAATATTCTGGAAGCAGTTTCTGATATAAGCTGCCAAGGTATTTCTCATAAAGTTATTCGTATATCCAGGGAAAATGATCTCGTTTAGTATTCCTTGCATTCTCCATCAATTGCATCTCATCGTGTCGTCTTGTCTTAACAATTGGGCAGACAGCCAGATTGTCACAGTTCTGAAAAAGCTGGCGCGGAATCTCAATAAGAGCAGCTCCAAGAGGGAATTCTACTTCCAGTGAGTGTTTCTATTTCAAAGATACATTAACGAGTTTTATGTTATCTGATGTATCCAGCGACTAAGATTGAAGTATGCTGAACTGACCGTTCAGAGGGAAAGAGAGAGACTCGATCTAACAATAAGGATGCTTTCTTCTGTAATCTCATTTGTGCAACCGAACTGTAGTGTTCATCGTGCCCCACCAAATATAGCATATCGTGGTCCTGAGGCAACTCTAACTTGCGTAAGGTCGGGGTTCAGCAATGTGTTCCAGCAATATGGAATTCAACATATGAAATGCTCAAGAGAGGTCAAGAGCAGGTTGGTACTTCAAAGTGTGTTCTGTTGAATATATTTCATTATCATATTAGATGAATGCTGTGAAGGAAACTCTCGAGGAGTTCAACCTGGGAAAGCTCACCTCGAAGGAAGAGCGGGAGTTAGATGGAATTTGCAAACTTCTCAGTCCATTTCTGAAATAACGCTTAGAGTGAGATGATGACTTTTCGTATTGCATATAAATTTGACTCTTTTCACATATCTCGAGTGATTTGACCGTGGCAACGGAAATTTTCCTACTCGCCGACGAACTGGACGCACACCTCGATATGTAAATTTTCCTATTTTACAGTTGTTAATCGATGATCTAGGATCATCAACGATGAGTCACCAAGGAGTGGTCGATGTGGCTAAGTCCATGAAGATCGATCTCAAAAGAAGAATGGATAAGTATTCTGCGACACTTGCGCTTTCTTGATCCTCGTATACGCTCAAACTACAATGATGTGGACTGGGAAGAGATTGAGGAGAAATTCGCGGTGCGATTAATACAGTTAATTATCATGAATCCTGCTTATTTTCAGAGAAATACTCAAGTAGTGCAGTTGCTCCGATCCAACCGAGCAGCTCTGATTCTGCCCATCCTCTCATACAAGCGAGATTCGACATGACTGTTGCAAAGAGTTGCCCTCTCTCCTCTGAAGAGATACGTTCAAGAATGCATTGCTGGCCCTATCCCACTCGGAACTTGCCCTCCTCACTTTTGGAGAGACAGAATGTGCATCTATCCTATGTAAGTATTTCTCAAGGGGATATTATTAGTAACATTTTTGATTTCAGATTGGCATCGATTGCCCTCACTCTATTCACTATCTCCCCTTCCTCTGTAGCTGTCGAAAGACTCTTCTCGTCAGCTGGTTTGCAACTGCATTGAATATTTTTATCAAGAGTCACCTTAGAAATCGCTCATCAGTCTTTTGCTCATCAGACTAGTTGGACTGAGTGGCCGGTTATTTTTCATTTTTCACTTGCAACCAATCTCTGAATATTTTAGAGAGCTGTCTGTTCAGCCGGCACGGATTCTGGTAGATGAACTGACGGGTGCTCCGAATGAAACAACAGGAGTGGCTTCGGATGACGAATCGGACGAGGAGAGCGAAGAACCAAAGAAATATGATTAATCCTTCCCTAAATCCTAGTTTCGAGAGGTCGTCCCATTTTCTTACCATTTCTAGGCCACATTCACTCATTTTTTATAATTTTAAGAAGTTACTCACCCATTCCATAATTAGTTTATAGATACCATCCCATTTTCTTACCATTTCTAGGCCATGTTCACTCATTTTTTATAATTTTAAGAAGTTACTCACCCATTCCATAATTAGTTTATAGATATCATCCCATTTTCTTACCATTTCTAGGCCACATTCACTACTCTCCGGGTTGCCCAAGCTGACGGGAGAGGATTCCCCAAACTAGGTCGGAAAAGAGCGGGGTCAGGGACGACCGCCCATCACGAGCGCTAGAATGGAGAATGGAGAATGGAGAATGGAGAATGGAGAATGGAGAATGGAGAATGGAGAATGGAGAATACTTTGGAACACCGAAGACAAACATCCCTCGCCAGAAATCTGCAGTCACCAAATCGTCCTGTTCGAACAAGTTTATCGAGTAAGTATTGAATATGAGGCCGTCCGTGATAAATTCAACAACTCGCAACGGGGCCTTGGCACAGCCAAAAAAAGTGGAACCCACGAAAACATGTTTTCTGGGGTAGTTTTCGATGCTGATCATCGTGGTCCACTTCATTTTGCATGAATCGATCATTGAATGTCGGTGTGGTGCCATATCACATCCTGTCAAAACTGCTTTTTCGCATGTTGTGCGGTCAAAATACACGGTGGAGGCTTGAACTCTCGCGAACTCGACCAGAATTTGACGGCGAATCGAACCTTCTAATCGGTTAGGCGTGATTTGTCCTTCTTTTCGAGAAAAATCGACTGTTTGACTCAATCATGTGTGCGAGTGGAGACCGTAACCAATCGATCCGCCGTTTCACGCTAATTCGAATAGTATATACATGTGTGGGGATCCGAGGTACCCGAAGACCACTTACGCCCTTGTTTCTGCTTTTCCAGCGCTTTTCACTGTGTAATCGACGAATGAGAGGGAGGAAAATGACTTTCCTTATCATTTTCCGTCCTCTCATTTCTCGATTACAGAGTAAAATGGGCAGGAAAAGCAGAAAAAGGGGCATAAGTTGTCTTCGGGTACCTCGGATCCCAACACATGTATATACCATTCGAATCAGCGTGAAACGGCGGATCGAATGGTTATGGTCTCCACTCGCACACATGATTGACTCAAAAAGTCGATTTTCCTCGAAAAGAAGGACAAGTCAAGCCTAATCTATTAGAAGGTTCGATTCGCCGTCAAATTCTGGTCGGGTTCGCGAGAGTTCAAGCCTCCACCGTGTATTTTGAGCGCACAACATGCGAAAAAGAAGTTTTGACCGGAAGTGATATGGCACCACACTCTCTATGGCACTCTCTCGCTGTTGAATAATTCGCATATTTATTTTTTCTCAGTATTAACGAATGTTTATTTGAGAACTTTAAATTGTGCAATGAACTTAGAGAGTATCTCTCGGTTGTTATTCTCAAGTCCTGCGTCGCACTAATACTTCCTCGTTCTCCCTCCTTCTCCCTATTCATCTCTCGCCTGTGTTGTCCTCCTCGCCATCTTTCTCACAAATTCCTCCGCGTACTTTTCTTTCCTTCAACGTAAATAGCTGATTTCCTTCACTTTCGCGGCTAATTCGTTCACAATTAAAATAATTAGTGCGATTTTAGGATGAATCTGCTATCCAAAATTCTCATTCTCATATTCTTCGCGTTCTCATATTCTTTCTCTCGGTTGTTATAGTCCTGCGTGGCACTAGTTCTCACTTTTTTTTAATTCACGAAATCTCGAAAAAAATTAAATAAATTTTCGCTAAGATGTACATTGTGTTTTTGGGAGTACCGTAGATTTGGAAAGTTCATTGTTGGTTGATCATAACAGTAATACATGGATTAAGAATATTTCCTTATTAATAGAAGCGGGTTAATGGTTACAATAGAACGAAATTTGTATCAATCGTATTCAGTTGCCTTTTTCGGGATTGGGGAGTAGTATGGGTCATCAACATTGATAAATACTTTGTTGAGGAAATCAAGAGTGATAAGTTCATGAACACCTTCCTCTGTGTAGATTAGATCCTCTTCCTGGGGTTCCACTTCCACCTCCTCATGGAAGTCATCGTCGTCCTCATCGGGTTCCGTTGCTCGTCTGAACACTCTCAGCTTCGGCAGGGCTGCTCTCAGTGTGTTGAGGTAATTCTTCAGCTGATTCAAGGTCATCCAATCCCTTGGCTAGATCGACTTCTCCGCTCTCATGAGCCTCTCAGCCTCATCCCCCTTCAGCTTCTTGTTGTGTCTTGCATACTCATCGAACTTCTTCTTGATGAATGCATTCGTTGCATCGGGATATCGTCCAGTCTTCCTTCCGAATCTCAGGGCCCATCATTCGGGTAGTTCAGGAGCAGATTTTCCTTTCAGGCTCTTCAATAGATCGGAAACAGGAGAGACGGGGACTGGCTTACAAGTTTCCTCGATGTTCCTTATGTAGAGACACAATGCTCTATCGCGAATCTTCATATGTTCCGGTCTGATCTTATGATCTCCGGAATCCAGATGCCTCAGATAGTTCGACCAGCGAATGAATGCTGCGCCGCAATGGCAGTAGAAGAGCGATTTCTGTGGAGTTCCAGCTGTATTCAAAGGGCCTGTGTTCTTGGGTTTGACGATGTCGTCGTCCCGATTGTTGGGTTCATCATCGCTACGTATATGAGGCCGTCCGCGATAGATTCAACAAGGCCTCGGCACAGCCAAAAAAAGTGGAACCCACGAAAACATGTTTTCTGGGATGGTTTTCGATGCTGAACATCGTGATCCACTTCATTTTGCTTGAATCGATCATTGAATGTCGGTGTGGTGCCATATCACTTCCGGTCAAAACTTCTTTTTCGCATGTTGTGCGGTCAAAATACACGGTGGAGGCTTGAACTCTCGCGAACTCGACCAGAATTTGACGGCGAATCGAACCTTCTAATCGGTTAGGCATGATTTGTCCTTCTTTTCGAGGAAAATCGACTTTTTGAGTCAATCATGTGTGCGAGTGGAGACCATAACCATTCGATCCGCCGTTTCACGCTGATTCGAATGGTATATACATGTGTTGGGATCCGAGGTACCCGAAGACAACTTATGCCCCTTTTTCTGCTTTTCCTGCCCATATTACTATGTAATCGAGAAATGAGAGGACGGAAAATGATAAGGAAAGTCATTTTCCTCCCTCTCATTCGTCGATTACACAGTGAAAACCGCTGGAAAAGCAGAAACAAGGGCGTAAGTGGTCTTCGGGTACCTCGGATCCCCACACATGTATATACTATTCGAATTAGCGTGAAACGGCGGATCGATTGGTTACGGTCTCCACTCGCACACATGATTGAGTCAAACAGTCGATTTTTCTCGAAAAGAAGGACAAATCATGCCTAACCGATTAGAAGGTTCGATTCGCCGTCAAATTCTGGTCGAGTTCGCGAGAGTTCAAGCCTCCACCGTGTATTTTGACCGCACAACATGCGAAAAAGCAGTTTTGACAGGATGTGATATGGCACCACACCGACATTCAATGATCGATTCATGCAAAATGAAGTGGACCACGATGATCAGCATCGAAAACTACCCCAGAAAACATGTTTTCGTGGGTTCCACTTTTTTTGGCTGTGCCAAGGCCCCGTTGCGAGTTGTTGAATTTATCACGGACGGCCTCATATTCAATACTTACTCGATAAACTTGTTCGAACAGGACGATTTGGTGACTGCAGATTTCTGGCGAGGGATGTTTGTCTTCGGTGTTCCAAAGAAGCATGATTTCTTCACGCCCTGAATGAATTATTTCGAAAATATAAAATAAAAAGTCTTACCACAGACTTTTTCCCTGAATTGACGTACGCGCACGCGAAGAATATGAGAATGAGAATTTTGGATAGCAGATTCATCATAAAATCGCACTAATTATTTTAATTGTGAACGAATTAGCAGCGAAAGTGAAGGAAATCAGCTATTTACGTTGAAGGAAAGAAAAGTACGCGGAGGAATTTGTGAGAGAGATGGCGAGGAGGACAACACAGGCGAGAGATGAATAGGGAGAAGGAGGGAGAACGAGGAAGTATTAGTGCGACGCAGGACTTGAGAATAACAACCGAGAGATACTCTCTAAGTTCATTGCACAATTTAAAGTTCTCAAATAAACATTCGTTAATACTGAGAAAAAATAAATATGCGAATTATTCAACAGCGAGAGAGAATAATATCAAATACGCCGTGAAAACAAAGCATTATTTAAAACTTCCTAATATTTCCCAAGGTTGTATTTTTTTAGTAATAAACACTCAAATGTCGTTAATATGGCTTAAATTGTTCCATTCTGACGTCGCGGAACATGTTTGCAAAGGTTTCAAAAAAAAACTATTTTTTTCTGTTTTTGGATATTTCATGATTTGATCAAAAAAATGACAACAAGGTGGTAGGTTGAGCACCTCGCCCTTATTTTTCTTGGACACGCAATGACTCCTTCTACTATAATCAGCAAAAACATTTTGTATATAGTAAATGGCTTAAGAAAAAAAAATTTTTTTGTTGGTCAAAAAATGGTTTTTGGCTGCTCACATTTTTATTTCTCTCCGCACAAAAAAGTCGCCAACATAAAAGTTATTGGAAATAATTTTCCGCGCATTTTAAGACGAATGCCACCTTTCTAGCTCAACTGGGAGCTGAAATACAGTAGAGCCGGGGGCAAAACCGGAAAATTCCTAAAAGCCGGCTCTGGAACTAATGACCTACATTTTTCAAAATCATTACTCCAGGGTATTATACCAACACAATATGGATTAAATTTGAGACAAAAATTCAAAAATGTTCTCGACTGGTAAATTTTTCATTCACTGACTCGTGATACGCGTGTTATATATAATATATTATATTATTATATATAACGTACACCGTAGGGATGCCACTCGTGGATAGCTTGGCATTCCTCATGTCGGCAACGGTTTGGTGCGGTGAGTGGAATTGACAGGAATTTCAATGGCACCATGATCCCCTCGAATTCACGATTTGCCAGACATCTGAGCTTGCGAAGCTCCATCGTTAGCGCACGAACGTGCCAAATGCAGCAATCGGCCCTTAGATTATTGATTTTTCAGGTGATTTATTTATTGATTTTTTTCCCGTGTTCACCATGCCCATCATAGGCACTTAATCCGCTAATACTTCTATATCTCCCGGGCGGACTAAATTTCACCCAATTCCTCACGTATATGCCGCTGCCAGAGCTAGTTTGGAAATGTTAAAATATGTATTGAATCATTATGATACAATACAACCAGATATCGGGTTTGCTATTCCCCATATTTCCCGTCTCCAATACATTGCTGATGATTGCACTGTCCGTCGATCTACGAAGCACATTATCAAAAGTGTTTTATCCTGATCTAAATATTCAAACCCAAGTCACAACAACGTCGCAAATGCGATAGCACAATACAGGAAACTATTAAAATTGAACTTTTTCTCTTTTTCCTCGAATCAATCAACTCGGCCACATGTAAATTCCGTATCGGAAAATGTGATTGGTAATTTTACGATGGAAATTTCGTCTTTAATCGTATTGTGTCTTGCTCGAACAATACAAAATAAACTACTAAAAACTAAATTTGCCGCTCTCATAACGATGCGTGATTTAACAACTCGCGTGTATTCGGCGCTCAGTCAGTGCTGATGTTATCAACGCCCTATACGGCTAACCGTCCATGTTGTGTGCACGTACTGGGGTAGGGGATTTCTGACCGTGGTAGAATGCTCATCTGCCACGCGGCGCGGGGTTCTATTAATGGCACGTTATTATTATTTAATAAAATTTATTAACCGCGTCAAACATAATGATAGGATAATATTAATCACCTTAATGTTCGCAAAATGTCATATATTCACACTTCCAGAGCCGTTCGCAACAGAACATGAACATAGTGCATCATAATATTCGACTGAACATTTCTACTTCGCCAGGAAATGCTGACTACAGGCTAATGTCTCGAGTGCGTGTTCGACTTCTCCACCGTGCTAGAATCTCCCGCGGAACACCGCGAAGTTTCGCTACAGTTAGACAAATAGATAGAGGAATCACAGCAACTGTGACGACATCGAGTCCGAGATAGAGGAAGAGCATCAGTTGCATTACTCCTTCAGGTAATGTGCTGAAAGCAGACGTACATGAGCCACAGCTCCTTCAACCCGTACCGGAAATTATTAAGGTGCCCTCGTATTAGCATAGCCATTATAGTAGCGGCCTAAAAAGTCGTGTTAAATTTGAAAATTTGAAAGATCACTTACAAGGTAAACAATCAGCACTATTAGGCATTGCAAAAACTTTTTAGATCACTTCTCCATTTTGAAAGTGATACTAAAATTGTAATTGATAAATGATTAATCTCCGTTCTGATCGCTGTCTCTCTCACACCAGGTCAAAAGGTGCCATTGTGTGGGCAATACGGAGAAAATTTCGTAAGTTTTGCACATAAAAAAGTATGGAAATTCTACCTTCGCTGCTTCACTATTAGAACAGTTATGATGACGTAAACAAGGAATGATATGATTGGCAGAATATTGTAACAATGCGAAATGATCTAGAAAAAGTACAGCTTAAATCGGTAAACAAAATTTATATGTAAAGTTTTCTGATTTACTATGTATTAAAATCTATGGTTGCCTTTTCATTAATCAAACTCTCTTCGGTATAAATGTGCAAAAATTTTTGAATTTCGAATTCTAATACATTTTAGGATTACATTTCGAATGGTCCATGCAGTGTCGTAGAGTCCCGGGTTGTTTGGATATTCAGTGAAGGTGTAATTCCGTCCGAGACTACGATAGCATTTGTCCATGAATGTTCCATCCGAGTAAATATGCCTGAAAATGTGCGCATTGATTTCTTTTTAATCGATACATCAGTAGTAGTTTGTGCAACAAGGGGTCAAGGGGTGTACATGCACAAAGCATGGGGGCTTGGTTCCCATTCCGGGGGCCGTGGCCGGGGGTGGTCGATTCTTACCGATCTGGTTTCTTAAAAAGACACATTTACTGAAAACGAATGATTAAACCTTTCGCATTCTCCGATGTAATAGCAGACAGCTCCTATGCACGAGAAAATCCAAATTAGCGAGCTGATAATGTACTGAACAAGCCTGAAAATTATTCGTTAAACAAAAATCCGATCTATATATCAGATGCGACGTAAACGCCTTTAAGGAAACTTGCATACGCAGTAAATTTAGAAAAAAAATCGAAGGGTTTTTTACCCGCAATGTATAATATAATTATTACATATTTTCAGGGCCGCTACGGTTTACAATTTCGACTGCGATGTTTTCGTGGTGGGACTCCCAACCATCCGTTCATTAAAACTCTTATTTTAGATGTATCCTTCGAAATGCAACGTAAAAATGCTAGATATTTACCTCCTTTCATAGATGTTTGATATTGTCGGAAAGAATATGATCACAAATCGATTGAGACTCATCAGAAAAACGAGTTCGAGTAGTCATGAAAAAAAATTATTCGATTGTGAAATTCACAATTTTGCTCATCAAATATATTATTTATTGCGTCTTTCTTTCTGATAATAATATCATGAATCGAATAACGACAAGCTAATAGCGAACCAAAATCGAAGAACATTTTGAAAATTATCAGGTATGCGTTTATGCTCAGGCCTACCACCATTACACCTTGAATCTGAATTTTTATTTTAACGAATTGTATCATTTTAATCAATCTTACCAGTATATTTACCATGCCACTCAATAGAATCTCGATGAGAATAATAGTAAACGAAAACTGAAATAGTGTCTGTTGAAGTTTATATGATTTAGACCAATAGGTGAAATATTTTCGATTTCTTCAAAATGACGAATGTTGAAAACATATTTAAGAGTGCTGCTATCACTGAAAAAAATAAAAAATAAACATTACTCAAAAGTTGTTTTCTCACCAATAAGCGCGATGTAGCAGCTAAAGAATGCAGAATTGCTTTTCGGACTTTCGTAAGTTAAGTCGTTCCCGCCCAACCTATCACAATAGTGTTTACGTGGTATGTGTTCCTATTCGAATTGCATGACGTGCAATAATACGTTACATACTCTGTGTTATGTGATAGCAAGAAAACAAATAATTGAAAATGAAAGGTATACACTATTATGAAAAAACTTACAAATCACTATCAAAATACGGCCGCATTAAAGACGAATAAAGTGTATTCTTATAACTGAGAAATTTTCGCAAAATTGTAGCTCCAGGCGAAACTTCAGTCTTCTTTCCTCAACTTAAACGATAAATGTCCATTCGTTTTCGCCGCAGATAAATTTTGAAAAGTGGTGGTGCAGAGGTTGTAATTTTATTGATCACAGACAAAGACTAAGTACAACGGAGTACTTGAGTTGCACGTCGACGTATGATTACATCAAAGCCGTTATTTCCTTCTTCGTCGGCCGGGGCTGAAGGAGAAAGTGGTCAGAACCATTAAATCTCTCGCAGTAATTACGGGATTGCGGCAACCGTACTTGAACAATCGACGAAATTTCCGTCTTCAAGATGTCAGATCAAGTACAAGTTCAAGTGTTCAGTTCAAGTTCAAGTAAACCAGGCAATGTTGCACATTCAGTGTACAACATTGAATTGGTGTTGTTTTGGAGTGCGTGATTGGTAAATCCTGTAGTTGAATAAGTTTAAAATAATATAATTTGGGAACATTTCGTATGATTCACTATTTTTGAACGTCAGGAAATTCTTGGGTATCTATGGGATCGTTCAGGAGAATAAACAACAAATTGTAGTTATTTTTGTTCCTATACTTATTTCAGGCCAATGGCTGCACATTAATGAAGGATGATAACTTTTTTTTCTGTTTATGCTCGATGGTGATATGAAGCCGTTCGCCTAAGAATCGAACACGGTCTGGCACATCAATTTTTCGAAAATTTGGAAATTGGGGTTCTCAAGTGTGCTGATCATCATGGTCAACTTCATTTTGCGTCAACTCGATCGGTTGGGCCAGGCTGCATGCAGGCTGCACCTAGATTTGTGTACATAACTCCGGAACCGATTGAGCAATTTGTTTGAAAATTTTACGGAAGAAAAATAAGATACCTGTGACCAAGTCAAGCTTAAATTTGCATATGTTATTTTATGTAAACTTAAGAAAATTCGATTTTCGAATATAAGGTAAAAGCCAAAAACGAGAACTACACCGTGAAATGCGCCGTGTTCTGAGGATCATTTTTCGTATGCATAGTTGGAGGTTTCCGCTCATCGGGTTTTTGCTACATGTCCTTAACTGATCCACTCTCGTAACACTGGACCGCTCAGGGTGCGCAGAGAGCAACGAATGAGAATGAGTTTCACTCCCACTTGTTATTTGATAAGTCAGTAAAGGCAAGAATAACTAGTGGGAGTGAAACTCATTCTCATTCGTCGCTCTCTGCGCACCCTGAGCGGTCCAGTGTTACGAGAATGGATCAGTTAAGGACATGTAGCAAAAACCCGATGAGCGGAAACCTCCAACTATGCATACGAAAAATGATCCTCAGAACACGGCGCACTTCATGGTGTAGTTCTCGTTTTTGGCTTTTACCTTATATTCGAGAATCGAATTTTCTTAAGTTTACATAAAATAACATATGCAAATTTAAGCTTGACTTGGTCACAGGTATCTTATTTTTCTTCCGTAAAATTTTCAAACAAATTGCTCAATCGGTTCCGGAGTTATGTACACAAATCTAGGTGCAGCCTGCATGCAGCCTGGCCCAACCGATCGAGTTGACGCAAAATGAAGTTGACCATGATGATCAGCACCCTTGAGAACCCCAATTCCCAAATTTTCGAAAAATCGATGTGCCAGACCCATTGGGACATTGTTTGATTCTTAGGCGAACGGCTTCATATACATGAACTTATGAATTGATATGAACCTTTCAAGGTAAATCAATCTCTCCGGAGACGCGAGATATAGTGAATGGTGAATTTAAATTGAATTTGAAACGAAAGTTTTGGGGCACTTTTTGAATTTAGTGTACTTTTTGCGCAGGAAAGGACCTTATTTTTGCAGAAAATGTGCGATAGCGCAGCAACGTCATTGTTTTTTCTTGGTTGGTCTCGGGCATGTCGCCAACCCCAGTAAGTTTGGCAAGCAGGAAAAAAATCCATGAAAGAATAATGCTGTTTTGAAAAAAAAATGTTCTTTGATTGCGTCATCACTAGGCAATCATTGTGCGATTTCGCAATACGCCATAATATGAAAATTATCTCTGATGAATTTGGTGAACAGTATCATAGAGATACAGATTGATGCCTTTCCTGGGAAAAAAAGTTACATTCAAAAGAATGCAAAAGGTGCACCAAACCTTTTGAAAGCAACTGTACTTAACCTCTGCAAAATGATCTGTCAAGCTAAATTCTCGAAATCTATTTTGCTCATTGTTCTGATTCGCTTGAGCCGATTGCAAAGTAGACTCTATGCCCTAATTGGGACAACACTCACAGCAAAACCATTAATTCACGTATTTAATGCTTTAGATCCTTAATAATGGGATTATGGCATCACCCCCCCCCCCCCCCGCCGTAGATATACACGTTCCCATAATGTGCAGAAATTGTGAAGTATTAGTAATGCGCGCTCTGAGACCGAAGATCCAAATCCCCGCCACGCCGAAGATCCAAATCTCCTGCAGGTCCCTAGTGCCTGACTCCAAGATACATATGATATGATACGTGCTAAAGTCCGTCGATCTACGAAGCACATTATCAAACGTGTTTTCTCCTGATGCAAATATTCAAGCACTAGTCATAACAACGCCGCAAATTCGACAATACAAAATTATTGAGACTCGGATTTTCCAACCCAGTTCATACAAAATAAAGATTGGAGCTCTTATATTTTCTGCAATATGTATGTATACCAACAATAGAGCATTGAAATATAAAACTGGCTTTGACGCGCATTGCCTGCGCTTTTTCAGCAGCTGGGGTATACAAAAAAATTCTAGCAGTGTTTGACCGGCGAGAGAGTATGCGGCCATATGAAAAAGAGCTTCCCAACTTTTTAGAGTGTTTGGATATCTTTCCTGTTCGCGGCGATCGTGTTTCGGAGGTGCACCGTGGTCCTGATTGCATGACCCTTCGAAAACATGTTTGAGAGAAAGTTAAGGGAAATTTTTGTTATTGTGTGTACATAACACGATATGAAGAACTGAATCCCAACTTTTTGAAATGTTTTAATAACTTTGGGCACAGTTGGAGGGAGGGTGCAAACGAAAATAGCGGGGCAGGGACTCGAAAGTGCCTCCGAAAAACGATCGCCGCGGACAGGAAAGATATCCAAACACTAAAAAGTTGGGATGCATATAACTACAACATTCTGAACATGATTAAGCCAAAACCAGATTTTTATATACAGTTCCTACGTAGTTATGAATCTCCGAAAAGTGGCTATATGAAAAAGAGATTTTTTCATGCCCTGAGGGCAAGTTAAGAGTTTTTGTTTTCATATTCTCAGGATGAACTTTACTCACGATGCCGATCATGTTGATGCCTTGAACAGGTCTCTAGGTCGTATAAAAGCCGAGATCTGAATTTTCGACTTGGATTTTGCAGCAAGGCTGCAGCCAATATGCGACCGAGCAGCAACTTCAAATTTATATTCTGGATAGGCCTCGGTCTTACCTCCAACGTCAGAAAGTTTGGCAAGCTGGAAAAAATCTGCGTAAGAATAACGCCTGTTTGAAAAAGTGAAATTCGAAAGCGTCATCACTACGTGTGCATCGTACTTCCCGATCGATTTGGCGTATAGCACCACAACATCCAAATTGCTAAATCGATCAGCCAAAAAGTTATAGCAAAATAACAAATCGTTTCAATACTTATTGGCGCTACTGTACGTTTATCACAGGTCTTCTGAGCAGCTGGCGTTTGACAAAAAATTGAAATTGAGTCAATCTCTCTTCCCCACTTATGGTATTGATGCATCTAAGGCCTGGTAACGTTCAGCCAACATTGTGGAGCCGTAAAATCAAAATCACCTAAAAGCCGGCTCTGGAAATTTTAAAAGTTTGAAAAATCATATCTTCCTTCAATGTTGAGTATAAAGGTCGCTCAAAAAACAGAAATGACCGTCATCGTGTGGCGAATAAAATATCTCTTGGAAATATTGACGTAGGAGGATGTGAAAATGGTCAACATTTGGGAAATTCGTTTTTTTTCACCAACAAAAATCAGAAAAACAGTGTTTACTGGAAAAAAATATTCCACATGCAAAAGAGATCTCTTCAGATTCGAAATCTACGACCTTTTTTACCCCGTATGAACTTCTTTCCTCAAAAATTGCGATCGAGATATTTCCATTTTTTCTACACTTTTTAATGCTTAACTTCGCATTTTTGTGCAAAACTCGAAATTTCTAGTGCTTGTTTCAAAGCGTTTTCAGCCTCAACGTGGTCAAACCTTACTCAAAACATCTAAACATGATAATACTTAAATAATTTTGTGATTTAGAGGAAATATGAGAGAAAAAATCGTAAAAAAGGTCGTGGATTTCGAATATGAACAGATCTCTTTTGCACGTGGGATATTTTTCTTTCCTGTAACACTGTTTTTCTGATTTTTTTTTTGGTGAAAAAACGAATTTCCCAAATGTTGACCATTTTCTCATCCTCTTACGTGAATATTTCCAACAGATCTCGCGATGGCGGTCATTTCTGTTTTTTGAGCGACCTTTTTACTCAACATTGAAGGAAGATATGATTTTTCAAACTTTTGATATTTCCAGATCCCGCTTTTAGGTGATTTTGATTATACGGCCCCACAATGTTGGCTGAACGTTAATAAGCCTTAGGTGCACCAATAACATAAGTGGGGAAGAGGTTGACAATTTTTTGTCAAACAGGGTCTCAATTTCCATGCATTCTCTCAGAAGACCTGTGTTATCATGCTCCTATTCTGAAAGAAAAAAAAACATTGTATAATCTCACATAGTGTAGTGAAAATCCCGTTGGCAGTTCTCTCTAAATCTATGTAGGATCTAGTGGTTGCAACAATGCATCAATATTTACAGTCCATTATATTTCAAAATTCTCGAGCTAACATTGCTCAATGAATGGATGTTCTTGCTTCGAGAATCAAACATGCTGGCTTGATATTAAGTGCTTTCACATCAACTACCGTGGGGCTTTATAACATAAAGGAATGCTGGATCATACTCGTTTACACTTCTAGAAAATTAATATTTTCTGAAATTTTAAATCATGGTCATCAAAGCCAAAATATTGAATTTCGGTGTACATTGTTCGAGTCAATTTTCTCAAAAGGAAGCTATCCCCTGACTCGGCCAAACCAATAAGTGGTAGAGTAAGAGTTGCTTGCTCAGTTAACCATATGAAATCTGAGCTTCCATTTATGCTGGAAGCATGACGTTGACGGACACATCAATTTCGACACCCTAATCTCGGCATATGTGTATTCAATTGCACTTTTTCATAGAAGCACTGTATGTCCACAAGACATAATTTTGAGCTAAACATGTAAGGTACTTAAAGTTTAATTACTTTGAAATCGATAGACTTGCGGATACGACCATGCGATGAAGGCAACTAATGCTGACCAAGCCCCTTTTGACGCGAGATCAAAAATGACCTGTTTCTGGAACGCCTTTTGTGGTGATCCACATTTACATGCTCTTTTAAGATGCAGTTCTTCACACTTTCCAAACCTTGATATTTGCAGTATCATCGATGCCCATAGAGAGCAGACGCCGCAAATACGTAGTTCAGTTCTCCAATGCAGTAACTTTGACTTTGAAATGTCTCCACAATATCGAACGGTTTGGGTAATCCTACTGTATGATAGAAAGAGTATCCAAGCCATCAACAATATTAAATAATTTTGAAAATAAAATTCGTGCAAAACTTTCTAGTCAACCTGATGTATCTCATCCAACATCCATTTTTCGCTCAATGTTGTTCATAGATGGAATGAGATTGATAAATTCAAAAAAAACAGGCACCAATCAAAAAAATGGGAAAAATGGATCCCACACCTTAGCCAATGGTGCCTGCGTTCGTAACTTTGAGTCCTTACTTCAAGAAAAATATGGAGCATATCTATTTTTGGCCAACCGTGGCCCCTTCAGTTCTAAAATCCCTTCATCGTTCGCTCTTCACTCATATCAATGCACTGGCGGGCAACTCAACCTATCTGCAGCATACGTTGAATAAAGAGACCGTGACCTGATTTTCGTTTACTTGTTTCGCTTCTAGTAGTAATATCTCGCAATTTGCCGATGGGCTTCAACTTATCATCGTGCATTCGTCGATATCCGTCAGAGGTGGAACCAGAAGCCCTTCAGTCACCGTATCTGTCTCCTTTCGAACGATTACCCGAGGAAATTGCATGGAAGATCTGTGAACTGGCGTTGAAATCACTTTCCAATATTCGCGTGGTGCCTATCGCTTTGAATATTCATTTACTACTAATATCTGACTATTACTCACGTCACTTAAAGATAATTCGTGGTGAAAAAAGATATTTCTCAAAATTATTATTTAATTTTATTTCAAGTTAATTAATGTGAAAATAAAGCAAAATCAAAGAAAAAACATATAAAAATAAAAAGAGCAACGAATTATTCGCGTTCGTACAATGCGGGTTACGGTAGGATCCCGGGGGGGCGTGGTTTAGCCGATCCCGATGCTATCGATAGTAAAAAAATTATCAATGCAACTAAAACCAGTAAAATATATTTAGCCCGCTTGTCTCCGCTGTCGCGACTTCGAGTTTTCCTTTTTTCGTCCTTATTTGTTGTGTATATATGATTTATACAGTTGTAGCTTTGTCTACGCTTGCTCAGGCAATACAATCAGCACGTGCATGAACAGCAACAAACCTGTTTTACCCGTAAATTCTTGTAAATTTATGTGTTTTTTTGCTCATGCCGCGTTTACTGATAATTAGACCAGTGATTTGCTTTATTTATTCCTCGTAAGCATCTCTTTCGACCTACCACAGTGCCGCAATGGTGACTATTCCTTTCATTTAAAGCACAGCTAGAGGTCGCGTGTTATTTTTATTAGTAAGCACACACTAATTTCAAGTATGTTCCACTTTTCTCGTTATTCCTCATCATGATTTTGTTTCGTGTCGTCATTGCATCTATTTACGCTCCTATTTATATCGTAAATTGAGGTGAAAGATGGCAACGAGAAACGGGCCGTCCACGCAAAGTGTTGATCGCGGCCAAACGGAAGGAACCGCCAGGTATATTTACTTTTCCTTTGATTATAATTTTTTCTGTCTGAATACATATCCTAGCTTTGTAACTTAAATATTGCTACTCGAGGAAATTGTTCCTCTCACTTAGGGCGAGCTCAGGTACGCATGTTTGGTAATCGCTCGATTCGTCGCTTGTTTACGCGCGCTTTCTCGCGCCCTCTAGTTTTCGCGAGCCAAACACTTCAAGAATTGTGTGCAGCTATTGTGATTATATTTCCTAGGGGTGTAAACCTCGTTATCGATAATATCCTCTCAGGATGGCTACCGTACTGGGCGTTGAGTTGGATCCGGTGCGCCTCCCGTGGGAGCGACGACTACAGGTCAGCTATTCTTTCGATAATTAGTGATTCCATTCCCCCTCCCCGTTCAGATCATCGGCATTCTCTACCACTTCTGGGCGACCTTCGTGACGTCTGCACTAATTCTACTCCTCTTCGGATGGATGGTGAGAAAAGTTATAGAAGCTACTTTTGAATTCCCTCTTGTGCATGATTCGCAACTGTAACCTCCACTTTTGAGCTCCTCAACGGCTACGCCCTCGTGGTCGCCAAGTGCGGCGTCTGGCTGTGGTGGGGATGGGACTCGTCGTGCATGGGTACGCTGACTATCGATCTTTTATCCATTCACCAGTTTAACGATACCGTCGTCTTTCCCTTTGACAGGAGCGTACGCCTCTCGCTACTTCCTCAATCTGCGCATCCACAAGCGATTCACTGGCTACTCCCCCCTCTCCATCCATCCCACCTCTCAACTATCGGCCGACAAGGTGAGCACCATTCACCATTCCCTTCTTATCATACACCCACCTCCATTCCAGAACTATCTCATCGGATTCCACCCGCTCGGAGTAATCTCCATATCTGCCTGCAACTTCATGAGCAACGGAACCGGACTCATGGGCCGCTTTCCCAACACCAACTTTCTTCTGTGCACGCAGGTATGTTTCCCGCTTTTTTTCAATACACTGGTTGCAAGTTACACTTGCCGACCTAACTGTATCGTTATTTTCTCTTCTAGGTGGGCCAGTTCCGATCGCCCCTTCGTCGAGAATGATTGATGATGCACGGCCTCATCAACTGCTCCAAGGAATCGCTCAAGTGAGTATTTCTCCCGCTTCAAACGTTTTACAATCGAGTGCTTTCAAAATAAGATTAATTATTCCAGTTCTACTAATTAAATCTCATTCTATCATATTATGAAATAATTTTGAACCTATTTTCGTGGATGTTAACTTTAATTTAGGGATGCTCATGGTATTTTTTTAAACAAGCGTTGTCATTGGGATATTACGTCCCCTCACTAGTAGCCAACCTTATGAGCCAATCCTAAACAGGCTTCCCAGATATTTTGGGAATTTGACTAGACCACTTTAAATGTTTAATGTAGGTACGTGCTGGGCGATCGTCGCAAGGGACAGACAGCCTTGGCGGAAGGAGCAGAGGAGACACTCGATGCCGCATCTCGGTAAGCACGTGCTCACACTCAACGAGTGAAAGGTATTATATTTCATATTCCTCCCCCGTCATCTAGCAATAATTCTGACCAACGGGATATACAGTGACAAATTCCACACAGGATTCATCAAGCTGGCGCTGGAGACTGGGGCGCGCCTGTGATCTTCCATGGCCGCGGCGTCTTCAACTACAACGTCGGTCTTCTCCCCTTCAGGTACACCTTATCGTTCTAACGTATCAACCCAGACAGGATCATGTGTATGTATTCATCTAAACTTGTAATTCTACCGTAGTATTAGGAGTGACGCCCCGATAGAATATTTATTATCTCGATTGATTAACACGCGCGCAGAAAGTATGTAAGCATAAAGTTAACCAATGCTTTCAAGGAATTGCAGTTGTTCCATTAGTTCACATCCTTACAAATATCATATATTTATCCTGTTCTGGTGCATGTATCATCTCGACTCGAAATAATGTTTCTATGACGATGAATGCTTCTAGTAGTGATTGAATAATTTGCAGCACTCGAAATCAGACTCGGTGAAGATCGTGAATCCAGACGCGCACGACAACATAATAGAGAGGGCGGAGGAACTGAAGGGGAACAAGATATACCAGGTGAGAATTATCCATCCCCTCTTATACCATGGGTAAACACCGTTTATTGTCTGTGTATGCAGGCGATCTCTTCGGTCCATACCACGTGCAGGCAGAGGATAAACACTGGCCGGAGTTCCTCACGGAGAAACCCGCGAATGTGAGCTATCAGAAAAACTTACTCATTTAAAAGAATAGCAGAGCATATCGTTAAAAAATTAGGGGCTTCTTTACTTGAGGGGCACGAAGCTCCGCCCACTTTTTCCTCTGCGTCTCTACCCCCTCCGCTCTCACTGCTACTCTAGCTGTAATCATGCACCTTTCTGCGCATATTGTCAGCCTAAGCCGGCTTCTTGCCTAAGCGGTAAGCAATGTTAGGGTCTCGCCGCTTCGCGGGGAGGCCCTAACTTTGCTTACTGGGCGACCCGCTTCGCGGGTCGCCAACTATGACAAGGAAAGGACTGCTCTCTCTGCGCACCCTGTTTGTCTGGCGCTCTCGCCAATTTCGCAAGTATTTCGCAAAAGGGGAAGCAGGGTGCGTTGAGAGAATGGAAGGGTAGAGGCACAGAGGAAAAAGTGGGCGGAGCTTCGTGCCCCTCAAGTAAAGAAGTGCCAAAAATTACGTAATGTGGCTCTAGGAAAGTATGGTTTGGTAGATCATGGTGCAACCACACCGAATGCCCGTACACAATTGGTTTATACTATCATCGTAATGCAAAGGACCGTGGCATGGCACGGTTCATATAAGCAACATCAGTTACGTTCAAAAATTCTTCATTATCATCGATGACTTCTCCGGTTATTTTTTTTCAGGTGGACTGCAAGAGCATCCAGTGCGAGAAGATCGTGGTCAAGTACGGTCTCTCGCATCTCTCATCCGGAGACTTCCTTCGAGCTGAGGTACGGTGCGTGTAGGGTACTGTAGTTGACGTACCGTAACCCTTGTGACCTACCGTAATCCTTGCCTCCCATGTCAAGTCTGGCTCTCCTCGTGGCGCGGAGCTGACGAAGATCATGGAGGCTGACCAGCTCGCCCCCGGGTACGGTATCTCCATGATTACTATAGCTCCCTGGTACAATATCACTTGGTTACTGTATCCTACTGCATTGATTGTTCTTGAAGGCTATGACCAAGATAACCCTCTCACCCCCTGTCTCTACCCTCTGGCCCTGCTCTCTGTCTTCTCTAACAAATCATCGCCTCTCTCCCCTCTCCCTCCCTCTGCTCCTCTTGCGAAACTCGCCCATTTTCGTCATTTTCGTCAATAATGAATCATCATTTCAGTTACTGACTTCCTACTAACAACTACTCGCCCCACACCAGCTCAACATGGTGAGGATACTGTAGGATACTGCAGCTCCCTACCGAGATCCTCAACACTTCCTTTCAAGTCCGACAAGAAGATCGACGTCACCCCCCTCAAGAAGGCCGCCGTGCCCATCTTCTTCATCGTCGGTATGGTATCCTACCGTAGTCTCATCATTCCGAATCGCGGAATGACTAATCCCCGGTTCTTCTCCAGGTGGCCACGGCTGTGGCAAGGGCACCCAGCGCGAGAAGATTGTGGCCAAATACGGTCTCTCGCATCTCTCGTCCGGAGACCTCCTTCGAGCTGAGGTCAGCATACTGTAATCGACCTACCGTAGTCCCTGTGACCTACCGTAACCCGTGCTTATTCAGGTCAAGTCTGGCTCTCCTCGTGGCGCGGAGCTGACGAAGATCATGGAGGCTGGCCAGCTCGTCCCCCCTGGTACGGTACCTTTTTGGTTACTTCAGTCATTGTTACCGTAATCTTTGCAGACGGTGGTGCTCGATCTGATCAAGGAGGCGATACTCAAGGAAGTGGCAAATCGAAGCGAGGGATTCCTCATCGATGGATACCCCGAGAGGTCGCCCAAAGAGACCAGTGCGAGACTGAGGTACGGTAGGGGTGCTGTGTCGGGGTACGGTGGGTACTGTAAGCTTGTCTGCAGATAATTCCCGCCAAGCTGGTCGTCTATTTCGAATTGTCGGAGGAGACGCTCGTGAAGCGACTGCTCAAGCGCGCGGAGACCAGGTATACTGTAGATCGAGATAGATGGATAGTACCGTGTCATCTATCTATTCTCGTGCATTCGCTTGCAGTGGGCGTGCCGACGACAACATGGACACTATCAAGAAGCGCCTGAAGATGTTCAGCGATGCGACTGCTCCCGTCGTGGCCCACTACGAGAATAATGGCAAACTGGACACGGTACGAATGGGATACTGTAGGGGTGGGACACTGTAATCAGATGTGCAATCCTCAGGATCTTACTAGGCGTAGGCTTCTTTGAGATAATCGAAATAAATTTGTCCTCAGGCTTCCGCTTCCTAGCAATTGAAATATTTTTTGTTTGTTGAGCTTATGATAGTTTTCATTCGTGAAACAGTAATTCCATTATAACTAAAATATAATTAGCAGGAAATATAATGGTAAAAATTATAACATTTCGTAAAGCATCAAAATTGTCGTTTCAATGGTTGACTAAGAAATGTGTGTTTCTTACGGATTAGTTTATCCGGGAAAGGATGTGTTATGTTTTCGCATTATTCAATTATAACGCTTTATTGATTACAGAGCATCGTGGCATCACAACGGGCCGCGATCTACGTCAACAAAGAGTAAGTCCTACTAATACAATAAATAAACACGATGTCTGTCTTGTCCAACTATGCATGATCCTTTACTTTCCCCTTCCCCTCCCACTCCTTCTAACTCGCTTGGCTTGTGTGGACTTGAAGGTGGAATCAGAACTGTAATCGTCTTCATCCATCTCCTCCTCCTCCTCCTCCTTCTTCTTCTTCTTATTCGCTACTGCTGCTGTCGCTCTTCTGTCCCTCTTCTTCACAGTTTCCTCCTTCGGCTCCTCGGCGAGTCCTTGCTGACCCGAGGGGTCGGCCGCGGATACTGTAGCTTGGACGGCTGTCACTTCCGGCCGAACTACAGTACCCCCTCGACCTCTCCCTCCTCTCCCGCCTCGTCCTCTCCCTCTTCCTCTTCCGCCTTCACGCCCTGCCCTCCAGCGCTCTCCAGCCTCTCCCTCGTCCCACTCCGATCCAGAGGAGAGTCCGAGCTTCTCCGCTCCTTCGGCTACCGTATCGGCGGCGACCTCTCCCTCCTTCCCTGCGGCCTCTCCCCCGCCCTCCTCTTCTGACTCTTCGTCCTCCGCGTCACTCAGCTCGATCGCCTCCATCACAGGATTGTGGTCCGAGTCCACTTCCTCTCCGTACAGCCCTCCTCCCAGCTCCTCCGAGACATCGCTCTCTACCCCATCGCCCTCCTCCCTTTCCTCCGCTCCTTCCGCCACCTCATCCTCCTTCTCTACTTCCTGCATCGCCAGCACATACTCTCGATCGGTGGGCGCTCCGACCTTCCTCATGAACAGCTCCAGCTTCCTCTTCTCAATCACACCGGGAATCTCGGCCCATACCTGACATGAATTACTTTATTTCACTACCTTCCCCTTCCCGCTTGTTTGCAGGTTGTTCTAACAGAAATATCTGAATGCGCATGACTAACATCACGTCTCCATGCATGGTCGGCCTTAGCCATCTTCCGTTTCACCGCTTCCCCTTCCCTTCCGATTACTTTGGCCGAACTGCTCCCTAGCTCCTCCCTGAGATTCAGCATATCCAGCTGAGCGAGGGTGTTGAAGTGGAGGTGAGCAAGCTTGATGAGCTCACCGTACCACTTCGGGGAACTGAATTATGATTACTCTTTGTTGTTTAATATTGCGCTTATGATATTTAAGATTGGGTCGGAAAAAACAATAGTAATAGCTAACCGGGCAATCCTCTTGGGTGCGTAGAGATTTATGATGCTGTTAAAGCATTCATTCGGGCTGGTGTTCTTCTTAGGACTGGCCCTCAAGAATCCAGCGAGGAACGTGGGCTTCATGATGACAGCTTTCAGCTGCTGGAACTCGTCGCTGTCTCTCTTGATTAGGTGCGAAGCACTCGATCCGAGTCTCGAATGTTTGCACTTTACGATGCCGTTCAAAAAGGGGACCTGTAATAGATACCGTAATATTATAAAATACTTATCCGGCCATTGATTACTGTACTGTACATGAACTATTTCTTGGTAAATACCATAAAACGAAAATATTTTACGAATGCTAGGCACCTTGTAGAAGTGTCTATGGCGTCGAGTCACATGAGCGAGCGCAGAAAGCCAATACTGCAGACCAAGCTTGCGACTCTTAGCGAATTTGGAGTGGACGTAGTGCGCATGATTGATCAGCTTCTTTCTCCAATATTTTATGTTGGGACAGCTCTTCTTCTTGGCCAACTGCAAAAACAGTGTGGCACTCTCCAATTATCACTTGTCGGTCGTGAGTCAGGGGAACATGTGAAACTCTAGGCACTCGTCACAATTTCCAATTGTCCTTCTTCCGTCACAACGTCCAATTGTTGCATTTTTTTCTAACGACTTATAAATTGTTCTACATGTAATCACCTCTCTCAGATCATGGTTGATCCCTTTGACAAGATGCCAGAAGTCGAGAAGATGCTTGATGGCCTTGAAGTCATCTCTAAGCATCTTCCCTATCTTGGCATCATTGTCCGTGCTCACCGACCGAATCTACAAGCATGTTGTCCTAACCACCCACCCCTTTTCCATGCATGAGTGTCTCCACCAAGTTCACTTTGCATTCCAAAAAACGTGAAATCACCTCGTACAGCATCGCTAACAACTTCTTCAGCCCCACCCTCACTCCTTCCTTCTCCATCCTCCCACTAATCCCATCTGAATGAGTCGTGTCATATCGTTATTTAGATTATTTATACCGATGCCTCTCATATACTTGTGCATATTTACAACCAGCAGAACTTGATTCGTTTCTAGGTCGATGAAGGAGATCGTCCCGTTCAGAGCAGTGAAGCCGGGCCTACTGTAGCGCCCGTCGATCGAGAGGTCGATTCCTCTCCTCTTCAAGTTAGTTTCCAGATTTATTATTAATTAATAAAACTCTAGCGTGTCACTGTAACGCCTAGTTAAGAGATACTGTAACCTAACAACAACGGCGTAAGGCATAGGTGTCAACGCCAGCGGCGACAGAGGGGTACTGAGTGCGCGGTGCGCAAGCAAGTAAAAATGGATAGGTAGGTCAAGACTAAGTACCGTACCCAATCGATCCTAGAGTACCACTGGAAACCGTATCTAACTACCGTAACCCTAGATTCTCACAACTGACTTTATTTTTAAAAAGTTAGAGTACCGTACCTAATCGACTCTACAGTACCCCCGGATACAGTATACCATTACCGTAACCCCGATTCTCACTAACTGACTTTATTTTCAAAAAAGTTAGAGTACCGTACCTAATCGACTCTACAGTACCCCGGATACAGTATACCATTACCGTAACCCAGATTATCGCAAACTTTATTTTTAGAAAAGTTCTGGAACCGTACCCAATCAATTCTACAGTACTAAAGTAATTACAGTAATCCAGTTCCTTTGGTCAGATCCAGTTCCTTGGGTCAAACATTTTTCAAAAATTGTCAAACATTTTTTATAAAATTTTTAAATCGATTATTGAATGATTCTACAGTAATTGGAGATGCGGAAGGAAACATTACAACAATTGTATGCTAGATTTTGGATTTTTATAAAAATGTTTGACCCAAGGAACTGGGCTACGGTAGTTTCTTGGGTACGGTACTCTAACTTTTTGAAAATAAAGTTAGTTTGTGATAATCGGGATTACGTTAGTGAGATACGGTACCCGGGGGTACTGTAGAGTCGATTGGGTACGTTACTTGACCACCTGTGACCTACCTCTCGATTTTCACCATGAATATCTATTTTTACATATTTGCGCACCGCCCCAAATTTGGGGCGGTGCTTAGTACCGCCCTGTCGCCGCCGGCGTGGACACCTATGGCGTAAGGTGTTATGTAGGATAATAATAAGCTTATGTAAGTAGTGATTAATATAGAATAATATTCAAATATAGTAGCTGTTGAGCAGTTATATGTAGACTGGGAAATATATCTACTCGCTTTACAGTTATTCAATTAATCCGCAATGTATAGTTACTTACCCTTGCAACATTTCGAACAATACTCTCTACTTGTCTCATGTGTCTTTCGTAGACAATGTCTACTGCAGGCAGCACGAGCTTCGAGAGCAAGTAATACTCTGTACGAGGAGCGGGAAGGGCCAATCCGAGGACGTCACCAAACTCGGCCAGTCGCTGAGCGACATGCAGGTGATAATTTCAAAATGTTGTAAAGGTAAATACCGGGAGCGACAATCCAGTCGTGTGGGCTGCAGTGGCTATCTTTGCATTCCCTTCGTAGAATCGGCCACAGAGACGGGGTTGAGAGGGCCAGGACGAGTTTACACACTTATCGCACTTCCACTTCAGGACTACGGCCGATCCGTGAGTGGAGAACGAGATGGAGTTGATGGAGGGATCACCACAAGAGGGACAGCGGACGAACAGATTGAGGAGGGAAGAGGAGGAGATGAGCAAGTATGGGGGCAGATCAGGGAGAGTGGAGTCTATCGACTCGGTAGAATCGATAGTTTGTTGAGACGACTCCTGTAGATATTCATGTAAAAGTCGGATAATAATGTACATTCTTTGATATTTATTGCTGACCATTTCTGTTCTGTACTCCGACTCCTGTGATGGACATTCGAAAGAATTCTGAATAAAGCTATTCTAACCCCAATCGACTAAACTGATTCACCATGGATGCTAAGCGAGGCACTGTTGGAGCACATGTTGATGAATCTCTCGACAGAGGAGGAAACGAGTCGTCACTAGGGTGATTGGTGGCAAGTGATGCCATGCGTGAGAGAGGAGGGAGAGAATCCCCATCGGTCTCGTCTCCACGAGCATCATCGAGAGGCTCCGCTCGCTGAGTTTTCAGATGTTATCCTTATTATTTCTGTTTCATCCCTTGTGATTCATCCCTTCGATATGTATCTCCCTCACTCATTCCCCTCGATTAAAAAGTTACTTGATCTGTCTGGCTGGTGTTTCGAGTAAGGCGAGGCATAGTGGGGGAGCAAGGGGCTTCTCTTCTGCACTATAATTCAGCGGACATTGTTGAAGTTACAGGCTGCGCCTACTATAAATGCTATGGTTTCTCACTTCGATGGGATTGCCGTCATCGCCGAAGTGTGCCCCGCACCACAAGATTCGTAAAGGAGGAGTGGCGCCCATGCGATCACGGTACATGCGAATCATTTCCGCTCTCTTCTCAGGAGGGAGTGCAAGCCGATCAATCCACCACGCTTGTTTATGGGGCATCGAATTTGCCGGGAAACTACGCATCCCCCCATTAGTGCCCGTGGCTCCACAAAGGGCACAACTACGTACCATTAGTATTCTAAACGACATGGTTGATAAAATATGACGGATTTATGCACGACCGATCATAGTTAACCTGGTAATCACGTTTTTACAAAGAAAATGCACAAAAAATGGGAAACGCATGTCGAAATACGCAACTTGAACTGAAAATATGAGGATGAAAAGCATTGATGCGCACAAGCACTTGAAGGAACTGTAACTAAGCAACCAAGTATGCATAACTAGAGGACCCGCAAACCAGACGCCTACTTACAACAAAATTTATGGAAATTTGAAAGCGCATTCCCTAGGAAAAAGATCGATAACATCCCTTTACCGCAGCCGGTGCCTCGTAGCCGGGCGCGCAGTCCGTATAATAGGCGAATTTGCTAAATTACGTAAATGTGACAATTTTTTTGCTTTATTTAGCAAGGAGGCGGGATTTTGCCGATCCTCTGCCTACTGTAATCGTCACTTATTTTTACTTTTTCCTGCTTAAATTTAATTATTTTTAAATTTTTTTATAGTGTTTTCGTATCATACTGGGGAGATAAATAATATGGAATGCAATCATTTTTGACCGCCGACTACCTTTAAACGAGACATGAGAAAATGCTGAGAATGAGACAAAGGCGCCTCAAATTCATTCGCAAGTGACGTTCCGAGGGGTTCTCGCAACTAAACCAGTGTAAAGTGATAGTAGAGAAGATGGGATCCCACAGGGAAAGTCACTAAAAGTAACTATCCCAGTGGGATCACGGTTAAGTTCCCCAGTTGGTACCCTGCAGGTATACCACTGGGAAACTTTTACCAGAGGTTGTAGATTCGAAAAATCAGATAAGTATCAACCAGAGGCGATGTATCTTCATTTGTAAAATGTATTCAATTGTTGTCTCAACATATCATTCAGCACAGGGAAATTTGAGAGGTCACTGGGCATGACTAATTGCTCAAATAGGCACCTCTAGTCTAGTAGCTGGCGAGTACGAAATTTGGTGTATTCTATCTTCATTGTAACTCAGTTACCGGAAGTAGTCCCAAAATTGTCATATAGTCAGACTATTGTTGGGACGTTGCATCTCTGACCACACGTCGATGTCACGTTGGAGGTATTCTCTCACGCTCGTTAACATATGTAATAATCCAGTTTCTGCATATTGCATGCCACTTTAGCGGTCATCATTTCGCATTCTACTGTATAGTGGAGATACGGACACAGTCAAGCCTGCAATGCACGCCATAGAGAGCGCAGTGAGGATTGCGATGGGCAATCACATCAAGACTAGTTAGCTTCACGAGAATTATAAGTGACATATACCTTACCCCAAAGAATATCGTTCCAAGAGCAGCTATGAGCTAAAAATTTTGGGAGGGTGTGCTAAAACACTTTATTTAATCATCACGCGCTTACAAACATGTAATTTGAAAAAAAAAGGTTAATAAGAATTGATGACCAAGCGTAGTCCTTGGCGGGATTTCGAACATGTTATTTTACATATACGCGGAACGTTTTTTCGACCGCGTATATTTAGAATCAAATGTACTAACCAGCACACCACGTACTAGGCTTTCTGTTCTCACAGTAAATGAATGAGCGATTTTTTTTCTGGTATTTCGAACCCTATTGTCAGTTCAGATATAATTGATGAACGCAGGGGCACCAGGTCGGATGAGAACTATGACGTCATGGCTCCTTTCATATATCAAAGGCAGCATGACGTCATAGCTCTCATACGAACTAGTGCCCATCTAATTGCTGTAGGGCGCAGGCCACACTGTTCCCACTGATCTGCCAGCGCACGCCTTCCAAATCATCAACAACTTTCTGTTCACCAACGAAGGCGAAGCAATCGACTTCTCCCAGCCGATTCGCAAGAGGGGAACGTGGGAGCGACCCTATTCGATCGGGTTGTTTCACATCCTGGCGATCGTTGTCTTCTATATGCTGCTGATTGGCATCGCTGGCTTACTAATCTGGCGCAAATTGGTGCGAAGTTCAGCTCTGTATCGTTTTGAGGGAAAAGCAAGGTGTTGGTGGACATATGAGTGACTATCTGAGAGAACCGAGCAATTTCACCTATTGGCCGTACAGCGAAAAATAAAGTGATGATTTTAAGATGCCCCTAGGGGTAACTTTTCACGTAGAGTTCGAAAATCGGACCTAGGAAGCCGTATCTCTCAGCCCTCATTTCATGCTGAATTTGGGTGGTCGGTTTTTGTAAATCATGAACGGCTTATCCAAACCCCACAAATGTATAGTACTTCTGAAAGATCTCGACGAGATAAGCATTTTCACTGTTAGAAGTAAAACGCTAGCTCATCTGGGAAAAAGTTATCGTCATTTCAATAATAAAATTGGTCGTCATATAAATGTTACATGCGAGGCGTACTTCTAAGTATGTTCATTAGATTGCTCGTGTAAATTTACCCCTGGATGCAAATTTTGGCGAAAGAAAAGCCGCGTACGAGGGGTTTCCCAAATATCGGGAGAATTGTTAGGAATTTCAGGTTTTTCGTTTCTATCGTCTCCATTTTCACTATTTTGATGCATAGTTGACGAAAAAATAAGTTTCAAGATTGGGAAATGTGAAATATCAACGAAAAATCCGTGTTTGAATCGTTCGAAAAATATCGGTTTTCCAATTCTCGATCTTGCTCAAATTTGGACATCTGAAAGTGCACATTTTCGAGTATATGAACATGAGCATTCTGCACGAAGTAAAGAATACTTCCACGTAAATAAGGAAATGTACATATAAGCTTTTGTGCGCACTTCTAGTTTCGGTTTTTTCACATTAGACATTGCAAAAATGGTACTTTCGACCAAAATTTTACGATTGAAATCGACTGAAATCAAGTAAATTTGGTTATTTCACACCACTATACAATTTATAATGCAAAAACAAAGCAGAAAATTCCGCTCATTACTACGGAAATACGAAATCAATTATTATGACAAATCGACATTTTGAATAAATTGGATAAAAAATAGCTTTGAAAGTGGAGGAGCTGTCGAACTTATTTCTATTTATTGTTACTAATCTACTACTCTCATACAGCGCACTGCAAAAAGAGAAATTTTCAGAGCGAAATGGCTGAAATTTAAGTGGGTAAACACGGGGAAAATCGAGAATTTGGGTAATTATTTTTCGGAAATAAGATATCAGCCATTTTTGTTGATTTGTTTTTGCATTATAAATTGTATTGTGGTGTGAAATCACCAAATTGATTTGATTTCAATCGATTTCAATCGAAAATTTTGGTCGATAGTACAATTTTTGCGATGTTCAATGTCAAAAATCCGAACCTAAAAGTGCGCACAAAAGATTGCATGTACATTTTCTTATTTACGTGGAAGTATTCTTTACTTCATGCAGAAAGCTCATCTTCACATAATCAAAAATATGCACTTTCACATGTCCAGATTTGAGCAAAATCGAGAATTGGAAAACCGATATTTTTCGAACGATTCAAACACGGATTTTTCTTTGATATTTCGCATTTTCCAACCTTGAAACTTATTTTTTCGTCAACTCTGCTTCAAAATAATGAAAATGGAGACGATAGAAAAGAAAAAAAAACCTGAAATTCCTAACAATTGAGCATTTTCCCGATATTTGGGAAACCCCTCGTACGCGGCTTTTTTCGCCAAAATTTACGTCCAGGGGTATCTTTACACGAGGAATCTAATGAACATACTTAAAAGTACGCCTCGCATGTAACATTTATATGACGACCAATTTGATTATTTAAATGACGATAACTTTTTTTCCAGATGAGCTAGCGTTTCACTTCTAACAGTGAAAATACTTATCTCGTCGAGATCTTTCAGAATTACTATACATTTGTGGGGTTTGGATAAGCCGTTCATGATTTACAAAAACCGACCACCCAAATTCAGCGCGACACACGAAATGAGGGCTAAGAGATACGGCTTCCTAGGTCCGATTTTCGAACTCTACGTGAAAAGTTACCCCTAGGGACATCTTAAAATCAGAACTTTATTTTTCGCTGTACGGCCTATGGTCAGTTCTCTCAGATAGTCACTCATATGTTCATTGTAATTCTGATACATCCACTGTAATTTTGATATGCCCACTGCATAGCTGATACGCCCCCCCCCCCAAACAGTACACAGCGCGTAGTTCCATCGAGCGCACCAAATTTTAAATTGCTTTCAGGTGTTGAGGAAGAAGAGATCACCGAGTCGAGTGAATTTCGGGAAGAATCGCAATGCAATAGAAAATGTCGCCCTTCTAGATATGATGGATTTGTTTGTCTGATTGAAGTCTGTACAAACACGCGTCTTAGTGTTTGTTTCTTTTTATAACTGGTACTTTCACAATACAACTTCACATTGATTTCAATGATGAATTTTGAACACTCCCTAACCACGTGCAAATTGCGGGTGAAAATATAAAGTTATCGACAGTTGACCACAGACCTCCAAATCACAAACACAAGAGAGTGATAAACGGTCTAAAAATAAATAAACTGACGTGAGTTGGCGTAAAAATAGCATCTGTACTCTGGGATGTGCACAAGTTTTGTTGAAATTTAAATATCACAAGTGTAATATTTCTACAAAACACACCTTTCGGTACTCACTATTTCGTGTACTTGTTTATTTCAAGTGGGCATGCAATTCGATTCAGAAATTTATTAAATAAGTCGCTGGTGTGGCGCAAAGAATGATACGAGAGAGGAATACAATTATCGATAATATGGTAGGTCACTGGAGTGGCTCAGTCCCTAGTATTCGGGATGGATCGGGAGTGGATGAGTTGATTTGTCTTATTCGTGGTGTTGATCGTCAGGTGACCCCTGCTCGTGATCGAGGGCTGGGCTGTCGCGTGATTCATTTCCTCTGAAAGGATAAAAATACTTAATAATAATAACACTTTGTATTATTATTGTTATTATTATTTATTATTATTATTAATATTATTATAAAATAACTTGCTTAAAGCGGCTTAAAGATAAAAATGGGCCAAAGAGAGGAAGATAAGTAAGCGTGAAAGTCAAAGGTTCTGGTATGAGATTACAAGGGAGTGTATATAAGGTTTTTTTCGTTCTAAAAATCAAAATGAAGGAAACTATCAAAGATCAAAGACTATATTTCACCTATTCATAGTTGCATGCTCTGCATTATTATTCTCGTGATTTTCCTTTAGTGTACGGTACTTTCCACTCTTATTCGTCCTGTCCTCATCCTGTTAAAAACAAACATTTGAAGCAACGCGTTTTTGGGCGAAAACACGAGTAATCAATAGCTCTTGCAGCAATTGTTTAGAAACATATATGGAGTTCTTTTTAACATACCCAATCGAAGGCGCTTCGCTTGTTGCTATAGAAGGGCAAGTAGCCGATGAGCGACATGGTTTGGCAGGTGGGAAAATGTCGTATGCAATTGTTTGCTCTCCTTTTTAACCACGAGAAGGGGGGAGAGGGCACTGCAAATGGGGCTAGTGATAAACAAACGAGAGAGACGCAATGGCGAAATCGTCAAGTGAATTGTTTCTTCGGATAAACAACGTTCATCAACGAAAGTTTTGCATGATAATGGGCACAAAGAACGTCCGGGCAACCACGTGCACCCACGGTGCAAAAAGTTCTTTTAGCCATTACGGTAATTATGCCTTTTCCATTTTTTGAAATTGTTTTGGCAACATTAACTCCAAATGTATGCAACATTTTTCTTCAAACGGATCGAGACATTTACAACTGCAAGCTGTACTTTCAAAAGTGACAACGCAAAGAATTAAATCATGGAGTGATGAGTATGAAAATGCCGTGTGTTGAAATTAAAATAAATGGAACAAGACTTTGAAATTGATAGTCAACTGGTTCCAGAAATTGTGAAACGCAAGAAAATTTCATATAGAAACATAATTGGATCAGCGCATTACATTTACTACGTTTTACTTAATTCTTATACAGATCTAAATGTTCAATGATGAGCTCGGTCGGTTCGACACCTTCCCCTATTACTTTATAATTTCCACTGTTCAATTCCATCTGTGGAGCGCTTGTGCAAGTGTATAAATATACTTTTTAATCCGATTGATAGAATATCTAAAATAAAATAGTATACAAATATTTTTACTGATAATAGCACATGTAAAATATACCTGAAGCAACTCCTCGATGCCTTCTGAAGAAAGTGGATGGTACTCATTCCAAAAAGACATTCGCTCGCAATTTTTTTCGAGGAGAACTCGAGTTAACGAGATAATTTCTGATAATTTCTGAGTTAACGAGAGATGTTCCAATCTTTTTCTTCGTCATTTATATCTATACTAATTTTTTTCAAAAATGTCGCAGCATTCTGAGCGAATTTTATGGAATCTAAAAAATCATGAAGCCTTATCGGAACAAGCTAAGTAATGAAGTTAAGCACCTCCATCCATTATTTTACCTCGAATGAGAATTCTTGTAGATTGACCTTTTCAATAAAATTAAGCCACGAGCTACTGAGAGTAATTTCGTTGATGCAACTTAATAAAATCGTGCTTACTATTCCGTAATGACGAAGGATACTTCAAGATCGAAAATTGATGAGGTTCCAAAATATATTAGGAACATGTCAACAACGCTTTGATCAAGCTCATCAATCATAATTCTGTGAATATCTTTCATATATGGAATGACTGGTTTGAGCAGCTCAAAAAATTGTGTCCATTCATCTGTAGCAAATGCGATTCCAATTTGCTGAAGAGAAAATGTATTTATCAGCATATGAGACCGTGCGCGATAGATTCAATTGCTTTCCTCGGAAATGAATTATCTAGTCTAATTATCCTTGAAAAAACTACTCTTACCTTTATTTTGAATCTTTAAATGCAAAAAAATCCAATTTTAGTACCAACCGACCCGATGCCATACCGGAACCCAGAGGCGGAATTTCGAAACAAACTGACGGCGTATTGATCAAAATCTAAAACTGAACCTAGGAACAAGTTTGCAGCAATTTCATTTTTTGAACTGTTCTAAGCCCCATTGTTGATCTATTGAATCTATCGCGTACAGTTTCATATTGGACTTCTCAAAATATTACCAGATCTGAATCAGAAAATTCGTAGGTCTGAATCCTGAGCTCCCTTAGTACAGAAGCGAAAGATAACTTCCAGGGCAAATAACCATTAATATTTTCAAAAAAGAATGTGCAACTATAATTCTGTAATAGCGTGCTCGTGATTGTTTTTCGAAACTAGAAAAAACACAGAAGGAAAAATGAAAAGCGAAATAAGCACTAACCGATAGATAAATATATGGCACGACAGCATCACAACGACTTACGATAGCGATGTTAGCATTATGCAGTGCAGCTCTTGAGGCCTGCAAAGTATCGATTGGCACCCAAACATACTGTTGTACCAGATCAGTATCGTATTTGATTTACATGAGACAGAGACATGAGACATTTAAAAATAAAATATCAGGTCAATCTTACCTGTCGAATGCTGAAAATGGTAGTTCTCTCCAGCAAATTTAGCACACTTTTGACTGCACTTTGAGGCAGTTGAAAGAATTCGATGGACATCACTGTAATAATATTTGAAATATTGAAGAAAACTGAAGAAAATCGAACGAGGTCGACTAGGGCGTCCTTTCTATGGTCAACGCTACACACATAAAATGTTACGGTATCCTCGTGCGATTGGGGCGGCAGAGTAATTGGAGGGAAAGAACCAGTTCACGGTTGATTCAGTACTAAAAGCAGGCGGCTTATTGGTAACCTCGATTGATTTTTTATGTTTTTACCGTTAAAATTAGAAACAGTGTCCCTCTTTTTAGTATCCCGCCATTTGCTTATTTCTTCGTATTATGTTTTCATGGAAATAAAATATTTTTTAGTGCCCGGTTTGTTAGAGCAATGAACACAAGTAAGACCATGTGCAATATCATTAAGAATCTGGACGACCGGCATGAAGAGATGATCTTATTAAAGGCACTAAAGAGACATAGGGATACTACGGTACTTTATTGAATGATTAGTGGAAATGCTGATATATTGAGAAGGTGGGAACAATAATCTCGTTGTATCCATCCCATGCGTTCTCTCGCTCACTCCAGCCGACAGTATAACATTAGGAATGAAGAGAGTGAGACGATACTCCGAGGAATGCACTGATAAACAAGAGTGCAAGAGTGCAGACAGTTGGGCAAGGCTGCTCAAACAAGGGCAATAGTGGAAAAGGTGCTCTGATCAGAAGAGGAGAGGAGAAGGTAAGTCTAGGTCGAGTGAAGATACGAGAACGACTCGGGCGTAATCGTAATATCTTTACAATTTGTGCACGCCCCTTACGCTGCAGTCGAGTTACAACTTGTAAACAAGTCTGATTGACTAGTTTTTACTACACTCGGTGGTGAGGGAAGGAGGGACAAGGGCTAGACTATGCCATCAATTCATAACGGTGACCAGGGAAGAGCAAACAGTTAATGATATACTAAAACAGTAAGTTCGAGAAATAAGTTATATGAGAACTGGCAATTACGATTAACCAATCGATCATTGAAATGCCCACCCATTTCCTAACCCAAACAATTACATCAGTAGGAATTAAATAACCACACGAAGGTTTATCGAATCAATTCCACATTAGCCATAAGCCTTGGTAGCGGAAACGGTGCACACACTCGTGGGTTACGGTATCCTCCTCAGGTCGGGAGTACGGTGGGCTACTTGGAGAGCATCGACGACGGCACGGAGGGCGTGCTGGGAGCACGGACCTGACTGCGCCACGAGGAGCATTGTTAATCTGAAATTAGTGGATTAGTCTTGTCGATTAATTAAGTAACTAATTAATCACCTCTTTGCGCGCCTTGCAGTAAAAGATGATGACGACAACTGAAAAAAAGTATGATTGCATACATTAAATACGAAAATATTAAATTTAATACCAACTTAGAATGATGGCGTTGAGCAGGCAAAATCCAGCGATTACCCAGAATCCCATCACGGAGTCCTTGATAAATTTATCAAAGTCCTTAAATACGCCTTTTTCATCGAAAAGTTCCTTGTATTTGTCTTTATCAAGTTTTGCCATTTCCTCTTTAAATGCCTTTTTCCCTTCGTCCGCTGGAAAACAACGATTGCAACGGAGAAACTCGTGGATCAATTGCCAACGCACTTGATAGGCCAGCGGCTGCCAGGACAAATATGATCGTCTCGGCTATTCTCCCGATCAGCTCGAGCACCCGAGAAGTGATTTTTTTTTTGATCTTCTACAGTATCCTCCTCACCGCGATAACGACGAAGATGATAATGATGAGCGTATACTAATTCCAGCTCGGGTTTTCTACCGGCTTGGACCTTAGTGGTCGGTGTACTGTCAAACTCAGAAAAGTCTGGTCACGTTAATGGAACTTTATCTGAGTAGACAGGGCAAGTGAAGCGAAGAAACAGTGAAAACGAGGCAGTTATATACCCCCCTCTCTGCGCATTGCGCTGGTGAGAGGGGGGAGGAGAGAGGTTAGAGCCGAGGTGAGAGGGGGCAATGAGCGGGGGGGGAAGAGATGAGCAGATGATAAGGGGACGGGAATAGTTAGAACTTTGAACTGTCTACAAGAGTTCAACTAAACTCTTGACACTCCCCCCACACGGGAGAAGTGGCGTTACAACAGTAAACAAATCTAACGAATACTAGAGGGGGTCAATGGGATACTGCTCTTCCGCAGGTCTTCATCTTCCAGTTGATGACGATGGAGGAAGGAGAGAAGTCGTACGATGAAGAGTAGGACGAATGTCGGGATAGAGAGAAGAGAGTGCTGGAGAGAAAATGAAGTAGGTGACGTTGGAAGTACGTGTCCTCGAGTAGTCTCTTCTTAGAGATCCTTCTCGCTCACTTTCTTGAGAGAGACTCGACGGTAGAACAAACAGCAGCACTGTACGAGAAAGGGCATCGAAGGGATGCAGATGTAGATCGTGAATAGGACTCCGAGTGCAACGAGGACCACTATCACGATGGTTCGAATCCAGTACTCCATAAACACAGATCCGATGTGCGAAAGGTCAGGGAATCCAGAGAGATCGATGGTGAAGGTAGAATTCGATTCTCCTTTGATGCCTTCTGTCGCAACGGAGTGCTGAGTGAACGAGCTCGAATACTTGATGATCCCTGCTATCTCCACAGGAAGTCCACAAGATACATTGCAAGATATCAACACACGAGCTTGGTCTGCCGATATTGCTCTGCGTGAGACTTCACCCGTCTTCGTGCAGGGGATAGAGAATTGGTCTCGATCGCAGGCGATGGTCGCTAATCCTGTAGTTGATGTGGACGTGCACGTCAGATTCACCCGTGCCCCTCCAGTGCATGAGTAACATCCGATAGCTCTTGATGACTCTACTATGCACTCGAATGGGTCCACCTTTAGGGTGTCTAGACGAAATCTCTTTGTGTCCGTCGAGATGGCGATGTCCATTGAGAGGCCTTGAGAGATCTCAGCGAAGACTCGTCTGTTGTGAGCTTGTAGCTTCAGGGAAGGAGTCAGTATCGGCAGAATGCCTTCGATGTCGAAGTTGTCCTCGAGGGAAGTTTGACTGCATTCGCACTTCGCGTATCTCTCAGCTGGTACACAATTGCACTCCTCGTGAGATGAGCAGTTCAGCTCTGCAGCGTGATTCGGGGATGCACAGTGTACGATCGGATCTCGAGTCAAGAGAGCTACTCTCTTTTTCTTGAGTGCAGTGATGAACTTCTTGCTCAGAAGGGGAAACGGTGGCGTAGCGAAGTTGGTCAGTTCGAGCTTGTGATCGTGCACTGTTTTCCGTTGGTTTGGTAGCAGTCGGACAGTGTCGGAAGTGGTCTCATTTCCTACAGTGATCGTAAGATTGATCGTCACTACAGGACTCCATTCTGTACATTCAAAGGTCTCGAACACCTCTTCGGAGACTGGCCTCACGAAGGTACGATAAAACAAGCATCCACTCGAAGGAAACAGGCAGTCACATCCCAGACCTCCACAGCTCTCGACGCAGTGCGTATGACCCGGGAAGTCGTTTCCTCGTGCCAGCTCCGGGATCATGCTGTCTGAGGAGACGTTCAAGCACTTGGTGTTCACGCAAGAACCCATCCTGGCACATCTCTTCTCTGAGATGTACTGCACACGAACGTCTCGATGCACACCTAGTGTCCTCTTCTGGCAGTACACGTCGGTTGCTAGCAGGGTCATCTTGACTTCGCCGACGAGTACGTTGTTCTTCGATATCCCGATGCAGGCTTCTCGCGATACTGGGTTGATCTTCAGCAGGCTGTGCATGATCGTATCGCACTTCGTACCAGTGCAGGTCTCCGACTCCGAGTTGAATCTGAGCACTTCGGGACAGCCTCGAACTTGGGGAAGAACGATGAGAACGACGATCGTGAGCAGTACGCGATAGTTCTGTCTGCCGATAGGCATTCTCCGGCGAGCACGGCGCGAGAAAGGCCAACAGATGAGTCGCCAGAGTCCGCATATTGTCGCTGCGCCCAGCCATTGCATGAAAGTACAGGCAAGTTGGAGGGGTCGGCCGAGTACCACAGGCGAAAAACAGATCTGGTAGATCGTCAAGCAGATCAGATACAGCAGTAGCGCCAGCGTGGCTAGGGCTGCGGCGATGTTGCACTCTGGATTCGTCAATGCCACCAGACAGAATGTGCAGGAGATATGATCGCAGAAGTCGTAAGATGGGCAATCATGGGAGCGAATCACTGCTGATCCATTTACGAGGTACTTGAAGAGTACCGTGAATCCGTGCATGGTACTCGAGGCGCTGAAGTGTGTAGTCTCGAAGGTAGTCTCGTTGCCGGAGGTGACTCTCTTGCATTCTTCTGCATTGCAGAGCTGGTAGTCAGGCACTTCTCCATTGTGATGGAAAGTCACAGAATTCCGGTCGCACGAGATCGATTGCGCAGAAGTAGATGCCATGCAGAGCATCAAAATGCCGAGGAGGAAAAAAGTCCCATTGAAGCTCCATGGACCATTACGTCTCTCTGGTTGTCCACGAGGGAATACACCAATGAGCGGTAGGCGTGAAATCATCCGCCCTCCTCGTCGAGCATTGTCTCTGTCGATCTCGACGGGATCATCTTCAGATTCAGAATCAGACCATCTCGGGTTTCGTCGAGCAGCGAGCCTCTTCGACCTTCTCACTGTGGAAGCTGCTGGATGAGGATCTCCCGTATTAGTGGGCGCGTCTCGATCTGAGCTCACTATCTCGAGAGGCACGACTTTGTTGATAGGTCGTGAGATCTCTCGGCCAGCAGTCGACATCAGCCGTACAGTTCGACCGTCGCAACTCAGTACTCTGGCCAACTTCCAGTCTCTCGAAACGTTGTCATCCACCAGGAGCACGATCTCCTCCGGAAACGGAATAGGCTGCGCACAGTGAGCACCTGTCTGTCGAAGAGGGTGGAGCCGTCCGTGTTCTCTCAACTCGGTGAGGTAGAACGAACGAAAGACGTTCCAGAACTTCTCTAGATTGGTTTCAGTTTGGTTCAATCGCTTGAGAAGTTCCTTCCTCGTAACATCGGTAGACGGCGAGGGATCGAAGTCCGGATCGAGCAGCGACTCGCGAGAGATCATCGCGCTTGGTAGAGCAAGTTTGACCTTGGGTGATATGAAGTCACACGGCCGAAGAATGGGCAGTTCGAGCGATGACTGTAGGTCAGCGCTGATGTGAGTGAGAGGTCGACTGTTCAAGACTGCTTCTACTCTGCACATCTGGGTGTGAAGATCATCAAGGCTGAGAGTCTTCTTCCCGAAAGCGCTATTGAAAGCGGCTTTTACGCTACCCACGAGGCGTTCATAGAAGCCGCCCATCCAGGGAGAGTGTGCAGTGATCCAGTTCCATCGGATTTGCTGACTCGCTACGAATTGAAGCACTCGCTTTCAGGTCCCGAAGCATTTGGATGAGACGCGAAAGTGAGACGGGCCATAGATGTCGGACATTTCATCTTGATGAATCGTAGTACAAACGCCGTCACACGTTGAAGTTTGGCGTACGATGAGTAGTCCTCTACCTTGACCAGCTCGAGAGGTTGGACTTCAGTCTGCATCGGGTCAGTCTTCTTCTTCCTCGTCTGTCGATTCGCAGGAGGATCGGGTGCAGAGAGTGCCACGATGGGAGTCGAGCCAATGGTTTTCTCGAGTATGTTCTCTTGATCGGACCAATGGGCGTTCGAGCGTTCCTTCTTCCACTGATCGGGTGGGAGAGCCAACCAGTCAGGTCCTCTCCACCAGATGTGAGTAGGGTCCTGCATCTCTGCCGCGGATAGACCTCTGGTGGCGTGATCGGATGGGTTCTCGGTTCCACTGACGTGATCGAAGCGGATCGTATCTTTCGACCTCATTCGATATCCCAGATCGGCTATGTTCCTCAATTCCTCCTCAATCTCTCGTATCTTCTTCAGGCGATTCATCACGTAGACACCCAGTGATTTGCTGTTCGCCTGATCGACACTGTATGCTCGAATCCAGTGGAGAAGAGTCGTTGCATCGGTGGTTCAGTGGTAGAATGCTCGCCTGCCACGCGGGCGGCCCGGGTTCGATTCCCGGCCGATGCACCATATACTAATTCCAGCTCGGGTTTTCTACCTGCTTGGACCTTAGTGGTCGGTGTACTGTCAAACTCAGAAAAGTAGGGTCACGTTAATGGAACTTTATCTGAGTAGACAGGGCAAGTGAAGCGAAGAAACAGTGAAAACGAGGCAGTTATATACCCCCCTCTCTGCGCATTGCGCTGGTGAGAGGGGGGAGGAGAGAGGTTAGAGCCGAGGGGAGAGGGGGCAATGAGCGGGGGGGAAGAGATGAGCAGATGATAAGGGGACGGGAATAGTTAGAACTTTGAACTGTCTACAAGAGTTCAACTAAACTCTTGACAGAGCGAGCTCGACTTGACTACTGTATGTTGCTGCTCGTTTAGGAATAGAGTGCAAGGTAGTAAAGAGCTGATGAGAACGCTCGGTGAACAATGAGAACACTCGGGTAGAGTAGAGGAGTGAGAAGAAGAGAGAGGAAGAGCGAAAAGACCATTTTAAATCGATTGAAAAGGAGAAAGAGAAACCTAGAGCTGATCAATGTGGAGAGAAGAGAAGAGAAGGAGGAGGCAATAAGTCTAACAGATGCCTTAATGCATTCAAAGTAATGAAGTGGTACGGCGAGAGAAATGTATAACAATGATAATTAGAGCAGAATTGAATAGGGAAACTTGGAATAAGGATAGGCTGTTAAGATAAGAAGGAAACTATGGTATGCAAAGACTTGCAAAATCCCACCCCCCCCCCCCCCCCCCGGATCCCCAAATGTCCCAATCATATGTGCAATTGTGTCACTCGACAACCACACGAACGGTTTATCGAAACGATTCCACACGCGCCATAAGCCTTCGTAGTGGTTACAGTAGTGGGTACGGTAGTACGGTGCACACACTCGTGGGTTACTTGTGGTTTAACGACCCGCTTTGATCTGCAATTAGGATAAATTAATTAGTTAATGGAATAATTAATTAATAACCTCTTTGCGCGCCTTGTACTGGCAGAGGATGGTGAGAGCTGGAAGAATATTCGTTAATTTGATTTATAATTGCATTTAAATTAATAAAAACAACCAACCTAGAATGATGGCGTTGAACAGAACAATTGCAGTTATCACCCATAATCCAATAACGGCGGCATTGAGATCATCGGTACTAAGTGCCTTCGACGAATGATCTTTTAGCCATTCACCATAATCGTCCGCTAATTTCAATTTAAAACTGTCACCTTAAATAGTTAATAACTCATAGATTCCAGCGGTTAAACTACGCACCTGAGTATTTAGCGGCATCAATGATACACATGATCACCTCGACTATTCTCCAGATTAGCTCGATTATCTCAAAAGTGATCTTTGTTCTTTGATCTTCTCCCGTATCCTCACATCGAAAATGAGGAAGATGAGGATGCCGAGCGGACTTTTCAAGATGACAACAACCAGACCAACAATCGCCCAGATAAAGGCTCCGATACCAGGACCCCACAGCTGCAACGGGCAGGGATGTCATATCACTTTTCACAGCACTGGACGTTTCCTTACCAGCGATGCCTTGTTAGCGACCACAATGGTCCATCCTAGGATCATTTCCAGTAGGGTGACGCCGACGTGGATGCCAGACATAATGATCGCGAGCAGCTGAAGAGTACGGTAGGGTAAGAAGATTACGGTAGGATAAGACAATCGAGAACTGAGGAGCGATGGGGCAGTCGTTTAAGTGAAGTACGGTATGTTGGTCTAATAAGACGAGAGGGAAGGTTCATGGTAGATTGAAAGGGTTGGGGCCGCACGAGGATTGGGTTTGGGGGTAGGCTCTAGGGATACGGTAGCCGGGGTCGGGGAGAGGCCGCGGTGAGATAGTTGAGGAAAGGACATTAAAGGAGGACTAAAGGCCAACACGCTCTTGGTTGAAATATGTTGCAACTAGGGACGCAGTCTCTTCAAGCCACATGCTCTCTCGCTCGTTGCCTTGATTTGGCTCCCAGCCAACTACCGATAGCTATTTTACGAATGGAGACATCAAAGTGAAAATTTCGGAGCTTCTTATCGTTACCGAAATCTGTTCGGAGAGGTAGGGGTGGTCGCAATATTGAGGATTGTGAAGTGGGGGGATAGGTGGTACTCACACGAGCTCCCATTCTGCGAGTGACGGCGCGGGTTGAGAGAAGAAGGAGGAGAGACGAGGAAGAACCAGAAGAGGTCGAATGAAGAGATGAGAATGGAGATTAGGAGAAGGGGAGGAGCTTTTATAGGCGAGACGGACAATGGTGTTTTCGACTTTTCCTAGATTTTCAAGTAAACAAAATAATCAAAACATGGTGTTATTGGTAAACAAGCTGTTATTGGTAAACAAGTTGTTATTGTCGCGAACGTGCTCTCTCAGATTTGCTAAAATTCATCATCATTTCCATAAGTTCTCCGCCTCTCCCCCCTCTTATAGAAGTATTGAGGACATATCACTCTCTCGTTTCTAAACTCGGACCAATCCTCGAGATTAACCCTCTAAATAGGCTGGTTTTCATAAAGTTCAATTAATCCATGCAATATGTAAGTTCACCACGATGGTGAAATAAAACATTTGTATACATGCATTGTGAACAGTCCGGTCAGATCCCTCCTAGGATTGGCTAAACAGTTGCGGTCCCCTTAGAGGGAGGGAGAGGGTTGCGTTGCCCCTAATCGAGCGGAGGTCGCAAACTCCACCACCTGTCTCGACCGAATCTTGCTATCTCTTATTTCTCGAACCCGGCTTGGTTAGAGAGCTCGTGTATGAGAAGAAGGGAGGGAGGGAGAGCGATAGAAGCGATGAGGGCCAACAACTATTTTGGTCCGTGACCTCACAATGTTTCATACCAGTTGGTTGTTTGCTCTTCCGGCCCATTACAGTCGGACTAAATTATCAACCGATGACTTTGTTCTCGTGCACACCCGAAATATCACATTCATTAAATTCTAGATAATTTACTGTCACCTCTCTTATGCGTAGACGGGTCGCCTTATCTAAGACAAAGCATATTTGGCTGATTGCAGCACAAGGAAGTAATGAGATATTGAGTACCATTGTCCTGCAATTAATTGAGCCATTTTCCGATTAAATAAAAACCGGAAATGCGGAGTAAAACATGAGATGGAGGTGTGTACATTTTACAAATATGAAAGATGTAACGAAGACGATAAAGAATTTAATAAGTGGATGAAGAATGTCTCTAAGGAAAGAAAAACTCTGCCTTATTTTGGCGGGAAATCAATCGTGTTATTCGACAAGACAAGGACGCGTGCCTTGTACATTGAATGTGATTTTTCATTATTTATAAACAAGTTCGATATTGAAAAATATGTCCTCTATTACAAACAATAAACAAGGTTCTTCATATGCACATATCAATTGTCTTTTCACTACTCTGAATGCAAGGGAATTATTATATCGATGTATCGAATTTATTCGTTCACAGTTACTACTCAATGATTCATCGGATGTTCTTCATTCAGCCTCTAGAGGGAGTCGGGGATCTTCGCCACCGGACCACTGATCTTGGGCTGAAAATAGATGTTTTTTTTATTTTTAAAACAACAACAATAACAACAAAATAAGTCAAAACAAACATTCTTCCCATCGTCCGCCTCGGTCTGTTTCGAGACGGTCGTCGTCTTCGAGCGAGATTCGATGCTGGAATAAAGTATATTTTCCTTATTTTCTTCTATTTTCATCTATCCGAAGCGTTTCTCTAATACTATTGAAGTACCGTTTGAAGTTTAAATATTTTTAAAAATTCAATTAACCTCTCATCGTCACGCTTGAGCGTCGTGACCACACGAGAGGTGAAGAATGCTGAAGTTAAATAGTTAATTAATTAATTAAGATTTAATTAATTAATAACCGTGCTGATCCATGCGGACATCTCGGCGGATGGTAACGGTTCGATCAGTGTCCGCCTCCATCATCTTGCTCCCAGCCAACTAGCTATAACTCTGTTCGGAATGAAGCTATAAATGTGAACATTTCGGAGCTTTTTATCGTTGTGGAGCTCTAGGCTGTGCATAAGATAGCTTCAAAAATTGAATTAAATGAGTTTACTCCTCATTTAAAACTCACACGTGAGCGTTTCCTTCCACAGTGCGTCCTTGATCTCGTGCGCCTTCTTCTCCTAAAACATAATTAGCAAAATTCTTAATTAAAGTCAAAATATTGCGCAATTCCAATAATGATAAACTCGTTGCAAAATGGTCAATCAGGGATCACCGATCAAACATTAAAAGACATAGATCAGAGATCAGAAATCAAAGATCAACGATCACTTTGTCCGCCCGCTCCTTCTCCGCCTCCAGAGGCAGCCAGGACGCGTCGTGCAGGCACATCATCATCCACAGCCTGCAATTCAGTTTTTATAAAATTATTTTAGTTATTGGAAGATCAAAGTTCAGCAAGCGTCCCACCACACCATCACAACAAGCCCGTCTGTCATGGTTACAAAAAGGTAAATACATATCGGTGGCCAGTCTGCAACTGCCTAAAACTCACGACAGGTAAATGATCAACAGTATTTTTAAAACTAACAGGTTTTTACGTTTTAATCAAGGAGACAATTTCTAAGAAACCTACCACTACAATGGAACAGATCAACTCGAAAGCAGTTTTGATGATATTTTGACGAGCAAAGTTCAATGATCGAGCATTAAAAACCAATTCCTCACCACGCCTCTACATCCTGCTGCGGAAAGCAGATCTGGTCGCGGAGTCGGGCGCGCGACGCACAGTAGGGATTGAAGGGACGAGGAGTCCCGGTGCGAGATCTCAATTATATTGTGTTACTGTATACACAGCAATTTGGGTGCTTACAGTTGACCAAGGATTGAATTTTAAAAAGTGGAAGATCTATAGAAGGATTCTTGAATGTTAAATTGGTGTTGTAACAGATAAATGTGAACAGTAGAGTTAAAGAAACGATACCTTCGACACAATCTCTCGGTCGGTCGAATGGCGAGAGAGTGTGTATTATGAAGAGAGTTTGGTTTCGCTTCACGGACTCTAGTGAGTAATCTCACAACTTGAAGGTAAATCACCTTAGCAGTGCTCCGTCGCAGTCGATGTAGGGGTGGCGTGCGCCTGGTTGATGAAGATCTGCTCTCGCCCAGCGGACCGTAGCCTGCGAAGTACTATTAATCATCAAATATGGTGCAATTTAGGATATAGCTACATTGAAACGTGCAAAGCTAGAGTTGAACAGGCAAAGGATGATTTTCTGAATTGACATTATGGCATTTTTTGGAGGAAAAATAGGAATGTAAGACCGAACCGATGCAGAAGCTCTGGAGCGAGACGTCGCGCAGCATGAAGCCGAGGTGGTGCAGCTCGCGCAGAGCCTGAAGGAAAAGATCAAATTCGAAAGGTCAAATTTTAACTATGAAAGTGAATGAATCACCTATCGATCCGAGTTCAAGAAGGGTCTATGCCCAAAGGCAGAAGAATATTAGAGATCAAAGATCAAGCATCAAAGATCAACTTCACCATGAGCGTGTGTGCGGCGATCCAGTGCAGTGTCCATGGCGAGAAACTGCCTGAAGATATACGGTATTGACTACGGTATCCTTGATTATAACGAATACCTGCGCACATGTTACGGTAGATGTACTCGAGCGAGGGGCCGGTCCGGTTAACGATCACGAACTGAAAAGAGTTCACAGATCTGAATGCGTTCCATTTTGGGTGATCTTGGTAAAGAATTAACGATCAAAGATCAATTACCAAAGATCAGAGATCAAGCGTGCTTACAGAGAAATCCTTGGTCGTTCCTCTCTCTGTCATGGTGAGCAGGTGCTCGCGCATGCACGGATGCGCCGCCTCCGCCATGAGAAGCATCGATACCTCAGTCTGAAGGATATATCAACGATCAAAGGGTGAACTGAGCTACCATTAAGTTCAGGTTGCAGAAGTATCATAATAAAGTATTCAGAAGTCATCAAAGATCAACCAGTCAAAAAAATGCAAATGATAACCTGCATCGAGAACATGTCGTCCTTGTTAGCGCAGTGTTTGATCGCCTTGAGCAGCTGGGTCTGGGAATATTTTAATATTGTTTTTAAAATGTTTTATATTGTTTTATACAACGTTTTATATTTCGGCAGCGTTCCCTAAATTCTCACTATCTCTCTCGTTCTCTCTCTCCACTATCGCTCCCTCTCTCCCTTTCTTCTTCTCTCTCCCTCCCGATCTTCTTCACCCCGTATCGCTTGCTGGTGATGAGGAAGGTATTGGGGCAGGAGTAGCAGTCGACTGCACCGAGAATCTCGTAGCTGCAAGATGCTTTGATCTTTGATCTTTAAGTACTAGGGACGAAGTCTTCTGTCATGTATCTGACAATGAAAGCTGATCATCAAATCCTATCAGATCGGATAGTGGATCAAATTTTTATAAGATCATAAATTAGGGTTCAACTTGACTACGCTTGAAACAAGGAGACCAGAGATCAAAAAATCAAGATCTCGACTCACATTCTCCCCAGTGTGTCTACGTAGCGGCCCTTCTTGAGGCCGTCGACGCGAGGAAAGCGCGAGGCAAAGGTGTCGTTGATCTAGGATTAATTACGTAAATTAGTGATTAATTAATTAACTAATTATCCTAGTCTCAGCATTGTTATTGTGCCAATCACCTACAAATCGACAGCCAAAGGTCCAAGATCAGAGCGGAATCTCACGAAAGGCATCGGAGAGGGTTTGTCACCGACCGGTAGAGACATAGTGAGGGGAGAGAAGTGAGGGGAAAACGGGCGAGAGGGAGGGAGGGAGGATGCAAATGACAATGGACTTTAGCATATCTGAAAGCGCACGTTCACATCCATAATAACCTGTTTTGCCTATTTATTGCAAAAATAATAACCTATTTTGCTTATTAATTTTCATAAAAAGACGAAAACACCATTGTCCGTCTCGCCTATAAAAGCCCCTCCCCTCCTCCTCCTCTCCATTCTCATCTCTTCATTCGACCTCTTCTGGTTCTTCCTCGTCTCTCCTCCTTCTTCTCTCAATCCGCGCCGTCACTCGCACAATGGGAGCTCGTGTAAGTACCACCTACCCCCTCCCCTCCTATCCCTCATCCACCCTACCTCCATCCTCCTTCCCGTTCCCCAGATCACCCCCCATTATACCCACCACTTTCTCCCACCTCACCGACCCCCCCCCCCGACCTATCGCTTGTTCTCCTTTCAAATGTCCCCCCCCCCTCATCTGCTCCCGGGCCTACAGTATTACTAGTGTACCCCTTCTACCAAACAGATCCCCGACATATCGCAACCCCCCCTCTTACTACCCCGATCTCTGACCTACCGTATCCATAGACCCCCACCCTCCTACCACACCAACCCTTTCTCTACTATCTACCTACCTTATCCTTCTACTCTACCGTACTCCTAGAGCCGTCCCCAACCCTATCTCCCGTATACCCGTATACTCTACCGTGTTCCCGAGCCCGTCTCCCCTTCCCCTATATCTACACTGTATCCTTTATGTGCCCCCCCCCCGTTCCACCTCGATCTACCGTATTATCTACCCTCACCGTATTAAATCCTACATTAAGTATTCCTTCCTACAGTACTTTGAAAATATCTCAGTTCTCGATTGCTAAGTCCTACTGTACTACCGTATTCTACCATATTATCGATTTCAGCTGAAAGCGATCATAATGACTGGCATCCACATCGGCTTCACTCTACTGGAAATTATTCTATCAGCCGCGCTTCTGATCGCTTCCGAGGGAAAGAGGGTATGCGGCTATCATTGTTATGACAATCCATCGTAACGTGCATCTTAGGCATGGGGTGGAGGCATCTGGACGTTTGTTTGGGCGATTGTTGGTCTGATCGTTGTCCTCATGCGGAGCTCGATCGGCATCCTCGTCTTCATCATTATCGCGGTGAGGATACGGTAGAAGATCAAAGACCAACGATCACGTTCAGGTGATCGAGCTAATATGGAGAATAGTTTTGACGATCTGGTTCTTCATTGGAGCTATTGCAGCAACAAGTACGCACTATAACTTGAATCTGAGAGATTCGTGCTCATTATTTCAGCCGACAACGGAAAAGCTAATCTACGGAATGAGATAAAGGCAACTAACGCTTTAAATGACTTGAAGAACTTGGACAAACCGGACAAGTGGGGCAAGGGGGGTGTGGAGGAGGACCTCAAGCACCTCATCATCGGAATATGGGTGGTCGCTGTATTTGTCCTGATCGGCACCGTCATTCTAGGTTGGTTTTGTCTTAATTAAATTATTATATGTTTATATATTTAATTAAATATTGTTTTCCAGGTGTCACCATCTTCTTCCACTACAAGGCGCGCAAAGAGGTTATTAACTAATTAGTAAATTAGCTAATTAACATTAATTAATTAGTGCTAATTGCAGATCAAAGCGGGCGGGATGTTCGGTCAACCCGCCTATCTTCCTCCCAGCACCGGTTCCGTGCCCTCGTCCATGCCCTCCAAGTAGCCCACCGTACCCCCAACAAGAGGAGGATACCGTAACCCACGAGTGTGTGCACCGTATCCACTACCGTATCCACTACCAAGGATTATGGCACGTGTGGAATCGTTTCGATAAACCATTTATTTGGTAGTCGTAAGACATTGCACGATTGGAAGGGTTGGAGAATGGGGAAGTTCATTTCTGTTCTTCGATTATGTGCCTTCATTAGTACTCCTTATTCTATTTTTCCTTATTTCATTATGTTGTGATTCCATATTTTTCTTTCCTCTCTAGTCCACGTCATCATTTTCAATTCGGAAAGGTCAATGTTTTACTTCTCCCCTCTTCAATCTTATTTTTTTACTTCTCCACCATTGGGCACATTACAATCTCTCACCTTTTTACAATTAATCGACTTTCAATTGTCCTCTTGCTTCTCATTCGTTCTTCTTATCCATCGTCGTAACTGCACAGTAATGGGAACTCTATATTCCCTACTCTATAGTACCCAGGAGGATAGTCGAGCAGGTGTGAAACAACTAAGATGAATACTTCATGTGACTGCCTTTGATGTATGTCACATATCGGAATCATCTTTAGGTTGAAAGATTACAATATTAGTGAGAGTGGCATCCCGTCGTTCTCTTGGAATAGATCACAATGGGCAATGGTATAATCTTTAAATTCTTAGCATGGTCCATTGCGATCACTTCCTAGAGTTAGGTTGCCATTGTCATCACAGCCCCTCAACCTCGAGACGACTGCGATATGTTGCATACATGAAAAGGCGCCACATACCGATTAAATTTTTACAATATTCTTGTCTAACCCAGCCTTTCGATAATCTCGGGTGCGAAAAGGATTGGTCTGAAGAAATTTTCCTTGGAAAATACACGAGCCCTTCTCATCTCTATCTTTGGCATTTTATATTTATAAAATGTGATGCAAAATTTCGGCTCTTCCTGGTTTGGGTGAGGGCGAGGGGCAAATGCGATTTTGGGGGTGGGGATAGAAGAGGTGAGTGTCCGCTTTGGGGGGAGGGGTGTGGCAGTAACGGTGGGTAGGGACGTGGTAGTGGTTGGTAGGTTTATCGCGGTGGTAGGGGAGGATACTGAATACGATCGCTAAACATCTCTTTATGGACGGAGAGAAAATGGTGAGTCGGATGCAAATGGGAATGGCGTTTAGAATATCAGAAACTGCACCTTCACTACAATAACAACCTGTTTTGCCAATAACAACCTATTTTGCGTATATCTGTTTACTTGTAAATGAGGCAAGCACGAAAACACCATTGTCCGTCTCGCCTATAAAAGTTCGCCCCTCCTCCTCCTCTCCATTCTCATCTCTTCATTCGACCTCTTCTGGTTCTTCCTCGTCTCTCCTCCTTCTTCTCTCAATCCGCGCCGTCACTCGCACAATGGGAGCTCGTGTGAGTACCACCTACCCCTCCCCCGATCCCACCGACCCCCTCCCCTATAGCCTACCACACCTACCCCCTCCCCAGTCTTCGACCCCTTCTTCCCCAGTCCTCGACCTTCCCCATTTTTGACTTTCTTCAGCCCATACTCAAGATATTCTGGCCACAGTTCTTTCTTCAAATTTGCTCTCCCTTTTTCAGCTGAAATAGATAAGCAATCTCTCGTATATTCGCATTAAAGTGCGAACATGATGCTGCAGCGGCCGCAATGAAGTACAAGATCGTCAAAACTATTCTCCAGATAAGCTCGATCGCCTGATAATGTGATCTTTGATCTTTAATCTTCTACCGTACCCTCACCGCGATAATGATGAAGACGAGGATGCCGATCGAACTTCGCATGAGGACAACGACCAGACCAACAATCGCCCAGATAAACGTCCAGATGCCTCCACCCCATGCCTGGCATGAGCAGTTTGAGGGGTTGAAATTACCATAAGTATCATACCCTCTTTCCCTCGGAAGCGACCAGAAGGGCGGCTGCTAGAATAATTTCCAGCAGGGAGACTGCAATGTGGATGCCAGTCATGATGATTGCGGGCAGCTGAAATCGAGAGTACGGTAGGACACTATAGTACGGTAGGTTATGACAATCGCGAACTGATAGATTTTGAAAGTATTGTAGGGCATGAGGAGTGTTGGATGAATAGCTAAATACGACGAGGTCAGATAATACGGTAGATCGAGGTGGAATGGAGGACCATATATGATATACAAGGAGTACTGTAGGTCCAAGGGAAGGGGTGGTAGGCTCTGGAACAGGGTAGAGTATACGGGTACAGTAGGTTGGGGATCGAGATAGATAGGGAATTTGCAGGGGAAGGCTCTAGTAATACGGTAGAGTAGAAGGATACGGTAGGTAGATGGTCGAGGAAGGGTTGGGGTGGTAGTTCGGGATCGGTTTGGCAGAAGGGGGTACACTAGTGATACCGTATGTCGGGGAGCAGGGTTGGGGGGCACATTTGGAATCGGCCCTAGTGATGAGGTCGGGGGGGGGGGGTAGGTGAGGAGGTGAGGTGGGGGAAGGGGTATGGGTGGTGGGCATAGTGGGGGGTGACCCGGGTGACCCGAGGAACGGGGGTAGGGGTGGACCGGGGGGGGGTATGAACAGTGGAGGTTGGAGGCGGGGGTATAGCAGAAGAAGAGTTGTACCCCCCAAGCCTGCGCTCCGATCACAATGATCATTGCTAAGACCCCCTCCAGTAGGGAGAAGGCCATGTGGATGCCAGTCAAGATGATCGCGACGCACTCAAATAGGGAGTACGGTAGGAAAATGCAATCGATAACTGATGGACGATACAGTACTTAGGGAAAGGGTTGGCAGGGATACGGTAGGTCGAGGCGGTTATGGTGGTAGGGCAAAATGGAGAAGGCTAAAGGGTTATCGTAGGTTGGGAAGGGGGTTGGGTGGTGGGAGCATGAGTGTAGGGATACGGTAGGTCGGGGATCGGGGATCGACAGGGAGAGACAGGTTTGTAGAACTTCGGTGGGATCGAGGGAGAGTGTAGGGGTGTCGGGATGGTGGAGAGAAGGTCGAGGACTGGGGAAGAAGGGGTCGAAGACTGGGGAGGGGGTAGGTGTGGTAGGCTATAGGGGAGGGGGTCGGTGGGATCGGGGGAGGGGTAGGTGGTACTCACACGAGCTCCCATTGTGCGAGTGACGGCGCGGATTGAGAGAAGAAGGAGGAGAGACGAGGAAGAACCAGAAGAGGTCGAATGAAGAGATGAGAATGGAGAGGAGGAGGAGGGGCGAACTTTTATAGGCGAGACGGACAATGGTGTTTTCGTGCTTGCCTCATTTACAAGTAAACAGATATACGCAAAATAGGTTGTTATTGGCAAAACAGGTTGTTATTGTAGTGAAGGTGCAGTTTCTGATATTCTAAACGCCATTCCCATTTGCATCCGACTCACCATTTTCTCTCCGTCCATAAAGAGATGTTTAGCGATCGTATTCAGTATCCTCCCCTACCACCGCGATAAACCTACCAACCACTACCACGTCCCTACCCACCGTTACTGCCACACCCCTCCCCCCAAAGCGGACACTCACCTCTTCTATCCCCACCCCCAAAATCGCATTTGCCCCTCGCCCTCACCCAAACCAGGAAGAGCCGAAATTTTGCATCACATTTTATAAATATAAAATGCCAAAGATAGAGATGAGAAGGGCTCGTGTATTTTCCAAGGAAAATTTCTTCAGACCAATCCTTTTCGCACCCGAGATTATCGAAAGGCTGGGTTAGACAAGAATATTGTAAAAATTTAATCGGTATGTGGCGCCTTTTCATGTATGCAACATATCGCAGTCGTCTCGAGGTTGAGGGGCTGTGATGACAATGGCAACCTAACTCTAGGAAGTGATCGCAATGGACCATGCTAAGAATTTAAAGATTATACCATTGCCCATTGTGATCTATTCCAAGAGAACGACGGGATGCCACTCTCACTAATATTGTAATCTTTCAACCTAAAGATGATTCCGATATGTGACATACATCAAAGGCAGTCACATGAAGTATTCATCTTAGTTGTTTCACACCTGCTCGACTATCCTCCTGGGTACTATAGAGTAGGGAATATAGAGTTCCCATTACTGTGCAGTTACGACGATGGATAAGAAGAACGAATGAGAAGCAAGAGGACAATTGAAAGTCGATTAATTGTAAAAAGGTGAGAGATTGTAATGTGCCCAATGGTGGAGAAGTAAAAAAATAAGATTGAAGAGGGGAGAAGTAAAACATTGACCTTTCCGAATTGAAAATGATGACGTGGACTAGAGAGGAAAGAAAAATATGGAATCACAACATAATGAAATAAGGAAAAATAGAATAAGGAGTACTAATGAAGGCACATAATCGAAGAACAGAAATGAACTTCCCCATTCTCCAACCCTTCCCAATCGTGCAATGTCTTACGACTACCAAATAAATGGTTTATCGAAACGATTCCACACGTGCCATAATCCTTGGTAGTGGATACGGTAGTGGATACGGTGCACACACTCGTGGGTTACGGTATCCTCCTCTTGTTGGGGGTACGGTGGGCTACTTGGAGGGCATGGACGAGGGCACGGAACCGGTGCTGGGAGGAGGATAGGCGGGTTGACCGAACATCCCGCCCGCTTTGATCTGCAATTAGCACTAATTAATTAATGTTAATTAGCTAATTTACTAATTAGTTAATAACCTCTTTGCGCGCCTTGTAGTGGAAGAAGATGGTGACACCTGGAAAACAATATTTAATTAAATATATAAACATATAATAATTTAATTAAGACAAAACCAACCTAGAATGACGGTGCCGATCAGGACAAATACAGCGACCACCCATATTCCGATGATGAGGTGCTTGAGGTCCTCCTCCACATCCCCCTTGCCCCACTTGTCCGGTTTGTCCAAGTTCTTCAAGTCATTTAAAGCGTTAGTTGCCTTTATCTCATTCCGTAGATTAGCTTTTCCGTTGTCGGCTGAAATAATGAGCACGAATCTCTCAGATTCAAGTTATAGTGCGTACTTGTTGCTGCAATAGCTCCAATGAAGAACCAGATCGTCAAAACTATTCTCCATATTAGCTCGATCACCTGAACGTGATCGTTGGTCTTTGATCTTCTACCGTATCCTCACCGCGATAATGATGAAGACGAGGATGCCGATCGAGCTCCGCATGAGGACAACGATCAGACCAACAATCGCCCAAACAAACGTCCAGATGCCTCCACCCCATGCCTAAGATGCACGTTACGATGGATTGTCATAACAATGATAGCCGCATACCCTCTTTCCCTCGGAAGCGATCAGAAGCGCGGCTGATAGAATAATTTCCAGTAGAGTGAAGCCGATGTGGATGCCAGTCATTATGATCGCTTTCAGCTGAAATCGATAATATGGTAGAATACGGTAGTACAGTAGGACTTAGCAATCGAGAACTCTGATATTTTCAAAGTACTGTAGGAAGGAATACTTAATGTAGGATTTAATACGGTGAGGGTAGATAATACGGTAGATCGAGGTGGAACGGGGGGGGGGGCACATAAAGGATACAGTGTAGATATAGGGGAAGGGGAGACGGGCTCGGGAACACGGTAGAGTATACGGGTATACGGGAGATAGGGTTGGGGACGGCTCTAGGAGTACGGTAGAGTAGAAGGATAAGGTAGGTAGATAGTAGAGAAAGGGTTGGTGTGGTAGGAGGGTGGGGGTCTATGGATACGGTAGGTCAGAGATCGGGGTAGTAAGAGGGGGGGTTGCGATATGTCGGGGATCTGTTTGGTAGAAGGGGTACACTAGTAATACTGTAGGCCCGGGAGCAGATGAGGGGGGGGGGGACATTTGAAAGGAGAACAAGCGATAGGTCGGGGGGGGGGGGGTCGGTGAGGTGGGAGAAAGTGGTGGGTATAATGGGGGGGTGATCTGGGGAACGGGAAGGAGGATGGAGGTAGGGTGGATGAGGGATAGGAGGGGAGGGGGTAGGTGGTTCTTACACGAGCTCCCATTGTGCGAGTGACGGCGCGGATTGAGAGAAGAAGGAGGAGAGACGAGGAAGAACCAGAAGAGGTCGAATGAAGAGATGAGAATGGAGAGGAGGAGGAGGGGAGGGGCTTTTATAGGCGAGACGGACAATGGTGTTTTCGTCTTTTTATGAAAATTAATAAGCAAAATAGGTTATTATTTTTGCAATAAATAGGCAAAACAGGTTATTATGGATGTGAACGTGCGCTTTCAGATATGCTAAAGTCCATTGTCATTTGCATCCTCCCTCCCTCCCTCTCGCCCGTTTTCCCCTCACTTCTCTCCCCTCACTATGTCTCTACCGGTCGGTGACAAACCCTCTCCGATGCCTTTCGTGAGATTCCGCTCTGATCTTGGACCTTTGGCTGTCGATTTGTAGGTGATTGGCACAATAACAATGCTGAGACTAGGATAATTAGTTAATTAATTAATCACTAATTTACGTAATTAATCCTAGATCAACGACACCTTTGCCTCGCGCTTTCCTCGCGTCGACGGCCTCAAGAAGGGCCGCTACGTAGACACACTGGGGAGAATGTGAGTCGAGATCTTGATTTTTTGATCTCTGGTCTCCTTGTTTCAAGCGTAGTCAAGTTGAACCCTAATTTATGATCTTATAAAAATTTGATCCACTATCCGATCTGATAGGATTTGATGATCAGCTTTCATTGTCAGATACATGACAGAAGACTTCGTCCCTAGTACTTAAAGATCAAAGATCAAAGCATCTTGCAGCTACGAGATTCTCGGTGCAGTCGACTGCTACTCCTGCCCCAATACCTTCCTCATCACCAGCAAGCGATACGGGGTGAAGAAGATCGGGAGGGAGAGAGAAGAAGAAAGGGAGAGAGGGAGCGATAGTGGAGAGAGAGAACGAGAGAGATAGTGAGAATTTAGGGAACGCTGCCGAAATATAAAACGTTGTATAAAACAATATAAAACATTTTAAAAACAATATTAAAATATTCCCAGACCCAGCTGCTCAAGGCGATCAAACACTGTGCTAACAAGGACGACATGTTCTCGATGCAGGTTATCATTTGCATTTTTTTGACTGGTTGATCTTTGATGACTTCTGAATACTTTATTATGATACTTCTGCAACCTGAACTTAATGGTAGCTCAGTTCACCCTTTGATCGTTGATATATCCTTCAGACTGAGGTATCGATGCTTCTCATGGCGGAGGCGGCGCATCCGTGCATGCGCGAGCACCTGCTCACCATGACAGAGAGAGGAACGACCAAGGATTTCTCTGTAAGCACGCTTGATCTCTGATCTTTGGTAATTGATCTTTGATCGTTAATTCTTTACCAAGATCACCCAAAATGGAACGCATTCAGATCTGTGAACTCTTTTCAGTTCGTGATCGTTAACCGGACCGGCCCCTCGCTCGAGTACATCTACCGTAACATGTGCGCAGGTATTCGTTATAATCAAGGATACCGTAGTCAATACCGTATATCTTCAGGCAGTTTCTCGCCATGGACACTGCACTGGATCGCCGCACACACGCTCATGGTGAAGTTGATCTTTGATGCTTGATCTTTGATCTCTAATATTCTTCTGCCTTTGGGCATAGACCCTTCTTGAACTCGGATCGATAGGTGATTCATTCACTTTCATAGTTAAAATTTGACCTTTCGAATTTGATCTTTTCCTTCAGGCTCTGCGCGAGCTGCACCACCTCGGCTTCATGCTGCGCGACGTCTCGCTCCAGAGCTTCTGCATCGGTTCAAAGAGAAAGTGGATGAAAGCATTGCACTGTAAAGATGATATCTATTGTATAATAATTACTATGTTTGGACGAATTTTTTAAGCTTCTGGCTTCTTTTGATTCAGCTTTCTTATGTGACTTTTGCCCGATAAATTCTGATTATGTACAATGAGTAAAGATCGTGTCTCGAATGAATTTGAGGGTGCAATGTTTAGATGGCACTTTTTTTCTGGAACCGCATTTTTCAGAACTTTTTTTTCGGAACTCTCATTCGAAACTCTCATCTTAGAACGATGAGTTCGAGAACTGCAAATCTCCGAAATTTTATTTCAGAATTATTGGGTTGGAACTCATAAATTCGGAATTACTATTTCGAAATCCACGTTTCGGAACTTTTTTCTGGAATCTACATCGACCAATTGGGGGGCTTAGATGCGCTAGTGTGTTGTTACCTATAACTAAAAGTTTTTCTAAGGCTATTTTATGGAGACTTGTAAAGTCTATCAACCGCTCTGCACGTTTTGTTCGGGATGAAATGATTCTGTATAAATGGTTCCGAGATTAATTGTTCCAGACCGAAAGTTACGAAAAAAAACGTTCTGAAACGTGGGTTTTCAATTACGAGTTTTGAGAGTAGAAATCTGAGAGGAATGATCCGATAAAAAATTTCTCAATTGAACGTTATCAGAAGATAGGTTCTCAAAAAAGGTGCCATCTAAACATTGCACCGAACAATCCTTAATCGGATCGAATGGAGGTACGCATGCACTAGGTATTTTCGACCACTTAGTTTCATGGATGTATGGAACTCATATCCAAGAAGTTCATATTCTCTATATATTTCTTTATCGCAGCAAGTTAGTGCGCGAATACATACATCCAGTAGCTAGGAACTGGCAGGAACAATTTAAAATGACGGTGTGGTAGTTGAAGTGAAGTGTAGTAGTCGCCGCGTTTCGACGACCCGAATGTAGTAGGGAGAATTCGAGAAAATAAGAAGAGATAGTTATAGAGATAGTTAAAACAAGTATGAAACGGGTAATTTAGGGGAAATACGTTTGATGAACAATTTGGAAGAGAGGGAAAGGGTTCCTTGAGGTAAGGAATTAATAGTGGAATAGGTGCGATGAGAGATAAATTGTTTAGATAAATTATCAGAAGCTCTAAAACGGGGGACTAATTTGCGAGACGAACCTCGAGTGCGAGATTCTCTGAAATAAAATAGTAATGATGGGGAAACAGTTGATTATGGGCAGAATAATGAATGAACGAATTTGAAGGAAGATAAATTTCGTCGATGGTCGAGAGGTTCCAAATTAAACTTCTCGCAAAACATAGAATAAGAGATGAAAGGAATTTTACAGCGAAAATGTAATTTACGAAGGAAAATGTATTGAACTTTTTCAAGGAGTTTTCTATCCTTGAGAATGTGAGGAGAATAAACTACTGAACAATACTCGAGAATGGAATGAACATAAGTTTTATAGGCATGGACAAGTACGAGAGGATTTGCAGATTTAATGGCAACGAACATGAAGTTGACACGCTTAGAAGCCTTTTTGACTATATCAACAATGTGGGGGCGGAAGGAAAGATTTTTGGAGATGAGAGCTCCAAGATCTTTGACAATATCAGTAGAGGAAACTATAGAAGCATTGAACGAGTAAGCTATTCTAGGATTGGATTTACCTACATAGAGAATATGCGATTTACCTGGGTTGACAGACATTTGCCATGCCAAACACCAGTCATAGATTAAATCTAGAGATGATTGTAGGGGAGAATGGGAAGGAGGCGATTTATGATTAAATGGGAATACGAGCTTCAGATCGTCAGCGAAGAGATAGGAATCGACAGGACACGAATCGACAATGTCGTTAACGTAAATTAGAAATAGTAATGGACCAAGTACACTCCCCTGGGGAACCCCAGAGGTGACAAGAGAAGGGAATGATAGACAAGAATCAACACGGACTTTTTGAGAGCGTGAGGAAATCCACGATTCAATCCATCTATGGAGATTTCCAGAAACACCATATGATGAGAGTTTAACTAATAATTTTTTACGAGATACAACATCGAAGGCCTTTGAGAAATCGAAGAAATCGACGCAACATCAGTAGAAGATTTAGAACAATGCTTAGTAATGAGTTGGGAGAGGAAGAAAACTAATTGATGGGTTGTACTCCTACCCTTACGGAAGCCATATTGATTTGGAGTGAGGAGATTATTAGAATTGAGGAAGTATGAGAGAGTGCTTTTGACAACTCTCTCAAAAAGTTTGGAGACATTACTAGTGAGTGAAATGGGCCTATAATCGGACGCGTTCTCACGCTTGCATCCCTTTTTGAACAGAGTGCAAACAACTGCCTCTGTCCATTGGGAAGGAACGGAGCCGGTAAGGAGAGAGGATTCAAAAATTAGGGAGAGGGGGAATGCGAGGGAAGTGGCACACTCTTTAAGGAGAATAATAATAATAATAATTTATCATGTGTGACAGCACAGAGTTATAGAATGATTGCTACGGGAAATAAGGACATGATATTACGATGCCATGACTTGATGACAAAGGGAAAAATGACAATAAATAAGTTTAAGAGAGAGCTAATTAGCAGTAATGAGAGTAAGCAATATTATGGATTGATTTTACTCTAAGTGAGAACAATTCACTATTTCTAGAGATGACAATATTATGAGGGATACAGTTCCACAAGGGAACTGCTCTATTGGTGAGAAAGGAATGGTAAAAAGTGGAAGTGGAACGGCGTTTACGTAATTGAAAAAGATTTGGGCGTCTAGGTCGAGGAGGTACTAGGTATAGGAATTCGGGACAGCCTATGTCAACATCTGCATGAATCACTTTATATATAAACACTAGGTCAATAATGGTACGTCGGTATTCTAACGGTTCTAATTGAAAATAACGCAGACGGTCAGGATAAGATCTACAGGCGATGCCACATTTAAGAAGTACAGATTTGGTGAACTTGCGCTGAACACACTCGATGCTACGAGATAAGTCTATACTCTGAGGGGACCAAAGTTCGGAGCAGTATTCGAGTATAGGGCGGACGTAAGTAACAAAGAGACGAGAATGCAGTTGAGGATTTTTGGAGACAAAGGATCGCAGGATGTATGAGCAACGAGCACGGGCCTTTGAGATCTTACTAGATATGTGTGCGCTGAACTCAAGTTTATTAGAGTATGTGACTCCTAGATCGGTGAACTGGGATACGGTAGGGAGAGAAGTGCCATTAAGAGTGAAGATAGAGGGGGGATGTGATCTTCCAATTAGCATTGTTTCGGGGGCCCAGTCAGATGACCACTTATATAGAATCTCAAGAGAGGATTGGAGAGAGGCAGGGTCAGAGTAAGACCAGAGTTTAACATCATCTGCGTAAAGAATACAGTGTACATTAGGAGGAAGTAAGGAGGGCAGGTCACTGATATACAGGGAGAAAAGAAGGGGTCCTAAAACAGAGCCTTGGGGAACTCCTGAGAGGGCAGGGAAAGAAGGAGAGGAAGAGGCATTGATGGAGACAGATTGTGATCTACCGAATAAGAAAGAGCGAATCCAGGACAGGAGGGAACCACAAATGCCTAGAAGTGAACATTTGTGAATGAGTAAGTCGATTGGGATAGAGTCAAAGGCGCGAGAGAAATCGATAAATGCAACAGAAATGTAGTGGCCATCGTTAAGTGCAGAGTGCCATTGAAAGAATGAGTTGAGAAGTGCAGATGTACATGATTTCCGCGGGCGGAAACCATGTTGGTAAGGGGAGATGAGATTGTGCTCGGAAAGGTAATTCCAGAGAGTCTCGCCTACGATTCTCTCCATAACTTTGGACGACGAACAGGTAAGTGAGATAGGTCGATAAGAGGTGGCAGCATTTTTTGCCCCTTTGCGCTTATAGATTGCCTTGACTTTGGCAGTCTTCCAAATGGAGGGAGAGGTGCCATGAAGTAAGAATCTATTGAAGAGGATGGAGAGAGGGATGCAAATGTGTGGGGCAGTACGCTTTAGAAAGACATAGGGAATGTTGTCGGGAGAGGATGATGTGCGAGGGGGGAGGCGAGAGAGGAACTTGGCTACTAAGAGAGGGGAGATGTCAACATAATTAATCGAGGCGGGGGTAGAGAGAGTACATGTGGAAGGGATGGCCAGGGAGGAACGATTGTAAGAAACAGAAAAATGGCGTGCTAGTTCACATGCCTTGGATAAGTCAGATACGCAGAGAGAACCGTCGGGAGAGACTAATGAGGGGATAGTATCGGATAAATCTTTGATTCGCGTACTTGCATAAGAGAAGAAAGATTTGAGGTTGTTTGATTTTGCCAGACGGTTTTCCCTACTCCTAGCCGTGTGTTTGATCGATTGTTTAAGTGAGCGACATGCAGAAAAGTAGTCATTAAAGGATCGCCTCCTATACGTTTTCTTACATTTACGAATAAGGCGAATAGAGCGGGAGGAAAAACGTATACGCTTCCGATTGAACGAGCGGAGGGGGACGTATTTTTCAATGATAGAGTGAATAATTGTAAGGAAATTAGAGTAGAGTATGTCAGGATCAGAGGAAGAGGAAAGTAGAGAAGTCCAGTCGATGGAGTCAATCTGTGAGCAGACTGAATTCCAATCGACCTGACTGTAATCTCTACGAGGAGGGGGAGGAAGGGAGATAGGAACAGAAAACCGAACAATAGAGTGGTCGAACGACGGAAGCGGGGGTTCAACGAAACAGTCATCAACGAGATGGATATTAGAGGTGAAAACTAGATCGAGAATATTTAGATTGCGAGTGGGCGAGGAAACTATTTGGTGGAGTGGGAGAGATCGGGAGAAAGAGAGAAGTGCGTTGGAATGAGGACTGGTAGATGAGAGGGAAAGGGAGGGCCAATCGATTTCCTTGCAGTTAAAGTCACCTACTACGACAATAGGGGAGAGATGAGAACAGTTCAAATCATAGATATACTCAAGGCACTCGTTAAAAGACTCAATACAGCACGAAGGACTGCGATAGACACAAATAATGATCAGTGAAATGGAGGGTGTGAGGGTGACCTGACAAGATACTAGCTGGCAGTAAACTGAAAGGTATCGGGATGAAATAATTGAGAAGGGGAGCGAACTATCAATAAGAATGGCGACTCCTCCACCTAGTATGGATGGGTCTCGGACAGATCTGTACACTACCTATCGGTCAAAGGAGAGCATTGCGTCAGTTAAGGTCAGGGGAGAAGCCCACGTTTCGGTAAGGTTCAGGATGGAGATGTTTGAGGACAGGGCGTATTGTTCTAATGTGTGTATCTTAGACAGCGCAGAGCGACAATTAATTAACGAGCATTTAATAGAGCGAGAATGACTATTGGAATCAGAAGGGACAAGGCTGTTTCGGGGAGGGAAAGAGACGCGATGGGGAGATGAGTGGGAGATAGGGGGATGGGAAGAGCTAGGGAGAAGCGAGAGATTACGCTGGGGTGAGGAGAGTGCAGAGAAAGAGAGGGAAGGACTGAACTGAGAGACCCCTAGAGGAATGACCTAGCTGGCTTTGAGCGTGTGACCATTATGGAGAGAGGGGGAAACGACAGTGACGGCAGACGAGGAGGAATCGTCGAGGGAAGGGGGAGGAGAGAGGGTGTGAGGGGCTTTGGGAGCCGGCTCACCGGGCATTCCACCAGACGACGGACGAGCACGTCGACGAGAGCCGGAGGCCGAGATTGAGGCACTTCCACGACCACGATGGCTCTGTCTGGCACGAGAACGAGAAGAACCCTGACCTCTATCTGAGAACAGGGGATTGAGAGGGAAGGGGAGGGGGGAGTGGGAGAGAGATGAGAGAAGGGAAGGTGCACTCTCTCTGGATGAGGTTGCTCTCTTATCAATCTCTGCCTTCATACCTTCAGGGAGATCTCGACACTCTCGCAGCTGGACAATCTCGAGATTCCTTACCACGAATCTTATCTGACCAGATTCCAGATTTCTCTCGTATGCCTCTCTCTTCAGCTTTCGCTCGAGAGAGAGCTGGTCCAACGTGTAGTCCGGTCGGATGTACGAACGGGTGGAGCCAGTAAGGCGACCGCATTTCACGCGGATCGCCTCGGTCAGGAACAGCGTGCGACTGGCTGCACTATCTAGCTGGATCTTGATGATCCTTGGATGAGTACTGCCATCTCTCCTTACCTGAGGATGGCGGAAGAACGTTACCTTCTCCTCATCGAGCAGCTTGTTCAGCTGGGGATTGTTGATCTCGTTGAAGATTCTCAGCAGGAGCTCCTTGTCCTTCCTTACCGTATCCTCTTCGTTGTCTCCCTCGGGGACGTTCACGAGAACCACCCGAGTGGCCTTGCTATCAAGCGTGTCCTTCTGGGAGAGGACAGAGGCAACAGCGGCCTTGACATCGAGAGAGGAGGGAGTCGCAATGGGCGACTTGAGGTCACGAGCAGACGGACAAGCTCGGTCAGGTTATCGATCGATTTCTGCTGCTGCGTGAACAGCTTGCGCAGTTCTGGATCGACGGCCATCGCGAGAGAGTGTGAGACAGGGAGAGACAGACAGACAGAGAAGGGAAGGGTGAGAGAGTGTGGGAAGGGGAGAGAGTGCGAGACAGAGAGAAGAGACACGGGGTCAAGAGAAGGGAAGAGGGGGAGGAGGAGAGACGCGTATGCGGGCGCGAAGCCTATCGCTGCCCTAATCCAGGTCGGGACCCTTCACTTCCTCGCTGATCGCAAGTGCAGCACTGTCGGTTAACGTGCCTGGGGCAAGTGACACGGACCGAGCAGTGAGGCCTTCCAAACTCAGGAGAGTATGGGTAGCCGTGCTAACAGCTTAGAAACTCGCGAATAAACAGACTATAAGAAACACACGAGAGACCGAGAGGCCGCGACCTCTCTCGGTCAAGGAAGGGAAGGGGTATGAGGAAGGGAAGGGGTATGAGGGAAGGGGTATGAGGAAGGGAAGGGGTCTATTCTCCCACCGCCTTCTGGCTGTGTCAATATTTTTTCTCAATTTGCGTTTCCTATTTGTATCTGTTCCAGAAAATTATCGCAACATTGAACAAGGATGAACTATTTCGTGTTCTACTCTACCTCAAGCCCCTTATTGTTGACACTATGCTGTGCACGCTAAACCTTACAGAAAACATGGAAACAATTCGGGCGTGTTTCGACTTCTTCGAGGGGCATAAACTGTACCGATTGTACGCTACATCACATATCTCTAGCAACTGCACTTGGTCTGTTTTGAGGTACTTACTGGAATATTCAAAACATGGAACATTTCTAGGGATGAATGGATAAATTTCACAAAATCAAGCGAACCAAAATCGGTTTCGTTTTCTTCACTTCCGCTCAGAATAGGTAATTTTGAAAAACAAGTACTCGGAAAATAAGTTTCAACGCATTTTCAGATACAATCAAATTTATGAAAGACATGGCTGACATTGTTGATGTTATGGAAATTCGTGTGAATCGTAATATTCCGAATACAATGTCTGAGGCAATGCCATTTTCGGAGTTGACAAACATTCTCGATAAAAGATGCGCTAAATTTACATTTCTGGACTCTGGAACGGTAATTTCTATTGACGACGCTGCGAAATTGGTTGAGGTATGCGCAAGCGTTTTCGATTCATTATTTTCACTTCTCAGTTCAACAACTCGGTAAGAGTGAGAAATAAATGAAGAATTTTGTTTGTCTCACTAATTTAAAGTCTGTATGAAGTAATTATTGTTCTCACTTCAAGCTACGATTATAATATAAATTAGCTAAAATTTAATAAGCAAATTAAGATGTTTCATCACTTGGACAGGAAATTGCTGTTTCTCGCTCAATCAAGCGTGGACATTGATGAGATTCAACTCGGTCAATTTGAAGTTGAGGCTTTTCGCAGAAAAATTTTGATCAGGCATCTCGAATGGAAGCCTGCGCATTGATTTCCGTTTGAATTATTCATAATTGGCAAACCAATGCACCTAAATCAATGTTATATGATAACAATTATAGAAAGTCAGAATTCAATAATTTATTTAGCATTTTTTGTTAAATTGCACGTTGGCTTCGTTTTACTCATCCGAGAAATGTCATGTTCCACCTTTATTTCCGATTCTTGTATTTGTCCTTTATATCTGAAACATTCATATCGTAATATGCACGAACAAATTAGATTAATTGTACAAATGACCTTCTTTGTGAGAAATAGAAGTCAAACGACTGCCCATGAAACACTTGCCCTAACACAAATATGTACTTTAGCTGTTCAGATGGTCAATGATAAAAGTTAAGGTTCGGGAGACCTTCTCAGGTTTCGTGTGTCTTCAAAGGATATCCATCTCTTTCCTCTATACCTAGGGACCACAAGGGTATAGCCGAAATGAAGCCATGCCTCCCAAACTGTGCTCAACATAACCGCTGGGGTCCTAACATGATCATACTTTTGGCCGTTTGTCGACATCTCATCTCTGAATGGCGCTAGAGCTAAAGAAGTGTTTGAAAAGGCATAAACAGAGAGTGGGGGAAAGCGAGACGACGAAGAAAGGGGCAGAGTCAATTCCGATCCCTTCCCAGTCAAATCGCAAAAATTTTGGGCAGGGCTTCGCCCTCTCCCGGCTTCGCCTCACCCCTGCGAGGAGAGACGACAGCTCGTCGCATTCGCGCTCTTTCGTATGAGCAACCGCTCTCTGCACGCGCCGGGTCAGAGACGAGCGAGAGGAGAGGGAGGAGAGGGAAAGAAGGAGACGGCGATCTTTTAGCCCAGGCACGGACTAGTTTACTTCGAATCACGGACCGGGAATTCAATATTTTTCGATTTCCTTTGGCCAACTTGTTTGAATGCTTGCTGGCTATCATATTTTCACTATTCAAACAGTGTATCATAATTTCACTGCTCACGCATAGCAAAAATCAGTGAAAAATGATGGATCGCGTAATAAAGTTCGAATTTTCAACAAGACAACTGCAAAAACTGTTTTTGAATAGTGACATATCGAAAGCACATGGGAAGTGCTTTCGAATTCTTTTTTGATCAAGTCATTTGGTTAAGAATGAACGCTGTGATTGCTCTTTCTTGCTTTCGAGGGGGCATCGTGTCAGATGAAAGTGGGCGGAGCTTGTAGTCCCTATCTATACCTACGACGAATTCATTGTTTTCGAATTGCCAATTCATTGTTTTCGAATATCCAAATCATTGTTTTCGAAAACCCAGTTCATTATTTTCGAATAGGTATTGATTGTTTTCGAATAGCCAAATCCTCACCCATCCTAAAGTAAGCCTCCGAACCATTTCTGTATATTCGTTTCGTGTTCCTCATTCGAGCAATTTCGCCATTTGATTACCTTCGGTGAATTCATTGTTTTTGTAGAGCTATTTAATTGTTTTCGAATAGCCAATTACCACAAAGTAGGTGTCCAAAGTACTTCTACATATTTAATTCGTTTTCCTCATTCAATAATATAAATGTCATTGATTATCGTCACTGATTAACACATGTTCCCACTCTATTTCGGACTGTGCACACACATTATTATTAGGCTGGTGCAAAAGTTTATTTCTTTTTTCATGCACAAAAATTCTGACCTCCCCAAGTAGTCGTAATGAGTCAATCAAATAATTGTTTTTGCTGTTGATACGGACATGGGTACACACTATAGTGAATACTATATTGTGTTGATTCGATCAATTAGAATAGAGCATTTTAGTTCGGAAGTAATCGGACTAGGTCGAGCAATCCGACTTTTCAATTGCTCTATGCCCCGAGGGAGATAGCGTAAAGGCTACAATTAGAACATTATTACAAAGTACTTTGACTGGGTATGTCATACGGCATAGCCCACCAAACCTGCCATAAAAAACCTACTTGAAATGTTGGCCCAATTACAGAATTACTGTATTTCAAAATCATAGATCAGAAATTGCTGAGCGCAATTTCCTTACACATCATTGATGAATGCTCAATTTCGATGGGTTGTGAAGAACTTTACCCTGTAAGTATGCTAACAAATTTAGGAAAGGATAGGGCTTCCCGTTGAAGAACTGCAGATTTCGAAATAATGGTGTTTTGATTCATCCGCTGAAATCAACACTTTTTGGATTCCCCTGCCTCCCACGCACGTTCGAAAAATTTTTTGTGCTTGGTAGAACAAATAACTCTTGCCCACGTGTTCCTCAATTGGGTAGAATCAGAATCCCACAAGTATTCGATAACCTGAATTTAACCCAAAATGCTCAAAATAGCCGTTTTCCGATGTTTATTTTCAGAGACTTATCAACTTCTCACGATGATGCGTAGATCCAAATCAAACGTATGGTAGTAATCTACCGCCATGACCATAACAAATGGTATTCAGAAAATCATGAGAGTCTAGGCACGAAGTACGTCAATGTGTTCCTTTGTTGACATGAATAACTTTATAGTTTACGAAAAACTGTGATTTTTTTGTTTTTAATTTTTAATTTCCTAAAACATTTTTGCAGTTATGCACTACAACTAAGCAATGTGTCGATGGCTTAATCGCTTGCCATTATACATCCGTAAATTAGAAGAAAATCGAACAGGTATTGAATTTTACATATTTCAATGTTCTGATGAATTCGCATTACAGAAAGGATCAAATGAGCATATTCTTCAATTTTGTGATTTTGCAAACGGATTATCTCGAAATTTGGAAACTTTGTTTCTTGTCGGCGATAAGCGCACTCGATATTGCTTTGTCGGCAATTACTGTGCAGAACCGAGTAAGTAGCATATTAGCTCCTGATGCGTCAGCTAATCGTTCATTATAATTCCCATTCCCACCCTCCATGTGTGTCAAAGCAATACACGGTTGCCGAATTATATAATTTGCAGAAAATAATATCTTCTTTGAATACGGATGAGTTGCATCTTGTTATATTATTCCTCAAGCCACTGCTTAAGTGCTCTATGATACATGTATTGTATATCGTGCAAGAAGAGATATAATTCGAGCATTTTTCCATTTTTTCGAGAATCATAAACGGTGTCAACTGTTCGTATCGCTACCAATTTCAAGTTACGGATATTGGTGAGTTATTTCTATTGGGGTGTCCGGAAAGTTCGTATAATGCTTCGGAAAAAAGTCAGTTCGCGATCAAATGCAGTGATTGCGCAATCTGTTTGTCAACAATGTATTGCATCATTCTGACGTTGAGTAGTGAGAGGGATTTAATCAGTCTCCTAGTTGCTACATTGATTCTTGTGATGGACTCCCATCTCTACCTCCGAGCAGTTTTACTTCATTACTACCGTCTTGGCCGATCCGTGAAGGAGGCCCACTCTGCCCTGGCCCAGTCGGAAGGAGCTAACGCCCCCTCCATACCCTTCTGCTATAAGTGGTTCTCCCGCTTCAAGAAAGGGGAGTTTGGAATCGATGATCAACCCCGCTTTGGACGCCCTCCCTCCCTCGATCAGCCTCTCGTTCTCCGCACACTGAAGCACAAGCCCATGGCCAGTGTGCGTGAGTTGAAGAAGGATACTGGTACTTCCAGATCAACGGTGTCCGACATCCTCCATCGATCTGGTAAGAGGCCGAAACTCCCACACGTGATTCCCCATGACCTCTCCCCCGAACAGCTGAAAAATCGTCTTCAAGTCTGTCGGGAATTACTCCATCGTAGATCCAATCTTCGATGGGCCAATTCCATCATCGCTACAGATGAGAAGTGGATCACGTACGATAACCCTGTGAGGAGACTGCAATGGGTGGATGCAGATGAGAAGCCCACGCCCGTCCCGAAGAAGGAAGAGCACGGAAATAAGGAACTCCTCTGCTTCTTCTTCTCAGTGCTCGGTCCCATCTACTGGGAGATCCTCGCCCCTGGCACCAGCATCAATGCCGACCGCTTCTCTGAACAACTGGAAGATGTCGCGATCAGAGTCCCTCCCAGACTCCTGAACCAGGGCAAAATTCTTCTTCTGATGGACATTGCTCGCCCACATCGAGCGAAGATGACCCAGAAGAAAATGGACGAGCTGAAGATCGAGAGGATTCCCCATCCACCGTATTCCCCGGATCTCTCCCCATGCGACTACCACTGCTTCCGCTCTCTCTCTGACTTCTGCAAAGGAAAGAAGTTCAAGAATCGAGATGAAGTTGTGAGGGCTTTCGTGAACTGGGCGGTCTCGAAAAAACCCGCATTCTGGAAGAGAGGAATCGAGACCCTGCCCAATCGCTGAAGGGAGGTAGTGAGAAAGAAGGGGGCATACATTAGTCACTGAGAATTGGAAAGCATTGAATAAAAAATAAAACAAAAAATTATACGAACTTTCCGGACACCCCAATAACATTATTAAGATTATGAATGACGTGAATTCCAGGGAAGAATGGGTAAAATTCGTAAAATGTTGCAAACCAACATCAGTGTTGTTCTCGACGATTCCTCTCACCTCAGGTTATTTATAAATATTTTACATTCCGAATTATTTTAAAACATTTACAGGTTCACTTAAGTTTATGAAAGATTTGGCTGACATGGTTGACTGTGTGGACTTTCGTATTAATCGGGAGACTCCGAATTCGATTCCTGGACCCATTCAATTTTCGGAAATAATCAACATTCTCAATCGAAAATGCACAAGATTTAACTTGAAGGGCAAGGCGACTGTAATATCTACTGAGGACGCGTGTCATTTGATTGAGGTATGAACGATTGTTGGGTTAAAAACATTTTTCAGAGTTCGGAAAGAGGGAAGGGGCGAAATGAGCTATGTGGGAATGTTCCGCAAACAGACTAGAATGAGCTAGTGCCAATTCAATCGATTTTTCACTTTGCAATATTTTGTGTAATTCAGATGTTCCATCAAATGGGCCGAACAATTATGTTTGCTGCTAACTCAAGCATGGACTTTGCTGAAACTCAACTTGGACAATTCTTGGCCAAGTCGTCTGGGAGAAGAATTGAGATCAAACACATCGAATGGACACCCACACACTCATTGTAAATAATTTTGAAATAAACACAACCAAATTTAGATCTGTCATTGATGCATGCCCACATAATTCCTGTATAAATAAATATCGTAACGTCTGTCTGTCTGTCCCTGTGTCTCTCTGTCACACGTGTTCTGCAAATCGCTCTAATTCGCTTCATAATAACCCGATGTGGCTAAGGCCATATGCGTTGACATTGATTTATTTTAATCGATTTACATAAATGCAAATTAAAATATTGATGGACAAATTGCTCTGGTATCTTCCTAGTGAGCTTAGACACGGATCGTTGTGATGAATTAGACAGTTAAATTCAAAAATTAAATTCAATTTGGAAAGAGCTGTATCGTTCGAAATTTGGTCATTACAAGATACAATCGCAAAATATTGATGTTTTTATAATGGTAAGAGGTGCAACAAGTTAAATATTGAGCCACGTCAATCGATTTTACAATAGTCAAGAGACGACTGCGCTATGTGATGCAGTCCGATGATGCCTCCTGCTTAACATTCAAAGCGAATTTTAATTTTATCTATTGAAGTGACAAGTATCAAGCGTTTATTGCTTGTTGGCTGATTGAGATGCTCGTCGTGGTTCGCTGAAAAATGCGTTTATTTTGAGAAAGTAAGTTATCAATTGTACTCCCCCCTCGTATTCCTGAGTACTTGTTTTGCTATGAGAGATGGATAGGCGGGGGTTATGAACAACGGTACGAGACTGTGGGTAAGCGTATGCGGATACAGTGAATAGGCGGCCACTTGGAAAATCTCTGCATCTCGACAAGCCTACAGCACACAATAGAATAGTTCTTACCGAATGGAATGAGCCACTCTAAAATGATTCGATCCGTTCCGTTCCGGAATTTCGGAAAGTTTTTTGTTCAACTCTCGATCCGGAATGACCAGATAATTCAATTTAACGATCGTACGTTCCGAATTCCGTTTAGTCCAGTCAACCCTAATATAGAAGTTTATAGAGGATTTATGTGGGCATTAGGGTGGCTGAAATGGATCACGGTTAACCGTCTTGTTTACTCTCTCATCCGTGAGGGGAGGGAGAGAGAGGTCTCTCTCCACAGTGAATAGAGAGAGTAGGACTGCCAGATTGGACTGTTAACCGTCTCATCCGTCTCTGATCTTCCGAGGCCCTCTAAATAGCGACCCGTTGATCCAATTCAGCCACCCTAGTGGACATGCATCAGTAACAGATTTGAACTTGGGTATGTTGATTTGCGTCGCCACACCATCCACACTTTGTCGACCTCGCTAATGATTGGCTATTTTCCGCCCGACCGCTAACTCCACGCTCGAATTATTAGTAGAGCGGTCATTCAATTTTCTTGTATTATTGTGTTCATTGTTCATATGTCTAATAGACGTTGTCTATCCTATTCAGTTCAGATGTCAATCTCCTTCATCTACCTCCCTGCTCGTGCAGTTAGCGACATCTGCTTCTTCTTAGACAAGCCAACTCGTCTGCACATGAGAAAAGTAAATTATTTTATAGTTTATACATTAATATCACACTGTAGAAAAAAAGTTTTCCAAAGTCCGAAAGCGTGAAATCGCGTATTCTTATTCCAGTTATGCACTTCAACTAAGCCATTTGTCGATGGCTTAATCACTTATCATTTTACAGCCGTAAATTGGACGATAATTGAAAAGGTATTCAATTTTACTGAAAACAATTCGTTTTCATTTTTCCATAAAAAATTGCTATGCAGAACAGATCAAATAAACATATTTTTCAATTTGGGATCTTGCATACAGCTTATCTCGAAATTTGGAAACTTTGTTTGGTGTCAACGATCAGCGCACTCGAGATTCCTTTGTCGGCAATTACTGTGCAGAACCGAGTAAGTATTGGGGTGTCCGGAAAGTTCGTATAATGCTTCGGAAAAAAGGCAGTTCGCGATCAAATGCAGTGATTGCGCAATCTGTTTGTCAACAATGTATTGCGTCACTCTGACGTTAAGTGGGATGTGGGTTGGATCAGTCTCGTAGTTTCTACACTTGTTGAAGTGGTGAAGTATAGCCGATATTTTGATACAGTTGTGTTGAATTACTGTCGGAAATCGCTCCATCGTAGATCGGATCTTCGATGGACAGATTCCATAATAGACATGTGCGAGGAGTGAATCATGTATAATAACCCAGCGAAGAGACAACAGTGTTTCGACACCGATGCGAAGCACAAACCCGTTCCCTTGAAGAAAATGAGGAATTTTCACTGATTCTTTCTATCATCTAATACGAGATCCTTCCTACTGGAACCGCCATCAATGCCGACCTCTTCTCTGAACAACTGGAAGAAGTCGCGATCAGAGTCCCTCCCAGACTCCTGAACCAGCTCAAAATTCTTCTTCTGATGGACAATGCTCGCCCACATCGAGCGAAGATGACCCAGAAGAAAATGGACGAGCTGATGATCGAGAGGATTCCCCATCCACCGTATTCCCCAGATCTCTCCCCATGCGACTACCACTGCTTCCGCTCTCTCTCTGACTTCTGCAAAGGAAAGAAGTTCAAGAATCGAGATGAAGTTGTGAGGGCTTTCGTGAACTGGGCGGTCTCGAAGAAACCCGCATTCTGGAAGAGAGGAATCGAGACCCTGCCCAATCGCTGGAGGGAGGTAGTGAGAAAGAAGGGGGCATACATTGGTCACTGAGAATTGTAAAGCATTGAATAAAAAATAAAAACAAAACATTATACGAACTTTCCGGACACCCCAATAGAATAATAGTACCTTGTGGGTCCATTATAATTTCCATCCCACCATCCATCTGTATCTACAAGCAACACATCGTTTAAATTTCCCAATTATGTATTTAATCGAATAATCGCGACTTTAAACACGGAAGAATTGCATCGTATGCTTATGTTCCTCAAGCCACTTATTAAGTTTTCCATAATACTTGCATTATATACCAAATACGAAGAAATGGAAATAAGTCAAGCATTTTTTTTTTTCGAGAATCATCAACCGTATCGGCTGTTCGTATCGCTAAAAAGGACAAGTTACGGATATTTGTGAGGTATTTTTAACATTATTAAAATTAGAGACCGCAGGCTCCGCCCACTTAGGAGGAGAAAGAGGCGCGTCGAAATCTGGCTTTCGAAATGACGCAGCGAATGCTTATCCAAAAAATATGGAAAAATATTTTTGGGTACGTCTAACTAGTGTCTATAAACGACAGGGTGCCCGTCATGCATTATCTTATCAGAAATATCCAAAAAAGACCGATTTAGGGTTCATGATAGGGAAATGGAAAGGTTCCGACGACAATTCTTAACACGGGCATGGTGTGATGTATAGTTACTGCTTTTAGGCGTCGATTGACACCGAGAACGTATTTTTAGGATTTTTTTCCGATTAATCATTTAATTTCAAAGGTTCAAGAGCGTGCGCTAATGGAACTGCAAAGGGGTGGTGCTTCCTCTCTCCTTTCTCGCTTGTCTCTCACCCGGCGCGTGCAGAGAGCGCTCGCTCTAGAGGACCTTTGCCTTTCCTCTCCACCTCGAGCCAAGCTCGATGCGAAGCTATGCTCAAACTTTTGGAGAAACGAGGCAGAGCGGGCTCCGCCCGCTTCGCCCTCGTCCCGATTTCGACTACCTTTCCGTTGTGACTCTTTCGAGGTGTTTTTGGGCCATAACTCGAGTCAAAGATACGATATCGCCAAACGGCAAAAAGTATGACCTTATTTAACCTCAAAGGGATACATTAGACCCACAAATGACCCTGTCAAAGCATTTCGGTCACCCACCTTGCGGTATCTAATTAAAATTATGAATAACGAATTCCAGGGACAAATGGGTAAAATTCATAAAATCTTGCGAGCCAATAGCTGTGTATTTTTCTTCGATCCCGTTCACCTCAGGTTATTTAGAAAAATCTGACATTATTATTTATTGTATATATATATTACAGATTCAATTAAATTTGTGAATGACATAGCTGACATTGTTACCGAAGTACAAGTTCGTATTAATCGGGATGTACCAAACACAACTTCTGAGCCATTTTCGGAGATAATGCACACGAAATGAATAATGGTTGCGTGCAGCACCATTAAGATGTTCCATCACATGGACCGAAAAGTAATGTTTGCTGCTCATTCAACCATGGACTTTGATGAGACTCAACTGGGACAATTCGTGGCTAAGTCGACTGGAAGAAGAATTGAGATCAAGCACCTCGAATTTGAACCCACACTCTGATCTCGCATATTTTCCAAATCTATTAGGCTGTCCAGAAAGTAACGCTCCATTTGAAACATTATGTTTGAGCTCGTGTAAATCCTTTTCGTTGAAGATTTCAAGCTACCTCGGTGGCGTGTAGTAGGGGTTTACTTGGGGTTTATTTTCGCATATATTCAAATGGCATCATTCCTTTTGGATATCAGTAAAAAACAAGTTTTATCAAAAGTGATATTTTCACACTTGTCTTAAAATATTTTCTACTACTCATATTTTGAAGGGAAAAATAACCGTAAATCTCACATAGCGGGGTAAGAAGCCCGTTGGTAGTTCTCTCCAAAAATAGGTCTGATGTCGTTCCTGCCTCAACATAGCACGACTAAAAAAACATTGGATTCAACTCTTGCCGAGGAAAGACGTTTCAAGCGAGAACGTTTTCTGCTTCGAGATTCAGACGGACTGGTTTCTAGATAAGTGCGCTTTCAAGATATCCTATGGTGCAACATATTACAGAGGAACATGTGAACTCATGCCTTTTCTACTTTTAGGAAACGTAGATTTTCGGTGTTATTCAATAAATACCAACTTAGCCAAAATTTCGACTTTTGGTGTTCGGTGAATGAATAAATTTCCTCAAAAGGGAGGTATCCCCTGACCTAGTCCTGCCGACTACGGATAGATAAAGAGTTAACATTTAACGAAAAAGGGTAGAACTTTTCATCAATGCTGGAAACAGGAAGTTTTGAAATATTCGCATTCGATGTTCAAATTTCGTTGTCAGGTTGATGAATGTTGCATGTTTTGGTAGACGTATTGTATGTTCATATAAATAAAATTTTAAGTTAAACGTAGCAAGCACTTTACGATTTACTACATTTGAGTTCAATACATCTATTGTTACGGAGACGCGGTAAAAACAAGTATTTATGTTGATTCTCAGGAAGGGTCAAGTTTACAAATGAGATTATTTTCTAGCAATCCTTTTGCAGCGAACTTGATTCCAATGTTGTATTGTAATACCTGCATGTAGTACTAGTACTTCGACTATGGCATAATATTTGCCTTAACAAAGCTATCCATGGAATGCTGGGCCAAAACGTAATCAGTTCAACCCTTCGTTGATGTACATTTGACTTCATCCGGTGGCCTCAATACCAATTGGACAGGCTTGGACCAATGTGCGATGGAAAGAGTATCCATGCATTCAACAAACATATATAGCAATATGATATTCAGGAGGCAACAAAAGGCAGGGCATCTTAGAATCGAAAATTTGAAAATCGAGAGTTACTTTCTGGACAACCAGATATTTAATTCCAATAGTGTATGATTACCGCCGATGAAATGTTACGAGAAAAACAGCAACAAGGAATCGTACCTAGGTGGATTCGAAACCTCGTTGCTTGCGCTTGGCTCGCAGGAGTTACCCACTGCGCTACGATAACGATCTGTTCGGGCTGATGGGAAACGTTATATCTACCTCATCAGAATGCATTACGAGCTCATAATTTATTCGTGTTAAAACCTTCTTTAAATGAAAACTATTTTGGCATGAACATAAGGTCTGATCTAACTAATTTTGTTGTGAACATTTTATCACGTGTATCAGGAGTCATTGGATCTAAATTGAACCCCTCGGGAACAATTTGCAAACAGTTTGCCGTATCTAGTCCTAATTAAGGTGGATGCATATGCTAGAGATGACGTATTGAAATTTATAGGTCATTTGTCCCAGAACCGGCGGGAATTTGTTGGTTTTGATTCCGGATATGATGTATATCAACTCTCAGATGAGCTAGAAAGGTGGTGAAGGGATCAAAATGTTCGGAAAATTATTTTCAACAACTTCTATGTTGACACCTAAGCTGTATGACGGCGTTTTTGGAATATACGATTGAATAATCAGATTTTAGTACATAAATAAATCCATAATGAGTTCCAGATTAAACTTATTCAGGATTTTATTCCTGAATATTGGAAAGTAACCTGTAATATCTCAAGGAAAAAAACTAAAAGTGAAAATTTTTGGGGGGCGTTTTTCTGCAAAATCGCTTCTAATCTCACAAAATGAGATGGCTGGTTAAGACAATATCCAAATTTTGCAAGAAGTGGATGAAATCGAATCGGTATAGTGCATTAATTTACATTCCTAGAAATAACAAATTCAATGGAGCAGAAAGAACCGAGAATTGATCTACTCTAAAAAATCGATTTTCGTGGTCTCGATTTATGTGATATTTAGGCATATCTAACGCACTTATGTCAACTTTATCTAGGTATATTCCACTTGGAAAATATATTAGGCACTAAGGTAAATGACATCCCTAGAAACCCATCGTCTGAGTCACTTTTTGGTTAGTAAGATTCTTCATCCAATATGCAATTTTGAGAGGGTCGTTCATGAAAATGTTGCGTGGAAGGTTTGGTTGTTAGCAAATTCAATACGATTAGGTCAATAAAATAATTTCTAAACTGGATGTTCAAGATTACACTAAATCTACAACTGTTTATTGAGATGTCAAAAAAAATATTTTTTGGATCACGAAATTTTCGAATTTTCTTAGACATTCTTATAGATCGTTACCATAACATTTTCATGTTCGCATATTAAAGAAATTATTTTTAAAGACTAATCGTATGCAATTTGTTCTCAATCAAGTCACCTGCGAAATATTTTCATGAACGACCCTCTAAAAATTGCATGTTTGATGGAGAATCTTACTAGCTAAGAAGTTACTCAGATGATGGGTTTCTAGGGATGTCATTTACCTTAGTGCCTAATATATTTTCCAAGTGGAATATGCCCAGATAAGGTTGAAATAAGTGCGTTAGATATGCCTACATATCACATAAATCGAGACCACGAAAATCAATTTTTTAGAGTAAATCAATTCTCGGTTCTTTCTACTCCATTGGATTTGTTATTTTTAGGAACGTAAATTAATGCACTATACCGATTCGATTTCATCGACTTCTAAATTGCAATACGTCATCTCTAGCATATCAGTGCATTCGCCTAAGAACCGCAGATTTTTCCAATAAAAGGGAACAGCAAAAAGATGAGGTTTGGGTTGTTCACAGAATCTGATAGCCCTTGGGGTCCCACTTCGATTTGTGCAAACTAGATTACCTGAAAACATTAATTAGTATAATTACATGCATCATAATTTTGTTCATACGAATACATATTTGAGCATAACTCGGTGAAAACACGCCCAAATCTTATGGAAACTTGGTTTTAGACTAAACTTGGTGCTCTGAATCGATCCTTAACTTTAGTTTATCCAAATTATAACATGTTTTTTATTCAAAATTTCATGGATTTTTTATTCGAAAATTAAGAGAGACTATCTGAGTGAGTGAACATATTTGTGAAGAACCTTGGCAAAGTTCGAAAAATCGAATTCCTCCATAATGTGTGTAGGGATAGTACTCGGCGAGTATAGCATGGAGGCCAATTATGGAGTCATACAGATCGCTCATTCTTTGAAGAGAAAGGTTAATGTAGGTTTTTTTCGCAATTTTTCGATTGTTTCTCTTTCGCAATCTTTTCGAATGAGTAAGATCTTAAAAAAATTATAAAATTCAGGTGATCACACACACCAAGTTTCATCTTGATATGTTTTAATATCGTCGAGAAAAATCAAAATAATGACACTTTTGGAAAATACAAAAAATACAGCTCATTCAGAGGGTGGGAATGTACCATTTTTATTTCAGTTTTATATACTGCAGCTTTATACCATTCTTCATAAAAATTTTGAAAGAAAAAAAAGGTCGGTTTTTGTGAAATTTACAAAAATGTACGAATTTTCGGAATAAAATCAGTTTGTGATGGTCGAATTGCTACCGTACCCCAGATGGCGGCCGGAAATTGTTTTGCAACTTTTTTTCTCAATTTTTTTTTCAGTTTCGCATGTTTCCAGTATTCCCTCAGAACTTGTTATTTACACACTTTTCACGTAAAATATAGAGAGCGGTTATTGCAGTGTATCTAATAAATAATGGAAATATTTTCTAGTCTTTTGCGAATCTAATTTCTCCAAATTATACAATAACCACTCAAATAGGGTAGCTCAAGCACTACTTCTTAAATAATCTAGATGAATGCACAGTGCTGGAAGTCCACTGGAAACATACGTTGCTACCGTACTCCAACTATCTCGCTATCATGTAGGATTATTAGTATCTCTATATTTTACATGAAAAGTGTGTAAATAACAAGTCCTGAGGGAATACTGGAAACATGCGAAACTGAAAAAAATTGAGATCATCTAGTTTGCACAAATTGAAGTAGGACCCCAAGGACTATGAAATTCTGTGAAAAACCCAAAGTTCATCTTTTTGCTGTTCCTCAGGTGTGCGATTCTTAGACGAATGCACTGATATGCATCCATCATAATTAGGACTAGATACGGCAAACGTTTTGCAAATTGTTCCCGAGGGATCCAATTTAGATCCAGTGACTCCTGATACACGTGATAAAATGTTCACAACAAAATTGATTAGATCAGACCTTATGTTTATGCCAAAATAGTTTTCATTTAAAGAAGGTTTAACACGAATAAAATATGAGCTCGTAATGCATTCTGATGAGCGTGATAGGTAGATATAACGTTTCCCCTCAGCCCGAACCAATCGTTATCATAATTATGGACATTTATTATGACTTTTCCAAAATAGTTTATTATGGAATGTTACTAACAACTGCGAAAATACACATAAATTTGTTCAGTGGGTAAGTGGAAATAATGTAGTACTTTAACTTATCTAATCGGATTCATTAGCAATATAGTTTGATAAACGGATCATCGTTCTCTGCAATCTATAGGCAGGCCGAACTGCTGACTGAGTATTGAAAATGAAGTGGCATACTCCCGTTTATAGAACTCGTATTAACATTAATTGGTCACCTCTTCAACTGGCGATCATGAAAAGTGTGATCATTGCGAAACTGAATGTGCTAAACGGGATAATACGGATTTTTATAGAATGTTCGTCAATGATAAATGTGTCTAAAGTATAGCTAGTGGTAGCAATAAAAGTTCAAACCTAGGGGCAAATTTGAAGCAACTAAGGTGATATCATGTCATTTCGAACAACGCGACTCATGTCGAACTTTCCCAATTATTTATTTCGCACAACTCATCAAATCGGAGTATGTGAATGTGCATTACAATATGTGATTCCCCAGTAACGAAGCGCAGATTACGCGTGAATGCCATGACCGTTGTTATCGTCACCGAATCCAGGTCCGAACCCTGAAATTTACAATTATGAAATTCGAAAATGTTGGTCATCTGAAACATTTATCAAAACAATTTTGCGTTTCCGAAAAATAGTTATTTGCAGAATGATAACTGATAAAAAACTTAAAAAACGTACAATTTGTTATGGGTTTGAGGAAAAATAGTGGTTTGCTTTATCTAACAAGATTAATTAGCAGTAATTGTTCACCTCTTCCGCTGATCATTAGTCCCGATCTGCCCACGAATGGTGCATATGTAATAGCATCCAGGGCAATCAGAAGAACGCAAGCACCGAGCAGGAAGAGAGACGTGAACATTGTAAAATGAATGATCAAAACGATATTTTGCCCTGCTTTTATAAAAGCAGGGCAAAATTAATCATAAAACTGCTTGTAGCGAAAAAGATCCGCATTTGTATACCCAACATAGCATACGAAAAATGATCCCCAGAACAAGGCGCATCTTAGCATGTAGTTCTTGGTTTTAGCTTTTGCCTGCTATTCGAGAACGTCGAAATCGTGATTGTGTCATGAAAAAAACATGTGGTATTTTGATTTCAGCGGCTTTGTAGTGGCATTAACTACCTCCTGTTAAAATTGCAACTCGTTTCTAAAATCGGTTCTCGAGTTATTCCCATAAATGTAGATGAAGCCCACATGCAGCCTGGCTTAGCCGGTTGAGATGGTGCAAAATGAAGTTGACCACGATCATCAGCACCCTCGATTACCCCTCTTAGCAAGTTTTCGAAAATTCCGTGTGCCAAGGTTTGTTCGACTCTTACGCGAACGGGCTTTTATAGTATAAAAGATCGTCAAAGATTATGTGTTGTGTCGATATTCTGCCGTATCATTAATCTTTCAGCCATGTTCGAATGATGTGAGATCTCCTAAGTTGCTTCAAATTAGCCCCGGCGATTCTCACATTTTTTCGAACACAATGGTTCAATGTGTGCTGTTTTCATGAGGATTATCAAAATAAAAATACAGATCTCGCACTCCGATCGAGCCGCTCGAGAGCGAGGAGCTTATCAACAAGTTCATGCGATCTAAGGTATGCAATTTTGCCATATCTTTAGATTGAATGGCTTAATCTAACAGTTTTCAGGTACAGTTATGGCACGTTTAGTCTGATAAACCAGTTAACAATGTTCCAGGCGATCTCTTCGACCATTTGTCGATGGTCGAGCAGGAGAAGAAGCAGTTCAAGGGACTCGAACTGGAGGCAGTCAGCCTCAAGGCCGGCAGGTGAGAGGGAAGATGAAATGTCATTTGGCATAGTATTTGAAATTCTTGTTCAATTTTTCCAGATACCACGAAATTTAATTTTGATAATTTTTCAACTATCCAATTCGTCATTAATAAATTTAAAGAATAAATTCACAATTGACTTGAGAGTGAAACATATCTGAACTAAATTTACTAAATATATATTTCAGATCAACCGCTTCACTCAAGAGAAGGAGGACATGGAGAAGGTCAATCTGCGATCGAGACCCAAGGATAAGGTGAAAATAAATAATTATTTAAAATAATTTTAAAAATTTTTTTTCCAGATGTATCAAGAGAGTTCAATCAAAGTCCTCATTAAGTACTACAATTGCCTCTCTAAAGTCTGAAAGAACAGAAAAAAGAAGATCATTTTTCCCCCTTTAAAGATAAATTAGTTGTCTTCTATCACACATTTTGAAATTTGGCATGTGTTCATTGATAACAGAAGACGATAAAAGAAGACGTTGGTACAAAATATGTAAATTATTTTTATAAAAGGTAAAATTTCACAAATACAATTCAAAAGCGGAAAAGCAACCCCGCGACGAGACTCCCGACTGGGCCCAGACCGGACAGAAACAACTCGGAAATGTCGAGGGACGGTACGTCTTGCTAGCACTTTCTGCTTGACAAGCCTTCGAAATAAATACCCCTCATTAGGCACACTCTCATTTCTAGCCAGTTATTGACAATAGTCCCTCTACTATTTAGCGGAAACGAGAAACACAACCTTTGTCAATTGCGCGAAGTGGTAACATGATTCCTTTGCAGCTTCAAGCGTATGGCCACTCCTCCGAAGGAGATCAACGTGCCCGCTAGAGATCAAGTCAATCTCATGATCGCCAAACCGACCAGGGCATCCGAGGTTTGTAGATTCTTAGGGCTCTTTACAATCTTACCTTCACGTCGGTTTCTGTACAGAGAAAATGTGTTTCACGCCTGCTTCATAGTTCGATTTTTGTCGATTGTTACAGTCGTCGGATCGATTATACGGTAAAAAAACAAATACGTTCTTGACTAAATCCAGGTGCACGAGGGTGGCCACGTGACAAGGCGAAGTTGAGAGGAGTGCAGCAGGGACCGGAGGTTCCAAAGGTGATTCACCGCTTATTCAAAGTTTTGTTGACTGCTCATTCAAATTGTTGTAAGTTCCTCAGAAACTAGCCAGTTCTAATTACTTGGCAATTCAATTTTGCCCAAAGAAACAAGAGTATTTCGGAACAACCTTTTTTTCAGGAGAAAGTAATCATCCACAAGGACGAGGTCGCCCTCAAGCAGAAGTTTGCGCCAAAGGTAGATTAAAAAAAAAGATTATTGTTTTCGATATTCATTTGAACTTTTTTCAGGTCATCGGACCCGGTGAGAGCGTCACACTCGAAGAGAAGTCGCTCAAGGAGGCCAATGTCAACGTCAAGCCGTACGTATTATCCCCGCCATTTTGAGTAATCATTTGTGAAACTCTTCGATTGTGATAATATTAGCATATTTTTGCAGAATCATCCCAGAGGCAACGATCTCGAACAAGGCTAGTCGAGTGCCTTGTTGTATTGTCCCCCCCAGAGCATGAATTATGTGGCATGAAAGTCCCATAAATTGATTAAAGTTTTCATGTTTGAGCATGTATGATAATGGTCCGTCCCAGTGCACAGTATGAACATCCTCATGATCCCCTTTTCCCAGTGGATGTGCCCCACAGTCTGTGAAAGTCCTCTTCCGGAATGAATTTGTACAGTACCCGTTCCACCGTACCCCCACAACAGCATAACCCAATTCGTTCCCCAGTTGCTGTACCAAACGTACCGTGAGCGATGCGAGTCGACGACGTCGGCTTCTGGTCTCGACCATTCTCCTGATTCCCTCAACGACCAGACGACGGGCGTCACCCGACTACAGTACTCGTTCTCTCCCCGTGCAAGAAAACGAACTGTCGGCTTCCACATGATTCGTGTATGTTTGCACCCCAATCTCTAACTGAATGATCATTCCAATTTCTCTGGGTGAAGAGAAGGCCAAATTCCAATCTCTGGTTGATCTAACTGAATGTGAATGATTGTATGTAATTTAGTGGTGAAACACATGTCTTGCGATGAACAGTGATTGACTAACTGAATGAAAGTGAGAGGGCGGAGCTAACACCTATGGTTAGCAGCGATATGCTGCAAATTCATGATTCTTCAGCCCACTCCGACGAAGTTGGGCCAGTCGGCGAAGGCGCCCGTGAGTGTCTCGCAAGAGCTGAAGCCAGTCCAGGCCGAGATCGGAAAGGTACGCTATGATCGAAAATAAACAGATTCCAATAAGACTACCGTAATCTTAGGTAGATCCTTTATCGAATACGTATTGAATCCAATATTGATTTCCAAGTATGCTTCATTCACATTGAGAGTCTAGCTTGTTAGTGGATAAAACGCACAAGGTCTAAATGAGTTTCATTTCTGCATCATGAATACAAATTGTTTGAGCGAAACATTAATTGGTCCCGAGTTAGTTCTCCAGTAAATAATATTTGTCCGAAATAAATATTAGAACGAAAGCCATGGATTTCAGCCCGCCCGCTTTTTCGTTGCCTTCGAGGGAGCTCTGCCCATCAAGGTCACCTGGTTCAGGGACGGAAAGGAACTCAAACCACCTTCGAGATCCAGGTAAATACCAAATTCCATAATTTAAGAGTTTTATAATTTTGAAATCAAAAAATCGATTTACAATGTTTGAAATTGTAGATCAAGACAACTAACACTGGCTCGACGCTGGACATCGGCCGTCTGAAGGCCACGCAGGCCGGAGAGTACATGGTCAGACTGGAGAACGTCGCTGGTGAGTATATTGTTTCGTTATCATCTATTTTAAAGAGTCGCTAAAGAAAGTGATCAATGTATGATATATTCGCAAATTTGTTTATTGTAAACTAGCCTGGCTGGCCCCCGCCTACGGCGGGGGCCCCGTCCTAGCGGAGTTCAAAAATATAGATCATAAATCTGACCATACGTCAAATGGGGTCTCGCTCTTCAATTTTTGCCGACGTGCCTAATTGTTTTTGCCGACGTGACATACCCTGATTGACGAAACATCCCCGCATAGGATAAATGCAAATAATAATGATAAATAGTTAAAATAAAGTTGCAGCATGCAGATCCGGATAATTCAATCATTGGACAGAGATCCGCGTATTCGCGTACTGAAATATTGGCATACGGTAGCGCGATTTTTTGCACTCAATCATTTTAAAAATTAATAACTCATCGAATACAGCATTAAATTGATCATACTTCCTTTAGAATTTCAAATTGGATCGGGGAAAATGTCTGTATACCACAGCGATGTCACAAAAATGCGAAATAAAAGAATGTGACGTGCCTAAAGTTACATGAAAAATGTGCACTGTCGAAAACTCTCATTTTATATTTTGCCTTTGTTCTCGTGAAGTAAGCCACCGCATGGGTCAATTTTTCGGTTATAACCACATTCAAGTAAGCCATTTATATTAATGCAAGTCAGACCCACGGCGCCGACCTCGAAATATGATTATGTCGGCGTCGAAATGTGGTGTTTTCGAAGAAATGATTGTCCTTGTTCTCAGCAAATATCTGTTATTATCCCCATCTGTTATTATTTTGCCTAAAACTTCTTTTCAATATGTAGTATTTACTCTAAAAAGACTGACCCACGCGGGTTCCTTGAAATTATATAAAAGAGCAAAAATGAGCTTGAACCTGGCTATCGCACGCAACGCGTGGGCGCGCGTCGCGTGCGCTTATAACGCAACTCAGTGTTTTCTAGAGACCGGCCAAACCGCTTATACCATAGCAGAATGAAGAGAAATTTAATTAATTCTATCCATTTCGTCAATCGACTGATCACTCAATCGACTAGTTCCTCAATCGGATAATGAAATTATCCGTTTCTCAATCGACTATTTATCCATTTGGCCAAAAGGATATAATGGGGAGCGGACCGCTCCATTCGAAAAGGAGAAAATGGAATGAATTTGGACTAGTCAATTGCTGACGTGACAAATCGACTCGTCAATTGTCTAACAAAGGATAGTCGATTGACCCATTCGTCTATTAATTTCAATATCCATTTCGTCAATCCGCGGGCGGTCTCTAGTGTTTTCAATATATTTACCATTTTCGAGGTCACCGCGTGGGTCAGTTTTTTAAGAGTAAATACTGCACATTGAAAAGAAGTTTTAGGCAAAATAATAACACACGGGGAGCTATATTTGCTGAGAACAAGGACAATCATTTCTTCGAAAACATCACATTTCGACGCCGGTATAATCATATTTCGAGGTCGGCGCCGTGGGTCTGACTTGCATTATTATAAATGGCATACTTGAAAGTGGTTATAACCGAAAAATTGACCCATGCGGTGGCTTACTTCACGAGAACAAAGGCAAATTATAAAATGAGAGTTTTCGAGAGTGCACATTTTTCATGCAACTTTGGGCACGTCACATTCGTTTATTTCGCATTTGTGATGGCGCTGTGGTATACAGACATTTTCTCCGATCCTATTTGAAATTCTAAAAAAGTATGATCAATTTAATGCTGTATTCGATGAGTTATTTATTTTTAAAGTGATTGAGAGCAAAAAATCATGCTACCGTAACCCTTTTTTGAGTACGAGAATAGCTTATTTTTGTTCAATGAATCAGCCGATTCTTAATTTTAGAACTGACTTTTTTTTTAATTTTTAAAGGTTTTTTAAAATAATTTTAAAAGTATTCTTTGATCCTATTTTTGTCCATAGTATAAAATCTATACCTATATATAAAGCGCTAATTCCTGGCGTCTGTCCGGATTGCGAAATAGGGTGAGGAGGGAGTGATGACGTTAGAAGGGCATCGGACCATTACCGTATACCAATCGATAATTAGTATTGGGACAACTACCGTATACCAATCGATAATTAGCCATGGGTCACCCATTATTCCCTGGGTCAGATTTACGATTTTGGTCTTTGATCATCGAACTACCGTATGCCAATCAATAATTAGTATTGGGACAACTATCGTATACCAATCGATAATTAGCCATGGGTCACCCATTATTCCGTGTGTCAGATTTATGATTTTGACCTTTGATCATCGAACAACCGTATGGCAATCAATAATTAACATTGGGACAACTACCGTATACCAATCGATAATTAGCCATGGGTCACCTATTATTCCGTGGGTCAGATTCATACGTCAAATGGGTCTCACAAAAGAGAGAATGCACGTCGGCACGCTGGCCAAAGGCACATCGGCATTTTACAAATTTGAGACATCAAAGAATACTTTTAAAATTATTAAAAAAAACCTTTAAAAATTAAAAAAAAGTCAGTTCTAAAATTAAGAATCGGCTGATTCATTGAACAAAAATAAGCTATTCTCGTACTCAAAAAAGGGTTACGGTAGCATGATTTTTTGCTCTCAATCACTTTAAAAATAAATAACTCATCGAATACAGCATTAAATTGATCATACTTTTTTAGAATTTCAAATAGGATCGGAGAAAATGTCTGTATACCACAGTGCCATCACAAATGCGAAATAAACGAATGTGACGTGCCCAAAGTTGCATGAAAAATGTGCACTCTCGAAAACTCTCATTTTATAATTTGCCTTTGTTCTCGTGAAGTAAGCCACCGCATGGGTCAATTTTTCGGTTATAACCACTTTCAAGTATGCCATTTATAATAATGCAAGTCAGACCCACGGCGCCGACCTCGAAATATGATTATACCGGCGTCGAAATGTGATGTTTTCGAAGAAATGATTGTCCTTGTTCTCAGCAAATATAGCTCCCCGTGTGTTATTATTTTGCCTAAAACTTCTTTTCAATGTGCAGTATTTACTCTTAAAAAACTGACCCACGCGGTGACCTCGAAAATGGTAAATATATTGAAAACACTAGAGACCGCCCGCGGATTGACGAAATGGATATTGAAATTAATAGACGAATGGGTCAATCGACTATCCTTTGTTAGACGATTGACGAGTCGATTTGTCACGTCAGCAATTGACTAGTCCAAATTCATTTTGCTCTTTTATATAATTTCAAGGAACCCGCGTGGGTCAGTCTTTTTAGAGTAAATACTACATATTGAAAAGAAGTTTTAGGCAAAATAATAACAGATGGGGATAATAACAGATATTTGCTGAGAACAAGGACAATCATTTCTTCGAAAACACCACATTTCGACGCCGACATAATCATATTTCGAGGTCGGCGCCGTGGGTCTGACTTGCATTAATATAAATGGCTTACTTGAATGTGGTGGCTTACTTCACGAGAACAAAGGCAAAATATAAAATGAGAGTTTTCGAGAGTGCACATTTTTCATGTAACTTTAGGCACGTCACATTCTTTTATTTCGCATTTTTGTGACATCGCTGTGGTATACAGACATTTTCCCCGATCCAATTTGAAATTCTAAAGGAAGTATGATCAATTTAATGCTGTATTCGATGAGTTATTAATTTTTAAAATGATTGAGTGCAAAAAATCGCGCTACCGTATGCCAATATTTCAGTACGCGAATACGCGGATCTCTGTCCAATGATTGAATTATCCGGATCTGCATGCTGCAACTTTATTTTAACTATTTATCATTATTATTTGCATTTATCCTATGCGGGTATGTCACGTCGGCAAAAACAATTAGGCACGTCGGCAAAAATTGAAGAGCGAGACCCCATTTGACGTATGGTCAGATTTATGATCTATATTTTTGAACTCCGCTAGGACGGGGCCCCCGCCGTAGGCGGGGGCCAGCCAGGCTAGTTTACAATAAACAAATTTGCGAATATATCATACATTGATCACTTTCTTTAGCGACTCTTTAAAATAGATGATAACGAAACAATATACTCACCAGCGACGTTCTCCAGTCTGACCATGTACTCTCCGGCCTGCGTGGCCTTCAGACGGCCGATGTCCAGCGTCGAGCCAGTGTTAGTTGTCTTGATCTACAATTTCAAACATTGTAAATCGATTTTTTGATTTCAAAATTATAAAACTCTTAAATTATGGAATTTGGTATTTACCTGGATCTCGAAGGTGGTTTGAGTTCCTTTCCGTCCCTGAACCAGGTGACCTTGATGGGCAGAGCTCCCTTGAAGGCAACGAAAAAGCGGGCGGGCTGAAATCCATGGCTTTCGTTCTAATATTTATTTCGGACAAATATTATTTACTGGAGAACTAACTCGGGACCAATTAATGTTTCACTCAAACAATTTGTATTCATGATGCAGAAATGAAACTCATTTAGACCTTGTGCGTTTTATCCACTAACAAGCTAGACTCTCAATGTGAATGAAGCATACTTGGAAATCAATATTGGATTCAATACGTATTCGATAAAGGATCTACCTAAGATTACGGTAGTCTTATTGGAATCTGTTTATTTTCGATCATAGCGTACCTTTCCGATCTCGGCCTGGACTGGCTTCAGCTCTTGCGAGACACTCACGGGCGCCTTCGCCGACTGGCCCAACTTCGTCGGAGTGGGCTGAAGAATCATGAATTTGCAGCATATCGCTGCTAACCATAGGTGTTAGCTCCGCCCTCTCACTTTCATTCAGTTAGTCAATCACTGTTCATCGCAAGACATGTGTTTCACCACTAAATTACATACAATCATTCACATTCAGTTAGATCAACCAGAGATTGGAATTTGGCCTTCTCTTCACCCAGAGAAATTGGAATGATCATTCAGTTAGAGATTGGGGTGCAAACATACACGAATCATGTGGAAGCCGACAGTTCGTTTTCTTGCACGGGGAGAGAACGAGTACTGTAGTCGGGTGACGCCCGTCGTCTGGTCGAGACCAGAAGCCGACGTCGTCGACTCGCATCGCTCACGGTACGTTTGGTACAGCAACTGGGGAACGAATTGGGTTATGCTGTTGTGGGGGTACGGTGGAACGGGTACTGTACAAATTCATTCCGGAAGAGGACTTTCACAGACTGTGGGGCACATCCACTGGGAAAAGGGGATCATGAGGATGTTCATACTGTGCACTGGGACGGACCATTATCATACATGCTCAAACATGAAAACTTTAATCAATTTATGGGACTTTCATGCCACATAATTCATGCTCTGGGGGGGACAATACAACAAGACACTCGACTAACCTTGTTCGAGATCGTTGCCTCTGGGATGATTCTGCAAAAATATGCTAATATTATCACAATCGAAGAGTTTCACAAATGATTACTCAAAATGGCGGGGATAATACGTACGGCTTGACGTTGACATTGGCCTCCTTGAGCGACTTCTCTTCGAGTGTGACGCTCTCACCGGGTCCGATGACCTGAAAAAAGTTCAAATGAATATCGAAAACAATAATCTTTTTTTTTAATCTACCTTTGGCGCAAACTTCTGCTTGAGGGCGACCTCGTCCTTGTGGATGATTACTTTCTCCTGAAAAAAAGGTTGTTCCGAAATACTCTTGTTTCTTTGGGCAAAATTGAATTGCCAAGTAATTAGAACTGGCTAGTTTCTGAGGAACTTACAACAATTTGAATGAGCAGTCAACAAAACTTTGAATAAGCGGTGAATCACCTTTGGAACCTCCGGTCCCTGCTGCACTCCTCTCAACTTCGCCTTGTCACGTGGCCACCCTCGTGCACCTGGATTTAGTCAAGAACGTATTTGTTTTTTTACCGTATAATCGATCCGACGACTGTCCCAATCGACAAAAATCGAACTATGAAGCAGGCGTGAAACACATTTTCTCTGTACAGAAACCGACGTGAAGGTAAGATTGTAAAGAGCCCTAAGAATCTACAAACCTCGGATGCCCTGGTCGGTTTGGCGATCATGAGATTGACTTGATCTCTAGCGGGCACGTTGATCTCCTTCGGAGGAGTGGCCATACGCTTGAAGCTGCAAAGGAAACATGTTACCACTTCGCGCAATTGACAAAGGTTGTGTTTCTCGTTTCCGCTAAATAGTAGAGGGACTATTGTCAATAACTGGCTAGAAATGAGAGTGTGCCTAATGAGGGGCATTTATTTCGAAGGCTTGTCAAGCAGAAAGTGCTAGCAAGACGTACCGTCCCTCGACATTTCCGAGTTGTTTCTGTCCGGTCTGGGCCCAGTCAGGAGTCTCGTCGCGGGGTTGCTTTTCCGCCTTTGAATTGTATTTGTGAAATTTTACCTTTTATAAAAATAATTTACATATTTTGTACCAACGTCTTCTTTTATCGTCTTCTGTTATCAATGAACACATGCCAAATTTCAAAATGTGTGATAGAAGACAACTAATTTATCTTTAAAGGGGGTAAAATGATCTTCTTTTTTCTGTTCTTTCTGACTTTAGAGAGGCAATTGTAGTACTTAATGAGGACTTTGATTGAACTCTCTTGATACATCTGGAAAAAAATTTTTTTTAATTATTTTAAATAATTATTTATTTTCACTTTATCCTTGGGTCTCGATCGCAGATTGACCTTCTCCATGTCCTCCTTCTCTTGAGTGAAGCGGTTGATCTGAAATATATATTTAGTAAATTTAGTTCAGATATGTTTCACTCTCAAGTCAATTGTGAATTTATTCTTTAAATTTATTAATGACGAATTGGATAGTTGAAAAATTATCAAAATTAAATTTCGTGGTATCTGGAAAAATTGAACAAGAATTTCAAATACTATGCCAAATGACATTTCATCTTCCCTCTCACCTTGCCGGCCTTGAGGCTGACTGCCTCCAGTTCGAGTCCCTTGAACTGCTTCTTCTCTTGCTCGACCATCGACAAATGGTCGTAGAGATCGCCTGGAACATTGTTAACTGGTTTATCAGACTAAACGTGCCATAACTGTACCTGAAAACTGTTAGATTAAGCTATTCAATCTAAAGATATGGCAAAATTGCATACCTTAGATCGCATGAACTTGTTGATAAGCTCCTCGCTCTCGAGCGGCTCGATCGGAGTGCGAGATCTGTATTTTTATTTATTTTAAATTTATTTAAAACGCGTTCTCTGTAAGAATGGGAGAGGGGTGGCACAATGCTTCAAAATGATCGTATCGAGCTGTAACTTGGAGGAGGTAATGTATATGAGCAGGGAACACTTCCACATAAAAAGTAGGTCAATAGCTCAACTTTTTGACCTACCTTCTAAAATCAAAGATACGGCCACATGTTATATACCATTCGAAAGAGCATCAAAAGTTATGAATACATCTCGCTTTTCATGGAGTTTCATGCAAATTCACGTCCTCTGTGCATGAACACGTCAATATTTTAAAGGTTTTTTGATTTTTATCGATGTAAAGATGTCATTTCCTATTTCCAATTTTATAACCAGTAGATGCGCCGTGAATTTTTACATAAGAGAAACATTTGCAAATCAAGAAACTCGTTCCTCCTAGTGGTCATATTATGCATTTTCTAACAAAAATCATACGCGTCTGACCGCGCGCTTTCCGGAGCGAGACGGGAAATGAGTGAGAGTTGGATGATGGTGGATTGTTTTAGATATGTTCCAGTGAATATTTAAGAGTTGACCAGTGAATATTTAAGAGTTAGAAAATTTTAAATAGTCACTGAAACATTTTTTTAAAGTTGTGAGATTCGAATCCACGCTATTTTTTTTTGTTAGAAAATGCATGAAATGACTACTAGGAGGAACGAATTTCTTAAGTTGAAAATAGTTCTCTTATGTAAAAATTGACGGCGCATCTACTGGTCATAAAATTGGAAATAGGAAATGACATCTTTGCACCTTTAAAAATCAAAAACCATCAAAATATGGACGTTTTCATGCACACATAACGTCATTAAATATGAAACTCGATGAAAAGCGAGATTTATGCGCAACTTTCAATGCTCTTTCGAGTGATATATGAGGCCGGTCGCCTAAGAATCGGACAATCGAGTCGTAGGGCTGGCACAGTGAAATTACGAAAAATTGCGAAAAGGGGTTTTCGAGGGTGCGGATCATCGTGGTCAACTTCATTTCTCACCAATGCGACCGGTGCAGCCGGGCTGCATGTCGGTCAATTTTAGTGGTTTTGTTATAATTCAGTGAGTATATTAGCAAATAACATGAAAATTGTACAGCAAGTCAATCTTGCCACGCAGATTCCGATTTTGAAATTGTCTTAGTCAATTTCAAGTCGTGAAAAAATAAAAACTATATTTTCGAACATAAGACAAATGTGGAACTATTTGTCTTATGTTCGAAATTTGTCTTATGTTTTTTTGTATAGGTGGATGCGCCGTATTCTTACGATCATTTTTCGTATGTTATGTGTAGAGTTTGGAGAATACTATTTTTTGCTACGATCAGTTTTATGTCGTCATTTAGCATTTCCTCCTCTACCATCACCGAGGCAAGAATGATGAATGGTAGAATCAATTATGTTTCATGGCGAGGAGAAGAAATGTGAGAACATGGTTCTTCAGAACAAAATTAAACATAATTAAATTCCCCCATTCGTCATTCTTACCTCACCGGAGCGCGGTTAGAGTGGAGGAGGGAATGCAAAATGCCGACATAAAACGGATCGTAGCAACAAAATGGTATTCTCCAAACTCTGCACATAGCATACGAAAAACGATCGTAAGAATACGGCGCATCCACCTATACAAAAAGCTAGTCTTATGTTCTAAAATATAGTTTTTTATTTTGTCACGACTTGAAATTGATTAACGGCTTGTTTAATCTGTCAGAAATGTGCGAGAAAAGTTGCGTAAAAAGTTGCGTAAAAAGTTCGCGAACTTCTGATTCTCTCCTGTTCGTGTACTCTCTCTCTTTCTCTAACCAGGTCGTTGAAAAGTTCACGAACTTTTCGACGAACTATGTTCGAAAATCATACTTTTCTTTTCTTTTGTTTTACTTATTTTTATAAACTATTTTTGCTTTTAACTTATGACTTCTTATAATGGCAACCTTCCCTTAGCTGGAATAGCTTCAGAATACAGCGTAGTGAAAGTAAACAGGGTTGGAGTATTTTTTTCGAAAATGGGTCACCACTTTCCCCACCCTGTAATGTTAAGCTATTCCATCAGAGGGAAGGTTGTTATTATAAGAAATCATAAGTTAAAAGCAAAAATAGTTTATAAAAGTAAGTAAGACAAAAGAAAAGTATGATTTTCGAACACAGTTCGTCGAAAAGTTCGTGAACTTTTCATCGACCTGGTTAGAGAAAGAGAGAGAGCATGCGAAATGGAGAGAATCAGAAGTTCGCGAACTTTTTACGCAACTTTTTCTCGCACATTTCTGACAGATTAAACAGGCCGTAAGACAATTTCAAAATCGGCATCTGCATGGCAAGATTGACTTGCTATACACTTTTCATGTTATTTGCTAATATGCTCACAGAGTTATGATAATACCAGTTATGATAATTTTGGCATTTTTTCGTAATTTCACCGTGCCAGGCCTTGTTTGAATCGTAGGCGACCAGCCTCATATCACGTGTCTTCTGAGAGACTGCATGATATCAAACACCCCTTTTGACAAAATGTTCAAACTGCTCAGATCTTGGCCTAACTATCGTGGTGGATGCCCCCAAGTACTAGGATTTTTCTGTTAACTTTGTGGAGCCGGAATCTCAAAACTACCTAAAAGCCGGCTCTTGAAATATCAAAAATTCAACTTGAGTAAAAGAGTCGATCAAAAAATAAAAATGACCGTCGTCTCGGGCTGAACAACTTTCATGCCTATGTACTTTGTAGAGAAAAGTATGAAAAGTCCAAAAATTCAATTTTCGCACTACGCAATTAGTGATTTTCGGGGGTTTGCGGAAAAAGATGTTCCACATCCAGATGAGATCTCTTCAGATTCGGAATCTACGTCCATTTCTACCTCAGGAAAAATTGTATTTAGGAAAATTAAAGGAGGTATATTTGTCTAAAAATCGCGTTGAATGTCAAAAATGCTGATTGTCAAAAAACGCGAAATCTTCTTATTTTTCAAAACTCGATTTTTCGCCCCTAGAAAATGAAAAAAAACGAGTTTTGGGAAATCAGAAAATATCGCGTTTTTTGACATTTTTCTGATTGTTCACATCATGACTTAGTGTAAAAACACTATAACTTTATTAATTTCGGCCTAAACGCTTGATAATTCACTTCCAAGTGTTGGATTGTAACCGAAAAATCAGCATTTTTTAACATTCAACGCGATTTTTAGACAAATATTCCTCCTTTAATTTTCCTAAATACAACTTTTCCCGGAGTAGAAGTGGACGTAGATTCCGAATCTGAAGAGATCTCATCTGGATGTGGAACATCTTTTTTCGCAAACCCCCGAAAATCACTGGTTTTGATGTTCGAAAATTGAATTTTTGGAATTTTCATACTTTTTTCTACAAGGTACACAAAAACCATAGGCAGGAAAGTTGTTGAGCCCGAGACGGCGGTCATTTTTCTTTTTTGATCGGGTCATTTGCTCAAGTTTGAAAAATGATATGAATTTTTGAATTTTTGAAATTTCAAGAGCCGGCTTTTAGGTAGTTTTGAGATTCCGGCTTGGAAATAGAATGAAAGAGGAAATTCTTTGTTCACTCTATTGGAAACTCCGGAATCAATTCCAATAAGTGAACTCTATCAACGGATCAAAAATGGGGCCTAATCTATTCTGCATTCCATACCAACAAATGTCAAAATTTTAAAAAAATATAGAGCAAATATCAATCAAGTCAGCCAGCTCATTTGACATTCGAGATACAAAGATAAACAATCGCTCACCTCTCCAGCATCGGAGATGCGGCAGTTCTGAATGGTGAGGTAGTGGATGCCGTCGAAGTGCATCTTGTGGCGGTGACCGTGCAGGGCCTGGTTGCCGTTGATGTACCAAGTGACCTGAAGGAAATATAAGAAATCAACGATCATTTTCGACATCAAATTCGACAGAATTTTCTTCAACTGTTGAAAAAAGATTTTGGATTAACTAATTTCGAAAATTCTGACACAGCATAGACCAATCCTAATCAGTTCTCTCTTACATGAACTAAATTTCAATAGTCGATGTGATTACAAGTATTTTCAAAATTAAAATAAATTCACCTTTGGCTTGGGCACTCCGATGAGGGCGCACTCGAATCGAGCGACTTCGTTCTCCGTTACTTGCAGAGGGCGGGGCTTGATCGTGAACTCGGGCGCCTAGAAAGAGCAGAAATATAATAGCCAGAATATGTACCCTGTACCGGCATAATTCATAGCTGCAGAAATATTCCTCAAGAATCAAAGTTTAAAGTTCAAACCTGTCTCTGCTTCTGCGCCTGGGCGCCGTCCTGTTCCGACCAGTACAGCTTGCCCTGGTCCTTCTTGACGCCAGAGACCTCAACAGGTTGACTCATTTCATGGATAAAAATCAGTTATCGATCACTCTATCACCACAATCTATCGTACCCTGAGTCGCTGCGGCAGCTGTCTCTCGGTGATGATGTGCTGGCCGGTGGAGCAGCCCAGCTTGGGCGAGGTCATCGACCGGCCGAATCTGTTCGTGGTGACGCAAGTGTACTCGCCTGGAAGAGTGATGTATTGATTTTTCAAACAAAGGCCGACAACAATCAATTCAATGAAGATATCGCAATCTATTACAATGTAGCTGAAGCATAACCGGTTTCCCAAAGGATTGGTTTGGCTGAAACCATAGTTTGATGTGAAAGATAAACAATCACTCAATCGATTAATCAATAATTCACCGGTGTCATCGGGCAGTGCGTACAGCAGTTCGAGGCAGGCGAAGCCGAAGTCGAGCGTCGAGCGGAAACGGTGACCCACAAATTCAAAAATGGTTTTTTTACTTTTTGCTCGAAAACGGTTTGTATGTTTCAGACAAGCTGAAGAGAGTGAGTGTTTGTGCAGAGTAATGCGATTGTGGCAGGTAGGTGAAAAAAATTTAAAACGGGATGTTTCAATGTGTCTTCAATAATCATGCATTGCATAGTGCGACACTCGAGTTTCCCTTCAAGAAAAAATAAATCCTACCGATCAGGTCGGGCTTCTTGTCCTTGAACCACTCCAGCTTCATGTAGGGATCGTTGACGGGAGCGACCTACAATATCGAAGTTACAGTAATAGTAATAAAACTACAAACTAGCGAAGCCTATTACACCATTCCTTTAGCGTCATCTTGGCCACTCGATACTTGCTACTGTACCTGGGTCTCGAAGCGTGCGAAATCTCCCTCCTCCACTCCGATGTTCACGAGTGGCGTGAGAAAAACGGGCGCGCGAGCAGCAGACTCGTCGTAGATGTCCTAATTAGTTTAGTTAATTAATTAATTTAATTATTTTAAAAATAATGTTACCTCAGCCTTGAGCGCGAGAGGCGCCGCGGTGTGCTGGCGGAAGTGCGACTCCAGGTTGTCCTGCAATCGTACTTTGCTTTTTTGCAACGATTTGTGTCACTTTTTTATCGCAAATTGGAGTGAAAATGCATTATCAATGTAATGAGATCTAAGAGTACCTGGACAGTTCCGTGTGCCTGAGCGCCGAACTCGAGTCGCTTGCCAGGAAGCACCGTGATGCGCGTCTTGGTGCGCGCCTGAATGGAAATCATCATTTCCTTTTTGATCATTTTCCATATATTTCATTACATTACAATACTCTCTTCATAATCGTTGTTTTGTGATGGATTTGATAAAAAACTATTGACTTCACCACTTAATAACAGCACAGTAAATGAACAGTACGCCTTTGTCATCATCATAGATGGTTGATTAAAGAACAAATGATACTATTCTGCATACCTCTCCCTTTCCGTTCTCGGCCACCAGCTCGTAGTCTCCGTTGTCTTCGGGATACGCGTAGAGGATATCGAGGGAGACGAAGCCGAACTCGAACGATGGACGGAAGCGAGATGCCTCGGGAAGGGGAGCGCCGTTCTTGTACCAGCGAACCTGAGAAATTGTATTTTAGAGAAAAAGATAGTGAAATTGATCGGACATCATTTCGTAGATCTTGTAGGAATCGTGATTTTTTTGAGAATCCAAAAATGAGCTGTATTCGACTTTGTGCAATTAGTATGATTATTGTTTTTTTGTAGAACTCGAACCCGACGATTCATTGACGTGTTCGGCATTTTCGACTCATGTAAAAGTTGTGAAACTCAATTGAATTTAAATCCTGAACAATAAAAAAACTGCAAACCTTAAGCAATGGGTCGTGAATGGGCGTGACGCGGCACTCGAGGTGGATCGACTCGCCCTCCTGCAAGAGTGATCTTTGGTCTTTGATCTTCCCTTTTCTGATCGAGAATAGCAAAGATCAACGACCTACCGCAGTGCCATCGATGGTGTCCACGAGCGGCTGCACGACCGCGGGTGCGTCCTGGAATAAATTAATTAGTTAATTATTTAAATAAAAATGAATTTCGATTACCTGCTGGGTGATCGACTCGACGACGACATTGCCGACCGTCTCGACGCGGCCCTTCGAGGTGGAAGCGATGCACCTATTTTGCAATTATGAGATCAAGAGTAATCATTGTTAGAGATCAAGGATTAAGCATTGCTGCTTTCGATGCTGTCAATACCCTTACATAATACGGTTGATAGATCAAAGAATAAATATCAAAGATCATCCTCACTTGTACTCGCCCGAGTCCGCGGTGATGAGGTGCTTGATGCGCAGCGTGGCGACGCCGAACTCGTTCGTCTGCATGATACGGTTCGAGTACCTGCAAATAATAACACTATCAAAAGAACAACAACAAAAATCAGAACAGAAACAAGTCAAAACAACAACAACAACAAGTGAGATCGCTCACGGAATGGCGTGTCCGTTGTGCTGCCATTCGATTCTCATCGTCGGGTCTCCGATCGGCTCGAGGACGCACACGAAGGCAGTCGCATCGGCCTCGTTGAGCTGGAGAGGAGAGATCAAAGATCACGAAGCAGAACCAATCATGTTTCAATTCAAGTAAATGGTTGCGACTAAATTTCACAAATATTTTAAGAGGTCGGATCGGTAAGACACGACCTCCCCCCGGCCACGCCCCACTGAAATGAGATCCATCTGCCCATATTTGGTGCATGTGTACACCTTGGTCCGGTGTAGCACCAAGTACCACTGACTTCCAGATTAGACCTTCCACTAGAGAATGAAGTGATCTCAAAGTTGAAAAACAGGTTTTCGTAAAATCTCCATGGACATAGTTAGATCCAAAATCTCTTTTACATTGTACTAGGCATGGCCTATGACCAAAAAATTATCAAAATTATCAAACCTGGGCCAATTGGAAATTTTAAAACCTATCGAATTTTTTTTATTGTTTTGCCACCAGTTTTGCGTACCGAAAGAGCGCACACTCTCACTAGGCTTATAATGTAGGCCAATCAATTCTGTATCGAATATCGTCAAAGTTAGTTCGATTCGACGTTTCCGTTTTCCTTTCCCCTTGATGAGAATGTGTCGGCGTCATGCCGGTTTCTCATTTTTCGGCTATATCTTACTCGAATCGACAATCACAGAAGAGATAATGTAGCACTCGAAGTTCGAAGGACACATAAGTATGATTTGACGTTGAAACTAAGATATTAACTTATTCTGAAGGTATGGTGATGATCGCTATGAGCAAAATAAAATAGGCGTTCTTATTACTAAGATAACATAAAAATATCGGTGTTTTCACTTCGCCAAGTCAATATTTTTCTGCTCTCAAAATGCAAAAATCAATATGTCGATGAAAAATTTTGGATAGATATATAGCTAGTTCGGCTTAATTTCATCAACTCACATCCTTTAGCTACTAAAAACGCGAAAATTTACTCAAAAAATCGAAAACTGACGAAGTTCAGAAAAAATTTTTCCATCAACTTCGATTATGCCCAAGTGTGTGATACCATTAATCGATAGATTAGCTCACATTACCGGAAAGTCAAATCGCGCAGTAAAATACAGTAACTATTGTGTAAAGTAATTGCCGTATGAATTTATTTGGCGAAGTATTTTCGTAAATATCTACGATCAAATTCGAGGCAAATCGATAATGGGATAAATGATTTATGTTATAAAATCCGGTTTATTTATGAAATTCGATTATATATCAATATAATCTTTCTATATTTTTTCAAATGGTGCTAGAAAATTCAAAATACACTTTGTTCTTCTCAAAATTCAAAAAACTCGATTTTCGCGATGTGAAAATTTCGTAATTTTCAGATTTTTTTACATGACCTTTGTTTTATTTTTTTCAGCATTACTTAATCAGATAACAACGAATAATATTGTTTACCACGCTTTTTGTTTGAATTTTGTGAATTTTCTAACGGAAATCATTTATCTCATTCTCGATTTGCCTCGAATTTGATCGTAGATCTTTTCGAAAATACTTCGCCAAATAAGTTCATACGGCAATTACTTTACACAATAGTTACTGTATTTTACTGTGCGATTTGACTTTCCGGTAATGTGAGCTAATCTATCGATTAATGGTATCACAAACTTGGGCATAATCGAAGTTGATGCAAAAATTTTTTCTTTCTGAACTTCGTCAGTTTTCGATTTTTTGAGTACATTTTCGCGTTTTCAGTGGCTAAAGGATGTGAGTTGATGAGATTAAGCCGAACTAGCTATATATCTATCCAAAATTTTTCATCGACATCATGATTTTTGCATTTTGAGAGCAGAAAAATATTGACTTGGCGAATTGAAAACATCGATATTTTTATGTTATCTTAGTAATAAGAAAGCCTACTTTATTTTGCATATAGCGATCATCACCATACCTTTGCGATTTCTTACTTAGAGTTGCGCAAATCTGTGCAAAATCGAGTCTGCGAAAATCGACTTTTTCAGAATAAGTTAATATCCTAGTTTCAACGTCAAATCATACTTATGTGTCCTTCGAACTTCGAGTGCTACATTATCTCTTCTGTAATTGTCGATTCGAGTAAGATATAGCCGAAAAATGAGAAACCGGCATGACGCCGACACATTCTCATCAAGGGGAAAGGAAAACGGAAACGTCGAATCGAAATAACTTTGACGATATTCGATACAGAATTGATTGGCCTACATTATAAGCCTAGTGAGAGTGTGCGCTCTTTCGGTACGCAAAACTGGTGGCAAAAAAATAAAAAAATTTCGATAGATTTTAAAATTTCCAATTGGCCCAGGTTTGATAATTTTGATTATTTTTTGGTCATAGGTCATGCATGCCTAATACAATGTAAAAGAGATTTTGGATCTAACTATATCCATGGAGATTTTACGAAATACCTGTTTTTCAACTTTGAGATCACTTCATTCTCTAGTGGAAGGTCTAATCTGGAATTCAGTGGTACTTCGTGCTATACCGGACCAAGGTGTATACATGCACCAAATATGGGCAGATGGATCTCATTCCAGGGGGGCGTGGCCGGGGGGTATGCTATTATGGTCGATTCTTACCGATCCGGTCTCTTAATAGAAAAACTGCTGTCCAGTTCTGATTATGAATGCAATTTTGATCGAAACAAATAAAAACTATATTCGCTAACCTGTCCCAGATCTGCCAGTTCGGTGGTGAAGCGAGGCGCGTCGAACTCCTGCGGCGGCAGCTGCAGGTCGTCCTTAGAGCTGCAGAATCAATATTATTTTCGAAAATACTTTTTAAAAACACAAAAACAGTAAATAAATAAATAAATAAAAATAATGCGTACCGGTTAATCCAGTTCTCCAGCTCGTTGATTCTCTCCTTTCGCTGATCGGGTGACATCCACTCGTAGGAGACACCGGACTGGCCGACCACCTGATTTTGATATCATCATTGATTTTTCAACATTATCAAAATTTCAAATAATGTGATTCAGCGTAAGGAATCGTTACAATAGCTCCATTCGATTGACGAGCACAGTGCATTATTCGAAATCAAGGTCTATTACCTTGATCTCGCACTCGCTTTCCGCCTGTCCCTTGTCATTCGAGATGCGGCACGTCCACTTTCCAGTGTCCTGAGGCTCAGCAGGGCAGAGGTCGAGGACGACGAAGCCGAAGTCAGTCGTCATCTGAGGTGCGATATTTTAATTGTTTTTATTTAACGATTGCATCGTCAAAACTATTTTCAATCCGATCTGCGAGAATTTGGTGAAGCAGTGAAACACATTAATCCTTCAATTTTGCCTCGATATGAAAAAAGTGAAAAACAATAAAGCGAATGAAATGAAAGAAAACCTTCATTCGTGCCGAGTTGCGCATCGGCATGCCGTCCTTGAACCACTCGACCTGCAATTGCATTGGTTTGGTTTTACTCATCTTTTGCATCTGTCATTTTTACGATTCAAATATGTTTCGCAAAAATTTCATTAAAAGTGATACTCAAGTGAATCGTTCTGTTGCAGACATCCATTTCAAAAAATCAATAATTGAATAATCTCCACCTTGAGTCTCGGGTCGGCGACGGGTTCGATCTGCGCCTCGAGATGCGCGATTTCGCCCTCGAGAAGCTCGCGAGGAGACTGAATTTCAATTATTTAATTATTTGTTTTTATTTATAAATATTTTCGAAATTCAATTTCGCGAATTTTCGAACCAATCTCCACACTTCTTCTTGCAACTCTTGCGAGAACATACGCAACACCGGCTGGAATATATATTTTCGAAATTTTCACATGAAAATTATCTCTTTTTGCTATGTTTCTGGAAATGTTGTTGATAATCTATCTTTCATATTTGTTCTTTGTTCTACCTGAATCTGAGTGTTGAACTTGGGCGGGCCGTGCTCGACATCGGGAGCGTCCGGCTTCGCGGGACGAGGAGCCTCTATCTCGGCGATTCTGGAAAGATCAAAGATCAAATATCCGTTATCAAAGACTAAAGATACCAAAGATCACTCATACCTCTTTCCAGCTCCGCTCATTCTCTCTGGGAGCTGGGATTGAGAGATTATTCCCTCCTTGGGACGGCACTCCAACTTCGTGGAGGTGACTGCCTCGCCGACCTGTAATATAAAAGGTGATCTTTGACCTTTTTTATTGTCTATTATATTAGAAATTTTGTTGGATTTGTTAAACCGACAGCCGACGATGCATTAGATCGAAAGTGAGCAACGAATTTTAGCCAAATGATGAAACTCGCCTGTTCACAGCGCGGCACGAGTACTCGCCCGAGTCCTCCGGGTAGACCGGCGAGATCTTAATCGGATAATTAATTAAACGATTAATTTATTATAGTTAAAACTAGTGGGCAACTACGCCTCTTTTAAAGTTAGGAATTCTTGGAATATTTAGAAAATAATCCCCTATTGATTCCGGCAAAATCATGCTTCTTAAGCAGCGTCCGTCCCAAGGCTAGATGTTACAAAAGGGGCATGGTTTTTCATTAATTGGCCATCGAAATAATGAATCTGACCCAGGATCTGACACAGCGCCACGGACTACTGTAGGTTAGTATTTCGTTAGAAGAACGATATTGATCTTTTGCATCAATCCGCAGATGAAATCATGAATTTGATCCAGCGTCTGACCCAGCGCACATGGTTACTGTAGGCTTTGGTTTACGGTAGTAGTACGGTATCGATGATTTCCATCCATCATCCGATGAAATCATGAATCTGACACACCATCTGACCCAACGCCAATGGTATACTGTAGACAGACTCACAGACCAACCAACACCATATTTGTGGTCGTAAAATTTTTTCTTCTGGAAATTTCTGAAATTTTTTTCGTCTGCTGACCTTGTATTCCGGATGGGGTGATACTATCAAAAGCTCACTCGAAACGAAAGCGCCAGTCAAAAACCCTTTCAGTTTATGGTATATGAGTGACTAGCGGACAACTACGTCTAAACGTTGGGAGATGTAGGTTTTTAATTTATCGACAACAGTCCCGTTTAATTTTTTTAACTCAGAAAAAATCATGAATCTGACCCCGCGTCTGACCCAGTGTCACGGGTTACGGTAGCATTCGGTTACTTTAGGAGTACGGTATTGAAGCTTTATTTCGATTCGCCGACGAAATCATGAATCTGACCCACCGTCTGACCCAACTCCACGGTATACGGTAGTTTTCGGATACGATAGCAGTTCGATATCGATGTTTTGCATCGATCCGCCGACGAAATCATGAATCTGACCGAGCATCTGACCCAACGCCACGGTATACGGTAGCTTTCGGTTACGGTAGCCTACCACGAGCATACGGTATTTTGTCAAACATGCCCAAGCTTCTTGAAACATGGCAAAACGTCTTGACAGTGGCGAGCACCGAACCCCCAACTTCTAGGCTATGTAGCGTGCTTCAATGAAAAGATAGAGACTCACTTTCAACATATAAAATGTTTAGCACATCGAGCTCTACATTTTCAGCCTTGGTCCGGGTCCCTAGGTTTACGTTGACCTGCAGCATTTTTTAGCGCTTTTTCTGGTTTTCCTCTGACGAAATTGCGTATTTATCGATGCGCCCTTTCTTTGAATGTTACCGAGGGATATATCTACACTATTTGGAACCTTGTTAATGCAATTGCACCCACGTCAACGGTTGAGAAGGGTCAAAATGTCGATTTTTGAATTTTAGGTCTTACTTTAGTTTTTGGCCAATGAAAGTGGTACAACTAGTCGGGAAATAATTTCAAATATTGTTTTGATTGATTTTCGAGTTATTTGACTTCATTAGCTGTTAATAGAGGTATTGGAAGTGATGAAACCATGTTGGCGGTATACCCAGTTTTGAGGCGCTCGGACAAAAAACCGCGCCCTTTTTTTTACCCCTTCGATTTCTTAGATTTTCTGCGCAAAGTTAGTCACCCATAGGCACCATCGATCGCGCATAGTGACTCGGTTTACTTTTTCCGATTTCCAGAATTCGGTAATTTTTTGGTTCACTCGACCACCCCGCATTGGGACATGCACAGTTAATGATATCTTTGACATAAAAGTTTTAGAGAATGTTCTCAGCTTTCTTTCTGAGCAAAGAACGAGTTTCTATCGTCATTTTAAATGGATTTATGATCGTTTAAGTGGGCTCGATTTGACCCCTAAAAAGTGACTGTCTCAACTTTGGCCTTCTGAATCTCGACGATGGCGACAGTTATCAAAATTCTGGCAACGCAGTTTGAAAGAGCATCATTAGAAACACCTTGAGCCACATTCTCTTCCAGATAGGGTGATTGTGATGCTACCGCCGCAGAACCCCCTAAAATAGGTAATTTTCTCGCGATTCGTCTCTTATATTAGACTTTTTTGTGCGATTTAAATAACTTTTAATTAATTTTAATTAGTATTAATTAATTAATTAATCACCAGCATCATGCGAGAGCACGGAGAGATGGCAAAGCCGAAGTCGTGCACCATCTTGTACCTGAAATATCTTCATTGAGGATCTGGAAAAGTTCAGTTTCACCGAAACATTAAGCCACATCTGAATGTCGTTTCATCACTGATTGGGTTGATTCGGACCGAAAAAACAACAATTCAAACCTGTTCGAGTGGTGCAGCGGCTGTCCGTTGCGGAACCACTCGACCTGGAATTGATAGCGTAATCTCGTCTGATCCTCATGAATAAATCTGTCGATCATACACCTACCGTATCTAGACGAAAACTACCAGAATAAAGCCAGTTCTCGATACTTACCTTGACATTGGGGTCGTTGACGGGCGTGTACTGTGCCTCGAGATGGGCGGAGCTTCCCTCTTCGCTGCCTCCCGAGATCACGAGCTGAGCCGTGTTCTGCGGCTGCTCGGCGGCAGGTGCGGGGAGAGTGGTACGGTAAGCGAGGGAGTACGGTAGTCAGGTAGGGCAAAGGTAAAATTAAAGGTGCAGCCACGTCAAGCGATTTTACTGTCGTAAACGACTACGCTAGGTGGTGTAGTGCGGTGAGGCCGACTACTGCTAGGACTACGTATCCCTGCTGTCCAAAGTGCTTCTAGGGAACGTTACCTTTCGCGGTACTCGAGTAAAGCCCATCTCTAATTTCGGCTTCTGCGTGCTGCAGGTATTCATTAATTTAATTAGAATTAATATATTAATTAATGAATTAACTAACTAACTAATTAAGATCTCGCCGGTCTACCCGGAGGACTCGGGTGAGTACTCGTGCCGCGCTGTGAACAGGGTAATTTTCATCGTTTGCCTAAAGTTCATTCCATCCAATCAATCCAATTCATGGTAGGCACACTGCGCAAAAAATACAACAACTCTCTATCCATTTCTTGACAGATTTCCAAGTATCTCGTTTCGTTCGATTGCTTATTTGAACCGAATCAAAATTATATAACACGCGTCTTCTGAGAGATTGCAGGACCGCCCGGAACTAGGAGCCCCAACTTTGAGCAGTATTCTCGGGAAATTTATGCTGGAGTATATTGGGGACAAGAAAACTTTTGGCGTTGCCCGTTTTTTTCAGAACCGGCTTTTAGGTATTTTCCGGTTCTGCTCCCAGCCCTACCATAAATCAGCTCCCAGATGAGCTACAAGGATGGCATGGTGCTCAAAAAATCCGGAAAATTATTTCCAGAAACTTTTATGTTGACGTCGACAACGAGCGAATTTATCTTTATGTTGAAAACCGGGAAAAAACTGATTTTTAAATCGAAAAATAAATCCTAGCGGCTCGGGGACCCCCCTTTAAGAAACTTCTGAGACCGGATTCGGATTCTACCGGATTTCTATTGATAATTCTTGACAATTTATGTCAATTGAGGACAAAAATATTTTCGTCGAAAAATCACTGTTCTTTCGAGGAACCCGTTCGAAAACGAGATTTTTCGACGAAAATATTTTTGTCCTCAACTGACATAAATTGTCAAGAATTATCAATATGAGTGATCTTGAAGCATTTTAAGCCCAAAATGAACAAGATTGAGTTTAAAATGTTCGACCTGTCAGGCTTCGAAATCCCCGAAATAATGAAAATTCGGGCATTTTCGGTGTTTTTGGCTCAAAAGATGTACATTGTCACGCCTCCCGAACTTAGCTCTATTTTTTCTTAGACTAAATCTAATCTATTTTTTCTTAGACGAATCCGAATCCGGTCTCAGAAGATTCTTAAAGGGGGGGGGGGGGTCCCCGAGCCGCTAGGATTTATTTTTCGATTTAAAAATCAGTTTTTCCCGGTTTTCAACATAAAGATAAATTCGCTCGTTGTCGGCGTCAACATAAAAGTTTCTGGAAATAAGTTTCCGGATTTTTTGAGCTCCATGCCATCCTTGTAGCTCATCTGGGAGCTGATTTATGGTAGGGCTGGGAGCAGAACCGGAAAATACCTAAAAGCCGGTTCTGATAAAAACGGCCAACGCCAAAAGTTTTCTTGTCCCCAATATACTCCAGCATAAATTTCCCGAGGATACTGCTCAAAGTTGGGGCTCCTAGTTCCGCAGGGGGTCCGTTTTCTTGCAATCTCTCAGAAGAGGCGTGATATGCAGAAACTCATCACAATTTTTTGACGAAAATGATGGTATTTTAGTATCTCCCTGGAATATTAATAGAGATTTTCGTTGGCCTGACTATGAAGTTCCGAATGTAAACGATTACAAATTATTTATTAGATACGATTGTTATACAGAGTACGCATATTTGTTTTTCAAAAGACCAATATTCCCATGGTCATGGTATGGCCGAGTGCGACAGATTACGCGTGAATGCCATGAGCGTTGTTATCATCACCGAATCCAGGTCCGAACCCTGAAATTTCTAATCATAATAATTTAATTTAATAAATACTTTTAATTTGATAATTTTGAATACAAAAATACTAACGAAAAAACTTAAAGAAGGAGTAACACGAAAAATTAGTTGAGTGTGCCGTTCATGGAAGTCATCCAAAACCAGCAGTCCGATCATCAATCACTTTGTACGAAGTTCCACAGTCGCCGTTCTATTCACATACGCGCCAAGTTCATTGACAGCGCAGGGTTATGGCTAGTTCATTTATGTATTACTCGCTCTACGTAATTTTCGACTCCATTTGGGGTAAATTCGCTACAGTTTCCCATTGCAAGCGCAATATCTTCGTGGTGGGACTCCCTGCACGCATTGTGTTACCCCTTCTTTAAACAAATTGGTTCATCTAAATTAATCTGAATCATTAGCATCAATTGTTCACCTCTTCCGCTAATCATTAGTCCTGATCTACCCACGAATGGTGCATGTGTAATGGCATCCAGGACAATCAGAAGAACGCAAGCCACGATCAGGAAAAGATACTTGAACATTGTGAACCTGGATGAACAAAAACGAATTTTGTCCTGTTTTTATACTGTAAAAGATCGATAAAGATGATGTGTCTACTGTATTACTCTGAAAGGCAAAGTGGTAGCAATAACAGTTCGAACCAATGGTGTCATACCCTCGTTTTCCACTGTAATGCGTTGAATGAAAGAGATACACGTTCACAAATTTCGAATGCCTTTTCGTCTACTTATCTTGATATCATTGAGATCATTGCATTTGACACTGATTTCACCATATATCTTAATATTCCAATAATTGTTTCAATCTTCAATTATTCTGTACACTGGACATTTTGCCACGAAATGCGTTTATCTTATCTAATAATTCCATGGCAGGGCACTGGTATAAAAAGGCGTAGAGGCGAAAAACTCGAACCAGAATTGCATTCATGATACGGAGGCACTAGAATCGAAATAATATGCGAGCAGCATCGAATAAGGCACAGAAAGCGGTTCGCCGTACTGGTTGTTTTGTTGAAGCACTGGTTAACAAATGAGCAATTGCACCAAATGGAGAAATGACTAGAAAGATGCTAGCATGACTAGAGAAAACGGAGAGACGACTGAGCAACAATACATTATACAGAAGCGTATCGTTCAAGGGAGCGCCCTATTCAACCTTAGTGCCCGAGATTCTTTCTGAAAGGAGCAGCAATCCTTTCAGGAATTATCCCTAGATACTAAGAAATGTATTGGGATCCACAATACCAAGTCATGTAAAGCAATAAAAAATCGGGGCAGTTTTGACTAGAAAGAAAATTGTGAAGACTTAGAGAAAGATGGCACAATGTAACGGTAAATTAATGAAAACATATGGTAGCCTTGTTGCATAATCGGGGCAGCAATCCCTCTTATACAACGCAAGCCACTAATGGACATCTTAAATCTATAAAAAGCTAATAAACGAATACATGTGACGATGTAACCTGTAACCTAGCACAAGAGCAGCAATCTCGAGCCAAATTTACACAGTTACAACAATGATGAGAGTAGATAGGTATACGGTAGGAGGAGATTATCGATTGATTGCGTAGCTGAGAGACCCGTGAAGCGAAGAAGGGAAACCGAGTGAGCGAATCTATCGGGCAGCTGCAAAGAATCGGGAGGATTAAGTGCAGGGTTACTCGGGTTGAGGCGTTAGTCGGAGTGATCTTTGATCTTTCAATCGGAAACGGGGATGTTTTATCGACAGGTTACCAATACCCGGGTAGCCCAGAGATAGCGAAAGACGAACCTAAACAGGACCAGCAAGGGGGAAAGAATCAGAGATGCATGCGGGAAGATAGATGCTTGAGGTCGAAAGAGGAGAGTGCTCAGAAATGCAAAGCAAACCATGCTCCCATTTCCCCATTTTTTGCTCGTTCAATGTTCGATTTTGCTCTCGTTTCTACAGCGATTTCTTACCGACCGCGAGGCGACGCGACGCGGCTACCTACCGAGCGTGAGTTTGGCCTGGCACGAGGCGGATCCGCCGTTGTTCTCAATCGAGCAGACGTAGTCGCCGGCCTGAGCTGCCGAAACTCGCGCGAGTTCGACCACCGATTTGTTGCCCGTCAGAGTGATCTGAAGCATCGATCGATTGGACTGGAATCTTAGATTTCTGTAGCAAGGACCCGGTTTATGAACACTATGAGTTGGTTGAAAAGCGTTTAAATCAAGCGGTTGTAATTGATTTGTTTGATTGGTTGATTATTGCAGTTTTAGTATCTAGTCTTCTTACCTTGCAAGTCGGGCTTGCCGCGAGTGGTCTTCCATTGTGTGTCCACTTCACGGTTGGCAGAGGATTTCCAGCAATCTCAGCAGTGAACTTGACAGTGTGACCCTGTGAGATGGAATGGTTAGTGGACTGATAAAGCTTAACGAGCTGACGATTTGAACAGCTTAAAGAGTGCTGCGAGTGCTGCAAAGTGAACTAAAGCTTGCTGCACCTGTCGGGCGGACACGTCGCTGAGCTTGGTGATGAACTGAGGGGCGCCGGTAGATGAGGTGCCACCCCTGGTGATGGTAGTGCCAGCGATGCGGCCGGACTTGGCTGCAAAAGCGTGAGCTGAAATTTTGCAAGCAGCAATATGAAAGCATCAGTTACAGTAAGCGTTGTCCGGAGAACTAATGTTGGTTGAAGAAAAAATAGAAACGAAGCGAAATTAATCTGTGCCGATTTCAGAGAAAAAGTGGGAAATCAACTTACGTGCGAGCACAAGATTAGCTACCGAAGAGGCCTTGCCGGCGGGGTTCGAAGCCTCGACCTTGTACTCGGCAACGTCCTCCTAAATATGAATTTCATGTCAAAACAACACCTACAACAAACAACAACAACAGCAAACCTGTCTCGCCGACTCGATCTTGAGGGTCGCCTCTCCATTCGCTTGTGAGACGACGTAGGCGGACGACTTCTTGATCGGTTCGTTGTTGCGGTACCACCGAATCGTCGGGTCTGCATTGAAAATTGATATTTTTGCATCCGCGACAGCAGCAGTATTGTTGATTTTCACCTCCTTGAGTGAAGAAGGATTGGTGAAACTCAATGGATGGATAGCTAAGATATAATTGAGCAAGAATTCATGAGAAAAAATTACCGGGAGATCCGGTGAACTTGGCTGAGAAGGTGGCGGCGCCGCCCTCGTTCGCAATCACTGGTTGGATCTGCAACGAATTTAATTAAAATATTTTTTTAAATTTTGCGAAAATCATTTCGAGTGAGAATCTGTTTTACTTATGTTGCTATGTTGCATTGTTATTTTGCGCTGAGCCATAATGGCTATTCGATTCCTCTGCTTCAAACGGTGGTAAAACAAAATTAAATATTCAAAAAATTTAATATAATATGATTCTTGCCTGGGCGGTGAATCTCGGGGCCTCTAGCCTGGGTCCCTCCTCTGCGCCCTTTCCAGTCTTGACGAGATTGACGTTCAGACGGGCCTTGCATCTGGAATTATTGATGTATTGCACTAGTTACTCTTGATTTTGTATATACATCATAATGATGGAATCATTTCCATACCTCGCCTCTCCAGCAGCGTTCTTCGCAACGCACTCGTACACTCCCACGTCCTGGAGCAAATTTATCAATTAGTATTAAATTAATTAATTGATTGTTTATTTAAATAATTAACTACCAATTAATACCTGAGGCAGGGTCTTCTCAACCGACAGCGAGTGCTGTCCACCAGAGGAAGAGGCGGCGTATCGGCCGTCGTTGGGAAGTGGAGCGCCGTCCTGCATTGTTTATATTTTTGATTAATGTAAATAATTATTTAATTAGTTGAATAAAAACAAACCTTGAACCATTTGATGGTGGGCACTGGTTCTCCAGTAACCGTGCACTGGAAGGTCGCCGGAGCGCCTTGTTGTATCCTGGGAGGATCAAGGATCAATATCGGGATCTTAATTGGCTACCACGTAAGGTGTCCATACCAGTGAATGGATTGAAATTTATAAAAGTTCAAAGATAAAACCTGAGGTCGTTCATTCTAGCCGAGAAATCGGGTGCCTTGCCCTTGTCAACGGCCTGCGTGACGGACAGAGAGGCGGACGACTCGACTTGGCCTGCAATATAGTTTGCATAATACAGAAACGAGTATACATCTGCAGCTCTTGTGGAACAGATAATTTAATATAAGACAAGAATCTCACCAGCGACGTTCTCCAGTCTGACCATGTACTCTCCGGCCTGCGTGGCCTTCAGACGGCCGATGTCCAGCGTCGAGCCAGTGTTCGTCGTCTTGATCTACATGTTCAAACATTGTAAATCGAATGTTTTAATTCTAAGATAACATAATTATGAAATGTCTAACGAATGTATTTACCTGAGTCTCGAAGGTGGGTTTGAGTTCCTTTCCGTCCCTGAACCAGGTGACCTTGATGGGCAGAGCTCCCTCGAAGGCAACGAAGAATCGGGCGGGCTGAAATTCATCGCTATCATTCTACTATTTTTTCAAATAAATTGTATTTACTGTAGAAATGTCGCGAGATGCATTACTGATTCGCTCGAACAATTTGCATTCATGATGCAGACATGAAACTCATTTAGATCTTGTGTGTTTTATCCACTAACAAGCTAGACTCTCAAAGTGAATCATACTTGGGGATCAATATTTGATGCAATACGTATTTGAAAAAGAATCTACTTGAGATTAGAGTCATCGTATTTATGGATTTTTTTATTGTCGATAATAGCGTACCTTTCCGATCTCGGCCTGGACTGGCTTCAGCTGTTGCGAGACACTCACGGGCGCCTTCGCCGACTGGCCCAATTTCGTTGGAGTGGGCTGAAGAATCATGAATTTGCAGTATGTCGCTGCTAACCACAGAAAGTGTTAGCTTCGCCCTCTCACTTTCATTCAGTTAGACAATCACAGTTCATCACGAGACATTCGTATCATTCCATTCGTAAGTTGACCACAATTTTAGGAAAATGTCCGTTAGACAAACGCAAACCCTTGACATACACCGATCGTACGGAATTTGGAATTCTTCTCATTCATTGGTATGTGAATGAACATTCAGTTAGAGATTGAGGTGCAAACATACACGAATCATATGGAAGCCGACAGTTCGTTCTCTGGCTCGGGGAGAGAACGAGTACTGTAGTCGGGTGACGCCAGTCGTCTGGTCGTTGAGGGAATCAGGAGAGTGGTCGAGACCAGAAGCCGACGTCGTCGACTCGCGTCGCTCACGGTACGTTTGGTACAGCAACTGGGGAACGAATTGGGTCATGCGGTTGTAGGGGTACGATGGACTGGGTACTATATGGAAAACAATGGTATTTTCAACACAGTTGTAGAGGGACTGGTAAAAACATGATCATGCCGAGGAACTTTCACAGAGTGGCGCACAACAACGGGATCATTTGGGAATTGAAACTGTGCACTGGGGACATCCATGCTCAAAGTGCATAACTTTCAGAGACTTTCATGCCACATAATTAATGCTCAGAGGAGAACAGGACACTCAACTAACCTTGTTCGAGATCGTTGCCTCTGGGATGATTCTGTAAAAAATGCTATTATTATCGCAATGTTAGTTGAATTTCACAAAAATTCAACCAAGTAGCATGAAAACATACGGCTTGACGTTGACATTGGCCTCCTTGAGCGACTTCTCTTCGAGTGTAACGCTTTCACCGGGACCGATGACCTTAAAAGTGATTTTCGAAACTTTTTTCTAAAATTAAATAAAAACAACCTTGGGCGCAAACTTCTGCTTGAGCGCAACTTCGTCCTTGTGGATGATTACTTTCTCCTGAAAATAAAGTTTTTTTCAGCAATTATCTTGTTTCTCTGGGAAAAATTGCATTGTCAAGTTGTAGAATTAGAACTGGCTAGTTTCTGAGGAACTTACAACAATTTGAATGAGCAGTCAACAAAACTGAATAAGCAGTGAATCACCTTGGGAACCTCCGGTCCCTGCTGCACTCCTCGCAGCTTCGCCTTGTCCTCTTCGATGGTCACGTGGCCGCCCTCGTGCACCTGGTATTTGTAATTATTTTTATTTGCTTTGACAACAGTCCGAGATATCAATGTTCTACTGAAGAGATTTGAAACTATGAACCAGAGGTGAAAATTATGAGAATACACTTGGGGATGAATATTGGAAACGTCTCTACGAACCTCGGACGCCCTGGTCGGTTTGGCGATCTTGAGATTGACTTGATCTCTAGCGGGCACATTGATCTCCTTGGGAGGAGTGGCCATACGCTTGAAGCTGAAAGGGAATCAATTTACCACGAAATCTAAGGTTAACCGAGTTGCGCATTTCTTATAGCTTCTAATGAACGTACTGTCAATTATTCCACTTCATGAATTGTACTCATAAATAACCAACTACACGTACCGTCCCTCGACGTTTCCGAGTTGCTTCTGGCCGGTCTGAGCCCAGTCGGGAGTCTCGTCGCGGGGTTGTTTCTCCGCCTTTCAATTATATTTATTTAATCATTTTAAATATTATTTTGTATATTTTGTATTTTGTATAACAAATTGCATTTGTTGATGTATACATTTAATAATTGAAAACGTGCGATAGAAGACCACTAATTTATCTTTAAAGGGGGTAAAATGATCTTCTTTTTTCTGTTCTTTCAGACTTTAGAGAGGCAATTGTAGTACTTAATGAGTACTTTGATTGGACTCTCTTGATACATCTGGAAATGATCAAAATATTGATTGATACTTTTTAAAATTATTATTATATGTGTTACCTTGTCCTTGGGTCTCGATCGCAGGTTGACCTTCTCCATGTCCTCCTTCTCGGGAGTGAAGCGGTTGATCTGACAAGTGTGTGTTTTCAAAAGATTGTTCAGTAGAGATGTAGATATATGTTTCTGCCCTTTTCAAATTTGTTCGTTTCAATCGTTGGTCATTTTGGTTTCGAAAAATAAAGTAAAAACGATTTGTTTCGATCATAGAAAGTGATATTATTATAATGCCTCGCCTTGCCGGCCTTGAGGCTGACTGCCTCCAGTTCGAGTCCCTTGAACTGCTTCTTCTCCTGTTCGACCATCGACAAATGGTCGTAGAGATCGTCCTGGAACATTGTCAATCTAAAGATATGGCGAAATTGCATACCTTAGATCGCATGAACTTGTTGATGAGCTCCTCGCTCTCGAGCGGCTCGATCGGAGTGCGAGATCTGTATTTTTATTCATATTAAATTTATTTTATTAGGTTGAACAGAAAGTCTTTATAAACTGTTTTGCTCGATCACTGCTCAGTGCACGAGACCTTTGGTGTTCCCTCGCCTCTAGTGAATAACACATGACAAAGGGACTATGTGGTCAACAACTCCCCATTTCACGCCTTTCATTCTGCCACTAGTAAGACCACGATGTTTGTTCCCACGGCCTTGCACATCCGCAACGTTCTGTTATTCGTATTCATCTCTCACACTACAATGAAGGAATAGGAACGTCAGTTGGCTGAAGTGTACGATTCATATACCACTCACTACCAGACCATGCGCAATTGGTACCAACTCTTCGAGAAGGGGGACTTTTCCATGGATGATCGTGACCGGTCTGGGAGGCCACCCGAGCTGGATTTGGATGAGCTACGGATCGTAGTGGAATTGGATCCTTTCCAAATACCCGCGACATGGCAGCCACACTTGGGGTATCGCAAAGCACCATCGTAAAATGATTGGTCTCCATTGGCAAGAAGAAGAAGCTAGGCCGTTTCATACCCCACAAATTGACCCAAGACCAATTTGACCACCGTGTCGACGATTCCCTTTCTCTACTCACTCTTCACGCTGGAGATCGATGGTTGGACCGTCTCATAACAGGGGTCGAGAAGTGGATCTGCTATGAGAATCACCATAGGAGGGCACAGTGGGTGGATGCCAATAAGACCCCACAGGACGTCGCAAAGCCTGACCTTTACCCTATGAAAATCTTGCTCTCTGCCTTGTGGGGAGTGGATGGTCCGATTTACTGGGAGCTCCTACCCGAGAAGCGGATAATTACTGGATATGTCTACACTAAACAACTACGGAATCTCAAGAAGAAATTCGCACAATCTGCCCTGAACGGCAAGAAAGTGTACTATCAACACGATAACGCCCGACCCCATGTTGCACGGCAGGTCAAGCAGGAGCTGTCCAAATATGGCTGGATGGTTCTCCCTCATACACCGTATTCTGCTGACTTGGCCCCTTCGGATTATTGGTTGTTCTCGGATCTGACCCGTCATCTCGATCAGAGATCCTTCACTTGCCGTGGGGCCATCGAGGCCGCACTCAAGCAATATTTTGATTCGCGCCGAGATGGGTTCTATAAGGAGGGAATCCATAAGTTGCCTGAACGTTGGAGATTTGTCGTAGATAACAATGGTGCATACGTTTGATTTCGCTCTTGCGCTTTATTGCCAGAAGAAGGGAAATAAAAAGTTTATAAAGACTTTCTGTTCAACCTAATATTTTACAAAATATTTTATTTAATAAATTCCGAACCTCTCGACGTGCATTAGCTTCTGCGGGTCTGCCTTGGGCGCGGTCTCGAAGGCCTCGCCCAACTTGCCCATCGTCTCCTACAAAGATTTAACTTACTCAAATTATTTTGCATCCTAATTGGTTCCAAACAGGAATGAAAATGTGACAATTTTGTAGGGAAATTTGTTGAGTTTCAGTGGTACTGTATCATTTCGAAATCTGCTTCATTTCAGTCGTTCTCCTATTCTTAATTTTAAACAAATAAAAAAATATCTCGCCTTCTTCCAGGTGACCGCCCTCTGCTCCATCTCATCCGCAGTGACGAACTGCGTCGGTTTGAGCTTGTGCTGACGGAAGTCGTTGTTCTGAAATAATAGTAATTGTCCTATGTTTAGTAAATGACTAATGCCTACCCCATAGTTGGTATAGCATTGACAATGTCTGTGAACACGAGGAAAGGGAGAGGAAAGATCAAAGTTCATACCTGGAATACATCGAGCGACGCTGTGGCCTGCACTTCTCCCTCGGAATTGCGAGCGACCACGAGGATCTAAAGAAAAAGATTAGAACAAATGCTAATATAATTTTCACTCTCAACTTCTCTAAAATTGGGCTTAATATATTCTCTAATGATATTCTGCAGACAAAACGAAATAAAGATCAACGATCTATGGGGGGGTGACAAAAGCACTACCGACAAAAGCCCAACGGATCACCATTCGCTGGATAATTGAGCGAGCATCTGGGGAGTTGTGCCATTGCTACTAGTATGTGCTACACTACAACACCCTGATTAGATCCTCTAACAATTCGGCCTTGAACGCTCGATCACTATATAGGGTTCATGGTCCAAATTCGAGAATTTCATCAGAAAATCATGGTTAGACAACCACCAAATATCAGGTTGGAACAAAAGTTTTGCACGATTTTCAAATTTTCGTTTCCATCATACTCTGTCCTTTATTTTCAAAATTATTTAATATTGTTTCATGTATTCGTTGAGGGCTTGAATACTCTTTCTATCACACATTAGTATTACCCATACCCTTTGATATCTTGGCGACATTTTAAAGTCAAAGTTGCTACATTTGAGAACTGAACTGCTTAATTTTTGGGTCTGCTCTCTCTGGACATCGATGATAATGCAAATATCAGGGTATATTTGGAAAGTATGATGAACAGGCATCATAAAGTAGTATGAAAATGGGGATCACCACAAATGGTATTCCAGAAACTTAGGTCATTTTTGATATCGCGTCAAAATGGGCTTGGTCTGAATTAGTTGACTTCAACGCATAACCGTAGCCGTAAGTCTATCGATCTCAAATGCATTTAAACTTTAAGTACCTTCCATGTTAAGCTCACAATTATTTTCGTGTGGACATACATTGCTTCTATTAAAAAATGCAATATTGCATACTCAGATACTGATATTAGAGTGTCGAAATTGATGTTTCCATGAATGTCATGTTTCCAGCATAAAAGGAAGCTTAGACTTTATATGGTTAACTGAACAAGCACCTCTTACTCTATCACTTATTGGCTTGGTCGAGTCAGGGGATAGCTTCCTTTTGAGGAGATCGACTCGAACAATGTACACCAAATTTTAAAATTTTGGCTGTGATGATCATAATTCAAAATTCCAGAAAATATAATTTTTCTAGAAGCGGAAAAGGATATGCTCCAGCATTTCTTTATGTTATAAACCCCCAAGGTAGTGTATATAAAAGCTCTTAAGATCAAGCCATCATGATTGATTGTCGAGGCAATAACAGCGACCCATTAAGTAACGTTACTTCGCGAATGTTGCAATTTAATGGTCTACAATCCTTGATAAATTGAAGCAACCACTTGATACTACATAGCTTTAGAAAGAACTACCAACGGGCTTTTCACTCCACAATGTGAGATTATACAATGATTTTTTTCTGTTAGAATAGGAGCGTGATAAACAAATGTCCATGTAACTCAAAAATTTCATATTTAACGAAACCTGATTTTTTCGCAAACCCTCAGAGCAGGATTCGATTCGAAGTAGCGGATATATTTTACAAATAGTCCATAAATATATGCTATCCGTTTAGATCGGCCCGATTAAAGTGAAGCCTTTTAAGCAAGTTCAAACTTCATGGTCGAAATCGTGCAAAACTTTTGTTCCAACCTAATACCTTAATCAATCGATAGTCTAGTATCCCAGAAATTACTTCATCCAAGTAATATGGGTATCGATTTGTCCCGGTATTTGGTGTATATCTAACCATAATTTTTCACATAAATTTTCATTTTTTGACCGTGAACCCCGATACGTGGATATAGAGTGAAACTCAAGATCGCCTAGCTAGAGAATCTAATCAGAGTGATGTAGTGCAGCACATACTAGTAACAATCAACCAACTCCCAAGATGCAATCTCAAATATCCTGCGAATGGTGTTCCGTTGGACTTTTGTCGGTTGGGCTTTTGCCACCCCCCCCCCCCCCCCCCGATCTATCACTGAAGTCAGCCAGCTCATTCGGCATTCGAGAAACAAAGATAATCGCTGACCTCTCCAGCATCGGAGATGCGGCAGTTCTGGATGGTGAGGTAGTGGATGCCGTCGAAGTGCAGCTTGTGGCGGTGACCGTGCAGGGCCTGGTTGCCGTTGATGTACCACGTGACCTCAAAGATCAAGAATAAATTCACAGATATGTTTCTTTCCGATGTTTCATAAATGTAAAGCTAGTTCTCGATAGCAGTATCAGCACAATCTACCGTACCCAAGCTGACAATAATTTTCGAAACTCACCTTTGGTTTGGGCACTCCGATGAGGGCGCACTCGAATCGAGCCACCTCGTTCTCCGTCACTTGCAGAGGGCGGGGCTTGATCGTGAACTCGGGCGCCTAAGAGATTAACGATCAGAGATCAACAAGTTCTGGCTAATGTTTTTTTTTAATCAAAGACCAAACCTGTCTCTGCTTCTGTGCCTGGGCGCCGTCCTGCTCAGACCAGTACAGCTTGCCCTGGTCCTTCTTGACGCCAGAGACCTCAACAGGTTGACTCATTTCATGGATAAAAATCAGTTATCGATCACTCTATCACCACAATCTACCGTACCCTGAGTCCCTGCGGCAGCTGTCTCTCGGTGATGATGTGCTGTCCGGTGGAGCAGCCCAGCTTGGCCGAGGTCATCGACTGGCCGAATCTGTTGGTGGCGACGCAGGTGTACTCGCCTGAGAAGAGTGGTTGATTGATTGGTTTTCAAAATCGAGATGCCAAGGAACAATCAGCTAAATTAAGACATTTGAAACTATTACGATGTAGCTGAAACATAACAGCTTCCCATCCAAATATGTCATGTTTAAACAAATAAAAATCAATAAATCAATAAGTAACTCACCGGTGTCATCGGGCAGTGCGTAGAGCAGATCGAGGCAGGCGAAGCCGAAGTCGAGAGTGGAACGGAAACGGTGACCTGCAATTGCAAAATTTGTTATATTTATTAAACTTTAAGTTCGAAAGTGTATGTTTCAGAATCTGCTGAAGAGAGTGATATTTTTTTCAAAGTAATGGGATTGTCACAGCGTGTCAGAGAGATCGAGTTCCTTTGTTCGCGTGGCGCTCCATTTCCAATTACTCGCGGAGCGAGGAGCGGTCAATAAGAGGGAAGAAATGGAAATTTTGGAATGACCATAACTTGCTCTAAAGAAATAATAAAAATACAAACAAAATACCGATCGATGGGTATCACCTGTATCTGCCTCATAATATAATACGAATAAGATTGACATTTTAGAATTTAAGTTATGTTAAGTTTTTAATTCAGCTCAAAACAGAATGGGTCCACATTATCTCATGCAACGCAGCAACAAATCCGAATTCTGTCTGAAGGAAGTCTTAGAAAAGGGTTTGCCAAGAGATCTACGAAAACAGATTACCGTGGTCATTTTACATGGCCGAAAAAACGTTCTCTAAGTAGGCAAATCGATCGAAAACTGGCAATTTTAAAGTGCTACTGTTTACATTTGAAAAATGATGCATACATTGTAAGCGCATCGTGTAGAGCTAACAATTCTACGTCGATCTCGTTATTTTGGTGATGGATTTAATGAAATTTTAAGAGTGTAGCTGCGTTTTGAAAATACCACATTTTTGGGGGATGGAGGCAAGTTTGAGTAACGTTTTTTCCTTAACTAAGGCTCCAAATGAAAAACGGTTTTCATAGAGATATAGAATCCGGTCATGACTACAATCGCTCCAGACAAATTTTCGAATTAGGTTCTCGTTGGGGCACATCATGATCTCAAACTTGCGATTTTGATTTCTATAAAACCGTCAAAAGTGGTCGCTATGAAAGATGAAATGAGTTTTACGAGCAGGCTATATTTTTCTGTTCGAATCGCTAAAAATTACGAATGAAGCATATTCAATTCATTGTTGGAGACTACGATTCGCTCTCATTTTCCAATTAGATCGACCGTGCAGGTCACTAAAAATCAGAATTGGAAATAGGTTTCTTCTGAATTATATAGGAGGGTGGGAAAACAATGGAAAATCCACAGCGCCGTGGCGAACAAAGAAGTCGATCTCCTCTGACACGCTGTGATTGTGGAATACGGGAGAAAAAATATTTTAAAAAATGAAAACGAAAAGCTGTGTTCTTTCCCGTATGTTTCAGTGAGTCTTCAATACTCAGATTGTGGGCTTTCCACTGTGACACTCGAATCTCTCGAAAAATGAAAATAAATCCTACCGATCAGGACGGGCTTCTTGTCCTTGAACCACTCCAGCTTCATGTAGGGATCGTTGACAGGAGCGACCTAAGAAATAGATCCTTCATTAATACTATAGGCACCATAATGCACATGAAACCATAAACTAGACGAAACTATCGCATTTTTCCTATACAGTAATCTTAATCAAACAATCGATGCTCGCTACCGTACCTGGGTCCCTCAGTAATCAATAATCTACCGTACCTGGGTCTCGAAGCGCGCGAAGTCTCCCTCCTCCACTCCGATGTTCACGAGCGGAGTGAGGAACACGGGCGCGCGAGCAGCAGACTCGTCGTAGATGTCCTTAATTTGATTAATTAATTAATTAATTGACATATGTAATTAATCATTTAAAATTTGATCTCACCTCGGCCTTGAGCGCGAGCGGCGCCGCCGTGTGCTGGCGGAAGTGCGACTCCAGGTTGTCCTAGAATCGTATTTTACGCGAGTTTTCGTGTGTTTTTTTTATCAGTAGCGAAGCGTAGTCCAGATAATATTCGTCTAGTCACAACACTTTGAAGTATTCCATACCTGGACGGTTCCGTGCGCCTGGGCGCCGAACTCGAGTCTCTTTCCGGGCAGCACCGTGATGCGCGTCTTGGTGCGCGCCTGAAATTATTGTATTTGACTTCATGATATCTACGCTTTCCATTAAATTCAAAATTTAAAGAAATCGCATCATTGTTCCTTGGCAGTGCATCAAAAAGAACAAGTTTTGAGGGATAATCATTTCTCACCTCTCCCTTTCCGTTCTCGGCCACCAACTCGTACTCTCCGTTGTCTTCGGGATACGCGTAGAGAATATCGAGAGAGACGAAGCCGAACTCGAACGAGGGACGGAAGCGAGATGCCTCGGGAAGGGGAGTACCGTTCTTGTACCAGCGCACCTGAGGTAGCTTGATTTACAAACGCCTTGATTTTTTAAACCAATAACAGCCGCGACACAATTGTGGGAATTACATTGTTAGATACGATATACGATTAACGAAACTTAACTGAAACATGATCTAAAGTAACACTTGTTGGGTAAAAAATACCTTGAGCAGCGGGTCGTGAATGGGCGTAACGCGGCATTCGAGGTGGATCGATTCACCCTCCTGGAAGAGTGATCTCAGACTTATGATCTTTGCTCTTTGATCTTCTTCATTTCATGAACAGTTATGATAAAGTACACTTATATTCATTTTTGTTATGTGTGAAGGAACTCTGAAGTCCTGAATAGCAAAGATCAAAGATCAGCCTACTGCAGTGCCGTCGATGGTGTCCACGAGCGGCTGCACGACCGCGGGTGCGTCCTGGAATAAATTAATTAGTTAATTATTTAAATAAAAATGAATTTCGATTACCTGCTGGGTGATCGACTCGACGACGACATTGCCGACCGTCTCGACGCGGCCCTTCGAGGTGGAAGCGATGCACCTATTTTGCAATTATGAGATCAAGAGTAATCATTGTTAGAGATCAAGGATTAAGCATTGCTGCTTTCGATGCTGTCAATACCCTTACATAATACGGTTGATAGATCAAAGAATAAATATCAAAGATCATCCTCACTTGTACTCGCCCGAGTCCGCGGTGATGAGGTGCTTGATGAGCAGCGTGGCCACTCCGAACTCATTCGTCTGCATGATACGGTTCGAGTACCTGTAAAACAACCATAAACTATCAAAACAACAACAAAAACTATCAAAACAACTACAACAACAACAACATTCAAAACAACAAGTACTAACGGAATGGCGTGTCCGTTGTGCTGCCACTCGATTCTCATCGTCGGGTCTCCGATCGGCTCGAGGACGCACACGAAGGCAGTCGCATCGGCCTCGTTGAGCTGGAGAGGAGAGATCAAAGATCACGAAGCAGAACCAATCATGTTTCAATTCAAGTAAATGGTTGCGACTAAATTTCACAAATATTTTAATAGAAAAACTGCTGTCCAGTTCTGATTATGAATGCAATTTTGATCGAAACAAAGAAAAACTATATTCGCGAACCTGTCCCAGATCTGCCAGTTCGGTGGTGAAGCGAGGCGCGTCGAACTCCTGCGGCGGCAGCTGCAGGTCGTCCTTAGGGCTGCAGAATCAATATTATTTTCGAAAATACATTTTAAAAACACAAAAACAGTAAATAAATAAATAAATAAAAATAATGCGCACCGGTTAATCCAGTTCTCCAGCTCGTTGATTCTCTCCTTTCGCTGATCGGGTGACATCCACTCGTAGGAGACACCGGACTGGCCGACCACCTGATTTTGATATCATCATTGATTTTTCAACATTATCAAAATTTCAAATAATGTGATTCAGCGTAAGGAATCGTTACAATAGCTCCATTCGATTGACGAGCACAGTGCATTATTCGAAATCAAGGTCTATTACCTTGATCTCGCACTCGCTTTCCGCCTGTCCCTTGTCATTCGAGATGCGGCACGTCCACTTTCCAGTGTCCTGAGGCTCAGCAGGGCAGAGGTCGAGGACGACGAAGCCGAAGTCAGTCGTCATCTGAGAGTGCGATATTTTATTTTTTTTTTATTTTACGATTGCATCGTCAAAACTATTTTCAATCCGATCTGCGAGAATTTGGTGAAGCAGTGAAACACATTAATCCTTCAATTTTGCCTCGATATGAAAAAGTGAAAAACAATAAAGCGAATGAAATGAAAGAAAACCTTCATTCGTGCCGAGTTGCGCATCGGCATGCCGTCCTTGAACCACTCGACCTGCAATTGCATTTGTTTGGTTTTACTCATCTTTTGCATCTGTCATTTTTACGATTCAAATATGTTTCGCAAAAATTTCATTAAAAGTGATACTCAAGTGAATCGTTCTGTTGCAGACATCCATTTCAAAAAATCAATAATTGAATAATCTCCACCTTGAGTCTCGGGTCGGCGACGGGTTCGATCTGCGCCTCGAGATGCGCGATTTCGCCCTCGAGAAGCTCGGGAGGAGACTGAATTTCAATTATTTAATTATTTGTTTTTATTTTTAAATATTTTCGAAATTCAATTTCGCGAATTTTCGAACCAATCTCCACACTTCTTCTTGCAACTCTTGCGAGAACATACGCAACACCGGCTGGAATAAATATTTTCGAAATTTTCACATGAAAATTATCTCTTTTTGCTATGTTTCTGGAAATGTTGTTGATAATCTATCTTTCATATTTGTTCTTTGTTCTACCTGAATCTGAGTGTTGAACTTGGGCGGGCCGTGCTCGACATCGGGAGCGTCCGGTTTCGCGGGACGAGGAGCCTCTATCTCGGCGATTCTGGAAAGATCAAAGATCAAATATCCGTTATCAAAGACTAAAGATACCAAAGATCACTCATACCTCTTTCCAGCTCCGCTCATTCTCTCTGGGAGCTGGGATTGAGAGATTATTCCCTCCTTGGGACGGCACTCCAACTTCGTGGAGGTGACTGCCTCGCCGACCTGACATAATAATATTGTATCTACATTTGTATTTTATAATCACGCTCTAGTTGATCATCAAGAGAGGAGGGGATGTTTCAATATTTTTTTCTTCGAGAAGCATGTTGTGTTTCTTTCAAGAACTGAGGATATCAAGACAGAATCAGTAACGGAGCCAAAAGCCGATGTTAATTTTTAATTTGCATGTGAAACTCACTCTGTTCTCAGCGCGACACGAGTACTCGCCCGAGTCCTCCGGGTAGACCGGCGAGATCTTAATTCGTTCAATTCGTTACTTAATTAATTAATTAATATATTAATTCAAATTTAATAATCTACCTGCAGTACGCAGAAGCCGAAGTCGGAGATGGGCTTGACTCGTGTTCCGGTCAGCAGCGGCTTGCCGTTCAGGAACCATTGGACCTACAAATTTACAATTGTGGATTTAATTGTGCTTCTGCCCGCTTTGCACATAACTTATTAGCTACCGCATACTTAGGTCATAATCAGAGATACGCGGCAATTTTTGTTATTCATATCAAGTTGCTCATCCCTCGCATCACTCCTCACCTGTAGCTGGTTGTCATTCACTGGTTCGTATCTCGCCGTGAAGTGCGCCCTGTCGCCCTCGTCGCAGATGACAGGAGCAGAGAGGGGCTCGATGAAGACGGGCACCACTTCCTTCAGCTGAAAAGGAAAATTGTATTGATAGTTAGTATCTCTTTCAAGAGACGTCTCCACGCTTCTCGAGCATTCGCGTGCATAAAATTTGTATCTAGCGCGGAAATTCACGATTGCTAATTGCGCGATTATAAAATGAAAAAAATCAATACTCGAACCTCCTCGACGATCTCCTCGGGTCTCCTGTTGCGGTACTCCTCGAGCTCCTCGACGGCGCGCGCCTTGGCCTCGTTCTGATAAAAGTCAGTTTGTTATCCACTACCGTAATATCATTTTTCGAATTTCTAGATAAACAGTTTTCGATAGCCGGTGCAACTACGGTACCAGGGGCTGGAGCAGCAATCCGCTCTTGGTCTCGATGTCGATTGTGGCGGAGGTGGACGCCTCGCCGGCCTCGTTCGACACACGCAGCGTGTACTCGCCTGTGGTGAGGTTTAGTAAACTTCGCTAGTCACATTTTATATTAGGATTTTTCATGCCTTAATTAATTATTAATTAGTATTAATTAATTGATTAATTACCAGCATCGTGCGAGAGCACGGAGAGGATCTCGAGGATGGCGAAGCCGAAGTCGTGCACCATCTTGTACCTGAAATATTTTTGTGAGGATCAGGAAAAGTTGAGTTTCACAGAAACTTTTAGCTCCATCTGAATGTCGTTTCATCAGTGACTGTTGGGTTACTCCTTCTAAATAAACAAAAAAAAGATACCTGTTGGAGTGGTGCAGCGGCTGTCCGTTGCGGAACCACTCGACCTGAAATAGATACCGTAATCCTCCGAATAAATCAGTTATCGATCATACACATACCGTATCTAAAAGAAAACCACCATAAAAAAATCAGTTATCGATACTCGCCTTGACATTGGGGTCGTTGACGGGTGTGTACTGTGCTTCGAGGTGGGCGGAGCTTCCCTCCTCGCTGCCTCCCGAGATCACCAACTGAGCCGTGATCTGCGGCTGCTCGGCGACAGGCGCGGGCAGCTGGAGAGGGTGCGGTAGGTGGGAATACGGTTGGTTACGGTAGGCAGGCAGATCAATCAATAATCAACCGGCAATCAAACCTCTTCGGGCAGCGGCTTGGGCGCCTCGATCTCCTGGATGCGCTGGAGCGACTGCGGTTGCAGCGAGTCCAGCGCGATGTTGTCGTGAGTGACGACGTTGAGCGAGCAGGCGACTGCAACAATACGACTACAGTAATCTGGGGAGTTCGATGGGACAGTGTGAGAACGCTGGGTCAGATTCATGACTCGCCATTACAAACTACCGTACCCTGCGCCTCGCCGGCGGCGTTCTTCGCGACGCACGTCCAGTCGCCAGAGTCGCGGCCGTCCACGGAGCCGATGTCCATGATCACCCACCTGCAATACGACTACCGTAATCCGAAGTGTTGAGCTGGGTCAGATTCATAACTTGCATCGATAAATGATCAAATTGATCTCTGATCTCTCACCCGAAGTCGTTGATCATCTTGGCGCGCGAGGACGCAGCGATGGGCTGGCCGTTGAGGAACCTGCAAAGCCGTGGATTAGAACCCGGTCCCGGAATTCCCGGCTCTATGCAAAATAGTTCTAAAACTGCAAAGCCGTAGATTAGGAACCGGCTCTGCAAAAAAATACGGTTCTGCCTATCGCGGCGGGTCCATTTACGAGTGGTTTGGACGAGTAGAAATGGCGAGCGACCGAACGCGAGACTAGTAAGCGAGCGGAATGAAGGGAGGTAATCGATTTTGAATTGACTTTTTTCAGAAAGTAATCAACGAATTTCTTTTTCAAATGAGTTTCGGAGAGAAGTGAATTGCTTGACACATTGCTCGTTTCAATATTTCTCTGGTTGCCATACCCATAATTTTGGTAAATTAGGCATATTTTACGGGAAATAATGGAACATAACATTGAAAAATAAAAACACTGAATAAAGTCTAAATCGTGTTCACCAAGTGATGATCATGTTCGGGTCATCGATAGGCTCGACGGTCGTCTCGAAGTGGGCAGGCTGGCTCTCGTTGAGCTCAGAGGGGGCGGTCAGAGGGGAGATGAACTTGGGCGCGGGCTAAATTTATGTTAAATTTTTTAATATTATTAAAATAACAGTTAATTAATTTTAAAATAAAACTTCAAACAATTGTATACTTTGGGCGCGGCCTCAACCTCCTCGAGCGCTGGTCGGGGAGCCTCGATTTCCTGAACAATGTTTCGTTTATTTCGAAGTTGTTAGTTTTCGATTTGTTTCACGATTTCCCTAAAGTCACTACCGAACGAGTTGTGTTGCTAGAGTGTATCCTTTTTTTGTAAAAAAAAATTAAATTATTCTGAAAGAAATCTGAAGTTGCAAGCAATGCATTTATGCAAGTCTAGTTTTCTATAGTTTGTATCAATTTCCAAACGAAGTTATGAAAAGCAGGGAAATAAGTGGCAGAATGAGTAGCTCGATGAGAAACAAAAAATCACCTGGATTCTCTTCCAGCTCTCTTCGTGCTGCGTGTCCAGCAGCAGGGCGTCCTTGCCCTGGCACTGAAATCAATCGATTACCATAAATTATTTTATCTATCCATGTGATCTCTCTTAATGAGTAGATTGAAGGAGCAGTTGAAGAGCTATTCTGGACAGCAGGAGTTAGCAATAGGAGTGTGATTACCTTGAGAGTCGCAGAGGACACGGCTTCACCGGCGTCGTTCCAGATGCGCAGTTGGTATACGCCCTGAAAGCGTCATTTATAATCAGCTTGAATCAATCAATGTATTTTTCAATTTCCATGAATCGGGTACCTTCCGCGTTGGCCATCTAATTCAAGTGCAGAGTTTGGCGAATATATCATAACTATTCTACAATGTATATTTCGAGCAATAGAATGTGAGTGCATTTGGAAGGGTAAAGGAGACTCACAGAAGCTAGCAATATGTTCAACTCTCACCTGATCCTCGGGGAAAGCGTATCCGATGTCCAGAATGCAGATGCCGAAGTCTTGCGAGATGGCGTACTTGTTGCCGTGGGCGAGAGGGGCGCCATTTCTGAGCCACTCGACCTGCGAGGGAATGATCTTTGATCTTTCTCAAATTCTCAATTTAAGTCATTACTGGCTCTAGAATGAAGCGCTTAGGCATTGAGGCCATTTTCGTAACTGTTAAATCGAGTTCAAGTTGGTACCAAGTGCGTACCTTGAGTCCAGGATCGTTGATGGGCTGGATCGTGGCCTCGAAGTGCGCGGGCTCTCCTGAATTTGAAATTTTTTGTTATTGTTTTTTCAACGATCAGCTCGTCCAAGAATGATAGAACTATATTTACAACTAGTTTGAATTTTAGATGAAGCACAATACAAAATTGTCACACTATTTTCGTCTGAAACCAATCAATTGCTCAATATTCGATGCTCATTCCATCTCACCCTCAATCAATCATGACATGATTTTCTCATCAGCTAATTTGATCTTTGATTTCTCCACTTTCTCTCACCCTCAATGCACTCGACGTCTCCGATCTGCGACGTGATCGTGGGTGTTTCGTAGACGGGCGCGGGCGCTTCCGGAGCCTCCTCCTGAAGAAATACCGTGTATTAGAAACCTATCTTACGGCTCTCAACCACGACTCTCAACTCTTCAAACACAGCTTGTCGGGTAAAATTCAACATACAATACAGTTTTCGCAAATGAGTTCCGGACTTAAAATCTATATAAAGGTCATGTCCGTCAAATATGCGGTTACGGCCCTTGCTAATCCCTGGACTCACCTTGGGTGCCTCCAGTATCTGGATGCGTTTCCACGACTCCTCGTGGCGGGTGTCGCGTAGGACGGCGTCCGTGCCTTCCACCTGAATAACGGCATATATTCATACATTTACAATTATTTATGATTATTTTTTGTAAACCGAAGAAACCGCTGAGACTGTGTCGCATCCCATAATTGAAAAGAAATACTCGTTCTGAAACCTATTTGAATCAGCAACCTCCCAAGCAACTTCCCAATAAAAAGCAGAAGTAGTACCAAAGCCTGGTTGCTGCGAGCCAGCAGGCGCAATTCCTCTTCCGTTTTCTGCCGGGCGCAGAAAACGCGCAGGTAATGCGCTTGTGACATTTCCAAGGGGTTTTGAAGATCAAAGATCAAGTTTCGTTCGAGTCGAGACGAGGAGAGGAGAGGGGATCGTCGACTAGCGCCAACTACTGGGGAACGCGGGCGAAGTGTGTGGTGGTGGCAGAAGCTACTTCCCCCTTATCTCCGTCTGTTTCTCCGCCATCTTTCCCGACATTCCCTCTTCTGTATCACTGCATCATCTCAGACGGGCGAGAGAGTATGGAAAACCGAGAGGCACATCTCGAGATCCTTGTCAATATGAGCTCTCAAAACTCCCTCTCGCGAGAGTGCGCGAAGGTTGTTTGCGCAAGGCGCTTGCGCCGGAATCGTGGAAGATAAAAAGTGACGCGCGACTGGTAAAAAAGTTATCGGGATTTGGCGCGGTTTCCCTGCACTTGGCGCACTTGACCAGCTGACGAGACGAGAACCAACTGAATGTGGGCAATCTAGAACCATAGTGGGAATCAGAATAGTGCGCGTTGGAAAATCGTAGAACTACAGTACTAATTAGAAAGTGTTGTTTTCCAGCATCGGTGAGTTGTTTTGGCTAGATCGCGCACGCAGTTGAGTAAAGAACACTCAGAACCGTAGAGACATAGTTATTATGCATGTAAAATTATCCTTTCTGATGAGTGGTGCAATTATCAAATTGCCAAATTGTAGTCACCTTGACACTGGCAGAGCTGGCGGCCTCGCCCTGGTCGTTGCTGATGTGCAGCGTGTACATTCCTAGAAATAATGTATTATTTATTGATTTTCATTAATCATTTACAAATTCACGAGTATTGTGGACGAGTAGAAATGGCGAGCGACCGAACGGAAGACTAGTAAGTTAGAGAAATGAGTGGAGGAGAATTGATTTTCAGATAATTGAAAGTTCGGCATTGTTCGGAACGTGATAAACAACTTGTTTTTATGAGTTTCACATGGAAATTGAATTGCTGGTCGCTCATTATTATCTTTACGCTTCTCTTCGGTCATTACCAATGTTGTCGATCAAAGATCACCCTCTCTCACCATTGTGGTCGGGGTTGACGGAGAGGATGTCGAGTGTGGCCCAGCCGAGTTCGTGTCTCGCCTTGACGAGCTGAGAGGCGCCGATGGGCGCGCCGTTGCGCTGCCATTCGACCTGCACGAAGATCAGCGGTGATATTTGATGCGAAAAAACGTGTACAAGTTCGACCTTTACTCCATTGTTTCATTTGAAGAGCTTATTTGATGGAGCCGTGGTTTAGAAAAATCTGACAAGACGAACCTTGAGGTTGGGATCTCTAGCTGGCATGAAGGTCGCCTCGAGGTGCACTGGCTCGCCCTGAATGTAGTGTGTTTTTATTTATGTTGTGTCAGATTGTTGGCACTCATATCGGTATAGCTCTAATTTAAAGTTTTCTTCTCCCTATTTTAAAATTTCAAATCAACAGGCAATTTGATCTTTGGCGTCTGGTCTCACATATCAGATCATTGATAGTAATTGTTTCAAGTTGATCGCTGATCTCTCCAATCGACCTAAAGATACCTCGGGAATGTCCGTGACTGAGGCCAGTTGCGTGAGGAAGTACGGCTTCTCTTGCTGGACGACCTCCTCGATCTGAGAGATGTTTTTCTTTTTTTAAAATTTGAATAATTAGTATAATTATTTAGTAAGTTTATAAAATAATTATTAGTGATGACCTCCACGATCTGAGCAAATTGATTTTATTTTTTGAGGAAGTGGTGATCGGAGATGTATTGAAACTCTCGAGCACATCGCAAATTTGGCAGGATTGTGAAACATAACTATGCATTTCATCTGAAAATTGATCTCATTTTCAAAGCAATCACGTAATGGAACGTTAGCGTGACAGATGTTGGGCATGCATTCTGATCTTTGATCTCTCTCTCACCTCCTCGATGATCTTGGGCGTCTCCAGCTCCTGGATGCGCTGCCACGACACGGGGTGGGCGGAATCGAGCAGAAGTCGCTCGTAGCCTGAGAGGTAAGAACTTATTTATCTTTGAATAACCCTGGGAATGTCACAAGCACATTACCTAGCATTATTCTAATTTTTATAAGACGGTTGTGGCAAAATTTCAATGAATTGCAGACTGGTTTCGACATAGACAGGCGTATGGTTGAATAAGTTTCACTGGTGCGATATTAAATGCTGGAGTGATTAGGAATCGATATTTCCTTGTCCTCCGATGAAATCATAAATGTTCAACAAAAATGCGTGCTGATGTTTACCGTCGATCTTGACCGTGGCCGAGGTCGAGGCTTCTCCTTGGCTGTTCCAGGCTCTAAAATGAATTTTTATTATTTTATTCAGGCTTCTTCTAATTTAATTTAGCTTCATCTATCGGCTTTTCCAGGCTGCTGTAACTTTGTGCAGATGATATTTTCTAGCGGAAACTATCGTCCTATCCATAGATGATGGTCTTTCCGTTGAATTCACTCCCCGTACCTGCAAGTGTACACGCCCGAGTCGTGCGGGAGCGTGTGCGCGATGGTGAGGATGGCGTTGCCGAACTCGTACTCCTGACGGTAGCGATTCGCTGCAATTGAGAGATCAGAGGTTAGGAAGCTCTCAATCTCCTTCTCTTCCTTTTTGTAAGATCGCTTGTGTACCCTTTTTGTAAGATCGCTTGTGTAAGATTTTGTAAGATCGCTTGTGTAGAGATTTTGTAAGATGTTTCACGAAAGCGCCATAGCATGTGCTCGAATTAACAGATAATGCTTCCCTTCATCTTTGGTAAAAAGATTTTTCAAAAATCAATCAGATAAAATGGACGGAAACGAATGCAAATACAGCTCCAACAATGGATCACTAATGTTGAGTAAAAGACTAGAGATGTTGAATTTAACTATGTAAGTAAGTAAACAAAGAATAGATCGCACCGTTGAGGATGGGCTTGCCGTTGAAGAGCCACTCGATGCGCATTGAGGGGTCTCCCGAGGGCTCGACGAGACCGTGCAGTTCGACCACCTAAAGTGCATTAATATTGAGGATAATGATATCATACAACTTCAGCATGCTTATTCGGTCATGATATTACATGCCATTTTTTAAGTATTCTAAGAGAGATAGTCCAATGGGCACTAGTCATTATGAGAAATTTCACGTTATTTATTGTTTTTTAAAGAAGTAATCACCTGTCCCTCTCCAACGTTGTCTACATCAGAGAAGGGCTGGATCCACTGCGGTTTGTCGAACTCGCGCTCCGGCGCCTCGAGACGGGCGTACTGCAGGCGATTATTGATTAGATCATTGTCCCTAAGCTTCGCCCCTTTTCCCGCAACTCGCCTTGTCAATCGCCTCCATCTCCTGAATCTTCTGCAGCGAGGCCGGATGCTGCGTGTCGAGGAAGAGAGAGTCCTCGCCTGCAGAACAAAGGCTCAATTTATGGCTCATGATACAATTGTAATTTTGTTTAAGCAAATGATCGAACAATACTTCTATTGATTTCAGCAGCTGGTATAGTACTACTAGGGATGGCATCGCCAATATTTTCCTTTTCCACGCACTTTCGCTGATCAGATCGGTTAGAGAGCAGGCAGAATGAATAGAGATATTTCTTCATAGGACATGATGTGCTGCAAATGGTACGTACCGTGAACGGTCACTTGGGCGCTGGTGATGGCAGCGCCCTCGCTGTTCGTCGCCTTGCACGAGTAGACACCAGTGTGACGGGCGTAGGCGGGCGCGATCTTGAGAGCCGCGCAGCCGAAATCTAAGAAAAATAAGTATTTATCAATTTATGATTACAATATATGGAAGGAACGATTGAAAATGGGGTGACTCAATGACTGAAAATTTATATGTGAAACATATTTCTCTTGTATTATGGCTTTTTAACACATGAAAACAAATTAAAATTCCATCATAATTACTTCTGTTCAAAAGAATCAGTAGTCATACAAAGTTGATGGATGATAAACACTTTGATAAATTCCTGACCCTGCGTCATGGTGATCCAGTTGGAGTCGGCAAGGGGCTGGTCGTTGAGGAACCACTGCAGGGTCATCGAAGGATCGTTCACAGGAATGAAGCGGGCCTGGAAATTTTTGAAAATTGTAAACCTCTAAAACAAAATTCTGCATAATTGCATTGACATTGAGCGCTTTTTACGTGCATACGCGGCACTACCAAAAGTGATCACATCACAACACACCTACGTTTCAACATTTCTTTAATATTGCATTGGGGGTTCATTTCGATGATTCTGAGCCTCTACTTGTGCATTCAACCAAACTTGATCAATGAAATCGTAAATGGACTACAATACATTACTGACAGAAATGTTAGAGTATGGAAATACACACCTCGAGCAGCGCGGTGCCTCCCTCGGGCAGTTCAACCGACTGCAGCGGCTGCGTGAACGACGGCTTCTGGTAAGTGGCTGCGGCGGGCTCGGGAAGAGGAGCACGAGGAGCCTCGATCTCCTGCGAATTGCACTCTTTGGTGTTTTCGGAAATTCTGGATGTTCTTCGAAAGAGGGATCGAGATTCTTGTTCTTCAGCCAACCGATATGTTTCAACGCTTCCATACAAGCTTAGACAAGTAGAACACATGGTTGGTTGTTACATCGTTGTGCCAAAAAATATAAAAATGCTGTCTTGCGCAACTACTTATCCGGTACCAGGGTCCAGTGGTTCGATCCTGGTGCCAGCATCTAATGGTTCATCCCGTACCTGGATTCTCTTCCAGCTCTGTTCGTGCTGGACGTCTCCGAGGATGCCGGGGCGGGCGGAGCAGGCCAGATTGCCCGAGGTCGTGTCCTCGCCGGAATCGTTTCTGAAGAAAAGTCATGATTAATGGTGGAAAGACGCATATTCCATGAAAAAATCAGCAAATACTTCCACGTGAAAAGGATCATGCAGTAAGTTAATCGTGAAAAAGGTAAATAATGGAAATGGAACAGCTTACCTCACGAGCACCATGTACTCTCCGGCGTCCTCTGCTAGAGTGTAAGCAAGGTCGAGAGTAACAAGGCCGAACTCGTTGCGCATGATCCTAGAAGGGAATACTTTAAATTTCACTCTAAATTTGAAAACGTGTTGAAAAACAGTTGAGTTTCAATGATAATTCAAAATTTCAGTGCAATAGATTCGACCAATGGGATTAGCGAATAACGGGGAAATAATAAAAATTGTTAATCGTCTCACTTTCTGTTGCTCATGCCCATGGGTCTTCCGTTGAGGAACCAGTGCACGGTCGTCTTCGGGTCGCCGAAGGGCGCGAACTGAAAACAAGCCTGATTTCATTGTTGATTCATTTTTCGAGCTATCTAACAGGGAGAGTATGAAAATCTAAGAGAGAATAATTGGCATTCCTTTTCAGACTTCCATTATCAGAATTTGAGCCTCACAGTTGAAAGTATGGATCAATGTTCAATAATGGAACTAATGGTCAATTGCGAGGGTTGATAAATTCTGAATAAGCCAAGGAAAGTTCCAAAGCGTTACCTGCGCCTCGAAGTGCGCCGGCTGGCCCTCGATGAGCCCGTCGACCGAGTTCAGCTGGCTGATCCATCTGCAACATTTATTAATTATAAAATTAATTAATAAAATAATTAAAAATAATAATGTTGTGTACCTGGGTGCCTCGTGGACGGCGTCGGGACGCTCCTCGCCAGGGGCGCGCGGCGCCTCGAGAGCCTGAAATCGAGCTCTTAATCTCATTTCTTCTCATATTTTCAATCGGTTAGATATGTTTCACGAAAGTTACATATCACGTTCTAGAAGCAACAGATGATTAGTCCTCCAAAGCTCTGTTTAAAAAAATTAATAATTAAAATAAAGATTATAACGTGCCTGAATCCTAGCCCAGCTCTGCTCGTGCTGGGTGTTGCCGAGAATCGACGGATTGGCGACCACCAGAAGGGAGGCGGAGGTGTTGTCCTCGCCTGTAAGTAATCAAATAATTAATTATTTAATTAATTAATTAATTTAGTTAATTATAAAAAAGGTTATCACGGGGAAAATAACGTTCGTGATCATATTTTTCTTGTTATTGGTTCCCGTTCTCAATGCGGTTCTATCTATTTCCCCGAACAGCTGCAGACCAGGCAGGGTTCGTCTCATCTTTTCTCTGGCTCTCTTCATTCCCCATACTCTCTCGCTCTCTCTGACCGACTAAAGAGTGTGCGAATAGAGGAGGGTGACTAATATCCAACTTCTATCTGCCCTGGTGTTGAACGAGTCACAGTCTCATCGTTTGGTATACTCTCTCACTTATCTTGTTTTCAAGAATGATTGAAAATGAAGAGATCTTTCGAACTCGGCTAATTAGTTCTCAAGTAACGAAAGTGTTCAACTCTTTCTTTCTCTGCCTTTTCTTTCATTTTACTGCGGTCAGTTTATCGCATCACCTCTCACTCTTGCTGTAAAAGCGCCATGCGCACTCATTGACCTACTCACTTTCCTTTATAGTCTCTCAGTTTAGTTCATAAGCCGATGCTCAAGTGGCTATTGCATTTTCACCCCATGTTGTTGACATTTTGCCACCAATTTCATCAGTTTAACACAATTCAGATGCGGTTATGGCTGTTGCTCGCAGCCCTACTTCCACTACTGGAAGCCCAAGCAGACCCTTGCGCTGATGCGCCCAACGAATCAGCCAAGATCATGTGTAGGATGATCCACAAATGGGACGCCAATGCGAGAGTCAGTTTGATTTTGGGATGGATGAAATTACTCTCTTCATCCCTCGTGCTCTCTCACCTCTATGAGAGGGAAATGAGAGGGGGTGAGAGAGATAAATATTGAGTATTGAATTGGCATCCCTACGTTCTTGCGAAACCTTCACTAACTTCTTTATTTTTAAAATATAATCGGCTTGTTTAATCTGTCAGAAATGTGCGAGAAAAGTTGCGTAAAAAGTTGCGTAAAAAGTTCGCGAACTTCTGATTCTCTCCTGTTCGTGTACTCTCTCTCTTTCTCTAACCAGGTCGTTAAAAAGTTCACGAACTTTTCGACGAACTATGTTCGAAAATCATACTTTTCTTTTGTTTTACTTATTTTTATAAACTATTTTTGCTTTTAACTTATGACTTCTTATAATGACAACCTTCCCTTAGCTGGAATAGCTTCAGAATACAGCGTAGTGAAAGTAAACAGGGTTGGAGTATTTTTTTCGAAAATGGGTCACCACTTTCCCCACCCTGTAATGTCAAGCTATTCCATCAGAGGGAAGGTTGTTCTTATAAGCAGTCATAAGTTGAAAGCAAAAATAATTGATAAAAATAAGTAAAACAAAAGAAAAGTACGAATTTCGAACATAGTTCGTCGAAAAGTTCGTGAACTTTTCAAGGAGCTGCGTGAAAAGTTAGAGAAAGGCGAGAGAGCACGCGTTCTTGAGAGAGGGAAAAGGAAGCAGTGATTGTTTACTTCCTTTTCCCTCTCTCAAGAATGCGTGCTCTCTCGCCTTTCTCTAACTTTTCACGCAGCTCCTTGAAAAGTTCGTTAAAAACCGGCATTAATTCGTTCGAAATTCGTACTTTTCTTTTGTTTTACTTATTTTTATCAATTATTTTTGCTCTTAACTTATGACTGCGTATAAGAACAACCTTCCCTCTGATGGAATAGCTTGACATTACAGGGTGGGGAAAGTGGTGACCCATTTTCGAAAAAAATACTCCAACCCTGTTTACTTTCACTACGCTGTATTCTGAAGCTATTCCAGCTAAGGGAAGGTTGTCATTGTAAGAAATCATAAGTTAAAAGCAAAAATAGTTTATAAAAGTAAGTAAAACAAAAGAAAAGTATGATTTTCGAACACAGTTCGTCGAAAAGTTCGTGAACTTTTCATCCACCTGGTTAGAGAAAGAGAGAGAGCATGCGAAATGGAGAGAATCAGAAGTTCGCGAACTTTTTACGCAACTTTTTCTCGCACATTTCTGACAGATTAAACAGGCCGAATGTCTCAAACGAGCCATTTTATCAATAATTGCGTGGGCACAACTCTCGCCGAAACTCTGCTCTACTTTCGCTATCGATGCAATGCGCAGTAAAGCGAACTGTCGTCATCTCCCCATTTTATCCCTCGTTGTTCTGCTGTTTGGGCAGTTGTTCCGATGAACTCGCCTTTTGAAAGACTCCAACAAAGAAAATTGTACTAGTATTGTAAACTAAAGCACGCCAAGGTAAGTAGGGAGCGGACTTTGATCAGTTCTTCTAATCTGTTTTCTCACTGAACTGAGCACTCGAAAAAAAAAAAAAAAATGGGTGCACGCGTGGGCGTCAAGTGATACCAATGCACCCAAAACAGAAAACTCGCTAAAAACGATAAAGATGTACTTTCTCAATCGGTTATCCAAAAGCGTAATTCCAGAAATCATCCACGAAGAAGAAGGTGGCCCTGCCCCCTGGGGTCTTGTCAGGACTGGCAGCCGAATTGGCGCCAATTGCCGCCTCGATCTACCAGTGTCTGGAGATCGGATGTGTTTGCACCTATTTGAGAGGTGAACTCGCAATATTTTAGAGACGGGAGAGTATTTGAGTTTCACAAACGATTGATACTCGTGAGCGCACACTGAGCTACAATTCCTTTCTGCGATCGTGTCCAAAATAACTCAAACTAGTCATGGTCTTGCCTATGCTATGACAGGTGCCCTGAAGTTTGCGTACAGTATCCTAGCAATCGATAATCGCAGGTTCGGTCTCGAATGGACAGTGCCTTCTCTCTAATGGACAGGCTATCCGCAAGTCCATGAGGAAGGAATACCGAGTGATGACTGACAATGAAAGGGAGCGACTTCATAGAGCTTTCAATGAGCTCAAGCGGAATGGAGAGTATGCTGTCAGTTTTCGATAATTCTACAGTAACTCCGCTTTGAACCCCCTAGATTATTTAGTTGATCATGAAAAAAAAGAAACCCGACTTCTGGAAACTGCTGAAATAAGGAACTAGTGAAACCGTATGAGATAGTAGAATCATGTCCGGAAAATTCAGTTATCGATAGAGCTACCGTAACCATCATCAGACACTCGCGCGCATTCATGCCGAGCAGACGAGAGGAGGAGCTGCTCACTCCGGGCCCGCCTTCCTGCCCTGGCACAGAGAGTACATTAAGAGGTACGGTAGGATGTTACTGTAGGAGCACTACGCGTCTGTTGAAACAACCAAGATCCCGTGCGCTAGTTGAGTTTCAAGAATAATTTATGTTTCTGAGTGAACTGTTCTGCACAATTTGCGAACGGCATTGAGTACAAAAACTAAATTAAACTTATAATAGTTACTCAAGCAATTACCGTTGCACGGTATCAGACAATTATCATCTCCCCTCTTCCTCTTCAGAATCGAGCTGGCCATCCGTCAGATCGACCCGGGACTATACCTGCCCTACTGGGACTCGACCCTGGACGGTGCCCTACCTCGACCTGCCGATTCGATTCTATTCACGGATGAGTTCGGAGGTGGGAAAAATCAAAGATCAGTTAGAGAAAAGGAGTTTTGATGTTGAATACGATCCGGTGAAATCGAGTTTCCAGGAGCTTCAACCGCAAGCGGAGACGTGCTGTCCGGACCCTTTGCCAATTGGAGGACGCTGGAGGTGAGGCTATTCGAGTGGATCAATGTCATAAGGGAAAACCGTTTGTCCTGTCATAGTGACTCAAGTCGCTCCACCCTTCCACAATGTATACAAGAAGATCTCAAGCTTCTCACACCCTCGAAAGAGGAATGCTATCGCAGGGCCGCGGCAACATTCGTCGCGCAGTGGGAGCTCAGGGTGCCTGCTTCACCGAGGCGAACATCAACTTCGTCATGGGACAGACTACACCTGAGCAAGTTCTGGCTTTCACTGCCCCGCAACAGGTAACCTTTCTGACGAGAATTTCATATTCCGGTAAATTTCTTTTCCTTTTCAATGAATTCAAGAGCGTCCAGTAATCGTAGATCTATCTCTCTCGCTGATCTTTGATCTCTCTCTTTCTCAGGGTTGCCCCTTCCGCGCCGACTACAACTGCCTCGAGTACACGCACGGCAACGTGCACATCTTCGTCGGAGGTCAGAGCTCAAAGATCAATAAATAACAATCAATATAACAAATTGGCCGACCGTTTTGCTAGCGAGATAGCGCACCGAACGAAAGCAATCCACTAATTGACTCGTGCTTGAGAAGGCTATTTTAGTTTCGCCCAACAACTAATAACAAGAGTTTGGGCTTTACATCAAGCTAAGTGATTCAGGTGACATGTTCGACACTGAAACCGCGGCCAACGACCCGCTCTTCTTCATGCACCACGTCTTCGTCGACAAGATCTGGGAGATGTGGAGGCAGCAGAGACAGGTTTCCTTTCCATTCTTAAATTTCCACTAATCGTGAGGGTACATCAAAGACTAAAGATCAATCATCTCAGTCGCGTCAAGACCGTGAGGTGTTCTACCCGCCGGACAACCAGCAGTGCGCCTCCCCGCAGCATTTTGCCGCATCGATCCTGCAGCCGTTCGGGCCGTTCAGGTGAGCAGAGATTATATAGATCGTATAAATTCGCACCGTCGCTGCATCATTTTGAGTCTTGCTGATATTGATTTTTTTGAATTAGGAACCACCTCAGAATCTTCGAGCAAACTTCTCATCTCTCAAATACGATGGGTGAAACGTATACGAAAATATTGCATCTCCTTTTTCTCCTCTCGCTGATCAAGATATAATGAAGATATTACCGTTATCTTCTAATAAGTTCTTGATTGACTATCTTCCCCTCTTGATTAATACAGAATATGAAGGAAAGCGATGTAGAAAAAAAATATTTTTAGTGATTTTATGATAGACGAAGTTCTGCCTGGAATGATCAGGAATCTATAGCTCGTTCAAATTGCATTGGTGAAACCTAATAGATCACGAATGAATTCTAATCCAGAAACGTCGACGGTCTCTCGAACTCCTACACGGACAACATGTACGAGTACGCGCCGCGGCCGACCTGCCCTTCTTGCGGGGGATCCAAGTGAGTGGAGCATTTGATCTTTGATTTCTTCTCTTTGGAATACATCATTGTCTCCTGCTGAATGAAGGTGTCCGAATCAGCCAACTCATTGTAATATTTTGAGCTCCTATAGATAAATGCGGGATTTTTCGAACTGGCAAGATGTGAAATTCGAACAAATTCAGCCGTTTAGGTACCTCTTCTGCGACAACTCGCACGGAAACCCACGCTGTGCAGCCAAAGTAATCATTATTTAATTTCTTTATATATTTTTTGTCACAATTCAATTGCTGACTACAATCTTGGGCTGTCGCTCGAATTTCCTATCTTGGTGCGCAAGTTAGACCAAAATGCTTCACAGTTGATATTTCTCTCAAAGGTCATTGCATCGATAGTTCTTCGCTCACTTCCTTGGTAGAATATTATTTATGGGGGGCGGACATTTCGGCAACGGACATTTCGGCAAAGGAGCGCCCTTCGCTGGAGATTTGACGCAGCTCCTTGGGAGTTGTGTCATTGTAATCTGTGTGTGCTACTCTACATTTGCATACATAATTCTTGTTACCAGGCGAACTTGAGTTTCACTCCATATCTATGTAGAGGGGCTCATGGTCCAAAATTGATAATTTGAGTGGAAAATCATGGTTAGATAAACACCAAATATCGTAACCAATGGATACCCATATTACCGGGATGCAGTAGTTACTGGTATATTGGAATGTGAATTGGTTACGATATTTGGTATTTATCTAACCATGATTTTCCACTCAAATTCTCAATTTTGGACCTTGAACACCTATACATAGATATGGAGTGAAACTCAAGTTCGCCTAGTAACAAGAATTGCATATGCAAATGTAGGGTAGCACATACTTGTTACAATGACACAACTCCCAAGGAGCTGCGTCGAATCTTCAGCGGGGGGCGCTCCGTTGCCGAAATGTCCGTTTCCGAAATGTCCGCCCCCCCCCCCCCCCCCCGTTACTAGAGCAAGTTGTTCGCGTTTATTGATTCGCCAATGAATCGATCCTACAGTAATCCCTATCCATGCTACAGTAATCCATGTTCAGATCCGCGTCGGCGGTGTCTGCACTGGCTACGCGCGGGGAGAGCAGCCCTGCCATAGGGGCATCTGCCAGAATGGACGCTGCATCGCAGCGGTAAGTACCGTATTCAAGTTACGGTAGTATCGATCGATTTAACCCGATTACGGTAATCAATCGATCTTCAGGGTAACGTGGTCACCCGACCGCCTGTGACGCGTCCTCCTCCAGTCACCAGACCGACGCCGGAAGTGCAGGTATACGATAGGATACGGTATAGTAATCGATAACTGATTTTTCAGGAGAGCTGCTTCAACGAGAACGAGTGCTGCGCTACTTGGGCAGTTCAGGGAGAATGCACGGCGAACGCAGCCTACATGAGAGACTGGTGAGGATACCGTATCCAACCTACAGTACCTTCTTCTTACAGTACATCACCATAAACCAATCAATAAATCCGTTCAGGTGCAAGGCCTCCTGCCGCACTTGCGTGCCCAAGACGTACACTCTTGTCGATGGTGAGGCTACCGTATTATTGGTGTAGTGAGCAGTACGACTTTTATCAAATGTCGCAGATTGCCGCGATCGCCACATCAACTGCGCCTCGTGGAAATCGTCGGGCGAGTGTACGTCGAATCCCGCCTGGATGACGGAGAACTGCCGGTGAGTTGGCGGTCTCGAGGGGAAGATTTATGGGTACGGTAGCTACACTCCAGGGGTACGGTATATGAGTGACTATCTGAGAGAACTGACCAGAGGCCGTACAGCGAAAAATAAAGTGTTGATTTTAAGATGTTCCTACGGGTAACTTTTCACGTAGAGTCCGAAAATCGACCTTAGAAAGCCGTATCTCTGACCATTCGTTTTCTGTAGCACGCCTAAACGTCGAGGTCGGTTTTTCTAACTTTTGAACGGATCATCCAAACCCCATACATAGCTAGTAATTCTGAAAGATCTCGACGAGAGAAGAATTTTTACTGTTGGAAGTAAAATGCTAGCTCATCTGCGAAAAAATTTTGACCAGTTGAATTCTCAAAATTCTCACCCTGCAATGGTTTTTCGCGAATGTACAAATTAAATTATCTTATTCGATTCCCCGTCAAAAGTTAGCCCTGAGTGCAAAATTTCACCAAAAAAACTGGGTTGAAAAGCGGTTTCCCGAATAAAGGAAGAAGTCGGAGTGGTTATTTTTGCCCATTTTTAAGCAGTTTCCTGCAGAACCTTCGTGAGTTACGATCACTTCTCAACTTATTTCGACGATTCTACACCTGGGAAGAAATATGAACCTGAAAAACTCCGAGTTTTGAGAATTTCTGAAAACTCGATTTTCTCAACTTTGATATTTCCCATTTTTATGCATTTATAACATCTCATTTTCAAATCACATCCCACCATTGCCCATTAAATCTTGTAGTATGTACCAACAGGAGTTGGAAAATTAACATATTGGATGGCCTTTTGCGAAAAATTCAAAATGCTATTCACCTGAAAACGCAAAGCCGACGGTTGGAAACATATTCAAATCGATCATTTGACAACTTTTGAAAGTATTTTGATCTGTGTTGTGGTTCTTTAAACTCTACCAATCTCACTTACTCTAAACCAGCGCATAAATAACATCTAAACGTAAATTTTAAAAAATGTCGAAAATCTGAGCATTGACAACCAAAAATTTTGCAAACGATGAATACTCCTTGTAGTCAACCCCATGCGATGAAATTTTTACAGAAACACATGAAACAAGCAAAATATCGACTATTTATGCAAAACTGTACTCTAAATCGTATTTTATTCATTTGCTTCCCTCGCGAAATCGTGTTTTTAACCAACAATTACTCTGGTGCAGCCACATGGGGCCCGCCAATATGTTAATTTTCCAACTCCTGTTGGTACGTTCTACAAGATTTAATGGGCAGTAGTGGGATGTGATTTAAAATGAGATGGTATAAATGCATAAATATGGGAAATATCGAAGTTGAGAAAATCGAGTTTTCAGAAATTCTCAACTCGGCGTTTTTCAGGTTCATATTTCTTCCCAAGTGTTGAATCGTCGAAATAAGTTGAGAAGTGATCGTAACTCACGAAGGTTCTGCAGAAAACTGCTTAAAAATGGGCAAAAATATCCACTCCGACTTCTTCCTTTATTCGGGAAACCGCTTTTCGACACAGTTTTTTTGGTTAAATTTTGCACGCAGGGCTAACTTTTGACGGGGAATCGAATAAGATAATTTAATTTGTACATTCGCGAAAAACCATTGCAGGGTGAGAATTTTGAGAACTCAACTGGTCAAAATTTTGTTCGCAGATGAGCTAGCATTTTACTTCCAACAGTAAAAATGCTTATCTCGTCGAGATCTTTCAGAAATACTAGCTATGTATTGTGTTTGGATGATCCGTTCAAAAATTAGAAAAACCGACCTCAACGTTGAGGCGTGCTACAGAAAACGAGGGGTTAGAGATACGGCTTTCTAAGGTCGATTTTCGTACTCTACGTGAAAAGTTACCCCTAGATAAATCTTAAAATCAACACTTTATTTTTCGCTGTACGGTATTAGGGGTGGATTGGTCAATTCTCTCAGATAGTCACTCATATTCCGTATGCCTGGCGCCTAGATAGGTCAAGGAGGAGAACCGGATGAATCAATAATCTCAGACGAAGTTGCAACAAGTGCGGGCGCTCTCGTTCTTCTACCTGCGGTGGAGGCGGAGGTGAGCATGTATTGATTGAATTTTTTGATCTATCATTCCTACCGTAATCATTCAGAACCTGCCACCACCACCGTAGCTCCGGAGAACAAGTGCGAGAACTCGGACGGCTGCTTCAACGAGGAACAGTGCTGCCCGATGTGGGCCATTCAGGTGTGTGGTGTGCCTACGGCGATGTTTCCTAGATTGTATAATAGGGCGACGTTTCCCACATCAGGGCGAGTGCACACGCAATCCGACGTGGATGGCGTGCAACTGTCGTGTGTCGTGCGGTCACTGCTTCCCGCAGGACTACAACTACGGAGGTACGGTACTTACAGTAACTATGGAACCAGAGCAATGAGTGGGGCTTGACTCTCTTCATTCTGTGCACTCACTTGCCGATCACTTGGGCGAGAGAGCTCATGGAATGAGGAGAGCAAATTCGTGCGATAACCCTAGCTATCAGAAGTATTGCGGCTCTTTCTACAGAGCGCGGCTCATCAGGCTACAAAACACTGATGGGAAGTAGAGTGGAGTGGATGATGTAGTAGACATAGAATGGAAACCATTTTAAGGATGTGAGGACTACCACCCGTCGTGCTCCAACTGGGCGAGAAGAGGCGAGTGCAGCAAGAACCCCTGGATGATGGAGAACTGCCGGACCAGTTGCAACAAGTGAGCTATTCGCATATAGTGACGTAACTCGTTACACAACAAAAAGAAGTGACTAGTGCGGACAAGCAGCAATTCAAGCTTTTTTCACCTGTGAATCAGGCTCGGAGAATCATCTAAATCGGCTTAGAAACTCCCTTTAGGCATGGATAATCAACAACAAGCAATGATCCCTAATCACTTCACAACTTATCAGTTTTTGTATCGATCTAATAGTGTTTGAAGAAAGTGAATGAAAACTGGAAGATCACATCGCGATCGATAACTGGCTTATTTCCTCTCCCAGTTGCCTATCTCGTCGGGAGCTGCGTGGGCAATGCTCAACGGGCGAGTCGAACGAGGGAGAGCGAACGAGAGGCGGCTGGGGATTCGGAGGGGATGGTAACCATTTTTTTTCCATTTTTTGTGATCTTTTGTCAGTTTCCTATTCGAAAACTGGCTTTTTAATGGTTAAAGCATGCTAAAACACGTGAAAATAGAGTCCATTTCAGGATGGGGTAACGGAGGTGGAGGATGGGGCGGAGGAGGAGGAAGAGGAGGAGGGGGAGGATGGGGAGGAAGGGGAGGAGGAGGGGGCCAATGGGGATTTGGAGGTGATTTCTGGGGAAGGAAGAAGCGGGCATGATTGTATTGAGAGACTCGATAAATATTTAACCACTTTTGTCATTGCAGAATCGTTGATTTTTTTACGTTATTATTTTTTAACATCAATTTGCCACTTCCACTGAGATAAACCAGAATCCACTAATTGTTATTGAATTTGTGAAACTCATCACAAACTCACTCTTCTAAGTGCACTTTATTTTTGTGTTAGCAAAGCGAAATGGTAAATTCAGCAATGAAGACTGATCAAACCAGTCAGTCTTATCACTCTCTTACAGCCAACAATGCCCCTCCTAGCGGTGTCTTCTCTTCACGACTATGTATGGGCAGCTTGATAACGTCCAATTGACGTTGAAACACCTTTAAGCCCTTCCCTTTAATACTCCATCCCACTACTCACCCTTCTCGTTGCTGGCAACGACGGTGTACGTGCCGCTGTCCTGGTCGACCTGGAAGTATTACAGTAGACAACTCGGCTACCATAATCCCGTGATCTACCGCACCCTAGCGAAGAAGAATTTCGGCAATCTTTTTTTATAGACTGGAGCGAGAGCAAGAACCAATCTTTTTTTTCAATTTCTATCCCAGTCCGGATTCGCTTAGAATAGAAAAACTGAGCATGAAGATACCGTATGCGCGATGTCGAGCGCGACGAATCCGAAGTCGTTGGTCATCTTGAATCTATTCGAGTTCGGCAGCGGAGCACCGTCCTTGAACCTGCAATTCCATTGTGGCGCACATGGATCATCTGAGATGTCTAAAACAGTATTTGAGATTGTTCGATTTCTAACTAGTCGAAGTGGTTAGTTAAGTTTCATCAATAATATATTCGTGTGAACGCAGAAGAGTGGGCAGTTATATCGCCAGTCCCGAATATAAAATAAATTGCAAACAAACCATTGGATCCTGAGCTTCGGGTCGTTGATGGGCGTGACTCTCGTCTCGAAGTGTGCCTGAAGTTTACGGTGTGCATCAAAGATCAAAATTGAAAGATCAAATCAGATCCCGATTTACTGCACATGTTCTCTCAGTGTTCGATACTGTTCACAGATCTCCGTGGAAAATAGACAAATATGGAGGAGCAGTAAACAAAATACTCGGTTACCTGCTGGAACTCGACGCGCTCCAGCGACTGCATCGGCTCCACGAACTTGGGAGCGACTTCCTGAACAATCCAGTTTAAGAAAAATGAATGTTGATTCGTTCATGACTGGCGACTTCGCACCAAACACCTATTCATCGAATTCAAGACTAATATAACACACTATCTGAGAAAATCAACATATTTCTTCATCGACTTGGCACAGGCCGGAAATGCGAATTCCTTCTGACTTTACCAATAGGTCGGCCTCGACGAGGGAAACCGACGAGCATCGCCAGAAATTCGATCCGCATCAGCGCGCGCGGCGGCGTGGATCTTGAAAAAAACTACAGTAATCCTCGAAAAGTTGTATATCGATCCCAATGACTGCGGCGGTAGGGGCGCTGAGTTCCCTGACAAATTCTAAGACTTTTTTACTCTTGGGAATTTTTCGATCAGATTCCCTCAAAAGTCAGCAATCGATAATTCCACTTTTACTTCGTACATTTTTGCAATTCCCCGAAAATTTTTCAAGAAACCTACATTTTTTTATTTGAGTTTCTGCATCTACTTGTATCAATACTCACTTAATTATAAAGGCGCAATTTAAATCCGGCCTTAAGTTAGGTAACGGTAACAAAATATGTATCGAAACCTACTTATGGTGTAAAGAATACTGTAGACGCTTTATCCGAATAAGCTTAATTTCCTCTAAATGAAGAAAAGTACGCCTCGACATGTGTACATGGGCTCATGGACCACATTGGTGAACGAAAATACGTATCTGATTCGAAAAAAACGGAATTTTGAAAAAGCGGTTACAGTATATTTTACACCATAATTCGGTTTCGATACACATTTTCTTACCGTTACCTAACTTAAGGCCGGATTTAAATTGCGCCTTTATAATCAAGTGCGTATCGATACAAGTAAATGCAGAAACTCAAATAAAAAATTGTAGGTTTCTTGAAAAATTTTCGGGGTATTCCAAAAATGTATGAAGAAAAAGTGGAATTATCGATTTCCGGCTTTCGATGGAATCTGATCGAAACACTCCCAGGAGTAAAAAAGTCTTAGAATTTGTCAGGGAACTCAGCGCCCCTACCGCCGCAGTCTTTGGGATTGATATACAAATTTTCGAGGATTACTAGTTTTTTAACGATCCGCGCCGCGGCGCGCGCGGATGCGGATTGAATTTCTGGCGATGTTCGTCGGTTTTCCTCGTCGAGGCCGACCTATTGGTAAAGTCAGAAGGAATTCGAATTTCCGGCCTGTGCCAAATCTATTTCGATTCTCTCAGATAGTCTGTTATATGTATAACGCAACGAATCACTAAGAAGATATGACAACCGCATAATGCGATAGATATTGATTGATTGATCAGGGAGTCACCTCAGCGGGCGCTGCCTCGGGCGCTGCCTCCTTGGGCGCCTCGATCTCCTGAATTCTCTGCCAGCTGTTAGGGTGCTGAGACTCGGTGAAGATCGTGCCACGGGGAGCGACTGAGATGATTTTAATAAATTCATTACTAAAATTGTTCGTTATTTTTTAGTTAGCGTTAATTTTTCTTATCGTAATTCAATGTTGTGTTTCAGCTGGAAGCAATATATGATGGATGTAGTGAAAATGCACTGACTTCTTGTTCCCCGTGTTATAAAAACAGTAAAATTCGCATTAATGAATTGTTGTTTTATTTGAGATCAAATTCACTGGGATTTGGAATTTCATTGGTTTCCATTCATGATTGGTTGCGTTTCATTGATACGCAATAAGTGGTTGAGGTTCTTGAAAACGATCAATTCTTCATAGCAACCAGATAACATCACATATAAAAGATCCCTCACTCTGGAAGCTGGTGACGGTCTGGGCCTCGCCCAGCTCGTTGCGCGCCACGCACGACCACTCGCCGGAGTCCTTCAATTAAGATAATTAGCTAATTGCTTAATTAATTAGATATCTTATTAATTAATTAATGCAAACCTGCTCGAACGCGTAGAGAATGTCCAGAGCGACATAGCCGAAATCGTGAGTAGTGCGGAATCTGAGAGGCATCGATTAGTTTCTTGAACCTCCGAATAAGTAATTCACTCCATAGCTTGAGGGTTCAGATGTGTGCAAGAGAACAAACACAGAAGTGCCTACAGTACCGGTACCTGCCTGCTTACAGTACCTACAGTACCTACAAGGCCTACAGTACCTGTGTCCATGCGAGATTGGCGCACCGTTGTGGTACCACTGCACGGTGAGCTGGTTGTCGTTGGTGGGCGCGACCTGCGTGATCAATATTTCAAAGGTCAATATTTGGTGATACTGTGGATAATCAAACATCAGGCATTTCAAGAGAAGTAGGTGCAGGCAAATAGGAGAAAGGCGACAGATAAACACTCGTATTACATAGTATGCGGAAGCAAACAACAAACAAGAAAGATTAAAGATCAACTCTTGTACCTGGCACTCGAGATGGATGGGCACTCCTTCGGCCAGTTCGGCCGTCGACTGTGAGAGCGGCACGACGAATTGAGGGGCGACCTGGAAAAATATTTTATAAATATTCATCTAATTTGGGATATTGGTTTTCTTGACTTGTACAACTCCTTCTAAAACGTGCATGTTGCATTCAGATTGTTTTCTTAACTATTCTGATTTGATACCTTCTCGGCCTCCTCGACGATGGGTTCGGGCTTGGGCCTATTTTCGAACTCCTGAATCTGCTGCCAACTCTGCTCGTGCTGAGTGTCGAGCAGGAGGGCGTCCGTGGGAATGCACGAGACCTGCGGAGAGATCAAAGATCAATTGGATATCTAAGGAATGATGCGAAATCTCGAGTAATTAATTCCGCCACTAACTCAAGAACTAGTTCAGGTAAATATACTAATAGAGTGGGTTTCTCGAGTCAGAACAATTTGATTGTGAGCTCACATTGCACACGGTCTTGGCCTCTCCGAAATCTGAGCGAGCGTTGCAGGCGTATTCGCCTGAAAATAATTAATTAATTATGATAATTAATCAATAATTATTTATAAGAATACTCACCGTTGTCCTCTCCGTAGATGGCGAGGATGTCCAGCGTGCACAGGTCGACGTCGCGACGAGGCATGAAGCGGGAGGCCTTAATTTATCGAACATGTCCCATTTCCCGAAGTAGCTTGATTTTATCAATATTTTTTTACGGCTAGTGATGTGGCCAAGATTGAACTTACAATTTTGACAGCACGCAAATAGCCTTGGTGAAACATAACACTAATAGGACAATGTCAAAAAAATATTTGAAAAAGCGTACCTGCGGCAGTGGCTGTCCGTTTCTGGTCCACATCACGCGAAGAGTCGGGTCGTTGACGGGAATCAAACGGCACTCGAGACGAATGGCTGCTGCCTCGGGCAGGTTGTCGGCGCCCTTCAACGGGGTTGTTATTGTTATTGTTATGGGAAAACAACAATAACAACAACAACTCACAACAAGCTGTTGCGTGAAAGTGGGCGCATCGAAGGTCTGTTCGGGCGTGGGCGGTCTCTCGACCTGAATGAATTACAATTAATGCGATAATCAAATTAGTTCGCGATTGATTAGATATACTGCATTCAGTTCAGTTTTCGATAGTTTCAAATTACGGTGCAACCGCACCTGTCTGTTCTCGATCTCCTGGATCTTGGCCCACGACTCAGCGTGCTGAGTGTCCAGGTAGAGGTTGCGGAGGGCTGCAATTATCGATTTGTTGTTGCTCACGACACTCTTATCAGGCAGATTACTCTATAGACTGGGTTTTTTTGCAATAGGTTGAGTTCGATCGTATGCACACTGGCTGAATTTTAAGACAAAAATATCAAAAAAGTGGAAAGAAATCCCACGTCTGCATTCAATCTGCAGCTCAGTGCTTGCCGTTCCAGCTGCATTCGTCGCGCGGCACTCGTACACGCCCGAGTCTTCAGGGTGCACGTGCAGGAACTGTAATTAGTTAATTAGTTAATTGATTTTTAAATTATTTTATGCCATCTATCTCTTAGCATTTCCACTATAGCTGGCTCTTGTTATTGACTCTCTTCAGTCTCCATGCTATCTCACTCTTCCGACTGATGAGATAGCACGGATAATCAAGAGTGATTTCTTGAGAAATCATCACTATTTTCCACTCAACTCACCAGGCAATTCACAAGTTTTTAGTGTGGAATAATTAACATTTATTTTAATAATTAATCAATTACCTCGAGTCCGACATAGCCGAAGTCGTGGATCATGCGGATGCGCGATCCGAATTGCAGAAGCGCCCCGTTGAAGAACCACTCGATCTGCAGAAGATGAATGGTTAGGGGAAAGGTTATTTTATTGCACGCGAAGATGACGATGCTATGTCAATAATATCAGTCTCACTACGATTTTTAAATCGATTTGAAACATACCTCATCTTTGGATCTTACTACAAAATCTAATTCATCTCTAATGAAATATTTGTGTTTCGCATTAAATATATGATGCCAAAATCTAATCCTTGAACGATTCTTCGGGCTTTGTAGAGGGCAATAATAAAAAAAACTTCCGCATCCGCTGCGATGCGTCAGTCGCCACCACCTATCGTAATCTTACCGTATCCCCGTGCAGCTATCCGATGTACCGTACCCAACTTGTATGATAGTACCGTATTCTTCCCGTATTTCTACCGTAACCCCATCTACCATAACCTCCCTACCGTACCTTGAGATTGGGGTCGTTGATTGGCTGGACAACGCAGTCCATGTGCACGCTCTGGCCCTCCTTGAGCACGTCGGTCGGCCCGGAGAGCTGCTGCGGGAACGAGGGTGCCTGAAGAGGAGGGGTTGGTACCAGGAACCAGGAATACGGGGCTCTGTACCAATTGACATGTCCCATAAAAGTTTCGTGGTCCCAAGCAACTTTCATGGTCCGAAACTTTCGTGGTCCGAAACTTTCGTGGTCCGAAACTTTCATGGTCCGAAACTTTCGTGGTCCGAAACTTTCATGGTCCGAAACTTTCGTGGTCCCAACGGCAAATAATATGGGCTTCATACTTTCGTGGTCCGAATACTTTCATGGTCCGAAACTTTCGTGGTCCGAAACTTTCATGGTCCGAAACTTTCGTGGTCCGAAACTTTCATGGTCCGAAACTTTCGTGGTCCGAAACTTTCGTGGTCCGAAAATTTCGTGGTCCGAAACTTTCATGGTCCGAAACTTTCGTGGTCCGAAACTTTCATGGTCCCAACAACAAATGCGTATCTTGCGAGTATAGTGTCATCATAGCATTATATCACGCCATTCACGAGAGAATCGAGCTAAAATCGCCATTCCTGGGAATGGAGCTGAAATCGCGAAATGAGTTCTAACCGGTTTCGGGTACCCTGAGGCATGTCTGAGTGACCCCTGAAATCTTTTAGTGCATACTTCATTCTGGCGCTCCCTACGTAGGGTCGGATATCGGCATCACCCCCTTGACAGCACTTTTCTTGGATACGGTGTAAGTTAGAGCAAAATTGACCTCTGAGTGACCCCGACTCTTTTTTCGAGCTCTATCAATCTATCTAAACCTTTTTCTCAAAAACTCACTTTTAAGAGTGGTACACTTCAGGTCAATTTTCTCAAAAATGTCGGTAAAGCAGCAGCTCAAATTTTCAGAGTAGATGCAGCTCAGCGAGAGCTTTCCAATAAGTGGTTTGCGAAAAAAATACGTGGCGGCTGGCTGGTGAGAGTTTCGTCCTTTTAACGTCGTTTGGATCGTTTGAACATTATTTTCAACAGACGATTTCATTTCACACCGCTCTTTTCGGCGAGTGCGGCCAAAAATTATCGATTTCCAATCGATTTCCATTCAATATCCCTGTTGAAAATAAAGTTCAAACGATCCAGACTTACTTAAAAGGGCGAAACTATCACCAGCCGCCACGTATTTTTTTCGCAAACCACTTATTGGAAACCCCTGCTGGGCTGCATCTACTGTGAGAATTTCAGCTGTTGCTTTACCTACATTTTTGAGAAAATTGATCTGAAGTGTACCACTCTTCAAAATGGGTTTTAGGGAAAATGGTTTAGATAGATCGATAGAGCTTGAAAAATGGGTTGGGGTCACACAGAGGTCAATTTTGCTCTATCTTACACTGTATTCAAGAAAAGTGATCTCAAAGAGGGTGATGTCGATATCCGACCCTACGTAGGGAGCGGCAAAATGAAGTATGCACAAAAAGATTTCAGGGGTCACTCAGACATGCCTCAGGGTACCCGAAACCGGTTAGAACTCATTTCGCGATTTCAGCTCCATTCCCAGGATTGGCGATTTTAGCTCGATTCTCTCGTAAATCGCGTGATATAATGCTATGATGACACTATACTCGCAAGATACGCATTTGTTGTTGGGACCATGAAAGTTTCGGACCACGAAAGTTTCGGACCATGAAAGTTTGGGACCACGAAAATTTCGGACCACGACAGTTTCGGACCATGAAAGTTTCGGACCACGAAAGTTTCGGACCATGAAAGTATTCGGACCACAAAAGTATGAAGCCCATATTATTTGTCGTTGGGACCACGAAAGTTTCGGACCATGAAAGTTTCGGACCACGAAAGTTTCGGACCATGAAAGTTTCGGACCACGAACGTTTCGGACTTTTATGGGACATGTCAATTGGTACAGAGCCGAATACGGTAGCAGGTACCAGGACCAACTATATGGTTCCAGGAATGCGGTACCAGAATCCAGGAACCAAGTAATCAGGTACCAGAAACCAGTTGCTCACCTCAAGCGGCGCGTCGGCCTCGGAAGGAAGAGCGGGCTTGAGCGCCTCGATCTCCTGAACAATATGAATAAATCAAAGCATACATTTTAGCTAAATCTGCGCTGTCCATAGTACATAGTACGAATAGCAGACAGTCCATGTTGTCTGCCCCTTGAGGAGGGGACACTTGCCTGAATCCTCCTGAGCGACTCGGGATGGGCGGTATCGGAGATGATGCCGCCCAGTCGGTCGACTTGGAAGGAAGTGGAGGTCTCGGCCTGGCCTGAAAATACTATTAATCATTTTTTTGTTTTGTGGTTTTGAGTGCTTTTTTTCGAAATTGAGTGGTTGAGTTCCATCGTTAATTTATATTAGTGAACGCAAAGGATGACACAGTGCTTGCCGCTCATCGCGAGAAAAAAATAAATAGTGAAAAAATCGAACGAAACCATATAATTTGTTGGAAAATGCATGATCATAATTCTCACCCTTCTCGTTCCTGACGACTAGGGAGTAAGTGCCGGCGTCGTCCGCTCGGATGTAGTCGATGTCGAGGGAGGCGAAGCCGAAGTCGTTCAGGATGCGGTATCTAAGAATTGGTCGTTCTCAAGCGCAATTGCGTAATTGCTACATTGCTTAGTTATGTAGTTATGGAGTGATTGCGAGACAAACGTAATTGGTCAGTCGGTCACAATTTGAATGTGCCCGACTCGCTGTGTTTCATTGATTATTCATAAAATAGTGTGCAATATGTAAAGCATTAGCTCGATCGTAATAAAAATGATAACTCTATTGTGAAACACGAAACCGTAGGGCTCACCTGCTGCTAGCCGGCAGCGGAGCGCCGTCCTTCATCCAGTAGACGATCAGCGAGTTGTCGTCGATCGGTGAGATCTGGGCCTGTAGAGGAAATAAGTGATGGTTTTGCTTTGATGACGTCATATTAGATTGATGATATCACTTAGACGATGCTCTTGCACTGGAATTTACCTCGAGATGGAGAGTCTGCGACTCGTGAAGGGTGTCCATCGAGGCGGGAAGGGGCTGAAATATTTGTACGATGTTTTCTAATTTCTTTATGGTCGAACTGGTGGCTAGTTAAGATGCTTTGCACTTTAATGACTAATTACAGTTAGTAATACATTGAAGATAGAGGGATACTAATTGATGGTTACAAGTTTCTAATCATCACTAATTAGTACCTTGACGATGGAGGGCGCGACTCTCTCGGCATCAGGCTGGGGTTCAGCCCTCATCATGGGCTGCTCCAGCTGATTGATCTTCTGGATCGAGTTGGGATGGAAGGAGTCGGTGAACTGCAATGGGAAAATGATTTCGAATATCTACAACTTTTTGTGAAATAGCTGTTATATCGTCATTCTCAACATTTCTTATGGAATCTATTACGACTGTGAATTTAACATAGAACATGAATATAAATAGTGAGATGAGTGAGCCTGTAAGAAGGAAAATCGACTCACAAGCGATCCCTTCATCTGGCAGTCGATGTTGACGGTGGAACGGGCCTCGCCCTTGTCATTGCGCACCACGAGCGTATACTCGCCACTGAAGATATTGAGTTGATCAAAGTTGTTTATTTTGTGAAAAGTGCATGACGGAATCACTGCAGAACCTAGATCGCCGGCCATTCGAAACAATTGCGAAACACAACTGAATTATCATCTCAAATAATTTGTACGAAATAATCCAACCATTAGCACCAACGGCTAAAGTGCAGAAGATTGCGCCATGAGATAAAGTATCCAACCTGTCTTCGGGGAAGCAGTAGAGGATGTTGAGAGCGACGTAGCCGAAGTCGTAGGAGAGCGCGTAGCGATGAGACTTCATCAGAGGAGCCCCATTCAGTAGCCACTCGTACTAAATTTTAAATTCTTATTGCTTTTTATTCAACCAACGACTCTTTCCACTGACTCGACCAGCAACAGACAAGCAAATTAACAGAGCAATTCTGAGAGAATTGAGATATTCCTTGTAGTGTCCGTACAGCATAAAACTAACCTATGCTGGAAATGTGTCCCTAGGGGTACTTTTTCACGTAGATCACGAAAATCGACCTTAGGAAGTGGTATCTCTGACCTCTCATTTCCTGTAGCGCGCCTCAACGGCGAGGTCGGTTTTTCTATATTGTGAACGGCTGCTCCAAACCCCGTACATATATAGTAATTCTGAAAGATCTCGTTGAGATAATCATTTTTTCTGTTGGAATTGAAGGGCTAGCTCATCTGCGAAAAAAGTTACGGTCATTTGAATGTTCAAAATTGATGCCCTGAGAAAACGGTGTCCGATAACAATCCAATTTTCTTTCCATTCGATTCCACGTGCAATTTTACCCCTGCGCGCAAATTTAAATGAAAATTGGATTGTTATCGGACACCGTTTTCACAGGGCATCAATTTTGAACATTCAAATGACCGTAACTTTTTTCGCAGATGAGCTAGCCCTTCACTTCCAACAGGAAAAATGCTTATCTCGACGAGATCTTTCAGAATTACTATATATGTACGGGGTTTGGAGCTTCACAATATAGAAAAACCGACCTCGCCGTTGAGGCGCGCTACAGGAAATAAGAGGTCAGAGATACCACTTCCTAAGGTCGATTTTCGTGATCTACGTGAAAAAGTACCCCTAGGGACACATTTTCAGCATAGGTTAGTTTTTTGCTGTACGGACGTATCTCGGTTCTCTCAGATTTCCTCTGTTAATCACATCTGAAACTCAACCAATTTCGCACTCCGACGTTTCAATGAACTCCAATCACACAAATCGGTTTTCCACCGATCGCGTACCACGGAGCATTAGGGTGTTCTTTCGATTTTATCGTATTCATTGTTTTTGTGTTATTGTTTTCCTCTCCACTCACCGTCATCGAGTTGTCATCGGTGGGCACGCATTGCGCCTCGAGATACACTGAGTCACCCTCGAGCACGGAGACTGCTGGGCCGAGCTGCTTGACGAACGAGGGCGCCTGAGAAGAGGTAGGATGGATCCAGGAACCAGAAATCAGAAACCAGGATCCACGTTTCGGGAAACGAGATCCCGGGATGAATTTCATTGGAACTTTGCTTTTTTGAGACCCAATCAACCTACTCCTCCATTACGCCAACAACCACTGCAGAAAAGGGGAGCTTTCCGCTCTGGGATTGCATGCAAAACTCGTTGTCTCCATTATGTAAGCACTCTTTCTCGATCTCTGTCCGATTAGATATAAAGTGAAGTTGAGAGCCCTGGAGGTTAGAGATGCCTTAGCAAAAAAAGACTCTTTTCATTCTACACACTCTCTCGCTCTCTCAGCGAGAGAGTACGCGGGATGAAGAGAGTCATTTCTTTCCTATCCATCTCCTTCAGGTCACCTCACGCAATGTTTACGCAAGAGCTGATGAGAGGCGTTGTTTCTCTTGCGATTTGGTCCTCAGACGAGGGAAGAAGAGAGGAAAAGAGGGGAGAAGAAAGGCGATTACCCACACAGCGCCTACGCTTGTTCTATGATTACTCGAACTACTAATTACCACAACATAGTCCGCCTACATTTTAGTTGTCAGTGTCAATAAGCGCGTAATTGGCCAAAAGTGCGCAAGTAAATAAGATGAAAGACAGACTGAAAAAATGACAGTGATCAAATATCAATGAAACAGCAAAAAAAGCGGGGAAACTCACGCTGCGCTCCTGCTCGGGTGCCTCGGGTGCCGCAGGCTTGGGCGCTTCCATCTCCTGCAATTTACATAATTATTTACATGTAAAAATAATAAAATTACCTGGATCTTGGCGTAGCTGCTCGGGTGCTGCGAGTGGCCGACAATCGCGTCCTTCGCTGAACCAGACAATGATAACAAGCCCATCCTGGTTCCGTTCTGGGTCCTGGCACCATCTCTGGTACCACCAATGGTGCCATAAGCGGGGTTCACTACGCTAAACGGCCTAAGCACTGGAGCATCCTGTAGCAGGCGCGGCGAAAGCAAGCTGTGCCTAGTGCTGCCATTCACTCTGATGGGCACATCTAGGGTTTGCGGGGCGGAAGGGGTGCGACGGAGGGGCGGAATAATCTCCTCCTCATGCTGCAGAGGCTGCAGCTGCTGCAGCACCTCCAGCTGCTTGATGGGTACCGTAATCTCCCGGGGCTCCTCGGCACGGAACCGTTGAGGCTGAGCGAAGCTCAACGACTGAGGCGAGTGGAGATGCCGCTGCTGCTGCGGTGCCTCGCTCACCGGAGGCATTCGGTGCCTGGAGGCCTGGTCGAAGCGTCGAGGCGGTTCGGGCACTCTGTTGGGCTGCTCCACTCTAATGGGTACGGTTATGGGTTCTGGGTTGGTACCATTGGCTGCGTCTCGATCGGCAAAAGGCTTGAGCTTCTCGTACTCTTCCCTTGCTGTTGGAGGCGGTCGATGCTGCACGGATCGGAGTACAATCCTTTCTCTGGGCAACCCGTCCCTGGTCTGGGGCAACTCAGTAGCTCTGGTGAGGGTCTCGTCAATGTGGTAGTCATTGGGCCTATTATCTGATTTGAACGAGAGTGGAGAAGCGCCGCCCCAGGAGTCACGACGAGCTGGAGGAACGGGGCTGGGTACGTGATTCCTGGCACTGGTTGTGGTACCGTGTGTGGTAGCGGGTTCGGGCGCGGCTAGCACTCGCACGGGCACGATGCGCGGGGCGTTGCTGACGATTGTAGCGTGTTGGGCTTTCGGAGGGACCCGGAGCACATTTACGGGAATCAGGTGACCGGACTCCTCGTATGCACGGGCCCTCGCCTGCACCGGACCCAGTGGAGTATTGTCCACTAGCCGAATGGGAACTTCTCTGGTAGCCATGGTTCCGGCACCGATTTTGGCACCGTTGGAACCGGGTTCTGTTGGGTGATGTGTAGAAGAAACTTGATGGATGCGGGGGGAATTGGGGGAATAGGTGGGCAGGAGAGAAAGAAAGAAGAGGGGAAGGGAAGGGACTAAGCCCGAAGGACAACAGTCCGTAGTTGCTCTAGTCGCTTTTGAAACTACGTGCGCAAACATGCAGGGACAAGGGGAAGCCGTGTATGGATTTGCAAATCGGCTTTTGTTTTCGTGTTTTTGTTATTGTTTTCAAAACAGTAGCAAACAAACATACCGAGCACAGTGAAGGTGGCGTCAGTCTGCGCCTCGCCGAGTGCGTTGACAGCGTGGCAGGTGTATGTGCCTGAGGCGATGGGTTGCCATTGTTGTTATTGTAGTAGTTGTTGGTGTTATTGTTTTCGAAAACATGATCTCACCGGCGTCCTGCGTCATCGCGCCGAGAATGTCGAGAGAGACGAAGCCGAAGTCGTAGAACGTGCGGAAGCGGTGGCCTGAAATTTGTTATTGTATGTTAACCTCATAACCAACTCAAAACCAAATGGGTTTCATGATGTATTCAATACGAAGTGAGATGGTCATGAATTGATGTGTTCTAGATACGCAGGTTTACAATAATTATAAATGCAATAATAATAAGTGACCATTGGGAATCGGATGCCCGTCCTTGAGCCACTGCACACGCAGCGAGTTGTCGTTGTACGGCTTGACCTGTGAGAGAAATGGGTTTTGAAGTGAAATTTCAAAAACAATCCTGACAAAACAACAACAATATGCAATATCATCTTGAGTAAAAACAGTAAATTGTACCTGGCACTCGAGATGCACCGGGTCGCCCTCCTCGATCTGGAAAAAATAAATAAAACTCGTTCTGAATACGGTAGGCCACTAAAATCAGGGCAAATTCTAAAAATCAAAGATCAACCTCGCCCAGATCCTGCTGGAGATTCACGACGAAAGAGGGCGCGGAGTCGGGTCCGGCCTCTTCGATCTCGACGCGACCGTACTGCAACAGTTCTTTGATTATTCACATAAAACTGATTTTTTTGACATCATTTGCAACATTTTTTTCCAGATACGTTTCAGGCTTAGTATAAATGCAAAGCCTTTGATGATTTACAATGATGGCTTCTCTCATATGCGTAGAAACTATTCAAAAATGTCTGAAAAAACACCTTGTTGAGGTTCTCCAGGTAGGTGATCTTGCCTAGGGACTCCTCGTGCTGCGTGTCCGAGAGGATCGTGCCCGAGGCTGTGATTTAATTTTTATTTTAAAAATATAAAATAATTACTATGTGGTGTTGAGATAAGTACAGTTCCTTTTGAATTTCCCCTTGGAGAATGCCGGTCTAGGGAAAGGTATGATATTACATGGAGCTAACTTCATAACAACGAGTACAAGAAGAACTAGATGCGTAATCTGTAAACTCACGGGCAACGGTGATCTGGCACTGCTTGCTCGCCTCTCCCAGAGCATTGGTGACACGGCAGATGTACGTGCCCGAGTCCTCGGCGATCGCGCCCTGGAATTATTTATTAATTGTTGGTAATTAGTATACTTTCAAACACTTTTGACTTCGAAAAGATCCAGAATGTTTGTAAAAAATTGCTGAAGTCTGATGTGTTTCGCAGAGAGTTCAAAAGTTGAGGGAATCACTCCAAAACAATAACAAAATTTCATCCATTAAAATTTTACGAACACTCTACGCTGCGGGTTTCAACTCGGAATAGGTGTTTTGATGATTCGAAGTTTGTTTTCGACGCCTTTTGTACATAGATCAGGCTATTTGAGATCTAACTTGCATTGTATTTTAAAGCGGATTGAGACGTCTACTTTCTCTTCTCTTTCTCTCTTCATTCGCTCACCTTGATATCCAGGGCGACGAATCCCAGTTCATACAGAGCCTTCACTCTGCTGCCAGTGAGCAGCGGTGCGCCGTTCACGAACCACTCCACGCGCATCGTGGGGTCGTTGATGGGCGAGACCTGGAGATGCATTGTGTTATTCTTATTTTTGTCATGGTCGTTGATGGGGGAAACGTGGAGACTAAAATGCATTTAGAAGATATGTATGCTTGTGAAATGATAAAATTATTCAAATTTCCACTATTTGTGATACGTTTCAACACCAACTCAAGAGCTGAGCAATCGGATTTTTTTCAATAGGAAACGACCATTCAGCACGAAAAAAAATTAAAAACTGACTCTGAGATCGAGATGGATGTCTTCGTGCTCGTTGATGGCGATGTCGCGCAGGTCGCCGATGAATTGAGGGGCGGAGTCGCAGCCTGTGAATTTCGAAATTAATTTAATTAATTACAATTATTAATAAATTTAAATTATAAAATAATTTTATAGTCACCTCTGTCCTCGATCTCGGGCAGGCCGCGCATGCGGTTCTGCTCCAGCTCCTCGATGCGAGTGAGACCTGAAATATCAATGCTTCCATTTGTTTGGGTTCTACTGCTTATCCAACTTGCTTTGACAGTGTGTTGTTTACAATTCGAGGAGTGATACTCTTCATTCTACTCATAATCAAGCAGCCAGACCTTTTGATAGATAGTGTATAACGAAGAGACCGTTGTGTCGTTTTTCGAACTCTAGTGTTGATGCAATCATGAACTGAGTAAACGTACTCTCGGGATGGTGGGGGTCGAGGTACTGCACCTTGTCGCCGGTGACCACGAGCTCCAGCTGGCTGCGGGTCTGTAAATGTGCGTTTATTGACTACGTACGTTTCAGTGTTTAACCAGGCTTTTTGTACTATTCAGTAGTTTGTATGATTGCCCCATTTCTCACCTCTCCCAGCTCGTTTCTCGCCACGAGCTCATAGACTCCAGAGTCCTCAGGGTACGCGTAGAGAATATCCAAAGCGACGTAGCCGAAGTCGAACATCGGACGGAATCGATGGGCGGCGGGCAGAGGAGCGCCATTGTGGTACCTGGATGGAGTAGTGCCATTTGTGGTACATGATAATCCTGATATCAGTGGATCATTTGTGGGGAAATAAAAAATTATTTTTTTTAATTAGAAGAGCAGCAATAATGCGAGCGAACTGATCACCACACGAAGGATATGGATTGAATGTGAAACACATGAAAACACACTCTCGTTCCAGCTCTTTCTCGATTCGAGATCGAGCTGGAAAGATGATTGCGTTTCATGTGCGTTTCAGGTGCAAGCCATATTCTTCTTGTTGTGATCATTTCGATCTTTCCGGTGGTGCCGCTTTTAAATCAGATTCAATCAATGCCGACCCTCAAAATGCTTTCACTCACCACTCGACGGTCATCTTCACGTCGCTCGCAGGCTGCAGACGCGCCTCGAAGTGCACCTGAGGATATGCTCATTAGTAATTTTAATTATTATCCATTTAAAAATAAATGAATAATACAAATACAATAGCTTACCGGCTCGTTCTCGTGAGCCTCGACGCGCGTGGCGAGAGCGCGCGCGAATCTGTAACGGAAAAAATTGTCTGTAATTTCAAATGGCATGATTTCAATATTTTTGGTGTATTACTGCATGCTCTAATCTAGCATCAGAATAGAAACAAATGGAAACCTGGGCGCCTCAAGCGATTGGAACTCCTCCGGACGCTCAACCGGCTGCGGGCCGATGTGCACCTGCGAGGGTGATCATTGATCTGTAGTATGTTATTTACTCTTTCCCGATTATTCCAGCTGAGACAACGTGTGTTTCGCTTTTACTTTCTCTCTCCACTTTCTATGCGAGTTTGATATTGGTTTCATTCGCGGCGAAAAAAATCAAAAACATTTTCAGCACTCAACAATTCGCTCTTCCTCTTGTTCGATTGTTGCAAATAAACATATGAGTTTCATCTACACGTTATAGACATCTCTGTCTCGGCGAGTTCGATCAGTCTTGATGATAGGATCGAAAAATATCCATAACTATTACGTCCTCAGCAGTTTGCTCTTCCGCAGCCTGCGCGCTTTTCGCTCGGAATGTTCGGGACATAATTGCATAATTGCATCATCGAACTGATTTCTGTTTTATCAAAACCGTGTAACTCGACGCCAAAGGCCAAACATTCGTAATCCAGTATCCAAACATAGTTTTTGGTACTAAGCCTGTACCCTGGAATGTATCCTGGTTCCTTGGTACAGTACCTGGTGCCCGTCAAGGTAGCCGATGATCTGCATGGATCCCTCGTGTCTCGTGTCCGTCTGCAGACTCGGCGTCTGCGAGGTCTTCAGCTGCGCCTGCAATTAATTATTTAATTAATTACTTATTTAATCAATTAATAATCGTGAAATTATTAAAAACTCGCCTGTGACTGGGCCTTTCCGTGCACGGAGTGCAGGACGCACGAGTAGACTCCCTGATCCTCAGGGTAGGTCGGATGGAGGACCAGCGAGACCCGACCGAAGTTGTGGTTAGTCTGGAATTTTACGAGTTCGAATCTATGTCTAAGCATATTCTTCTTGTCGCAATTTTCGTTACCGAAGTTGTGATTAGTCTAGAATGAAGGGAAATTGATGAAGTCGCTGATAATTGGAAAGTTGTTAGCACAGTCGAGTAATTATTAGGTTGGTGCGAAAGTTTCTGACTATTTATTTTTCATAATTTCTCCTAGCCTATTTCGATTTCATGCAATTCCTCTATAGTTTTAGTGACGTCAGTAGTGGTGGAGTACCGGAAAACATTACCATTGGATGTATCGGTTATTGAACGTGAGAACATTATTTTCATATCGAAACTGCCGAAAATGGTGTTTTTCGGTGTTTTTGGTTGAACTCAACTTCTCAAATATTTGAGACCTCCTGAATTTGCCCAACATATATGTAGTAGGGCAAGAGTTGCTTATTCGGTTAAACGTGAAAAACTGGGTCTTCATTGCGAGTGAGAAGAGAGAAACGACGAAAAGTACTGATTTTGATGTTTAAATTTCTAAATCGTGGTTCCGAAATATCCTAATTACCTATTGACTGATGAATCTGTTCCTAAATATAACTATGTTTTAAGATAGGAAGGTAGAAAATAATGAACCAATATTGAGCTCTCAAGGTCGATCTATACGAGTACAGTGCCAGAAAATATAAAACAAGCATTTTCCAATTAGCGTAGTTTACTGATTTGGCGAAAATTTTAAGCGGAAATTCAGGAGACCAGAATTTCTGAAGAGTCAAATTATATTCCTGTGCAATAGGCTTCTCAATAATCCTTCACGTTTGTCTCAATCTCATTTGTCCTTGGAGTTACGATCAATTGAATAGTATTGAAAATCAAGAACAATTTAGAGTTTGACTGTGAATAGTGTCATCCTTGCTGAGCGAATTGGCCCGATATTCGATCGCGCAAAAAGTATTTCCAAGCCTTCATTAACTATGAATAAGCATTAGTTGATTGGCTGAATGAGATGGACGGGGTAGGCCAAAATGCCCGAAAATGAAAATAGTCAGAAACTTTCGCACCAACCTAATATTTGGAATCATAACGGCGTACCTGAATCCTGTTCGCATTCGGAAGCGGGTGACCGTCCTTGAGCCAGGTGACCTACAAATTGGTCGTCATTTCCGGTTCAAAACAACAACAACATCATCATCAACAGCAACAGCAACATGCCTTGAGGGATGGATCGTTGACGGGGGTGATGGCCGCCTCGAAGTAGGATCTGCCCAGCTCTTCGGGGCAGAAGTAGTCGGCGAGGTTGGAGAGGAAGCGGGGCGCCTTTGAATGTGAATATTGTTTTACATAATTTTTGTTTTTTTTGTAAGTACCGGATGTCACAGACGCACTAGAACTGACAAAAACAAGCTGATATATAAATAACGTGAAACGTATCCATTGCCGATCGCGCAAAAGTGACTCTCACATACTCTCACAATGTGCTTTCAATTGGCTCTTCTGGTCACTTCTAATGAAAAATTGAGCGATCATCAAATTCGCTCCATTTCCCATGGGTAGCGGGTGAGTCTCAACGATCATAGTATCTCCTCACCTCATCATTCTTGGCGTGGCTGAACTGAAGTTCTCTGACGTCCTCGACGTCGAGGAGGCGACCGCCAGCCTGCTGCAGGTTGTGACGAGCTGCAGATATGGTTTTATTCGGATTTTTCTCATCTCAGTGATTGAAACACAGTCCTCAAATGCATTCTGTGTAGTAACATATGCAACATGACATGAATGTTCTGATAGTTTCGCGTGCAACTGTGCAGTATTGAGTAGGGTTGTCAACAATAGTCAAATGGATAGTCCTGACTATTGATATCCAACCCTACTATTTTGTCTGTGTAGAACGACGAATCAGGTAGTTGAATAAAACTCACGATGGATAACGATGTCCGCCGAGTTCTCCGCTGCTCCGACTCCATTGGAGGCGCGCGCCGTGATCGTGCCGGCGTCAGCCTGAAATGTAGTTCGATTTTATTTTTCTAACAGCAGATTGGGCACAAAAACTGAAACTGGGAACAACACCCAGATACATAAATTTCGTGAAACATATCAGATCTCTTAGGATTGTGAAGAGTGATAAACATCGCGACTTTATTTTGTATCTGTTAGGTTTCAAGCCAACACAATAAAAAATTAAATAAATTTGTTTGCAGTTTCTCCGTGGAGCCGCTCTTAAAAATAACTATAACCATAAATAAATGCATTGGATGTCAGGCCTTTATGCTCGAACTGAGAGGTATCTCCCCCTCTTCCTACTCCCCCCCTCACCATGGCGATCTCTGAGATGTCGAGCGTGGCGAAGCCGTGCATGTACTGCTGCAGCACACGCGCGCCTGAAACCATTTCTAATTTATGGCTCCGGATTTTCTGGATCTGGATTTCCCGGCTTTGATCAATTTACGGCTTCCAGTTGATACCTATTTCACGGATGTACATATCGGTTCTCTCTCATTCACACCTAGGATAAATTCTCGCTGATGAGAACAAACAGAATGAGGGATTGGATGCTTGAAGAAACTCCCACATAGAAACACTGTTGTTTGCATTTTCAAGTAATTCATGCATAAGATATTACAGTAGCTTTAAATAGCCTACAGTATTCCTCACCTGCCGCCAGGGGCTTTCCGTTCAGGAGCCACTCGACTTTGAGCGAGGGATCGTTGATGGGCACTAGCTTTGCCTCGAGGTGCAGGTTGCTGCCCTCGAACAGCTCCTGAATCAGGGAAATTGCGAATTTGAATTTGAAAATTGACTGAAAAAATTTTATTTCACGTGTGGGTTCTTACAACACCACTTAAAATTGTGTTTTAAAGTAGACTCTTGATCGCTTTGCGCACCACCTTTCGATGGACTTCATGAGGGAAAGTTTAATTTTTTAAAAAATACATGAATTCCATTCATGATTTCAGTCTGAAAATATTTCGAAAATCCGGAAAAACTTGCTTGAGAGCGAAGATCGGTGAGGAAATTGGGCAGGTCAATGTGCTGCTGACCTGAAAATCGATAAACTTCACTAACATACCACTAAATATTCAAAAAAAATCATTACATTTAGGTGAAAACACAACAAAAAACAAGGTTTTCAAGTAAAAAAATCTGAAAAATGGAGAAAGAACTGACCAGGCCCCGCTGCCGAATAGGCGGAGCCGCCGAACGCATTCGCCGACTGCGCCATCGCCTGACCGCGACCGTGACCTGGAATTACGGAGATTCAGAACCGCATAATAGAACTCGTAAAGCGGATAAGTGGAGTCAGACCTGTTTGCACAAGTAAATGGCGGAACTGGAGATTAGAAGCCGGAAATTTGTGCCGGACATCAGAAAATAATGCAGCTAAGACTACAGTTTGGCGCATATGAATAACTCGATAGCTATGCACTCTGGTTGAGGGAACCAGAAGGATTGGAATCGTTAGAAGGATCCGAGATATGCGAAATTTGAGCTGGAGCTAAAGAACTCCAATCGTGTGTTGGGGGTACATAAACAATATATGTTCCTCTGAAATGATATTTTAATCATAATAGCGAGCAACGAGATCGATAATTGTGGAATCCAGTTGAGGGTAGCAGAGAGATTGGAAACACTCAATGGATGTGCGGAGGCGTTGGAGGCGCGAGTGAAATACGACACTCTGACAACACATTCGGAGAGCTCTTCTTGATCTCTCGAATCTTTCTCGCGCGGGTTTTTACAATCTCACAACCATTTGTGTTTCAAATTATGCTCATAATCACTTTGCGCATCACCCTTCGATGATTGGTATGGCCCCATGGTAAAAAAAAATACAATAAAACATATCCGATTTTTTGACATTTGTAGAAGCATACCCTAAATAAGTCCACCAGATTTCACTGCGAGCATGTCCTACTGATAGCGATCAATAAAATAACAAGTTTAATAGAAATAGTTTGACCACGTACCGATGACATTGAGCACGGCGGACTGTCTGCTCTCTCCCTTGGGATTGACTGCAACGACGGTGTACTCGCCAGCATCGGCAGCCGTCACGGGAGAGATCTAAAGAGGGATAAGGATGATTAAGGTTAAGGCCAATTTTAAATACAGTTTTTAAATTTTTAATTAAGGCCCTTAAAAGGTGTACAATGTTAGTGTCATTAAATCTACAAATTAACGCTTAGGCTAATTAAGGTCAAGACTAATTAAGCCCAAGTACCTCCAGAAGTGCGACCCCGAAGTCGCTGATGGTGACGACGCGCGACGAGGCGAGAATTGCCTGAAACAGTTTTGTTTTATCGTGCGATATTGCGCTTTTTGGTGGCTATTCGTAAGGTGCACTCATTGATTAGAATACGAGTCTACTGACACTGAGCACCACATTGATTAAACGAGAGAGCTCAATAATTGAGAGAAGTCGTTGTGCTTCACTGCATTTTTATACATCAGCTCGGACAAAAACAATAGTAACAGTGGGTTCTCAGTTCAGAAAAAAATATTATACTGTATACCTTGCCGTCCTTGAGCCAGGCGATCTTGAGGTTGGGGTCGTCCTGGGGGCCGAATTTGACCTGAAAATGGAGTTTTCTTCTCTTGTCTGTTCTCATCTCCAACTTGCTTATTCCGTCGAAATTTCAACAGGCGCGCTTACTTCTCAAAATTCGAGCGCGAATTCAAATAATTCAAATTCCCGCCCTCACCTCTAGCCTCGCAGTCTGTCCCTCGACGAGCTGCGCGGACTGCAGCGAGCCCGAGAAGGCGGGCGCCGACTTCGACTGGCTGACGTCAACCTGCATCGCTGGAGATCTGCAACAATTTGAATTTTTGAGTTTCCCGCCTCTTAATTTCAACTTTCTGTTGCCCTGTCGAAATTTTGACAGGCGAGCACATTTATCGGAATTGATGGCACGAATTCAAAAATTTCAAATTTGAAACCTCGCATTGCGACGGTCGACCTTGCGCAGAGTGATCTGCTCGCGCGCGTTCTGGCCGAGCTTCGCGCGCGACTGCACGACCACACGGCCTGAACCAATTAATTAGTAAATTAATTAATTAGTAATTAATTAATTTCTGAGTTAATTAGTGTAATTAGTAATTAAGTTAATTACCCTTGAGCTGGGTTGTGCCGTGCGCGTTGGTGGCGTCACAGCGGTACCAACCTCCTGCAATTGCTCATTTTGGTTTGTCTGATTGTTTTTTTCCAGCGATCCGAATATGCTTCATGAATTCCATATCCGTTGACGAAATTGGCCCATTCGCTGATCCCGTTGCTGCTAGAGAAAATAGAAAGTAAACAATACTTTTCCTCTGACATTTTCTACGATTGCTAATCTTTGATTTGCTAATCTCTCACCCTCAGCCATGCTGACATCTCCGATGCAGAGCGCGGTCTCGGCGCCCTTCGTCTCGATCCTGTGAGATATAAATTACATTTTAAAAATATTTTAACTCCAAAACGGTCATGCAAACACTGCCGGGAACAATTTTAAAACGTTCGGAATTTTAGGAGAAATTTCAAAAGATGGCTCAAAAAGTTCTCACTTGAAGTGCGGGCCTCCGGAGGTGATCTTCTGGTCGTCGTGATACCAGGCGAACTCGGCCTGCAAACCGGAAGTATTAAAAAAAAACAATAACAACAACAACAACAACAACGTACGTTCTCGGCGTTCGCCTTGGCGTACAGCTTCACGGAATCTCCCTCGTAGAGCGAGACGGACTGGAAGCGAGTGACGAAGGAGGGCGCAGCGTTTGACTGCGCCTCTGCGAAGTATATAATTATAATTTCAAATCTGGTTTTTTTATTTTTTAATAATTAATCATTTAACCGACGAAGGCTACGACAAATCGTTTTTGTTTCTGAATCATGACCGTTTTAGCCAAAGCTGAAACATCGTAAAAATAGAATGAATTTGATGAAACCGAAATCTAGCAGTATTTTTGATAAAATATCGTAGTTTTGAAAAAATAAATAAATAAAATGACAAACCCATGATGCTGAGGGCGAATCTCGATTGGATCGAGCCGGCCGGATTCTTCGCGATGCACACGTACGTGTCCGCGTCCCCAGCCTCGACCTGTATTAATATACAATTAGTTAGGTTAATAAGGAGTTCCACATCATAAGTGCACCTGAGTGCATGTTTTGCAAAAATTTCAATAATGAAATCTCTAATAGCATAATGGTGTGATGCGAACACGACTCCTGATGTCCCCAACAACTTTGCAGTAAGTGGCGCTCCGTACACCGCACCCTGCACTGGGGCTTCTTCGAAAGGAGAAACGATTAGGCTCTCTCTCTCTCAAAGTCTGACCCTCTTATTCTGGCACACTTCTCTGCGCTCTGGCCGAGGATAAAATGAGTGGAAAGGAGAGTGAGATAGACGGAAGATAAGCCAATATATCCCGCTCGTCCAGTGTAACAAAAGCACTTCACGTAGCGGAAACAGACGAAGGGAGACGAGGGAAAGTGCGAGGCCGAACGGTTTTTTGTAGCCGCTTCTCTAGCGAGAGCGAAAGAAGAGGACAATCTCCTCGGTTTGCACACTCTCTCACCATTCTGATGGAAGAGGGAAAGGTCGGGATGAGGATACGTGACTCTCTCTCAGAGGATACGCGGTAGGCTAACAGAGGAAGAAGGTGGGAGATTGAGAATTGGAAGGGACTCTAGTTATCGATCGGGATTTCGTCACATAATTCAACTAAAGAGGGACAATCTAATATACTGCTACCATATCCAGGGAGAGCTGTAGCCCCGAAGTATTTGGGTGTCCGGAAATTTTTAAGAATGGACATGTAAAAGCTTAGTGCATTATCGATATGCCGGATTTCACAACTTTATTTGTAAACAATATATTGAGGAATCGATTAATGCTAAATGGTCAGGAATTGCTTCAGCATTCCAGTTGCACAATTGCATTTAGTGACGTGTCCAGGCGAAAATACGGATTTAAGTATTTCAGTAAATGCTCTGTAATACAAACAGTTTTCGACGGATAATTCTGGCCATCGCTGTGGACTAAAAGGGGATTATGCGCAATAATATTGAGGGGAGTTTTCGATTGGCAAACGCCGATGAGAATTCTGAGGCAACTCCGAAACAGAAATTCACTCATTTTTGGACATTATCTCTGACTTCTTCGTCCTCTATACAGAGAGATAATTGCAAATACCATTGCGGCCAAGCACAATATGTTATCTACTTAACAGCAAGGGGTGCTCATCGGAGTCCCTCGCGTGCTCGTGAACGAGGGTAAAATACATATTCTAAGGAAAATGTACACTACCGAAATCAAATTGAGTTCATTAATTTGTGATTGCTCCTTAGATATACATGATTTCAACACTTCCAAACGTAGTACACTTTCTTATGATTATGTGGAATGCGGTTGGAATTTGAACTCTGTTATCCCATTGACATAAACAATTTTCAAAATGAGGGAATGAAATCGACTTTTCGGCATTTTGCATCATCACATGTTAATAGTGTTGATCAATCAACATGATATAAATTACTTCTCAACTACCTTCATGCATTACTACCACGAAGCTATACTTATCGCTTCCCATTCCTGAAAAAATTAAACAACAAAAAATTCTTAAAAATTTCCGGACACCCTGATATTATCTTCGAGGAGGTGCGTTACCGTACCCGAATCGCTACCGTACCTTGTCGATGGTCATCCTGGCGGATCCATCGGCGAAGACCTCGGTGCGGGCACGGGCAGCGACGATCGGCTTGCCATCGGCTCGGAAGAACGAGATTTGAGGCAGAGGATCGCCCGAGGCCTACAATATTAAGATAAAAATAAATTTAGTCGTCTTAGGCATTGTTTTCTATGCGCCGAACTGCATTTGCTGGTTTTTTTCGCTGTTTAAGATATGTCAACAGCGTCTAATTTGTATCAATTTTCGATCAATAACTTCACTACTATATCCTCTTGACTAGATCAGGTACGGTAGTGGATACGGTAACTGACCTTGGCGGTGAACATGACCTGGTCGCCGCCCTTGGCAGTTACGGACTGCGGTTGCACGAGGAACTGGGGCGGCTTGCGACCTTGAAAAATTTGAATTTTTGAATTCAGCGCCGAAATTTGGCAAAAATGTGAAAATCTGGACTTTTCTAAGAGGGATCACCTGCTGCTGGTCCATTCGCGCCCACTGCTCCTCCGTTGGCTGCAGCCTTGCCGGTGGCTGCGACTGCTGCGGATCCATTCATGCCCGGCTTGGGGGCGGAGCCCTGCTGCTGGGCGCCTGCGGCCGGCTGCTGCTGCTGCAGAGTTTCATTTAGTTTCGGGGAAATTCGGAAGCAATGCTAAAGCTGGTTATGTTTTTTTATAAAAAGGAGAGCGAAGGACCATCGGAAGATTCAATAATTTCTAGGAAAGTATTTTGGGTGAAACCCATATGAAATTTCAATACGAAATCGAACCTGAGTGGCTCTTCTGAACATCTCGTTGTACTGAGGCTGCTGCTGGTAGCTGTCAGCGAGTTCGTGCTGGAACAACCAATCGATTTCAGGGTACGGTACTTCGTAGGTCAAGGAAAATCAATCATCGATCGTAGGTCACGGTACCTGTGTACGGTAGAAGTGCGGTCTGCCGACTTCGTCCGGGTCCACGGAGTACTCGGTCTGGGTTGGAGGCTGGAAGATTTTTTGAATAATAATTTTATTAATTAATTAATACAATTCATATTGTTGGATGTAAAAAAATACCCGATAGAAGTTTTGCTGCACAAATGTGTTGTGCGGCGAGCGAGCTACCTCGGGTGGGTAAGTCGGTTGCTGAATTGGTTAATTAATTAAGTAATTTGTTAATTAATTAATTACCTCGGGGTGGTGGTGATGTACGTGCTGTACTGGAACGCCGTGGACCTGGAAAATTAAAAGAGCATTATTTGGTTAGGATTCACAATATATTGTCTCTTCATGCCACGTTGCAAGTAAGAACAGTGAAGGAGGCGGCGGAATGAAGAGTGTAATTTGTTGTGAAACCACCCCTAATTGCTGTCAGCAATTGCGAAATGATCAGAGCGAGCGAGAGAGCGTAGAAAATGAAGAGAGTCAGACACTCTTCCCCCACCTGTGACTGCTGCTGTCTCAGGGGCTCCTCGCTCTGATGTTGTTGTCTCCACGCGGGTTGCGGCGAAGACTGGTGGTGGGTCTGCAAAGCGCGCCTAGATATTTATCATTGCAAGCCACCATGTGACACCAATCTGCTTTGTCAACACAAGGAGTCCTCAAGAACTGATAGTAATGTCTATTGATTCAGTACCGCACCCACGAGTTCTACCCTATCAGGGATATACCGTAACCTGAAAGTACCGCACCTCGGGAAATACATTATCGGGGATATCTTGTGTCCCATCAGTACAGTACCGTATCCACGAGTTCTACAGTATCGGCGAGATACCGTAACCAATCGATGCCGTACCTGCTGCACCGGCTGCTGCTGCTGATGAAGCTGTTGATGGTGATGGAGATGGTGGTGCTGCGGTTGCTGCTGCTGCACCGGGGGTGGAGGCTGGTACTGAAGCTGGTAGGGAGACGCTTGCTGCAAGTGATTTGATGTTTCATTACGTTTCACATGGTTCTTTTATTTTCTTTGCGGTATCTTGTTTAGTGAGAGAGGAAGACCATGTCTAAAAATAAAAATCAAAGTCGAAATTCAATAAAAAATCGAAAAAGCTTCAATACCAATTCTCATCGTTATGTTTCAATCAATGTTTATCGTTGACAGATGGTTTATGCGTAGATAGTCGTGGGACTCTCTTGATAAAGAAAAATATTAAATTAATATCAAAAGATCTCTCCCCTACATATTCCTTGCATTACTTGCTGATCACTCATCCAAAGCTGCTCTTGCTCTCAATCGACTTCAGTTATCAGCCGTTTTTATCCAAACTTACCCTGACGACCCAATAGCAATGTTTATGCTTCAAGCGGCCAATACCTGCCCACTAGTTTGCCTACCAAGATACCGTTCGCTCATCGCGCTCAAAAATACAATATAACCTGCTTATGTCTCCTCCTAAGCTCCTCCTGATCTCTTGTGACTAGAGTGTCGAAAACAAACAATTTGTTGACAAATTGTCAAATTGTCACAAATTGTCGAACAACACGCTGTTTTCAAAGCGCGATAAATAATCAACGCTTTGGAAATAATGCTAATCAACGTGTTGTTTATTTGCCAACGCGTTGTTTATTCAATCACAGCGTGTCAAACAGTGGAAAAAGGCGGCGCGCAAACCATATGAAACATACCTCAAAATGAATGATTTTTGCCCAAAAATCGAAGGTTTTTCAAACATTTGCGTACATAAAAAATGATAGAGTTCGAAATTGAGAAATCTGGTTGGACAATTTCTTCGAAAAGTGTTTCCGCTTTCTAGACATACGCCATCTCTCTATCTCATTTCGCTACCAACTAGTAGTCTTTAGAGTATCGAAAACGATCGTTTTCTGCATAAAATCGAAGGTTTTTCAAACATTTGCGTACATAAAAAATGATAGAGTTCGAAATTGAGAAATCTGGTTGGACAATCTCTCCGAAAAGGGTTTCTGCCAATATCTAGACAAACGCCATCTCTCTATCTCATTTCGCTACTGACTAGTAGTCTATCTTAGTTTTTTCAAAATATATTCATTTTAAATATGTTTCATCGCACAAACTTTAATCAGGAACAAACTCTGACGGAATTCGAGCGTTTGAAATATGTTTCACATCATAGGGGCAGAGACAAAGATAAATTGAGCGCGCCGTGATAATGAACCCGTCTGACACGCTGTGTCAACGTCACCGATATTGTCCCAGAGAGATTGGTGGCTGGTGGTTGAAACACAATTCAAAAACTGTTATTTGCGATCAGTTTGAGCAAGTTGTTTTTGTTGTTTGATTTGTCGCGACTTGTTGACAAATATACAACGCTTTGGATATTTGATTTGATTACTAAACAAAGCTTTGGATAAAATCATTCGCAACGCTTTGGATTTGACAAACCAGTCGTTTTCGACACTCTACTTGTGACTATAGTTATCACAACTATTGCTAAAAATACCCAATCACACTTGTTATGCTTCAAACGGTGTATATCAGAAGAAAACTAAACCTGTGAGCATTATATTCTCCTCTGGGGTGTATCAACATGAACAAACTTTCCACCTGCTGCTGTCTCCTTCTAAGCTCCTCCTGCTCTCTGGCTGCTCTCGCTCGTTCGAGGAGATCCCTTTCCTGCACCTGCTGCCGCTCGCGCTGCTGCTGCGCTTGCTGCTCGCTGCAAGTAGATGTTTTGACCTACCGATCGATATCTACCGTAATCCACAGAAAATGCTCTACGGTGTGACCTACTGTAACTCTCACTTACCGTATCCAGATAGCCTGTTCTCGCTCTCTCTGGACTCGCTCGTCCAGCTCTCGTTGCTGCGCGAGAAGCAGACGTTCCTGCTCGTGGGCACTGAAATTATCGGTTGATTACTGTAATCAGAATCCTGGGAAATGGTACATGTGCATCGATTGGTCGTGGTACCGTACCCTAGTGCTACCGTACAAATCCCCAATCAATTGCCAACTGACCGTTCTCTAGCCTCTCGTTCGCGATCGAGTAGCGTACGCTCCGCACGCTCTCTGCAAATCGATAAGTTATCGTAATCGATTGTCGTACCCTCAGCTACCGTATCCTTCAACCGTATACCTCTCGAGGAGTAGTCTCTCCTGTCTTTCCCTTTCGGCTTGCTGCGCAAGTCGCTGTCTCTCCGCTTCGAGTCGCGCGTACTCCTGTTGGAGCTGCAATTGACGGTTCTAGATTTTCCGGCTTTGACATTTTCCGGTCCCGGAATTCCCAGAAGCGCCATTTCCTGGTTCGCCTATTCGCCGGCTCCGGGTGCCCATCGGCAAATGCCATTGACTGGTCTTTAAAGGGCGCACGAAGGGTCTATAAACTTGTTTGCTATTTCAAAGAGCGCGTTTGCTTGATTACAGCGCGAGAAGAGACGGAGTGGCGAAAATAAAGATTGACTCAGAGTGAGGGAGGAGGCGAAGGAGGGGGTGGAAGAACGGGTCTGACACTCCTCGTTTTGCACGCTCTCTCGCCGGTTAGAGAGAGCGAGAGAGCATGCAAACAGGAGAGAGTCAGACGATAGGAACGGGCCTGATGAGAGGGTGAGGCTTTCAGTCTTTTACAATGAAGAAGAATGCAAAAAGCGGTGATTAATGAGGCCGAGGTGAGAGAGACTATCAGGCAATGCATCAGTGACAGGTAAACAGAGATTGAGCAATCGTCTGACTCTCTTCAGTTTGCACGCTCTCTCGTCTCTCTTACCGGTGAGAGAGCGTGCAAACCGAAGAGAGTCAGGCATTGCTCCAGAGATAGGGTGTGATGAGCGGTTGTCTACTATGAAAAATGTGGGAAGGTAGCTGAGACTAAGTGATCATATTTCACGACTGGTCCAAGATTTTCAAATTCCCAAGCAAAATAGTTTGTAAAGCGGGCATTTGTCTTTTTTTTTTTCGCAAACGTTCAGATTTCGAAAGAGTGTTTATGAAGAGGGCTGTGATAAGTTCATCATACTCTAGTACGGAATTTCTGCTCAGGATGTTTTCAAATCCCTGCTGTCATCTATTGGTCAGTCTTCGCTCGAGTCTTGAGAGAGATTCAGAGAGGGGCGAAATGTTGGCAACAGTTGCCTTTCGAGAGCCATTACTACAGTTGTTGACAACTCACGTAAACCCCCTTGTTTCAGACGCTTTCTTACCGATGAGAAAGAGCAAGATAGTGTGTGGAATGAAGAGAGTAGGTTCCTACTCAATCCTAATCACTTCACGTTGCTTGTTTCTGACCAAGACACACAAAGCTTCCTTGTTTACCCATTTCGCCTATCAATAACTCGAGCACACTGACCGGATTGATGGATGATAATTAGCAAAGCCTTGTGGTTTCAGCATAACAATCATATGATACTTACTGATGGCATAGCCTTTCAGAAAGTCTACAATGCATGAATGGTCTTGTGCGACACGATTCGGAAGATGAACATCAATTTCTTCATTTCTTCCATTCCACATCTATATTCTCGAGCATTCTGCACTTGACCCTTGGGATGCGTGATAAGTAGCTAAGTAGATCAAAGTGTATTGCCAAATTGCTCATTTCGCTTGCGAACAGTGCAAAACTCGAGTGGGCGGAGTGATGATCTACGCGGTTCTCGTGTTTTGCCATCCCCATTGATTAGTCACTGAGTACTTCTCCCCCCTCACTCAGATCGAGCGAAGAGTTACACTTGATGGGTAGGAGGAGGAGGATGGCGTCAAACAAACCGAGAGGAGAGAGAGAGAGAGACGAGGGGATAAAGCAGAGAGATTGGAAGAGGCAATGAGACGCAATAGAAGCAAACGACCCTATCGACGGCAATTTGGAGAAAATTTGCGCTGATCTTTTGGTCGATCGGAAATTGTGCCAAGAACCAAAAGAGAAGGGGGAATAATAAAATATTTTCGAAAATTACCTGTCGTTGACGCTCGGCTGCCTCTCTCGCCTCCTCGAAGTCTCGCTGCAAATTGTTTCGATTTGCCAAATTTTTTTACAAATCATTAGATATGCTTCATATCTAGTATATATTCTGAAGGAGAAGGCCTAGTGCGATACGAGATTGTTGCCTGTTCATTTAAAAAAAATCAAACACTCCACTGATTTGATACATTAAACTTATGTTTATGAGAGCATTTCAAGATACTAACCTGACTCTGGGGCGGCGGGTGGTTGACGGGCGAAGTGAGCGGGTAGACCTCGACGCGCGCGACGCTCTCGGTCTGCAATCAGTTAATTAATTAATTAATGATAATTAATCAATTCCAGAGGCGCGACGAGACCATACACATGTAATGATGAATTGGAGTGAGGGTCTTCTGGCATTGTGGGCAAAAGATATCAGCGCTAATAGGGTAGTTCTCCAACCTTCTGCCTAATTAGTCATACATTACCTAACAAAGTATTGAATTTGTGGCTGTGTGATGGGATACGTGCGAATCTCAAGTTCGAGCTCGAAGAACGAACAGCTGGTACTCATCAGCGTTCGAGAAACGATAAATCCGTTTCTTCATTCTACACACTCTCTCACCGCTCAACCGGATTAGAGAGTGTGTAAAATGAAGAGAACAAGACATCTTTTCTCTAGTTGTGATGAGTTGCCGAGGACTCTAGTGCGACCCGGATCCGCGTCGCAAAACGAAAACAGACCAGCAGAGTGGGAGTTGGAGATAAACAAAAACCAAAGTTCGAAAACAATGTTTTAAAATCTAGAACGCGTGATGTTTTCGTGACTCAAGTTGATTATTGATAGTTCATTGAGCAAATTATTTGGCAAAAAATCTAATGTGCTTTTGGCACACGAATTGGCCCACATTCGACGGAGTGCGTGATTCCGTGGTAACAAAAAATTATTTCATTTGTAACGCTCCCTTCCCTTCCTCGTGACTCAGGTTGCAATCAAGGGATATCATGAGTTCGTCATCGCTATAATCCGCGCAAAGCGCCGAAGGGGAGATTCGAAATAGAAACAAGCCAGAGCTTATGATTAGCGGGAGCGGGTCTGCACTATTGTTGGCGATTCGTAAATGAATGCCTCTCAAAGGAGCAGCCACAAGTTAGGAGATTCACTCCTCAACAACGATGAGAAAGTTGAAAGCGCGAGGCAAGAGCTTGTGATGAAAACGGAGGGAAAGATCAAAAGGGTGGGAAGAGGGTCAATCCGGCCGGATTCTCGGTATCCGCAGAGTATCTTTTTGTGCGAGAGATAACTGGATATCGAGAGATTCAGAGAGGGAGAGGCGTTCTCAAGAGAGAGAGGGTAAAGTGATTTTGGCAGAAAAAAATGGACGCCGTTGAGTTTGAGCATACACTCGGTTATCTTGGATATCGACTCGAGGAATAGGTAAGAAACCTCTCGAAGTTGTTGAACTAGTTGCTTGAAATATCCCCATGAACTCATAATAAGCGGTAAGGAGAGGAACAGTTGCGCCAACATGTGCTTAGGTAGGATTAGGCAACATGCCCGAGGACAATAGACATTTTTCCACATGCCCTCTCACTGATAGACATACATTGCAACGGTACGAGAAATGGGTAAATTCAAAGGATGGGATTCTATTGTGAACGTCTTCCACTGAGGCAACGATACGAAAGACTGGCAGCTGGACTCAAGCAAAGGTATAGGCCAACAGCACAACAAAGAAGCCCGACGCTGAGTGGCAGTTATCGATGAGATGAGAAAGAGCACTCTCTCCATTCCGCACACTTTCTCGCCTTCTCTGCCCCACTAGATATCACACAGAACCGAGAGACTAGCATATGATTACTGCGTTGCGCCATCGTCGAGAGTTCGTCAACTGCTAGGCAATTAGGTGTAGAGAAGGCTCATCTTCTCGAACGGGGGTGATTTGAGTGGGAGGAGAGGTGATCCCGTCCCTCTCCTCCCTCCTCTATCTCCCCTCTCTCTCTCTCTCTCTCTCTCTTTCCAAATCGCCTCGACTCTCCGAGCTTCAGATCCAAACGAAAGCTGCCTGCGTCTCTCAAATCTCCACACTCTCTCGCTCTCTCACATCGTCTGCGCTCTCTCCTCTTCGCCTGATCTCTCGTCAAGACCCAAAACAACACCTGCCTTCTGGTGGCCCCTGAGGCATCAATCGCTGCAGGCAGCGGGGGCGCCGGAAGGAGCAAGAGACAAGGGCGGATGGAGAGAGTGCAGAGTGCGAGAGCGACGAGAGAGTTCGGGAATCGAGGAGAGTCAGGGGAGAGAGGATGGCAGGATTCAGAGAGGGAGGAGTGAAAAATTGGTGATCGAGCAATGGTGTGAAAATCGACGACGAGAAGTGAGGCTATTGGGAAAGGTTGGGCAGGATATCAGGGATTTCCCAATCACTTTGAAGTGTTGATTACCCCCACCCCCTGGAAACGGGAGCAAGTGCCTAGAAAGTGCATGTTGGGATAAATCATAGTGTTTACACATATCTAAACCTAATGTATCGAAAAGTAGTTAGTCGTGGAAGTCACATAGCGAACTTATGAAAGTTGGCAAGCGGGCATCCACCGGGCTTGATTACAAAGAGGTGATCGAATTTCAAGAGAACTCAGTGAACGGATGACCCGGTGAGATCATTTTTCTTGCTTTTTCGAAAGTATTACTGATGAATAATCATTTGTTTTGGGTGCAGCTACGTCGGGTATCACATCTTCCCCATATCTCCATTGTTGTCAGAGTCCCTGGATTCCCATCGAAACATCCCCGAGTTAGACGTTGATAGTCGTTCGTTGCCTCAGCGACGGGAGGATGGAGTGAGGGAAGGGTGAGAAGGACTCGTTCGAATCTCCCTTCTCAGCGTACTCTCTTGCATCTTAGACTTTCGGAGAAGGGGGAAGAGGGGAGGGGGATAGAGCCAAAAGAGGATAAGGAGTATCACAATCAAGAGTCTCCACGTCTTGCATTCAATCCGATTCCTTGACATCGCCATGACCTCCCTCTTCTCCTCCGCCATCCTAGATGAAGCAGCAAGTGCCCATCATCTTGCCTACGTGTCTGCCAAGTGCACTCTACAGGATGATCAGACCATTGTTCTTAGTCCAAGTTTTTCCCAATCTGGTCTGGCTCATAATTAAAGAGAAAATGAACTTAACACATGCGATTTTTATGATAAATTGAGGAAGCGAGAATTACTGTAGCCCGTAATCGTTCATTCAGATCTACAAGACGAAGGACCTTCGAGAGTCAACCCATTGCTCGTCGGTGGCATTGGCGCTGAGTCTCGATGTCGTCAAGGCTCTTGCAGAGATCGCCACCCTGATTCTGGGATACTTCTGGGATCTTCGTTAGTGATTTTTCACGAGCATTATCGATTTTCTGGGACGTTATCACACCGAATAGTGTGAGCTATTCGCTGTACAATTGCGTCGTTGAAATCCCTCCCATTCTCGGATTTCGCAATATGCGAGATGGATTGTGATGTCGAAATTCAATATCGTATAGGTAACCCTAATACCGAACACTGGTGAATATATTGAACATATATGCACATATATGCTATTGCTCATATATGCACATATATGCTATTGCTATATGCATATATGATATATGCTATTGTGAACATATATGTTATTGCTCTGTCACGCCGATCATAAAGATGAGAGAGACGGCAAATACAGAAGTTTCCAAGTCATGGCTATTCCAGAGTCGCTGTATACGATCATGGTAGGAATCGCGACATCACGATGGCTCATGGAAATCCTCTTGCTCCTCTTCATGGTGGGCGTCTATGGCGTCATGATGATTAGCGTTCTGCACTACACCTACATGACCGACTATCGGTTGTATGCATGTGAGCTGGTTCTTTCAAATTGATCATGTTAATCACTATACGTCAAAAATATGGTCTATTTGTATCTCGAGGCCCTTAAAGGCCAACTCAGTCAACATCCTTGTGCTCTCCAACTATGCTTCACTGGAGCATGCAATAAAAAAACTTACAGATTTCATAATCGTCTTCTTGGGCGTCTACTTGTCATACCCCTACTTGGTGCCCAATATCGGGGTGTCATGGTGTGTAGTATCAGCCTCCTTATTGGGTATTTTTGAATATTTTTCCTGTAAGTTTCAGGTGCGCTGAATAGAATTCGCAATTCGGGAAATCGTCTCTTCATTCTACCTATTCTCTCGACACACGAGAGAGTGTGTGAAATGAAGAGACGGTGATCCGAATTACGAACTCTGGCGCTGACTGATGATCTACCGCACCTGATATTGCAAAAAAGTTGCTAAATTCAAGAAGGAAAACCCTAGTACTTTGAGAAAATAAGTCAATCAATAAACAAATTAATCAAATTCAGCCCGATGGCTACTCGCATATATCGACTACTGTTCAATAGCGCTCTGGACCTTCCTGGTGAGTTGTGTTTGAAGGTCGCTAAATTGTCTCGCTATTATACCAGACGAGCGATGTTGACGAGCTTTTTGGAGAAAAAAATGAGCTTTTTGGCCAAATAAAAATGAAACGTTCCTGTGAAATAATAATTAATGCATTTCTCTCCCATAAATAATCACTAATCAATAATCTGTTCCCATCTCAGGTCGTCCTCATCATCACGGTGGTGCTCTGGACCACCGTGTTTTACGTCTACAGAATGCGAAGTCATCGGAAAACAATCGCAGCGAAATGGCGTCACCACCAGCTTAGGATGCAGAGGGTTCGCCAATCCTTTCCTTCAGTGCTCATTGGGTGCCAGAAAGGAAACCTTGGTTGACGTATGCAGCATAATCCTGCGCAAGCATGCTAATTGCACTGCTTTTTTGCATGAAGAGCGAGAAAAGGTGCGATATAGCTATGGCAAATTGTTCCAGGAAGCCGGCGGCAAAATGCGTAGCTTGTCAGCATTTCTCCTCGTCAGCCTTGCTCATCTCCTTTCCGCTCTCGTCGCTTTCTCTCTCCGCTTGTAAGTCGGTGCAACATTTGCAAAAAATTCTCTCTCTCCGTAAACAAAGCAAGTTCCTACATCCCTTTTTTTAATTTTTCGAACTACGCAATAGATAGCGACAGCAATATTTCGATGGAAAGAAGGATTTAGGCCAGAAGGAAAGAATCTGTCATTATAGGTGGTACTCAAGAGAGACCGCGGTCGTCGCTGAGGTACTCGACGTCATTATCTCTGCACTAGAGGGAACCCGTTGAAAAATTTCGCCAGAGCGTACTGCGCATGTTGAGAAGTTTGGTCTGCTCGTGTTTCATTCGTTCACCTACGTCTGTCACCCCAGCCACATTTTAGGACGTCTTAGTTGACCTCCCCTGTCCCTCCTGTCAACAACCATAGGTTTGATTCCATACCCAATTAGGCATGCTAAACAGTTGCTCGATATTTTTCCAACATATTAGACGAAAACAGATGACACTACAAGAATGGATCTTCGATGACCCCCCTTTTCCTCTAACACCTATTTTATCGTACTTGCACCCTCTCCTCCACAGAATGCCAGAGGAGAGTCATACTCGAAAGCAACTGCGAAATCTCATTTTTTCTAACTTCGCTTTTTTAAAGAATAAACATATTTCGCTCGCTTTGCACATTAAAAACTTGGCAACAGTTAGTTTGAGAAAAGCCTTCAGTACTTTCCCGGAAAATAAGTCGGATGTTTGAAATATAATTTTGATTTTTTATCACTGTTAAAATGTGAATCCTGTTTAGAGAGAGTTGTGATTAATTTCTATTCTGGTGGCTATTTTCTCCATTGCAACTGGTGTCTCACTTTATCTCTATTGAGGAATGATTAATTGACATTTGCCAACACCAAGGTGCTTATCAGATTAATCTGAGTCACGCGAGGTTCGATCGTGTGGGAGCATTCAAGGAATTGACGGAGCAAACAACAGGGGCATACGTCGCGCACGTCACTCAGCCAGACTACGGTAAGAGCGCGTGATATTGCGGGAAAATGAAAAGAGGAGTACACTGAGGAAATTCTAATAGATACTCTTTAAGGAATGCACATGGAATACCATTTTGGAGACAATGTGTTCATGCACTACCAGACCAATAATGAAGTACTGGGTCGGTCTCAATAGCTATCTTTGCAAACAAACCTGCTCGCGCCTGTTCAGAATTCGTTTGCAAGCGCATGTAATAGCGTAGAAGACAGGAAGAAAAAAAAGGGGAACAGCAAATACATAAGAAAGGATAAGATCAAAACAAGATTGGAAACGCCGAACTGACCTTGCCGTGCCTGTTCTCCGCGATGAGGGCGTACTCGCCGGCGTCTTCAACGTTCACCAGAGTGATTTTGAGAAGCGCCATCGCGCCCTGAAAATATTCTATGTTTTCAAGAAAATATTGACGGGTGCGTCCACGTTCAACAGAATCCGGATTGCGCCATAATTGGTTCAAAGCTGGTCGGATAGGGATTACTTGATGAGTTTTAATTAACATCCTGCATACTCGTAACTTTTGGGTAGCTATCCTTGTTTGCAAGCATAACCTATCTCAATCCCACTCCTCCTAACAAGCTGCCCTAAATAGTGAATTAGAGCAACGACAGTGCGAACGTTTTACTTTTTTTGTTGTTGAAAAAGTACCGTGAAAAACGATCGTACAGCATGGACGAATAAGGGATAGGGGACTGACTCATGAGACTAGTTCGGACTCCCTACTAGTCTCGTGATACAACAATCATGTGATGCCTTCCGTTTGCTTACAATCGCGCATCAAAACAACGTGAGGCCACACGCATCGTGATTAGTAGTACGATCAGAGATAGCGTGAATAAGGAAGGTTGAGGAGAGATTCAAAAGTCCATATCTTGCTAGCTGCTAAAAGCACGGTATGGAAATTTGAAGGGGGGGGGGGGGTGACAAAACCGCAACCGACAAAACCGCAACGGAGCGCCGTTCGCTGGGGAGTTGGTCTTGTAACTTGGGAGTTGTTTCATTGTAACAAGTATGTACTCCTCTACACCACCCTGTGTAGATCATCTTACAATTCGATCTTGCGTTTCGCTCTCAATCACCGTATAGGGGTTCATGGTCCAAATTTTAGAATTTTATTGCAAAATCATGGTTAGATAAACAGCCAATGCTGTCACCAATAGATGTCCACGTTACTCGGTTACAGTAGTTCCTGGGTTACTATAATATCGATCGGTTACTGAGCTTTGTATTTATTGAACCCTTACTTTCAAGTAAAATCTCCAATTTTGGACCATGAACGTTGGTAGAGAGCGAAAATCAATATCGAATTGTAAGATGATCTAAACAGGGTGGTGTACAGGAGCACATACTTGTTACAATGAAACAACTCTCGAGTAACAAGACCAACTCCCCAGCAAACGGCGCTCCGTTGCGGTTTTGTCGGTTGCGGTTTTGTCACCCCCCCAATTTGAAGGTTTATTGGCAATTATCGACCAAGAATCCTTAGCTAAAAGCGCGATTCAAGAAAGTCCAGGAAGTAATGGGAAAATTCTGGATGCATACCTTGTAGGACATCTGCATGCGAGGGCCAGATAGCTGCAGCGGTCGACCGTTCTTCAGCCACGCAATCTGGAGTTTCGAACGTTGAACATTGCGCAACAGATCCTCTAGCATCTAACCTTACTTTTGAGACAATTTAGTGCTAAACTAATAGGAAATCATTGAAAAAGGTGTAAACTTTAACAGAAAAAAACACGTTAAAATATGAGAAACAACTAGGAAACCTGAGGTTTGGGAGTGCCGACGATGTTGGCCTGTAGGATAGCATCGGTGCCCTCGGTGAGACGGAGACCGCGAAGGGGTTGACTGAATTGTACGAACCATTAGACCTTTGATTAGAATAAATTTAAGTGATGAGATGTAGACACAGAAAAATCGCTTGAGTTTCACGATATTAACAAAGGTGACATGTGACTGTTTTTCCAGTGCTGTGTACATATATCGAGGAAAAAAATAAAATTCAAGAAAGGATCTTGATCATAAAGTTATTCGTTTCCAATGCCATACATTCCTCAAATATCCATCAGTTAATAGGATCTATAGAACCACCCATTTTGCGCAGATGAACATTTCGCTTCATCTATGCAAATTGCATCAACAATCATACCGTATAATCGGCTTGAATCCGCCTCCTCTCGGGTCGAGAGCTGCCAGCTCCGGCTCCGTCTCGGACTCGGAGATGCCCCACGACTGCAATTTATTGGTCGAAAAATGACGACAAGTTCTCATCAATGAATGACAAAAAATCCAGATCGAGATGCTAAAATAACGCTACACAACTTGCTAGGCAAAACATGTGGCTCTTCCTGTTTACTTTCCAGAAACCGTTCCCCACTCACCGAATCGACATCGGAGAGATTGCCGCCGCCGCTTCGGAGGACACCAGCGGGTTGCTGCCACTGCTGCAAGTGTTTAATAAATGCTCTGACCGTGCGCAATCTTGCTAGAGCTCTCCATATGGCTCATTGTAATAATTGTGCTTTTTGATGTTTACTTCGCGCAATTTTCCGCTGGATTTTTCTCTTTAACTCTTTCCATATTCGTAATAACCACGCCATAGGCGTAACTATAAAACGCTTACGACTTACGAACAGATGAATCATTAAAAAATGGAAGCCTCAACGCACCTGTTGTCCTCTGCTGGGAGGGCGCTGTCCACCACCCATCGCAGCACGGCGATCTCGTGTGAGCCTGCATATTGCATGATTGATATAACATATTGTATTACATAGTTGTAAATAAAAATAAAATAATACGAGTTTTGAATACTCAAATACGCCACCTCTGCTGCTCGTCGGAGAACCACCGCTCGTACTGCTCGCGCGGCAGCAGCTGCGAATTTTAAATCATTATTAGTAATTTTAGGATCCCGGAGGATCCGGGATCCGGGAGATGATTGCATTGCAAGGATAATTTCAGCTCATAAATCGATCTTGAAACTCCACATTACTGAAGCGTAATGATTTTGTACGCATTGTTCGAGAAGTTTGAAATTTGAAGTTCGAATGTGTTTCAAGACAGTTTTATCAGCTGATGAATTGCAACTATTCAATTCCGTTGCAGCTTCATTGAAGAAAACATATATAAAAAACGTAAATTTGAAAACTCACATTCGCACTGGTCACTGCTTCTCCGTGGACGTTCGTCGCCCTGCACGTGTACTCGCCGACGTCGTCAGGAAACATCTTAATTAGAGTAATTAGACTAATAAGCAAAAAACGATACCCAAATTTTCGCTACCTAAATTTTCAGTATGATTGCGGTCGCGGCACAGTTATGGCACAGTTTTGGCTGCATAAAAGCGGAAACATGAATAGTTTCGCGAAGAAGTTAGCCCATATTGATGGTCGTAAATAAGGGCGCGGATACCTGAGGAATGGTGAGATGGCAGATGCCCGAGATGGGGTCGTGGTCGTGCTTGGCTCTGAAACAAGTTGTTTTTTAATTAAAATATCAACATAATCTTTTGCACACAGATGCATAATACGACGCTGTGATCTTCTGAACTACGATTGCCATGTGTGATAAGTGTTATGATACGTCTAGCCCTCGAGCTATGTTTCTCCATTCTTCAATGGTGATCTCTTGAAACTATCACCCTCTCTTCTATCCCACGTTCACTCGCTCTGGCTGACTGCGAGAGAGCATGCGGAACAGAGAGAGTCAGACGGTGTTTTGCTATCTCAGATATCCCTTCTCGCGCGAGAATCGAGAAAAAGAAGAAGAAAGAGAAGCAAACACGAAGTGCATTCAGGATTATTAGTTCATCGGAAGATTTCGCGCGAATTGAGGAGGTAAGAAATGGAGAAGGGATCGAGGAATTTATTGAAGAAAAAAGACTTGGATAGTACAAATACGTTTTGGGCAGCATGCTACTCAAGTTCAGAGATGTTTGAATGCACGTCAACGCTCGACGCGGCTAGATGGGCAAATCAGAAATGGGCATAGAGCGACGGGCGTTTACTCTAGGGGTGGAGCATTAAATGATGGGTTGTGGTCATTTGGATAAAGAGAGGAAGCCATACAAAAGCTTCGGAAGCGTATAGAAATGCAGGTGAAAATGTGAATCTGGCTGTTACTCTCATAATAGAATATTGATACTTCGCCAATATTCCGAAATTATGGCCTTATCTTCATCATGCGTTATACACTCCAAGGGGAGAGTAAAACGAGGAGGCCGTAATCGGCCAAGCCCTAGCCCTCTTTCAAATGGAATCCTCACCGGTAATTCTGTAGCGGCTTGCCGTTCTTAAGCCACTCCACGGTGGGATTGGGCGAAGCGACAACTCGGCCTGGAATTGAAATAGTTAGCTTAATAATGACAATTCGTAATTATATTTCTGCAAAGCAAGTAAGCGTACGTAACTGCAACTATAATAATCACGTGAAGTAGAAGCAATGGTATTTTACTATGATATTATACAACGCCGTTTACGATTGAAAAGATGAGCAACGGCTTTATTGACACTTCTAATTACGAAACACATTACCTTCGAGCACGAGTCTCGCTCCTGGCAGTAGTGGCTGGTGCCGCAGCTCCTTGAGGAAGATGGGCGCGGAGGGACCGACGGGCGTCTGAGGAGGCGCAGGGGAATCACTAAACAAATATAATAATTACGGTTAAGACAAAGTAGATTCACTCTCTCCCTCGTAATCATTCAATCCTGCAGGGTCTTTGGATTTTTTAAAGCGAAGATTCAATATCGTATTTTTAAGCCTAGCAGAGCTTCAATATCCCCCTTGAAACCTAACCGTTTCTCAAATGTATCCTGGGCTATGCCTATTTTCAGCTAATTCGTTAATTGTATTTTTCCCTCAGCAACAGATCACACATCATACACACTCGCAAACGTATGCTTCTATTATCAATGTGAAACATATGTGAACGTTCAAAGACAAATTTTGAAAACTGCTTGCATGTAAATGATTCAACGCACGCACCACTCGATAATCATAATCAATGTCATATCTTATATTGTTCGCGAAATCTTTAAAAAATGTAATTAAGTAATTAATAAACACACGCGACACTCTTTGCTCCGGGGATGGGCGTCGGGGCGGGGGCGACGATGAGAATGCACGTCGACTGCTGCGAACCCGCCGGGTTAAGGGCGTGAGCGGTGAATCTGAGAGAATAATTGAATACATATTTGAGAATAGTTGAATACATTATGAGGGTCTGATTAGAATTCTCATTGTGCTTTGACTCTCCATTGCATTCATAATATTGAGGATCAATTGTTAAAGGCGGAAATTCTATCATTGATCCAAAAGGCTGCTCTGGACAAGGATGAATCCACTAGTCGCTCACCTTCCTGAGTCCGCGCCCTGCACGGTCGAGATGACCAGTCGGTGCCGGTGGCCGTCCTGCTCGATCTGCAATATTATTTAAATTGTTTTTTTTATTATTTTTGTTTATTTAATATTTACTTTATAAATCTCTGACAATCAACACGATAACTAAGTTGATCACTTTCGCAGAGTTTCTAGCAATATCGAAGCATATCCGTTCTGCATTTTCTCAAATCTTCCGGATATTGACCAGCAAAAAAATGAAAAGATATGAATTCAGCTGATGTTCCGATATCCAACTCCTCTCCTGCACTACAAACAATATACCAATGTGCACACTATCACTTTCTCTATCCAGCTAGAGAGTGCACAATGCGGAGAAGGTAAGGAGTCGTTAGAATTAACTCTATTAATTATGCGTACTATCTCGCGGGTCAGACGCGAGAGCACAAATGGTCAATTTCTTGCCAAAACATCCTTGATCCTTCATCTACCTCCCGTACCAAATCACTTATCACTCGAGCAGCTCACGAGAGTGTTTGCCTACAACCACTAGAGAGATGAGTAGACTCTCTCAATTCTGTACACTCTCTCGCCCTGTTCTCATCGAATAGAGATAAAGCGAAATGAGAGAAGTAGTGTTTCTGCTCAACTCCCTCCCTCTCTCTCACGAACTAATGTGAGAAGAAGATGCTCAGCAAAATCTGATTTTCCCGGAAATATTGCTTCTGAACCTTTTAAAAATATTTCATAAGAAACTTTTGAATGCGCTTCACATTGCTGGTAAGTACAGAAGTGAATTCCTTGTTCGATACGTTGTCAGGTTTAGGTCCACACACAATACAAAGATTAATTGAATGCCTTGTAATCGGGGCAGAGCGAGATGTCATGGCCGTCTTTGAGCCACTTCACGACCGGGTCCGGGTGACCTACGAGGGTGAAATATTAGCTCGACAGCAGATTTAGTTACTCAGAAGTAGATACGAAGTGATCAAATTCCGTTATTTTTGATCAATATAGTGTGATCATATTATAAAATTACAATAAAAACGAACCTTCCAGCTGGCACTCGAGCACCACTGCCTCTCCGACCACTGCGCGCTTGTCATTCAGGGGCTACAACAATATTGTTGTTATTGTTATTGTTATTGTTGTTATTATTATTTTGGCTGTTGTTGTTGTTCTCTGACCCGGATGAAGTTGGGCAGCGACTGGTTCTCGGCGCGCTCGCCGCGAGGCCGCATGAACGGCATGATGAAAGGGAGAGAGAGTAGAGTAGATGGGGTAAGTAGGTGTAGGGAATCAAGAGAGGAGTTGGGATTGAGCCTGCAATACAGAAGAAAATAATTAGGACTATCAATAAACAAAAATCAGCAAAAATGATCTTGAAGGGAAGAAAATTGAGTTTAAAGAGAAGAAGGCATCTTGAGAGGGAGAGAGGGAAGAGTAGATGAGAGAAGAAGGAATCAAGCGAGGAGTTGGGATTGAGCCTGGATTTTATGTTATAAGCGCTTGCACTAAAAAACATTAGAAAACGCATGAATGGAGAAATGGGTGAGATGAAGAACAATCAGGAACACGAGGTAATCGAATGATATGCAAGAACGATGGAAACCAAGATGTAGGTAATGAAATGAATGGGAGAGAGAGAAAAGAAGTCGGGGAGAGTTTTTAGCGAAGCGAGGAGAGTGGATGGGAACCTGGAATTGAGAAAGGAATTGGCACTGAAAACTATAAAATGCGCGGAAAGAAGAGACTGGAAGAAGAATCAGAATGCCGAGTTGGGTATGCGCTTTTGTTGAACACAAAGTCTCTCGTGACAGATTTCATAACAGAAGCAAGTAGATAATGTGCCACATGATAAACATAGATTGGACGAAAATACATACCAGAAGGAGGGAGAATGTGAGGCTATGGAATCAAACAAGTATGATAAATAGCAAAGGCCAGCATAATAAAAGTAGAATGCACTAGACATACAAGTTATTCCATTCCTTGTTAGTCGTCGCGAGCTGTCCCTCTCCCTTTTCTCTCTGATTTGGATTGGTTTCCCCTAATACCCCTCGCTTCCGCCTTCGACTCATCAAGAAAAGAGAATCCCCATCCAAGCCGGAGTGGTCACCGTGTGATGGGTATGACCTACTAAGATGTTTGGTCCTTCAGAATCTAGACTCGTTCATCTCGTTGAAAGATTGATCATCGAGTCTGGCGGATTCGTGCAGAGAAGATTCTAGAACACGCAAGGCTTCGTTTACGACCTATAGTGAGATTCTATCTATGCAATGCAATCCAACATCCTCTCGCAAGCACACCGCAAATGATCATCTTGAAATGAGAAGAACGACCTTTTCTGACCCCACATCTTGATCTGCGCCCAGAAAGCGATAACAGATAAATATTGTATTGTATTGTAAAGACACAATATTCGCGACTATCAGGAAATAATTTTGTTGAATTAACCGCTAAATTATTTCGAAAAGTAAGAAGAACTCAAAGAAACAATGCGAGTGACCGCATCAACGTACGAAATTATATACTCAACCCTGGAAATCTAATACGACCGCGCTTCAGATCACGCGTGAACTAAGCCATCTCTGACGGGAAAACCACTCTGCGGATGTGAAGATTATTTATGTTCGTCTTCCTTATAGAAGAAGACGCATCTAATAACGCGAAAACACGATGAGAGTGACATCATTCACGCATGAAACAATGTAGCCAGCTTACAACATAACGTTTGAAATCGAATACTGCCGCGCTTCCGATCACTCCTACGAGCGCAGATCTATCTCTGAGGGGGAATCCGCTCATCTCTAGATCCGAAGACGGTTAAAGCTCGTCTTTCTCGTCCAAGAAGAGCCGTCTAAGAAGGCGGATATGCCTGGGGTAACGTAGTTCACCTCCCCCCCCCCCCCGCCTCGAACTAGCTTCTCTCTGCCATTGGGATCTCGTATCTTTCTCTGAGTTCTCTCCGATCTCCCCTCTCTCCCTCCCGCTCATCCTCTCTCCCTCTCTGAGATGCGCTCTCCTCTTTACACAGTCTGCGTATATATCCAGAGTCGAGAGATATCCACAGAGAGAGAATGAGCCGAGAGAGAGAGAGAGGCGCGGAGGTGAAAGAAACAGAGAAGAGATAGGGGGTCAGCAGCTCCAAATCACCCCCACGAATCTGATGAGAGCAAAGGAGTGGGAGAGAGATATTTGCCCCCACCGTGGGAGGTAAAGCGCGAGAATTTCGGGGACAAGTGGAATTTATTTCGTCGCGGGCTATCATCAGCTCGTTTTAAAACAACTCTGAGGTTCCTCATTAATGTGCATTAATGTAAACAAGGAAATAATGAGCTTCTGGAAATATATTGCCGTTCTAGAGCCACTCTCCCTATAGTGGAACGAGATGGCGATTACGCTATTTTTAGTTTATGGACCAGTAAGACCCTTCGGAATCAACCATACACCCTGACCAGCACATTTCGGTGCCATTTGAAACTCAACTGGTTTGTGAGATTCTTCAAAATCTACAGGGTAGCTGAACGAATCCAATCAGTTTCAGAGAGATGTTTTAAATCTTGCAATGCAAAAGTATTCAATGGTAGCTTGGGAAGCTAAAATGAAGCTAAATACAATACAACACACAATATCAATGCGTTCGCGTAAGAATCGCATACCCATAGGTACAGCAAAATAGGCAGTTTGGGATTTTAACAGTTTCTGATACCTGATGATCCCCTCTTTCCATTTTTATCCTTGTCAAGGGTTCAGATCAATAATTTGCATAATTACTCATGCTCAAAGTTATGTACCCAAAATTCATAAAATTTCGCCACTTGTCGCATAATTTGTCTAAAATTCTGAAAACTTGGTACTAGATCTTTTTTGATGCGCTCTATCCGCCTATGTGGTTTATGCATGCAAAATCGGAAGTTTAATTTTTCATCAATTTTTCGAAGATTTTTTCTCGAAAACAAAGCCGAACACATAGCTGGATTTTATATATGTTTTCAACCTTGATGAGATATAACTGCTAAATATTTTGGACGCGATTTGATGGTTGTAATGATAGTTTTTCATGTGGCTGAAAAATTTCATCCCAGCCGTATCCTTCGCCGAATTCGAATGTGTTTCAGGATGATTTGATAATGTCGCTCCTTCATTGAAGGAGATCCTCAGCCGTCCATATTATGTGGCATTGAAACACATTCGAATTTGATCAACGAGTAGGCCGGGGTGAAAGTTTTCACTCACATGAAAAACTATCATTACAACCATTAAATCGCTTCCAAAATTTTTAGCAGGTGGATCTAATCAAGGAGGAAAACATATGTAAAATCCATGTGTTCGGCTTTGTTTTCGAGAAAATATTTTTCCAAAAATTGATGAAAATTTAAACTTCCGATTTTGCATGAATAAAAAACATAGGCGGATAGAGCGCATCAAAATAGGTCTATAGCTATGTTTTCAGAATTTTAGGAAATATTTAAGCCTAGTTGCGAATCAAATAAGTTAATAAGTGCATAACTTCAAGCGTAATTAATTATGCAAATTAGTCCTTCTGAAACATGACAAGTACAGAAATCGAAAGAGGGTGCCCGTGGCTATCAGAAACTCAAAAAATTTCAAAGTGCCTCTTTTTGATGTGCCGGATTTATCGAATATTGTGCGATTCTTATTCGAACGCACTGATATAGAATCCGAATCGGTAGCCCGCCATAGTGTCCTCATCTCACGAGAGTGCTTCTTCCCCTCTCCACCTTCCCTCTCCCCACTCTCTCCCTTCTCCACACTCCCTCGCCCTCTCCTCAGGCGAGATAGTGTTGGATCAGAGAGAGTCAGACCTCAGATCTCATCTTCTCAAAGTGGCGCTCGATCTCTCAAGAACTTCAAGAGGACACACACACTCACTTTGAATACAGTTGGGCGCTCTCTCGATTTCGCATGCTCTCTCTCTCTCCCACCCTCTCTCTTACTCTCTCGATTTCACACTATCTCTCGTCACTGTCTGCTACTCTACCCGTCTCTTGTATTCCCAGGTATTGAGAGCCTTAGGATAAGCTTGCCAACACAATTACCCTGTTTTTAGTGCCACAAAACAATATTCAACACACAATCCATGATTGTTTCACAAACTGTCTCCTATTCCAGCCCACTCTAAAACTTTGATCCCCGTGAAACTTAAGAGATTGTTAGAGCCAGCTTTTATTTGTAGTAGTACTAATTTACGTGATGTCAGGCTTGATTCGTCAAGGAATCTCTCCGTTTCTCTGCCCACTCTCTCCCTTCTACCTGCTCTCTCGCCGAGTAGGCGACACCGGCCGAGATTCTCTCCACTGTAAAGTCGCCACTGCTGCTCGTACTCTCTCCAATTGGCCCAATCTCTCGTCGATCTGTCTGCTGCTCTGGACTCTCTTCACTTCATACGATCTCTCATCCCACTGCTTGCGTCTCTGGACCCTCTTGGACGTCCGTGAGCTCGTGTAGATCAAGAGTTCTTAATCATTATTGGAAGCGGGAAAAGTCAACAATATCGAATTCAACGTGCCATCTCCGTTGAACATGGTTTCGATGAAGCACAATTCAACTCGGAAATGAGAGGTTCAGCAAAGATGGTAAAGACAAGATGACAAGATGACAGCACAGCAAAGATGATCGATTCGTGCTGTCATCTTCACCCAACTAGCAGTTTCTCATAGTTTGTATCTTTATCTACAATCCTCTATTCTGCCTACCTTCCGCGAGCTCGCGATAATCACAGGGTTCTTGATTTTCATTGGAAGAGGAATGTGGACAGTATTGAAGTAAATCTGCGCACTTTGATGAAAATGGTTTTGATGAAACTCAAGTAGACTCGGAGACGAAAGAGATGGTCAACAAATATGCAACGCGCGTCGATACAGGTGGTCCAGTCCTTCCCGCAGCTAGTCTCAAGGTGTGACTCCCTAGCTGCATCTCTGGATCCCCGTTGATTCGCGGGGATCAAGATATCTTGATTTTAAAAAAAAGTTTGATGGGAGATAGATCAAAATCGAATGTAATAACACTCTTCGAATTAATTGGATTTGATGAAACACAAGCCAATTCGGAGACTAATGATAGGACTATAAAGACGATAAGGCGCATCAATAAATGATGCTGTTTTTCCGCAACTATCAACTTCTCAACGTTCTTCCTTTCTGGACACATCCTGATTTCCGTGATCTAGTGTTCACACAGGTTCTTTTTTGTCATAACAAGCCATTGCATCACCGAATCCGATCAGCACACGTCGATGGACATGCACACCCCGTCAAGAGGGGGAAATATCTAATTTGTGTGGCAAATCAATATTCTACTCGATTTCGCTCTCTCACTGTGATCAATTACCAGCCCTTGAATCGGTTTATGGAAAATCTTGCAATTCACCTCTACTTCATTCCAAATCTCATGAAATTGTTGTGAAGCGTATCCAGATTGATTTGAATTCAATAACGTCGCATTTCCCCCATGGTCCTTCCGCGGTGAAACATATCCTATTTTCAATTGCCCAATAATATCTGGACATTTGAATATATTTTTTCGATGAAAATAGCAAATTTCGATCAATATAGCCTTGATTTGCGCTCCTTAGACCCTACTCCTCAGAGGGGAATGAAGCCATCGACATGGCGATTGTGCAGAACGGTGCGCACACCCTTTGCGCATAATCTGATGGGATAGAATTTTCAATTTCCTCCTTATTCCTTAGATACGTTCATTAGAGTGCTCGAAAGTCCGCGAAATCGCCTAAAAACGACTGTTTTGATCATCTCAGACCCTACTCATCAGAGGAGGATGAAGCTATCAACATGGCGATTGTGCAGAACGGTGCGCACAACCTTTGCGCACAATCTGATGGGACAGAATTTTCAATTTCCTCTTTATTCCTTAGCTACGTTCATTTTAATGCGAAAAATCCTGAAATTCGGACCGCTCCATTGTCTCGTTAATCCGGAATGAATTGAATTGGCGTTGCCACGCAAATGAGCTTTTTTCCCCCTCTTGACGGGGTGTGACATGGTTTCGATGAAACTCAAGCGGGCGGTAAGTGATAGGGTTGAATAGCCAACCATGGTAAGTAAGTGAAAATGTAGAAAGAATAGAACGATATCTTTCAAGTGGAATGAATGCACAATAATCCACAAAAATAATGTAAATTATTAAGTGCAACGTTTAAAATGTCTCATCCTGACTTAAAATATATTCTAAATACATACTATACTTGTACATACTAAATACATACTAAATATATACTTGTCAACGCATCGGTTGATTCAAGAAATTAGAGATGGAAGTCCACTCAGCTACCTCAGCAACCAAAGAATGAACAATTCGTAATTGTGGGGATTACATAAGAAAAGAAGCGCGGCCGGAAAAGCTGAATCAGTACTATGTTACTCAGGGGATCGTACTAGCAGTCACAGCATAGTGAATATTCGAATTTCCTCAGAAGATCGTATACCGCAACCTCCTACGTAGTTCGATTCTGCAATTCACTGCGTCCGAGCCCTCCACAACCCCCCGCTACTCCCACCTCGCAGCTCCAGCAGCCGGTGCAGCAGATGCAGCGGTCGGAGGAGGTATTGCAGAAAATCAAATCTTCATTGTGGTAGAATAGCCCTTCGGGTAGCATACTTTTATTGTAGGCAGGTATACTGTAGTATTGGGATACTGTCGGCACTCTGTAGCTTAACAATTTGCAGATGACCCGTCCCACGCAGGAGAACACGGCTGTGAGGGTAAGGTGCTACAGTTCTCTCGGAGCACTGTACTCCGATCGACCTCTAACTTTATTTTCGCAGATCGAACTGAGCGTCGTGAAGTAGGAGATGCGCGAGCTGCGCGTCATCGTCATGGTGAGAGGACATTTACTTGGCAAAACCGCCATTTATCAACAAATTCTTCGAGTATGAACTTGCCTTCCAATCAATAACTATTTTCCCGCAGAATGATGTTTCAGGGATTGGATAGGCTTCAGGATTGCTAGAAAGGGTTGGAAAAACTGTTCCATCTAGTGATGCTGGGATTGATAGCGCAAAAATATCTCACATTAAAGGAACCAAAACAATAAGTTCGTTCAGGCCCAGGCGCATCGTCTCGCCCTCGTGGAGCACCACGGAGCGATGCTGGAGGACTCGTCGTTAGAACCACTGCGGAAGTGATAAGGATATGAAGAAAAACAATTGAGTGTATGGCATGATTGGTTCAAGGCAAATAACAGACATAGCGATCACTCTTAGCGGATATTATCATGGAGGTACAAAGCATTTGTGAAGGGGTGATCTAAAGCTGCGCGAAACGCGGAATTTGTGGAGCACTGTCGTAGTCGTTTAGGGAGACGATGGGCCAGCTGGCGAGCCAGTTCGAAGCGTCAGCAAGGATCTGATTCGAATTGTCGTCAGTTTTGCATTATTGTCGCAATCATTATTGTAGAAATCATTTCTAGTTAGAAGCATCAGAAAGTAGTCAACATTCAGAATCCGTTCGATAAATGCCGTTACGATGACTGAGCAGGAACAAGAAGACACGCCATTCCCTAATTTCTTATCATTCCTCTGTCAATGCGATAAATATGAAACACATGACTTGTACATCCATTGAAACATAACACTAACAAGTACGAATTCGGGAATTGCAAAAGTTTATTCATATTCAGTGCAAGGGCGCAGATCATTGGTATATGAGTGCACCTAGATGTTGTGCAATAAATACAAGACCAGATTTGTGACGACATTATTGATTTATATTTCTTGAAATTGAATTATTTTTGAAGCTCGATCAGCTGTTTCGCGACCAGAGCCTGGCCGTTCCTGCAATTATTTAAATATTTATTACTAAAACTAAATTCTCGAAATAATCGACAATTGACCTTCTGCTGAATTCTCATTTTTGAAATTGTAAAACTAATATCACGGTAAGTTCAATCATATCTTACATTCTACTGTTTCCGTAATTATAGCAAACGCTAGTTCTTACCGTATCGTTGACACTACCGTAATGTCATAACTATCGTACCCTCTTCTCACCTGATCAGGGCATCGGTCATCGGTCCCACCCAGTGGTTCTTCGTCTTCAGAATCTCGATAAGCACCCCGATCTGCTCCTCGCGAGTCGCCTGTGAATTCATATGAGTAGTTTTTGAGTCATCATTATTTTACATAGATAAAGAGATTGAGATTTTCAATGCTGAGCTCATGTACGTATATTTATTTGGGTATAACGAAGATCGAGAAATAATTGCTCGATGGGCTTCCCTACTTCCCTTCTATTCCCTGCGAAACACACATCTCCTTCCCGTCATGAATATTGAACGCGCGCCGGCTGCGGATCCTATTTCACCCATGACAATTCTGGGAGCAGCAGAGACAACCACACCATACATCCGAAGACATGCACACATTCGAGATGGCTCAGAAATTCAGAGTAAGCAGCACTGGTGTACTTCAGGAAATCCTAAAGCACCCTCTCGCCTTCAACTTCACGACATGTTGCAAGTTGAATGCGAGAGTTGGAAGAGAGTAGAGAGAATATGATTGGCGATTCCCATTTGTTTGTAGAACCTTTGTTTAAAGGCAAGGGTCCCGAAGAGAACGTTTGTTGGGTCTTTGGGAGGTAAAATACAGTGAAAAGGAAAAAAACCTCACCTTCGAGTAGACGGCGGACATCTCTCCACTTCTGAGCACGTTTCGCGCAACGAGCGTGGGCACGAAATCCTGAAATATTTTCTTAAAATTATTCAAAATGATTAGTGTTTTTTTCTAAATGTATCATCATCTTCAAGAAGTATTGTTCCAGCAGATCATCTAAGGCTATTCTGGTTGGAGTGAAACATATTAGGTTGGTGCGAAAGTTTCTGACTATTTTCATGTTCGGGTATTTTGACCTACCCCGTCCATCTAATTCAGCCAATCAACTAATGGTTATTCGTATTTGATGAAGGCTTGGGAATACTTTTTACGCGATACAATATCGAGCCAATTCGATCAGGAAGGATGACACTATTCACAGTCAAACTCTAAAGTGTTCTTGATTTTCAATACTATTCAATTGATTATAACTCCAAGGACAAATGAGATTGAAACAAACGTGAAGGATTATTGAGAAGCCTATTACACATGCATATAATTTAACTCTTCAGAAATTATGGTCCCCTGAATTCCCGCTTAACATTCTGGCCAAATCAGTCATCATTATCATCATTTATTCGAGCGTCAAGGCAGAGGCCTGTCGAACAATGCCAGTCTTCCATTCAGTCGGGTTTTCCCTGTATACGCGTTGCCAGTGTACACCGTGTTCTTTAGTGAGTTCGTCTCTCCATCTGACTCTAGGTCGTCCAACGGGTCTTGTGCAATCCCACGGAATCCACTCGTACACTCTCTTGGACCAACGATCATCGGTTAAGGTGGCTAGTCTCTCCGCCCATCTCCTCTTCCTTATCATTACTCGAACTCGGATATCGGTTAAAGGGACACGTTGAGACAGCGTTGCGTTTGATATTCGGTCCATTCGGCTTACTCCAATCATCTTGCGCATCATGTTTCTTTGAGCAACAATGAGCCGTTTTCTGTCTCTTGCTGTGGTGCTCCAAGTTTCACTTCCGTAAGTTAGCGAAGGCTCGACGCACATTCGGAAAAGGCGTACTTTCAGCCCAACGGCGCATCTCCGATTCGTAAAGAAGTTGATGAACTTGTTATAGGCTCTCCAAGATCCTCCTATTCTTCTATTAATTTCAAGAGAGAGAGTTTGATCAAACGATAGACGCGTGCCCAAGTATATGAATGAATCAGCGTAATCTATTCGATCATTGCCGATGAACATAGGGACTCGTGTTGTATTGGACATTATGACTGTTTTGCCTATGTTGATCTCCAAGCCAACCTCTTTGCTTCTTCTTGATAGTTCTTGCAACATAGTATTGCTTTCGGTTGCATTGTGAGATATGAGAACTACGTCATCGGCGTAGCGAAGGTGGTTCATTCGCTGGCCGTTTACATTCCTCCATAGGCTGACCAATCCATTCTTCGAAATATTCCCTCCAATACTGCATTGAATAAGTGCGGGCTAATCGGATCCCCTTGGCGTACTCCTCTCCGAATGTCGACAGGTACTCGATCACTGCCAACTCTCACCGAGACTTTTGCTTTGGAATAGATTGCACTTAGAGTATTTATGATCTTGCTATGAACGCCTTGATTATTCAGAGCCTCCCAAACATGATGGAATTCTACCGAGTCGAAAGCTTTTCGGTAGTCAATGAATATTAAATATAGAGGAAACTGATACTCATTTGACTTGCTGATTAGCTCCGAGAGAGTGAATATGTGATCAGTGGTTGAATAGTTTCGACGAAATCCTGCTTGCACACTCAGCTGGTTCTCTGATAGTATCATTTCAATACGATTGTCGATAACTGAGGTGAAGAGCTTGTATGTCAAGTTCATCAGGGCTATTGGGCGGTAATTTCCTATCTCGAGTGGCGATCCTTTTTTTGAATATGCCTGTATAAATATATAAATATAATATGTATAAATATAATATGCCTGACTGGAGCCAAATCAGTAAACCACGCTAATTGGAAAATGCTAGTTTTATATTTTTCTGGCACTGTACTCGTATAGATCGACCTGGAGAGCTCAATAGTGGTTCATTATTTTCTACCTTCCTATCTTAGTGCACAGTTATATTTAGGAGAAGATTGATCAAACAATAGGTAATTAGGATATTTCGGAACCGCGATTTAGAAATTTAAACATCGAAATCAGCACTTTTTGTTGTTTCTCTCTTCTCACTCGCAATGGAGATCGGTGTTTTCAAGCTTAACTGAACAAGCAACTCTTGCCCTACTACAAATATGTTGGGCTAATTCAGGAGGTCTCAAATATTTGAGAAGTTGAGCTCAACAAAAAACACCGAAAAACACCCTTTTCGGCAGTTTCGATATGAAAATTATGTTCTCACGTTCAATAACCGATATATCCTATGTTAATGTTTTCCGGTACTCCGCCACTACTGACGTCACTAAAACTATAGAGGAATTGCAGGCAATCGAAATAGGCTAGGAGAAATTATGAAAAATAAATAGTCAGAAACTTTCGCACCAACCTAATACATATATCCATTTCGAGCAATGTTTGATCTTTTTGTGGAAGGCATCAAACGCATGCTAGTATGTGTTTATCATCTCTCTCATCAGCTCACCTTCGGGTTCGTTGCATTCAGCGCGTCTCTCAGTCTGTCGAGGTTGTCTGCCTGAAATTATAAGACGTAAGCCTTCAATACATTCATCACTGTTACATATTGCTTAGAAAGGAGTGGATCATCATTGTTTCTTTCACAAATCTCTTTGACATAACCAAATGAAAGGATGAAAGATCCATGGACCCACCTGGAAGGCGCGCATATCCGCCAGAGAACGAGAGCAGGGAATGGCGGCCATATTTTTTCTGAAAAGAAGAATCACTAAAATATGCTAAAATCACGGAAATTCGACAATAAATAAGAGAGTATGCAAAAGTTGCAGCAGCGGCGCTGCCAAATCGTGGGAACCACTAAAGTCTCTGCATAATTTCCGAGAAAGCGCTCGTAAAGCCGGAGCAAGTGTTGCTTAGACTTACACAAGAGGCAGAGGGCGCTCTCTCCATTCCACACGCTCTCTCGCCGGTCAGAGAAGACGAGATAGCGTGGGAAATGAAGAGACCGAGAAGGAAAGAGAAGGAAATAAGGAAGCAGGCATCACGCAATGGACGGATGAAAGGGAGAAAGCGGAAGCAGTGTTTCACTTTATGTAAACATGGCTTTTCTGTGCAATTTTTATGAGGATAAGTGTTCCAAGTGTCAAGCAATAAAGTGAGGGAACCACAGCTTGTTACCCCACAGAATCGGGTGAAAACGAACAGCTGTCAACCACCCTCCATATGCTTATTTCGGTCTACGAAAAGAAGGGAATGGACAAGGATTGAGAAGAAAACGAGCGGAGGAAACGTAAACTGAACCGAGGGGGAATTATGGTTGTCAATGGGGAGGAAAAGGTCAACTCGGGGCGGGCAAGAGCCGATTATAGGCAATCGGGAATATATGGGGCCGTATTATTCTGTCTTTCTAGTTCTGTCGGACTCACATGGGAAGGATTCTGTGTCATTATTTCATGACTGGAGCGTTTTTTGCGGATATTGTAAGGGGAAAGTGCCTGGTTGGGTCGGGTTTCCACTCCCAGGCAAGGCAATAACGTCAATGAGACGAATCCAGAGAATGGAGTGGAACTGACGCAAAAAGTAAGTGTCTAATCAACGAGAAAGACTATGGAATGGGACATGAGACAATGGCATTGGGCCCAAAAGAGCGCTCCGCGGAGTCACTACGAGAGGGGAAAAAGCACAGATTGAATCTGGCTGATATCATTACAGGAGGGGCAGCAGAGAGAGGGAGAGGTTAGTGGACCCCAGAGGGAGAAAGATGAAGAAACAGCAAATGCGAACGGGCTGCTTTCGTAGTTGCGAGAGGAGCTACTAGTAGTACGTCAGCTAATGTTTTACTCACATCTCAGAAACTACTTATCCCCTGTATTTACTCTCGTAAAACATCGTAGCTCGTCTTCCCACTCAACATCAGGAACGAATGAGCGAGCAAAAATTAGAGATAAGCTATTCTGGTAATCATCTCTTCATTTCCCACACTATCTCGCATATCACCGGGCGAGATAGTGTGGGAAATTAAGAGACCATTCCCCGAAACTCTGGTAAAAATAGCCGAACGATTAGCGGATCAGCAGGAATGCGAGAATGAATGACGTGTTGACCAGTAGTATCTGACACTTGCTGATCGTCATCTCTTCATCCAAAACACTCCCTCGACCGGTCAACGATTGGGCAAAACAGCTAGAGCTCGAGAAGCGATGCCACTTTCTCTCCATTCTGTGAAATCGTTCGCATCGCAACCGGCACTAGGTCGGATAAGAAGCAAAAAAGTACACTTCTCCAGTATTTTAACACGAGGTTCCAACACTGTCAAGGAGTCTACTGCGAAAATACTATGAAATTATAATACTTTCTTTGGATTCTTATCCGAGCGAGATAATGACTAATATGAGGAGACAATAACCCAAATTTCTACCTCTTCAAAACCGATAGAGGGCAGCACCCGGATTTGTAAGAGATGTTGACCACCCTGCTCCAACACCCACCAATATCCGCGATGAATAGCAGGAACGAATATGAGTGCGGGAAAATATTTACGCACTCTTACACAATTCTTGCGTAAGACAAGCAAAGCACGTAGCTGGGACAGCATCGGAAACGATGTTTTCGCGTTACCCAGGGGGCGATGTCCTTCATATCTTCATTTCCCATACTCCCTCACCTCTCGATTGATCTAGAGAGTATTTGAAATGACGAGACGAAGTGCCGTTTATCAAATTCTAGTGCGAGATGGACAGGCAATTCGAGTAAACCGGATCAACACGATCGCTGAATGAGTGCGATAAATCATCGCACGGAATGGGGTGTTTTCACCCACAATTGTGTAGAAGCTTCGTTCAACGAGATCACGACAGCAAGTATCGAATTTCTTGGTGTGACAGGAATAATAACGAATGCAGGAAAGGATCCAGTAGCTATGGCGAGGAAGCACAGGGCGAAAGAGCAATTCGGGGCCTGAAATGCTAAAAAGGATGCGCAGGGAGGTCCTCCACTAGCCCCTTACGCACGCACACAAACTCACAAATGAGGTGAGAGATGGGGAGTGGGAGAAGCAGCCCTCTCTCCATTCTGCGTACTCTCTCGCATATTAGAAATAGGAGAGACAAAGTAGAATAGGGAGAGACAGCCAGGAATGAAGAGAAGAGAGCACGCACTGCGAAGAATGAAGTGGTCCTCCTTGCTACCAGCCTACTCCTCCTCCTCTCTCTCACCCTGGCTATCGTAAGCGAGAGAGTGGGTAAATGAAGAGAGCGCAGAGAAGAACATCCCATGCATAGAGACATACAGACCTAGACTAACGAAAAAAGTAAGAATGCCACGGTTGGAAGAAAAGCGAGAAAGGTCTGGCTCGCTAATTCCGACGAACTCATAAAAGAGTTCGACCATGCATACGCGAGCCGGAGAAAAGAAACTGAGAAAAGCCGGTTGCTCTCCTTACATTTCCCCAACTCTTGCACCAAGAAAAAGCAGAGCTGCACGGCTATTGTTGTTGTTCGGGCAGGCATGAGATATCATGAGAAGTAGCGCGAAAGGGGGAGGAGAGAGGTAGACTCTCTTCATTTCGTGTGATATCTCGCTTTCTCTCTATCTCTCTCGTCCAGTAGCAGACTGAATGGGGCACGAATTCAGAATACAGGACCAGACGGACAGGAAAACGACTAGGAAGGAAAAGATAGAGAAGAAGAAGAGGAAAGGAGATATTGGAAAGGATAGGAGAGGTGAGAGGCCGAGAATGATTCAGTGTGCGTGTTTGGCTCATCCTCACTGCTAGTGACCAGTCACTATCGGTCAGCGGGCATAAACAAGAGGTATGCAGTGGGAGATGTGTGATGGATCACTCTATAGGGCTCTATTTCGAACAGAATGAACGTGCTTGAATGTAGATGTTCACAGTGGCTTCAGATGATGATTCATGTAAATCGATGGAAAAAAAAGATTTCGGTTGTCGGATATTATACAATTTTGTTTTAATCAAACACTATCGGAGAATCAACATCTGTGGTGGCACACATGCAACTTATAATAGACGTGAAACCTATCACTCAACTTCGATCCTACACTTGAGAAGAAATGTATTCGGATTTACACTAAATCGATAATTTTTCTTTAAACATTTTCAATGCACACTACTCATGAAAATTGCGAAATTAATATTTATTACTATCGGCGAAGCGGTAATCAGTAATGCTTGCAGTCTTGATCAATTGAAATACCACTTACTGAAACTCATATCGATTCGAACCAGACCAGTGCCATTCCAACTCTATCTGTTTCGTTGAAACCCAACACTCCCGCTTGCAACCCGGAACCGAGTGCACTCTGACATTTGTGTGATCCCTCCCACCAGAGAACATGATACATGCAAGCGCAGCGTGGGCCTATATTGTTCTTTGCGTTTCGCACGCTCTATCTCGCTCTAGTTAGAAGATAGACTTAAATTAGAGTAAGGAATGATGAATGCTAACCCTAATCAGGAGAAATCAACACCCCTCATGATCTCGATGGTCCAATGTCAAGAGCAAAATCAAAAGGCGTCCCGATCCGACATTCGAAAAGGAGGCAAAGGGCTATGCAAGCCGCGGCTTGAGGGTGGCCCGTGGCATAAATTAGCACATCAAGGAAGGCGAATGGCCGGCGAGAGACAATGGGAAGAGGAGAGATCACAGCGTGGTCAGGGAGTGGCGCGAGATCAGGGGAAAGTGAGAGAGTGTGGCGTAACTGGCCGAAAGTGATTAATATGCGACTTCGCTCCAGCCACTCTCGATTAGAGATGGTTGAGAGATTCATTGGATGAACGGGGACAATGGCTGGATTGAGCATCCCGCCGTTTCGTGAGTAATGATGAGCGATTAGTCAGGAATGGAAAAGTATAATGGATGAGATTGCGTGACTGAGCGGGAAAAACGTAAAATCATGTATTATTTGAGAAAATAACAAGTGTTTACTATTGCGCCGCCATCTAATGACAACCAATTAATTGTTCTTGTACAGAAAATACGAAACATGAGGGAAGTGAATGATAATTTTTTCTGATCATTGCGACTGATCGAAGAATGAAAATCTTTGTCACACTAGCTATAGAGCTCCGAAAAATCTAGGAAGCAGATCGTAAATAGTGATTGGAATCAAGGGTTGATAGAGGTATCAGATCTTGTAATTGATTCGAGAGAAGGGGAAAGAAGCAACAATATTATTCTCTCAGAAGAACCGGCTGTAGAGCGTCGAAAATGAAGGGAGGCTGATCGGAGAAAAGAAGCGGGAGGAGAGGTGGTCATTGTTGCTTTCCGCCCGTCTGCTCAATTTCGCTAAGCGGGCGCTAGCCGCACAATTGATGGCTGCGAAAGAAACGGAGGGATGGATGTAATGTGAGGGAGTAGCAGTGATTCTATCTCTCTAGACCTAGCCCGCTCTCTGGCCAGTCAGACACAGATAGAGTGAATTGGCGTAAAGAGAGCGCAAGACCATTGCACAACGCAAAGGGAAAGCTAGATTGCTATCGTGAAAGACGAGAGAGATGGAGAGGGGAGATGGACTGACCAGATAGTGGCCTCATGAATGCGAAATCAGGCCTAATAGTATGGGTTTGGGAGAGGTTCAGGGGGAAATGGCGTTGACTTACCTCGATGTAAGATAGGATAGTAAATCAGGCATTTCGCTAAGAGCGAGCAAAGACACCGAGAGCTAAAGCACATAATAAACCGCAGAGTTGTGGTGATCACCGACAGGAGACTATTTCACATGCTTTCTCACTGATCCGAGCGGCTTTAGATAACGCTGAAGTAAAAATCGTTTCTATCAATGCCATCCTTACCCAATGCTGTACTATTTCTCACCGGCAAGAGTGAGGTGAAAAAAAGAGGCACACGGAGATCGAGATCATAACTCGGTAAGAGAGAGGATGTAAAAACAGAAAATCAAGGAATAAAAGTGAACGACCGTCGCGATTCTTTGAAGAGCCATCGGGAAACAGACTCATTAAATTTGTCCCCAGTCAATCAAACAAGTGATGAGAACAGGGTATGTTCGAGAGCTCCTTTGCTGACCCATTTACCCAATGCACACTTTTGTGTGGAAGGGCGTATCATTCCTATTTTTATAACAACGATATGCAGCATACTTTTTGGCATCCTGGGCCTGACAAAGATCTCTCAAAAGCTCTATGAATACATCCACGATTGAACAAAAAACATCATCGCGTGTCTAAGCCTGCCTCATAAGAAAGGAGGAATGAGGGGAAATGAGAAAAAGAGAGAGGAACGTTGCTTGATGAGGCCCCGGAATTAGTTCCCTGGAATTGGCCAGGAATAGAGAGTAGGAGTGCTCGTCATTGGAAGAAAAGGGTAAACCTCCTTGACGAATTCCATTCAGGAATCGCAAGAAATGGTCAGGAATGGGCAAAAAGTGCGGCGGAAATTCGCGCATGCTTGATTTGCAGCGCGTGCGAAAAGTAACGCCGTTTGACCATTTGAACTCGAAAAAAAGAAAATCGGGTGGAATATTACACTTCGGGCATACAATAGCAGGCGAGGCTTCAAATAGAGGCTGGTAGCAGAAAGATAGAGTAAACATAGGTCCCACTTTGGCAGGGCCGGACTTCCTGCCAAACAGGTGGCACAAGAGGATAATCTTAACTAGCACGTTTAAAGATTCAAACAAAGAAAAATAATTCGAACAATGAGAGTCTGATGCTCAAATATATCTAAACTTGGAAACGTGTGCTAAACAATGTCTGAGGTCGGGCTTCCTGTCAGACAAGTGGTGTTAGTCGTTTGTTCTTGCTCTCAGATTTCAGCATTATATAGCGCTTATTCTAGAGATAATGCTATCGAGAAGGTGTGTCAATCACAGTACAGAGGGCGCATTCTGGACCGATGAGTAGCTGTGTTTGGTGAGTGAGAGAGAGATGTGATGAAACACTGAAATGTGAGTTAGAGGAATTAAAACAGCTTGAGAATTGGAATGATAGCTGTTTTTTTCTAGTGCCAATGTGCGTACAATCATCGCAAGCGAAAAAGTGTCACATTAATGGCGACAATGTAACTCAACAGTCGAACGGAAAGCACTGGAAAATACATTTATTGTGATTATCCCCACAGTACCCTATTGGTGGATGGCAAAACGATGCAGAAGAAAATTCCCAAAAAGTATGCATCTCCTTAGCGTATCCTTTTTTCATACGTGAAGGGTGCAGTGACAGTAATCAAACAGCAAATATATAACCACGGTCAGGCTTCCTGCCTGTGCGGTCCAGGTGGACTCATAGCGAGATAGAGTAACAAAGCCCGCCCTGCCTCGCTCTTTCCTCCCTCATCTAGTCAGACAGAGTCGTCTAAAGATGACAGGAAAGTGAGAGAAGTAGAGAACGAGAGCGTTACTGCCTTTCCCTATTTCGCTAGTTAGACAGACCGAAAGAGCGTTCAGTAATGAGAGGGCATAGAGGATAAGATAGCCTTTGGAAGTAATCGTCTGACTCTCTCCTGTTTGCACGCTCTCTCGCTCTCTCTAACCTGCGAGAGAGTGTGCAAAATGAGGAGAGTCAGACCATTACTTGGCCCACACTACTCAGTTATCATGCAGACAAACAAAGTAAGCTGAGACCCTCCCACCGATGCCGAGCGGCCTTTGCTCTCTTCATTCCATGCACTCTCTCGCTTACTCTCACCGACGAGAGATCACGAGGAGTGAAGAGAGCCACATTACTCGATGCCGACTAGGGGGAGTGCCAGAAATAACAGTGGCATAGGAGAGTGGATGTGGATGTGGAGGTGGTGAGATGTGATACCCTAGTTCAAGCATCAGCTTCCGGCAAAGACAAGGGATTGAAATCGGAGATCGTCTCGAAAGTGGGAGTAGGACCAATTGACAGACCCAATGACGAGTAATGCGATACCTACCCGAACAGAAGTGACACTAGCCCTTGTCGCGTTCTTTGAAGCCCCCCGCGATAAATTTAGAGCGCAGTCTGCCCTGAGGTATGACCTATTGACCTATGGGTGAGGCTAACCGCTCGTGTTGTGTGTCGTGGGGGATTTGAAAAATCCACAATTATATACACAAATATTAACCGAAAAAAGTAGTTGAAAGGCCACAATTCGAGTAACACACAGGAAAGGAGGAAGTGAACAGTTAGAGAGAACGAGAGGGAGCCAGTGGTTTTCTAAGGAGGGACGAAGGACGAAGAGGGGTCCATTGAAGCATTCATAATCGAATCCCACGAACGAATCTGGACCGAAGAGGCAAAAGGAGGAGGAAGGTCCTCTTTTTGTACTTGTTGGGGACTGTCGAGAAGAGAAGCTAATGAGTCGATCCGCCCACGTCATGAATAAATTCGTCCTGTTCTGCTTGTAATTGCCTGAGGAAGAAGAATAGAAAGATCCTTTCCTAGTTTCAGAAATGCAAATGCGAAATTACTGGAAAATGTCACTATGTTTGGTTATCATCAGGAATAGAGTGCGGAGAGGAAACGAAATGAGTTTTGCTCTTCCGGATAAATGAGAGGGAGGGGGAAATTCTTCCGGAAGAGTGCGAGGTCTTCCGGAAGAGCGAAATGCTAAAATGGCCTGTGTCTCTCTTTTTTTTTTCGTTTCTGTGTTTCAGATGCTGGAAGTGATCGAGAGAAGTGGGTTCCGGTGCCAGAACCAAACAAGCTCACTTTATCTATAACGCTTATCACAATACTGAATCAAAACGTAGGAGATACCTTGATAATCAACAAAAACATAGAATCAGTTGAAATTGCGACAATAAAAGGATGATACAACATCCAATACTAGAGATACGGGTCGGAGTTGACTCGTAAGGGCGATCATAAGGGGCTTCTTCAACAGGTCAGGAAGTTAACGGGAGCGATTGAAGTAGCTAGAATTCAAGTGATAAGAGATAAAGGGGGCTAAATTACACTAAGTATGAATCATTTTAAGAAAAAAGGAGAGGTTTGAGGGGATGATGGAAGGCAGGGACTCCCTAGATTCTTCTCACGATGTCTTCAGAGTCCGTCTGCATACTCCAAGAGAGAAGACGAACACGAAGAGGTAGTAGTCGAGATGCCGCATTGATAAAAGATTCTGAAAAGGGAGAGGCAGTATCTGGTCTAGGACCTAGCACTACTTAGACGGGGGAATCAGTCATTCGGGATCTCGACTGCCCATTAACAGCGACGATTACACAAACAGCTGTTCAGGGGCGAAAGATCAGTAAACACTCACAGGAAAGTGCGTAGTCTTAGTCAGAGTTCACTCCCAGTAGACTCCCGGTTGAGTTAGGCTGAAGTCCGCAGCCTGATTTCATCCGTTGTTGTGCAGGATACGGTAGATACTCAAGGTGTGGCATACATCAGAAGAATTGGCACTGACATAACGAGTGATCAAGTGCAGCAAAGGATTGCAGCAGGGAATCAAAGGGGTAACGAATTGAACAAATAATGGGGAAAACGAGCCTGCCGCTGCCGTACCAGAATTGAGTGGTGCTCGAGACGAGGTTTCTGGGTAGAGACGGGTTTAGCAGGGAAGCAAACTGGACGAGGAAATGAAAAAATACAAGAAACAGCAAGAAGAAACAGATAACGCAACGTGTGATAACGCCCAGACTGAAATTGACGACTGCACTCTGCTGGCGCATGTAAATTGGGGCAGTGACTGAATATTCTCCGCCTGGGATGTAAAGGGAAGGGCTAACATGCAAATGGACACTGAAAATTCGCCAAAAACGCTCAAATCTAGCTCCAATCCATGTCAAAAAGTTCCAACTCTTCCGGAAGACCATAAAGTCTTCCGGAAGACTTTGCACTTTCCCCTCCCTCTTCCTCATTCCTCGCTCTCCCCCTCAAAAGAGCGGCAGAGTCTTCCTCTTCCTCTTCCTCTCCGCACTCTAATCAGGATGGTCGTCATCCGAAGTTGATCATCTAGTGTTCTCCGAAAAGACTCTATTCGAGCAATGAAGGTCACTGATGCATATGATGCATATTTGCCTAAAAATCGAGCAAAGTCTGGCACAGGGAAAAAATGTCAAATTTCTGAAACTTCGGTTACGGGGGTTCTCCAGGGTGCTGATGATGATGGGCGTATTCATTTTGTACGTGGAGCCCTCGTTGACGCCAGACGACGACACGTCATAATAAAATTATCGCGAATTTCTCTCTGTCCGATAGTCCTAAAATTAAGTGGTCTCTAGCGTCTATATGTCTCTAGCGTCAAAATTTGAAGTAGATCACGATATATCGCTGTCCGTCGAGGGGATAAGACAGAATGTTGATTTCTTGTGCCATGTAGAGATCGGGAAAACTACCACGATATCGTCATTATACACTCTATCTTGCCGCTCAAACGGAAAGTGCGTAGAGTGTAGAGAGCGTCGATACGCCATGAGTATGCGGCCTTTCATCCTCTCCTTCTATTAACACTACTGCATCTTGCCAACAGAAAGTGACCTCAGATACTGCAACCATTCGGAAAGCCACCAAGGTGGGAGCAATGGAATTGGAGACCCGTGTAAGATCCCAAACAATTGGTGCTGGGATTTGATTTTGACGGTTAGTCGATACGCTGCTCTGTGGCTTTTCCGACCCTGGTAATTTATCTTAATCATCCCAAACCTAACCCCACTAAGCACATTATCCAAGCGTCTTTCATTGGAATATCACTTGATCCGCGATTAGGAGTATGAAGTGTGGTTTGACACTTTTAAACGCTAATCGATACTTCACTCATTTAAAAATCATCATCCAGGTCGAAAAAGAAAACATTTGGGGTACACAAAAGGAAGCAAATAAGTGAAAAGGAAAACGAGTTTGTCTTCACTTATTCTTATTGATGCAATCACAGCTTCTGAGAAGCACAAGATAACACAAATTGAATTGCGTCATCATTTACAACGTGGATCAACTCTCATTCGATGAAAGAGACGGATGAGAAGCAAAGACCGACGAAAACAATTCAGAACTAAAAATCGTCCGATTCGTGTTCTACATGTTTAATCTTGATAAAGTGTCGGGAATACGATGAAAGCATATATTCTTCTATTTGCACTTCCGAATCTGGCCATTCAATGCATGATGACATGCTCAGAACCACCTCCTTCTTTTCCATGTGGTGGAAGTGCTTAAATGGATATCAAATAATGGGCATGTGATTCAACGTCCATATGCCTTACCTGAATTACTTTTTCAGATTCTTGTAAAGTAAAGTTTAGGATAACGCCAAATATGGACAGCTTGCAGCATCTCATATTCAAAATGGACATCATAGTCGACAGCGGCATGGGTTGCGAACTGGCCTTTCCGCTACGATTTATATGGATATCCATTGAGTCCACAATTTCTGCCAGTTTTAAAAGGCTTCGCAATGACTCTCAAACAACATTAAACTATCTGTGAATACGTATTAGAATTCTCACCTTTCGTAATCTGGAAGTTAGTAAGATCTAGATTACGCGGCTTCACATCTTGAATGCTTTTAGTCCAATTGTTCCTGATTTTTAAAACTTAAATTCAATCGTATAACACGTGTATCACGAGTCGGTGGATGAAAAATCCAACCCTCGGGAACATTTTCCAAAAAGTTATCTCAGATATTTATAATATTATAGTGTTATATTGTCCTAGAGAGAATATTTCGAAAAATAGAGGTCATTGGTCCAAAAGCCGGCTTTTAGGAATTTTCCGGTTTTGCATCTGGCAATAGTGTATTTCAGCTCCCAGATGAGCTAGAAAGTGGGATTGGTCTTAAATGCCCGGAAAATTATTTTCAGAAACTTTTCTGTTGAACACTTTTCTGTCGTGAGTGAAATAAATTTATGAAAATCGAAAAACCGATTTTCACACAAGAAAATAAATATTTTCGGTATCACGCAGGAAACTTTCAGTGGATTTTCTTTTAAAAATTCGAAAGAAGAAGTCGACATGTATCTTAGAAAAAATTACGGAGAGATTTGAAGGGTATATATGTCTCTGGGACAGGTCGTGAAATCACCGGAATTTGTGTCAGTATTCAATCTTAGAATAGTTTCACAAATGAACAATCTACGTTTTCAGTCATTTTGGGAATGGTGAAGAACGATGGAGCTGCAAAACGCAGATTTTGAGTTACTCTGAAAAATCACTTTTTTTCTGAAGTGAAATTTGCCAAGTTTGACCGTCTGAAACTTAGCAATCTCAATCCTGCGATGGCAATTTGAATGGGTGATTTGAAGTAGGCACCGATATGAGTAAGAGCTTGGAATATATCCCCGATATGACTGGGGAAGAGTCAGGAAAGAGCAATAACTCCTACAATGGGCACTTTTTTAAATATCAGATGGGAGAGTGTCTGGGAGGAAAATTGATTTTCCTCATTTTAGAAATGTGCTGCTCTTATCAGTGTTTTCTGATTACTCCTCATACAAAAATATTTTTTATGTGCAAATCTGATTGAAGATCTCCAAAAAACTTGGTTATTTGGAATTTTGTATTTTTTAGAGCAGCGCGAAATCGCATATTCCAGTAATATATTCAACACTTTGTTGTAGTCATATCGGGGCTATATTCCAAACTCTTACTCAAATCGGTGCCTACTTCAATTCACCCATTTAAATTGCCATCGCAGGATTGAGATTGCTAAGTTTCGGACGCTCAAACTTAGCACCTTGCACTTCCGAAAAAAGTGATTTTTCAGAGTAACTCAAAATCTGTATTTTGCAGCTCCATCGTTCTTCACCATTCCTAAAATGACTGAAAACGTCGATTGTTCATTTGTGAAACTATTCTAAGATTGAATACTGACACAAATGCCTGTGATTTCACGACATGTCCCAGTTCGACCCAAAATTGGGAGACATATATACCCTTCAAATCTCTCTATATTTTTTTCTAAGATTTAGTTCGACTTTTTCTTTCGAATTCTGAAAAGAAAATCCGCTGAAAGTTTCCTGCGTGATATCGAAAATATTTATTTTCTTGTGTGAAAATCGGTTTTTCGATTTGCATAAATTTATTTCACTCGCGACAGAAAAGTGTTCAACAGAAAAGTTTCTGAAAATATTTTTCCGGGCATTTTACGACCAATTCCAACTTTCTAGCTCATCTGGGAGCTGAAATACACTATAGCCAGATGCAAAACCGGAAAATTCCTAAAAGCCGGCTTTTGGACCAATGACCTCTATTTTTCGAAATATTCTCTCTAGAACAATATAACGCTATAATATTATTAATATCTGAGATAACTTTTTGGAAAATGTTCCCGGCTACCTCCACTGACTCGTGATACCCATGATAAGCATTAAAAACTAACCAGTCTATCTGTCGAACATCGCCAAAAGGGATACTCATTTCACATACCGAAATTCCACACAGGAAATGTGCATATACGTATAATATTTCTTCTTCTTTCTTAATTTTGCAAAACGCATTTATTATTATTTTGTGCACCATGAGTTCGATATTTTCTCTAATCTTTCGTAGATCTTCTCGACTCAGAGCAGTTGCGGTAATCTTAAATATGCATAGTAACATATCAGGCTAAATGAATTCGTTATTGAAAACATATTTTTTTTATAATCAGGAGGACACAACCATGTTTCTGGAATTCGAAGTAACTCAGAGAAGATAACAAACTAATGTGTATTTGGTTCTCATGTTGCCATGAAACAACATACAAATAGTGCTAGATCCTAGTAGTCAACACGATATTTTTTAAATGTGAATTTACCGAAACATCGTCGGCTGACAGTTTAGACAATGGCATGTGGAGTTTGGTAAATAGCGTAATGAAATATATTTTCCACAGCTCCCGATCCACATCACTTGTGAAGAAAATATTAAGCTTGATTCCAGTTGTAATCTTAAACACATGTTTCACAATCAAAATAAATCGTTGTTATGCAATTAGTATGTCACTTACATGATCAAAACAGACTCTGAGGACTGAATATCGAGTTGACAATATGGAATCTATAATCGCTCGTATTGTTTTCGAGACCTGAATAATTGTAGATGATTGCTAGCAAATTGCTTTCTGAAGGTACGAAAACTATATACCCCTCTCACGCGCAAACGAGATCCTTTGTCGAAGAAGTAGTCAATGTTTCCAAATACGTTCTTAGGGAGGTTGGCGAAGTTGATAAACATATCTTCAGAGCGAGACGGCTGAGGGCTTAAAGGCGAGTGACTCAACTTATGGGATAGGTAGTTCTGACTGATTGTCGTGTTGGTCGAGTCAGCGCATCGCAGAGATTGGAGCAAACCCTTTGGCAAAGATTATTCAGTTCATTGTCGACATCGGACATTATGAGAGGAGCAGGAACTATCGTGGGATATTATCAATCAGCAATCTGTGATCAACCATGATACTACCTCTCTTTCTTCATCTCTTTATAATCACTAATATAAATTATGAGTGATTGTAGACACTTATATCGATGATTGATGACTCGTAAAATATGGAAATTCTCGTGACAATGTATTTAGCATATTAAATACTCGTCAACGCAATCAGTAGTTCGCATGTATTTCAGATTTCAATAAACTACGGTAAACTGCCGGACGAAGCAAGAACTGAGCTGAAATCAGTGTTTCCCGAATTGTTCGAGTATGCCGAGAGGAAAGGGTACATTCGAATATCTGAGAGCAAAATATAAAGCCAACTGAGCAGAAAATGATTTCCCAGCTCATTCCTCCTTAGTATCTAGTATTGTGCCAGTGATTCAACAAATTCTTAACAATTCATAAATAACTTACTAAAAGCATTTCCCACATTTTCAATGCCACCCCACGCTTCTTATTTCTTTATGTGCAATCCCTGTCTTCTTTTACGTGAATTCGGTTATTTGTTATGGCAGCAAAAAAATAAGAGAAAAAGTTGTATGGAACGTGCAACGTTGTGACATTGGAGGTATTCCTGTGTAATACTAACAGAGTAACTGAACATTATGAACGTGGATATTAAATCGGAAAGAGGATAACGGTAGTGGGTCAGAAAATTCTCCGCCAATCAAGGTGCAAAATACGCAAGTTGTCTTGATCAAACATTACGCGGTAAGTCCCTAGTTGGTATTGCCCTGACGCGCTCGTAGTATACGCATCGAAGTTCGCTGCTTTACCAATTTGATGGAATACCTGTTCTTTTAATTATTACTTTCGAGAAAATAATCACATTAAATTATTGAAAACTTGGTTACCTGTATAAGTTTTTCAGCGTCGTTAATGGATATTGCTGTTCCAGTGTCTCGTAGTTGTAGATTATTGCATCTTCCACTCAGAATGTTTGCGATGAGTGACAGGGGCATAGGTACAGACAATCCGTTCGCGTCCTCTCGACGAACATAAACGATCAGATCTTGGGTTATTTCAGCAAGCTTCTTTAGATAATCCAAACAGCCTGTGTATGAAATTTGAATATTTGTATAGATATTTGTATGTGCTGGAAAGTATTAATTGCGAAATATTTAGCAATCACGTTTTCCGAATTCTCTCAAAATAATTTTCTAAATTTCGCAGTACACTTCGTATATTCCAAGCGTACGATCCTCACCTAAGGTAAAGACATTCCAGAGGATTATTGATGCAAATCGTACGGTTTTTATCAATTTAATTGACTCCTTCCTACAATTATTTGCCTTAATTCTGTTTTTTTTAAAAAGACAGATTGGTTTGTTTTTTCGGAAAACTCACAAGTTAAATATATCATCATCCACAAATTCATGGCAAATATGCATTTTATATATATTCTTATTTTCTAATAATTCGAGACTTTTCTTAACAATTTTCGGCTCTTCGCCTCTGATGTGAAATTGTATAATTTCCTTGTTCCGAAGAATCGGCTTGAGATACAGAAGAACTTTTATAATGTCTTCTAATTTCAGAGATGCTTGGATTTCCTGAAAGTGAGATTGCATTTAAAGGAGGAATAAACTCAAAATTCAATTTTTGAAGCTATCATATGCACTGCCTAGAGCTCCACAACGATAAGAAGCTCCGAAATTTTCACAATAATATCTCTATTCCGAACAGAGTCATAGCTAGTTGGCTGGGAGCCAGATCAGGGAAAGCTCAGGGAAGGGGGCGAGATAGCACGCGACTTGAAGAGAGTGCGTCTCTATGTGAAACATACTCCAACCGGGCGCGCGTTTGAATTTGCTCCTCCTTTAAGCATAAACAGGAGCAAAATAATGTTTCAAAATCGACACGTGCACTCCTCATTTCGTGTACTCTCTAACCGGTCAAAAAGAGCGAGAGATCATGCGAAACGAAGAGAGCACGCGGATATTTGTCATAGCGGCACCAGGTCGGATGAGAACTATGACGGAATGCCGCGTTTGACATATCAAAGGCGACATGACATACTTCTCATACGACCTAGTTCATAGCTAATGCCGACCATACCTTCCGCATTCCAGATATTTTCGCGGATTCTAGTGAGATGTTTAGAGTCGAAAATAATTGTGCAATGCATATATTCCACCATTCCATCTGCTTACGGTTAGCGAAACGAAACGAAATATCATGGCTGTCACCGTTTCCCTTGAATTTGATATGAATAGCAATATCACTAGCATAGCATACCTTGGAAAGATGTATGTCGAAGACAATGAATCGAGTATTGGCAAAGTTAGAAACTATTGATTTCGTTGTAGCATTTATCTAGACAAGAAAAAAATTTGAATCGGTACCTCTCTCATTCGTAGTCGAATGGCCTTATCCAAATGGATGCAGATCACGTCCAGTGCGACCCGAGGAATTTGGGCGAAGGGGATTATCATTTACCTAAAATATTTTATTTTTATCACACTGTGGTTTTAACCAAAGGGCCGAAATGGAATGAAACTGACATTAATACATAGAAATAGAGTAATTAGAACGATTTAGCAAGGAGAGAAAGACTGTTGATTTGTAAGAAACGCGTTTATAGGTAGAGCCACGAAAATGGCGGGAAGAGCAACATTCAATCCATTGAGAACGCTCGTTGTACCCGGTTAAAGGAGGAGTAAATGCAAACGGTTGGAATATGTTTCACCTATGGACGGACTCTCTTCAAGTCGCGTGCTATCTCGCCCCATTCCCTGAGCTTTCCCTGATCTGGTTCCCAGCCAACTAGCTATAACTCTGTTCGGAATGGAGATATCAATGTGAAAATTTCGGAGCTTCTTATCGTTGTGGAGCTCTAGGCAGCTTCAATGGAATCTGTAAACAAATAAAACCATGCAAATTCTAGATGTTTTGGTTACGATTCGCTAAATCACCTTTCTTGAGTGGGGTTTCGAGCACTATTGTAGAAGTTTTCGCTCTGAAATGATTAAGTTTTCTGATTCTTTCCTGGAATACAATGTTAGTCTTTCCTGGAATACAATGTTAATCTTTTTTGGCGATATAAATAACCAATCGTTTTCCTTTTTATTCTTCATGAAATTAGCTGGGAAATGTAGGTGAGAAATGTTCCTATTCTCCAGGAAATCTAAGCATGCGTGATCATCAACACTCTCTATCTCAGCTTTAACAAAGTGGTTTTTGAGATATTGGACCAGACTAATAACTTCATATGATGTTAAGGCTGTGTTGATACCCTGGAAGTTACGCAAATAACGAAAATAATGCACAATTTAAGATGCTGAGGCGTTCATTGTGAATACTTACTCGTTTAGTGTGAATAACTTTAGACTTTTGAAATTCCGAGTCTCGTAAATGCTGATGCAATGCGAAATTTCCACATTTCGAGGTCAATGGGGTAATACAGGATGAAGTTAAGAAGATGCTCGTTTTCACTGTTCTAGATTTTTAGCTTGTTGACGAGAACGTTTTTAGTGAATACCTTTGAGATTGTTAAGTAATTTAAAACGGTGTATTGAGTGTTTACTAGATTATCGATGAATGATTTTGTTGCGGTGCATACCTAAAGTTGTTAATTTTAGTCTGTTATAGTTTTATTATTCAAACAAAAAAATATTTGATTTATAGCTATCTCCTATCTGCATGTTAAAATAGCGGAGAGGGTAAGTATGATAATATGTAAAGTATCACCTCTCTCATCTGAATACGAGACGTCTTCTTCAAGAAGAAACATATCGCGCTAATCGCCTTTCCAGGGAGGTTGATGAGTTCGATTGCCATCTTATTACAAATGAGATTGGGGAAAGAGGTGTGTTGATGGAACTTTTGAATGGCGTCCTTCAATAGGGCAATCATCTTATATTGATCTAATCGATAGGTGCTATTGGGGTGTCCGGAAAGTTCGTATAATGCTTCGGAAAAAAGTCAGTTCGCGATCAAATTCAGTGATTGCGCAATCTGTTTGTCAACAATGTATTGCATCATTCTGGCGTTGAGTAGTGAGAGGATTTAATCAGTGTTACATTGATTCTTGTGATGGACTCCCATCTCTACCTTCGAGCAGTTTTACTTCATTACTACCGTCTTGGCCGATCCGTGAAGGAGGCCCACTCTGCCCTGGCCCAGTCGGAAGGAGCTGACGCCCCCTCGATACCCTTCTGCTATAAGTGGTTCTCCCGCTTCAAGAAAGGGGAGTTTGGTCTCGATGATTAACCCCGCTCTGGACGCCCTCCCTCCCTCGATCAGCCTCTCGTTCTCCGCAAACTGAAGCGCAAGCCCATGGCCAGTGTGCGTGAGTTGAAGAAGGATACTGGTACTCCCAGATGAACGGTGTCCGATATCCTCCATCGATCTGGGAAGAAGCCGAAACTCCCACAAGTGATTCCCCATGACCTCTCCCCCGAACAGCCGAAAAATCGTGTTCAAGTCTGTCGGGAATTACTCCATCATAGATCCAATCTTCGATGGGTCAATTCCATCATCGCTACAGATGAGAAGTGGATCACGTGCGATAATCCTGTGAGGAGACTGCAATGGGTGGATGCAGATGCGAAGCCCACGCCCGTCCCGAAGAAGGAAGAGCACGGAAAGAAGGAACTCCTCTGCTTCTTCTTCTCAGTGCTCGGTCCCATCTACTGGGAGATCCTCGCCCCTGGCACCAGCATCAATGCCGACATCTTCTCTGAACAACTGGAAGATGTCGCGATCAGAGTCCCTCCCAGACTCCTGAACCAGGGCAAAATTCTGCTTCTGATGGACAATGCTCGCCCACATCGAGCGAAGATGACCCAGAAGAAAATGGACGAGCTGAAGATCGAGAGGATTCCCCATCTACCGTATTCCCCGGATCTCTCCCCATGCGACTACCACTGCTTCCGCTCTCTCTCTGACTTCTGCAAAGGAAAGAAGTTCAAGAATCGAGATGAAGTTGTGAGGGCTTTCGTGAACTGGGCGGTCTCGAAGAAACCCGCATTCTGGAAGAGAGGAATCGAGACCCTGCCCAATCGCTGGAGGGAGGTAGTGAGAAAGAAGGGGGCATACATTGGTCACTGAGAATTGTAAAGCATTGAATAAAAAATAAAAACAAAAAAATATACAAACTTTCCGGACACCCCAATAATTAACAATGCTCGATGGCGGGAAAACATTTTCGAATAAAGTGCGTTGGCCATTAAATTCAAATAAAAAAACACATTTAACTGATTGAAAAATAATAAAAAAATTAAGAGGACTGGAGAAACGACTTATTCGATATTTTGCATCAGAAAATTCGTCAACTGAAATTATTTATAAAACAGATATCAAGATTTAATTGGTCTGGATTTCATTGGATCTCTGTAGACAACTGGTTGTAAGATAAATAATATTCACATATTTCATAAGCCATGCATATGCCAAACATTTTTGTAACGGCTAAAAAGACAACCGAATTGACTGAAATGGCTTGCATAAAATTGTAATACCAAACAACATGTGGAATTAACTTTACGCAAACGGAATTATGTATCCCATTCTAAAGAAAGATCAAGAACTATTATTATTGTTAACATGGACCTCGGTTCGAAATGGGCATCATTGTCATAAAAGTTGCATTATCTTACAAATAAACTATCAGGCTGTAACATAAGTTTTGTCGCGTCCAATCTCTTATGCATTCTAACCTCAGAAATTCTTTGCATTAATTTAGTCCCAATTTCGTTATTCATAATCAGTGAGGGACTTCGTACCCTTTCTTACGCGCTTTACTTCAGTCCTGTCAAGGCAGTTAGGGAGGCAGATTAGTCAGACAAAGTTGTACTAAGATCAGGATTACAAATCATTTTCACGCATCCGCTCTTCGTGAAAAGGGGGAATTATACCTATTTAGTGTGATTTGCGTAAAGTACTACATACGGGCATAATTTTGAACCACTCACGGATAATGACAAACGAAAAGCGTTCTAGAAATTTAGACGAGTTTGTATTGTAGGTGACGGTCGCGAAAACTTTTGCACTCCGAATTTTCTTCTCAATAGATATCGAGATCCAAATAGGGGTGGAATATAGTTCACCCAAAGTGAACAGTATACAGACAAAGTTTGGGGTAGATTGGATTCTGTTGAGAAAAGTGGCTCCATTCAGAACGATGGTATGTAAATGAAACTACTGAAATTGGCACTTTGTTCAAATTCCTACCTCACACACGTTCAATATCTGATTTATTGTGTCCATCCGAACCATCAACCCTTCCCTTGGGATAATTCTACTTGGGATAATTTTGGAAATCAATAGCTTTCGAATGACAATCTTTAATTCGAAACACCTAAACTTGCTTTTTTTGGTAAAATTGTGTGCGAATTGAATTAATGAACATTCAAATTTTCCACAAGAAGAGTGTTCTTTCTCTCACCTGTTTAATGATAAATTAGACCTCCATGAGTGGTAATTGGAACGCACTTATGTTAGTCAGTGTTGTTGTAATTCTGGATTCAGAAGAGTTGGTCAAGTTAGCTATGAATCAGCGGCTAACCTTACACTCAGTGAAGTATATCTTTGGTTCCGCTCAACATAGCACCATATCTGGCGTATATTTTGAAAGAGCATTGACGGGGTATATCATCATGCTGTAGAAGTTTGGTTCATTATTCATCTCTGCGAACTAGCACCTGATCAAACGAATTAAAAAAATCTGCACCAAATTTAAATCAGTTCATATTAATATTTTTCGCATAGCCAGCGTGGGCAGTTCAGCTCTACCATATGGTTTGAATGTGTATGCATACCCCAAACATATACTAGGAGGTCAGGTATTGGGAATGATTGAGAAGTATCCTTCATGGAAATATTGTGAACCTCCGAACTGCGACAAAACTTATGTTACAACCTAATACGAAAACTACTATGAATAACTCACAATTATTCTCGCCTTGGAAGTCCAATTCAACGAGGTCTTCTATAACTAGCAAATGCGACGGTGTTATTCAGGCTAGTGAATTGGGCGAGAACTTGCTGCGCTATCATACAAATGGGCAATGTCATTTATTCGCGGGAGGAAGCGAGAGAAGAGCTAAGGCGGTATGGTGAGTCCAGCTGCCCAATTTCCGGATAGATACATTCCTCATAACTCCACTGTGATCGCTAACAAAAATTTGGGAGCAACCACTTTATTGAAGGATCCAGTCTCTCATACAATGTATACGATGCGAAAATGGTTAGTGGGGTATGTCCGGGTCAATAAACGTTTAAAGGGCACTGGCTATTGCGAATTCGCCGAGATATGGCGCGACCGCGGGAAACTGTCGACGACGAACTAATGTTATCTTTGCGATTAGTGAATTAACTGGGAATATCAAGGAAAGTGCGGATATGGAAATAGTATTACAGAATTCAATTTCTTGCATAATTTAATTTATGATTTCAATTATATTTCGCTTATCTCGAGAATTCTCGGATTCCGAAATCATGATAATATGCCTTCCGTTGTCAAATCTCCAGAGCACTGAAGGAGAACAATTTGTCTCCAATTTATGTGTCGAGATTCTGCAAATTTGTTGTTCGCATAATGCACATTTTCTTTCGTTATTTTTCATAGTTAAAATAGCTTTAAAGGAAATATATTTCCATTTTGTTACACACAAAAAATTACGAAATTATCCCAAACCTGAACCGATTAGTCATGAATTACGTTAGACATACACTTACGTTAGACAGTGTGATGGTTTCAGCCCATGATAAAGTTATGAATGCATGTTCCGTATCGAAATAAGAACATCTCTTCTTGAGTACGGTAGATACCAATCTCGTCTTATCATCAAATGTCATCCTGCCCATCTCTTCCTTCTTGTCAATTGGAGCAACTAATGTGATATCGTCAACCATATCGGCAATCTTTTCGACAAATGTCACTGAAATTTGGTCATTAGTTACAGTTGGTATAACTGGATAGATTGCAACGCATTATGGAATTACCTGTAGTAGATATTTCTATATTGATGTGAATCGGACCAAGAAGACCAGACTTATCACTGCATTCCTATAATATCACAGGTATCACGAGTCGATGAATCAAAAACAGCCCCATCGCAAACATTTTTTTTTCAAAGTCAATTAAAATCGGTCAAATATTTATGTCAAGCTAAGGAGAAGATTTCGGAAGAACTAGGTTGTTTGTCCCAGAGCCGTCATTTAGGAATTTTCCGGTTTTGCTTCCGGTCTTACCGTATCTTCGGTTCCAGATGACCTACATAAATGGTTAGGTGATCAAAAAACGCAGAAAAATAAGATAAACAACTTTCATGTTGAAACCAAAACGGTATGATGAAAATCAAAACTGTTGTAATCAAAAAACCTAATTTCGATCTAGAAAAAAAATGTTTTGGCCATCGCGAAGGCGACTTGCAGGGATTTTTATTGCAGATTATGAAAGAAAAAGTCAAACTATATGTAAGAAAAATATAACCATTCAAATAAAAGTGTGCTTCAATTCACATTTTTTCGATCGAATTGTCGAAACTATCATCTCCGAAAATGAATAATTCATTTTCGCTAACCCATTTGCGAATGGTGACCAAGTTCTAGTGTATTATAGTTGAGTGAACAAATGTTGAACAAAAACTGTTGATGGAATCCCGGTATATCCCGTTTTCAAAAAATCGAATTTTCACCCTCTGATTTTATCGATTTTACGACTGTGAAAACTACCCTTATCGATGTGATCCCAACGAACTTCGAATCAATAGTTAAAATTGGCCAAGCAATCTCTGTAAATCGATCGAGCTCAAGTTCTCAGAAGTTTTTTAATAGCTGATAAAAAAGCCTCGAAATCGTGAAATAATGAGTTTGTGATAATGAACATGCCATAATTTCCTTCGAATCTGCAAATATCTGTCAGAAATAACTATTATAAATCGACATGTTGTCAGATAAATCATAAAATATTGGCTAAACTGCGAGTAACGTTGAATTTGAAAATCCATATTTCAGAAAATGAGAGAATTTTATTTTTATAAACAGTTTTTTTAACAATGATTTTCTTACATTTTCAGAAGTTTCGGAGATACCATTATTTTTAAAATATAATTCTGGAAGATCTTTTCCGATTGGAAGGAAATTCTGACATGTTCATCATCACAAACTCATTATTTCACGATTTCGAGGCTTTTTTAACAGGTCTTAAAAACCTTCTGTGAACCTGAGCTCGATCGATTCCGGAAACCCCGGAAGCAAAACCGGAAAATTCCTAAATGACGGCTCTGGGACAAACAACCCAGTTCTTCCGAAATCTTATCTTTAGTATAGCTTGACATAAATATTTGACCGATTTTAATTGACTTTGAAAAAAATTGTTCGCGGATACCTCCACTGACTCGTGATACCTGTGATAAAAATTTGAGTTTCATCATTTTACGGCCTGTCTGTATCCAGTTATAATATGTCTACTTTAGCCTGTTCAAGCATACAATACTAATATCCGAGTTCAACTATTAAGAGTAATAATAATATACAATAATGCTCCTTTTCTATGCACTAATTTATTGCGTAACTTACTCTGTCTTTTCCGAATCGTCGAGCCTGACAGCCAGCTTTCGCACCGTTTTTCCATTGAAAAATGCGGAAGTTAGTGAGAACATTTCTTCTGTCCAAGGTTCAAGATATAGAGCGTCACACTGAACTCGGGCCATCATTGGTGTCAGCAGATCGAATAAGGTGACGACTTTAGATGGAGGGAGAAGTGCGCTTAAAATCTACAACGAATACATTGTTAATATATTTGCATGCATACTGCATTGAACTATTCGGAGTTTGATGCTTCACGACATGCTAGTTCTTAGTTGGAGAAAGCCATTGTTGTTCTCTCCAGGATTGCTCACAAGCACTCATCGCTCGTTATTTCATTTAGTTCGCGAGTAAAAATCGTTCAGCGAGTCCTCCCACCAAGCTCGCAAGCACCAATCACTCGACATACCTTGGCGTTATCATAGTAGAAGCAGAAAATCCTGAGGTAATTGAGAAAAGAAGCGAGGAAGGCCTTGGAACGCAGAAATACGTCCTCCTGCACGTTTCTTGTTGTTGAGAAGTTGAAGACTACTCCAACTTCATTCTCATTCTGAATGAATAGTTCAACAAAAAATATTCAGCTTATTATAATGACATTTGCTAAATTTTAACTTCTTAAAATGAAGTTCCTCTTATGATATATACACACAATGTCTCAGAATCGGCCCACTAATGAAAACTGCGCGGAGTGAGAAGTACAATACAGAAGAAATACAATTCAGAAGTAAACTCGATTTTGTCAGCTTGGTCTAATCCGGCGTTGAGCTCGATGCTCTCGTGAAAGGCGTGACATAATAATGAAAATTTAAATGCCATTTTTTAGTGCGTACAAAATTTGAAATTGACAAATAACTACTGTAATATGAGATATTCAAACCTCTTTGGTGAGTCCCACATCGAAGATTGCAGAGCTCTGATTTCGGTTTATGAGAATACATTCAGCTATTTCCTTCGATGATGCGCAAACCTATAAAATTGTGATTAAAATTTTTACGAAGTACATTATGCATTTTTTGGAAATAATTTATTTAGTCGGGCTAAATGTGCTTACTCCTCTTAAGGCAAGAAGTGATTTGGTGTCCAATAGACGATAAACATAATCGATTAACTCGAACGGTAGATCCATCATTGTGGTAGCCTGCATCGTAAATTACCTGCAAGAGAGAGGGATTGTAACATTCGTGATATTAGCGCAGAATACGAGTAAGTGAATTGCGTTTCAACTATGTTGTAGTGAATTGAGAGATGATTGTTCAGGAGATCAAAGGTAGAAATTTACAAAAACCGAAAATTCGTTGCGGGAGTCTAAACGAATCTCACTTCGCTTTACTGAAAAGACTCCTTTTTTAATGGTTCTACGAAATGCATTTAGCAGAAATTACATAAATAATTTCAATAGCGATAATGATTGACTATTAAATGAGCCTATAAAGAGGGCACGCGAGATTTTTGATAAATGAACAGTTAGAGAGGATGAATGATTCACGAATGGGCAGAGTTATGACTAGTTGCTTGGTCCATCCGATGTCTTTTGAGATCGGATGCCCCCTTTCTTTTGTCTCTTCGTCAACAGCTCTCTCGCATAATCGATATGTCCAGTTTACAACTCCTCTCATACCCTCTGGACTAACTCATACGAATACAACAAATTCAAAGGGCAGGGAAATAGGCTAAGCGTCATTACATCGATCAATACACTCGCATTGATATAATCGAAATGTGCTAATTAATAATACTCGTTGGCGGAAAAATGTTTTTTAACAGTCTTGAATGCAAATATTACCTGGCTTCATTGGTGATTGTCACAACAAATTCTATTAGGATAACTGGTGAAACAATTTATTCGACATATCAGGGAATTGTTCAACTGAAAACAGGGAATTGTTCAACTGAAATGAATTTTGATATAAATATCATGATATAATTGAGATGTGCGGTACCATAACCAGAGGAATGGAATGCAATGAATTAATGATGGCAGATTGATTATTTTTTATTTTGATTAGGCGAATTAGGGTAACTTCTGATAATTCGCAGCAAAGTTGTACAGTCTGTCTCTCTGATCGAACAGCGTTAGACGGGCCAGTTCTTGTTCCCATCGGGGGTCGAAGGGCGCCGAGTGCTGAATGACAACATTAGGTACACCATCACTGACTCATTATATTCCACGAATAGACACACTACTCTCATTCCCAAAATTGTATGTGCTTCTTTCTTACATGACCCGTAAAAATGCTTATAATATTGACAACTCGTTATCCCCCACTTACCACCGGTTCCAAATCATTGCAGAAGATCCTCTGATTATCGTTCGTGCTACAGCAACTGCACATCAGCGAATGGAATCTCAGTCTTCCATCCGACAGAAATGGATGGTGGAGAGCTTCACTGACCTACAAATAAACACCATATCATCACAATCTTTTCAATTCTTCCATTCCTAATGAAGGTTGGCAATAGATATAGCAAACTCACATCTATTCTCTGGTCGGGGTTGAAAGCGAGCAGTCTTGAAAGGAGATCAATAGCCAAGTCATCCTTCGTGATCTTCGAGAATGAAGCTCTCGTGTCCACTCTCTTGATTGGCAGTTGAAGAACGTGCGCGCGTGCTCCATCACAAGCGAGTACCATATCTTCAGTAGAGGGAGTGCCGACCAAGTCGATGATCTTGTCCAGTTGATCCAAAGGACCAGGGGCCTGCAATGGTACTCCCTCCATTGCCACGCTTTCCAGGTATTAATTTCGAACTTTTGCTTTCACTGAAAGGATAGCCAATATGGTAGCGCTCCTCCACGGGAAGTACAAGGGAATATCCCACTCGATTATTCGACTGGCTCCCTCCTGTTTTCATACTCTCTCGCTCTATCTAACTTGCGAGAGAGTGTGCAAGTTGACGAGAGTCAGGCCATTTCTCTCCCATGAATGAATGCCTCACCTGGAAGAGGATGTTCCTGTCCATCAATTCGGCGAAGATGCAGCCAACACTCCAGACGTCGATGGCATCCGTGTATCTGCAAAACGATTTTTTACACAAATATAATCTTCTTTCCCCTTCTGCCTAACTCAGGTGATACCATTAATGTCCCCGCTCTCCCCCTGGCAATACTCGCCTCTCTCCACAAATTTTGACGGGGAAATTGCATAACTCATTTAATGTTGCTCACTCTTCAATTTGGTATCAAAATGCGGCGATGAGTCCACTTTCTTCAGAGCATCAGGGGTGTGCAAAAAGTTTCCTGCATTCCTCATTTACCTTATTTTTATGCGAAAAGAGGAGCGCGGGAAACTTTTTGACCACCCCTGGAAATCATACTCGCGAGAATGTGGTTCTTTCCTCATGAGTTGCGCTCTCACATCTCCCCCTAGAATACGAGCAACTCACATGCGAGCTCCCATGAGCAGTTCGGGCGCCCTGTAGTACTGCGTGACTACTTCGTGGGTCATCTCTGCGTTTTCCTTCTCGTCCCAGACTCGTGCCAGCCCGAAATCGCAGATTTTCAGGCAACAATCCGAGTTGACCAGGAGATTGGCCGGTTTGATGTCTCGGTGAAGAATGTGAGCAGAGTGGAGGTATTTCAGACCTGGTAAGAACCAGGCTTTTTTCGATGAAACGACATGAAATTGTCAGCCCAGCCTTATTCTCTAACCCTCAATAATTATTAACCATCCCATTTTTAAGTAATTTGTAACCATATACAATAAATTCCAGTAGTCCCTTATATCCCACTCAAAAAAGAGCAACGTACCTCGGAGTATCTGGTAGACGAAGAGCTTGACGTGTTCTACAGTGAGTTCCTGAGGTGAGACGATGATCTTGTGCAAATCGGTCTCCATCAACTCAGTGAAGACACTACTGCAAAGTGTGCGATATTTATTGAATATTTCAACATCGAGGAGCACTTTCACATCAAGGACTACTCTTGTTAGGGTTCAAAAAGGGATCAACGGTTCGTTATTTAGAGAGCCTTGACGGGCCAGAGACTGATGAGACGGTTAGCCGTCCCCTCTGGTAGCCCTCCTCTAATCTCACACCGAGGAGAATGGCACGATTACCCTTATGAAATAGGGAACAAGACTGTTAATTGATCCATCTCAGCTACCCTAATTCATATGAACCATAGAAAGATGAAGAAGTGAGGCAATGTTTAGGAAGGACTACGTTTGGAAAGAAGAGTCAACCACGCCCAACGCTCACATATTCCGATTCTATGACTAGGGAAAGTAAAGGGGAATCACTTACATTTCCTGGAAGAAGTTGGGATTCTGCGGCCGGATGACATCGACGAGCCCGATAACCTGCAGTAAGAATCAATAGAATCACATTATTTTAGTTACTAAAATGCCAAGGAAAAACCACTTTCTTTCATGAAAAGTAAGTACTAGAGTTGGTGAATGTTCAAAGATGGAATGAATAATCGCTAGAGTAAAAGGTTGACTAGAATTGAGAAACACGAATCAAAGATCGCAAGTGAAGCTTACGTTATCGTGTTGGAATGAGTTGAGCATGGAGATCTCCCTGTAGACTCGTCTGCACGCACACATATTCTGGAAGACGTGCGGCATCTTCTTCAGCGCGAGCTTCTTCCCTGACCGAGACACGGACCTGCAATCATTTTTTGATCTTATTGTTAGAAATTTCGAAAATCACAATTTCGATCCCTTAGCCTTTCGTGAGGGACTTTGTTTAGGGTATGGAAAGGCAATTCCTAGTTCAGACTAAGGAACGATCGGTCCCTGTCTCCACCCTTCAACCTCTGTCCCTTTGCCTCCAATTGTAGGTCGACTTACCAGACTTCGCCGAAAGCTCCGTGACCGATCCGTTGGATAGGTTGTGTATCCATAGTTATTTGTAAGGGAAGCTGCAAATATAAAATGTACTAGATTAAAGCATACAGTAGATGCCGGTAAGAAATATCAATAAATTGGACAGACTCGGGAAGTTTTTTTTTTAAATATTGATTAGTTCAATCTGATTATTTATGGAAAACGGGTGGTTAATCGATACAAGAAGGAACGTGATTATACCCCCCCTCGCAAGAGTTGGGAGTGAAACTTTCCAAGGTTGGATGGCTCCGACCATAAAGCTGTATTGTAAATTGTCGGTGATCGGAAGGAGGCTTCCGAGCACCGAAAGGTGATCACCCTGTGGCGCACATAAAGTTGTTCCTTAGGTATACCCACAGGCTGTTGATATACCTAAACATTAAAACTTTAATATTGCGTACCATATCAATAGGTCGTTAGGCAGAGCGCATCTCGGAGAGGTCAAGTGGAGAGGGGTATAAAGAAGAAGGGTGATGAAGAAACATAGCGCGTCTCTTGGCGGGAAACATCATCGTTGTTGTTTGAATACTATCTATTGGTCGATCGATATTAGGACAATTGAATCGAAATCTGAAATTCTCTTTCTTCATTGCAATAACGGAAGCAATAATGGAGTGTGAAAAAAGTGAAATATCTCGGGCAGTCGGATATTGTTCCTTTTTGCTCTACATTTCAAGAAGACTGGCACTATAAAAGCACAGTATTTCATCGAAATCACAGTCATATTACTCAAAAATGAAGCTTCTCAGTGCTCTCACCAGTTTCACTCTGCTCTTCCGTTCAGCGGACGCGAATGCTTGTGAGTTTTAAAAGTTGCTCCCCTTTTCATTTTTTGTTATCGCCAAAATTTCAAATATTTGCCTAAATTTAGTAATGAAAGTTACATTTCTGTCAGATATTCTGCCAGCCGCGTCCGCATCACTACCCAAAACCGAGCTGGGTTATGTGCTGAACCTAATCAATGCTCAATCGCATTCTGCCACTCCATCTTCTGTCTTTCCAAGAACCACTCCCAACCCACTCAAGAAAGCGGCAAAGCACATCAGCTGTATTACAAAGTAAGTACGCTAACGTGTATTCACAAGAAATCGGATTTTCCTTTCTCTTCACTCGAAGAGATGTAAAATGATGAGAGTCAGCTTTTGCGAAGTAAAGTGAATTATGTGTGGCTACCTGTTAACTTTCTGAGAAATTCGTAAGCGGTGAATGAGCCGATTAATACATGTTGAGGTGCGCCAACGGTTGCGACAACCTCGCTCATCTACAGCAGTGCGTGATGAACTGTCATGCGTATTGCCAAATATTCGCTTGAAGTCTTTTTAATGCCTAATGAAATAGTTCAATTCCCTCAGATCTTCTCCATTACGAGAAGTGCATTCACAATGTCAGGTCTTTGCGTGATTGTGTTTCATTATCGAATGAAATGGATCACCATTTACGAAAAAGTTGATATTTTCGCTCCTTTAATCGATTTTCAGCCTAAATTCTTGTTTTCATATTTTACATATAAAACATTTAACGGATATCAATTTGTTTTTATGATATAATATTCGTAACGTGCCAAGCACATTTAATAATGTTTTACCTACGCGAGAGTAAATACGATTGCTATTGCCTCCACTACAATTTTCCTAATGTGAAGTGTGAGATTTCCCTCGTTATTTCAGCTCATTTCAAATAAGTATTTTGTTTTTCATTTGGTTTTCATTATTTTTCATTATCCTCCGTCCTCGTGATTCGCAAATAAACCCGTGAAAACCCTTTCGTGTTCTCCAGAGATACATGAAGGAAGCAACGAGAAATTGAGTAGAAGGAGAACGAGTGGAAGAAGGAGGGGCAGAGGGAGGGAGAGAAGGAGACGGCAAAATTGCTAGTTAGAGAAGGCAGACAACTCGAGCTTTTAGTAGCGAGAGGGGGCGGGGAGAAGTATATCAACTCTCGTGTTTCATCCTATCGGATTCATTCCCATAAATTGATTTCAATTCGTGTTTTCCCATATGTTTATTTACCATTTCAGTGGCATATACACACTCGATTACAGCAATGACATTTATATTTTTATCAATAAACATTTAGTTTACGGTGAGTTATATTTTCTCAGTTGGTCTAATCTTTGTTATTTCAAAAGCCACTGAGGATATTCTATCTTTCTTCACCATCGCAATCATGATCTGCATATTGAGCGCAATTTGCAGAGCAGACCATCTTTTCTCCGATTTCGGATGTGAGTTATATTGTTAACAATAAGACGTGGGAAGTAGGTTGCAACAATTTTTTTCTTTATTCAGTGAGACAGTTCCCTGAAAGAAACAAACACATGAAGAACACTTTTTTTGCTTTTTTTCCGTTCATAATATTTTGAGACAACTATGCAAAATGGTACACATTATATCTCTTTTAGTAATCGCCATCAGCGAGTAGGTGAAATATAATATCATCTCAATCTATGCGTCAAACGGTATGCTTTTCTTCCTTGAATGGCTTCCGGGTTCGAAAGATGATTCAAGAATCAATGTTTTTTTCAGAATCTTTCTTTATGCATTCCCTCACTCTGGAAGAAGTTCTTCGCATGGTGTTCTGGGCTGTGAAAGTATTGTAGAACAATAAATTATTTTGATTTTCATATCTCGTAATTGATTCTGTGTTTCGTTAACTTGCTCCTCCATTACACACTGGACATGCACTTGAGTCTACAGCAACTTCAAAACATGTTTTATCCGCTTTCTAATGCATTCCTCGTGAAATCTTTTAGTCGGAGCAACTTCACAAAGAAACATTAATATAGTAATCGACCTGTTTAGATGGAAGGAGGGCGAGGGAGAGGGGATAGGAGGGGAGAAGCGAGAAGCGAGAGCGCACCTGCGTCTCTGCCTTAATCAATGCGCTCTCCTTCTTGCGGACTACATGTTATCACATCTCTCCTTCTCCTTTACTTTTCTAGATTAGGAAGAGAAGAAGCTCGTTATCACTTACTTGCTTTCAAATAGACAAAGATTAATCTTTTCACTTTGCACATTTCAAATAAATTTTGTGATTTTCTCCTGCAAGTTGTTTGTTTCGTATCAATTGGTGATCTCTTCCTTTCTAGGCATATATACTGCTTCACCAAGCGCATTCTCAACGATGATGCTGTACTGCAACAATTATTCTTCACGAAAGTATGTTGTATTTGAAAACAGATGAGCATGGTTCACCACTCCTTGCTCAGTATATTCAATGGATTGGCTCTTTGTAGATCCCTTTTTAATTCTACTAACCATCTCAACGATTGGAGTAACAGGAAAAAGACTAAAGAATGATTATACACGGAGCCCACCGTAAGATATATATGTCTGTTCATATAGGGAAGGCCACGTTCTATGAAGATGAAAGTTTTTTTTCTAAAATTCCCTATCTAATTGCTCGCTACATTGACTCCTTCATATATAATTTATAAAACTTTTGAATGTAAGACATAAGCAGTTTTTCAGTACGGTTACAAGAACATATACGTCGACAGAATGCAGGCAAGGTCAGATGGAACGGTGAGGTTTTGACATTTGTTTTGATTCTCCGCTACACAAAAAGGGAAAAGAAGGAAATATTGGTAGAGTGAATAAGAAAACTCTTCGACAACGATATTTTCTATGAAAATATTTCATTATCCAATGGGCAGTTTTAAAAAAATTTCAAAAATACACTCATTAATTGCAGGGTCCAATACAATACTCTGCATCCACTTTGCCATTGGAGAATGAAGAGTTTTGAATGATCCACATCATTCAAAACGCCTTGTTCATCTCTTTGTTGATATTTGTATCACAATATTTTGAATCTCACTATAGTATAAAAGTTGTTGCTTGAAACGATGCATATTGTAGAAACAGTCTCAAATTAAGCAAAAAATTGTTATCCGAGATGATCTTCAAAACAAGGTGTTTAGCATATCAAATAATGAACGTCCACTTTGCAAATTGACCTTTGTCTCCCTCTCCTCCCCTCATTCCCGTCTCTTCACTCGACGTCGACTGGTTCTCTCTCCTCTCCTCTCCCTCCCCTCTCCCCTTCAATAGCAGAATGAACGCTCGTGTGAGTTACCGTACCTTCCAACCTACCGTACCACCATGTACTCTTCCTGATCTGACGTAGACATGTGGTCTCCACCCGATCGATTGCATCTTACCGTAATCACATTGGAAATTCAGTTTCCGATAACCAACATCACTCTTGACTAATATGTCACTACCATATTCTCGTATGTCCTCGATAATCTACCGTAACCCATTGCAGAAAGTCGCCTTCATCCTCTCGGGCGTTCACATCTTCTTCTGCCTGTTGGAGATGCTCATCGGATACCTGCTCGTGGTCTTTTCGAGAATTGACGGGGTACGGTAGACTTATTGATGTTTCTAGACGGGTTCCCTGCTTGATAGCTGCAAAATGATACAAAATTACGCAAAAGGGGAATCCTTTGAGAGCAGCAAAAGTCTTCGATACTTCTGCCTACGATAAGCTTGCAACTTCGAAAACGTCTCCTCTCAAAGATGAAAGATCATCCGTTCAGGCATTCCTTCCGAGTTCAATCTTCGTGGTGGGGATGATTGCGGTGGACGTCCTCGGTCTATGTGGGGCTTATGCCAAGAACCCCCTCCTTCTCGCCGTATTCCTCATCTCCGCGGTGAGTTTATTGGGAAGGTTTGCGTTTCGGGAAAATGTCTCAAACGCCCCAATGGGCTTGGTATCTTTTCTCGAATATCTCTCTACCCCCTTACTAACTTCATGCGAGAAAACGTGGTATTGTCTTAATTTTCTCTAGAGATCAAAGATCAATCTCACTTTAAGTTGTTCGAACTCGTCGCGAGAGTGGTCTGGTCATGCGTCTTCTTCGGAGACGCCGCGCATTACTCGAGTGGGAACCTTCATCATTTTCGAAAACATATTCGAACCGTTACGACATGCACCGTAATCTTTTTCAATCGCAAAGTGAACTTATCGATTCTTTGCAGCTAACAGTGGCCAGCAAGCACTCATCTTTGCCGAGTTCAAGGTAGAGTTCGAAATTCGGCCCATCGTCTCTTCATTACATGCACTCCCTCTGCTGGTCAAGTGGCTCTAATTCGACACTAGGTTGGATGAGAACTATGACGTCAAGTCGCTTTTGATGTATCAGGCTGCATGACGTCATAGTTCTCATCCGATCTCGTGCCCTCTAATCCATGCTAATTCAAGGAGACGGGTACGATGCCCAAGCACGACTCGTACAAGGATGTGGCCACTGGATTGTGGGCGATCACCGTCCTCCTGCTGATTAATTCCCTCGTTCTGGGTGCGAGTTTCGAAATTGAAATTCGATAAAATCGATAATTGTAGCCGTCCTCATCCACTTCCAGTTCGTGGTGCGCAAGGAGGTACTTTGATCTTTGATCTTTGATCTCTGGATACGCACGAAAAGCGTAGTTGAACTTGTACAATCGATCTTAGAATTACATCGATTAATCACAAATTTCTTAATAATTTGTGTTGATTAGTGTCGATTTTAGGCGCAAGCAGTGCAGAAGGAGGGCCCAGGCTTCGGCCCCGCCCCGCAGGGATCCAAGCCCAAGGCCAAGCCCGCGGGAGCCGTGCCCGCCAAAGCCAAATCTGGCAAATCCAAATCTGACAAATCCCCTAAACCATCGAAAGTCATCGTGTAGCCTACCGTACCCAACCTGAGAAGGATACCGTAGCCTCGGATAGAGTACCGTATCCATTACTTTTCACACATGAATTGCTTCCATAAAATATTCGATTGTGAAAAAGTATTAACAGTGAAAAATCTATCAGCAAAAGTATCAGGTTGGTGCAAAAGTTTCTCCCTTTTTTCAGAAATTTACATTTTTGCTTCCTCTGACCTCCAATGTTGATTAATTCCCATACAGTCTTTTGCAATAAAAGGGTACATGAATACTCTTTATAACAAGCCGTGTCCCAGTTCTCCACCTTTAGCAGCGTCAATACAGCATTCAGTCAAATTTGGTAAAATTGATTTTCAAAGTGAATTTGTATAAGGTCATCGCTAAGTGGGGAAATGAGATAGGGGTTAATCATACATACCAGTGTAAAGTATGCTAGCTGGGCATGCTCATACATGTAATTCAGTATCAGTGTGCCGTCATGCCAAGATGAGATGAGCGACTAATTCGAAAATTCCGGGAGATTAATTTCAGCAGAATTACATTTCATAGCCCCGAATGTTTAGCCATTGACTCAGAAAGCCATATTGTTGTGGACAATGAAGTCCTCGCTAGTTTTAATATTACCATTAAACTTGATGTGGCTACATCTATCCATTCGTGAACAGCAGTATGATACTGCAAAATTTCAACGAAATCAGCACTTTTTCTAATTCCCAGCTTCCAACGCATTTTGAAAGTCGGATATTTTGTGATATTCTGAAAGAGCAACTTGAGTGGTATTACACATCAAGTAGGTAGAATCAATTGCTAGGTCGTATTCAAATGGGAGGGTCCAGCAAAGTAGCCTAATAATCGTCATATTTTGACATTTTGACTTTTTCATTATTTGTTCCCCTAATATGCTTTCCAAAATTGAATTGATCCTGCACGTGTTATCTACATATATGCCCACAACTAATGTTAAAAGGAAATTAAAGTCAGGCAAATATGGCTAGAGAAAGTTTAAAAAATATATTAGGGAGAAACTTTTGCACCAACCTAATAAACTATGGCTAGTTAAAACTGGAAAACAAATCGTATTAATGCCGACAATGTGAAAGGCGACTGCAGAACAGTTTACAGTTTCAATTCCCTCCACGATAATCGATCTTTTGAACTTATCGATTTTAAATTTCGTTAATCTCCATTTCCATATTTCTCATAAGTGCACGTAAACAAAATGTTTGTATAAAAGCCCCTCCCCTCCTCCTCCTCTCCATCGACTGGTCCTCCCTCGTCTCTCCTCCTTCTTCTCTCAACCCGCGCCGTCTCTCGCAGAATGGAATTTCGCGTGAGTACCAACCCCCTACCGGGCCGTATCCCTAGATTCCCCTCAACCACCCCAACCTCCCTCGATTCCCAACTTACTGTAACCCTTCCAGACCTACCGTAGTCCTTCGATCTCCTTGGCCACAAAATATTAGCTCTTCCCACTCCGATCTTCGACCTACCCTACTCACTGTCCCTCACTGTATTGAACCTATCAGGTTGTTGAGAAAGTCTTGCTCGATTTTATCATTGTAATACTTTCGTCTGCGTTGGCATTTGAATTCATTTGAGACTTACCTAGTTTTTCTTATAATATGAGGGTATCAATGTTCATTCTAGCGCACCTTAGATCAGACCTCTCATTTCATTTAGGAATGCTTACTTATAGTTCAAATCTTGCGATATGAGTTAATCAAGATGACTTTTCATTTTATCATAATTTTATGGAGAATGGAGATATGGCCATACCTGAAGTACAAGCGTACATTGCTATGTTAATACATAACTTATGATCACTTACTATAAGTCAGTGCTAAAATCCCTTCTTTAGACGTGTCCCTTTTTGGGAATGTATAGTGAAAACCTTTTAGCTAAATACGATTTTGTCTTCACGTTTTTGGGTAAGGAGACGCAGGGATCAATATCGATCGAAATTATAATTATCTTATTCTGTTCTTCTTAAAAATGAAGTACCGGAATTATCCATAATTGCGTTGACTAGATATGGCTATTCGAATCATTGAAAGGGTTCTTGGAATGCTGAATTTGATATTTCTATCAAGTTTTCATTTCTTGCGCAGCTTGAATGATCGATCTTTTGTGCTGGTGTTATCGAGCACACTATGCTCTTCCAAAATATATCTGAATATTATTTGGACTTCGATCTCTTGTATCTGACAGATCAGAATTCACACCAAATTTCGTTGCAAAATTTCACAAAATTTTTGCTAATTTATGAAATCTCAAATTTCATGGCATGTATTCTGATCACGATTGAAATCAATTATGCTCGTGAAACAACGGCTCACCCTCTTCAACAATTCTGAGATATCAGACACTTGAGTTCAGAAGGGAGAAAAATCGGAAAGATTAAACGCCGAGCAAGACTTTCGCAACAACCTAATAACATACCGTACTTCTCAAGCACTACAGTGCTTTCAATCAGCTCTCGATTGTCTTACCCTCGTTTTCAGCTGATCGCGGCCATACTGTCTGGCGTCCACATCTTCGTCTCCCTATTGGAAATTATTCTAGCAGCCGCCCTTCTGATCGGTTTGATGGGCATTGGGGTATGACAATCTCACTGTTATGGAAACCCCTCAAACTGGCCATTCCAGGCATGGTTGCCTGGTATCTTCTCCCTTATCTTGGCGATTGGCGGACTGGTCGTTGTCCTCGTGCGGAGTTCGATCGACATCCTCGTCTTCATCATTATCGCGGTGAGGATACGGTAGAAGATCAGAAATCAAAGATCATGTTCAGATGATTGAGCTAGTCGGGAGAATAGCCGAGACGATCTGGTGGTTCCTTCTAGCCGTCGCAGCATCAAGTACGCATGATAACTCGGATCTTTGAGAGGTTAATTCCTATTTTTTCAGCTGATGAAGGGAGAAAAGAATTAGAGAAAAAGACATCGGAATATCTCGCGGAGAAATTTGCGAAGATGTCGTGGGAAGAGAAGAAACAGTTTAATGAGAATGACTTGACGCTGGAAGACTACGTCGATGCCACCGTTGTCGGATTATGGGTGGTCGCCGTATTTGTCCTGATCAACACCGTCATTCTGGGTTGGTTTTTCTCATAGATAATTGTACAACTTTTATAATTATAATTCAATAATATTTTCAAGGTGTCACCATCTTCCTCCACTTCAAGGCGCGCAAAGAGGTGATTAATTAGTTAATTACCTGGTTAATTGACATTGACTAATTGGTCCCAATTGCAGGTGAAAGATGCTGAAACGCGTCCGAGCGTTGGCTACGTCTCGGCCGGACCCGCTCCCTTCTACTCGCCTCCTCCCGCCTATTCCTCCCCACAGCCTCCCGCCTACCCACCTCCTCCGGCTTACCCGCCACCTCCTGCCTATACACCCAACACACCTACCGTACCCTCCCCGGCTCCTCCCGCCTATACACCCAACACACCTACCGTACCCTCGCCGGCGCCTCAGTAGCCCACCGTATCCCTACCCGAAGAGGATACCGTAATGCACGAGTGTGTACATCGTATCCTCTACCAATACTTGTCTTGGAATTTTTCGATAAATCATTCATTGAGAAATAGCAATCCACTCATGATCTGTAAAATGTTGGAGGGGGGGGGGTAATGAGAGTTAGCAAAATGTTTTGTGATTCAGGGTTTTGTATCTATCTTCAATTTTCCTCATGATTCATAATCCATATCGTCCTCATTCTATTATGCCGTTATCTTCGTCAACACCATATTCACTCTGCTTCGATTGATAATCGATTTCTCTAAATTTGTCGAATCACATGAGAATGGAGGGGGGGGGGGGGGGGTGGCGGTCTGCGACAGGTGGAATCAAAATTTGAACGAGGTTATATCAAATCTGTCTTGCAGCGCCAGTAGGTAGCACATACAGCGCTGATATATTCTACAAAGGACAGTTGCAACTGTTTCCATTTGAATCCCCTCACCGATAATCTGTTTTAAGGAGTCTACGTGCCATTTGAAATGAACTACTTGTAATTTCAGTTGCACTTATCGATTATCAATTTCATTATCCCTCTTCTCCATATTCCTCACTAGTCCACGTAATCGATAATTGAATAAGTATTAGTATAAAAGCCCCTCCCCTCCTCCTCCTCTCCATTCTCATCTCTTCATTCGTCCTCTTCTGGTTCTCCCTCGTCTCTCCTCCTTCTTCTCTCAACCAGCGCCGCCACTCGCAGAATGGGAACTCGTGTGAGTACCGTCCCCCTACCCCTGACCGTCCCGACCTACCGTACCTTTCCTCGGATTCCATTCCTGGTCTACCGAACTCCGAGGGCTTCCCCCACGGCCTACCGTACTCTCTGGATACCCTCATCGTACCCCATTCCTACAGTATGCCTTCTTCAGGAAATCTCCCTCATCTCTTTCGTCGTCCACATCTTCTCTACCGCACTCCACATCATCGTATCCTGGATGCTCATCGCTTCGCTGAGAGCTGGCCTGGTACTTCTTCATATCACGCCATTCACGAGAAAATCGAGCTAGAATCGCGATTCATGGAAATGGAGAGGAAATCGTGAAATGAGTTCTAACCGGTTTTTGGCCTCCCTGAGGCATGCCTGAGTGACCCCTGAAGTCTTTTTGTGCACACTTCATTTTGGAGCTCCCTATGTAGGGTCGGATACCGGGATCACTCACTTTGAGAGCTGTTTTCTTGGATACGGTGAAAGATAGAGCAAAATTGACCTCTGAGTGACCCCAACTCATTTTTGGAGCTCTATCGATCTATCCAAAAAAAATTCTATAAAAACCCGTTTTCAACAGTGGAACACTTCGGGTCACTTTTCTCAAAAATGTAGGTGAAGACGCAGCTCAAATTATAACACAAGATGCAGCTCAGCGAGAGCTTTCCAATGAGTAGTTTGCGCAAACAATACGAACACGTGGGTGCAAGTTACGTCCTGCAAACATCGCCTGAATCGTCTGAACTTTATTTTCCACAAGCATTCCGATAAAACAATCGATCATTTTGGCCGCGCCCTCCGAAATGAGCGGTGTGGAATGAAATCGGCTGTTGAAAATAAAGTTCAAACCATTAAGGCGAGGTTTACAGGACGTAACTCGCACCCATGTGTTCGTATTGTTTTCGCAAACCACTCATTGGAAAGCTCTCGCTGAGCTGCATCTTGTTTGACAAGTTGAGCTGCGTCTTCACCTACATTTTTGAGAAAAGTGACCCGAAGTGTACAACTGTTGAAAATGAGTTTTATAGAAAAAGGATTGGTTAGATCGATAGATCTCCAAAAATGAGTTGGGGTCATTCAGAGGTCAATTTTGCTCTATCTTACACCGTATCCGAGAAAACTGCTCCCAAAGTGGGTGATGCCGATATCCGACCCTACCTAGGGAGCTCCAAAATGACGTATGCACAAAAAGATTTCGGGGATCACTCAGACATGCTTCAGGGTGCCCAAAACTGGTTAGAAGTCATTTCACCATTCCCATGCTCAGCTCGATTCTCTCATGAGAGGCGTGATATTCAGTTTCCGATAACCTATTCTAACAGCATATTTCGTTTAGACTGCTGCCAACAATATCCATTACTATATTTTGGCTTAAATATTTTTTGTAATCGATACAAAAAAAATTAAAATAAATAAATTTAATCTTAAATAATAAATTTTTCACTACCAAGACTTATAGCATGTCTGGAATTGTTTCGATAAACCATTAAATGAATTTGTCCTACTGCATTGCACTTTGAACAAAACAATGAATGGGGATACTTACTCATACTCCTACTCCACTCCTTCGATCATTTTCACTCGTCGTCGAGTAGTTCCATCAACACAGCGTAAATGCCCGTTCTTCAGTTATCTACCAAGCGACCGTGCCCTGTTCTCTACAGTATTCTCCCCCTGCTACCGTGCCCATCAGATTACCGTAATCCATCTCTCCAGATGACCTTCTCCACGAAAAGAACCTGGGCAGAAGCCGTGACACCTGCTGCGCCCGCCATGTCATCCGTCCTCGTGAGTATTAGGATATCTACAGTAATCTGTAGTACAGGAATACTCATCTACTTTTACTTCAAGGCACTCGCTGACAAGGGAACGGCATTTCTAGGGGAAAGTCAAACGTAAATTTGATGTTGCCACTGGATACTGACCCCTAATGGAAGACCAACCAATATCTAACATCATTGGATAGTTGTTCCCTAAGACCCGGAAATCGGTTGTGAAAATGTATCTGAAAATGTACACGAAATTCTCGTTCTTCTTGCCCATACTAGTGTGCTATTCTTGAATAATCACTCACATCTGTTTGGATGGCGCAGGTGGTTGTGCGGTAGCTCGTTTTGCTGAAAGTCGGGGGATCAACCCACGACAGCTGTATCATGTTTTGCTTGTTTTTTCCTTCACTATCTGACTTTACACATGAATGCACTTCCATGTTTTGTAGTGAACATAGCTATTACGCACTACAAAACGTGTCTTCTGACCTACTCAGAGGAGTTAGACACAGTTCGTCGACCAACCATTGGATTCCTCTCGGGGAGAGCTGTCGGATTCTTTTTTGAATGAACGATTTGGTTGAGAATTACGCTTGTGCTCCCTCTTCGCGCAACATTTCCTAAAGGAAAGAACGCGAGCGAACGAGTGCAAGGGGCGGAGTCTGGGAGCGCTCATTGTTGATCTCTCTCACCCGGCGCGTGTAGAGAGCGACTGAAAATACGAAAGGGCGCGCCAGCGTCGCTTTCTTGCCTCTCCTCACTTGGGTAAGGCAGAACCCGGAAAGGGCGAAGCTCTACCCAAATTTTTGGCGTTTTGACTGGAATGGGGGTGGAATTGGCTCCGCCCCTCACTCCCTTGTCTCGCTTTTCTAACGTTCTACGTTGTCCGATTTTCGCGTACTTTATGCGCTCTAGTACGATTCTGGAATAAGATATCGACAACTGCAAAAAGTATGATCTTATTTGGATCCCAATGGGCAAGTTGAGAATGGTTAGGGTGACATAGCTTAATTTCGGCCATACCCCTTGTGGTCCCTAAGTATATTACAGAATCCTCATCTTACAATGAATATTTATTCTTATAGGGCATAAGACATCTTAAAAACGGTGAAAACATGTTTCAATCGGGAAAGGTATTCATATGGCAATTCAGATAGTGAAGAAAAAAACAAGCAAAACGTGACACAGGTATCGGGGGATGAACCTCCGACTTTCAGCAAAAAGAGCAACCGCACAACCACCTGCGCCATTCCAACTGATGGGTGGGATCCTTCAAGAATAGCTCACTAGTATGGGCAAGAAGAACGAGAATTTCGTGTACATTTGCACATACATTTTCACAACCGATTTCCGGGTCTTAGGGAACAACTATCCAATGATTTTAGATATTTGTTGGTCTTCCATTAGGGGTCAGTATCCAGTGGCAACATCAAATTTACGTTTGACTTTCCCCAAGAAATGCGGTTCCCTTGAGAGGTTGTATTTTAATTTAAAATTTAAAAACATAACAATAAAATAATTTAATATTAAAAAATAATTTCAGATCGTCGATCACATCTACCGAGATGCGTTCGCTATTCCTCATGGCGGCGTGATCATCCTCCCAGCGTATTGATAGATACCGTAATCCGGGAGAAGGGCGGCTACCGTAACCCCTGATCATTGCTTTTCCTCCTGACGCTTTGATAAATAAATTACAAACGAGAATTGTTGCAGGCATTCGTTTCGATCAGAACATTTTTTTGTGAATAACAACGTTTATTTGGCACTTCCTGGATAATTGGCCCACCCCCCCCCCCACTTCCTCCGATACCCCACTCATTTCTAGGTATCTCCCCGTGATTTTCGGTCACACAACCCCACTGCGATGTGGAGGGAATGAGGAATAGTAGGGCGGAGGGGGGGGGGCAATTATCCAAGAAGTGCCGTATATTTTTGATTAGGCAGTCTGGGAAAACAATCCGGTATATGTATTTATCTCGATCTGATAAATCAATAAAATTATTCAATTCGGTCACACCTCTATAAAAATATGTGTTCAGCCATTTTCTTCATTCTCTTCCCTCGGACTGATCTATTCTCCTCACCTCTCGTATTCGCACTCCATGGCATCCAGTGTTCGTTCACCATATCTAACATACTTGCTTCGCCCAATAATATTTCAAGTGAAAATCGTGTTTTCGCAGAAAATTCCACTCGCCCTCACAATTGCCCAGTTCGTCTTCGTATTCGTAACATTTATCGTCGTTGTTGTCTACTTCGGCGTTGTAAGCTTATTATAAAATGCTTTTTCTGTTATCATTGAATTTTGTTTTCTCGAGATGGTCATATTTGAATCCTTGTGATCCTCCCTCTTGGAGACTGCCCCGTGCTCACTATTATAAATAAATTCCACATGCTAAACCCTGGATCAGGATCGCATTTCCAGTTGGCAATAATCATCCCATTCGGGCTCATCACGCCTGCGCTCGGACTCGCCGGTATTATGCGCAAGAACTCCTGCTTGCTGCTTACTGTTATTATATTTGCTGTAAGAATTATTTATAATTTGACTACACCTCAAGAGCTTTTTTTGCTGTGACGAATCTTTTGAGGTACTATCAGTGATTAGCGGTTTTGGAAGTGTTATTTATGCGCTAGTTGAGGCGATAAAGAGATCAAGTTAGTGGTTTGATACATAGTTTTATTTTTGCAATTGGTGGACAAAAAAAAGATCAATCTGTCATTTTCCAGGCAATGAAGAGCGGATGAAGCTGTTGATCGACGAGAACACCCACATATTTTTTAGGGCAATAAGCTGGGACTGGACCATGGAGAATCTAAAGCGCCAGGCAACTGGATATTGGATTCTCGTCGTTCTGGGAATATTCAACTTGCCGCTCCAAGGTGCGGGTTTACATGCTATTTTGAAAACAGGAATGAGTTTTTAATTGACCATTACTGAGATTATTATTTGTTTTTATTCAGGTGCCTTAGCCTACTACTACGTGAAGCTACGCAGAGAGGTCACACCAAATATTTTATCTAAGTATATATCACGCGTGTCGCGGAAGAATCGAATAAAATCGGGAGGTGGTTGGCACATTTTCTGAACCATGCGTCTATGAATAGTTTTGGATAGTCCATAGGGTCCCTAACAAGATGTAGTAGACGTTTATCTCACATCTTCGATTTTAAGGATTTTAAGGCTAAGGCATCAAACTTTCATAGGGCCGAAAATTCCAAAATTTGGCGGTTCACAACTCATATCAAAATTAATATTTTTGCAATTCCTTTGGAGAGTCCCTCCCTAGGTCCACGAAGAATCGACCAGAATCATTGGATCATGAATAGATTAATTTGCATTTTTGTTAATCGTTTTAATTGATTCATTTCCCTTACATTTTCGGGCCGTACCTGATTTTGAGCTCAAGACCTAGAGCTCATGGAGACAAATCGAATGATATGCTGAATGCATGGGGGGGGGGGGGGGTGCGCATGTGTCATTTCACTATTTAATCAGTGAAACTGCCCTCTATTATCTTCGAAGTTGATGAAAACTCAATTAAAGGGATCCGGACATCAAAAATCAAGTGTGCCTTAAATTGCGTCGCATCCACCCCTTAGTTAAAGGAATCTTGTAGTCCCAAAGTTTAATTTTTAAAACGTTCTGTAATTTTGAATATCGACTGTGATAATCGACTCAAAACAACTTATTAAACACAAAAAAATTATAAAAATACTATTTTTGTTAAAATTGACTTTAAAAATGGCGAATTTAAAAACATTCTTCTGCAGCCGATGGGTATAAAATTACGGTAGAAATCTAGTTGTTTGCGACCTAGCGGCAAGAGTCAATCACGGCGGCGGCGTCGTATCTTCTGCGGTTTCTTCGACGTTTTCTGTTGTTTTCATTCATTTATTGCGTTTAATGGTCGTAAAACATGAAGTAGATTAGTTCCGCTTTCTGTTTATGCACTCAAATGAACCTGTGATGCGTTTTTTATGTTATTGAACCGCATTCTGGCGGCCGACGCGAGCAAGGCCTAGACAGGCGGCGGATAGGGAGCCATGCTCCCTATCCGCCGCCTGTCTAGATTATTGATTATTATTGATTATTAAAATTTAATCGGTAAATTAATAAGTTTTAATTGTTTTAGGCCCCGCAATATCGCGCCCAAGGGCTCGCTGGCGATCCACGAGGAGGCCTGGAACGCCTACCCGTACTGCCGGACGGTGCTGACGAACCCTGACTACATGAAGGACAACTTCTTCGTCAAGGTCGAGACCCGGTACGTTCCCCATCTAACATTTACATATAACATCGGGTACCCGGAATACTTCGGTGTTTGATTAGCCAGCCACATAGGGGACCTGAGTCAATCGATAGTTGACGAGGGAAGAGGTGAAGGGAGGAGGAGAGGGCATTGATCTACCCCTCCCCCGTCCCCACTATTTCCCCGTTCGTCCCTCTCCCGCCTTTCGCGGGAGCACGTACTCATAATGCTTCCCTTCCATCGGCGCGCGTCTCTGAATTACTTTCCGAATCGCCCTCTCACCCTCTCACCTTACTGTAATGTCGATTCAGATGGCTGGCGATAAGCAGAAGAAGGGATCTCATCTGGTCACCGGAGGCACGATCGTGGGCGTGCTGGTGCTGCTGATGGCGGCAGCTCTCTACCGACCCCTCCCGAGAAGGTACGGTAGATGTAGATGAGGATCATTGCAAAGTGCTTGTAGTTGGAGATCTGCACGATGTTCACAAAGGAGTGATTACATAGGCTGAATAGTATCACTTCAGATGGCCAAGTCTACGATCGACAAGGTGGCGATGCACATCATCGAGCCCGTGCTTCGAATCTCCTACTACTATCCGGTGAGTTTGGGTTGTGACCATACCTGTCCAGCACTGACGACGTTTTGGTAGTCAAAAAAATCGACAACTCCCTATACGTTGTAATTTTGCTCAATCTGGTAGTCAAAAAAAATCGGCGTTCATGGTCGATAATGTTGTGGTAGATCATGATGTAATCAAGTCCAACTACCGTACCAACTTACACTATGGGACTACAGTAACCCAAATTACAGTAACTTGATTACCGTAGCCCGGGTTCCGTGGAGCAACTTGAGTTCCTTGGGTCAAACTTTTTTACAAAAAATCATCAATCACTATTGATGTTCTACAGTAACCTACCGAAACCCTCACTACCGTATGCCCATTGGCCAATCACGAACTGACTTTTTTTTCTAAAAGATACCATAAAATTCAGTTCGTTCCTCAATATTGAATAACATAGCTGGGGGCATAGCTCAGCCGGTAGTGTGTCTGGCTGAGCGACGCAGGGTCCCGGGTTCGAATCCCGTCCGGAACAAGACCACCCCATCAGGCCGACCAAGCCTCGTCCAATTGGTACTGGTACTAAAACCAGGAGTAAAGGGGCGGCGTCGCCTGCTGGCAACTGAGTGACAACCTATGCCGCTATATGCTATGGATGCGTACACACCGATCAAAAGACACCTGCGCACGTTCCGCGCGTTGAAAAATACGCTGAAGACGGAACTACCTTTACCTTTACCTTTACCTTTTTATTGAATAACTCTGAGGAAATTTTATTTTTATTTTTTTCGTTATTAAATCATGACCGAGTGGCTAACAAGTTTGGCTTGGAAACCGAAGGTAGTGGGTTCGAGTCCAACCAGTGTGAAACATATTTGCCGTACCACAGTACGGTGGGTCAACTTTAGTTCGCTAGGTTACACTTTTGACTATCAACGTTTTGGTAGTTAAAACAATCGACGTATATAGGCTCCTGGGTTTACCGGCGGTGTGGGCAGGTATGGTTGTAACACGGGGAACTCTTCTTCATGCCCATCGACCTACCATACTAAACAGTCTTCTCGATTGCAGTCGCGCCTGTGTTCGAACGCCTACTGCATGATATACTGGACGCGCTGGACGCCGACCGCGTTGAGTCGACTGATCGGGCCGATGTTCGACTGGGATCCGAATCTGCTCATGGAGACGACCCACTGGGACGGCGTCAAGGTACGGTAGTGGAGTACTGTAGCAGATATGGTACTGTAATGCAGGTGCGTGTGTATCACCCTCGCAATAATGCGACTACCGAGTCTGACGGCGCCATCATCTTCATCCACGGTGGTGGATTCGTTTTGGGCAATACGGAGATGTGAGTGTTTTGCATTAATTATCGATTAGTAATATCATTTATCGATTCATTGGCAATTATTGATTATCTCCCTATCTCAGGTATGAGTCTGTGACGCGCACGATGGCCAAAATGATGAGCACACGCCTCTTCGTCTCGATCGACTACAGACTTGCGCCCGAAACGGTACGGATCATCGGTGTGCAGGGATTGCCCCCCCTCGATGTATACGGGGTCATGGTCAAAAATCGATCAGTAGGTCAAGACTAAGTACCATAAACAATCGATTGTACAGCACATGATACCGTAACCCGCGAATATCGCAAACTAAATTTATTTTTAAAAAGTCCTGGCATCATGCCCAATCGATTGTACAGTACCCAAGTCACTACCGTAACCCAGTTCCATGGGTCAGATCCAGTTCCTTGGGTCAAACATTTTTTTCTAAAAATTTAAAAACGAGAGTAAAATTATTTTTAATTATCCTACCGTATCTCTCGTTACTGTGAATCATTTTATAATCGATTTAGGAGTTTTAGAAAAAAATGTTTGACAATTTTATGAAAATGTTTCACCCAAGTAACTGGATCTGACCCAAGGAACTGGGTTACGATAGTGACTTGGGTACTGTACAATCGATTGGGCACGGTGACAGGACATTTTTAAAAATAAAGTTAGTTTGCGATATTCGCGGGTTACGGTATCCATATACAATATCAGGGTGTACTTTACTATCGATTGGTTATGGTACTTAGTCTTGACCTACCGATCGATTTTTTACCATGACCCCAATACGTCGATGGGAGGTGCCCGTCCGGATGGACACCCCCCATCGTATCGTGCACAACTATGGTAAGGTGATGCCGATGATGCAGCCCGATCTGCCCGACCTGCCGCGCGATCTTGTCGCCACGTGCGAGTTCGGCGTGCTGCGAGATGAGGGAGCCATCTACGCCCATCGACTGAAGGAGGCAGGGGTGAGTGGGAGCTGGGAGACAAGGGTAGTTTCAAAAGTAATTTATTAATCATCATGAAATGGAGGTTAACATAGGTGAGTAATAATGCAAACAGTCGGAAATATGCATGTGCCCCTAACAATTTCTCAGTCCCTGCATGTTCGTAACTAATCTGACTTCTTCCCTCTGACTCTCTTCACTGGCTCATTCCCATCCCCCTCGTAACCTTCCTCTTCTCCATCCGCTTCCTCCCCTCTTCCTCTCTTCGTCTTCCTCACTCTCTTCGGCTTCTCTGGCTGCTTCACCTCTCCTGCTTCGCCCTCTCCCTCTTCCTCAGATGTCTCGTCTTCCTCTGCCACCTTGGCTGCTCTTCCCTTCCCTCTGGTGCCTCCTCTCGCCTTCCCTTGCTCACTTCGCCCCCTTCCACGACCAGCTGGTGTCTTCGACTCCTCCTCCTCTCCTTCGTTCCACTCGGAACCAGAAGACAGTACCTCCTCCCTCGTCTCTCCCCTCTCATGATCCGACTCCGAATCGTGATCATCGCTGAACACGATCGGGTCCATGATGGGGATCGAGTCCGAGTCGACTTCTTCTCCGTATCCTCCTCCCAATTCGACGGACACATCACTCTCTGCTCCATCTTCTACCATATCCCCCTCCTGCTGATCGTTCTCCTTCCCATAGAGGGCTTTGACGTAGGCGATCGAATCCGGGGCGCCGATCTTCTTGAGGTAAGCGTGCAGCTTCCTTTGGCGTGCCACTTCTTGTATCTCCTTCCAGACCTGAACACACTAATTTTACTTTGATGCTTTGGGAAGGGAACTGTTGTCCATGGTACTAACTTCTCTCCTCCAGTAGTGATCCACCGCTGACATCTTCCTCTTCACACACACAGTCTGTCGTCCTTTCACCCTTGTCACATACGAAGACTTCTCCTCCCTCAAGGCGGTCAGATCCGCCATCGCAATCGTGTTATGATGTAGGACGACGAGCTTGATCTTCTCGTGGTAGAAGGCGGGGCAACTTAATAAAACAGGCCGATGGCGATTCAAGTTGTTATGAAGTGTAGGGGGAGGGGGGGGTCAATAGTCAAATTTTTTGCATACCATGCGATGTCTTTCGGGATGTACAAGTTGACCAGCGAGTTGAAAGACTCGCAGGGAGAGGTATTCTTCTTCGGGGAAGCTCGAACAAATCCGGCGAGGAAGGTGGGCTTGAGGATGACCTTCTTGAGCTGGCGGAACTCCTCGCTCTTCCGATCAATGTTGTGAGATGGAGCCTCTGGCAGTTCCTTGTGCACGCATCCACTGATCCCCGACAAGAACGGCACCTGAGTATGATTAACTTCTAGTATCGTGCATGCATGATATAACAAAAAATATTATTGTTATTTTGTTTTTGCACTAACTTTCTCTAGATGCTTATGCCGTCCACATACATGAGCCAACAGACTCTTCCATCGCTCGAGCCCTTTTGACCTGTTCCTTCGGTACTGGTAGTGCACGTGATAACAGTGATTGACAATGTGCTTCCACCAGTACTTTATCAGAGCACACTTCTTCTTCTTGCTTAGCTGAATTCACTTGTGTATGTTGACTTCGATTGTTTCCATTTACTTTATTACTGTGAACCTAATTGAAGCTAATCGTACTAACTATACTAATAACCTCTCGTAGATCACTGTTGATTCCTTTGATCAAGTGCCAAAAGTCGAGACAGTGCCGAATTCGGGAGAAGAGGGGCTCGCTTCTCATCATTTTGCCTATCTTGGCGTCGTTGTCCGAAGTTACACTCCTTATCTACCATTAACTAGCATTAGCGACATTTAAATATCGGTGTTTCGTTGTTCCCGAATTGCGATATCTGACCGTGAACATCTTCTTAATTAATGTCGTGAGTCCTCTCTTTATGCCTTCTTTCTCCATCCGGGTACTCACGCCGTCTGGAAACGTTTCCACTAGTAATAGAAAACCCGATACTAACTAATTACAACTAACACTACCTATCCCTCGCATGTTCTTGTGCATGTTCACTGCCTCTAAAACTAAGTTCGTCCCAAGATCGATCACGGTGTTGGTGTTGTTGGTTGAAGTGAAGCCTCGAGTACCATATCTCCCGTCGACCGCCACGTCGATCCCGTGTTTCTGAAATGTTCAAACTTCCTTCCGATATCTATATTATTCTACGGCTATGCATTAGAAGATTAGGAGCGATGAAATCAAAAATTGTTCTAGTAGCTTTTATTGGTGCTTTGATAATTCGACTTATATTGAGAAGGAAGTTTGTGAAACATCATTGTGACTTCTGTATACACAGTTGCGGGATTTTAACGTTCGATATTTTGATCTTCTCTGTTTTCACATCACACTATTTCAGCTGCGATGAGAGGCCTACGTCCCCCGCATGGATTGAAGCAGGCCCAGGAGCAGTCAGAGGTTATGAGGGGATGGGAGGGGTCATAAGAAACTACCGTATCCCCTCATGGACATATTTCAGGGGAGGCCGGGGTATGCGGTCGAGGTCGGATGCACGGAAAGGTTTTCAAGTGAGTCAAAGATGTAAATAAGTATGAAATATCTAACCCCGCTGGCTCCTCTAACCGTCGCCTCTGCCTGCTTCTTGTGCGTCTCATACACTACATCCACAGCTGGGATGATCACATCAGCAACATGGTTCCTCATTGTGCTGTAGGAGGGGAGGGCCAGTCCGAGTTCCTTTCCCATCGCTAGGACTTTCTGAATTAAATTTCCGAGAACAATATGTTTCGTTCTAATCTAGGCTGATCTGGTCTTCTATAGATATCGAACTAACAGGCACGGGCGTTCCAGTAATGTGAACAGATGTAGTGAATTTGAGGTTTCCCTCATAGTATCCCTCTATCTTCTCTTGAGAGCTCCACCTCACAATCCGATCGCAAACAAGGCAAACCCATTGCAGGTTGAGGGCCGAGCCTACGGTCCACGAGTGGAAGGTCCCGGCTTCGATCTGGGCTGTGCCGCAGTCGCGGCAACGGGAGAAGAGCGACATTAGGGATTCCTTGGAGACGAGGAAGAATTTGTGATCATCAATTGTTGTCGGGGAATCCGTTAGCACGCCGTTGTCTGTTTCTTGCGAACACGTGCCTTGGGATGGGGCGAACTGAATTTAGTTTTCTATTGTGATAAAAATCCTAGATGTCTTTCATTTTTACATCACTCATTTATATCATGACTGTTGTTACTGCTGTCGATTTAAAGTTACCGGACGAGGACAAAATTGACCCCCTATTTTTTGTCCTCCGTCGAATAGCCGATGACTGAATTAGATGAGAATGAGCATACAAAAAATGCTAAAAATCAATAATAGCCTCAAGGGAAAACCGAAAGTGATCTCACTTTGCATACTCTCTCGTACACGCGACGAGATCAGGGTTTCGTCCTTGTCCGGTAACTTTAAGGATCATTTCAAACATCTTCATTTCCGTTATGTGTATGACAGTGTTTGCAATGAATAAAATACTTTTCAACATTTATAATTGTGGAGTATGCCAATTCGGCTGAGTAATTTTCTTACCAGGTAATCTGTTCCCTGTGACGACGGTGCATCCAACTGAAAGTCGTAGATATCGTCCCCGACGCTGCCTACTGCATCTTCGCACGGTTGTTCCTCCTCCACCCTCACATTCTATAATGGTTGTTGTGTATCGTGTGCTTATTTTGCCTCCTCAGGACATGTTCTTTGGCCGAATTGCCTCCCCAGGGCTCGTTTTGTGTGCGAATTTCCAGGTACTAGATATGCGATTGCCCGTCGTATAAAACTTAGAATGCCGGGTACCTGTGGTCTGTCTTCCCTTTGGAGTCTCGGTGTATCCGTTTTTTCTCGCCGTTAAAACAGTAAAAACGTACAATGCAACTATTCCAGTACATTCCATGCATGTGACAAGGCAATATAATACAAATCGGTAAACCAAAATTGATCAGTAGATACTCACATCAATCGGAAGCGCAGCTTCTTTGTTATCGAAGTGACGGTAGCATATCCATACTTTCTTCTTCGCCTTGAACTTTTCCTGCACTCGCTTCTCCAGGTCGTCCAGCTCCTCGTCGATCAAGTTCAGTCGGATGAACCATTCCCTCCTTTTGTTATCCTTCTTCGGCACACTCCGCACATCAGTCGCAGTTTGAAGGCAAACAACGCATAGAAAATTGGACATCGAACTAGAAGGAAATTTACGTAACATTCATCGTTAATCATTTAAGTACAGTTAGACAGGTTAACTACCATGATACACGTGAATATACGGTTTAGCATTACAAGGCAGAAACATTTGATGAAAATACAACGAAAATTAACCGAAAATACAATGAAACCAATGAAAAAGCGTCGATGAGATGGGGTACGGCGATCACGCCGTAACGTCGATTCGTTTCAAATACCGTAATCACAATACGTCGACTTACACCGGAATTAATTATTTTCATTTTCCGGCTTTGCCTGTTTTTAAGCTTAATAAAATTTATTTAATTTTTTTGAGTTAATGCATTGAAATGAGGGACGAAAACTGCGCAATTTGAAGTGCACTTGATTTTTGACTGGTAAATCCCTTTAAATGCAATAAACTAAAAAATTGAAAAAATTCTTTAAGCAATAAAAATAAATAATTAAATATATAGTGTATTACTGTGGTAGCGTGTAAATTCGACGTTTCGAAAAATTCAAAAAATATATATTAAAATTACTGTATTGGAAGCATCCTGATTATCGGTTTTCAGATCGGCTGGCCGGCCGTCTTCTTCGGCAGTTTCTTTGCTTTCTTTTACTTTTTTTCAGTTATTTATGTTGTATTTCACTGTTTTGTGGCCTGAATTGTATTAGAAAAGAGGTCGGCCATGTATAATGCGGTTAGTGAAGTAATCTGCCCTTACTGAATAGCGAACGAGCGTTTTCTGATCGCTTCATATTCATTCTAATTGCACGATTCTTGCTTACATTTGCTATCAGTGCATGGCTACGGTTAACTGCTCCGCCTGCCCTCGTCGTTCCCACCAATGCCTCAAGATTCCCGACATTGCTGGGATGGGAAGGGAATGGCTGCTCCGCCTGAACCTCATCGAGGATGAGTTCGAGCTGCTGCAAGAGAAGGTTGCTAGGATTCAAGGAGAGGGGAGGCGAGCGTGGCTCTGCCCGAACCACTTCAAAGGAAGAAACCACCTGGACCGCGAAGGCCCTGAAGACGTGAGTCATAATGTATTTCATCTATTGGACATACTGTCACCGTTATCAGGGCCTTTCGGTTGTATAATCCAATGCTGAATCGATAAAAAAGCTCTTTCTTGTTTTGTAATTGATCATCGAATTTGCCGTTTGCTTCACTACGCGTTTTTTTAGCATCGTCAGAAGGGAGAAGAGCCTCCGAGGCTCAATGAGGAGAGCGATGTACAGGTACAGGGCACAATTATTTACTTCCGAAAGACATTCGAATACTCTTATGCCCTGGGGAGGCCGAATAATATACAATCCCTGAGGAGGCAATAAAACACACATACATGTACAAGACTATGTGACATTCCAGCCCGGAGTCTTTCAGCCAGAGCCAGCTCCTACCGTAGACGCCATGGTCGATGCCATGTCTGATCTACTTTTCCCATCGCCTCAACGCACCCAGTCTGGAGTATCTGGAGCATCTGGAGTACGTGCAACAATACCATTTGAAATATTTATTCAATTATGAAAGCTAGAAATGTGAACGAATAGAGAAAGATCAAACAACAGAACAGTGAAACGTTGATCATTGATTAGATTTCAAACAAATATTACCCCTTTTCACAAACTGACACGTGCCCTGATCACTAGTAGACGCACTAGAGTGTACAAAAGTGAGAGAGCGCCACCTGGCAGATTCTTGACTAGTGGTTGTTTTGTTCACGAATTGGCTCCCTTCATTACTTGTGCTCTCTAACAGTAATAGTCGGTGAGAGAAAACGCAAACGAACTGAAGAGAGCATGCGAAGTCATTTCCCCCGTGGCACGAAAATTGAATTTCTGCCGAACTAGGCCACGCTCTATCACATTGTAATATGGTGGAATAGTACATGAAACCAGAACACAAAACAACAATTTTAGAACGGTAAAACTTATAATTCCCTATTACAATATAGCGAGTATTATTTAAATCATTTCAGTCCTACATCCGATCTCAAGAAACGACCAACACCGAAGTTACCTCTGAGACGGGTGTTCAATGTGGTCCCCCTACCCCACCCAGTCACGACTACTTCCTAGTGAAGAAAGAATGCCTTCTTTCCCTCTTCACTCGTTGCCACCAGTGTGGGAAGAAGGAGATCGAGGAGGGCACATTCAAGTGCCGCACCGTAGGCTCGGCACTGGTCCTGCAATGGGAGTGTTTAGTGTGCGAGAGAGAAGTCGAGTGGTATTCTCAGCCTATGGTCGAAAGATACTTCGAGGGAAACCTCAAGTTGACTTCGGCCGTCCACACTACTTCTGTATCCCGCCCGGTTAGTCCATATAACTATGTTGAAAAAACAGAACAACCTAGTCCCAATGGCCGTAAAGTACAGTAGCCCGGAAACTGAATTCAGAGATTCCTGGACATGGGCAAGCTAATCGGTCTCGCACTTCCCTCTGAGCGGACAATGCGACGACAGCTCAAACGGATTGTGGTTCCCGCTGTGGATAAGGTCTTCATCAGACACATGAAACAAGCTGAGGCCACCGTGCGAACGTCCAACATAGTTAGTGAATACTCCTTGCATTACTGCTGTTATGCCCTCCCTACATCCCTTCGACAGCCCTCCCCCCCCCTCTCACCTGATCTCCTTATTTTTCATCTCCCCGGCGAGGCAGCCTTCGCTGCCCACCCTCAATTGTTTCAATGAGGGGATACAATATCTACCCACTACCCCTGATTTCCCCCACCTTTGGTAGTGATCCACCATACTTCTCGCGTTCGAAAGTAGCCGAGCTCCAGACCCAGCTCCAGACCCAAAGCATAAATGTGTTAGGTATACTGTAGCATCTGAAATGACCGAGGGATACGGTAGGTATAGTAGTGATTTACAGTACGACACAATCGCAATCATTTCAAATTTCGAATTTCAGGCAGGCATTGGCATCGCAGTCGATGGGCGGTATTCCCATGTGGGCCGAACGGCACCCAATTGCACCGTTCCCTTCGTGGACATCGAGAGTAATCTCATCGTCCACGTCAAGAATATGCATAAGGATATGCCGGGGATAGGTAGTGTTAGTTGGAGTGAGTAATGATTATGTCCTTCTATTCCAGATGGGGTGAGTGGTCGTATGGAGAAGGAGGGAGTGAGGATGGGGCTGAGGGAACTGCAGGCGAAGCAACTCGTGGTTAGTCATCGACAAACACTGACCCACAATATACAAACTAGGAATGGTTTTTCAATGAATGGTTCATTTCATTCTCCTCCGATCGGATCGGTGAGAGATCATTGAGAACTAAGAGTCATTTGGTGATAAACCATTCCTAATTGAAACGGGAACCATGCTGGTTTGCTTTAGATCACATCGCTCGTATCTGACAATGATGCCAAGATATCAAAAAAGGATGCGTGATATCTTTCCTGGAATTCAGCATCACTTGGACTTCTGGCACATTGTCAAGAATCTGAACAAGGCGCTTCGCGAGGTACTCAAAATAACTTATTTGACACAACAATATACGCAGAATATAGTATAGCACAAATAGCAATATTTGCATTCAGCTAACAAAGCGCAAAGACTGCCCCCACATCGAGCACTGGCAACGCGAGCTGATCGACCACTGCTACTTCATCCATGGAAAGTTTGAGAAGGACAGGACGAAGGGAGTAGAATACATGAAAAGTTCGCTCGCTCACGTCGCTGGGTGGCATAAGAATTTTGAGAAGGTTAGCATGAGTATTGGAATGATTAATGAGCAGTATTAGTACACATTAGTACCCATGCACGTTAATAAATATGTACTTCAGGTCCCCTTCTTGAAAGGTATCAGCGAATGCCTCCACGATGCTCTCCCCGATGCTTCAGATCACGAGATCGATCCGAAAAGCGCTGAGTTCGCTCATCTGAAGGAGGTCATCATCAAGCCTTCCTTCATCCTCGCCCTGGAACAAGCCCCCCCCCCCAAGAAGAACACGTCACCATGCGAATGGTTTAACAGCTTGCTGAACATCTACGCGCCCAAGCGGATAGCCAGGTTAGTAATCAATACCGTCATTACCTCCACTAATTGAAACGTCTAATATCCAGTTATTAACTCATCTATTTAGTTCGGCTGTGGCTTACGAGGATAAGGTGAAGATGGGGGTGTTGCACCACAACACCATTGCGATGGCAGGCGTGCTCGGAGTGAGAAAGGAGAAGTCCTCCTACCAGACAAGAGCAAAGGGTAGAGAGGCAAAGTGTGTGAAGAGAAAGATGGAATCAGTGGACCAGTACTGGAGGAGAGAAGTTAGTATATTCAAACTAAATTAGTTCATCGAGCTATGCCGAAATTGTTAACAAAAAAATATGTCTAACTAATATCTTGTCAGGTCTGGGATGAGGTGGAAGGAGTGGTCCGTGAGATGAAGGAGGCTTCATTCCTCAAGAGGAAGGGAATCCCCGACTCCAATCGCTACATGGCTGCTCTCTATGCCGATGAGGAGGAGTCGGAAGGCGATTCGAAGGGAGGTGAGAGCGATGTCTCCATTGAGTACGGAGCGGCATACGGAGAGGATGTCGATTCAGACTCCAATCCAATCGCCCCCTCCGAGGACGATTCGGAGCACGAGGAAGGAGATGATACAGGCGAGTCCCGAGTAGAAGAAGTGCCAGTGGGAGAGGAGGGAGCTGAGGTAGTGGATGCCTCCTCTGGCCCAGACTGGGATGAGGGAGAAGATGAGAAGAAGGTCGCCGGTGTTGGGAGTGGACGAGGAAGAGGAAGTGGAAGAGGGCGAGGGAGAGGACCTCGGCGAGGCCGCGGCAGGGGAAGAGGAGCATCCAGTGGGAAGGGAAGAGAGAAAGCTGATCGAGAGAAGGAAGGAGAAGACGAGGAAGAGCCATCTACGAAGCAGGGAAGGAAGAGGAAAGCGAAGAGAGGGCAGGAAGATGGAGAAGATGGAGAAGATGAGGGATCCGACGGCGACTCGACGTACGAGCCACCCAAGAGAGGGCGAGGAAGAGGGCGAGGGAAGAAGCAAGCATAGGTGGGGGTAGAGGGTAGGGATCATGCAGGGTTCGTGCGTTATTGTTAGGATAGACATACAGTGAAACACTTGTTTAATCTCCATTTTCATACTTACTTGACGTGTGGTGTTGTTGTTGTTGTTGTTGCATTGTCCCATCGTCGTCTGGATGGCGCGTCTTTGATCAGCATAAAATGGAATCGTTGTGAGAATTTATTAAATTGATTATGGATGAGACACATTTCAAACATCTTTAGACTCTTCTGTGCTCCATACTAAATACGTAGCAGAGACTAACCAACAGACTGAGGGACACAACCATAGATGTGCGGGAATTGTATCGGGGGGGGGGGGTGCCCATCCGGATGGGCATCCCCCCCTCGACGTATAGGGGGTCATGGTCAAAAATCGATCGGTAGGTCAAGACTAAGTACCGTAACCAATCGATAGTACAGTACACCCTGATACCGTATATGGATACCGTAACCCGCGAATATCGGAAACTAACTTTATTTTTAAAAACTCCTGGTACCGTGCCCAATCGATTGTACAGTACCCATGTCACTACCGTAACCCAGTTACATGGGTCAGATCCAGTTCCAGGGTGTACTGTACTATCGATTGGTTACGGTACTTAGTCTTGACTTACCGACCGATTTTTTTACCATGACCCCCTATACGTCGAAGGGGGGTGCCCTCCCCCCCCCCCGATTACGGTATCCCCATACCATAAGCAAAGTACGGTACTTAGGGAACGGTGCAGTCCTGAGCTACTCCTACTCTACACTTGTGAGTATGGCCACTACATTAAATCAAATTCAAGATTCTGCAAACATAAAAATAAAAAAAGTAAAGCACCAAGGTATTCGGGATAATCTTACTGAGGGGACTCAGCCATCTCCTGATTGAAGCATGCAGAGAAGGGGTGTGCCTGGTAGAAGCGCACCAGTTCGTAATCGATGTTCATGTTTCTGGAAAGAAGACAGTAATGAACCATTTGCCAAGACGTGATAAGCTATGCGGTTGACTGGCGATCGTAGGATTCAGGGTTGTTTTCGTACTCCCTCATTCCAGTGTTATTGCTCATGTGCAAGTGTATCAAAGGCTAATCCCATGATCGCCGTCAGGAGTAAACGAACTTTAGCAACCAGATCTCACCTGAACTTCCTGAGCATGTCGGTCATCTCCGCCTGCTTCATCTCTTCATATTGCTGATTAGCTTGGTTCGCACTTTCCTCAGAATCGAGCATCGGCTCAGCACGAGCGGTCTAAAACAAAAGAGATTGTGGGAAAATGAAGAAATAACAAATTAGGAAAACGAACAACGAAAACATTGAAACGATCTTACTGGAGAGCAGCTGGTAATCTCGAGACGATCATCCTCGACAGCGACGAGACCAGTGAGTAGTCCCTGGCAAGCCTCACCAGCAACCTTAACAACAAGAATAAATGGAGAAATTCAGGCTCGACATACTTCACTCATGCCAGCGTACAGTTCGCTGTCTACATGCTTGACGATCTTCATTAAGACCAGAGAATCAATTTGAACATAGTTCACGTTCGGGGCGGAGATTTGCGCCATCATGGTGGACCTGTAAATATAGACTGTGAGCGGTTCAAACATCTCGCAACCAAACGGAAACATGATGATTTAACTATAATAAATATCAAATTCGCGATTTCGTATTAGCGTGCCTTGCCAACACTAGTGTAAAAAAAAGATGCTAATAAGGTGAAGCTAATATATATCAGTGTATGCAACGCAAAACATGCAAGCATTTCTGATTGCCCAATGCAAGGAACAACTCAGTTTTCATACTACTCATTTCAATGGGCGTAGCCCAACAAACCTAGAGGGAGGGGGGCGTCTCCTGCTTGACATCGGTCGCCGTCAGGAACTCCTTGCCGTTGGCGACGCCGATGTGGGCGCCCTCCCGCTTCGCCAGTTCCTCCTTCGAGAGGTTGTGCGCCTGTATTTTAAATAATTACATATAATTTTAAATGTTGACCAATAATGAAACGACAAGCAAGTTGAATAATACACGTGCAAGTATAGTGTGGCTCGTGAGAGTACTCCCGAAGCAGCACTCTAGTAACGCAGTCTAGTTTCTTCAAATTCTCACTCACTTTCTCGGTCGTTCCTCGGTCGGGCAGGTGGATGGTCTCGACCTTGACGAAGAAGTTGTACTTCATGTAGTCGGGATTCGTCAGCACCGCTCAGCAGTAGTGGTAGGCGTTCCAGGCCTCCTCGTGGATCGCCAGCGATCCCTTGGGCGCGATCTTGAGGGTCAGCGTCGGGACCTAAACAATATAAAAATATTGATTTATCGATTAAATATGCACTAATTAACGGATAATTAGCACTCACCTTCGACTGGAGGTGGTAGATCTTGTGCGTGTACTGGCCGCGGTCGTACGAGCCGTTGAAGAGCGCGTGGATAACTCATTTTTGAGCACCTACAAAACGGGATCGCGGTGTTCGTTCGCTCTACCGTGTAGGAAGGCGTGTTGACTAGTTGTTCCCGGCTTTTCCCACCATCCTCGCGATTGTAATACTTTTCTTCGATAATGTCGATACTACATAATAGTTTTGCCTCCTTTGTGTTGTCTATTATTGTCGAGCCTCACCATTCATTCGCTCCGTTTCAGCGGTTCGCTGCCGGTCCATCCGTCGTCGGCGGAGGAGAACGTGCAACACGGAGAGTGATCGTCAAGGAATAGTGCGTTTTCCACGATTGTTTTGTTGTTTTTTATTAATATTTTTTATTTAACCGTTCCAGCCATGCCGTCCTTCCGCTGACCGTAGAGGAGTATCAGGTCGTCCAATTGCACTCCGTGGCCGAAGCGAGCAAGGCCGAAACTGGCGGCGGTGAAGGTGTGTTTTCCACTTCGTCTATTAGGGCCAAATGAAAAAATGTGGCCAGATTTTATGTTGCCGACCGCTTACAAAAATACAGAAACTCGCTCGCTTTTCCCGAGTTCCAGACCTAATAATTCTGCCGCGTTTACCATAGACGCAATTCTCGCGCTCACGCCATGTAATTACGCGTCTGCCTTGCATGTCATGAGCTGCTACCCTCTACTTATCGATCCCGTTTTGTAGGTGCTCAAAAATGAGTTATCCACGCGCTCTTCAACGGCTCGTACGACCGCGGCCAGTACACGCACAAGATCTACCACCTCCAGTCGAAGGTGAGTGCTAATTATCCGTTAATTAGTGCATATTTAATCGATAAATCAATATTTTTATATTGTTTAGGTCCCGACGCTGACCCTCAAGATCGCGCCCAAGGGATCGCTGGCGATCCACGAGGAGGCCTGGAACGCCTACCACGACTGCTGAGCGGTGCTGACGAATCCCGACTACATGAAGTACAACTTCTTCGTCAAGGTCGAGACCATCCACCTGCCCGACCGAGGAACGACCGAGAAAGTGAGTGAGAATTTGAAGAAACTAGACTGCGTTACTAGAGTGCTGCTTCGGGAGTACTCTCACGAGCCACACTATACTTGCACGTGTATTATTCAACTTGCTTGTCGTTTCATTATTGGTCAACATTTAAAATTATATGTAATTATTTAAAATACAGGCGCACAACCTCTCGAAGGAGGAACTGGCGAAGCGGGAGGGCGCCCACATCGGCGTCGCCAACGGCAAGGAGTTCCTGACGGCGACCGATGTCAAGCAGGAGACGCCCCCCTCCCTCTAGGTTTGTTGGGCTACGCCCATTGAAATGAGTAGTATGAAAACTGAGTTGTTCCTTGCATTGGGCAATCAGAAATGCTTGCATGTTTTGCGTTTCATGCACTGATATATATTAGCTTCACCTTATTAGCATCTTTTTTTTACACTAGTGTTGGCAAGGCACGCTAATACGAAATCGCGAATTTGATATTTATTATAGTTAAATCATCATGTTTCCGTTTGGTTGCGAGATGTTTGAACCGCTCACAGTCTATATTTACAGGTCCACCATGATGGCGCAAATCTCCGCCCCGAACGTGAACTATGTTCAAATTGATTCTCTGGTCTTAATGAAGATCGTCAAGCATGTAGACAGCGAACTGTACGCTGGCATGAGTGAAGTATGTCGAGCCTGAATTTCTCCATTTATTCTTGTTGTTAAGGTTGCTGGTGAGGCTTGCCAGGGACTACTCACTGGTCTCGTCGCTGTCGAGGATGATCGTCTCGAGATTACCAGCTGCTCTCCAGTAAGATCGTTTCAATGTTTTCGTTGTTCGTTTTCCTAATTTGTTATTTCTTCATTTTCCCACAATCTCTTTTGTTTTAGACCGCTCGTGCTGAGCCGATGCTCGATTCTGAGGAAAGTGCGAACCAAGCTAATCAGCAATATGAAGAGATGAAGCAGGCGGAGATGACCGACATGCTCAGGAAGTTCAGGTGAGATCTGGTTGCTAAAGTTCGTTTACTCCTGACGGCGATCATGGGATTAGCCTTTGATACACTTGCACATGAGCAATAACACTGGAATGAGGGAGTACGAAAACAACCCTGAATCCTACGATCGCCAGTCAACCGCATAGCTTATCACGTCTTGGCAAATGGTTCATTACTGTCTTCTTTCCAGAAACATGAACATCGATTACGAACTGGTGCGCTTCTACCAGGCACACCCCTTCTCTGCATGCTTCAATCAGGAGATGGCTGAGTCCCCTCAGTAAGATTATCCCGAATACCTTGGTGCTTTACTTTTTTTATTTTTATGTTTGCAGAATCTTGAATTTGATTTAATGTAGTGGCCATACTCACAAGTGTAGAGTAGGAGTAGCTCAGGACTGCACCGTTCCCTAAGTACCGTACTTTGCTTATGGTATGGGGATACCGTAATCGGGGGGGGGGGAGGGCACCCCCCTTCGACGTATAGGGGGTCATGGTAAAAAAATCGGTCGGTAAGTCAAGACTAAGTACCGTAACCAATCGATAGTACAGTACACCCTGGAACTGGATCTGACCCATGTAACTGGGTTACGGTAGTGACATGGGTACTGTACAATCGATTGGGCACGGTACCAGGAGTTTTTAAAAATAAAGTTAGTTTCCGATATTCGCGGGTTACGGTATCCATATACGGTATCAGGGTGTACTGTACTATCGATTGGTTACGGTACTTAGTCTTGACCTACCGATCGATTTTTGACCATGACCCCCTATACGTCGAGGGGGGGATGCCCATCCGGATGGGCACCCCCCCCCCCCGATACAATTCCCGCACATCTATGGTTGTGTCCCTCAGTCTGTTGGTTAGTCTCTGCTACGTATTTAGTATGGAGCACAGAAGAGTCTAAAGATGTTTGAAATGTGTCTCATCCATAATCAATTTAATAAATTCTCACAACGATTCCATTTTATGCTGATCAAAGACGCGCCATCCAGACGACGATGGGACAATGCAACAACAACAACAACAACACCACACGTCAAGTAAGTATGAAAATGGAGATTAAACAAGTGTTTCACTGTATGTCTATCCTAACAATAACGCACGAACCCTGCATGATCCCTACCCTCTACCCCCACCTATGCTTGCTTCTTCCCTCGCCCTCTTCCTCGCCCTCTCTTGGGTGGCTCGTACGTCGAGTCGCCGTCGGATCCCTCATCTTCTCCATCTTCTCCATCTTCCTGCCCTCTCTTCGCTTTCCTCTTCCTTCCCTGCTTCGTAGATGGCTCTTCCTCGTCTTCTCCTTCCTTCTCTCGATCAGCTTTCTCTCTTCCCTTCCCACTGGATGCTCCTCTTCCCCTGCCGCGGCCTCGCCGAGGTCCTCTCCCTCGCCCTCTTCCACTTCCTCTTCCTCGTCCACTCCCAACACCGGCGACCTTCTTCTCATCTTCTCCCTCATCCCAGTCTGGGCCAGAGGAGGCATCCACTACCTCAGCTCCCTCCTCTCCCACTGGCACTTCTTCTACTCGGGACTCGCCTGTATCATCTCCTTCCTCGTGCTCCGAATCGTCCTCGGAGGGGGCGATTGGATTGGAGTCTGAATCGACATCCTCTCCGTATGCCGCTCCGTACTCAATGGAGACATCGCTCTCACCTCCCTTCGAATCGCCTTCCGACTCCTCCTCATCGGCATAGAGAGCAGCCATGTAGCGATTGGAGTCGGGGATTCCCTTCCTCTTGAGGAATGAAGCCTCCTTCATCTCACGGACCACTCCTTCCACCTCATCCCAGACCTGACAAGATATTAGTTAGACATATTTTTTTGTTAACAATTTCGGCATAGCTCGATGAACTAATTTAGTTTGAATATACTAACTTCTCTCCTCCAGTACTGGTCCACTGATTCCATCTTTCTCTTCACACACTTTGCCTCTCTACCCTTTGCTCTTGTCTGGTAGGAGGACTTCTCCTTTCTCACTCCGAGCACGCCTGCCATCGCAATGGTGTTGTGGTGCAACACCCCCATCTTCACCTTATCCTCGTAAGCCACAGCCGAACTAAATAGATGAGTTAATAACTGGATATTAGACGTTTCAATTAGTGGAGGTAATGACGGTATTGATTACTAACCTGGCTATCCGCTTGGGCGCGTAGATGTTCAGCAAGCTGTTAAACCATTCGCATGGTGACGTGTTCTTCTTGGGGGGGGGGGCTTGTTCCAGGGCGAGGATGAAGGAAGGCTTGATGATGACCTCCTTCAGATGAGCGAACTCAGCGCTTTTCGGATCGATCTCGTGATCTGAAGCATCGGGGAGAGCATCGTGGAGGCATTCGCTGATACCTTTCAAGAAGGGGACCTGAAGTACATATTTATTAACGTGCATGGGTACTAATGTGTACTAATACTGCTCATTAATCATTCCAATACTCATGCTAACCTTCTCAAAATTCTTATGCCACCCAGCGACGTGAGCGAGCGAACTTTTCATGTATTCTACTCCCTTCGTCCTGTCCTTCTCAAACTTTCCATGGATGAAGTAGCAGTGGTCGATCAGCTCGCGTTGCCAGTGCTCGATGTGGGGGCAGTCTTTGCGCTTTGTTAGCTGAATGCAAATATTGCTATTTGTGCTATACTATATTCTGCGTATATTGTTGTGTCAAATAAGTTATTTTGAGTACCTCGCGAAGCGCCTTGTTCAGATTCTTGACAATGTGCCAGAAGTCCAAGTGATGCTGAATTCCAGGAAAGATATCACGCATCCTTTTTTGATATCTTGGCATCATTGTCAGATACGAGCGATGTGATCTAAAGCAAACCAGCATGGTTCCCGTTTCAATTAGGAATGGTTTATCACCAAATGACTCTTAGTTCTCAATGATCTCTCACCGATCCGATCGGAGGAGAATGAAATGAACCATTCATTGAAAAACCATTCCTAGTTTGTATATTGTGGGTCAGTGTTTGTCGATGACTAACCACGAGTTGCTTCGCCTGCAGTTCCCTCAGCCCCATCCTCACTCCCTCCTTCTCCATACGACCACTCACCCCATCTGGAATAGAAGGACATAATCATTACTCACTCCAACTAACACTACCTATCCCCGGCATATCCTTATGCATATTCTTGACGTGGACGATGAGATTACTCTCGATGTCCACGAAGGGAACGGTGCAATTGGGTGCCGTTCGGCCCACATGGGAATACCGCCCATCGACTGCGATGCCAATGCCTGCCTGAAATTCGAAATTTGAAATGATTGCGATTGTGTCGTACTGTAAATCACTACTATACCTACCGTATCCCTCGGTCATTTCAGATGCTACAGTATACCTAACACATTTATGCTTTGGGTCTGGAGCTGGGTCTGGAGCTCGGCTACTTTCGAACGCGAGAAGTATGGTGGATCACTACCAAAGGTGGGGGAAATCAGGGGTAGTGGGTAGATATTGTATCCCCTCATTGAAACAATTGAGGGTGGGCAGCGAAGGCTGCCTCGCCGGGGAGATGAAAAATAAGGAGATCAGGTGAGAGGGGGGGGGAGGGCTGTCGAAGGGATGTAGGGAGGGCATAACAGCAGTAATGCAAGGAGTATTCACTAACTATGTTGGACGTTCGCACGGTGGCCTCAGCTTGTTTCATGTGTCTGATGAAGACCTTATCCACAGCGGGAACCACAATCCGTTTGAGCTGTCGTCGCATTGTCCGCTCAGAGGGAAGTGCGAGACCGATTAGCTTGCCCATGTCCAGGAATCTCTGAATTCAGTTTCCGGGCTACTGTACTTTACGGCCATTGGGACTAGGTTGTTCTGTTTTTTCAACATAGTTATATGGACTAACCGGGCGGGATACAGAAGTAGTGTGGACGGCCGAAGTCAACTTGAGGTTTCCCTCGAAGTATCTTTCGACCATAGGCTGAGAATACCACTCGACTTCTCTCTCGCACACTAAACACTCCCATTGCAGGACCAGTGCCGAGCCTACGGTGCGGCACTTGAATGTGCCCTCCTCGATCTCCTTCTTCCCACACTGGTGGCAACGAGTGAAGAGGGAAAGAAGGCATTCTTTCTTCACTAGGAAGTAGTCGTGACTGGGTGGGGTAGGGGGACCACATTGAACACCCGTCTCAGAGGTAACTTCGGTGTTGGTCGTTTCTTGAGATCGGATGTAGGACTGAAATGATTTAAATAATACTCGCTATATTGTAATAGGGAATTATAAGTTTTACCGTTCTAAAATTGTTGTTTTGTGTTCTGGTTTCATGTACTATTCCACCATATTACAATGTGATAGAGCGTGGCCTAGTTCGGCAGAAATTCAATTTTCGTGCCACGGGGGAAATGACTTCGCATGCTCTCTTCAGTTCGTTTGCGTTTTCTCTCACCGACTATTACTGTTAGAGAGCACAAGTAATGAAGGGAGCCAATTCGTGAACAAAACAACCACTAGTCAAGAATCTGCCAGGTGGCGCTCTCTCACTTTTGTACACTCTAGTGCGTCTACTAGTGATCAGGGCACGTGTCAGTTTGTGAAAAGGGGTAATATTTGTTTGAAATCTAATCAATGATCAACGTTTCACTGTTCTGTTGTTTGATCTTTCTCTATTCGTTCACATTTCTAGCTTTCATAATTGAATAAATATTTCAAATGGTATTGTTGCACGTACTCCAGATGCTCCAGATACTCCAGACTGGGTGCGTTGAGGCGATGGGAAAAGTAGATCAGACATGGCATCGACCATGGCGTCTACGGTAGGAGCTGGCTCTGGCTGAAAGACTCCGGGCTGGAATGTCACATAGTCTTGTACATGTATGTGTGTTTTATTGCCTCCTCAGGGATTGTATATTATTCGGCCTCCCCAGGGCATAAGAGTATTCGAATGTCTTTCGGAAGTAAATAATTGTGCCCTGTACCTGTACATCGCTCTCCTCATTGAGCCTCGGAGGCTCTTCTCCCTTCTGACGATGCTAAAAAAACGCGTAGTGAAGCAAACGGCAAATTCGATGATCAATTACAAAACAAGAAAGAGCTTTTTTATCGATTCAGCATTGGATTATACAACCGAAAGGCCCTGATAACGGTGACAGTATGTCCAATAGATGAAATACATTATGACTCACGTCTTCAGGGCCTTCGCGGTCCAGGTGGTTTCTTCCTTTGAAGTGGTTCGGGCAGAGCCACGCTCGCCTCCCCTCTCCTTGAATCCTAGCAACCTTCTCTTGCAGCAGCTCGAACTCATCCTCGATGAGGTTCAGGCGGAGCAGCCATTCCCTTCCCATCCCAGCAATGTCGGGAATCTTGAGGCATTGGTGGGAACGACGAGGGCAGGCGGAGCAGTTAACCGTAGCCATGCACTGATAGCAAATGTAAGCAAGAATCGTGCAATTAGAATGAATATGAAGCGATCAGAAAACGCTCGTTCGCTATTCAGTAAGGGCAGATTACTTCACTAACCGCATTATACATGGCCGACCTCTTTTCTAATACAATTCAGGCCACAAAACAGTGAAATACAACATAAATAACTGAAAAAAAGTAAAAGAAAGCAAAGAAACTGCCGAAGAAGACGGCCGGCCAGCCGATCTGAAAACCGATAATCAGGATGCTTCCAATACAGTAATTTTAATATATATTTTTTGAATTTTTCGAAACGTCGAATTTACACGCTACCACAGTAATACACTATATATTTAATTATTTATTTTTATTGCTTAAAGAATTTTTTCAATTTTTTAGTTTATTGCATTTAAAGGGATTTACCAGTCAAAAATCAAGTGCACTTCAAATTGCGCAGTTTTCGTCCCTCATTTCAATGCATTAACTCAAAAAAATTAAATAAATTTTATTAAGCTTAAAAACAGGCAAAGCCGGAAAATGAAAATAATTAATTCCGGTGTAAGTCGACGTATTGTGATTACGGTATTTGAAACGAATCGACGTTACGGCGTGATCGCCGTACCCCATCTCATCGACGCTTTTTCATTGGTTTCATTGTATTTTCGGTTAATTTTCGTTGTATTTTCATCAAATGTTTCTGCCTTGTAATGCTAAACCGTATATTCACGTGTATCATGGTAGTTAACCTGTCTAACTGTACTTAAATGATTAACGATGAATGTTACGTAAATTTCCTTCTAGTTCGATGTCCAATTTTCTATGCGTTGTTTGCCTTCAAACTGCGACTGATGTGCGGAGTGTGCCGAAGAAGGATAACAAAAGGAGGGAATGGTTCATCCGACTGAACTTGATCGACGAGGAGCTGGACGACCTGGAGAAGCGAGTGCAGGAAAAGTTCAAGGCGAAGAAGAAAGTATGGATATGCTACCGTCACTTCGATAACAAAGAAGCTGCGCTTCCGATTGATGTGAGTATCTACTGATCAATTTTGGTTTACCGATTTGTATTATATTGCCTTGTCACATGCATGGAATGTACTGGAATAGTTGCATTGTACGTTTTTACTGTTTTAACGGCGAGAAAAAACGGATACACCGAGACTCCAAAGGGAAGACAGACCACAGGTACCCGGCATTCTAAGTTTTATACGACGGGCAATCGCATATCTAGTACCTGGAAATTCGCACACAAAACGAGCCCTGGGGAGGCAATTCGGCCAAAGAACATGTCCTGAGGAGGCAAAATAAGCACACGATACACAACAACCATTATAGAATGTGAGGGTGGAGGAGGAACAACCGTGCGAAGATGCAGTAGGCAGCGTCGGGGACGATATCTACGACTTTCAGTTGGATGCACCGTCGTCACAGGGAACAGATTACCTGGTAAGAAAATTACTCAGCCGAATTGGCATACTCCACAATTATAAATGTTGAAAAGTATTTTATTCATTGCAAACACTGTCATACACATAACGGAAATGAAGATGTTTGAAATGATCCTTAAAGTTACCGGACAAGGACGAAACCCTGATCTCGTCGCGTGTACGAGAGAGTATGCAAAGTGAGATCACTTTCGGTTTTCCCTTGAGGCTATTATTGATTTTTAGCATTTTTTGTATGCTCATTCTCATCTAATTCAGTCATCGGCTATTCGACGGAGGACAAAAAATAGGGGGTCAATTTTGTCCTCGTCCGGTAACTTTAAATCGACAGCAGTAACAACAGTCATGATATAAATGAGTGATGTAAAAATGAAAGACATCTAGGATTTTTATCACAATAGAAAACTAAATTCAGTTCGCCCCATCCCAAGGCACGTGTTCGCAAGAAACAGACAACGGCGTGCTAACGGATTCCCCGACAACAATTGATGATCACAAATTCTTCCTCGTCTCCAAGGAATCCCTAATGTCGCTCTTCTCCCGTTGCCGCGACTGCGGCACAGCCCAGATCGAAGCCGGGACCTTCCACTCGTGGACCGTAGGCTCGGCCCTCAACCTGCAATGGGTTTGCCTTGTTTGCGATCGGATTGTGAGGTGGAGCTCTCAAGAGAAGATAGAGGGATACTATGAGGGAAACCTCAAATTCACTACATCTGTTCACATTACTGGAACGCCCGTGCCTGTTAGTTCGATATCTATAGAAGACCAGATCAGCCTAGATTAGAACGAAACATATTGTTCTCGGAAATTTAATTCAGAAAGTCCTAGCGATGGGAAAGGAACTCGGACTGGCCCTCCCCTCCTACAGCACAATGAGGAACCATGTTGCTGATGTGATCATCCCAGCTGTGGATGTAGTGTATGAGACGCACAAGAAGCAGGCAGAGGCGACGGTTAGAGGAGCCAGCGGGGTTAGATATTTCATACTTATTTACATCTTTGACTCACTTGAAAACCTTTCCGTGCATCCGACCTCGACCGCATACCCCGGCCTCCCCTGAAATATGTCCATGAGGGGATACGGTAGTTTCTTATGACCCCTCCCATCCCCTCATAACCTCTGACTGCTCCTGGGCCTGCTTCAATCCATGCGGGGGACGTAGGCCTCTCATCGCAGCTGAAATAGTGTGATGTGAAAACAGAGAAGATCAAAATATCGAACGTTAAAATCCCGCAACTGTGTATACAGAAGTCACAATGATGTTTCACAAACTTCCTTCTCAATATAAGTCGAATTATCAAAGCACCAATAAAAGCTACTAGAACAATTTTTGATTTCATCGCTCCTAATCTTCTAATGCATAGCCGTAGAATAATATAGATATCGGAAGGAAGTTTGAACATTTCAGAAACACGGGATCGACGTGGCGGTCGACGGGAGATATGGTACTCGAGGCTTCACTTCAACCAACAACACCAACACCGTGATCGATCTTGGGACGAACTTAGTTTTAGAGGCAGTGAACATGCACAAGAACATGCGAGGGATAGGTAGTGTTAGTTGTAATTAGTTAGTATCGGGTTTTCTATTACTAGTGGAAACGTTTCCAGACGGCGTGAGTACCCGGATGGAGAAAGAAGGCATAAAGAGAGGACTCACGACATTAATTAAGAAGATGTTCACGGTCAGATATCGCAATTCGGGAACAACGAAACACCGATATTTAAATGTCGCTAATGCTAGTTAATGGTAGATAAGGAGTGTAACTTCGGACAACGACGCCAAGATAGGCAAAATGATGAGAAGCGAGCCCCTCTTCTCCCGAATTCGGCACTGTCTCGACTTTTGGCACTTGATCAAAGGAATCAACAGTGATCTACGAGAGGTTATTAGTATAGTTAGTACGATTAGCTTCAATTAGGTTCACAGTAATAAAGTAAATGGAAACAATCGAAGTCAACATACACAAGTGAATTCAGCTAAGCAAGAAGAAGAAGTGTGCTCTGATAAAGTACTGGTGGAAGCACATTGTCAATCACTGTTATCACGTGCACTACCAGTACCGAAGGAACAGGTCAAAAGGGCTCGAGCGATGGAAGAGTCTGTTGGCTCATGTATGTGGACGGCATAAGCATCTAGAGAAAGTTAGTGCAAAAACAAAATAACAATAATATTTTTTGTTATATCATGCATGCACGATACTAGAAGTTAATCATACTCAGGTGCCGTTCTTGTCGGGGATCAGTGGATGCGTGCACAAGGAACTGCCAGAGGCTCCATCTCACAACATTGATCGGAAGAGCGAGGAGTTCCGCCAGCTCAAGAAGGTCATCCTCAAGCCCACCTTCCTCGCCGGATTTGTTCGAGCTTCCCCGAAGAAGAATACCTCTCCCTGCGAGTCTTTCAACTCGCTGGTCAACTTGTACATCCCGAAAGACATCGCATGGTATGCAAAAAATTTGACTATTGACCCCCCCCTCCCCCTACACTTCATAACAACTTGAATCGCCATCGGCCTGTTTTATTAAGTTGCCCCGCCTTCTACCACGAGAAGATCAAGCTCGTCGTCCTACATCATAACACGATTGCGATGGCGGATCTGACCGCCTTGAGGGAGGAGAAGTCTTCGTATGTGACAAGGGTGAAAGGACGACAGACTGTGTGTGTGAAGAGGAAGATGTCAGCGGTGGATCACTACTGGAGGAGAGAAGTTAGTACCATGGACAACAGTTCCCTTCCCAAAGCATCAAAGTAAAATTAGTGTGTTCAGGTCTGGAAGGAGATACAAGAAGTGGCACGCCAAAGGAAGCTGCACGCTTACCTCAAGAAGATCGGCGCCCCGGATTCGATCGCCTACGTCAAAGCCCTCTATGGGAAGGAGAACGATCAGCAGGAGGGGGATATGGTAGAAGATGGAGCAGAGAGTGATGTGTCCGTCGAATTGGGAGGAGGATACGGAGAAGAAGTCGACTCGGACTCGATCCCCATCATGGACCCGATCGTGTTCAGCGATGATCACGATTCGGAGTCGGATCATGAGAGGGGAGAGACGAGGGAGGAGGTACTGTCTTCTGGTTCCGAGTGGAACGAAGGAGAGGAGGAGGAGTCGAAGACACCAGCTGGTCGTGGAAGGGGGCGAAGTGAGCAAGGGAAGGCGAGAGGAGGCACCAGAGGGAAGGGAAGAGCAGCCAAGGTGGCAGAGGAAGACGAGACATCTGAGGAAGAGGGAGAGGGCGAAGCAGGAGAGGTGAAGCAGCCAGAGAAGCCGAAGAGAGTGAGGAAGACGAAGAGAGGAAGAGGGGAGGAAGCGGATGGAGAAGAGGAAGGTTACGAGGGGGATGGGAATGAGCCAGTGAAGAGAGTCAGAGGGAAGAAGTCAGATTAGTTACGAACATGCAGGGACTGAGAAATTGTTAGGGGCACATGCATATTTCCGACTGTTTGCATTATTACTCACCTATGTTAACCTCCATTTCATGATGATTAATAAATTACTTTTGAAACTACCCTTGTCTCCCAGCTCCCACTCACCCCTGCCTCCTTCAGTCGATGGGCGTAGATGGCTCCCTCATCTCGCAGCACGCCGAACTCGCACGTGGCGACAAGATCGCGCGGCAGGTCGGGCAGATCGGGCTGCATCATCGGCATCACCTTACCATAGTTGTGCACGATACGATGGGGGGTGTCCATCCGGACGGGCACCTCCCATCGACGTATTGGGGTCATGGTAAAAAATCGATCGGTAGGTCAAGACTAAGTACCATAACCAATCGATAGTAAAGTACACCCTGATATTGTATATGGATACCGTAACCCGCGAATATCGCAAACTAACTTTATTTTTAAAAATGTCCTGTCACCGTGCCCAATCGATTGTACAGTACCCAAGTCACTATCGTAACCCAGTTCCTTGGGTCAGATCCAGTTACTTGGGTGAAACATTTTCATAAAATTGTCAAACATTTTTTTCTAAAACTCCTAAATCGATTATAAAATGATTCACAGTAACGAGAGATACGGTAGGATAATTAAAAATAATTTTACTCTCGTTTTTAAATTTTTAGAAAAAAATGTTTGACCCAAGGAACTGGATCTGACCCATGGAACTGGGTTACGGTAGTGACTTGGGTACTGTACAATCGATTGGGCATGATGCCAGGACTTTTTAAAAATAAATTTAGTTTGCGATATTCGCGGGTTACGGTATCATGTGCTGTACAATCGATTGTTTATGGTACTTAGTCTTGACCTACTGATCGATTTTTGACCATGACCCCGTATACATCGAGGGGGGGCAATCCCTGCACACCGATGATCCGTACCGTTTCGGGCGCAAGTCTGTAGTCGATCGAGACGAAGAGGCGTGTGCTCATCATTTTGGCCATCGTGCGCGTCACAGACTCATACCTGAGATAGGGAGATAATCAATAATTGCCAATGAATCGATAAATGATATTACTAATCGATAATTAATGCAAAACACTCACATCTCCGTATTGCCCAAAACGAATCCACCACCGTGGATGAAGATGATGGCGCCGTCAGACTCGGTAGTCGCATTATTGCGAGGGTGATACACACGCACCTGCATTACAGTACCATATCTGCTACAGTACTCCACTACCGTACCTTGACGCCGTCCCAGTGGGTCGTCTCCATGAGCAGATTCGGATCCCAGTCGAACATCGGCCCGATCAGTCGACTCAACGCGGTCGGCGTCCAGCGCGTCCAGTATATCATGCAGTAGGCGTTCGAACACAGGCGCGACTGCAATCGAGAAGACTGTTTAGTATGGTAGGTCGATGGGCATGAAGAAGAGTTCCCCGTGTTACAACCATACCTGCCCACACCGCCGGTAAACCCAGGAGCCTATATACGTCGATTGTTTTAACTACCAAAACGTTGATAGTCAAAAGTGTAACCTAGCGAACTAAAGTTGACCCACCGTACTGTGGTACGGCAAATATGTTTCACACTGGTTGGACTCGAACCCACTACCTTCGGTTTCCAAGCCAAACTTGTTAGCCACTCGGTCATGATTTAATAACGAAAAAAATAAAAATAAAATTTCCTCAGAGTTATTCAATAAAAAGGTAAAGGTAAAGGTAAAGGTAGTTCCGTCTTCAGCGTATTTTTCAACGCGCGGAACGTGCGCAGGTGTCTTTTGATCGGTGTGTACGCATCCATAGCATATAGCGGCATAGGTTGTCACTCAGTTGCCAGCAGGCGACGCCGCCCCTTTACTCCTGGTTTTAGTACCAGTACCAATTGGACGAGGCTTGGTCGGCCTGATGGGGTGGTCTTGTTCCGGACGGGATTCGAACCCGGGACCCTGCGTCGCTCAGCCAGACACACTACCGGCTGAGCTATGCCCCCAGCTATGTTATTCAATATTGAGGAACGAACTGAATTTTATGGTATCTTTTAGAAAAAAAAGTCAGTTCGTGATTGGCCAATGGGCATACGGTAGTGAGGGTTTCGGTAGGTTACTGTAGAACATCAATAGTGATTGATGATTTTTTGTAAAAAAGTTTGACCCAAGGAACTCAAGTTGCTCCACGGAACCCGGGCTACGGTAATCAAGTTACTGTAATTTGGGTTACTGTAGTCCCATAGTGTAAGTTGGTACGGTAGTTGGACTTGATTACATCATGATCTACCACAACATTATCGACCATGAACGCCGATTTTTTTTGACTACCAGATTGAGCAAAATTACAACGTATAGGGAGTTGTCGATTTTTTTGACTACCAAAACGTCGTCAGTGCTGGACAGGTATGGTCACAACCCAAACTCACCGGATAGTAGTAGGAGATTCGAAGCACGGGCTCGATGATGTGCATCGCCACCTTGTCGATCGTAGACTTGGCCATCTGAAGTGATACTATTCAGCCTATGTAATCACTCCTTTGTGAACATCGTGCAGATCTCCAACTACAAGCACTTTGCAATGATCCTCATCTACATCTACCGTACCTTCTCGGGAGGGGTCGGTAGAGAGCTGCCGCCATCAGCAGCACCAGCACGCCCACGATCGTGCCTCCGGTGACCAGATGAGATCCCTTCTTCTGCTTATCGCCAGCCATCTGAATCGACATTACAGTAAGGTGAGAGGGTGAGAGGGCGATTCGGAAAGTAATTCAGAGACGCGCGCCGATGGAAGGGAAGCATTATGAGTACGTGCTCCCGCGAAAGGCGGGAGAGGGACGAACGGGGAAATAGTGGGGACGGGGGAGGGGTAGATCAATGCCCTCTCCTCCTCCCTTCACCTCTTCCCTCGTCAACTATCGATTGACTCAGGTCCCCTATGTGGCTGGCTAATCAAACACCGAAGTATTCCGGGTACCCGATGTTATATGTAAATGTTAGATGGGGAACGTACCGGGTCTCGACCTTGACGAAGAAGTTGTCCTTCATGTAGTCAGGGTTCGTCAGCACCGTCCGGCAGTACGGGTAGGCGTTCCAGGCCTCCTCGTGGATCGCCAGCGAGCCCTTGGGCGCGATATTGCGGGGCCTAAAACAATTAAAACTTATTAATTTACCGATTAAATTTTAATAATCAATAATAATCAATAATCTAGACAGGCGGCGGATAGGGAGCATGGCTCCCTATCCGCCGCCTGTCTAGGCCTTGCTCGCGTCGGCCGCCAGAATGCGGTTCAATAACATAAAAAACGCATCACAGGTTCATTTGAGTGCATAAACAGAAAGCGGAACTAATCTACTTCATGTTTTACGACCATTAAACGCAATAAATGAATGAAAACAACAGAAAACGTCGAAGAAACCGCAGAAGATACGACGCCGCCGCCGTGATTGACTCTTGCCGCTAGGTCGCAAACAACTAGATTTCTACCGTAATTTTATACCCATCGGCTGCAGAAGAATGTTTTTAAATTCGCCATTTTTAAAGTCAATTTTAACAAAAATAGTATTTTTATAATTTTTTTGTGTTTAATAAGTTGTTTTGAGTCGATTATCACAGTCGATATTCAAAATTACAGAACGTTTTAAAAATTAAACTTTGGGACTACAAGATTCCTTTAACTAAGGGGTGGATGCGACGCAATTTAAGGCACACTTGATTTTTGATGTCCGGATCCCTTTAATTGAGTTTTCATCAACTTCGAAGATAATAGAGGGCAGTTTCACTGATTAAATAGTGAAATGACACATGCGCACCCCCCCCCCATGCATTCAGCATATCATTCGATTTGTCTCCATGAGCTCTAGGTCTTGAGCTCAAAATCAGGTACGGCCCGAAAATGTAAGGGAAATGAATCAATTAAAACGATTAACAAAAATGCAAATTAATCTATTCATGATCCAATGATTCTGGTCGATTCTTCGTGGACCTAGGGAGGGACTCTCCAAAGGAATTGCAAAAATATTAATTTTGATATGAGTTGTGAACCGCCAAATTTTGGAATTTTCGGCCCTATGAAAGTTTGATGCCTTAGCCTTAAAATCCTTAAAATCGAAGATGTGAGATAAACGTCTACTACATCTTGTTAGGGACCCTATGGACTATCCAAAACTATTCATAGACGCATGGTTCAGAAAATGTGCCAACCACCTCCCGATTTTATTCGATTCTTCCGCGACACGCGTGATATATACTTAGATAAAATATTTGGTGTGACCTCTCTGCGTAGCTTCACGTAGTAGTAGGCTAAGGCACCTGAATAAAAACAAATAATAATCTCAGTAATGGTCAATTAAAAACTCATTCCTGTTTTCAAAATAGCATGTAAACCCGCACCTTGGAGCGGCAAGTTGAATATTCCCAGAACGACGAGAATCCAATATCCAGTTGCCTGGCGCTTTAGATTCTCCATGGTCCAGTCCCAGCTTATTGCCCTAAAAAATATGTGGGTGTTCTCGTCGATCAACAGCTTCATCCGCTCTTCATTGCCTGGAAAATGACAGATTGATCTTTTTTTTGTCCACCAATTGCAAAAATAAAACTATGTATCAAACCACTAACTTGATCTCTTTATCGCCTCAACTAGCGCATAAATAACACTTCCAAAACCGCTAATCACTGATAGTACCTCAAAAGATTCGTCACAGCAAAAAAAGCTCTTGAGGTGTAGTCAAATTATAAATAATTCTTACAGCAAATATAATAACAGTAAGCAGCAAGCAGGAGTTCTTGCGCATAATACCGGCGAGTCCGAGCGCAGGCGTGATGAGCCCGAATGGGATGATTATTGCCAACTGGAAATGCGATCCTGATCCAGGGTTTAGCATGTGGAATTTATTTATAATAGTGAGCACGGGGCAGTCTCCAAGAGGGAGGATCACAAGGATTCAAATATGACCATCTCGAGAAAACAAAATTCAATGATAACAGAAAAAGCATTTTATAATAAGCTTACAACGCCGAAGTAGACAACAACGACGATAAATGTTACGAATACGAAGACGAACTGGGCAATTGTGAGGGCGAGTGGAATTTTCTGCGAAAACACGATTTTCACTTGAAATATTATTGGGCGAAGCAAGTATGTTAGATATGGTGAACGAACACTGGATGCCATGGAGTGCGAATACGAGAGGTGAGGAGAATAGATCAGTCCGAGGGAAGAGAATGAAGAAAATGGCTGAACACATATTTTTATAGAGGTGTGACCGAATTGAATAATTTTATTGATTTATCAGATCGAGATAAATACATATACCGGATTGTTTTCCCAGACTGCCTAATCAAAAATATACGGCACTTCTTGGATAATTGCCCCCCCCCCTCCGCCCTACTATTCCTCATTCCCTCCACATCGCAGTGGGGTTGTGTGACCGAAAATCACGGGGAGATACCTAGAAATGAGTGGGGTATCGGAGGAAGTGGGGGGGGGGGGTGGGCCAATTATCCAGGAAGTGCCAAATAAACGTTGTTATTCACAAAAAAATGTTCTGATCGAAACGAATGCCTGCAACAATTCTCGTTTGTAATTTATTTATCAAAGCGTCAGGAGGAAAAGCAATGATCAGGGGTTACGGTAGCCGCCCTTCTCCCGGATTACGGTATCTATCAATACGCTGGGAGGATGATCACGCCGCCATGAGGAATAGCGAACGCATCTCGGTAGATGTGATCGACGATCTGAAATTATTTTTTAATATTAAATTATTTTATTGTTATGTTTTTAAATTTTAAATTAAAATACAACCTCTCAAGGGAACCGCATTTCTTGGGGAAAGTCAAACGTAAATTTGATGTTGCCACTGGATACTGACCCCTAATGGAAGACCAACAAATATCTAAAATCATTGGATAGTTGTTCCCTAAGACCCGGAAATCGGTTGTGAAAATGTATGTGCAAATGTACACGAAATTCTCGTTCTTCTTGCCCATACTAGTGAGCTATTCTTGAAGGATCCCACCCATCAGTTGGAATGGCGCAGGTGGTTGTGCGGTTGCTCATTTTGCTGAAAGTCGGAGGTTCATCCCCCGATACCTGTGTCACGTTTTGCTTGTTTTTTTCTTCACTATCTGAATTGCCATATGAATACCTTTCCCGATTGAAACATGTTTTCACCGTTTTTAAGATGTCTTATGCCCTATAAGAATAAATATTCATTGTAAGATGAGGATTCTGTAATATACTTAGGGACCACAAGGGGTATGGCCGAAATTAAGCTATGTCACCCTAACCATTCTCAACTTGCCCATTGGGATCCAAATAAGATCATACTTTTTGCAGTTGTCGATATCTTATTCCAGAATCGTACTAGAGCGCATAAAGTACGCGAAAATCGGACAACGTAGAACGTTAGAAAAGCGAGACAAGGGAGTGAGGGGCGGAGCCAATTCCACCCCCATTCCAGTCAAAACGCCAAAAATTTGGGTAGAGCTTCGCCCTTTCCGGGTTCTGCCTTACCCAAGTGAGGAGAGGCAAGAAAGCGACGCTGGCGCGCCCTTTCGTATTTTCAGTCGCTCTCTACACGCGCCGGGTGAGAGAGATCAACAATGAGCGCTCCCAGACTCCGCCCCTTGCACTCGTTCGCTCGCGTTCTTTCCTTTAGGAAATGTTGCGCGAAGAGGGAGCACAAGCGTAATTCTCAACCAAATCGTTCATTCAAAAAAGAATCCGACAGCTCTCCCCGAGAGGAATCCAATGGTTGGTCGACGAACTGTGTCTAACTCCTCTGAGTAGGTCAGAAGACACGTTTTGTAGTGCGTAATAGCTATGTTCACTACAAAACATGGAAGTGCATTCATGTGTAAAGTCAGATAGTGAAGGAAAAAACAAGCAAAACATGATACAGCTGTCGTGGGTTGATCCCCCGACTTTCAGCAAAACGAGCTACCGCACAACCACCTGCGCCATCCAAACAGATGTGAGTGATTATTCAAGAATAGCACACTAGTATGGGCAAGAAGAACGAGAATTTCGTGTACATTTTCAGATACATTTTCACAACCGATTTCCGGGTCTTAGGGAACAACTATCCAATGATGTTAGATATTGGTTGGTCTTCCATTAGGGGTCAGTATCCAGTGGCAACATCAAATTTACGTTTGACTTTCCCCTAGAAATGCCGTTCCCTTGTCAGCGAGTGCCTTGAAGTAAAAGTAGATGAGTATTCCTGTACTACAGATTACTGTAGATATCCTAATACTCACGAGGACGGATGACATGGCGGGCGCAGCAGGTGTCACGGCTTCTGCCCAGGTTCTTTTCGTGGAGAAGGTCATCTGGAGAGATGGATTACGGTAATCTGATGGGCACGGTAGCAGGGGGAGAATACTGTAGAGAACAGGGCACGGTCGCTTGGTAGATAACTGAAGAACGGGCATTTACGCTGTGTTGATGGAACTACTCGACGACGAGTGAAAATGATCGAAGGAGTGGAGTAGGAGTATGAGTAAGTATCCCCATTCATTGTTTTGTTCAAAGTGCAATGCAGTAGGACAAATTCATTTAATGGTTTATCGAAACAATTCCAGACATGCTATAAGTCTTGGTAGTGAAAAATTTATTATTTAAGATTAAATTTATTTATTTTAATTTTTTTTGTATCGATTACAAAAAATATTTAAGCCAAAATATAGTAATGGATATTGTTGGCAGCAGTCTAAACGAAATATGCTGTTAGAATAGGTTATCGGAAACTGAATATCACGCCTCTCATGAGAGAATCGAGCTGAGCATGGGAATGGTGAAATGACTTCTAACCAGTTTTGGGCACCCTGAAGCATGTCTGAGTGATCCCCGAAATCTTTTTGTGCATACGTCATTTTGGAGCTCCCTAGGTAGGGTCGGATATCGGCATCACCCACTTTGGGAGCAGTTTTCTCGGATACGGTGTAAGATAGAGCAAAATTGACCTCTGAATGACCCCAACTCATTTTTGGAGATCTATCGATCTAACCAATCCTTTTTCTATAAAACTCATTTTCAACAGTTGTACACTTCGGGTCACTTTTCTCAAAAATGTAGGTGAAGACGCAGCTCAACTTGTCAAACAAGATGCAGCTCAGCGAGAGCTTTCCAATGAGTGGTTTGCGAAAACAATACGAACACATGGGTGCGAGTTACGTCCTGTAAACCTCGCCTTAATGGTTTGAACTTTATTTTCAACAGCCGATTTCATTCCACACCGCTCATTTCGGAGGGCGCGGCCAAAATGATCGATTGTTTTATCGGAATGCTTGTGGAAAATAAAGTTCAGACGATTCAGGCGATGTTTGCAGGACGTAACTTGCACCCACGTGTTCGTATTGTTTGCGCAAACTACTCATTGGAAAGCTCTCGCTGAGCTGCATCTTGTGTTATAATTTGAGCTGCGTAGTGGAGAATGGCCGAGTTCGCAGTGAAGATTGGGGAGATGGAGGAGAAGGAGAAGGAGCTGAATGAGAGAATGAAGAAGATAGAGGAGAGAAGAGGAATAGAGGGGATGGAGAAGAGAATGAGAGAGATGGAGGAGAGATTGGAGAAGGTTGAAGAGAGCATCGATGATGATGATGTGATTTTCCTGTAATTTATCGCTGGACAACATTTTATTTGTTTTTGACATTTTGTGTGATGATGCGTTTTGGTTTATTGCGAGAAGAATAAAGGTTGTTGGAATTATTGGCGAGTTAAATTTCATTAATAATACGTTAAATCGTGCTATAGCTACCTTCCCTGACTTCGGCTAGTCAATATTTGCTCCTGTAGCTTATTCCAGTTCATCTAATTGTATTTTCAAGTGTGGAGAATGCCTATTGCTGTTGGAAGCTTTTCGCAACCTGCTACATTGAAAATATTCAACTTCTTGGATGAACATACACTTCTGCAAAGTAGAGAAGTCAGCAAATTGTTTTCATTTATCTATATGCTAAGAATGTAATTCAGATCAGTAAATCGATAAAGGAGTACGCGGAAGTAGCAATAAACGATAAACCGGCAGTTCTTGATCATTTTTATATACAGCGGGTGAGGTTCATTCACATCTAAATCTTGAGTATCCATTAAAAATCGCGAGCTTTTTAGGGTTATTACGATAATGTGGAGGTTCATTTCAACTTAGGACCATATGGTTTGAAATGGAGACTAAGAGTTCGCTCAGCGCTGACGATGCTAAATGCTTCCCTACTCAGAAGGAGCCTTGTCGGTCTTCGTCTCTTTTTCATGGCTAATTTAAATTTAACACATAATGAACCAGAAATTCCTTTTATTTTACAGAACACCGCTGTGTCAATTAAAACAGGGGAAGTGTGTAAAACAGGGGATCATTCTTCCAATTCTTCCAAGATCTTGTTGCGGGGACTCATTTTTCTTCAGTTACTTTTGCGAATGTCGGAAAAGATATTGCTAAAATGTGCTTGAATTTTCTAAATAGAATATCACTTTTGAAGAAATTTGAGATGAATGAGATTACGTATCGTATTCATCGTTCGGAGCTAATCGATTCGTAAGTTGTGTTTATACAGATCGCTATCTCATACTTTACTTACTTAGGTATTAACAATATCGCGTGTTGCTTTGTATAATTTACGTGTCGTTTCGCTTACGAGCGCCTCCCTCTCTACCTAGCGAACATGTAAATATGAACAAGAAGAAAAAAAATGTTATTTACAATTTTGTATTGTATTATTATGTATATTTGACTGTTTTCCCAGTGACCAATGGCTCGAGAAGATTCGTGAATGGAATCCAACTGTCGTGCGATTGTATGGGCTCCCACGCACAAAAGGTAACAAAACAGAGATGTTGACACTATTATGACTTTTCAGAATCAAAACAATTCCTTCTAAATGTTGCTGACATCACCAAAAGGATGACATTCTCTTTTGAGGAAATCGTATTGCACAATCCAAATACCTCACTTGAGAGGATTCCATTATATTTTGTTAGAGATATTCTAGCACGCAAATGCGAGATTCTCTACTTTGCAAATGTATTTGAGTACTCGGAAAATGACATTGAAAAACTGATTCAGGTGAGCGAAACTCGTAGGGATTTACACAAATATTGAAAAATACATACAGATATTTCATCATATCGAATTGAAAGGAGCATTTACCCCGTGTTTTCCCCGCAATCGTTGGAGAACCATCGATGTTGTTGTGGGGAAATACGAAATCAGTGCATTCACGATAAAGAACTTGGAAATGTGTTCAACATCTCTGTATTAACGGAATTCAAGAAATTGATATTTTGTTTTGGTTTTATTTTTTATTAATTGTTTGCCTGAATCATATTTTTGTTGAGACGTAGAACCCGCCTTTATTGTTCTAAATTACTTTTTTAAAATTTGTTTATTCTTTCCTACTATCAACAATCGATTTCAATGTGCTATTTTTCATACGATTTCCTCCCAGCAAGAGCATCTCCATCTGGTTCTTCGATTGAAAGGCGCAGAAGTTGATGAAAAACAAACCTTGGTGAAGCTATTTTCAAAGCTTGCACTCCAGAAACTTGGAACGATAAAGGTTAAAGCGATAACCGGAATCAGCCTGACAATTACCGAAAATTGAAACTTGTTGACTTCCATTGAAATGGGCAATCTTCACAAAATGAATAAACGATGATAAGTAGATCTCATCGTGGACCTGTGCATGCACAATTGGAATTATGTGAATTTAGTTTGTTTCGAACAAAATGGAAGATAAGAGTCCGAAATTCTGATTATCATCACTAGATTGAACATATTCGCTATACCAATCGAGTAAGAGAAAATTTATGTTTACATCTCTGCAGAAACTGACCGAATAATGTACTAGATACCCGCAGTACGATAACCTTACCAGTGCCACCCAAACGTTCCAGGACATGAATGAGTTGATGGGACCTGAACGATGTAGAGTGCGACATTAGGGAAGCTGTCGAGCCTTCCCCTCTCTTTCTCTCGCCATGGAGAGTATTTTGAATTTGAACTGTAGAACTATAAGGAAAAGGTTAACACAAAAAAAGCATTCCTCCATAGGTGTAGCAGGAGCTGACGATCCAGGATAGACGAAACGGGTTTGGAGAATACCGAGTACATATCCGTAGTAGGAGGAGATGATGGTACAGGATAGACAGAGTGCCCAGACCGGCTTGGAGAATGCCATGTCCATTGCCCTTCAAGTAAACAAATTTTTCGAATAAGTTAGTACCTTGCAAATGTATAGTATGAATATCATTCACAACTCTCTTTGGATGCACCGACATTGGCATGATAAATAATTAAGTGATCCAGAACATGAGTATCAGAGTGCCGGTGGGGGGGTGACAAAACGTGAACCGACAAAACGTAAACAAATCGCAGCTCCCTCGGGATACGAAGTGGGGACTTGGCAGTTGTTGCATTGTTATCAGTATGCCCTACACTACGCCAACCTGTTTAGATCATCTAACTATGTGAACTTGACTTTCACTCACCACCAACGTATAGGGGTTCCAAAATTGGGAATTTGAGTGAAAATCATGGTTAGAGAAACTCAAAATTCCGTAACCATTCGATGCTCACTTTATCGGGTTAGAGTACTTTCAAGGGTGCTAGAATATCGATTGAATCGTGATTTTAAAAAAAAAAACCTAATCGTGATTTTCCACTAAAAATCAAAATTTTGGACCATGAACCCCAATACGTTGGTATTGAGCAAAACTCAACTTCGTCTAGTTAGAGGATCTAATCAGGGTGGTGTAGAGTAGGGCATACTGATAACAATAAAACAACTGCCAAGTCCCTACTTCGAATCCCGAGGGAGCTGTGAATTGTGTACGTTTTGTCGGTTCACGTTTTTCCCTCCCTACCGGTGGTATTCGAGTGCACACCGAGGATCAGAGTGAGCATAAATGCGGTAGTTAGCATGCAGAGCACGATGTTGATAATATGCGCAATGAAAGTGTTTTCCCGTGAATACTCATTGGTACATTGCATTACATTAGGATATCACAGTACGTATCTAAATAGGTCCGACGTTTTCATGAATAGGCTTTGAGGAAAGGGATAATGCACCAGTGTACCGGATTGATTCTCATTCGCTTCTTTGTCAGTAAAAACAGCCAACGAGCATGCCGATATTGTACACCTTTGAAAAAATTTTAAAATTAAGAAAATATATTTAAACAATATTTGTTTCGATATATTATCCCGGTTATCATTTCTTTTCACTGTATCGTTGATCACTTATCGAATTTCAAATAAATTTATCATAACGTTGCTAGCGCATTTTGTAGGTACAAAGTGTGGGAATATTCTCGCAAACCGCAAATTCGATTGGACGCAAGCACTACATCAATGGATCATTAATGTGGGGTTACTTCTCAGGAAATGGATGCTTAAGTGAGAATTATTTGAATACCCGCAATTGGGTATCTCCGCTCTCCGTGGAGCTAGACTTGAAAATTGGAATATAAGGTTTTTTGACCCTTAGAAGACCCGTCTATCCTACATTTAGAGAATTTGAGCTGCATGTGCACCTACATTTTTATGGAAAATTCCATGAAGTGTATCACTGTTAAAAAACCGGATTTATAGAAATTGGTTTAGATAGATCGATAGAGCTCGAAAAAACAGTTGGAGTCACTCAAAGTACAATTGTCTTCAATATATCGCCGTTTTCGAGAAATCGGCCCTTGAAATGAGTGATGCCGAATTGCGACCCGGTGTAGGAAGCTCCAAAGTCTGCACAATAAGACTTTGGGGGTCACTCAGGCATGCCCTAGGATAGCCAAACCGGTTAAAACCAATTTCACCATTCCCATGCTCAGCTCGATTCTCTTATGAGAGGCGTGATAGTTTAAGTGGGCTATTTTCACATTAATAAACAAACAGCAAAATTAATCAATACGACGAAGATATGAACGATACCCATTTGATCGAACTGTATACTCTCCCATAGTCAATGGTGACTTCATGTCATCGCTTTCAGAGATAATACTTACGATATTTCCTATGTGATGACACATCTAAATGTTGATATAGCTTATCAAAGAAGGACTATTTAAAGACGTACATTATTTAAATAAAGAATTCACCTGTAGCAGGTTTTCTATTTCAGGAGTCGAATTGAAGCACTTTGCAAGGGATGTTTATTCTAATGCATTTGCGAGATAGGAGTAAGCGCACTAGAGATAACGGAACAGTAGATCTGTCTGTATCCGAATCAGAATTATTCGGTAAAGTAAACGAGAGCGACTCATACAAATCTGCTAGGCGAAGAAGGAAATATAATGAATCTGTTATGGTAGTATGCAAGAAAGAATGAAATGCACAACTAACGTCTAGTTTGCGGCAGTCCATAAAGTGGTGCCCTCTTCGGATTCCATTTGCGCACAATTTGCAGCCATATATCACTGAAAGAAGATCGAATAAAGAAGTCGGGGAATCACTAGGACTTTCAAGTCTATTGGCTCTGAAGTTCGGACATTATACCGCATTCCACTTTGGCCTTTCCAAGATATTCTTTCAAATATGATCCCGAACGTCCGGATTATTTGGGGAGCGAGATTGTGAAAGATGCTATGAGAAAATTTTGATCCATCTACCAGACCCGTAAGGCGTTGGAGGAGCTTGTAAGTGTCGTCTGACTGAACCGGAAATTTAAGCGATTAAAAATAATTTAAGCGATCTGGAACGATTATTATAACGAGAGCGTAACGTTTTTTTATAATATCCATCAGCAAATACTTATCACATGTATCACGAGTCAGTGAATGTGTGTGGGAACAATTTTTAAATTTTATTTTTTGATTTCGATCATATTATGGTGAGAGCATATGCTAGAGTCAACTTACCGAAAAATATAGGTCACAGGTCCCAGAGCCGGCATTTAGGAATTTTCCGGTTTTGCACCCAGCTATACTGTATCACAGCTCCCAGTTGAGATACAATGATGGCGTAGAGCTCAAATTGAGCGGAAAAATATGACGAACAACTTTCCTGTTGAAAGCAAGCCAGTGAACTCATTCTTTTAAAAGTTGTGATCAAAAAACTGCAAAAACGGCTAAAAATAAATTCATAACTTTTTTGTGAAATATCGTTTCAAGGAATTTTATTGCAGAATATGGCAGATCTGACCCATATGTGTCTATAAAAAATGCAAAAATCGATTTTTGAAATAGGCCTTTTTTGCAATATGGATCTGAACTTTGAAAAGTGTGATTTTAGTGAAAAATCGATGTTTCTGTACCAGCTTGGAAACTTCACCAATATAATCGGGGAATCTGTAAAAGCGAAAAAAAGTGAAAGTTTAACTTGCCGAACACAATCGGATGGAAATTCACATGGAATCAAGCCATAAGCTATTATTCATAAATTTTATTTCATTATTTCGTTCAAAGTTTTCGAAAGACGTGTTTGCGTGACGAATCATCTCTAATGTGTCGTGTCTTATGCATGTAGTTAACTGCGTGTTGTTTTCGAGATGAACAGGGGGCAAGAGAGTAGCGAGAACAGGTCAACTTAAGGTCGAATTTGATGTTTACATTGTTACGCAGGGCGCTCTCTCTCTCTTTTTCTTCCCATTTTTTTCGTTCGCTGACATTTTATTAATCATGCATGTTATAATTAAGTTCATAACATTTATTTTATCCAAAGTTAGTAAGATTACCAGTTACAAAATATGATGGCAGTAATACGGTCCGGAGAAAATTAATCAAATTCGCTCGCTCCTTTTGGAATTGGAATTCTGAAGACAGGACCATCGACCTTGAGGAATACTTTCTTCAGCAACTCGGGAGTAAGAAGACCATGGAAAACTTCTTCACTGAACACGAGATCCTCCTCCTGCACCTCCACCTCCAACTCTTGATGATGGTCATCGTCTTCCTCCTCTTCTGTTTCCACTGATCTCCTCCACACTCTCAGTTTCGGTTTCTAGCACTGTTTTTACTAAAATTTGCTAAAGGCGTTCTCGAGGGTGCTGTACACACTGGCATGTCAGAACTTTTTATCTCCAAATTCGTTTATTATCATGACTACTAGTGTGCTTGCGCAATTTAGGGGTACGGTACTCTACGCTGTCTCTGCAGTATTGAGTGTTTCAACTGTAGTGGTCGGCTGAGCGGGCTCGACGGCGGAGTCAGGCTTTTCTCCGTTCACATTATTCTCTCCGTTGTTCTGGGGCTCTTGCCCGAGGGAAGAACGCATTTGCGATTGATTAATGTATCTCAGCTTCAAATTTCATGAATGATTATTTCTAGAAATAAATTTAAGAAGAAACCTCTCGACGCGTCTTTACATTGAAGACGACTATGGCGACTGAAATTTTTTTGAAAATATTTTAGTTACGTTAATCTCACTTTTCAAAACGACGTAGAAAAGGCCGCCAGCGGCAAGGAATATGGCGTTGCTTATAACAGAGTACTCCCCGTTCGGCTTGCGACCGACCTCTTTCTCCTCTGCCTTGACGAATAGCCCCGCGATGAATGCAACTGCAATAGAAACAATGCTGTTTTATCCGGGGTTTGTCAATATGGGTGTGCAACATTCTGAATAGCAAGTCATACTCAAGGCCAAGCCTCCGATAACACCAACTGCAATGATTACGAGATCAACAACCTGAAATGACCACTTTCAATAATTCTTAAATTTATTTATTTGTTAGTACTTTACAAATTGTAAAACAATAAAGCTATCTCACATCGACGATATGCTGCACGAGCATCAGACAGGGTCGCTGACGGAGATTCGCGTATATTCCGCAGAGAGTGGCGGCGATGACGATAACAAAGTAGATGACCGCGAGAACGCTCTGCAAAACGGTTTTTATAAATAGAGAGCTTGTTGGGAACTGTATTGTGTGTTTTTCGAATATACTTCAGATGAGATAATTATATTAATTAGATTAATTAGATTAATTAGAGTATTAATTATTAATTAGAGTATCTAAAACATAACCGGAATTATAAAAAAGACGGCTTTCAAATGAAAACTATACTCGTAACAAGTGCAATTAAATCTGATTTCAAAAGTAAATTATGTTAATTAGTGTATGATAAGCTGGTGTCAGACAAATCAGTTAAAAATCGATTTAAATTAAATTCAAAAGCCGAACAGAGCCAGTGTGTCGAGCCATGAGGCTAGGAGGGGCCACGGCGATGCCGATGATAAGGCCGATGTCCAGAATGATCTGCACGATCGACAGAATGAGCGACACTTTCTGAAATTATTCTGTATTCTGGATACGGTAAGTTTGGGCAAGGTGGTGATTGGAAACTGACGCGAATAGTGGACATTGGTCCATCCGGGGCGACTTCGGGGTCGGGCGGAGGAGGCGGGGGATAGGCTGCGCCTCCCTGGTTGTAGGCAGGGGGAGGATAGACTCCGCCTCCCTGGTAGTAGGCAGGGCGAGGATAGCCGGCCTGTGCGTACGCCATCTGATTGTTACGACGTTCTTCGTCCCTCATCATCCAGTACCAGAACATGACGGACTGAAGGGGTGAGGTTGGATATGAGCGGAATTGGTGGAACATCATAGAGCGTTCTGAGCCACTTGTTGTGGCTACAATAAAGCGTATAGTAAGAACAAATCACTCACATCACCATAATCACTAAATATATTATGATACCTCTTAAATGCAGACAGGAGAGGTTGTCCGAGAACAGGCTACGACCACTCGGCACCGAGAGAAGAGACGAGAATGAGGGGAGGAGAGGAGATGAGAGACAGAAATCTCACGTGCACAAATTTGACTAGACGTAATAAAATAGATAATTGATATGGAAAACAAAAGGTCATCTAACTAATCTCGCGATTGTACTTTTGTACGACGTGAGTATTAGCATTTAAAAAAAATGCAAATTGATGCAAGTTACGCCAACTTAGACATTAGAGATGCTCGAGCATAAGGAATGATCATAGACAGTGTGTTGATAACTCTAAATAGAGACTCGTCTGTCTCAACTGTAGCGAAGAGCATGTGGTTTAGGATTTCCGATACACTTTTTGTCAGAACTGTTAATCACCAGATCCGTAGATTAAAATAACTTCAATTATGCTTGCGCAGTTCTGGAGTACAGTAATCTACACGGACTCGGTACTATCGACTGCATCAGTTGGTGTGGTCGGTTGCTCGGCGACGGAGTCAGGCTTCTCTCCGTTCGCATTCTTCTCTCCGGTATTCGGGGCCTGTTGCACATAGGGGGAACGCATGCGCGATTGACTGATGTGTATCACTTACAATTTGAATATAATTTAAAAATTATTTTTAAAAACGTATTTTTCTATATTCAAAATTAACCTCTCGGCGCGTCTTGACGTCAAAGGTGACAATGGCGACTAAAAAAAACAATGTTTTTTTAATATGTTAATTTCATTAAAAGAGGGCTAAAGGCAAAAAACTAGAAAAAAGAGAGATAATCTCAAATTCAAATGCAAGATTTTAATTTCCGCACTTTCGATTTCCCAGAGCTGGCTCCCAGCCAACTGTCGATAACTTGGTTGGGAATGGAGCTATCAATGTGATGAACATTTCGGAGCATTTTATAGATGGGGAGGTGGTTATGAGAAGTTCATGAATTATATTTTGCCTTTACTCCCCATTTACCCTCACCTTTGAAAGCGACGTAGAGTATTCCTCCGGATACAAGGAATATGGCGTAGGTTATAAGAGTGAACTCCCCGTTCGGCTTTCGGCCGACCACCCTCTCCTCCTCCGTGAACAATGCGCCGAAGACTAATGCTGTAAGGAGAAGGTTAATGGTTTCCAAGTGTAAGTATTGTGGAATATTTTAGCGAACAAAGGTAAATAAGGGTGAGGTAAGAAAATGACGAACCCATGAGCGATCCTCCGACAAGCACGAAGCCAATGTGTACGAGGTCAACTACCTGCAGGAATCATTTATATTTTTAAAAATGTGTATTTCCTAATCGGCTCCACTTGCAATTGAGCTTGTTTGTAAATGATAAATATAACAAAAATGTGCATGAGATGGGGACGCTCTCCAAGATTCCCGTAGATTCCCAAGAGACTGCCGATCATGACGAATGTCCAGTAGACGACCCCGACAACATTCTAGAAAAGAATGCAAACTGTAGTATAGGCAAAAGGTAAATAAATTATTGGATCGATGCCAATTCGAGGTCTTTACCCAGTAATTGTCGGAGATGCTGAACCACACGCCGAGGCCGATGATGATACCGATATCCAGAAGGATGTGCACGATCGACAGAATGAGCACCACTTTCTGCAATCGGGCAGGAAATCTGTAGGTGCTGTGCAAGGGTACTGTAGTCGTGTTACTGGGCAATATTGATTGGAAACTGACACGGGCAGTGGACATGGGTCCGTCCGGCTCGACTTCGGGCTGTCGCTGAGGAGGCGGGGGATAGGCTCCGCCCCTCTGGCCGGCCTGTGCGTACGCCATCTGATTGTTACGACGTTCCTCCTTCCTCATCATCCAGTACCAGAACATGACGGACTGAATGGGAGTGAGGTTGGATAGGAACAGCATAAGTTTGTAATATTAGAACGCTCTGCACGAGCCATGCTATGGCTGCAGTAAAGGTTGGAAAGATGGTCAAATCCATTATCATACCTCATCACTAAAGAAACCAATTGAAAATAGCGAAAAAAATAGTACCTGTTAAATGCAGAAAAGAAAGATGGTCCGAGAAGAGGTGACGACCACTCGGCACCGAGAGGAGAGACGAGAATGAGGGGGGGGAGAGAAGAAGGAGGAGGTAAGAGGGGAGAGCGAGGGGGAATTGTCACGTTTTAATATTTGACTAGACGTAGTCGAATTGAATGAATATACGGGACACTAAATTTACCATCAATCATCTCGCCGCATGGCTGTTGTCGCTTGATAACTTACATGTTATATTTATTACATGTTGTATTTATCTTTGCATATTTCAGCCGAACCATCATCGTAATGATTTTTGTTGAATTCGTAGATATCCTTTGGAATGCTATTCAATATCCCCCGGACATGAAAGCGATCTCGGCACGGCAGAAAACGCAAAGGAATCGCACAGTTTGCAACTGATAAGCGGGCGTATAAGACAAAGGAAGGAGAACGATTAGTACCGACCCTTGCCATCATGAGATGCCTGCCACTGATACTAAGCCTGCTTCCCGTGTTGTCGGCTCTGAAGTGAGTTAGACGCCCTTGATTTATGACCAACCGTCAAGTAGGGAAGGTTTCCCAAGAAAGCGTCTCATCATTATGAGGTGCTTTTCTCCGAATAGGTGAGAGAGCACGAAGAATCGAAAAAGTAACTGCTTGTAATGACATACCGCTTACCGTTTGGTGGTATCAGTATCCTTGTAGGTTTCTGTCCTACAACCCGGTCTATGGACGCAGTCACCTCACGTTCATGCACGCGCTGCATGAAACACTCATCGACGCCGGCCATGAAGTGGTCAGTTTTAATATCGTCACCATTCTACAATTTACATCAAATAAAAAATACAACAATTTCAGCACGTCATTACACCAATTATCGACTCCCGACTGAAGCTGGAAAAAACGCGTGCGAAGGTTGGAATTTTGACACTCAATTGTTTTTTTCCGACCCACCCCCTTTCCCCTACTGTGGTAGATTTATGGCCAAAAATCAGAAAGTGATGTGCAGATTAGAAAGAGGCGTGAGGTGGGCCATAAACAAAAAAGTGCTGGAATTTCTCACTGTAGTCTGATTCTGTCGTGGAGAAAATAATTTAACGTGAGAATCCCGTGACTAGATTAGAGTGCAAGGATCGCGATAAGAGAAGAGAAAAAAAACCGAGTAAGCGAAAAGGAAGAAATTTCGGTCTGTTGTCTGTTGAGAGTGAGGGAAATACTTCGAAAGTCATAATAAGATTCGTTTTAGTGAAGAAAAACAAGAAAAAATAGCACGATACATAGCCATTCTTGTAGGAGATAATTATCCCTCAATCGCCGTATTCGCTGGCTTTCGAGGGTGGCCTCGAAGCCGACATGATCACCAATTCGTGGGTCTCGGAAGGAGTCATGGGAGCGTTCCAAGTCAGTTTCTGAATTTGCATTCAAAGCCACACTGGCAATTGAAATGCATGATTAGGCTGAAGTTAGTAGAATACAAATTATACACATTTATTGTGTTCAGGGAGTGAAAAGACTGATGCTTTCGTGGCACGGACAGTGCAATTGTGAGTTAGATGTTTTATTTTCGTTATCAATATTATTTTCAAGTAAAATAATATTATTTTTAGTCACGCTTCAATATCCTGGATTGCTCGAGCAACTCGCTAAGGAGAAGTACGATGCGGCCATCTCCGAGCCCATCTGTTTTTGTGGCTTCGGTACGCTGCCGCAGCACGTATCCTACTAGAAAATGCTGCAAGCAAATGCCACTGCTTGCTCTAATCGTTGATGCACACTTGATCATTGAAAGTGCATCACATTGCGAATTGTTATTAGAAAATAATCCGGACTTTGTTCGGCAATGTGCAAAAGCGATAGTACACAAGCGCGGTTCACTCCAAGATGCAATCGTTGACCGGCGATAACCGTCTAATCTCCCGAAATTCGTACTAAAAAAATCAAGCGTCATGGGGTAGCAGGAAAGGCGCTGATAAGAGAATCTCACCACCCGCGTACTATAAACATGAGCGTTTCCCATTCTCTGGAAAGACGCTTATCTTCGTAGTGGCACCACCCTTAGAATGGTGCAGAACCGAAATACAAGGGAGGTGCAATTGTGCATCTAAACTCTTGCGGAAAATGTTGGCATCAGGCCCAGTCTTCAACTATAGAATACAAATCTCAACACGTGTGGAAATATATTTGCGGAATTTTTACATGTGATATGTTCAATAATCAGATGGAGATGAAACACTATCAGGAATCTTCGAGAAGCTCGGCATTAAGAACGTCGCTAGTGCACTCTCCACAGCTGCTTCCGAGGGCTCGTTCTTTGCCACTGGCGCTCCCTCCTTCCCCAGCTACGTTCCAGGTAGGGAGAGCCATGCACATATTTGGAATGAATTCACACAAATGCCTTGATGTCTTCAATCGTGTCACACCGAATCGGTTCAAGTGAATGGGGAATACCATTGCTTGGAAAGACTTCCCTAGTACACATGAAATGGACACTGTGGAAAAAAATTGAAAGCCATATAATGAAGGTAAATCACATCATCAGGAGTGATGGGCAAGTACTCGGACCGAATGACATTCCTCGAGCGAGTGAAAAATTCCCTCGGCTCGCTCGCTCCGCTGCTCTTCTGGCCGCAGCTACAGGTATGTTTTTACACGCTTCTTACTGTATTATTCATTCTGAATACAGTTGTTCTTCACGGAAAACTCTGCAGGGCCCATTCAACGAGATGTTCAAGCAGAAATTTGGAGCAGACTTTCCGACTTCTGAAGTGAGCAATCGTTTCTGAAACAATTCCTCATTCAACAACTCAAACAAACTCTTAGGAACTCCTGGCGCAAACGTCGCTCTACTTCATGAATTCCGAGCCGATCACCGACTTTCCCCGAGTGATCACGCACAAGATCATCGACATTGGAGGAATAAGCGTAGCTGGAGGTCACAACCCCCTGAATAAGGTCTAGTTTTAACCTATTGAGCTAATGTGGAATTATTTAAATGTGGAATTATTTCGAGCAGGCCTTCAAACGCCTGAAACGTTTGAAGTCTCGTCTCAGCTTGCATAGTTCTTCATCCTTCTTTGACGTAGTCAATGACCAAATCCAGACCTGGTCGGACATTCTGGATCTCAGCAAGAAGACGGTGCTTCTCTCGTTCGGCAGTGTGGCCAAGAGCTATCTCATGCCCGATAGTTACAAGCAGACTATCAGGAGGACGATACAAAAGGCGAGCGGGCAACGCAAAATTCTACTTCCGAAGATAAATATGGGCGGAATGTTAATTAATGATGGACAAAATGTTTACATGCCAACATGAAACGCTTGCTTCCACTTAACAATATGTTGAACGGTTCCACCGAATCATTTTGCGAATTCCTAATAATTGAACACGATGTTCATTTTTACAGAATACTAACGAATAAAACATACTAACGAAGACGTTTGCAGTTCCCCGACGTCACGTTCATCTGGAAGTACGAGAAACCGGAGGACGCCATCTCCGAGGGCATCGACAACCTCGTCGAGAGCACTTGGGTTCCGCAGAATGACATGCTGCGTCAGTTCCAGCTCTATATCTTTCTTTTTTTTTTTTTTTTTTCGAGGCACATTGTATAAACTTGTATAAAGTTTAAACTATACTCGAAAATGCAAATTTTATGACTCTAAAAGTGATTATTGATTGAAATCTTTCAGATGATCCTCGTCTCTCGTTGTTCATCACCCACTGCGGACAGGGCAGCACCATCGAGTCGACGACTGCTGGTATGTATGAACTCACTCTCTTCGTTCTGTACAATCTCTCATTCGTCTGATCTTCGTGAAATCGCACATAATAGCCATAATATTCACGCCGCTGCCATACCTAACTGCAGGAGTGCCGCTCATCGTCATCCCCGTCCTAGCTGATCAACAGAGAAATGCACAGGTGAGAAATCTGCATTTTGCATTGCATGACTACTTGTGAGAAATGAAGGACCTGGCATGGAAACATTAAAAATAGAGCAATAATAGTGCGATAAACCACGCAACTTCGTTATCTTTAATTAACCAAATGATGCTCAAATTTTTGCTAGATATTTAATCAGTTATCTCTACAGACAATCAAGCGAATCGAAACGGGAATCGTTCTGGAGAAAACGATTCTCGCTGAGGGAGACACCCTCGAGAATACGATAAGAGAAGTGCTCGGCAATGAGAAGTACGTTTTTCGTTAAAAAAAGAAGCGAACTATCTACAATATGATTACCAATTTATCATGCATTTTAGAGAAATTCCTTTTACATTGCCATACACGAAGATGAAAATACGTTGTTAATTTCAGATACTCTCAGAAGGCGAAATTAGTCGGAGAGCAGATTCGTGGTCGGCCATTCACTGCTCGCGAAACATTCGTTAAGAATATGGAGTTCATGGCGAGATTCGGACCTCTCAGGTATTTGAACTATTAAAGGAGGAGTAATCTCAAAATTCAATTTTTGAAGCTATCACTGTATAGAGCTCCACAACGATAAGAAGCTACGAAATTATCACATTGATATCTCCATTCCGAACAGAGTTACTCTGGTATTGGCGAACAATATGGCCACCAATAATTTCACCAATATGGTGAGCAAACTTGTAGACAATTTGGGGAGATTATTGGTCCCCTATATTGATTCTCCATTCTCCATTCGTGCGCGGCTGAGGGGTGGTCGTATTCCACTTCCCCCCCAGTTCGCAATCGAGTGGGAGTCCCCTTGGCGTAGCTTGGACAACCGCCAAGGGTCGCCTGTCCAATGGATGCCGGCTACAACACTACGGATTGGGACTCTCAATGCGGTGACTCTGAGGAAAGCCGATCGACTAGCTGAGTTGGAGTAGGTAGTGAGTGAAGTCCCATTTGATGTCTTAGCCATCCAGGAAATGAGGAGGTCAGGTTTGACCTCTCTCACCCTATCAGGAACCAATCACCTGTTAGTGGGTTACGGTACTCGTTCCGCAAACGGTACCGGATTCCTCGTAGGCAGTCATTTGGGATCGAACACAACATTCCACTCAGTTAGTGATCGCTTATCGTACCTCGACCTCCCGAACCATTGCCTACGAATCATCAATGCGTACGCTCCGACAACCTCACATTCTGACCAGGAGTATGTACAATTTTTGGATGATCTCAGCGGATTGATTGCTACTTCCAAACGTCGTGCTCCGCTACCGGGGCGTGGAAAGTGGCGATTAGTTGTGCTGGGTGACTTTAACGCAAAGGTCGGATCGAGGCAGAGCGAGGATGAAGAGTTCATTGGAAGGCATGGACTAGGAAGGAGGAACTCACGAGGACAGATGCTGATTGACTTCTGTGCTGAGACAAGATTACACCTCCTCAACACACGATTCCAGAAGAGAGAAAGCAGAAAATGGACTTGGATGGCCCCGAATATGAGTACAAGGAATCAAATCGACTACATAATGACCCGTGATCTCTCAAGTGTGCTCGATGTGGAAATAGTTGGAAAGTTCAAGTTTACTTCTGATCATCGTTTGGTGATGGCAAAGATCCGGCTTGATTCGTCAATCCGGTTTTTCCCTCGAAAAGCGAAAAATCCAACTGAATTTTCTAAGCAACTGTTCACAACCGCAATTTATACATTAATCTCCAAAGAGTTCAATGGTTACGATCGATTGCGAAATACTCTCATAGCAACAGCCGGCCAATGTATGATCCCCAAACCACGCAATGAACGATTTTCCAATAGAACGAAACAGCTGTTTGATGAAAGAAGGAGGCTGAAGTACACCCCAAATACGCCTCTTAACAGAATCAACTTTTCACTCACGGGAAAGGCCCTTCGTTTCTCCATCAAGGACGACTTATACCGCGGACACGTGGAGACTGTGCGGAGAGCCGTGTATTATGGGAAGAGTACCAAGAGAGCTTTGCAAGCCTCCCAAATAGGCAAGACTCAACTCAGTCAGTTGGAGAAGAATGACGGTACTGTCGCCAAGAACAAATCGGAGATTCACTCACTTGTCAAATCATTCTACAATGAGTTGTATAAACGCACGATAAGGCCAAAAAGGAGACATTTCCGATGTAATGATCAGTTCTTACCATTCTTAGAAAGTGAAATCAAAAGAGGAATCGTGCAGTTGAAGAATGACAAAGCACCCGGACCTGATCGAATTAAAGCAGAGATGTTGAAATGCGGAATGGAATTGCTTACGCGTCCCATCACAGATCTATTCAACAAGTGGATATTAGAAGAGTGTGTTCCCAACGAATTGTCCGACGCAACAATATCTCTGATATTCAAAAAAGGAAACGTCTTGGACATTTCGAACTATCGCCCGATTTCGTTGTTGAACATAATCTACAAGTTATTCACTTCAGTAATCGACTCACGAATTGCGAATCAACTTTCCGACAATCAGACCAGAGAGCAAGCGGGATTTCGAAGGAATTTCTCTACTACGGACCATATTTTCACTCTAACAGAATTACTCCAAAAATCAGAGGAATATCGTTTCCCCGTATATCTCGTGTTTATTGACTACAAAAAAGCGTTTGATAGCGTCGAATTTGACAAAGTGTGGGAAGCTATTTCAAATCACGGTATTCATCCCAAAATAATCAATACCCTGCGATTCATATACAATGCAAGCCAAGTATCAGTGCGAATTGGACAAGACAAAATTCCTATCGAGATTGAAAGAGGAGTCAAACAAGGGGATCCGATCTCACCACACCTTTTCAATGCAGTCGTTGAAGAGATTTTCCGTAAGCTGAATTGGGAAGGATGTGGAATTGAAGTGGATGGAGAGAAACTGAATCATTTACGATACGCGGATGACATTGTCTTAATTTCACATTGCTCAAAGGAGATTGAAACCATGCTAAGTCAATTATGCACTGAAAGCAAGTATGCAGGATTGGAAATCAATCAGAAAAAGACAGTTATGATGTGCAATACAGTACCAACTCCTCAACGAATAGATGGCAAAACGCTAGAATATGTTAATCAATTCATCTACCTGGGTGTTCGTTTATCATTCGATCAGGACTTGAAGCTGGAATTGAATAGGAGGATAGGTGCAGCATGGAGATCATTTAACAAGTTTCAAGAATTCATGACTAGTCGAAGTGTGGCAATGGCGCTCAAGACAAAAGTTTTCAGAATGTGCATCGAGCCGAGTTTTCTTTATGGAAGTGAAGTTTGGAGCACTACGAAGTCTGAGCGGAAAAGACTGATTGTAGCACAGAGATCTATGATGAGGAAAATGGCCAGCGTGACTAGATTTGATCGGAAGACCAACGATTGGCTCAGTAGGAAGGTGCCCTTAGAGGACATTCGAGTACGAGCGATGCGGAGAAAATGGAATTGGGCGAAGAGATGGACTACAAGAATTCTCAATTGGACACCGTGGGATAGATTGCGACCTCCTGGACGCCCAAAAATCAGATGGCGGGACGAATTTGTCAAAGTATTTGGAGTAACATGGGCTAATAAGTGCAGAAGAGATCCCATCCAATGGAATGGCCGTTCCTTTCAACAGGCTATTGACCTGAGGCTTGAATAAAATATTGAAAATATTGATTTGGGGCGACTGGTTACTGTAAGAAAAATCGTCTCTCGTATTACTTCCCCTTCACTTTCAAATCGCACTTTCTGTGTTTTCGTATGTAGTATGTCGAGAACAATTAGCAAAACAGAGCATTTACTGTACTCAATGTGTACATAAAGGAAGCGTAACACGATGGTAAACTAAACGGATAACGACAAAATTGGGCTAAGAAGCTCATTCCTTACGTAATACTAGAACAATTTAACTAAAATAGGGAGTTGTATACACATGGGCCTCAACATGGACGGGTGGGATAGGCGGGATAAGCATCGGCTTTCCGTCGTCGTCCATTGACATTTAAAGTTTCTCTTGTCTCCATGAAATCCATAGGCCATAGGAGAGAGCCCTGAACAGGGGAACATTATGCCAGTGAATGAATGCTTATTGTACTTACACTTAATCAGTGTTTTCTGGTTGGAGTTCGAATGCAATGTAGTGGAAAAAAGACGGATATGCTTGTTCTTTATAAATCTCCATTGAATATATTTTTACAATCTTGATCTGCAAAGAAAAAATTAATAACATACAATCAGCTCACCTTGTGCAGTCCTTCCTCCTATGATTTTAGGAGTTCATCCCCGGTCTTGATTCAATTGATCGATAGCGTCGACTTGAATAAATGTTACCTCAAAGTGTTCGCAATAATATAAACGCGAATTTGAAGTAAAATCAACATAAAAATGAGAAGTTGAAACTAGTTCAAGTGCAAACAAGTGCCCACTAATTAAACAAACTACTTGATTTTTTCAAGCTGGGCATGCTCATATAGCTGCGCAATGCATTCTGCGGCCAGTTATGAGAACAGGCGCGTTAGTAATGCTCAATAAAAATGGCAAAAACAAACATATAATCAATAAACATGAGAACAAAATTGGCGAGCGTAAACCAAGCAGACTCAGAGACGCCACTCTGCTCTCACTCTGCGCTCTCACCATATAGGTACGTGATCGCAAACTGAGTCCTTTGTTTGGGCCCCTAATTGGGGCTTTATTGGTCCCCTATTTGGGGAAGACCGTTTTATTGGTGACCATATTGTTCGCCAACACCAGAGTAGTTGGCTGTGAGCCAGGTCATGGACAGCTCAGGGAAGAGTGCGAGATATCACGCGACATGAAGAGAGTGCGTCCCTAGGTGAAACATATTCCAACCGGGCGCGTGTGTGCAGTTACTCCTCCTTTAAAAGCTTCCTGTTTGCGAATATGTTTATTTTTTATGTCATATCTTTGCACCGAGAGGCCATACACTTTCTAGCAACTCGAGTGAGCAGCAGAGGTGTTACACTAAAGACTCGAAATTTAGAAGAAATACGACTATTTCCAGGCAATTCGACCACTACGGCACGCAGCTGAACTTCTTCCAGTACTATTCGCTCGATGTATTCGCTTTTCTCGCTTCGATTGTATTCGTTGTTCTTGCCATATTCCTACTTTGTGTCCGATCGATTGTAAGGAGATGTACTGGATCGAGCAAGAGGAAAGTCGAGTAGATCTCGAAGTTGAGCTAACTCCATCACTTTCACCGATAAATTGAGATGAACGATGTATTTAAGATAAGTAATGGACAAATTTAACTTGGAATTGTAGTCCGTCAAATGGTAATTAACATTTTATAGATGCAGGGCAGTACATCTTCTGACTTCTAAACAGCTTCTCTAAATTATCTCAGTGGAGAAAATATTCAATCAGTTGATGGATTGATGCACTTTACACTGAAGTTCGATTACTGGCGAAAGATGATCGAGAATGAAATTCACTTGAAATAAGTTATTTTGAAATCATCATTTGTGAGCAAAATTATGCAAGAGTCGTCATTTTACAAATTAAATATTTTTTTCAATATTTTCGATCGTTTCGTGTGCTGCTACTTCCATCTTCTGCGATTAGCACTTCTTAAGGTATCTTCATTCTAAAATGGCATACATTTTAAGAGGCCGGATCTGAGAAGAGTCACCACTGCTCGGACATTGCGCCAAGAATTTCGATTCAGGCTATGGTACTCATAGGACCTAGAGTGCTTAGGGTTTTAGTTGAAATTTAAAGGAGAGTGAAGGCAAAGTTCAACTTTTGACCCTGTCATTGCCATGACCTTTAACGACTAAGGGCTCCAAAAAATTACATTAATATCTCTACTCTCATCAGAGTTATGATTAGTTGGTTGAGTGCCATGGACGCTTGTGGGACAGGGAAGTGTGCGAATTCAAATATCTTGAAGTTTTGTCAAAAAATGGTGGGGATCGAACCCGCAACTTTCCGATTACGTGACGGCTACTCTACCACTGAGCTATCCTATCGATATGTGTACGCTTCCTAGGTCGCGCTATGATCTTTGGAGGGTGGAACCTCCCTTCGATCGATGTGGCTACTTTGCCGAGAGCCCTCCTTTAACAGGGATACCGCCTGGGTCGTGTAAAGCGGCCCGCCAGGTGCGGGTACAGTGAAAATGATGAAAATTCATATTTTCTCAGCCGATCAACCTAGACTCAAAATTCCTTTTGCATTATACTAGGCTACCCAAAACTGAGCTGGAGCTCCATTGACATCGAATTCGGGTCGATTCTCAAAATGACATTTTGATCGAATTTTTCATTTTTTCCGATTTTTTTTCAGGTTACAGGAATTTCCGCCTATAATTTCCTGTACCAGGTTGCAGCACACTTAATGCCCCTTCACATCAGATTGTCACATTGACGATTCGGTCTTTACGATGCCTCGAAAAATCGTGTTGAAGTTCAGATGGTCGCTGTCAATTCGGTTGGTTTAGAGTTCCAAAATTGTTTTCTTCTCTGGATGAACTCATAATTACTGAAAAACTATTAGGTAGTGTTGTTTTTACTCCTAAGACTTCGGTGAGTTCGTTCTTTAACATGCATACTTAGTCCACTTTTCATGACTCTTCTCCTATTGAGCAACTTTATTCGGCGAGATTTGCTCTGAATTTTTCTTTTGCAGAAATTTCCGCATATAATTTCATGTACCACGTTGTAGCACATTCCCGTCCCGGCCATGACAGACTCTCGTAGTTACAATTCGTGCTTTACCATATCGAGAGAAATCGACGACGAATAATCACATGACGTATTGTCGCACAAATGAACGCCTTTCGCTTGGGAGTCGGCCTAGCAACCTGGGATTTGTTTCATTGCTATCATTCTAACCTCCTTTTCATCCCCCACCATCGACATGGTCCAAATATGAGAATTTGAGTGGTAGGTCATGAACAGATAAACACAAAGTATCGTACCCAATCGATACTACGGAACCTTAGTTATAACCTTAATGCAGTTCCATCGGTCAGATTCAATTCATTGGGTCAAATATTATTCCAAAATTTCCGAACAGTGACGTATTGTTAGGTAAATATACAGTACACGCTCAATATTACAGTACCCCCAGTAACTACCGTAATCCAGTACCGGTTGCATACTGGTTAAAATAAAACAAATCCCAGGTTGCAAGACCGACTTCCAAACGAACAGCATTCATTTGTGCGATAAGTCGTCATGTGATTATTCGTCATCGATTTTTCTCGCTATGGTAAACCACGAATTGTAACTACGACAGGATGACCACCATGACCATGACCAGGATGAGAGTGTGCTAAAACGTGGTACAGGAAATTATAGGCGAAAATTCCTGCAAAAGAAAATTTCAGGGCAAAGCTCGCTGTGAAAAGTTGTTCAATAGGCGAAGAGTTGTAAAGGGAAACCCATTCCTAGCCAGAATCGATTATTTCGTTCCCAAATTCTGTGAATAATTAATTAGAATAATTGATTTAATTAAATATCGTATTTAAATAATTTAAATATAAACAATCAATAGTTATTACCGTAATCTCCCCATTTGAATTCCCACCGTGGTTGACACGCAGCCAAATCTGACCTCTTGACATTTTCGAATTTCCCAAAAGGTTCTCTTCGATTTTTTGTACGTTTTCCCCGTTACATTCGTTGTTCTTTCTGTTTTGTGTTGATAATAATAATTATAATTCAAAACCATCGCATTACTTGAGTTCGTAAGAGGGCGTGAGAGAGTTGGTGGGGGATCTTTCTCCACATATCGTCGTCGGCAGTCGTCTTGTTCCTTTCGCGTCTTTTCCATTCTTGCGTCTTCTTTTCTATTCTTGTGTCTTCTCTTTCCTTTTCTACTCGTCTTGTGACCAGAGAAATCCAGAAGGGAATCTCTGGAAGTCGTGAAATCCAGAAGGGAATCACGCACGGAAAATCCAGAAGGGAATTCCGTTAAGACGGTCTAGTGTAGACTGGTGACGTTTACCTCGCTTGTTGCGGGCAGCATTTCATTGGGTCGGCGGAAGCCTATGCCCGATTGGGGAATTGCTGTTCGTAACTTGTGAAGTTTACAAGTTCTGCTGGTGATCTGCCTTGCTAGTTTCTCGAGTTTGTTGACTCTGGGGAGATTCTAGGAAGTGCCTATCGCTGCATGGGGGCCAAGCCAAGTTCGAAGAGAGGATATTGATTGATAGATTCGCGAGAATTATCGATTTTCGAGTGTCGCGTTGCGTGTTCGCGTCGCGGTTGAGAAGTGTGATTGAAAAAAACGAGCTCGTTTTTCTCGATTTACGTGTTGCGTCGCGTCAGTGATCAAGTAAAACGTGTGTGTTGCAGAATGGCCGATGCTCAGCCCGCAATTGTGGAGGATCTTCACGAAGAGCCCGCTATTGTGGGGGATCGACATGAAGAGAATGGAGTTGAAGAGGAAACAGTGAAGAACGGAATGGCCGCCCACAACATGATGGACGCCCCTCTTGTGGAGGATCCTAGAAATGGTCAGTCTGGATTGAATGCGGAACTGGGAGGAAATGATGAGAGTGTTCCTGCAAATGAATCCATTTCGAGTGTTCAACAGAATGGAATCCCGAGCGTTCAGCAGAGAGAAACTAGTTTTGATGTTGAAAATCAGACGGCAGTTGCCAAGGTGAATATGAAGAGAGGTGCTACATGAGACATGGAAGTTGATGATGCCGACGAGAGCATCGATGTCATTGGCCTATCAGACCAGGAAAGAGAAAGAATGGCAGCTCTCTTCTCGGCAAGAACGCTGGATGTGACCGCTGCGGAGAGGGTTGGTCCAGTTACACGATTGAAACTGAGTTCCCTGGAAAAGAGTAAGAAACCACGAGATGCTGTGAGAAGAATAGGGATGAGAGTAGAGAATCTGGAAGACGCTGTAATGAAAAGAGAGGATGATGTAAACGGTGGAAAGAAGGGAAAGGCTGAATTGGAAAAGTTGTTTGGCCCATTCAAGAGCAAAGTAAAAGCTGACCTCGAGCATGTAGATACCGTTCTGATGTGTTATGCTACAATGAAGGCTCAGTGTGAGGATGTGAAAACTAGTCTTGATGAAGAGAGAGAGAAAGTGAAAGAATTAATGGAGGGAAAAGAGCAGTTTAATGCTTTGGAGAGTAGTCTTGCTGAAGAGAGAAAGACAGTGAAAGAGCTTACGGAAGCGCAAGATAGGGCGTTGGATGGAACAGAATTCTCGTCTTTGGATGAACTGCGTGCACAATATGAACATTTAGCTGCGTTGGCAAGTAGTGAGAAAGAATCTGTGGAGGATCACCAGGAGGATAGTGATGACGATGACGATGGTAGTCTAGATATGAATGTGAGTTTAGGAGAGTAGTCAATGAACAGTTGGAAAGAGTGGGACATAAAACTCTCGTAGGAAGTTCGAATGAGATACTCCGATTGAGAGCTCGAGAAGCTGACCAGAAAAGAGTGATCGACATTGTGATGGATGCTTACCAGACAAATACGGTTGACAGTCTAATCGAAGCTGTTCAGGCTGCGTCAATGGAGAAAGACCAGTTGCTAGCCGAGAATGCTCGCCTGAGCGACGACATAAGCTACACTCTCCACTGCTACAGCAAGCTGGAACAGGAGAACATCCAGATCGTTCGGGAGAACAAGCTGAGGAGAGAGAAGGATGAGGAAGCGATGAGTGAGTGCTGGTTGAATTCCTGTAATAAGGAAACGCGTCTGTTGAATAGGAGTTTCATTGAGCAGAGTGAAATGATGAATGAGAGCCCTGTGGTTCAGAAGCAACCAGAGCTGAGGACAAGAAGCTCTCAACAAGAGCCGCCCTCGCAGCTGGATTCAGAGGCACCGATGTGGAGGATATCAGACAGTGGAGAAGAAAAGCCCAGTCGGACGAGGACTACCGGTCAGTTCCATAGTGAAGCGGTGTACGAAGGAGTTGATCAGAGTGCGGCTGAGCCTGCGCAATTTTCTTTTCCGAAAATGAGAGTGGAAGTGGAAAGTGGTGCGCGCTCGGAAAATACACGGTCACCAGTGCTAGTGAATGTCTCTGATCTACCGCCCATGGCTAAGTGGAATGGTTCCTTGGATAGGTGGAAGGAGCTTCGAGATGCGTTCCTTCTGAGATTTGAAGCGAAGGGAGATCACACTGCAAAGAGGATACTGCCAGAGTGGATGGAGGGAAAAGCGCGAATAGAATACAGGGCCCTTCCCGATGAGTTCAGTGGAGATGACAAGTCTGTCAATGATTGCTTGGAGTGGATACGGGATAGGTGTTCTGGTGGGAAGATGTTCGAGAGGCTTGATCTAGATCGCAAGTTGAGAAATTTGGCTGTGAATGGAAAGAGAGTTGATGTGGTGACAGATGAGTTGGAGTATCTGATTTCAAAGTTGCATCCAGGTGATTTGTCGAAGCAAGAGGAAGAGAAACAAGTGCAGTTGCTTCACTTGTATCAGAGTTCGAAGGAGTACATCGAATTGCTCAAGCTCTCTAGACAGAGAAAGTCGTACAGTGATATGAAGGAACACCTGCGCACTGTAGAATACGTTGAGAGAATGGAAAAGAGTAACAGAGATGCACCTCAAGGGAATGCTCGTCAAGGCAATGGGCACAGATTTTCGAATGGAACTAGTGGTGGTTTCGGAGGGAATAGAAATAGGCAGACGTGTGATAGTTGTGGTGGTATCGGACACTGGAAAGGCAACTGTGGTACGGTAGCTGCGCAGAAGGGAGATGAGGGATTCAGACATGTTGGCAAAAGGTGCCACATCTGTGGGGGATCTGGACACATGAAGTACTTGTGTACAAATCCAGACTCAGTGAAGAGGCAGTGGGATGGAGGTGCAAGGGGACAAGGAGATTCTCAGATGATGAATGCACCCCGACCCCCACCTAATCAGAATACGGTGCCGAATACTGGTGGTGATAGACCAGTGCAGCAGCCGTTCACTCCGACCTACCAGCCTCCAGCGAATTGGCGTGGTGGTGGTAACGGACGGGGCAATGGATTTAGAGGAGGACGCGGAAGAGGTAGTGGGTACTCTCAGGATAGTAGGAATCATAGTAACCAGAATAGCCAACAAGGACAGGGAGCAGTAGGAGGAACCAATTCGGGAAATGCGTTCGCTTTGAAGTGTGAAATCGATGACGATGAGAGAAGTGGGACTCGCGAGGAAGTCGATATGCTTCAGTCAATCGATGATATAAGTCTAGGGGAGCTTGGCATGCCTTGTCCAGAGAATAATGAAGGAGTTGAGGGGAAGGAAGTACCCGACAGACTCAAATCAGTCGACACTGTTGTGGAGGATGAAAAACTCGAACCAGTCGACAATAGTGATGATAGTGTAGTGGAAGTGAACGAAGCAGAGGACCCGTTGTTTATAAGGAGATCCAAGTGTGTCCAAGGTGAAATTGGTGGAGTAAGAGTTGAAGCTGTTCTGGATACTGGTGCTGAAGTGTCCCTCATTGATAAGAGAACAGTTGATAGGATGCGAGGAGTTGTAGTGAAGCCTCCAAGTCGTTCTTTTCCGATCAAGGATGCACAAGGCAATCCGATAAAAATGATTGGAGTGGTGAAATTAGATGTGAGCATGGAGATAGGGAGGAAGTGCAAGGCTGGTTTCTTCGTAGACGAGAAGGCACCCGCAATCCTTCTAGGAAGGAATGCTCTGGCGGAGATGGGATTGGAGTTGAGAGAGGAATGTCCACAACCAGAGAAGAGTGTGGATAGTGCAGTGGTGTTGAGGACGAGTTTCATTGCCCCTGGAGAAATGGGAATGGTGCTTGTGGGAGGAGGCCTTCGTGGTCAGGGACCAAAGGTGCTCATCAGTGATCGAGAAGAAGTGGTTGAAGGGATGAATGATGGCGATGTGATGGTGCGTGTACCTGTCTGGAATGGTACTGATGAGGATTTGCGATTCGAGATACATGATGTTATTGGTGAATGGCATCGTGTCAAGCACACTCCTGTGGAGGATTCAAATAATTCGAACGATCTGAAAGTGAATATGATTGGAAAGAGTAATCGGACGATTGATTGGAATGAGATTAGGAGGAACCTTGAAGTATGTCGGAATGGCAAGTTGAGTAGTCGAGTAGAGGCGATCATCAAGGCTCGTGCTGATGTCTTCGCAGTAAATGATGATGATTTGGGAAGGCTGAAGAATGTGAGTTGCGATGTGAGATTGAGCGGAGACACGGCTCCAATCCGCCAGAAGGAGAGACCGGTTCCGTTCGCACTCAAGCCTGCGTTAAGGAAGTTGCTCGATAAGATGATAGCACAAGGTGTGATCAAGAGATCGAACTCGCCTTGGTTGTCTCCAGTAGCATTAGTGAAGAAGAAGGATGGCAGTATCAGAATCTGCATTGATTTTCGGAGAGTTAACGAAGTGACGAGGGAAGATGCATTTCCTCTCCCGTTGATTGAACAGATTCTCCAATCCTTGCAAGGCAAGAAGGTCTTCACTGTGATGGATCTTGCTTCCGGTTTCTGGCAAGTACCATTGAATGAGAGAAGTGCTGAGATTACTGCGTTTGCGACGATGGGACAGCTCTATGAGTTCACGGTGCTCCCATTCGGTTTGAACATATCTCCGGCAATCTTTCAGAGAGCAATGAGCAAGGTGTTGGAAGATGAGTTGAAGAAGGAAGGAAGGGAGAGAGTAGTTTTCTGTTATATAGACGATGTGCTTATTGCAACCGAGACTGTGGAGGATCACGAACGAGTCCTCGCGAGAGTACTGGATCGATTGAGAGAAATTAATCTTCTCCTGAACATGAAGAAATGTAAGATCATGGTCGATGAAATTGAGTATCTTGGTCATAGATTGTCGAGTAGTGGTGTGCAGATGGATGAGAAGGTGGTAGCGATCAGGAAGTACAAACGACCGGAGACGATGGCTCAACTCCAGTCATTTCTCGGATTGACAGGATATCTGAGGCGTTTTGTACACTCATACGCTTCGATAGTCGCCCCTCTGCAGAGGCTAGTGGTGACTGCGGGTCGACGGCTCTTGTGGACAGATCAGGCGAATGAAGCGTTCAATGTTCTCAAGGATCGAATCTCGTCAGCTCCAGTGTTGCAGCAGCCTGATTACGGTGGTGCCAAGGATGGAAGCAGACCATTCATTATTACGAGTGATGCTAGTGGAAACGGAATTGGAGCAATGTTGAGTCAGAGAAGCGTAGATGGATTGGAGAGACCTCTAGCTTTCTTTTCGAGGAAACTGAAAGATTGTGAGATGAGTCTCCATGTGGTATCAAGGGCAAATCTAATGTCGTGGCTGATGCACTCAGTAGGAATCCACGTGAAGAGATGCCTGGAGAGAATGATGAGATTGAGGATGTGGGAGTAGTGTGCAACATGCTCACGAGGAGCAAGACAGCAGTGGCGAGATTAGAAGAGGAAGAGAATAGGAGAAGGACTGAGCAACAAATTGTGGAGGATCGAAATCTGAAACAGTGGAGCATTGATCAGTCTATGGATGATTGGGTTGTGTCGATGTTGGAGAAACTGAAGGAGGTTGAGCGTGGGAACAGAGAGATCACGGAGGAGGTGACGGTACCTGGAAGCACAAAGCGAACTTCTCTTGCTGATTGGGTTGTGCGCAAGGGAGTACTGTATCTGCTGGGAACTGATCACGAGAGACGATTGTATGTGCCAGAAGGGAGGCGAGACCAATTTGTGGAGGATCTTCATAATTCCCCTTTATCTGGACACCTTGGAACGAAGAAGCTTGTCCAGAAGATCCTGAACGAGGCATTCTGGGGCAGTATCTGCAAAGATGTGCAGTCTGTGTTGAGAAGATGTGAGAGATGCCTGCAAGCTAATGCTCGGAAGAGGATGATACCCCCTCTGCAGCTTATCGTAGTGAACTACCCAATGGAAGTTGTTGGTGTTGATTTGATAGAGATGGGTCGGGGGAAGAATGGAGGGAAATACATCCTGTCGGTGATTGACCATTTAACCAAATTCGCGGGAGCGTTCTTATTGAAGGACGGGGAAAAAAAAAAAAGAAGGCTGAGAATGTCGCCGAGGTGTTCATGACCAAATGGGTTCTCCAAGGTGGGCGAACTCCGAAGACGTTGATGTCTGATAATGGAACGGAGCTTGTGAACCAAGTAATGTCCGAGATTACCAAAAGATTTGAGATTGAAAGAAGACTCACTCTACCTTATCACAGTCGTGCGAACGGTTTAACTGAGAGATTCAATAGGACGATTGTGGAGATAATGAGAAGGATAAAGATGCGTGATGATGAATGGGAAGAAGCTCTTCCGTTTGCGTTATACGCATTCAACGCATCCCCACACGGAGTGACTGGAGAGACACCTGCATTTTTAATGTATGGCCGAGATGAGAGACTGCCGAACAGTCAGCTACCACAGGCGAATCCTGCGTATACGGTAGATATGGATGTGGTGGAATATAAGAGACGAATGTGCTGGATGATGGAGAGAACCCGAGGAGTGGTGGTATCGAAACTTGAAAATGAGAGAAGGAAGATGAAGGAAAAGTATGATGAGAAGAACAAGCATAACATGAGAATCAGGCCGAAAACTGGTGACCGTATTTATGTAAAGATTGAAGCGAAAGTAGGAGATGTGAAAAAGATGATGGATAAGTACGAGGGCCCATATCGAGTTATATCGACCAGTAACACCACCGCGACCGTGGTACGCGCTGATGACGGTCTTGAAAGTGGTCGGGAGAAAGATAAGCGAGTGGTTCAGTGGGATAGATTGAGGCTTGTACCGAGAGAGGAAGAGAAAGATTTTGAAATATGTATGGTAGTGTGGTGGGACTGATGGAAACGAAGTGAAATATATTCATTCCAGAGCTATTGTGGAGGATCATTCCATTCTGCATCCTGATGGAATCTGCAAGCAGTGCAGACCGACAAAGATAGGAGAGGTCTTCAAGGATGGAGAGGTCTTCAAGGAGTTCAGCTCCATGAGGGAGTTAGCAGCGTACTTGGATAGGAAGGACGAGAGCAGCAAGCTGAGAAGCATGGGTCTCGCCCAAGCGATCGATGATGCCTGTGCGGCAAAGGATGTCACCACTCTGAGTTTGAAGTTGGCATACAAGTCGGGCCTGTGTGATTGTGCAGTTGATGAAGCCCGCAGAGTGGCGAGGTGCGGCGTCGATCTGAAGGGCGAGGAGGCTAGAGTCTCTGACGCAGTCTCTGAGGTGGTATCTCGGAAAGGCGGTCGGAGTTCACGCAAGAAGATGGTGATAATGATGCCTGATGATTCGGTCCTGAACTGTTGTGGAGGATCATTCAGAGAGGCAGAGGTCATCAAGTACGTGGATGAACCTGATATGCGTACTAAGTTCAGTGCTATGAAGGATGCGAAGAACTGGCCGGAGAGCCTAGTCGTGATCTTGAAGAGGAGTCTCGGAGATTCGATGCTGGCGAAGCTGAAGAAGAATTTGACTGGAATTGCCAAGGAAAACGACATCTCCATCTATGTCAGCTCAGACGTTCTACCCAAGAACCCCGACCTTCTGATGCAAGAGAGTATCAACACCCATCAAGGATGGCTCATGATGTGGCTTACGGAAGATCGCCCGAAGAACCTTGTTCTGTTCACGCCTGTCTCGGGTCTACTCGAGAAGAACTGCCCGATGGCGCTACTCTTCTTCATCGCTCGCAGGGAGTGCAGGAAGCTATTCGAGACGGCCATTCGACACATCGTGTATGGAGAAGCACTGCTACCCCTGATCGTGAAGAAGGAGACTTTGGAGGACCACGTTGTGAGGATAAGAAGTTTCCCGACCAGCCCAGAAGGAAGATAGCAAGAAAGTCCGCACCTGTTCCCGTCAAGCAGTACTTCCCCGGAGTCACGTGCTACAACTGCCAGGAGACCGGTCACTATGCCAAGACGTGCACCAATCCGACGAAGGAACGAGACGCTCACGATTGAGGACAATCGTTTCTGAGGAAGGGGGCATGTAAAGGGAAACCCATTCCTAGCCAGAATCGATTATTTCGTTCCCAAATTCTGTGAATAATTAATTAGAATAATTGATTTAATTAAATATCGTAATTAAATAATTTAAATATAAACAATCAATAGTTATTACCGTAATCTCCCCATTTGAATTCCCACCGTGGTTGACACGCAGCCAAATCTGACCTCTTGACATTTTCGAATTTCCCAAAAGGTTCTCTTCGATTTTTTGTACGTTTTCCCCGTTACATTCGTTGTTCTTTCTGTTTTGTGTTGATAATAATAATTATAATTCAAAACCATCGCATTACTTGAGTTCGTAAGAGGGCGTGAGAGAGTTGGTGGGGGATCTTTCTCCACATATCGTCGTCGGCAGTCGTCTTGTTCCTTTCGCGTCTTTTCCATTCTTGCGTCTTCTTTTCTATTCTTGTGTCTTCTCTTTCCTTTTCTACTCGTCTTGTGACCAGAGAAATCCAGAAGGGAATCTCTGGAAGTCGTGAAATCCAGAAGGGAATCACGCACGGAAAATCCAGAAGGGAATTCCGTTAAGACGGTCTAGTGTAGACTGGTGACGTTTACCTCGCTTGTTGCGGGCAGCATTTCATTGGGTCGGCGGAAGCCTATGCCCGATTGGGGAATTGCTGTTCGTAACTTATGAAGTTGACAAGTTCTGCTGGTGATCTGCCTTGCTAGTTTCTCGAGTTTGTTGACTCTGGGGAGATTCTAGGAAGTGCCTATCGCTGCAGAGTCATGAAAAGTGGACTAGGTATGCATGTTATAGAACGAAGTCACCGAAGTCTTAGGAGTAAAAACAACACTGCCTAATAGTTTTTCAGTAATTATGAGTTCATCCAGAGGAGAAAACAATTTTGGAACTCTAAACCAACCGAATTGATAGCGACCATCTGAACTTCAACTCGATTTTTCGAGGCATCGTAAAGACCGAATCGTCAATGTGAAATTTTACAGGGATACCGCCTGGGTCGGGCAAAGCGGCCCGCCAGGTGGGGGCATAGGCTTCCGCCGACCCAATGAAATGCTGCCCGCAACAAGCGAGGTAAACGTCACCAGTCTACACTAGACCGTCTTAACGGAATTCCCTTCTGGATTTTCCGTGCGTGATTCCCTTCTGGATTTCACGACTTCCAGAGATTCCCTTCTGGATTTCTCTGGTCACAAGACGAGTAGAAAAGGAAAGAGAAGACACAAGAATAGAAAAGAAGACGCAAGAATGGAAAAGACGCGAAAGGAACAAGACGACTGCCGACGACGATATGTGGAGAAAGATCCCCCACCAACTCTCTCACGCCCTCTTACGAACTCAAGTAATGCGATGGTTTTGAATTATAATTATTATTATCAACACAAAACAGAAAGAACAACGAATGTAACGGGGAAAACGTACAAAAAATCGAAGAGAACCTTTTGGGAAATTCGAAAATGTCAAGAGGTCAGATTTGGCTGCGTGTCAACCACGGTGGGAATTCAAATGGGGAGATTACGGTAATAACTATTGATTGTTTATATTTAAATTATTTAATTACGATATTTAATTAAATCAATTATTCTAATTAATTATTCACAGAATTTGGGAACGAAATAATCGATTCTGGCTAGGAATGGGTTTCCCTTTACATGCCCCCTTCCTCAGAAACGATTGTCCTCAATCGTGAGCGTCTCGTTCCTTCGTCGGATTGGTGCACGTCTTGGCATAGTGACCGGTCTCCTGGCAGTTGTAGCACGTGACTCCGGGGAAGTACTGCTTGACGGGAACAGGTGCGGACTTTCTTGCTATCTTCCTTCTGGGCTGGTCGGGAAACTTCTTATCCTCACAACGTGGTCCTCCAAAGTCTCCTTCTTCACGATCAGGGGTAGCAGTGCTTCTCCATACACGATGTGTCGAATGGCCGTCTCGAATAGCTTCCTGCACTCCCTGCGAGCGATGAAGAAGAGTAGCGCCATCGGGCAGTTCTTCTCGAGTAGACCCGAGACAGGCGTGAACAGAACAAGGTTCTTCGGGCGATCTTCCGTAAGCCACATCATGAGCCATCCTTGATGGGTGTTGATACTCTCTTGCATCAGAAGGTCGGGGTTCTTGGGTAGAACGTCTGAGCTGACATAGATGGAGATGTCGTTTTCCTTGGCAATTCCAGTCAAATTCTTCTTCAGCTTCGCCAGCATCGAATCTCCGAGACTCCTCTTCAAGATCACGACTAGGCTCTCCGGCCAGTTCTTCGCATCCTTCATAGCACTGAACTTAGTACGCATATCAGGTTCATCCACGTACTTGATGACCTCTGCCTCTCTGAATGATCCTCCACAACAGTTCAGGACCGAATCATCAGGCATCATTATCACCATCTTCTTGCGTGAACTCCGACCGCCTTTCCGAGATACCACCTCAGAGACTGCGTCAGAGACTCTAGCCTCCTCGCCCTTCAGATCGACGCCGCACCTCGCCACTCTGCGGGCTTCATCAACTGCACAATCACACAGGCCCGACTTGTATGCCAACTTCAAATTCTACTTCAGCTTCGCGAGCATCGCTTCTCATTCGCAATGAAGATCGGGTTTTTCACGCTTAACTGAACAAGCAACTCTTGCCCTACTACATATATGTTGGGCAAATTCAGGAGGTGTCAAATATTTGAGAAGTTGAGTTCAACAAAAAACACCGAAAAAAACCATTTTCGGCAGTTTCGATATGAAAATAATGTTCTCACGTTCAATAACCGATATATCAAATGTTAATGTTTTCCTGTACTCCACCACTACTGACGTCACTAAAAATATAGAGGAATTGCAGGCAATGGAAATAGGCTAGGAGAAATTATGAAAAATAAAAAGTCAGAAACTTTCGCACCAACCTAATATTTTAAAGAATGTGTTGCATAAATGTTATTTCGAATTTATTCACAGTATCTTTAGAATGTTTAGCATTATGTTTGTGTTCGTGGTAGTTTGTGTTAAAGCTATTAGCTAATAATGCAATGCTTTTATTTTTAAAGCAATGCATTATTAAGTATTATACGAAATGGCTATCGAGTTTTCTAGTATCCCATCTACAGCGGTCCACCAAATTTTCCTCCTGTTGGATGATGACTCCTTTCTTCGATTGAGAGAAGTTTCTTATATTTTTTTCCGTTAGCTTTTCTCTGTTTCTCAGACAGGAATTCGTCTGAAAGAAATCGTGGATGCATGCATTAACAATGAAAATACAACAATTAAATTTTTGTTTATTGATAATTTGGGCTCTCAAACGGTAGGCCATTTCGTTTTAAGCTGATCATTTTAATAGTTATACTAGCAATGTATAATCATATTACTGTATCACGTAAATTTTGAATCCGAAATGCTGTTTTTTCAGATAGGTCATTCTCCTCCAACTGTGACTAATCATTTTCTTTTTGATGTTGGAAATGATAGGAGCGAGTTGAAGTGGAAATTGCTTGTTTGTTCCGCTTTGAAAAATCATCACCGAGGTGTCAGAATCTCCGTTAGTTTTTTTTTAAAAGACTCAATAAACTATCTCCTCGATTTTCAGCATATATGCGCGTCCATCAGTGTTGCTGAAGATCAGCTGATCAAAGAGCTTGAATCGTTGAAATCTTATTTCAAAAATGTGAAAATTGACCGAGTGCAACTAAACAGCAAGAATAGTGTAGATTTCAATATGTATCTCAATATGCTTGAATATTCATTAATTTCTAAAATTGAAATTGGTACATATGTACATCCCTGAAACAGTGTCTTTGTAAGTTTGTAATTCTAAATTGATATACCAAATAGGCCGAATTTGATGAATTCAATCAGAACACTTGCACCATCCACTCTCAAAATTGGTAATTTCGCATACTCTCAAGGTGAGAATTCATACATTTTTGAAATGAAAATAAATTAAGTCGGAAAATTTCAAATGCATTCTGGAACTAGCGGATTCAGTCAAATCACTTCGCTTGAGCGCAACTGAAGACGGCACTGTTACGCCTTTTTGGCTAGTTAAGGAGATATTGAATCGTAAATGCGAGAACTTCTACCTAGCTGACTGTAGCAGCTATTCGATTGCTGATTTTGAGAAGGTGATTCAGGTAAGAAACGGCCAGGAAAACAAATCAATCCTGACTCACCGCCAATATTTCAGAAATGCCATCACTTGGGCAAAAGAAAATTGGTCGAATTATGGCCACTATGGGAGGATGCATCACCGTATGAAATTGTGAATCTTGGCGAGTACAGTGTAGAAACTGAGATCATAGCATGCGTTAATATCAAGCATCTGGACTATCGCAATGTGAAACATCAGAAATCGTATTAACCATGTCTATAACTCGTATGATATGTGTACTTCATTGATTTTCGCACCAACACATTATTTACATAAAAATCGAGCAGATAGTCCGAGATCATCGGCTTGCATTTTCGAAAAACTGACTTTCAAAAAACTAGTTGTGGCGCTACTGCATTTACAACTTCGAGACGGAATGTGAGTGCTGTGTTATTTTGTGGAAAAAGGCAAAATGATAAACATTCGATTGATAAGAAACGAGCGTGGATCTTGCATATCCCTCCGGCGCAGTACGAATTCTCATTGAGAGTATCTCGCGCTGGATTGGGGGGGGAGGTTGTGTCAGATCATTAGCGAACCTTGAGACACTTGACAACGGCTTTCCTGTTTTCGCGTTTGACTCTCCGACGAAAAGTCACACGATTCAAGTATAGCGTGATTCATGCAGCAGTCAGAAAGCACACCGCAGTTAGATTACAACTACTTACAAATATAAATACAAATAGTTTATTCCATCCATAAATGAGACGAGAGATTCTTTGAAGATGTTGATGGAAGGTAAATCGCTCCTTGGCGATGGGAGAGGGGACGTTTACGTGAGGGGGGAGGTCTTTCTGTGTCAGAAAGAGAACAAGTGAACGAAACCTATGTGGAAGTGAGGATATTCCAAATAGAAATAGTCCTGCTTACAACAGTTGAATGAGTGGTCTAAATTAGGTAGGGAATCGATAACCGTAAGGGGTGTGATGATCGTAGGTTGTGCGAGATCGGTGAAACGCGAAATAGATATGAAGAGTTTAATTTATAATTCCCATGAACACAGCTGTGAAGAAATACTTTTGAGCAGTTTTCATATTCGAATTCCTCTTTCTGTTCTAGTCGATCTCCGAAGCCGAAAACACGCAAAAAAGTACTAAAAATATATATGTGTTTGTTGTGAGCCCATGGGTTCCCTCAGTATAGCGATAATATCATACAAATTTCTAGATCGAACGAGGTCAACCAGGTACTCTTCAAGGAGAACTATTCATTGGAGTGAGTAATTTTTCCGCTCTTTACCTTTTCGCCCAATACAATTTCGACTACAACGACATTTAATATGCGGAAATATCTCGCAATAATAATGCATGATTATTCAGAAGGACCGGCCGGTACATCATACCACGTCGCTACTCACTTCGATTCGCTCATGAGCAACATTTCATATTGTAATATAGTATGCCACTGATTCAATAAAGTACGTTAGTCCTGGAAAAATATCATTGCACAACAGAATACACAATACAGAGCACCTTTGAATTGCATTTGATGAAGTGCAGAAACAAAAAGTATTTCATTTTCTCGACATTGCATTTTGCCATCAATGTGTTTCTTCCTTTTTAAATCGGAAAATACCAGTGGTTAGTTAATAGGGATTGTTGGTTCGATTTCGATACCCGAAACCTCGAACCCAACCGTGTGACATGAGAGAGCTCACGTTCTCGCTTGGTTTCGGATAGGAAGAGGGTGAGGAGGATTAGAAAAAAACTAGAAATCGGAATGCCAACGACACACTCTATTTTGGCGTTGGCTTGGTATTGAATTGGTCCCCTGCTCCCTTTATATAGATGAGTATCTCAAAGTCGGGGCATCGTCCCAGTGCCAGTATTGTCTGAATGACTTTCGTGATTTAAGAACAGTAATAGGCTAGAGTAATGGATCGATCACCGAGCCGACTCGTGTTGCGACTCGAGGTGTCGAGGTAACTCACTATTTAGCACTCGTTATTTCGAGAGGATCGAGTGATGGAAGCGCCCTTCGTATCAACCTCCAATCTCGGCAAAAGAGAGAGAGGGGCTGTCGAATCTAGATCAGTCACCCATCCTTCCATCTACTGCCCTTAATATGCATGCCTCATTCGCTTTTCCCCCTTTCCAATCGTCTGCCTCCGTATCTAAACTGAGTGAGGGGGGAGATAATCGCTTCTGGTAGTCGAACTCTCATTGTCCGATCGTGAGCCGCTACTTTATGATAAAGTCTTTATTGCACTTCTCTCATTTACCTCTCCCCTCCTTTTCTCTCTATCTTCACGTTGCCATTTGTGAGACCAAGCGTGCATCTTCCTCCTCCCAACTCTTCCCCCCCCCTTTCTCCCGCCCACATCTCCCTCTCCTCTCGCTGACCCCGCGTTCGGGAGGGAGAGCGAATGAAGGGCTCCATCAGGATGGCATTCTCGCACAATCATACCAATCCATTGGTTGATGACTCGCTCTGTTGTATTTAATACAGTTCCTCCTTTTGTCGGACAATTTTCTCCGCGCTATCTATTCGATTTGCACATTAATTGTGATGTTTCGCGAATATAATTTTGAGGCGAACCCGTAAAGACATGTGTGATTCCTTTATGTGCGTTGCTTTCATTACTTCATAAACCGAGTATCAACGCTTCCTCTTTCTTCCACGCATTTATTGTTTCGAGTTTAGCCGATTTCTGTATCATCAACGTTTGATAGGCACGTTCATCGAGTTTACTGAGATTCCCAAGCGAGCACTCTACCGAATCTGCAGTCAACTCAACGATGAATCCTTCCTTCGATTAAGACAGGTAGTTTTATGAGCTTGCAACGATAATACAATTTTCAGGTTGACATGTCCGCAAAAATCATCGTCGATGGCATGATAAGGAACAAAAATGCAAGGATCAGGCGTTTCGCGATACAAACGCGGCGTGTGAGTGTTTTCATAATTAGGTGCATATATGTATATATTTTCAGCTATACATTAAATGCACCTTCCTATTCGGGAGAGAGAGGAAGGATTTGAAATGGAAACTTTGCATTTTCAAAGTATTCAGAAAGTTCAAAATTGATCAGACGTATCCATACGGAAACAAGGTTAGTTAACACATATTCGATAATTCACAAATTTCCAACGGACTGCATGTTCAATATTTCAGGGAGTTAAAGTATTTATGATTTCGACTGAAAAGGAAATTGAACAGATTCTCGAGCACCTGCCTAAGCCTAAACCTTACACTCATGCTACAGAGTTTCAAAATGTGTCTTTCCGAGAAAACACTAATTCTCTAAATCATACGTGGTTGGATTTCCTTGAAAATTCAAAAGTTTCTTATCTTTCTCTATGCAAATGTGATCCGTGAGTTTTTGATTGTTATGTATTATTCTGGAGTGAGTAATACATAATCAAAATTTGTAATTGTTTAGATCACTTATGGCTAAGGTTTGCAAGTTAAAATCAGCAGAGTACACCCTCACGGATTTACAATACACAGAAGGTGATCGTAACAACTAATTTAATATTAAAGAATCCCATTCTTCAGAAACCTTCCCATTCATGCTGGAACTAGCTGAGCATGCGATACGACTCGTCTTTTGCAATATGGCTCTACCAAACAAGAATATACCAACTAGTATTGTCAAAGAAATGTTTAGCAGGAAATGCCAAGAAATCCTATTTGGAGATGCATGCTTTTATTCAGTTTCTGAAATGGAGAAAATGATACAGGTATTTTGATCACAGTATGCATTGCAGTGTTAGGATTCAAAAAATGAGTTCCTTTCAGTTATACATATTCCTTTTTTTAAGTCGTTAGCAATATATCGGTGATCTGGGTTGCGAAATCATTGAAAAAAACGAAGGTTAGCTCATATCTTATCTGCAGACGTTTCACCACATGGATAAAAAAGTTGCCTTTATATATTCTGCCTTGCTCATCCCAGTCTCATTGAATGAACAGTTTAATATTGGCGAGTACAAAATCTACGCGGATGAAGAAGGTAGTGCGTACATCATACATGATTTTTGGACGAGATAATTGGGAATGCCGAATTATATAATCCTGTTAACGAGTATGATTTGCAACCGCTTTCTGAAATTCGCTCTTTCATTCGATTTTTAATTTTTAATATGATATGCATTTCGAAACACTCTAAACGAAACCTTCGAAATACTCATTTCGAAACGAAATATTTCTATATTCTACTCATTTATATTGTATGTGTATCAATAAAGCACTTAAATTCTTCAACATTATTTATTGTGCTCATTATGAGACCAATATGAAAACTGCTCAAAAGTATTTCTTCACAGCTGTGTTCATGGGAATTATAAATTAAACTCTTCATATCTATTTCGTGTTTCACCGATCTCGCACAACCTACGATCACTGCAATGCATACTGTGATCAAAATACCTGTATCATTTTCTCCATTTCAGAAACTGAATAAAAGCATGCATCTCCAAATAGGATTTCTTGGCATTTCCTGCTAAACATTTCTTTGACAATACTAGTTGGTATATTCTTGTTTGGTAGAGCCATATTGCAAAAGACGAGTCGTATCGCATGCTCAGCTAGTTCCAGCATGAATGGGAAGGTTTCTGAAGAATGGGATTCTTTAATATTAAATTAGTTGTTACGATCACCTTCTGTGTATTGTAAATCCGTGAGGGTGTACTCTGCTGATTTTAACTTGCAAACCTTAGCCATAAGTGATCTAAACAATTACAAATTTTGATTATGTATTACTCACTCCAGAATAATACATAACAATCAAAAACTCACGGATCACATTTGCATAGAGAAAGATAAGAAACTTTTGAATTTTCAAGGAAATCCAACCACGTATGATTTAGAGAATTAGTGTTTTCTCGGAAAGACACATTTTGAAACTCTGTAGCATGAGTGTAAGGTTTAGGCTTAGGCAGGTGCTCGAGAATCTGTTCAATTTCCTTTTCAGTCGAAATCATAAATACTTTAACTCCCTGAAATATTGAACATGCAGTCCGTTGGAAATTTGTGAATTATCGAATATGTGTTAACTAACCTTGTTTCCGTATGGATACGTCTGATCAATTTTGAACTTTCTGAATACTTTGAAAATGCAAAGTTTCCATTTCAAATCCTTCCTCTCTCTCCCGAATAGGAAGGTGCATTTAATGTATAGCTGAAAATATATACATATATGCACCTAATTATGAAAACACTCACACGCCGCGTTTGTATCGCGAAACGCCTGATCCTTGCATTTTTGTTCCTTATCATGCCATCTACGATGATTTTTGCGGACATGTCAACCTGAAAATTGTATTATCGTTGCAAGCTCATAAAACTACCTGTCTTAATCGAAGGAAGGATTCATCGTTGAGTTGACTGCAGATTCGGTAGAGTGCTCGCTTGGGAATCTCAGTAAACTCGATGAACGTGCCTATCAAACGTTGATGATACAGAAATCGGCTAAACTCGAAACAATAAATGCGTGGAAGAAAGAGGAAGCGTTGATACTCGGTTTATGAAGTAATGAAAGCAACGCACATAAAGGAATCACACATGTCTTTACGGGTTCGCCTCAAAATTATATTCGCGAAACATCACAATTAATGTGCAAATCGAATAGATAGCGCGGAGAAAATTGTCCGACAAAAGGAGGAACTGTATTAAATACAACAGAGCGAGTCATCAACCAATGGATTGGTATGATTGTGCGAGAATGCCATCCTGATGGAGCCCTTCATTCGCTCTCCCTCCCGAACGCGGGGTCAGCGAGAGGAGAGGGAGATGTGGGCGGGAGAAAGGGGGGGGGGAAGAGTTGGGAGGAGGAAGATGCACGCTTGGTCTCACAAATGGCAACGTGAAGATAGAGAGAAAAGGAGGGGAGAGGTAAATGAGAGAAGTGCAATAAAGACTTTATCATAAAGTAGCGGCTCACGATCGGACAATGAGAGTTCGACTACCAGAAGCGATTATCTCCCCCCTCACTCAGTTTAGATACGGAGGCAGACGATTGGAAAGGGGGAAAAGCGAATGAGGCATGCATATTAAGGGCAGTAGATGGAAGGATGGGTGACTGATCTAGATTCGACAGCCCCTCTCTCTCTTTTGCCGAGATTGGAGGTTGATACGAAGGGCGCTTCCATCACTCGATCCTCTCGAAATAACGAGTGCTAAATAGTGAGTTACCTCGACACCTCGAGTCGCAACACGAGTCGGCTCGGTGATCGATCCATTACTCTAGCCTATTACTGTTCTTAAATCACGAAAGTCATTCAGACAATACTGGCACTGGGACGATGCCCCGACTTTGAGATACTCATCTATATAAAGGGAGCAGGGGACCAATTCAATACCAAGCCAACGCCAAAATAGAGTGTGTCGTTGGCATTCCGATTTCTAGTTTTTTTCTAATCCTCCTCACCCTCTTCCTATCCGAAACCAAGCGAGAACGTGAGCTCTCTCATGTCACACGGTTGGGTTCGAGGTTTCGGGTATCGAAATCGAACCAACAATCCCTATTAACTAACCACTGGTATTTTCCGATTTAAAAAGGAAGAAACACATTGATGGCAAAATGCAATGTCGAGAAAATGAAATACTTTTTGTTTCTGCACTTCATCAAATGCAATTCAAAGGTGCTCTGTATTGTGTATTCTGTTGTGCAATGATATTTTTCCAGGACTAACGTACTTTATTGAATCAGTGGCATACTATATTACAATATGAAATGTTGCTCATGAGCGAATCGAAGTGAGTAGCGACGTGGTATGATGTACCGGCCGGTCCTTCTGAATAATCATGCATTATTATTGCGAGATATTTCCGCATATTAAATGTCGTTGTAGTCGAAATTGTATTGGGCGAAAAGGTAAAGAGCGGAAAAATTACTCACTCCAATGAATAGTTCTCCTTGAAGAGTACCTGGTTGACCTCGTTCGATCTAGAAATTTGTATGATATTATCGCTATACTGAGGGAACCCATGGGCTCACAACAAACACATATATATTTTTAGTACTTTTTTGCGTGTTTTCGGCTTCGGAGATCGACTAGAACAGAAAGAGGAATTCGAATATGAAAACTGCTCAAAAGTATTTCTTCACAGCTGTGTTCATGGGAATTATAAATTAAACTCTTCATATCTATTTCGCGTTTCACCGATCTCGCACAACCTACGATCATCACACCCCTTACGGTTATCGATTCCCTACCTAATTTAGACCACTCATTCAACTGTTGTAAGCAGGACTATTTCTATTTGGAATATCCTCACTTCCACATAGGTTTCGTTCACTTGTTCTCTTTCTGACACAGAAAGACCTCCCCCCTCACGTAAACGTCCCCTCTCCCATCGCCAAGGAGCGATTTACCTTCCATCAACATCTTCAAAGAATCTCTCGTCTCATTTATGGATGGAATAAACTATTTGTATTTATATTTGTAAGTAGTTGTAATCTAACTGCGGTGTGCTTTCTGACTGCTGCATGAATCACGCTCTACTTGAATCGTGTGACTTTTCGTCGGAGAGTCAAACGCGAAAACAGGAAAGCCGTTGTCAAGTGTCTCAAGGTTCGCTAATGATCTGACACAACCTCCCCCCCCAATCCAGCGCGAGATACTCTCAATGAGAATTCGTACTGCGCCGGAGGGATATGCAAGATCCACGCTCGTTTCTTATCAATCGAATGTTTATCATTTTGCCTTTTTCCACAAAATAACACAGCACTCACATTCCGTCTCGAAGTTGTAAATGAATGCTTTTTTTTCGAGGAAGTTGCAGATGCATCCATAAGTCGATGTAGACGACTGAAATAAACGTACTTGTCCTTGTAATTTTGTAATACAGAGGCGAACACATTATTAGAAGCAATAAGGCACAGAGAAAAGCGGATAAACAGGCTTTCGTCGTCGGCGCTATTGACTGAGAAGAGTAGAGTATTGGAGGAAAGGGGAGGAGAATCCCCCCTCTCCACTCGCTCTATCCTTCATGCTCATTAGCGCTCTCTGAAGAATGATATCAGAAGGGGAAAGAGAGGGTGCGCTTTCATCAATCTTGGCAGTAGCGCCACAACTAGTTTTTTGAAAGTCAGTTTTTCGAAAATGCAAGCCGATGATCTCGGACTATCTGCTCGATTTTTATGTAAATAATGTGTTGGTGCGAAAATCAATGAAGTACACATATCATACGAGTTATAGACATGGTTAATACGATTTCTGATGTTTCACATTGCGATAGTCCAGATGCTTGATATTAACGCATGCTATGATCTCAGTTTCTACACTGTACTCGCCAAGATTCACAATTTCATACGGTGATGCATCCTCCCATAGTGGCCATAATTCGACCAATTTTCTTTTGCCCAAGTGATGGCATTTCTGAAATATTGGCGGTGAGTCAGGATTGATTTGTTTTCCTGGCCGTTTCTTACCTGAATCACCTTCTCAAAATCAGCAATCGAATAGCTGCTACAGTCAGCTAGGTAGAAGTTCTCGCATTTACGATTCAATATCTCCTTAACTAGCCAAAAAGGCGTAACAGTGCCGTCTTCAGTTGCGCTCAAGCGAAGTGATTTGACTGAATCCGCTAGTTCCAGAATGCATTTGAAATTTTCCGACTTAATTTATTTTCATTTCAAAAATGTATGAATTCTCACCTTGAGAGTATGCGAAATTACCAATTTTGAGAGTGGATGGTGCAAGTGTTCTGATTGAATTCATCAAATTCGGCCTATTTGGTATATCAATTTAGAATTACAAACTTACAAAGACACTGTTTCAGGGATGTACATATGTACCAATTTCAATTTTAGAAATTAATGAATATTCAAGCATATTGAGATACATATTGAAATCTACACTATTCTTGCTGTTTAGTTGCACTCGGTCAATTTTCACATTTTTGAAATAAGATTTCAACGATTCAAGCTCTTTGATCAGCTGATCTTCAGCAACACTGATGGACGCGCATATATGCTGAAAATCGAGGAGATAGTTTATTGAGTCTTTTAAAAAAACTAACGGAGATTCTGACACCTCGGTGATGATTTTTCAAAGCGGAACAAACAAGCAATTTCCACTTCAACTCGCTCCTATCATTTCCAACATCGAAAAGAAAATGATTAGTCACAGTTGGAGGAGAATGACCTATCTGAAAAAACAGCATTTCGGATTCAAAATTTACGTGATACAGTAATATGATTATACATTGCTAGTATAACTATTAAAATGATCAGCTTAAAACGAAATGGCCTACCGTTTGAGAGCCCAAATTATCAATAAACAAAAATTTAATTGTTGTATTTTCATTGTTAATGCATGCATCCACGATTTCTTTCAGACGAATTCCTGTCTGAGAAACAGAGAAATGCTAACGGAAAAAAATATAAGAAACTTCTCTCAATCGAAGAAAGGAGTCATCATCCAACAGGAGGAAAATTTGGTGGACCGCTGTAGATGGGATACTAGAAAACTCGATAGCCATTTCGTATAATACTTAATAATGCATTGCTTTAAAAATAAAAGCATTGCATTATTAGCTAATAGCTTTAACACAAACTACCACGAACACAAACATAATGCTAAACATTCTAAAGATACTGTGAATAAATTCGAAATAACATTTATGCAACACATTCTTTAAAATATTAGGTTGGTGCGAAAGTGCTTTTTATTTTTCATAATTTCTCCTAGCCTATTTCCATTGCCTGCAATTCCTCTATAGTTTTAGTGACGTCAGTAGTGGTGGAGTACAGGAAAACATTAACATTTGATATATCGGTTATTGAACGTGAGAACATTATTTTCATATCGAAACTGCCGAAAAGGGTGTTTTTCGGTGTTTTTTGTTGAGCTCAACTTCTCAAATATTTGAGACCTCCTGAATTAGCCCAACATATTTGTAGTAGGGCAAGAGTTGCTTGTTCAGTTAAGCGTGAAAAACCCGATCTTCATTGCGAATGAGAAGAGAGAAACAACAAAAAGTGCTGATTTCGATGTTTAAATTTCTAAATCGCGGTTCCGAAATATCCTACTTACCTATTGATTGATGAATCTGTTCCTAAATATAACTGTGTTCTAAGATATGAAGGTAAAAAATAATGAACTACTATTGAGCTCTCAAGGTCGATCTATACGAGTACAGTGCCAGAAAATATAAAACAAGCATTTTCCAATTAGCGTAGTTTACTGATTTGGCGAAAATTTTAAGCGGAAATTCAGGAGACCAGAATTTCTGAAGAGTCAAATTATATTCCTGTGTAATAGGCTTCTCAATAATCCTTAACGATTGTCTCAATCTCATTTGTCCTTGGAGTTACGATCAATTGAATAGTATTGAAAATCTAGAACAATTTATAGTTTGACTGTGAATAGTGTCATCCTTGCTGATCGAATTGGCCCGATATTGTATCGCGTAAAAAGTATTCCCAAGCCTTCATCAACTATAAATAGCCATTAGTTGATTGGCTGAATGAGATGGACGGGGTAGGTAAAAATGCCCGAACCTGAAAATAGTCAGAAACTTTCGCACCAACCTAATATATGAGAACAATAACATGATTTGTCAAGATAGAGGATGAGGTAGTGTTTGAATAACTGTGTCTCAAGCGGTTAGCAAGTACTTTTCATCATTTACCATATATTCTAAGGATATGGTGACGATATAAACATGCGCATTACATTGTTAATGACAACTTGTGAAACAGTCCTCGATATTTGACAATTATTCTGTGAATAATTGTGAATCAGCATTTATTAAATCTCAAAATTATTACGAATTTTAAAAAAAAATCATGTGGCAATAATATGTATTTTATGAATTTTGAAAGTTAACTTGACATTTCTAGAAAAAACAATTTAATTAGGGATGGCAATTGTTATATACATGAAATGAATACGCATGATATTATTCGAACAATCTGAGCGACGATCTTCCAACAGAATGACCAGCGTATTGTCTCTTGAATATTTTCCTGCGCGGATTTTTCATTAATGAAAGTGGTTCGAAATTTCAATTGTATAACTTCTTGAGACATATCTCGCGAAATAAAACAAATTGAGGATATCATAAACCATATTGGAATATTATTTCTATGCAATTTTCGCTAGTCACCTTCGATCGTCCGCAGGGATAAAATGCTGATCTCGCCGTGGATCTATCGCCAGATAGACCGATTTTGCACTCGTGACTACAATATATCAGATTGATTCTCGTCTAGATTCGCCAGCACTCACCGAGAATGCACTTGACGCGTATGACGGGAAGCGCATGTTCTCGCGTTTGAATTTGTTGCTGTTGGCTGCTGGTCGTCCGAACGAATTTTTCTACTATCGGAGCTGCAATAATTCTCATTGATTTCAATAGTGTTTTACCTATCACTCACGCAGAATTTTCTGAAGAACTTGGCGCTGGAGAGCATGTCTTAGGAGGTGCAGCTTGAACTAGCTTATCATCCTTCAGGCGTATTCCACTGTCGTCCCTTGCATAAGTATGCACTCAAACTTCATTGTTTACTTGTTACTCACTCATTGATATCGCCTGGAATCGACACGGGATAACTGTCTTTCGCTGTCTGATCGAGTTGATCTTTGATCTCTGCCTCAACGAGTATTCGAGCTGCATCAGATTGCAGATCATCCGGCTTGCAAATCTTACTGTCGCTACTGTAATATCTTATTCATTCTCGTCTTGATTTGTCACTCACCTCAAATTTCCACAGGACGCCATCGATGTTGAGCATTTAGTGTTCGAAAATGGAACATGCTGCTGGCCATCCGAAAGAGATCTTTTACGGTCACCACTGCAATACGTATTAATAATCTCTTCGGCGTCCCTGGTACTAGGTCGGATGTAAGCCCATCGGATGAGAACCAAAATAGTACCCTTCCGCTTTGCATAATACGTTTTGAAAATATGTCAACCTAATGCGAAGATGCTGAAGAAGGGTTTCTGTTTCTCATCCGATGGGTTCTAATCGGCACTAGTATCCTGCGATGTGCCTTTGCCACTCACCAATTGTTTCGGCATGAATTATGCATGCGATAACTGCTCTTGGTGGTCGTTGATAGTTTTTCTAGCATCAATGACGTGTGAATTCCAGCAGGCAACTGCTCCACGGTCTCTGTGAACGAGACAGCGCGTAGTCTCTGTCGTGTTTCGACAACAAGATGTAAGACTGATGATTTGAACGGGCTGCAAAAGATTTTCAGCCAAGTTAACGGTAGTGGAATGATACCTGTTGTACACTTGCTTAGTTTTTCTTAGAGCGAAGTTGAAATCATCCATCGTTTCAATCATCATGTAGCACTCGTCAACTAAAATTGGAATTTTTTTCTAAGAAACTTGGGTACGAGCAAGGACACATACGTCTCCAGAAGATATCGAATGATGGCTTGTCCACAATCGATGTGATGTGTCGTTTGACAACGGCATTTAGAGAATCACCAACAAGGGGTGAAGCGAATCTGAAAAGGAATAATTACATTTGGCGATTTGTGTAAAGATGGATGAATTGACTACCTGTGAATTTGTCCATTGAAAACTAGCTTGTAGTGCATTAGTTCCATCATTTTCTGATCGAAATTAATGGGAATGCAGAGTTGATGACTTAGCTCAAGTAATCACAGCCACAGGCAAATGAAGACCATTTTTATGTTCGGGGCATCCAATCTACTCAGAACGGAAGCCCCCACCATGCCTCTGTCTTTTCTCACATAATTTGAGCGGAACACACTTCAAAAAATCAGATCTTTCAACAAAGTTTTTCGTGAGGGTAAACGCCATTCATAACTCATTATGAAACAAATTTCGTTATCCTTTTCTCTGATCAATAGCTTCCAATGTCTTACTTTCCACATTGTATTCCGAATTGAAGCGAGATGTTGGTGCATCCGCTACATACAAGATCACGGCATTACAGACAAGATCACGGTTCCCCGTTATCACCAGTACTTTCTGTGTGTGCTCTTATCGATGCATTGGAGCAAGCACTTTGATGCAGATCGTTGTCCGAACGATTATTGCGGTTTTAATCTGATACAGCAAAGCTTTTTTCTCATTTTGTTCAACAGGCTTTCGTGCTTCGCGGTTCCGTAACTCATTTATCGTTTCCTTTGATTTTTTTGTTGTACTGAAAGACTCTTTTGTAACTCTAATTGTTCGTGTTTGTTATGTGCTTTGAATGGCCAATTTGTAATGTTGATTTGAAGATTTTCAAATCAGCATTAGAAATTGGCGTTATTCTTAGAGTTAGAGTACCCTTCTATCTATCCCAACCCTACCTGCCGGCTAAAGGATCTCGGTTTCAGCGCAACAGGCTGATAAATTAACTAATACTCATTATTGTAATTACATGATGGTCAAGTAGGTGCGGTAGAGCGGTCGAGATCAACAGATCAGTTATGATCGCGTCTAAGCTAACAGTGATGATATTTGCTATTCCTTATCTATGAGTCAGTGATGGTGCAGGGAGACCTGTTAGGCTCCACCAGAAAATCAGCACACCTTCGCGTCCACTGCCTCTCCATTTCATCTGCTCTCTCGCCTTGGCAATGTGAGTGATAAGTCACCTCCGTCAGTGGATGCATTGACGGACTCTTGCACGGGTACGAATTGTATCGTTTTCACTTTTGTCTTTGTTCATCTACATGTCACATTCTTTTTTTGTTCTGATTTTTGTTTTGAAACTGATTTTTGTAATGACTTGGATGTATAATACATCTAGAAGTTCTTCGTGTCCACCCCTCTGTCTACACGAAGATCGTATATCTGAAGTTTTTATTCATTTTCGCCGAATTCGATAATTTATAAATGTATTCGACAACAAAGGAAATATAAAAAAAAATGTGTTAACTGTAAATTTGATTTTGTCAATTTTCTTCGGAGCTTATAAAAATACAGCAAGTCGTGAACAAGTACTTTTTATGCCTTTTTGGATTGAAATCCCGTGTACTTGTTACTGCTACGTTAAAGGAAGATTGAGTCAACTTTGGAGCCTTCCATAACCATGACCTAGCTCATCTTAACGATTAAATGCTAAAAAATTACATTAATATCTATACTCTCAACAGTGTTATGATTAGTAGGCTGAGTGCCATGGGCATGGGAAGCGCGCGAATTCAAATATCTAGAATATTTGTCAAAAACTGGTGGGAATCGAACCCGCAACCCTTCGATTACGTGACGGCTGCTCAACCACTGAGCTGTGATACCTTTGTTGAAGGGCGGACACTCCCTTCTATCGATGTGGTTTTGCAGATTTCAGATAAATTAGAGAGAATGATCAGCTCGAAGAGGAGGAATATTATATTTTCCGCATTTGTTATCGTATTTCTCATCGTTCTGTACATCAAGCAAGCTGAGGTATTCGATATATTTTGTCTAGATATGATTAAAGTATTTTAAATCAGGGCAGATTTTGTAGATCACTATGCTGGAGGCAAAAATCGACGATCTCAAGAGAAGCAGCGAATTGTTGGTGAGTCGCGGATGCTTGATTATCTAAAATAAGGTAATAAATTTGAAGAGATTAAGCGGTGTAAAAAATACAAAAGCTTCGCTGCCGAAATATCTCAATCTGGGCACACCTGGATTGTCATCACAGGTTTTTACTTTCAGTTATTCATTCCATTCGATCAGGAATTATCAGATTCAACTGCCAAATATAATTGACATTTATCCTCACTTAAACGGAATGGTTAACTGGGAGTCAATTAATCCAGCTCTTCGTTTTCCGGATATAACTTTGCCAAAGAAGCGATTGGTGAGCTGTATAGGGCACAATGTACCTAATCAGAAGTCTACAGATAATTGGCGTTCCCACTGCTCAAAGGCAAAATGCATCGTATCTCGTACCTTCATTGGAACAACTTTTCAAGTCAGTTCGAAGATCTAATTGCTGACCCCTTCTAAAGCGTATTTTGAGATTTCCAGAAACGCTCGCGCAGAAGATCTCAAGAAAATGCGAATAATTGTAATGATTGCGGATCTCAACGGAACATCTTCTAATTTCGTTCAACATACACTAAAAACACTAAAGGAACATTTCATGGACTACTTTAACTCGGGGTTGCTACAGGTACTTACACAATTCCAGTGCATACGAATAAGTCGTTTAAATTTCAGGTGCTCGTCCCACCAGCGGAGTGGTATCCCGATATCAGCCTGATCCCACCGAATTTGAACGACACTGCTGAGAGGTATCGTGATTTTTTAAAAGTATCCTCATGCCACTCACTTGCGAATCGGTTCAAACTAACTAATTGCGAGGCATGTGTGTTTGGTCTTGTTTTTCATGAGATTTAGAGATTTTTTCTCACTCAAAATGAGTGAGAAAAAATGATGAAATACTTCAGGATGTACTGGAGAACGAAGCAGAATCTCGACTTCGCCTATCTGATGATCTACTCTGCGAGAATGGGTGAATTGTACCTTCAGCTGGAAGATGATATCGAAGTGGCGCAGGATTACACGCAAGTTTATTTGTGTCGGTGTCATATTTAGAGAAAGAGTCTTCTCAACTGCAATGTTCATGTGTGCTGTGAAATGAAAAATAGGAAAAACAAGTGCTTTCAGAGGCACCCTATTCAAATACGCTGAACAAAGTGGCTGGTTCATCGTTGAACTTTCTGCACTCGGTTTTATTGGAAGGCTAATGCGATCGAGTGACGTACCACAACTAGCTGGTATGACGTTTTCAATTCTACTTGTTAGTTTTTTTCTGAATGCTATTTTCGCTTCTGATGTTCACGAGTGACCTAGGCTCTTGCAAGATCTGGACTTTTCTTTAGAATTTATGTACAAGCCGCAACAATATTATAATTTTTAAAAAATGCAAATTATTGCTTTCCAGTGCACATCTTGATCAACTACTATGCGAAACCCGTCGATTGGTTGCTCGATAACCACTGCACGAATCGATTTTGCAGCAATGGAATGAGTCATGAGAAGTGCGTGGAGGTGAGTATATCTATTTCCCTTCAGACTGCAATCGATTATTTGTATTTTTCATACAAATACCATTAAAACGCGTTTTCTGTAAGAATGGGAGGGGGTGGCACAATGATTCAAAGTGGTCGTATCGAGCTGAAACCTGGGGTGGGTAACTCTGATGGGTAGGGTACTCTTCCACCGAAGTGGGAATACGGTAGCTCAACTTTTTGACCTACCAAAATCGAAAAATAAATGCCAATATCGAGTGACGTGTTATACATCATTCGATAGAGTATCAAAAACTCATGATTGGTGCACGAAATTCGTAAATTGAACTTAATAGGTCGATAGAGAATTGAAAATGGGAACTACCAGTCATAAGGGTTTTCCGTACTAACGACAACATCAATGATCCAAAAACTGTCCGGAAATGCACTTAATTAGCTCTAATTAGCGCGAAACTTCACCAAACCGCACGTAAACACAGAATTCGGCACAACTTTCGATGCTCTTTCGAATGATGCATAAAAATTCACTCGATATTGACATTTATTTTTCGATTTTTGTAGGTCAAAAAGTTGAGCTACCGTATCCCCACTTCGGTGGAAGAGTACCCTACCCATCAGAGTTACCTACCCCAAGTTTCAGCTCGATACGACTACTTTGAAGCGCTGAAAATCAGCCTTCGAATTCCTATGTTTTTACAAATATATGCATTGCAGGAACTGGGAAAGCATCGACTCCGAGCTAAGCCGGCCATGTTCCAGCACATGGGCTACTATAGCTCATTCAAGGGAAAGATTACGAATGCGAAGGATAAGGTGAGTGTCTATTAATATTACTAAGGACAATCCTATCATAATTGAATTCAAATTTCAGACGTTCAAAGGACGCGGATTGAATTTGATTATTCAATGAACACATTTATCGTAAAATCTCATTCATTCACGATGATCTCATAAATTATAGAAATTATAGTCAAAATTGTGTTGGTTCCATTCATGTTCTTCTAGTGTATCATTGTTGTTGCTATCATGATTTCTAACTGAATATACCTATCTTCGCACATAACAAATAAAAGCCGGCAAAAAAAAATGATATGATAGTACCACTTCTGAAAACGCGCCAGAACAGTCGGCAGACCGCACACCAGACTCACACCACGAGCACTTGCCGAGTACACCACAACATGGGAAATATAGTTGTTTTCGAATATATTTTCTTCAAAAAGAAAGTACTACAGGTGACAAAACAGCTGGTACTTATTTTATCAATTTTTTCATCGTATTACTTAGCTCATCGTAAGCACGATAAATTAGTATGATAAATTCATTGTCTGGCTATATAGGCAGGAGGCGGCGAGTAAGCGGGAGGTGGTGGATATGCTGGAGGCTGTGGGGAGGAATAGGCGGGAGGAGGCGAGTAGAAGGGAGCGGGTCCGGCCGAGACGTAGCCAACGCTCGGACGCGTTTCAGCCTCTTTCACCTTCAATTGGGACCAATTAATCAATGTCAATTAACTAATTAATCACCTCTTGACGCGCCTTGAAGTGGAGGAAGATGGTGACACCTTAAAAATTTGTTGTTTTCAAATTAATCTTTTTAAAAAATATACAATTATCTAAGATAAAAACCAACCCAGAATGACGGTGTTGATCAGGACAAATACAGCGATCACCCAGAATCCGGTAACGGCTTCGTCGACATACTCTTCGACATGAACTGTTATATCCCACACGGCCATTTTCCCCACGAGATGTTCATGCATTTTTTTTCCTATTTCTTTCCTCCCTTCATCAGCTGAAATACAGGTACTAATCATGCACTTCTCACAGATCCGAGTTATAGTGCGTACTTGATGCTGCGACGGCTAAAAGGAACCACCAGATCGTCTCGGCTATTCTCCCGACTAGCTCAATCATCTGAACATGATCTTTGATTTCTGATCTTCTACCGTATCCTCACCGCGATAATGATGAAGACGAGGATGCCGATCGAACTCCGCACGAGGACAACGACCAGTCCGCCAATCGCCAAGATAAGGGAGAAGATACCAGGCAACCATGCCTGAAAGGAGCAGTTTGAGGTAGAGTTGGAAAAACGAGAGGAGGTTACGAGCTCGTTATCCCGTCTCCTGTTGTTTCGCAAATCCGAAGAGGAGGAGGCGTAACGAGCTCGTATCCTCCCCTCGTATTGCCAACTCTAGTTGTCATAGCAGTGGCATACCCATATGCCCATGGAAGCGATCAGAAGGGCGGCTGATAGAATAATTTCCAATAGGGAGACGAAGATGTGGACGCCAGACATGACGATCGCACCAATCTGAAATTTGGAGTACGGTAGGATACTCTAATCGAGAACTGCTAGACCATTTCCGAGAGATAGCGTAGGAGTACGGTATGATGGGTTTAATACGGTGAGGGAGAGGGTGTGTGGCAGATCGGGGTAGAACGAATAAGAGTACTGTACACCGGGGGAGAGATAACCTTGGGGGTCAAGGACTACGGTAGATCCGGAAGGGATATGGCAGGTCGGGGATCGAGGGAGTTGGGTGATAGGAGTGGAGTCTAGGGATAGGGTACGGTTGAGGAATACGGTAGACCAGGGAGGGAAAGGGCGAACGGGTGGCATGCAGATTGGGAAGGGGACACTAGTGATACGGTAGCCCGGAGGGTTTTTGGGAGAGGTGAAGGGGAGGTCGACATATTGAGGGGATCGGAATGGCGTACTGTAAGAGCGAAAGGGTACTGTAGACAAGCATCTGGACAGAGCAGTAAGGGTATCCTCAGGTAGGTAGAATACGGTACTCACGCGAAATCCCCCCATGACGGAGCTGGTTGAAAGAAGAAGGAGGAGAGACGAGGGAGAACCAGTCGATGTCGAGTGAAGGGACGAGAATGTAGAGGAGGAGGAGGGGAGGGGCTTTTATACAAACATTTTGTTTACGTGCACTTTTGAGAAATATGGAAATGGGATTAATGCAATTTAAAATCGATAAGTTCAAATGATCGATTATCGTGGAGGGAATTGAAACTGTGAACTTTTCTGCAGTTGCCTTTTTGTACTCGTTTCCACGTTCTTTCACGTTGTCAGCATTAATAGGATTTGTTTTTCCAGTTTTACCCCATAGTTTGCTCTTGTTGATAGGTTATTCACTGAAAATACTTATCCACAATCGAATATTTTATGGAAGCAATTCATGTGTGAAAAGTAATGGATACGGTACTCTATCCGAGGCTACGGTATCCTTCTCAGGTTGGGTACGGTAGGCTACGCGATGACTTTCGATGGTTTAGGGGATTTGGAAGATTTGGATTTGGCGGGCACGGCTCCCTCGGGCTTGGCCTTGGGATTGGATCCCTGTGGGGCGGGCACGGCTCCCGCGGGCTTGGCCTTGGGCTTGGATTCCTGTGGGATTCCTGTGGGGCGGGCCCGAGGCCTGGGCCCTCCTTCGCCACAGCTTGCGCCTAAAATATACACTAATTAACACAAATACAGTCCTGTTGTGTCCCACCGTGAACATGCGTCACCCGGAGTAACCCGGGGTGACTCGGGGTGACCCCGGGTGACCCATGGTGACCCATGACCGACTCCTGACTCGGAGAGTGAATTTCATGAATCGAGAGTATGATATTCGGGTTCAGCACTTCCTGGCCGTTCGAACCATATATATTTCATAATTTATTTATAAGAATAAAAACACTCGATTTTATCAAAGGTCTGACCCACAGAAGCCGCATATTGGACCAGCAGGTAATTAAGCTTCTTCCCGGTTTTACATTCAAATGTTCACCGGTTTTCAGCCAAGTGATACATTTCACGATTTCCCTTGCTTCGTTTTGTTTATATTATTTTTATTTTCTTTATAATGTTTTAGTGGACTAGTTTAAACCAAGCAAATAATGGGAAACCATGAAATGTATCAGTTGTCTGAAAACCGGGGAAAGTTTGAATGCAAAACCGGGAAAAAGATTAATTACCTGCTGGTCCAATATGCGGCTTCTGTGGGTCAGACCTTTGATAGCCTCGTTTGCAATTAAAATCGAGTGTTTTTATTCTTATAAATAAATTATGAAATATATATGGTTCGAACGGTCAGGAAGTGCTGAACCCGAATATCATACTCTCGATTCATAAAATTCACTCTCCGAGTCAGGAGTCGGTCATGGGTCACCATGGGTCACCCGGGGTCACCCCGAGTCACCCCGAGTCACCCCGGGTTACTCCGGGTGACGCATGTTCACGGTGGGACACAACAGGACTGTAAGTTAGAAATTATTTATTAATCAATGTAATTCTAAAATCAATTGGACAAGTTCAACAACGCTGCAAATTGCGCCATGAACTTCCAAAGATTTTAAATTTTCAAAATTCCAAAGTACCTCCTTGCGCACCACGAACTGGAAGTGGATGAGGACGGCTGCAATTATCGATTTTTTATCGATTTTATAGAATTTCATTTTCGAAAATCGCACCCAGAACAAGGGAATTAATCAGCAGGAGGACGGTGATCGCCCACAATCCAGTGGCCACATCCTTGTACGAGTCGTGCTTGGGCATCGTACCAGTCTCCTTGAATTAGCATCAATTCGAGGGCACTAGGTCGGATGAGAATTATGACGTCATGTAGCCTTTGATATTTGAATGCGGCATAACGTCATAGTGCTCATCCGGCCTAGTTCAGAATTTGAGCCACTCGACCAGCCGAGAGAGTGTGTGAAATGAAGAGACTATTTGCCGAAGCGCGAACTCTACCTTGAACTCGGCAAAGATGAGTGCCTGCTGGCCACTGATAGCTGCAAAGAATCGATAAATTCACTTTGCGATTGAAAAGGATTACGGTAACGGTTCGAATATGTTTTCGAAAATGTTTAAGGTTCCCACTCGAGTAATGCGCGGCGGCACCGAAGAAGGCACTGGACCAGACCACTTTCGCGACGAGTTCGAACAACTTAAATTGAGATTTGATCTCTGGAGAAAATTGAGACAGTTTCTCGAAACGTTAACCTTCTGAACAAATTCACCGCTGAGATGAGGAATACGGCGAGTAGGAGGGGGTTCTTGGCGTAAGCCCCGCACAGGCCGAGAACGTCCACCGCAATCATCCCCACCACGAAGATTGAACTCGGTAGGAATGCCTGAACGGATGATCTTTCATCTTTGAGAGGACACGTTTTCGAAATTGCAAGCTTATCGTAGGCAGAAGCATCGAAGTCTTGCTGCTCTCAAAGGATCCCTCTTTTGTGTAATTTTGTATCATTTTGCAGCTATCAAGCGGGGAACTATCACCGTACCCCGTCAATTCGAACTATCACCGTACCCCGTCAATACAAATATCACCGTACCCCGTCAATTCTCGAAAAGACCACGAGCAGGTATCCGATGAGCATCTCCAACAGGCAGAAGATGTGGACGCCCGAGAGGATGAAGGCGACTTTCTGCAATGGGTTACGGTAGCATGATTATCGAGGACTGACGAGAATATGGTAGTGAAAGATTAGTCAAGAATGATGCAGGTTATCGGAAACTGAATTTCCAATGTGATTACGGTAGATGCAATCGGTCGGGTGGAGACCCCATGTCTACGTTAGATCAGGAAGAGTACACGGTCGTTCGGTAGGTAGGGAAGGAACGGTAACCCACACGAGCGTTCATTCTGCGATTGAAGGGGAGAGGGGAGGGAGATGAGAGGAGAGAGAACCAGTCGACATCGAGTGAAAGGACGAGAATGAGGGGAGGAGAGGGAGACAAAGGGCAATTTGCAAAGTGGACGTGCATTAGTTGATATGCTAAACAACTTGTTTTGATGATGTTCGATTACAATTTTTGAAAAAGGTGAGATCTTGCCCAGCGACTTCGTTAATAGCACAAATTTCTTCTTCTGGTTGTCTGGTAAAAACACAAAGAGGAGAAGAAATGGCACTTCCAGGAACTGCGGCCTAGTGATTTGACTCCTTGTGATTCGAACTGTTGTGTTACAAATTTATTTATTATTAAAGAGGAGGGAGGGGGCGTTTGGATGGTGGGGTGAGAAGTTTCTCCAATGGCAATGCGGGCGCAGATTGCCTTATAGGATCCTGCAATGAAAAAGTGTATTCATGCACCCGTTGGATAATTCAAAATTTGTTTGCGAAAAGTGTGAATCTTATTTTTTCTTAGCTCTTATCCACTCGCTCAATAGATTTTATTTTTGCATCGAGTCGTGGACAGTCAAAGCTCTAAACCTCACCGTTCCATCGAACTTTGCCCGCATGATATTGATATGGAGATTATTGATGCCTTACTGCAAATTGTATGTTTCAGAGTGCATAAAAATCAAAACATGAATATCACATAAAGCAAAATTGTCGACAACAAGGTCATGATTAATATATCGTGTAGAATGTGACCTTCCCTATCTGAATAATCATATACATCTCACGGGTGGGCTCTTTGGAGAACTGTTCGGAATTTTTCGTGTCGCTCGAATCCCCGATAAGGTTAGTAGAAGGACGAGCGGGTCTGAAATGACTCAGTTCATGGATTCCTCTGAGTAAGACGTTGTGAATCATGCCGGCCTAGTAAACATACTTTCGTGAAGAGTAGTTGGTGTAGTGTATCATTATTATTGAAGATGTGCTAGGTGAAGCAGTGTAAATGCCTTGAAATGAGAAAATTGTAACGAAATGCGTACAGACTGTGAATTTTAAAAAAAATTAGACGTGCGTAAGCATGACTACTAATGCGACATGAGTGTATAGGCAAAGATAAAAGTAGAGAAATTTTACTAATTCGAACGAAAGCTATCTTCAATTCCTATTCCTTTTAAAAGAGAAGTGGCGAAAGAGGCCTGTGATAACATGTAGTCCGCAAGAAGGAGAGAAAAGCATTGATTAAGGCAGAGACGCAGGTGCGCTCTCGCCTCTCCCCTCCTCTCGCTCTACCCCTCTCGATATGTCTCCTCTAGTAAGGGCACGAACATGGGAACTCATGAAAGAGGGCCTTCTCGCTGTACTAGGATGAACTTATCATTTCGGAAGAAAGCTGGTGGTCTTAAATAAACCTTAAACATTTTTATCACGATCAGAAATCCCTCCTACACATTAGATAGGTACGCTATTTACCACAATGTTTACCACAATCACAGAGGTACGCAATTTACTATACGCATCGTGCATGGCTGTGAGTCGAAAATATTGCAGACCTGCGCGCCACTCAAGGATATCAGAGACAAAATCAAAATTATTATGCAATATTTTCAAAAATAATCATTTTAATATGTGTTTATAACCCAATCAAGTGTCAGATAACAATGTGTTTTGTCATATTTTATGTTCCGACAACAATAATTTACCTCATTCGAACAAATTGTTATTTTTCAGGTGATTGAATCTGACATAGATCTCGTTTACTTTCGAGTGGAGAATCGCAAAGGCTACTTGAAGTGGAAACTAAGCATTTTTTCAGCTTTCGAAAAGGATGTCTATCAAGGTTCAGCAAATGGAATTACGGTTAGTATTTTTGTTATCCGTAATTGAATAAATAAAAAAACTTTGGTCTCCGAAGAGCATGCAAGAAGAGTCCTCGAATCTCTCAAAAACCATATTCAATCAGCGAAATTGAAGAAGTGGGTCTGCAGAATGATAAATACAGGGTGCGGAGAAAGTATGGCACAAATATTTAACCATTTTCTTTCAAAACCATCGCACACTTTTGAAACGGTACACATTATTTATCAGAGATATTAGGAACATGACAACGAGAGGTTATTCGATTTGACCTCCGTTAGCCTTGATGACAGCCTTGAGACGAGAAGGAAGCGACTCGACGACGGCCCGAAGGTACTTCTTGTCGATCTTGTCCCATGCCTTCTGAAGGGAACTCTTGAGACTCTCCAGATTCTAGTGGCGGGTGGAGCAAGCATCATTTTCCAGAACCGACCACACACTAAAGTCGAGGGGTTCAGACCGGGACTGTTGGAGGGCCACTCATTCGGTGGGATGAAATCGGGAAAATGGCCCGCACACCAATTCTGAGTGAGTTTTGCGGAATGGGCGGGTGCAGAATCTTGCTGGAAGGTCCAATTGTGCCCTTTGAAGTAGGATCGTAACTAAGGAAGAAGAGTCTTCTCCAAGATCTGCTTGATGTAGTAGTGCTTATCGACCTTCACACCGTGCTTGACGAAAATAAGGGGAGTCTTGCCGGTGGCACACATTCCTGTCCAAACCATCACTGACTGCGGGTGGGAAACTCGAGAGACGGTTTTGCCCTAGCTTTGGCTTGCTGGGCAGACTGGGCAATCACTCTCGTGTTCTGAATGTTGAAAGTCTGCTCCACCGTGAACATCTCATCCGAGTAGAAAGTCTGTTCGGCCCACGCCAGAAGCTTCTTGCATCTCTTCAGTCTCTTTTCCTTGTGAATGCCAGTCAGACAATGGCCCTTACGCATCTTGCAAGGGTAGGGCATGAGTGGGACGATCTTGCGCACTGAATGCTCGTCAATACCGATATCACGGGCCATCTTCCTCATAGATCGCTCGGGATTGCGTACGACTCGCGTCTGCACAATTTTCTTGTTCTTGCGAGTGACAGCGGAGGGTCTGCCCATTCTAGGACGGTCCTTAGTCGTGCCCAGCTCCATCAAACGGCGGATGGTCTTGAAAACGGTAGGACGGCAAACACGGAGTTTCTTCGTGATTGGACCAACGGTCTCTCCGGTACTCCAAAAGGTCAATATTTGATTGGCGGAATTGGTGGGGTCGAACCATGACTACGGGAAACAATTTAAAGTGCACCTTGAATACACCGAATGATTAGGTAAAACCTGTTATAACATGTATTAACAGGTTTCCAGGACTGATGAAATATTTGAGTTCAAACTTTGTTTCCATACTTTCTCCGCACCCTGTACAATTGTCTTTGCATACCTTACCCGGAATAAAACGTTGAGTGGAGAGACCATTTCTTGCGGAATCTCATCCTTTATCATGATGAGCAAGAATGTCAACAAAAGAGTGTGATTTTGAAAAGGAGAACGAACGATGCGATAGATCGATCATTCTTCCTCTCCCTCCCTCTCCTTTCTCCCTTTCATCCCACATGTTCGCTCCCTGTCCGTTAGCTATTGATTTAGGTAGATTATGCGTATGCATCACGCAGAATTTTCGCAAGCGTTTTTAAAAACTTTGAAATAAGAAAAAAATATAGTGGATTCGTGAATATTTATGCGTTCAAGTTTATCGAGAAGAAGTCATTGGACAGGTCGATCTGTGGACAGTCCACTGGGAACGTGTATGCGCTTTGCTGATTCAGAGACGGCAACTGAGCACTCTGAAGAATTTGCTGCGTTGGTTGCTGCTGCACATACTGTTGCTGCTGCAGGAGTTGCTGCTGATGATGATACAGAAGAGATGACGAAGGAGTCGAGGCAATGTGTGACCTGAATTTCAAGTTTCTTTTGGATAAACAAAAGCTGTATCGCACCAATTGTCTTCTAACTTGACGGATTTCTGGAGCTGCTGGTTGTGTAGTTGGTATTCATGCGGCAGAGGAATCTGCTCAACTCGGAGAGGCTGCAGCTGTTGCGGCTCTTGCTGCACGAAGAACTGAGGAAGCTGCTGAGCTTGTTGATGTTGCTGCTGTGGCTGCAGCAGATCCTGCTGTCGCTGGACCTCCTGCATCTGCACCAACTGCTGAACTTGCTGTTGATAGGGAAGTTGCTGCTGCCTTTGCAGCAAATTCATCTGGATCAACTGCAGCAGATGGTGATTTTGAATCCGCGCTAACTGTTTGCTCTCCACTTTATATTGTACTTGCTGTGGATGGTGAGGTTGCTGATTCTGTTGATTCAACTTCAGCAATTGAGCTTGAATATGTTGCTCATTGAGAGCAGCAGTGTTGATGACGAATTGATGGACTTGGGACCGCTTCTTTTCTTGATGTGCTGGAGAAGTTACTTCTTTGACTATCATCACTTCAGGGGAAGAGCGGTGATCCGAAGTGAGAAGACTACTTGAGGGATGCCCATCCTGGAACGAATAATCTCATGGCTTCCTTCACATTTGGAATATTTCAAGATATATGTGCAAAGAATTTCAATATTCTCACCTCGATTTGCGAGCTCGGGGTGGCTTGTTGAGGGATTGACGAGCATTGGGCAAATTGTGATGCTGCTGAAAATTTCAATTTCGCAACAGTACATGTTCCTAATAAAAAATTTGGATATAATTTTCACGTTGGAATATGTAAAGGTATATTTGTTTTAAGAAAACAAAAACGAAATCACATTTCACTGGTTGCGCAATCGCATCTTGCCACGAGCTGAACATCTTGGCGTGCCTCTCATTATGCCAGTATTCATCGGCCTTCCGGTGACGGTAGGGTGTAGACTTCTTCTTCTTCGGTTCCTAATATTAAATCTGATAAATTTCTTTACAAAATTGACAATTAGTCCTTTGCGGCATACTGCGAGAGTTGTGAAAAGTCACACTCTATCCATTTCGCGCTCTCTCGCACCGGAAATATTAGGTTGACTAGAAAGTTCTGTCGCATTTTGTGATCTCATTTCAATCCGTTCATTCTCATTTCTCAATCGATATGAGCCTCCCCATTTTTCAAGTTAAGGAGGGGTGCGCAGGGGTGTTTTAGATATGTTTTAGATTTGGTAATCCCAATCAGTTTAAACCATATAATTGCACAAATTCTCCAAGGGGTGTTCTTGTTTTCGCGACATAATTATATTCTTATTTTTCTCCGCTTTCATACCAAAGGCAAGATAACTCCCTATAGCGTATGTGCATCAGATACATATCCCCTCTCTACCACTGCGCGAAGTTGGTTGAACAATGTCTATAATATGGCGATAGAACAAATAAATAAGGTTCGAGCAGATGGATCTACCTCACTAGACCTTCGTCGTCTTCGATTAGATGCAAACAGTGACCTCCATCATTTTGTGCGCGATCTCACCATCACTGCTGGGGACAACCATCTCACCCTAAATCATGGACTGAGATATTCGGAAACGTGCGAAAATACGAAAAATCATTTCTTGCTGATACCCAGATTCTGACAAAAACACAATGTTGCACGTGTCTGAGACTTTGTCCCTTATCCATGGCTCTTCAGTTTACCTATACAATGCTACTATATGAGATGATTAATAAGTGCATTGCGCAAAAAATGAGCAAAATTAATCACATGATCTTGCTGCTTGGTAGGCAGTATATCATTCCAAACACCATTTTCGATGTTCAAAAATACCACTCTTAGACCAGATATGTCAAAAACGCGTTGATTCATACTATTCCCCAACTTTATATATGGATATCATGGATATTGTCTGTGTTCACTACCACCACAATTTCAAGCTCCAAATCGAAAGGACCCATCCAAGACGTGATATTTTAATCCTCCCACTCAAAATGGCCCGTGCCTTCCCCATAAGATCTTCGCTTCCTGGGATGGCCTGCTATGACTAACACCTTCATCTGCTATTGACATATTCCTTGACCATTGCTCATTCCAACTACCACTTGCCCGCGGGTCTAGTTAACTTCTAAGATGAGCAGGAAATCAAAGATCAGGAGTCGTTGAAATACAGTTGGTCAAATTGTTCGAATCATTGATCCCATAACAATGACAGTGAGGTATCCGTAACAGCATGCATTTGTAGCAGGGAACTATCCCTAGCATTCCTTATAGTACTTAGAGGATGCATCCATTTGAACTTTATTAGTGAGCAAAAGTTTAAATACGAAAAATACGACAAAACTTTCTAGTCAACCTGATGCAATTGGTAGCAAGACCGCTACACCTTCCCACCCTCGGATTCAAAATAAGGCGGGGGAGGTATAACAGATATGTCTAGAATTTTCTACCTTATCATACACGATGACACAAAATAGTAATTGTCAATAGCATTACCTCATCCCCTTTCTCCGTTTTTTTCTTCTTATTGTAACCGCGAGAGCGCTCTTTGATGCGATCGCGAATTGAGTTTACCTTTGCGCACTGAAAAAAAATCTGCTAATTCAAATTCAACTCATTCATTTCCACTCCATATTTCTGGCAAACGACCACACAAGCAAAAATAGTTTTGTTATCGTTCATCGCTTGATCTCACTTACCGACAGGCAAATGCATTCCTCAAACGGACACTGGGTCACGTGGCCTTTGCGGAGAACCTGAAGATCCAAAATATGCTATTTGCAGGCCAAATACTTCATTATTTCGCTGAGACGAGAATGACTGATTAGACAGTTTATCGAATGTTGTTGCGAAAATGTTGTTGCGTCTCGAACTCTAAATGACAGTAACTTTTCATCGTTCTCTTGGAATATATAAAAATATTGCCCGTAAACACCTTGAGATTGTGAGCTTCGCACTTTCGGCAGTGGGCCGCCCGTATAGAATTGCCCTTGAAGGGTGAAGAGGTGTCCATCGTCTAAAAAGTATGCATAACGAAAAACGTTTGTACAGCACAGAAATGTAATTTATTTGCAATTATTTTATTCACTACATGAACAATAATAATTCGTGCAAGAAAACACCGGAAAAGGCAATGGACAAAAAGGGAAATGCGGTTATCTATTTAGTGATGACCTTAGTGAATGAAATAGGGTGAATCGAGTACGAGGAAGGAAAGTGAAACTCGCAAGGTAGAACGACAGTTTAGATAGATGAGAAAAGATAGCAAGAGAGCTAAAGGGAAAACGCCTCCACTCAGTCAATATAAACGACCTAATAAACTAGAATTTCGCATCAATTTTAGTGCTTTTTCACTCTTTCTTGCGATTTAGAGCACATTTATGGATGAACAGATGTCTACGAACGATAATTTCTCTCACAGAGACGATAGCGATGGATTTAGACAAGTGAGACAAGCCTAACACGGTGTAAGTAGGAAGGGAAAGGATAAATTACAGGGATTAGGAGGGCGCAAAATTGTTAGCTTTATGTCGTCTCTTAGAGTGTCCGATCCGGTTATCTGTTGGACACTATTATTGGCTAAAGAAGGGGCTGAAAAGCGTTGTAAAAAGATAAAAGAGGGATCCGGTCTTCGGGACCGGGCTCACCGAATATCAATCCTAGACCGGTCATTTTCTGAATTCATTCTGGAGAGACCACCGTTCGCGTGACCACTTTCTAAGCATAATTCAGTAATGACTACCAATTTCCCGAAATGTTTCGCTTATGATTTTCTTGTTATACTGTTGCTTTTGATTAACTTTCATTATTTAAAAATTGGATGAAGTTGATATCAGAACTTCTGAGATTAAAATAGGGCTCCAAGATGTCAGATCCAGTGTTCCGTGTAAACAGCGGGAAGATAAAGGTGAGTTGGGATAAGTGCTGGGTAGTGGATGAAACTGACCAAGAGCTGTCCACTTTCTCTATCGTTCATCCAGGTGGGGAGCAGGTTTTCCTCTATCAATCGCTAAGCCATTTTGGATAGCGATGCTCAGATGAGGGAAAGAGTCATTAGGTCGCATGATCACCGTCGTGCGATAACCTTCCGGGTGATGACCAAAACCTTTACCAAAATTTACACTGTAAGTGTAGAATTGTTTCTTTTGGTTCTGATCTAGGATTCGTGTCGAGACAAAACTGTCTATTCAATTTTATCGAATTAATATTACCGTTTTGTAACATTCTTTCGCATGCAAAATTGCATGCAAAATGAACACCTGTGAAAAGGAGGCAAACAAATAAGTAAGGTTATTAGAATACTCTCCTCCAGGATTCAGGCAAGGCATCACATTCTCCGTATTTTCCATATCGCATTCTCGCCCTTTCCTCACCTATCCGATAACCGTGATATCATAAGGGAAAAATGGAAAGCATCTCGGTTCCCATCTCCGTTCGCTTGGACACCCTCATCGATGGTGAACGCTGACACTTTGTCACTCCGTCGACCTCTTTGCTTCCACATTTTTATACCCGCACCCTTCATTTATCTGCACGAATCTTCTTTATTGCTCATAGAATACGCAAAAATAAGATAACACAGAGTTAAAAATAATTTTCGAATTTGCTAGATAATTGCGTAAACAATGAGTCAACATGGAAATGCGAAATGCAAGAGCAAAGCCTAATCATACTTCAAATCGAAATGATCAATATTGAGTTGATTTCCCACTAGCGGCAGCACAATATTATCGACGTTGTACTCTCCTCCATTAATGTTCGTCGGTTGATGATCAGTGCATAGGCGGAGGGAGACTTTCTTGTCCATATGGTTGAAAATCTGAAAACATATTAAGAATTTATTAATATTTATTGACAAATGATTATGAATATCACCTGTAGCAGTTTCGCGATTTGAGCCGAGGATATTTCGATTTTTGGATACCGAAACCACAAGCGCTCGCATTTTCTACTGAATATATTTTTCGCGATCGATACGATATCAATTCCTGAATTAACTTCACAACTTGTATAAATTCCAAGAATTTGGACGATGTCAGCGGCATCTTGCATGAATTTGAGAGACTTCCCGAAATAAGTAATACATGCTCGCATAATGACTGAATCAGCATATAATCAAATCAAATTTATTCAAGCATCAGGTCACGGGCCTGTTGAATCATGCAATCGTTCCACTTATCGGGGTATCTTCTGCTTTTGTCGGCCCAGTTAACTCCCAAGTGGCGCACAAGTTCGTCTCGCCACCTCATTTTGGGCCTTCCGATCAGTCTTTCTCTGTCCCAAGGTGTCCATTGAGCTAATCGCTGCGTCCATCTTTCATCATTAAACAAAGCTATCCTTCTCGCCCATTTCCATTTCCTCTGCATTGCTCTTACTCGAACATCTTGAAGGGGCACTTTGTTTGAGAGCCAGTCATTGGTTTTTCTGTCCATCCTCGTTACGTTTGCCATTTTTCTCATCATCGAGCGTTGAGCTACTATCAACCTTGATCTTATTTTCTTCGTAGTGCTCCATACTTAACAGCCGTACAAGAGCGCAGGTTCAATACACATTCGATAGACTCTTGCTTTTAGTCCCATTGCAACGCATTTGTTTGTAAGAAAATCGTGAAAACGGTTAAACGCTTTCCAACCGCTTCCGATCCTCCTGTTTATTTCTAGCAGAAGAATATTGTCGAATGATAAGCGGACGCCAAGGTAAATGAAACTGTTCACGTAAATCAATTGATCTTGGTCTATGAACAATGGCGTTTGATTTCTATTTGACATGGCGACAGTTTTCTTCTTATTGATCGTTAATCCGACTTTTGCACTTTCCTTCACTAGTTCATCCATCATTCGCGATATTTCTTTTGGGTTGTGGGAAATTAAAACAATATCGTCTGCATACCGTAAGTGGTTCATTTTCTTTCCATCTATGCTGATTCCATAATTCGACCAGTCAAGTTCACGGAAGACACTCTCCAATACACAATTGAATAAGTGTGGGGATAGGGGGTCTCCTTGACGGACACCTCTGCCCACTTCGATTGGAACTTTGCTTCTTCCTACTTTCACGAAAACTTCAGCACGATCATATACATCTCTCATTGTATTGACGAATTTTGAATGAACACCTTGTTGACAAAGGGCACTCCACACGCCACTAAACTCCACAGAATCGAACGCTTTTGCGAAGTCTATAAAGACGAGATAGAGCGGGAAGTCGTATTCAGTGGAGCGACAGATCAATTCGTTGAGTGCGAATATGTGATCTGTCGTGGTATAGTTCTTGCGAAAGCCTGCTTGTTCTGGTGGCTGATTTTGTGACAGTGTACGTTCGATCCGGCTATCGATTGTTGATGTAAACACTTTGTACACCAGATTCAAGAGAGCGATTGGCCGATAATTTGCGATTTCTAGGTGACTTCCTTTCTTATAAATGAGCGAGATAAATGAATTTGGCAATTTTGGGGGCACAGATTCCTCGGAGATCCATGTATTGAAAAGTGTGCATAGTGGGTTGATAACAGTGTCAGATGCACATTTGAGCATCTCAGCACTGATCTTGTCCGGCCCCGGCGACTTTCCATTTTTCAATTTCCGAATTGCCATTTTTACTTCGCTTTCAATTATTGGTAAGAAGGGATCACTGGCCTTGAATTGCAATCTTTTCGGGCGTCTCGTTCTTTGAAACAGAGCATCGTAGAAATTTTTGACAACTCTGTTCATTTCATGTTTCGTATTCGCCACCGAACCGTCACTCCTTTCCAGTTGATAAAGTTTGGTATTGCCTACTTGTGATGATTGCAGAGCTTTCTTCGTACTGTAACCATATTCAACGGCTCGTCGAACAACTTCCAAATGACCTTTTTTGATATCGTCTTGGATTGATATTCGCAACGCCTTGCTCGTGATAGAGAACATTACTCGGTTGATTGGAGTGGGTACATTGTCTCTAAGGCGTCTTCTTTCGATGAACAATCTCTTCGTGCGATGGGAGAACCTCTCTTCTTTTACTACCACTTTCATGGAGTCATTGGCTACTGATCTCATAGCGGAAGCAAGACTTTCATAACTGGTTGTATCTTTCCTTTGTAACGAGAGTATTGCAGCAGCAAATTTTGCCTGATCGAGAGTATGAACTGGCTTCGGCGCATGATAAATTTGCTTCACTTTCGATTGTATTCGGACTTTGGCCATTAGCAGCCTGTGGTCAGTTGATAGATCGAAGCTTCCGATTACAGTCACAGCTTGAACTATGCTGGGATTTAGGTTCATCACATAATCAATTGCATTACGAGTTCTCATGTTCGGACTAAGCCAGGTCCATTTGCGGGTTTCTCTTTTCTGAAAGCGTGTATTTTGAACGCACAGCTTAACTTCGTTGCAAAAGTCGACTAGGGTTTGTCCTCTTTCATTGCGTTCGCCATATCCGTGCACTCCTATGAACTTTTCAGTGTTCTCTTCGCGGGAACCGATCTTCGAGTTAAAATCTCCGAGTACCACTAAATGCCCCTTTCCACCCCCCGGTCGGCGAACACGACGGGCAGAGGTGGCAATTAGGGAACTTAAATCATTGAGAAATCGATCGAAGACATGATCAGGATAGGCTGAAGTGGGTGCGTAGGCAGTGATTATGCGCAACCCAATTGTTGGTAGATCGAGGTACGAGATTCGTTCGTTAACTGGGTGGAAGATGCAGGAGTTTGTCCATCGATTGCTAACAAGGAAGCCAGTGCCATGGGCTGATTGAGTGCCATATGCCACTAGCAGGTGTTGTGAGTGGGCTAGGGTAAGGCAAGTTTGGCCTTTGCGTCTTATTTCTTGAAGAGCAACGACGTCAAAAGGGCATCTACTCACAGCATCTTCTATCTCAGCCACCCGGTCGTCCTTCTTGAGCGTTCGACAGTTGATGGTCCCGATGCGTAGGTTGGCGACGGGCATGTGGCAGACAGATACCACCGACGGTTGTCCAAGTTGACGTCGGGGGACTCCCAAACGAGAACAGACAGAGAGGAAAGTCGAGACCGACCACCCCTCAGCCGCGCTCGAATGGAGAATGGAGAATGGAGAATGGAGAATGGAAAATATGTTTGAAAAATATGTCTTCTATTATAACCAACTGTTTACCTGGTTAGAATCAGAAGTCTCGAATGCACTGCTTGGGATTGGTCTCAGGGCAGAAGCAATGCAACACTTCCAAGTTGCATAACTTTTGCCACTTTCGAAGTAAAAGTGAAAATCTGCGCCGTCTTGATGATTGCCCTAAAATGTATACGATGACTGATTTTGTATCTTGTGAATAAAAAAAAAGCTCGTATTGCATTGGCGAATCAACAATTCAGAAAAATTACTTCAGTTAAATGTCTCATTCTATATTATCGCCAGTACTAGTTTTTTTTTTACTTTTGAAAGTCAAGCTTACAAAGATGGCTTACAAAGACTCTAATTGCCACATTGAGATCACTCGCAATAGCAATGTCGGCGAATTCTTTCCACATTTTGTTAACCTGAAAAAAAAGATCATCTTTCACAAAAAATTACTAAATATTATAAATTATGCAAATTAATTCAAAACTAAATTTGCCTCTCTTAATCGGACAGTTGATTGGATGTCCAACAGATTTGCGATGTTCTTCATAGCGGCCACAGAATATTGGAAGTTGATGATCGACATCCCTGAATTATTGTTTACGAAATACTTTAATTTACGAAACCTGCACGATAAACGAATTTAACATGAGATGGTAACAATTATGAGAAAATAAAAATCGAGTTATGAACAATATATGGAAAGCTTGCAAAGGAAGGAGTGCAAGCCCTTCCATTGAAGAACACACAGTGTTAACGCGTGAAGTAGCATGAGCAACTCCACAAGGAATGGTTATTTGAAGACAATATCTGAAATTCGAAAATGTCGAATACTCATTCCCGGAAAAAAATATAATTCAAAAAATTCTGGTTGATCTCCACGCCCATTTATCGAATGGCAGATAGTCGCCGAGGTGCGAGATTCGAATCAGTATTTTGAGATCTGGTTAGTATGCTCTTCCGGACTGGCTTCCACTGAACTGGGTGGGGGCGAGGGAAGGTGGGTTCTGAGAGGTTGGTGCGTACACTCGATTTGATCTTGTTAGATCTGAAAATTAATAATTGTTTTGAAAAAATATCACGCGTGTCGCGGAAGAATCGAATAAACCCTGGCACATTGAAAAAGTCGAAAGTTGGATAAATACAGTTTTAGCCCATAGGTAGACTCCCCAAGCTCCGCCCACTTTCCTCTGACACATTTCCCCTCGAAAGCGAGATTTAGGGATCACAAGCTTCATTCTCAACCAAATCACTCGCTCAAAAAAGGATTCGGAAGCTCTTTCCATTACCTTTCGATATAGCCCTGGCCCGCTGGTAAAAGTTTTCTTTGAATAGGTCAGCATACGATAATTAAGTTGCGAAAACTCTGGAAAACGCTGGTTTGCCGCGCTCAGTGAACATAGACATACGGGCCACGGCTTGCCTGATAGCCTATCGGTATTCTAGTACTTTCTATCACGAAAAATATTCTAGTACTTCTATCAAAAAAAAATATTGTTTTGTTGATTTGTGATTCAAAATAAACCAGTCCCCGATACACTCATTAGGCGGGGAGAGCGGAGTGCATTCTCTCTCTCCCCTCCTCCCTCTTCTGCACCAGTTTCTGCCCCGGCGCGTGTAGAGAGCTCCTTGGCCTACAAAATAGCGCGCTTGCATCCCTTCCACGTCTTACCTATTGGGGGTGAGGCGCATCCGGGAAAGGGCGAAGCCCTGCCCAAATTTTTGACGATTTGACTGGAGAGGCGGCGGAATTGGCTCCGCCCCTTTCTTCCTCATCTCGCTTTTCTGCCACTTTCCGTTGACACCTTTTCACGTGCTTTATGACCTCTAGCGCGATTCAGAGATGAGATATCGACAAACGGCCAAACGCATGATCTTATTTTGATCCCTGCGGGCATTTTAAGCACAGTTAGAGTGGCATAGGTTCATTTCGGCTATACCCCTTATGGTCCCTACCCATAGGGTCCCAAACAAGATATTGTCAAGCTTTGTCTCACATCTTCGATTTTAAGGTCATGCTAATCATTATCATTATCATTATCATTATTTATCCATTGATCAAGGTCTGGGCCTGGTGGATGATACAGTTCTTCCATTTATCGGGGTCTCTTGTGCAAACGCTCCCCCAATTAGCTCCAAGTTGCTTCACAAATTCGTCCTTCCATCTTGTTTTTGGTCCACCAATTGGCCTGGCTCGATCGTACGGAGTCCAGTCCATCACACGTTTTGGTCGTCATTTATAGATGCCAGTCTTGCGGCCCAAAACCATTTCCTTTCCATTGCTTGAGCTCGGATATCTGGGAGAGGGCCTTTTAGAGACAGCCAATCATTCGTTCGGCGTTCCAATCTTGTTACTCCGCACATTTTCCGCATTATACTACGCTGTGCTACAATGAGCCGATTATGTATCTTCTTCGTCGGACTCCATAGTTCAGATCCATATAACACAGCTGGCACAATGCACATCATGTACACTCGTCTCTTTAGTCCCATTTCAATCTTTCTGTTCGTGAGGAACTCGTGAAACCGATTAAACCCTCTCCATGCACTTCCGATCCTGCGATTAATTTCTTGCATTAGGCATTGATCAAAAGAGACGCGTATTCCAAGGTAGATGAAGGAATTGACGTATTTCAGAGATTCATTGTCAGCGATTAGTCGTGGCTGGTTTCGATTTGACATAACAACCGTTTTCTTCTTGTTTAAAAAGAGTCCGACTTTCCTGCTTGCTGTGCATATATCATTTAGCATTATTTGAACTTCTTCTGCAGAATGAGAAATCAACACGACGTCGTCCGCATATCTGAGATTGTTCAGCCGTTTGCCATTAATACTTATTCCGTAGTTCTCCCAATTCAGCTCAGTAAAACACTCTTGTAGCACCGCATTGAATAAATGAGGGGAAGTGGATCTCCTTGTCGGACACCTTTTCCTCTGTCAATAGGTACTTTTTCCTTTCCCAATCGCACACATACTTGACTTTTGCTGTACACATTTCTCATAACGTTTACAATTTTAGAATGTATTCCTTGTCTTGACAATGCGGCCCAAACCGAACCGAATTCGATGCTGTCAAAGGCCTTGGTATAATCAATGAAGACCATGAAACAGGGAAAGTCATATTCCATTGATTTACTTATAATCTCGCTTATAGTAAAGAAGTGATTAAGTGTTGAATAATTCCTTCTGAATCCGGCTTGATCGTGAGTTTGGCTTGCATTTAACGTACACTCTATTCGTGTATCGATCGTGGATGTAAAAACTTTGTAGATCAAATTTAGTAATGCAATCGGTCTGTAGTTTGTGATATCTAACTGATTTCCTTTCTTGAATATGAGTGAGATGAGTGAATTCGAGAGACTGTCGGGCACTTCCTCCTTGGCGATCCATTCGTTGAATAATGAAGTAAGTGGTTGGGAGATTATATCAATTCCACTCTTCAACATTTCTGCAGAAATCTTATCTGGGCCAGGAGACTTGCCATTCTTCAATTTCCTGATTGAGCATTCAACTTCACTTTTTAGAATAGGCAAGAAGGTTTCAGGTGATTTACACGTCACTCTAGACGGTCTTTGTCTGCTTGCAAATAAATCATCATAATAAGATTTCACAACATGTATTAAGTCATTTTTGGAGTAGGCGATAGAACCGTCGGGCTTTTCCAGCTGATTCATTTGAGTGTTTCCGATTTGCGACGATCGTAGTGCTCTTCGTGTGCTGTACCCGTATCTAACAACTTCTCTCACCACTTCCAAATGCTTCTTTCGCAGATCTTCGGCTATAGAGAATCTTAGTAGTTTGTTTGTCTGGCAAAAGTCAATCCGAATATGAGCATTTGGTGTGCCATCTCTAATACGCCTCCTTTTCTCGAATAGATCCTTTGTCTTCTTTGAAAATCTTTCGTCTTGATGCCTCGGAACCATTGAGTCGTGTGCGATTTCTCCTATAGTGCATGTGATCTTCTTGTAGCACATGAAGTCATCCTTAGACTTCGAAATGATCTTTCTTGTAAACAGTGTTCGGTCAAATTGTAGAAGAGGGCGAGGCTGATTGTAAAACCTCCTTGATTTGTTCAGAACTTTCAGACGAGCCATAACTAGTCGATGATCGGTTGTAAAGTTGAATCGACCGACCACATTCGCATCTTGTATTATTGACTTATTGCGGGATATAATGTAGTCAATTTGGTTTCGTGTTTGCATGTTTGGGGATATCCACGTCCATTTCCTCGAGTCCCGTTTGTCAAATCGCGTGTTGTGAACGAACAGTTTTGACTCAGTGCAAAAATCGAGGAGACATTGGACTCGATCATTTCTGTCTCCTAGGCCGTGTCGTCCAATATAGTGCTCATCTTCCGACAGACGTCGTCCTATCTTCGCATTGAAGTCGCCAGTGACAACTACGTGACCCCTACCTCCCCCAGGTAGACGAACACTACGGGAGGAGGAATCCACGAGTGCACCTAACTCATTCAAAATGGCGTCGTAATCTTGGTCCGAGTGACTGGTCGTAGGGGCGTATACGGTGATGACACGCAAGCCGAGAGGTGGGACGTCAATGAACGACAATCTATCATTCACCGAGTGGAAGATTACGTGAGAGGCGAGTTGCTGCGCCACAAGAAATCCGGTTCCATTAGCGGACTTGGTACCGTATCCAACCAATAAATGGCCACTGGCATTCAAGGTCAGGGACGTACGGCCAATTCTTCTTAGTTCCTGGAGGGCGATTATTTCGAATTGCACCCCACTCACGCAATCTTCTAGTTCGGCAACTCGGTCGGCTGTTCGGAGAGTTCGTACGTTGAGAGAACCGACGCGGATGGTAGAAGGCTGCATCCGATGGACAGGCGAGACCCAGTACGGTTGTCCAAGCTGACGACTGGGGACTCCCACACGCACGCCAGAGAGGAGGCGATCGGAGTACGACCACCCCTCACGGGCGCATGAATGGAGAAATGGAGAAATGGAGAAGAAATGGAGAAATGGAGGTCATGCTAAGGCATCAAACTTTCATAGCGCCGAAAATTCCAAAATTTGGCGGTTCACAACTCATTTCAAAATTAATATTTTTGCAATTCCTTTGGAGTCCCTTCCTAGGTCCATGAAGAATCGACCAGAATCATTGGAGCATGAATATATTAATTTTCATTTTTGTTAATCGTTTTAATTGATTCGTTTTCCTTACATTTTCGGGCCGTACTTGATTTTGAGCTCAAGACCTAGAGCTCATCGAAACAAATCGAATGATATACTGAATTCATAGGCTTCCGGGGTGCGCCTCAGAGATAAGAGCATGTTAAGGTTTAGTCGACGTGTCATATCAAAACTTCATTAGTGAGACAGAAAATTGTGAAAATGAATTGAGTTTCAGTAATAGTATGATACTGTTCTTTCCCCTGTCACGTTCCTCGTTAAATATAATAAGTGAAACTTGAATCACCCATTTAATTTAAAGGGATCCGGGAGCCCCAAAGTTTATATTTTTAAATTATTTGGTTTCTTTCTATTGAAATCAACTATTGAAAACATATTATTTCGAAAAATAAAATAAAAATTTAAAAAATATATGAGTGGAGAAAATTCGCAATGAAAATAATTCAACAATTTGAACGGTAGCGTGAGCCTTGGTGAAGTTTCCCACCATTTTTGCAATTTACCGGCTTTGAATTTACCGGTTCCCCTAGCGACCGCGACAGGGCTCCGCATTTATCGGCGTTTTCCACTTGTTTTTACGTTGTTTCTTTTCAAAACTGATTATATTCCGTTTCAGAATGGCTCAATTCACTTTGCTCACCATGAATTTAGGCAGGAATACACCTTTTTTTAGCTTATGGTACCAAATTTGCTAGCTGTTTTTTTTCGAGTTGCTATTGTTTCGCTAGACTTGCGAGCAACTTGTAATATAAATATTGCTGACTCAACCCGCTTCTCATTCACTAATCGCGTGTTCATTTAATTCGGCTTGGCTTGATATGAGCGTGGAAATGCCGACTTCAGTTATAAGAACTTGCAAAAATGGTAAATTGCAAAAATGGTGGGAAACTTCACCAAGGCTCACGCTACCGTTCAAATTGTTGAATTATTTTCATTGCGAATTTTCTCCACTCATATATTTTTTAAATTTTTATTTTATTTTTCGAAATAATATGTTTTCAATAGTTGATTTCAATAGAAAGAAACCAAATAATTTAAAAATATAAACTTTGGGGCTCCCGGATCCCTTTAAATTAAATGGGTGATTCAAGTTTCACTTATTATATTTAACGAGGAACGTGACAGGGGAAAGAACAGTATCATACTATTACTGAAACTCAATTCATTTTCACAATTTTCTGTCTCACTAATGAAGTTTTGATATGACACGTCGACTAAACCTTAACATGCTCTTATCTCTGAGGCGCACCCCGGAAGCCTATGAATTCAGTATATCATTCGATTTGTTTCGATGAGCTCTAGGTCTTGAGCTCAAAATCAAGTACGGCCCGAAAATGTAAGGAAAACGAATCAATTAAAACGATTAACAAAAATGAAAATTAATATATTCATGCTCCAATGATTCTGGTCGATTCTTCATGGACCTAGGAAGGGACTCCAAAGGAATTGCAAAAATATTAATTTTGAAATGAGTTGTGAACCGCCAAATTTTGGAATTTTCGGCGCTATGAAAGTTTGATGCCTTAGCATGACCTCCATTTCTCCATTTCTTCTCCATTTCTCCATTTCTCCATTCATGCGCCCGTGAGGGGTGGTCGTACTCCGATCGCCTCCTCTCTGGCGTGCGTGTGGGAGTCCCCAGTCGTCAGCTTGGACAACCGTACTGGGTCTCGCCTGTCCATCGGATGCAGCCTTCTACCATCCGCGTCGGTTCTCTCAACGTACGAACTCTCCGAACAGCCGACCGAGTTGCCGAACTAGAAGATTGCGTGAGTGGGGTGCAATTCGAAATAATCGCCCTCCAGGAACTAAGAAGAATTGGCCGTACGTCCCTGACCTTGAATGCCAGTGGCCATTTATTGGTTGGATACGGTACCAAGTCCGCTAATGGAACCGGATTTCTTGTGGCGCAGCAACTCGCCTCTCACGTAATCTTCCACTCGGTGAATGATAGATTGTCGTTCATTGACGTCCCACCTCTCGGCTTGCGTGTCATTACCGTATACGCCCCTACGACCAGTCACTCGGACCAAGATTACGACGCCATTTTGAATGAGTTAGGTGCACTCGTGGATTCCTCCTCCCGTAGTGTTCGTCTACCTGGGGGAGGTAGGGGTCACGTAGTTGTCACTGGCGACTTCAATGCGAAGATAGGACGACGTCTGTCGGAAGATGAGCACTATATTGGACGACACGGCCTAGGAGACAGAAATGATCGAGTCCAATGTCTCCTCGATTTTTGCACTGAGTCAAAACTGTTCGTTCACAACACGCGATTTGACAAACGGGACTCGAGGAAATGGACGTGGATATCCCCAAACATGCAAACACGAAACCAAATTGACTACATTATATCCCGCAATAAGTCAATAATACAAGATGCGAATGTGGTCGGTCGATTCAACTTTACAACCGATCATCGACTAGTTATGGCTCGTCTGAAAGTTCTGAACAAATCAAGGAGGTTTTACAATCAGCCTCGCCCTCTTCTACAATTTGACCGAACACTGTTTACAAGAAAGATCATTTCGAAGTCTAAGGATGACTTCATGTGCTACAAGAAGATCACATGCACTATAGGAGAAATCGCACACGACTCAATGGTTCCGAGGCATCAAGACGAAAGATTTTCAAAGAAGACAAAGGATCTATTCGAGAAAAGGAGGCGTATTAGAGATGGCACACCAAATGCTCATATTCGGATTGACTTTTGCCAGACAAACAAACTACTAAGATTCTCTATAGCCGAAGATCTGCGAAAGAAGCATTTGGAAGTGGTGAGAGAAGTTGTTAGATACGGGTACAGCACACGAAGAGCACTACGATCGTCGCAAATCGGAAACACTCAAATGAATCAGCTGGAAAAGCCCGACGGTTCTATCGCCTACTCCAAAAATGACTTAATACATGTTGTGAAATCTTATTATGATGATTTATTTGCAAGCAGACAAAGACCGTCTAGAGTGACGTGTAAATCACCTGAAACCTTCTTGCCTATTCTAAAAAGTGAAGTTGAATGCTCAATCAGGAAATTGAAGAATGGCAAGTCTCCTGGCCCAGATAAGATTTCTGCAGAAATGTTGAAGAGTGGAATTGATATAATCTCCCAACCACTTACTTCATTATTCAACGAATGGATCGCCAAGGAGGAAGTGCCCGACAGTCTCTCGAATTCACTCATCTCACTCATATTCAAGAAAGGAAATCAGTTAGATATCACAAACTACAGACCGATTGCATTACTAAATTTGATCTACAAAGTTTTTACATCCACGATCGATACACGAATAGAGTGTACGTTAAATGCAAGCCAAACTCACGATCAAGCCGGATTCAGAAGGAATTATTCAACACTTAATCACTTCTTTACTATAAGCGAGATTATAAGTAAATCAATGGAATATGACTTTCCCTGTTTCATGGTCTTCATTGATTATACCAAGGCCTTTGACAGCATCGAATTCGGTTCGGTTTGGGCCGCATTGTCAAGACAAGGAATACATTCTAAAATTGTAAACGTTATGAGAAATGTGTACAGCAAAAGTCAAGTATGTGTGCGATTGGGAAAGGAAAAAGTACCTATTGACAGAGGAAAAGGTGTCCGACAAGGAGATCCACTTCCCCTCATTTATTCAATGCGGTGCTACAAGAGTGTTTTACTGAGCTGAATTGGGAGAACTACGGAATAAGTATTAATGGCAAACGGCTGAACAATCTCAGATATGCGGACGACGTCGTGTTGATTTCTCATTCTGCAGAAGAAGTTCAAATAATGCTAAATGATATATGCACAGCAAGCAGGAAAGTCGGACTCTTTTTAAACAAGAAGAAAACGGTTGTTATGTCAAATCGAAACCAGCCACGACTAATCGCTGACAATGAATCTCTGAAATACGTCAATTCCTTCATCTACCTTGGAATACGCGTCTCTTTTGATCAATGCCTAATGCAAGAAATTAATCGCAGGATCGGAAGTGCATGGAGAGGGTTTAATCGGTTTCACGAGTTCCTCACGAACAGAAAGATTGAAATGGGACTAAAGAGACGAGTGTACATGATGTGCATTGTGCCAGCTGTGTTATATGGATCTGAACTATGGAGTCCGACGAAGAAGATACATAATCGGCTCATTGTAGCACAGCGTAGTATAATGCGGAAAATGTGCGGAGTAACAAGATTGGAACGCCGAACGAATGATTGGCTGTCTCTAAAAGGCCCTCTCCCAGATATCCGAGCTCAGGCAATGGAAAGGAAATGGTTTTGGGCCGCAAGACTGGCATCTATAAATGACGACCAAAACGTGTGATGGACTGGACTCCGTACGATCGAGCCAGGCCAATTGGTGGACCAAAAACAAGATGGAAGGACGAATTTGTGAAGCAACTTGGAGCTAATTGGGGGAGCGTTTGCACAAGAGACCCCGATAAATGGAAGAACTGTATCATCCACCAGGCCCAGACCTTGATCAATGGATAAATAATGATAATGATAATGATAATGATTAGCATGACCTTAAAATCGAAGATGTGAGACAAAGCTTGACAATATCTTGTTTGGGACCCTATGGGTAGGGACCATAAGGGGTATAGCCGAAATGAACCTATGCCACTCTAACTGTGCTTAAAATGCCCGCAGGGATCAAAATAAGATCATGCGTTTGGCCGTTTGTCGATATCTCATCTCTGAATCGCGCTAGAGGTCATAAAGCACGTGAAAAGGTGTCAACGGAAAGTGGCAGAAAAGCGAGATGAGGAAGAAAGGGGCGGAGCCAATTCCGCCGCCTCTCCAGTCAAATCGTCAAAAATTTGGGCAGGGCTTCGCCCTTTCCCGGATGCGCCTCACCCCCAATAGGTAAGACGTGGAAGGGATGCAAGCGCGCTATTTTGTAGGCCAAGGAGCTCTCTACACGCGCCGGGGCAGAAACTGGTGCAGAAGAGGGAGGAGGGGAGAGAGAGAATGCACTCCGCTCTCCCCGCCTAATGAGTGTATCGGGGACTGGTTTATTTTGAATCACAAATCAACAAAACAATATTTTTTTTTGATAGAAGTACTAGAATATTTTTCGTGATAGAAAGTACTAGAATACCGATAGGCTATCAGGCAAGCCGTGGCCCGTATGTCTATGTTCACTGAGCGCGGCAAACCAGCGTTTTCCAGAGTTTTCGCAACTTAATTATCGTATGCTGACCTATTCAAAGAAAACTTTTACCAGCGGGCCAGGGCTATATCGAAAGGTAATGGAAAGAGCTTCCGAATCCTTTTTTGAGCGAGTGATTTGGTTGAGAATGAAGCTTGTGATCCCTAAATCTCGCTTTCGAGGGGAAATGTGTCAGAGGAAAGTGGGCGGAGCTTGGGGAGTCTACCTATGGGCTAAAACTGTATTTATCCAACTTTCGACTTTTTCAATGTGCCAGGGTTTATTCGATTCTTCCGCGACACGCGTGATATTTTTTCAAAACAATTATTAATTTTCAGATCTAACAAGATCAAATCGAGTGTACGCACCAACCTCTCAGAACCCACCTTCCCTCGCCCCCACCCAGTTCAGTGGAAGCCAGTCCGGAAGAGCATACTAACCAGATCTCAAAATACTGATTCGAATCTCGCACCTCGGCGACTATCTGCCATTCGATAAATGGGCGTGGAGATCAACCAGAATTTTTTGAATTATATTTTTTTCCGGGAATGAGTATTCGACATTTTCGAATTTCAGATATTGTCTTCAAATAACCATTCCTTGTGGAGTTGCTCATGCTACTTCACGCGTTAACACTGTGTGTTCTTCAATGGAAGGGCTTGCACTCCTTCCTTTGCAAGCTTTCCATATATTGTTCATAACTCGATTTTTATTTTCTCATAATTGTTACCATCTCATGTTAAATTCGTTTATCGTGCAGGTTTCGTAAATTAAAGTATTTCGTAAACAATAATTCAGGGATGTCGATCATCAACTTCCAATATTCTGTGGCCGCTATGAAGAACATCGCAAATCTGTTGGACATCCAATCAACTGTCCGATTAAGAGAGGCAAATTTAGTTTTGAATTAATTTGCATAATTTATAATATTTAGTAATTTTTTGTGAAAGATGATCTTTTTTTTCAGGTTAACAAAATGTGGAAAGAATTCGCCGACATTGCTATTGCGAGTGATCTCAATGTGGCAATTAGAGTCTTTGTAAGCCATCTTTGTAAGCTTGACTTTCAAAAGTAAAAAAAAAACTAGTACTGGCGATAATATAGAATGAGACATTTAACTGAAGTAATTTTTCTGAATTGTTGATTCGCCAATGCAATACGAGCTTTTTTTTTATTCACAAGATACAAAATCAGTCATCGTATACATTTTAGGGCAATCATCAAGACGGCGCAGATTTTCACTTTTACTTCGAAAGTGGCAAAAGTTATGCAACTTGGAAGTGTTGCATTGCTTCTGCCCTGAGACCAATCCCAAGCAGTGCATTCGAGACTTCTGATTCTAACCAGGTAAACAGTTGGTTATAATAGAAGACATATTTTTCAAACATATTTTCCATTCTCCATTCTCCATTCTCCATTCTCCATTCGAGCGCGGCTGAGGGGTGGTCGGTCTCGACTTTCCTCTCTGTCTGTTCTCGTTTGGGAGTCCCCCGACGTCAACTTGGACAACCGTCGGTGGTATCTGTCTGCCACATGCCCGTCGCCAACCTACGCATCGGGACCATCAACTGTCGAACGCTCAAGAAGGACGACCGGGTGGCTGAGATAGAAGATGCTGTGAGTAGATGCCCTTTTGACGTCGTTGCTCTTCAAGAAATAAGACGCAAAGGCCAAACTTGCCTTACCCTAGCCCACTCACAACACCTGCTAGTGGCATATGGCACTCAATCAGCCCATGGCACTGGCTTCCTTGTTAGCAATCGATGGACAAACTCCTGCATCTTCCACCCAGTTAACGAACGAATCTCGTACCTCGATCTACCAACAATTGGGTTGCGCATAATCACTGCCTACGCACCCACTTCAGCCTATCCTGATCATGTCTTCGATCGATTTCTCAATGATTTAAGTTCCCTAATTGCCACCTCTGCCCGTCGTGTTCGCCGACCGGGGGGTGGAAAGGGGCATTTAGTGGTACTCGGAGATTTTAACTCGAAGATCGGTTCCCGCGAAGAGAACACTGAAAAGTTCATAGGAGTGCACGGATATGGCGAACGCAATGAAAGAGGACAAACCCTAGTCGACTTTTGCAACGAAGTTAAGCTGTGCGTTCAAAATACACGCTTTCAGAAAAGAGAAACCCGCAAATGGACCTGGCTTAGTCCGAACATGAGAACTCGTAATGCAATTGATTATGTGATGAACCTAAATCCCAGCATAGTTCAAGCTGTGACTGTAATCGGAAGCTTCGATCTATCAACTGACCACAGGCTGCTAATGGCCAAAGTCCGAATACAATCGAAAGTGAAGCAAATTTATCATGCGCCGAAGCCAGTTCATACTCTCGATCAGGCAAAATTTGCTGCTGCAATACTCTCGTTACAAAGGAAAGATACAACCAGTTATGAAAGTCTTGCTTCCGCTATGAGATCAGTAGCCAATGACTCCATGAAAGTGGTAGTAAAAGAAGAGAGGTTCTCCCATCGCACGAAGAGATTGTTCATCGAAAGAAGACGCCTTAGAGACAATGTACCCACTCCAATCAACCGAGTAATGTTCTCTATCACGAGCAAGGCGTTGCGAATATCAATCCAAGACGATATCAAAAAAGGTCATTTGGAAGTTGTTCGACGAGCCGTTGAATATGGTTACAGTACGAAGAAAGCTCTGCAATCATCACAAGTAGGCAATACCAAACTTTATCAACTGGAAAGGAGTGACGGTTCGGTGGCGAATACGAAACATGAAATGAACAGAGTTGTCAAAAATTTCTACGATGCTCTGTTTCAAAGAACGAGACGCCCGAAAAGATTGCAATTCAAGGCCAGTGATCCCTTCTTACCAATAATTGAAAGCGAAGTAAAAATGGCAATTCGGAAATTGAAAAATGGAAAGTCGCCGGGGCCGGACAAGATCAGTGCTGAGATGCTCAAATGTGCATCTGACACTGTTATCAACCCACTATGCACACTTTTCAATACATGGATCTCCGAGGAATCTGTGCCCCCAAAATTGCCAAATTCATTTATCTCGCTCATTTATAAGAAAGGAAGTCACCTAGAAATCGCAAATTATCGGCCAATCGCTCTCTTGAATCTGGTGTACAAAGTGTTTACATCAACAATCGATAGCCGGATCGAACGTACACTGTCACAAAATCAGCCACCAGAACAAGCAGGCTTTCGCAAGAACTATACCACGACAGATCACATATTCGCACTCAACGAATTGATCTGTCGCTCCACTGAATACGACTTCCCGCTCTATCTCGTCTTTATAGACTTCGCAAAAGCGTTCGATTCTGTGGAGTTTAGTGGCGTGTGGAGTGCCCTTTGTCAACAAGGTGTTCATTCAAAATTCGTCAATACAATGAGAGATGTATATGATCGTGCTGAAGTTTTCGTGAAAGTAGGAAGAAGCAAAGTTCCAATCGAAGTGGGCAGAGGTGTCCGTCAAGGAGACCCCCTATCCCCACACTTATTCAATTGTGTATTGGAGAGTGTCTTCCGTGAACTTGACTGGTCGAATTATGGAATCAGCATAGATGGAAAGAAAATGAACCACTTACGGTATGCAGACGATATTGTTTTAATTTCCCACAACCCAAAAGAAATATCGCGAATGATGGATGAACTAGTGAAGGAAAGTGCAAAAGTCGGATTAACGATCAATAAGAAGAAAACTGTCGCCATGTCAAATAGAAATCAAACGCCATTGTTCATAGACCAAGATCAATTGATTTACGTGAACAGTTTCATTTACCTTGGCGTCCGCTTATCATTCGACAATATTCTTCTGCTAGAAATAAACAGGAGGATCGGAAGCGGTTGGAAAGCGTTTAACCGTTTTCACGATTTTCTTACAAACAAATGCGTTGCAATGGGACTAAAAGCAAGAGTCTATCGAATGTGTATTGAACCTGCGCTCTTGTACGGCTGTTAAGTATGGAGCACTACGAAGAAAATAAGATCAAGGTTGATAGTAGCTCAACGCTCGATGATGAGAAAAATGGCAAACGTAACGAGGATGGACAGAAAAACCAATGACTGGCTCTCAAACAAAGTGCCCCTTCAAGATGTTCGAGTAAGAGCAATGCAGAGGAAATGGAAATGGGCGAGAAGGATAGCTTTGTTTAATGATGAAAGATGGACGCAGCGATTAGCTCAATGGACACCTTGGGACAGAGAAAGACTGATCGGAAGGCCCAAAATGAGGTGGCGAGACGAACTTGTGCGCCACTTGGGAGTTAACTGGGCCGACAAAAGCAGAAGATACCCCGATAAGTGGAACGATTGCATGATTCAACAGGCCCGTGACCTGATGCTTGAATAAATTTGATTTGATTATATGCTGATTCAGTCATTATGCGAGCATGTATTACTTATTTCGGGAAGTCTCTCAAATTCATGCAAGATGCCGCTGACATCGTCCAAATTCTTGGAATTTATACAAGTTGTGAAGTTAATTCAGGAATTGATATCGTATCGATCGCGAAAAATATATTCAGTAGAAAATGCGAGCGCTTGTGGTTTCGGTATCCAAAAATCGAAATATCCTCGGCTCAAATCGCGAAACTGCTACAGGTGATATTCATAATCATTTGTCAATAAATATTAATAAATTCTTAATATGTTTTCAGATTTTCAACCATATGGACAAGAAAGTCTCCCTCCGCCTATGCACTGATCATCAACCGACGAACATTAATGGAGGAGAGTACAACGTCGATAATATTGTGCTGCCGCTAGTGGGAAATCAACTCAATATTGATCATTTCGATTTGAAGTATGATTAGGCTTTGCTCTTGCATTTCGCATTTCCATGTTGACTCATTGTTTACGCAATTATCTAGCAAATTCGAAAATTATTTTTAACTCTGTGTTATCTTATTTTTGCGTATTCTATGAGCAATAAAGAAGATTCGTGCAGATAAATGAAGGGTGCGGGTATAAAAATGTGGAAGCAAAGAGGTCGACGGAGTGACAAAGTGTCAGCGTTCACCATCGATGAGGGTGTCCAAGCGAACGGAGATGGGAACCGAGATGCTTTCCATTTTTCCCTTATGATATCACGGTTATCGGATAGGTGAGGAAAGGGCGAGAATGCGATATGGAAAATACGGAGAATGTGATGCCTTGCCTGAATCCTGGAGGAGAGTATTCTAATAACCTTACTTATTTGTTTGCCTCCTTTTCACAGGTGTTCATTTTGCATGCAATTTTGCATGCGAAAGAATGTTACAAAACGGTAATATTAATTCGATAAAATTGAATAGACAGTTTTGTCTCGACACGAATCCTAGATCAGAACCAAAAGAAACAATTCTACACTTACAGTGTAAATTTTGGTAAAGGTTTTGGTCATCACCCGGAAGGTTATCGCACGACGGTGATCATGCGACCTAATGACTCTTTCCCTCATCTGAGCATCGCTATCCAAAATGGCTTAGCGATTGATAGAGGAAAACCTGCTCCCCACCTGGATGAACGATAGAGAAAGTGGACAGCTCTTGGTCAGTTTCATCCACTACCCAGCACTTATCCCAACTCACCTTTATCTTCCCGCTGTTTACACGGAACACTGGATCTGACATCTTGGAGCCCTATTTTAATCTCAGAAGTTCTGATATCAACTTCATCCAATTTTTAAATAATGAAAGTTAATCAAAAGCAACAGTATAACAAGAAAATCATAAGCGAAACATTTCGGGAAATTGGTAGTCATTACTGAATTATGCTTAGAAAGTGGTCACGCGAACGGTGGTCTCTCCAGAATGAATTCAGAAAATGACCGGCTAGGATTGATATTCGGTGAGCCCGGTCCCGAAGACCGGATCCCTCTTTTATCTTTTTACAACGCTTTTCAGCCCCTTCTTTAGCCAATAATAGTGTCCAACAGATAACCGGATCGGACACTCTAAGAGACGACATAAAGCTAACAATTTTGCGCCCTCCTAATCCCTGTAATTTATCCTTTCCCTTCCTACTTACACCGTGTTAGGCTTGTCTCACTTGTCTAAATCCATCGCTATCGTCTCTGTGAGAGAAATTATCGTTCGTAGACATCTGTTCATCCATAAATGTGCTCTAAATCGCAAGAAAGAGTGAAAAAGCACTAAAATTGATGCGAAATTCTAGTTTATTAGGTCGTTTATATTGACTGAGTGGAGGCGTTTTCCCTTTAGCTCTCTTGCTATCTTTTCTCATCTATCTAAACTGTCGTTCTACCTTGCGAGTTTCACTTTCCTTCCTCGTACTCGATTCACCCTATTTCATTCACTAAGGTCATCACTAAATAGATAACCGCATTTCCCTTTTTGTCCATTGCCTTTTCCGGTGTTTTCTTGCACGAATTATTATTGTTCATGTAGTGAATAAAATAATTGCAAATAAATTACATTTCTGTGCTGTACAAACGTTTTTCGTTATGCATACTTTTTAGACGATGGACACCTCTTCACCCTTCAAGGGCAATTCTATACGGGCGGCCCACTGCCGAAAGTGCGAAGCTCACAATCTCAAGGTGTTTACGGGCAATATTTTTATATATTCCAAGAGAACGATGAAAAGTTACTGTCATTTAGAGTTCGAGACGCAACAACATTTTCGCAACAACATTCGATAAACTGTCTAATCAGTCATTCTCGTCTCAGCGAAATAATGAAGTATTTGGCCTGCAAATAGCATATTTTGGATCTTCAGGTTCTCCGCAAAGGCCACGTGACCCAGTGTCCGTTTGAGGAATGCATTTGCCTGTCGGTAAGTGAGATCAAGCGATGAACGATAACAAAACTATTTTTGCTTGTGTGGTCGTTTGCCAGAAATATGGAGTGGAAATGAATGAGTTGAATTTGAATTAGCAGATTTTTTTTCAGTGCGCAAAGGTAAACTCAATTCGCGATCGCATCAAAGAGCGCTCTCGCGGTTACAATAAGAAGAAAAAAACGGAGAAAGGGGATGAGGTAATGCTATTGACAATTACTATTTTGTGTCATCGTGTATGATAAGGTAGAAAATTCTAGACATATCTGTTATACCTCCCCCGCCTTATTTTGAATCCGAGGGTGGGAAGGTGTAGCGGTCTTGCTACCAATTGCATCAGGTTGACTAGAAAGTTTTGTCGTATTTTTCGTATTTAAACTTTTGCTCACTAATAAAGTTCAAATGGATGCATCCTCTAAGTACTATAAGGAATGCTAGGGATAGTTCCCTGCTACAAATGCATGCTGTTACGGATACCTCACTGTCATTGTTATGGGATCAATGATTCGAACAATTTGACCAACTGTATTTCAACGACTCCTGATCTTTGATTTCCTGCTCATCTTAGAAGTTAACTAGACCCGCGGGCAAGTGGTAGTTGGAATGAGCAATGGTCAAGGAATATGTCAATAGCAGATGAAGGTGTTAGTCATAGCAGGCCATCCCAGGAAGCGAAGATCTTATGGGGAAGGCACGGGCCATTTTGAGTGGGAGGATTAAAATATCACGTCTTGGATGGGTCCTTTCGATTTGGAGCTTGAAATTGTGGTGGTAGTGAACACAGACAATATCCATGATATCCATATATAAAGTTGGGGAATAGTATGAATCAACGCGTTTTTGACATATCTGGTCTAAGAGTGGTATTTTTGAACATCGAAAATGGTGTTTGGAATGATATACTGCCTACCAAGCAGCAAGATCATGTGATTAATTTTGCTCATTTTTTGCGCAATGCACTTATTAATCATCTCATATAGTAGCATTGTATAGGTAAACTGAAGAGCCATGGATAAGGGACAAAGTCTCAGACACGTGCAACATTGTGTTTTTGTCAGAATCTGGGTATCAGCAAGAAATGATTTTTCGTATTTTCGCACGTTTCCGAATATCTCAGTCCATGATTTAGGGTGAGATGGTTGTCCCCAGCAGTGATGGTGAGATCGCGCACAAAATGATGGAGGTCACTGTTTGCATCTAATCGAAGACGACGAAGGTCTAGTGAGGTAGATCCATCTGCTCGAACCTTATTTATTTGTTCTATCGCCATATTATAGACATTGTTCAACCAACTTCGCGCAGTGGTAGAGAGGGGATATGTATCTGATGCACATACGCTATAGGGAGTTATCTTGCCTTTGGTATGAAAGCGGAGAAAAATAAGAATATAATTATGTCGCGAAAACAAGAACACCCCTTGGAGAATTTGTGCAATTATATGGTTTAAACTGATTGGGATTACCAAATCTAAAACATATCTAAAACACCCCTGCGCACCCCTCCTTAACTTGAAAAATGGGGAGGCTCATATCGATTGAGAAATGAGAATGAACGGATTGAAATGAGATCACAAAATGCGACAGAACTTTCTAGTCAACCTAATATTTCCGGTGCGAGAGAGCGCGAAATGGATAGAGTGTGACTTTTCACAACTCTCGCAGTATGCCGCAAAGGACTAATTGTCAATTTTGTAAAGAAATTTATCAGATTTAATATTAGGAACCGAAGAAGAAGAAGTCTACACCCTACCGTCACCGGAAGGCCGATGAATACTGGCATAATGAGAGGCACGCCAAGATGTTCAGCTCGTGGCAAGATGCGATTGCGCAACCAGTGAAATGTGATTTCGTTTTTGTTTTCTTAAAACAAATATACCTTTACATATTCCAACGTGAAAATTATATCCAAATTTTTTATTAGGAACATGTACTGTTGCGAAATTGAAATTTTCAGCAGCATCACAATTTGCCCAATGCTCGTCAATCCCTCAACAAGCCACCCCGAGCTCGCAAATCGAGGTGAGAATATTGAAATTCTTTGCACATATATCTTGAAATATTCCAAATGTGAAGGAAGCCATGAGATTATTCGTTCCAGGATGGGCATCCCTCAAGTAGTCTTCTCACTTCGGATCACCGCTCTTCCCCTGAAGTGATGATAGTCAAAGAAGTAACTTCTCCAGCACATCAAGAAAAGAAGCGGTCCCAAGTCCATCAATTCGTCATCAACACTGCTGCTCTCAATGAGCAACATATTCAAGCTCAATTGCTGAAGTTGAATCAACAGAATCAGCAACCTCACCATCCACAGCAAGTACAATATAAAGTGGAGAGCAAACAGTTAGCGCGGATTCAAAATCACCATCTGCTGCAGTTGATCCAGATGAATTTGCTGCAAAGGCAGCAGCAACTTCCCTATCAACAGCAAGTTCAGCAGTTGGTGCAGATGCAGGAGGTCCAGCGACAGCAGGATCTGCTGCAGCCACAGCAGCAACATCAACAAGCTCAGCAGCTTCCTCAGTTCTTCGTGCAGCAAGAGCCGCAACAGCTGCAGCCTCTCCGAGTTGAGCAGATTCCTCTGCCGCATGAATACCAACTACACAACCAGCAGCTCCAGAAATCCGTCAAGTTAGAAGACAATTGGTGCGATACAGCTTTTGTTTATCCAAAAGAAACTTGAAATTCAGGTCACACATTGCCTCGACTCCTTCGTCATCTCTTCTGTATCATCATCAGCAGCAACTCCTGCAGCAGCAACAGTATGTGCAGCAGCAACCAACGCAGCAAATTCTTCAGAGTGCTCAGTTGCCGTCTCTGAATCAGCAAAGCGCATACACGTTCCCAGTGGACTGTCCACAGATCGACCTGTCCAATGACTTCTTCTCGATAAACTTGAACGCATAAATATTCACGAATCCACTATATTTTTTTCTTATTTCAAAGTTTTTAAAAACGCTTGCGAAAATTCTGCGTGATGCATACGCATAATCTACCTAAATCAATAGCTAACGGACAGGGAGCGAACATGTGGGATGAAAGGGAGAAAGGAGAGGGAGGGAGAGGAAGAATGATCGATCTATCGCATCGTTCGTTCTCCTTTTCAAAATCACACTCTTTTGTTGACATTCTTGCTCATCATGATAAAGGATGAGATTCCGCAAGAAATGGTTTCTCCACTCAACGTTTTATTCCGGGTAAGGTATGCAAAGACAATTGTACAGGGTGCGGAGAAAGTATGGAAACAAAGTTTGAACTCAAATATTTCATCAGTCCTGGAAACCTGTTAATACATGTTATAACAGGTTTTACCTAATCATTCGGTGTATTCAAGGTGCACTTTAAATTGTTTCCCGTAGTCATGGTTCGACCCCACCAATTCCGCCAATCAAATATTGACCTTTTGGAGCACCGGAGAGACCGTTGGTCCAATCACGAAGAAACTCCGTGTTTGCCGTCCTACCGTTTTCAAGACCATCCGCCGTTTGATGGAGCTGGGCACGACTAAGGACCGTCCTAGAATGGGCAGACCCTCCGCTGTCACTCGCAAGAACAAGAAAATTGTGCAGACGCGAGTCGTACGCAATCCCGAGCGATCTATGAGGAAGATGGCCCGTGATATCGGTATTGACGAGCATTCAGTGCGCAAGATCGTCCCACTCATGCCCTACCCTTGCAAGATGCGTAAGGGCCATTGTCTGACTGGCATTCACAAGGAAAAGAGACTGAAGAGATGCAAGAAGCTTCTGGCGTGGGCCGAACAGACTTTCTACTCGGATGAGATGTTCACGGTGGAGCAGACTTTCAACATTCAGAACACGAGAGTGATTGCCCAGTCTGCCCAGCAAGCCAAAGCTAGGGCAAAACCGTCTCTCGAGTTTCCCACCCGCAGTCAGTGATGGTTTGGACAGGAATGTGTGCCACCGGCAAGACTCCCCTTATTTTCGTCAAGCACGGTGTGAAGGTCGATAAGCACTACTACATCAAGCAGATCTTGGAGAAGACTCTTCTTCCTTAGTTACGATCCTACTTCAAAGGGCACAATTGGACCTTCCAGCAAGATTCTGCACCCGCCCATTCCGCAAAACTCACTCAGAATTGGTGTGCGGGCCATTTTCCCGATTTCATCCCACCGAATGAGTGGCCCTCCAACAGTCCCGGTCTGAACCCCTCGACTTTAGTGTGTGGTCGGTTCTGGAAAATGATGCTTGCTCCACCCGCCACTAGAATCTGGAGAGTCTCAAGAGTTCCCTTCAGAAGGCATGGGACAAGATCGACAAGAAGTACCTTCGGGCCGTCGTCGAGTCGCTTCCTTCTCGTCTCAAGGCTGTCATCAAGGCTAACGGAGGTCAAATCGAATAACCTCTCGTTGTCATGTTCCTAATATCTCTGATAAATAATGTGTACCGTTTCAAAAGTGTGCGATGGTTTTGAAAGAAAATGGTTAAATATTTGTGCCATACTTTCTCCGCACCCTGTATTTATCATTCTGCAGACCCACTTCTTCAATTTCGCTGATTGAATATGGTTTTTGAGAGATTCGAGGACTCTTCTTGCATGCTCTTCGGAGACCAAAGTTTTTTTATTTATTCAATTACGGATAACAAAAATACTAACCGTAATTCCATTTGCTGAACCTTGATAGACATCCTTTTCGAAAGCTGAAAAAATGCTTAGTTTCCACTTCAAGTAGCCTTTGCGATTCTCCACTCGAAAGTAAACGAGATCTATGTCAGATTCAATCACCTGAAAAATAACAATTTGTTCGAATGAGGTAAATTATTGTTGTCGGAACATAAAATATGACAAAACACATTGTTATCTGACACTTGATTGGGTTATAAACACATATTAAAATGATTATTTTTGAAAATATTGCATAATAATTTTGATTTTGTCTCTGATATCCTTGAGTGGCGCGCAGGTCTGCAATATTTTCGACTCACAGCCATGCACGATGCGTATAGTAAATTGCGTACCTCTGTGATTGTGGTAAACATTGTGGTAAATAGCGTACCTATCTAATGTGTAGGAGGGATTTCTGATCGTGATAAAAATGTTTAAGGTTTATTTAAGACCACCAGCTTTCTTCCGAAATGATAAGTTCATCCTAGTACAGCGAGAAGGCCCTCTTTCATGAGTTCCCATTTTCGTGCCCTTACTAGAGGAGACATATCGAGAGGGGTAGAGCGAGAGGAGGGGAGAGGCGAGAGCGCACCTGCGTCTCTGCCTTAATCAATGCTTTTCTCTCCTTCTTGCGGACTACATGTTATCACAGGCCTCTTTCGCCACTTCTCTTTTAAAAGGAATAGGAATTGAAGATAGCTTTCGTTCGAATTAGTAAAATTTCTCTACTTTTATCTTTGCCTATACACTCATGTCGCATTAGTAGTCATGCTTACGCACGTCTAATTTTTTTTAAAATTCACAGTCTGTACGCATTTCGTTACAATTTTCTCATTTCAAGGCATTTACACTGCTTCACCTAGCACATCTTCAATAATAATGATACACTACACCAACTACTCTTCACGAAAGTATGTTTACTAGGCCGGCATGATTCACAACGTCTTACTCAGAGGAATCCATGAACTGAGTCATTTCAGACCCGCTCGTCCTTCTACTAACCTTATCGGGGATTCGAGCGACACGAAAAATTCCGAACAGTTCTCCAAAGAGCCCACCCGTGAGATGTATATGATTATTCAGATAGGGAAGGTCACATTCTACACGATATATTAATCATGTGACCTTGTTGTCGACAATTTTGCTTTATGTGATATTCATGTTTTGATTTTTATGCACTCTGAAACATACAATTTGCAGTAAGGCATCAATAATCTCCATATCAATATCATGCGGGCAAAGTTCGATGGAACGGTGAGGTTTAGAGCTTTGACTGTCCACGACTCGATGCAAAAATAAAATCTATTGAGCGAGTGGATAAGAGCTAAGAAAAAATAAGATTCACACTTTTCGCAAACAAATTTTGAATTATCCAACGGGTGCATGAATACACTTTTTCATTGCAGGATCCTATAAGGCAATCTGCGCCCGCATTGCCATTGGAGAAACTTCTCACCCCACCATCCAAACGCCCCCTCCCTCCTCTTTAATAATAAATAAATTTGTAACACAACAGTTCGAATCACAAGGAGTCAAATCACTAGGCCGCAGTTCCTGGAAGTGCCATTTCTTCTCCCGCCATTTCTTTGTGTTTTTACCAGACAACCAGAAGAAGAAATTTGTGCTATTAACGAAGTCGCTGGGCAAGATCTCACCTTTTTCAAAAATTGTAATCGAACATCATCAAAACAAGTTGTTTAGCATATCAACTAATGCACGTCCACTTTGCAAATTGCCCTTTGTCTCCCTCTCCTCCCCTCATTCTCGTCCTTTCACTCGATGTCGACTGGTTCTCTCTCCTCTCATCTCCCTCCCCTCTCCCCTTCAATCGCAGAATGAACGCTCGTGTGGGTTACCGTTCCTTCCCTACCTACCGAACGACCGTGTACTCTTCCTGATCTAACGTAGACATGGGGTCTCCACCCGACCGATTGCATCTACCGTAATCACATTGGAAATTCAGTTTCCGATAACCTGCATCATTCTTGACTAATCTTTCACTACCATATTCTCGTCAGTCCTCGATAATCATGCTACCGTAATCCATTGCAGAAAGTCGCCTTCATCCTCTCGGGCGTCCACATCTTCTGCCTGTTGGAGATGCTCATCGGATACCTGCTCGTGGTCTTTTCGAGAATTGACGGGGTACGGTGATATTTGTATTGACGGGGTACGGTGATAGTTCGAATTGACGGGGTACGGTGATAGTTCCCCGCTTGATAGCTGCAAAATGATACAAAATTACACAAAAGAGGGATCCTTTGAGAGCAGCAAGACTTCGATGCTTCTGCCTACGATAAGCTTGCAATTTCGAAAACGTGTCCTCTCAAAGATGAAAGATCATCCGTTCAGGCATTCCTACCGAGTTCAATCTTCGTGGTGGGGATGATTGCGGTGGACGTTCTCGGCCTGTGCGGGGCTTACGCCAAGAACCCCCTCCTACTCGCCGTATTCCTCATCTCAGCGGTGAATTTGTTCAGAAGGTTAACGTTTCGAGAAACTGTCTCAATCTTCTCCAGAGATCAAATCTCAATTTAAGTTGTTCGAACTCGTCGCGAAAGTGGTCTGGTCCAGTGCCTTCTTCGGTGCCGCCGCGCATTACTCGAGTGGGAACCTTAAACATTTTCGAAAACATATTCGAACCGTTACCGTAATCCTTTTCAATCGCAAAGTGAATTTATCGATTCTTTGCAGCTATCAGTGGCCAGCAGGCACTCATCTTTGCCGAGTTCAAGGTAGAGTTCGCGCTTCGGCAAATAGTCTCTTCATTTCACACACTCTCTCGGCTGGTCGAGTGGCTCAAATTCTGAACTAGGCCGGATGAGCACTATGACGTTATGCCGCATTCAAATATCAAAGGCTACATGACGTCATAATTCTCATCCGACCTAGTGCCCTCGAATTGATGCTAATTCAAGGAGACTGGTACGATGCCCAAGCACGACTCGTACAAGGATGTGGCCACTGGATTGTGGGCGATCACCGTCCTCCTGCTGATTAATTCCCTTGTTCTGGGTGCGATTTTCGAAAATGAAATTCTATAAAATCGATAAAAAATCGATAATTGCAGCCGTCCTCATCCACTTCCAGTTCGTGGTGCGCAAGGAGGTACTTTGGAATTTTGAAAATTTAAAATCTTTGGAAGTTCATGGCGCAATTTGCAGCGTTGTTGAACTTGTCCAATTGATTTTAGAATTACATTGATTAATAAATAATTTCTAACTTACAGTCCTGTTGTGTCCCACCGTGAACATGCGTCACCCGGAGTAACCCGGGGTGACTCGGGGTGACTCGGGGTGACCCCGGGTGACCCATGGTGACCCATGACCGACTCCTGACTCGGAGAGTGAATTTTATGAATCGAGAGTATGATATTCGGGTTCAGCACTTCCTGACCGTTCGAACCATATATATTTCATAATTTATTTATAAGAATAAAAACACTCGATTTTAATTGCAAACGAGGCTATCAAAGGTCTGACCCACAGAAGCCGCATATTGGACCAGCAGGTAATTAATCTTTTTCCCGGTTTTGCATTCAAACTTTCCCCGGTTTTCAGACAACTGATACATTTCATGGTTTCCCATTATTTGCTTGGTTTAAACTAGTCCACTAAAACATTATAAAGAAAATAAAAATAATATAAACAAAACGAAGCAAGGGAAATCGTGAAATGTATCACTTGGCTGAAAACCGGTGAACATTTGAATGTAAAACCGGGAAGAAGCTTAATTACCTGCTGGTCCAATATGCGGCTTCTGTGGGTCAGACCTTTGATAAAATCGAGTGTTTTTATTCTTATAAATAAATTATGAAATATATATGGTTCGAACGGCCAGGAAGTGCTGAACCCGAATATCATACTCTCGATTCATGAAATTCACTCTCCGAGTCAGGAGTCGGTCATGGGTCACCATGGGTCACCCGGGGTCACCCCGAGTCACCCCGGGTTACTCCGGGTGACGCATGTTCACGGTGGGACACAACAGGACTGTATTTGTGTTAATTAGTGTATATTTTAGGCGCAAGCTGTGGCGAAGGAGGGCCCAGGCCTCGGGCCCGCCCCACAGGAATCCCACAGGAATCCAAGCCCAAGGCCAAGCCCGCGGGAGCCGTGCCCGCCCCACAGGGATCCAATCCCAAGGCCAAGCCCGAGGGAGCCGTGCCCGCCAAATCCAAATCTTCCAAATCCCCTAAACCATCGAAAGTCATCGCGTAGCCTACCGTACCCAACCTGAGAAGGATACCGTAGCCTCGGATAGAGTACCGTATCCATTACTTTTCACACATGAATTGCTTCCATAAAATATTCGATTGTGGATAAGTATTTTCAGTGAATAACCTATCAACAAGAGCAAACTATGGGGTAAAACTGGAAAAACAAATCCTATTAATGCTGACAACGTGAAAGAACGTGGAAACGAGTACAAAAAGGCAACTGCAGAAAAGTTCACAGTTTCAATTCCCTCCACGATAATCGATCATTTGAACTTATCGATTTTAAATTGCATTAATCCCATTTCCATATTTCTCAAAAGTGCACGTAAACAAAATGTTTGTATAAAAGCCCCTCCCCTCCTCCTCCTCTACATTCTCGTCCCTTCACTCGACATCGACTGGTTCTCCCTCGTCTCTCCTCCTTCTTCTTTCAACCAGCTCCGTCATGGGGGGATTTCGCGTGAGTACCGTATTCTACCTACCTGAGGATACCCTTACTGCTCTGTCCAGATGCTTGTCTACAGTACCCTTTCGCTCTTACAGTACGCCATTCCGATCCCCTCAATATGTCGACCTCCCCTTCACCTCTCCCAAAAACCCTCCGGGCTACCGTATCACTAGTGTCCCCTTCCCAATCTGCATGCCACCCGTTCGCCCTTTCCCTCCCTGGTCTACCGTATTCCTCAACCGTACCCTATCCCTAGACTCCACTCCTATCACCCAACTCCCTCGATCCCCGACCTGCCATATCCCTTCCGGATCTACCGTAGTCCTTGACCCCCAAGGTTATCTCTCCCCCGGTGTACAGTACTCTTATTCGTTCTACCCCGATCTGCCACACACCCTCTCCCTCACCGTATTAAACCCATCATACCGTACTCCTACGCTATCTCTCGGAAATGGTCTAGCAGTTCTCGATTAGAGTATCCTACCGTACTCCAAATTTCAGATTGGTGCGATCGTCATGTCTGGCGTCCACATCTTCGTCTCCCTATTGGAAATTATTCTATCAGCCGCCCTTCTGATCGCTTCCATGGGCATATGGGTATGCCACTGCTATGACAACTAGAGTTGGCAATACGAGGGGAGGATACGAGCTCGTTACGCCTCCTCCTCTTCGGATTTGCGAAACAACAGGAGACGGGATAACGAGCTCGTAACCTCCTCTCGTTTTTCCAACTCTACCTCAAACTGCTCCTTTCAGGCATGGTTGCCTGGTATCTTCTCCCTTATCTTGGCGATTGGCGGACTGGTCGTTGTCCTCGTGCGGAGTTCGATCGGCATCCTCGTCTTCATCATTATCGCGGTGAGGATACGGTAGAAGATCAGAAATCAAAGATCATGTTCAGATGATTGAGCTAGTCGGGAGAATAGCCGAGACGATCTGGTGGTTCCTTTTAGCCGTCGCAGCATCAAGTACGCACTATAACTCGGATCTGTGAGAAGTGCATGATTAGTACCTGTATTTCAGCTGATGAAGGGAGGAAAGAAATAGGAAAAAAAATGCATGAACATCTCGTGGGGAAAATGGCCGTGTGGGATATAACAGTTCATGTCGAAGAGTATGTCGACGAAGCCGTTACCGGATTCTGGGTGATCGCTGTATTTGTCCTGATCAACACCGTCATTCTGGGTTGGTTTTTATCTTAGATAATTGTATATTTTTTAAAAAGATTAATTTGAAAACAACAAATTTTTAAGGTGTCACCATCTTCCTCCACTTCAAGGCGCGTCAAGAGGTGATTAATTAGTTAATTGACATTGATTAATTGGTCCCAATTGAAGGTGAAAGAGGCTGAAACGCGTCCGAGCGTTGGCTACGTCTCGGCCGGACCCGCTCCCTTCTACTCGCCTCCTCCCGCCTATTCCTCCCCACAGCCTCCAGCATATCCACCACCTCCCGCTTACTCGCCGCCTCCTGCCTATATAGCCAGACAATGAATTTATCATACTAATTTATCGTGCTTACGATGAGCTAAGTAATACGATGAAAAAATTGATAAAATAAGTACCAGCTGTTTTGTCACCTGTAGTACTTTCTTTTTGAAGAAAATATATTCGAAAACAACTATATTTCCCATGTTGTGGTGTACTCGGCAAGTGCTCGTGGTGTGAGTCTGGTGTGCGGTCTGCCGACTGTTCTGGCGCGTTTTCAGAAGTGGTACTATCATATCATTTTTTTTTGCCGGCTTTTATTTGTTATGTGCGAAGATAGGTATATTCAGTTAGAAATCATGATAGCAACAACAATGATACACTAGAAGAACATGAATGGAACCAACACAATTTTGACTATAATTTCTATAATTTATGAGATCATCGTGAATGAATGAGATTTTACGATAAATGTGTTCATTGAATAATCAAATTCAATCCGCGTCCTTTGAACGTCTGAAATTTGAATTCAATTATGATAGGATTGTCCTTAGTAATATTAATAGACACTCACCTTATCCTTCGCATTCGTAATCTTTCCCTTGAATGAGCTATAGTAGCCCATGTGCTGGAACATGGCCGGCTTAGCTCGGAGTCGATGCTTTCCCAGTTCCTGCAATGCATATATTTGTAAAAACATAGGAATTCGAAGGCTGATTTTCAGCGCTTCAAAGTAGTCGTATCGAGCTGAAACTTGGGGTAGGTAACTCTGATGGGTAGGGTACTCTTCCACCGAAGTGGGGATACGGTAGCTCAACTTTTTGACCTACAAAAATCGAAAAATAAATGTCAATATCGAGTGAATTTTTATGCATCATTCGAAAGAGCATCGAAAGTTGTGCCGAATTCTGTGTTTACGTGCGGTTTGGTGAAGTTTCGCGCTAATTAGAGCTAATTAAGTGCATTTCCGGACAGTTTTTGGATCATTGATGTTGTCGTTAGTACGGAAAACCCTTATGACTGGTAGTTCCCATTTTCAATTCTCTATCGACCTATTAAGTTCAATTTACGAATTTCGTGCACCAATCATGAGTTTTTGATACTCTATCGAATGATGTATAACACGTCACTCGATATTGGCATTTATTTTTCGATTTTGGTAGGTCAAAAAGTTGAGCTACCGTATTCCCACTTCGGTGGAAGAGTACCCTACCCATCAGAGTTACCCACCCCAGGTTTCAGCTCGATACGACCACTTTGAATCATTGTGCCACCCCCTCCCATTCTTACAGAAAACGCTTTTTAATGGTATTTGTATGAAAAATACAAATAATCGATTGCAGTCTGAAGGGAAATAGATATACTCACCTCCACGCACTTCTCATGACTCATTCCATGGCTGCAAAATCGATTCGTGCAGTGGTTATCGAGCAACCAATCGACGGGTTTCGCATAGTAGTTGATCAAGATGTGCACTGGAAAGCAATAATTTGCATTTTTTAAAAATTATAATATTGTTGCGGCTTGTACATAAATTCTAAAGAAAAGTCCAGATCTTGCAAGAGCCTAGGTCACTCGTGAACATCAGAAGCGAAAATAGCATTCAGAAAAAAACTAACAAGTAGAATTGAAAACGTCATACCAGCTAGTTGTGGTACGTCACTCGATCGCATTAGCCTTCCAATAAAACCGAGTGCAGAAAGTTCAACGATGAACCAGCCACTTTGTTCAGCGTATTTGAATAGGGTGCCTCTGAAAGCACTTGTTTTTCCTATTTTTCATTTCACAGCACACATGAACATTGCAGTTGAGAAGACTCTTTCTCTAAATATGACACCGACACAAATAAACTTGCGTGTAATCCTGCGCCACTTCGATATCATCTTCCAGCTGAAGGTACAATTCACCCATTCTCGCAGAGTAGATCATCAGATAGGCGAAGTCGAGATTCTGCTTCGTTCTCCAGTACATCCTGAAGTATTTCATCATTTTTTCTCACTCATTTTGAGTGAGAAAAAATCTCTAAATCTCATGAAAAACAAGACCAAACACACATGCCTCGCAATTAGTTAGTTTGAACCGATTCGCAAGTGAGTGGCATGAGGATACTTTTAAAAAATCACGATACCTCTCAGCAGTGTCGTTCAAATTCGGTGGGATCAGGCTGATATCGGGATACCACTCCGCTGGTGGGACGAGCACCTGAAATTTAAACGACTTATTCGTATGCACTGGAATTGTGTAAGTACCTGTAGCAACCCCGAGTTAAAGTAGTCCATGAAATGTTCCTTTAGTGTTTTTAGTGTATGTTGAACGAAATTAGAAGATGTTCCGTTGAGATCCGCAATCATTACAATTATTCGCATTTTCTTGAGATCTTCTGCGCGAGCGTTTCTGGAAATCTCAAAATACGCTTTAGAAGGGGTCAGCAATTAGATCTTCGAACTGACTTGAAAAGTTGTTCCAATGAAGGTACGAGATACGATGCATTTTGCCTTTGAGCAGTGGGAACGCCAATTATCTGTAGACTTCTGATTAGGTACATTGTGCCCTATACAGCTCACCAATCGCTTCTTTGGCAAAGTTATATCCGGAAAACGAAGAGCTGGATTAATTGACTCCCAGTTAACCATTCCGTTTAAGTGAGGATAAATGTCAATTATATTTGGCAGTTGAATCTGATAATTCCTGATCGAATGGAATGAATAACTGAAAGTAAAAACCTGTGATGACAATCCAGGTGTGCCCAGATTGAGATATTTCGGCAGCGAAGCTTTTGTATTTTTTACACCGCTTAATCTCTTCAAATTTATTACCTTATTTTAGATAATCAAGCATCCGCGACTCACCAACAATTCGCTGCTTCTCTTGAGATCGTCGATTTTTGCCTCCAGCATAGTGATCTACAAAATCTGCCCTGATTTAAAATACTTTAATCATATCTAGACAAAATATATCGAATACCTCAGCTTGCTTGATGTACAGAACGATGAGAAATACGATAACAAATGCGGAAAATATAATATTCCTCCTCTTCGAGCTGATCATTCTCTCTAATTTATCTGAAATCTGCAAAACCACATCGATAGAAGGGAGTGTCCGCCCTTCAACAAAGGTATCACAGCTCAGTGGTTGAGCAGCCGTCACGTAATCGAAGGGTTGCGGGTTCGATTCCCACCAGTTTTTGACAAATATTCTAGATATTTGAATTCGCGCGCTTCCCATGCCCATGGCACTCAGCCTACTAATCATAACACTGTTGAGAGTATAGATATTAATGTAATTTTTTAGCATTTAATCGTTAAGATGAGCTAGGTCATGGTTATGGAAGGCTCCAAAGTTGACTCAGTCTTCCTTTAACGTAGCAGTAACAAGTACACGGGATTTCAATCCAAAAAGGCATAAAAAGTACTTGTTCACGACTTGCTGTATTTTTATAAGCTCCGAAGAAAATTGACAAAATCAAATTTACAGTTAACACATTTTTTTTTATATTTCCTTTGTTGTCGAATACATTTATAAATTATCGAATTCGGCGAAAATGAATAAAAACTTCAGATATACGATCTTCGTGTAGACAGAGGGGTGGACACGAAGAACTTCTAGATGTATTATACATCCAAGTCATTACAAAAATCAGTTTCAAAACAAAAATCAGAACAAAAAAAGAATGTGACATGTAGATGAACAAAGACAAAAGTGAAAACGATACAATTCGTACCCGTGCAAGAGTCCGTCAATGCATCCACTGACGGAGGTGACTTATCACTCACATTGCCAAGGCGAGAGAGCAGATGAAATGGAGAGGCAGTGGACGCGAAGGTGTGCTGATTTTCTGGTGGAGCCTAACAGGTCTCCCTGCACCATCACTGACTCATAGATAAGGAATAGCAAATATCATCACTGTTAGCTTAGACGCGATCATAACTGATCTGTTGATCTCGACCGCTCTACCGCACCTACTTGACCATCATGTAATTACAATAATGAGTATTAGTTAATTTATCAGCCTGTTGCGCTGAAACCGAGATCCTTTAGCCGGCAGGTAGGGTTGGGATAGATAGAAGGGTACTCTAACTCTAAGAATAACGCCAATTTCTAATGCTGATTTGAAAATCTTCAAATCAACATTACAAATTGGCCATTCAAAGCACATAACAAACACGAACAATTAGAGTTACAAAAGAGTCTTTCAGTACAACAAAAAAATCAAAGGAAACGATAAATGAGTTACGGAACCGCGAAGCACGAAAGCCTGTTGAACAAAATGAGAAAAAAGCTTTGCTGTATCAGATTAAAACCGCAATAATCGTTCGGACAACGATCTGCATCAAAGTGCTTGCTCCAATGCATCGATAAGAGCACACACAGAAAGTACTGGTGATAACGGGGAACCGTGATCTTGTCTGTAGTGCCGTGATCTTGTATGTAGCGGATGCACCAACATCTCGCTTCAATTCGGAATACAATGTGGAAAGTAAGACATTGGAAGCTATTGATCAGAGAAAAGGATAACGAAATTTGTTTCATAATGAGTTATGAATGGCGTTTACCCTCACGAAAAACTTTGTTGAAAGATCTGATTTTTTGAAGTGTGTTCCGCTCAAATTATGTGAGAAAAGACAGAGGCATGGTGGGGGCTTCCGTTCTGAGTAGATTGGATGCCCCGAACATAAAAATGGTCTTCATTTGCCTGTGGCTGTGATTACTTGAGCTAAGTCATCAACTCTGCATTCCCATTAATTTCGATCAGAAAATGATGGAACTAATGCACTACAAGCTAGTTTTCAATGGACAAATTCACAGGTAGTCAATTCATCCATCTTTACACAAATCGCCAAATGTAATTATTCCTTTTCAGATTCGCTTCACCCCTTGTTGGTGATTCTCTAAATGCCGTTGTCAAACGACACATCACATCGATTGTGGACAAGCCATCATTCGATATCTTCTGGAGACGTATGTGTCCTTGCTCGTACCCAAGTTTCTTAGAAAAAAATTCCAATTTTAGTTGACGAGTGCTACATGATGATTGAAACGATGGATGATTTCAACTTCGCTCTAAGAAAAACTAAGCAAGTGTACAACAGGTATCATTCCACTACCGTTAACTTGGCTGAAAATCTTTTGCAGCCCGTTCAAATCATCAGTCTTACATCTTGTTGTCGAAACACGACAGAGACTACGCGCTGTCTCGTTCACAGAGACCGTGGAGCAGTTGCCTGCTGGAATTCACACGTCATTGATGCTAGAAAAACTATCAACGACCACCAAGAGCAGTTATCGCATGCATAATTCATGCCGAAACAATTGGTGAGTGGCAAAGGCACATCGCAGGATACTAGTGCCGATTAGAACCCATCGGATGAGAAACAGAAACCCTTCTTCAGCATCTTCGCATTAGGTTGACATATTTTCAAAACGTATTATGCAAAGCGGAAGGGTACTATTTTGGTTCTCATCCGATGGGCTTACATCCGACCTAGTACCAGGGACGCCGAAGAGATTATTAATACGTATTGCAGTGGTGACCGTAAAAGATCTCTTTCGGATGGCCAGCAGCATGTTCCATTTTCGAACACTAAATGCTCAACATCGATGGCGTCCTGTGGAAATTTGAGGTGAGTGACAAATCAAGACGAGAATGAATAAGATATTACAGTAGCGACAGTAAGATTTGCAAGCCGGATGATCTGCAATCTGATGCAGCTCGAATACTCGTTGAGGCAGAGATCAAAGATCAACTCGATCAGACAGCGAAAGACAGTTATCCCGTGTCGATTCCAGGCGATATCAATGAGTGAGTAACAAGTAAACAATGAAGTTTGAGTGCATACTTATGCAAGGGACGACAGTGGAATACGCCTGAAGGATGATAAGCTAGTTCAAGCTGCACCTCCTAAGACATGCTCTCCAGCGCCAAGTTCTTCAGAAAATTCTGCGTGAGTGATAGGTAAAACACTATTGAAATCAATGAGAATTATTGCAGCTCCGATAGTAGAAAAATTCGTTCGGACGACCAGCAGCCAACAGCAACAAATTCAAACGCGAGAACATGCGCTTCCCGTCATACGCGTCAAGTGCATTCTCGGTGAGTGCTGGCGAATCTAGACGAGAATCAATCTGATATATTGTAGTCACGAGTGCAAAATCGGTCTATCTGGCGATAGATCCACGGCGAGATCAGCATTTTATCCCTGCGGACGATCGAAGGTGACTAGCGAAAATTGCATAGAAATAATATTCCAATATGGTTTATGATATCCTCAATTTGTTTTATTTCGCGAGATATGTCTCAAGAAGTTATACAATTGAAATTTCGAACCACTTTCATTAATGAAAAATCCGCGCAGGAAAATATTCAAGAGACAATACGCTGGTCATTCTGTTGGAAGATCGTCGCTCAGATTGTTCGAATAATATCATGCGTATTCATTTCATGTATATAACAATTGCCATCCCTAATTAAATTGTTTTTTCTAGAAATGTCAAGTTAACTTTCAAAATTCATAAAATACATATTATTGCCACATGATTTTTTTTTAAAATTCGTAATAATTTTGAGATTTAATAAATGCTGATTCACAATTATTCACAGAATAATTGTCAAATATCGAGGACTGTTTCACAAGTTGTCATTAACAATGTAATGCGCATGTTTATATCGTCACCATATCCTTAGAATATATGGTAAATGATGAAAAGTACTTGCTAACCGCTTGAGACACAGTTATTCAAACACTACCTCATCCTCTATCTTGACAAATCATGTTATTGTTCTCATATATTAGGTTGGTGCGAAAGTTTCTGACTATTTTCAGGTTCGGGCATTTTTACCTACCCCGTCCATCTCATTCAGCCAATCAACTAATGGCTATTTATAGTTGATGAAGGCTTGGGAATACTTTTTACGCGATACAATATCGGGCCAATTCGATCAGCAAGGATGACACTATTCACAGTCAAACTATAAATTGTTCTAGATTTTCAATACTATTCAATTGATCGTAACTCCAAGGACAAATGAGATTGAGACAATCGTTAAGGATTATTGAGAAGCCTATTACACAGGAATATAATTTGACTCTTCAGAAATTCTGGTCTCCTGAATTTCCGCTTAAAATTTTCGCCAAATCAGTAAACTACGCTAATTGGAAAATGCTTGTTTTATATTTTCTGGCACTGTACTCGTATAGATCGACCTTGAGAGCTCAATAGTAGTTCATTATTTTTTACCTTCCTATCTTAGAACACAGTTATATTTAGGAACAGATTCATCAATCAATAGGTAAGTAGGATATTTCGGAACCGCGATTTAGAAATTTAAACATCGAAATCAGCACTTTTTGTTGTTTCTCTCTTCTCATTCGCAATGAAGATCGGGTTTTTCACGCTTAACTGAACAAGCAACTCTTGCCCTACTACAAATATGTTGGGCTAATTCAGGAGGTCTCAAATATTTGAGAAGTTGAGCTCAACAAAAAACACCGAAAAACACCCTTTTCGGCAGTTTCGATATGAAAATAATGTTCTCACGTTCAATAACCGATATATCAAATGTTAATGTTTTCCTGTACTCCACCACTACTGACGTCACTAAAACTATAGAGGAATTGCAGGCAATGGAAATAGGCTAGGAGAAATTATGAAAAATAAAAAGCACTTTCGCACCAACCTAATATTTTAAAGAATGTGTTGCATAAATGTTATTTCGAATTTATTCACAGTATCTTTAGAATGTTTAGCATTATGTTTGTGTTCGTGGTAGTTTGTGTTAAAGCTATTAGCTAATAATGCAATGCTTTTATTTTTAAAGCAATGCATTATTAAGTATTATACGAAATGGCTATCGAGTTTTCTAGTATCCCATCTACAGCGGTCCACCAAATTTTCCTCCTGTTGGATGATGACTCCTTTCTTCGATTGAGAGAAGTTTCTTATATTTTTTTCCGTTAGCTTTTCTCTGTTTCTCAGACAGGAATTCGTCTGAAAGAAATCGTGGATGCATGCATTAACAATGAAAATACAACAATTAAATTTTTGTTTATTGATAATTTGGGCTCTCAAACGGTAGGCCATTTCGTTTTAAGCTGATCATTTTAATAGTTATACTAGCAATGTATAATCATATTACTGTATCACGTAAATTTTGAATCCGAAATGCTGTTTTTTCAGATAGGTCATTCTCCTCCAACTGTGACTAATCATTTTCTTTTCGATGTTGGAAATGATAGGAGCGAGTTGAAGTGGAAATTGCTTGTTTGTTCCGCTTTGAAAAATCATCACCGAGGTGTCAGAATCTCCGTTAGTTTTTTTAAAAGACTCAATAAACTATCTCCTCGATTTTCAGCATATATGCGCGTCCATCAGTGTTGCTGAAGATCAGCTGATCAAAGAGCTTGAATCGTTGAAATCTTATTTCAAAAATGTGAAAATTGACCGAGTGCAACTAAACAGCAAGAATAGTGTAGATTTCAATATGTATCTCAATATGCTTGAATATTCATTAATTTCTAAAATTGAAATTGGTACATATGTACATCCCTGAAACAGTGTCTTTGTAAGTTTGTAATTCTAAATTGATATACCAAATAGGCCGAATTTGATGAATTCAATCAGAACACTTGCACCATCCACTCTCAAAATTGGTAATTTCGCATACTCTCAAGGTGAGAATTCATACATTTTTGAAATGAAAATAAATTAAGTCGGAAAATTTCAAATGCATTCTGGAACTAGCGGATTCAGTCAAATCACTTCGCTTGAGCGCAACTGAAGACGGCACTGTTACGCCTTTTTGGCTAGTTAAGGAGATATTGAATCGTAAATGCGAGAACTTCTACCTAGCTGACTGTAGCAGCTATTCGATTGCTGATTTTGAGAAGGTGATTCAGGTAAGAAACGGCCAGGAAAACAAATCAATCCTGACTCACCGCCAATATTTCAGAAATGCCATCACTTGGGCAAAAGAAAATTGGTCGAATTATGGCCACTATGGGAGGATGCATCACCGTATGAAATTGTGAATCTTGGCGAGTACAGTGTAGAAACTGAGATCATAGCATGCGTTAATATCAAGCATCTGGACTATCGCAATGTGAAACATCAGAAATCGTATTAACCATGTCTATAACTCGTATGATATGTGTACTTCATTGATTTTCGCACCAACACATTATTTACATAAAAATCGAGCAGATAGTCCGAGATCATCGGCTTGCATTTTCGAAAAACTGACTTTCAAAAAACTAGTTGTGGCGCTACTGCCAAGATTGATGAAAGCGCACCCTCTCTTTCCCCTTCTGATATCATTCTTCAGAGAGCGCTAATGAGCATGAAGGATAGAGCGAGTGGAGAGGGGGGATTCTCCTCCCCTTTCCTCCAATACTCTACTCTTCTCAGTCAATAGCGCCGACGACGAAAGCCTGTTTATCCGCTTTTCTCTGTGCCTTATTGCTTCTAATAATGTGTTCGCCTCTGTATTACAAAATTACAAGGACAAGTACGTTTATTTCAGTCGTCTACATCGACTTATGGATGCATCTGCAACTTCCTCGAAAAAAAAGCATTCATTTACAACTTCGAGACGGAATGTGAGTGCTGTGTTATTTTGTGGAAAAAGGCAAAATGATAAACATTCGATTGATAAGAAACGAGCGTGGATCTTGCATATCCCTCCGGCGCAGTACGAATTCTCATTGAGAGTATCTCGCGCTGGATTGGGGGGGGAGGTTGTGTCAGATCATTAGCGAACCTTGAGACACTTGACAACGGCTTTCCTGTTTTCGCGTTTGACTCTCCGACGAAAAGTCACACGATTCAAGTAGAGCGTGATTCATGCAGCAGTCAGAAAGCACACCGCAGTTAGATTACAACTACTTACAAATATAAATACAAATAGTTTATTCCATCCATAAATGAGACGAGAGATTCTTTGAAGATGTTGATGGAAGGTAAATCGCTCCTTGGCGATGGGAGAGGGGACGTTTACGTGAGGGGGGAGGTCTTTCTGTGTCAGAAAGAGAACAAGTGAACGAAACCTATGTGGAAGTGAGGATATTCCAAATAGAAATAGTCCTGCTTACAACAGTTGAATGAGTGGTCTAAATTAGGTAGGGAATCGATAACCGTAAGGGGTGTGATGATCGTAGGTTGTGCGAGATCGGTGAAACGCGAAATAGATATGAAGAGTTTAATTTATAATTCCCATGAACACAGCTGTGAAGAAATACTTTTGAGCAGTTTTCATATTCGAATTCCTCTTTCTGTTCTAGTCGATCTCCGAAGCCGAAAACACGCAAAAAAGTACTAAAAATATATATGTGTTTGTTGTGAGCCCATGGGTTCCCTCAGTATAGCGATAATATCATACAAATTTCTAGATCGAACGAGGTCAACCAGGTACTCTTCAAGGAGAACTATTCATTGGAGTGAGTAATTTTTCCGCTCTTTACCTTTTCGCCCAATACAATTTCGACTACAACGACATTTAATATGCGGAAATATCTCGCAATAATAATGCATGATTATTCAGAAGGACCGGCCGGTACATCATACCACGTCGCTACTCACTTCGATTCGCTCATGAGCAACATTTCATATTGTAATATAGTATGCCACTGATTCAATAAAGTACGTTAGTCCTGGAAAAATATCATTGCACAACAGAATACACAATACAGAGCACCTTTGAATTGCATTTGATGAAGTGCAGAAACAAAAAGTATTTCATTTTCTCGACATTGCATTTTGCCATCAATGTGTTTCTTCCTTTTTAAATCGGAAAATACCAGTGGTTAGTTAATAGGGATTGTTGGTTCGATTTCGATACCCGAAACCTCGAACCCAACCGTGTGACATGAGAGAGCTCACGTTCTCGCTTGGTTTCGGATAGGAAGAGGGTGAGGAGGATTAGAAAAAAACTAGAAATCGGAATGCCAACGACACACTCTATTTTGGCGTTGGCTTGGTATTGAATTGGTCCCCTGCTCCCTTTATATAGATGAGTATCTCAAAGTCGGGGCATCGTCCCAGTGCCAGTATTGTCTGAATGACTTTCGTGATTTAAGAACAGTAATAGGCTAGAGTAATGGATCGATCACCGAGCCGACTCGTGTTGCGACTCGAGGTGTCGAGGTAACTCACTATTTAGCACTCGTTATTTCGAGAGGATCGAGTGATGGAAGCGCCCTTCGTATCAACCTCCAATCTCGGCAAAAGAGAGAGAGGGGCTGTCGAATCTAGATCAGTCACCCATCCTTCCATCTACTGCCCTTAATATGCATGCCTCATTCGCTTTTCCCCCTTTCCAATCGTCTGCCTCCGTATCTAAACTGAGTGAGGGGGGAGATAATCGCTTCTGGTAGTCGAACTCTCATTGTCCGATCGTGAGCCGCTACTTTATGATAAAGTCTTTATTGCACTTCTCTCATTTACCTCTCCCCTCCTTTTCTCTCTATCTTCACGTTGCCATTTGTGAGACCAAGCGTGCATCTTCCTCCTCCCAACTCTTCCCCCCCCCCTTTCTCCCGCCCACATCTCCCTCTCCTCTCGCTGACCCCGCGTTCGGGAGGGAGAGCGAATGAAGGGCTCCATCAGGATGGCATTCTCGCACAATCATACCAATCCATTGGTTGATGACTCGCTCTGTTGTATTTAATACAGTTCCTCCTTTTGTCGGACAATTTTCTCCGCGCTATCTATTCGATTTGCACATTAATTGTGATGTTTCGCGAATATAATTTTGAGGCGAACCCGTAAAGACATGTGTGATTCCTTTATGTGCGTTGCTTTCATTACTTCATAAACCGAGTATCAACGCTTCCTCTTTCTTCCACGCATTTATTGTTTCGAGTTTAGCCGATTTCTGTATCATCAACGTTTGATAGGCACGTTCATCGAGTTTACTGAGATTCCCAAGCGAGCACTCTACCGAATCTGCAGTCAACTCAACGATGAATCCTTCCTTCGATTAAGACAGGTAGTTTTATGAGCTTGCAACGATAATACAATTTTCAGGTTGACATGTCCGCAAAAATCATCGTCGATGGCATGATAAGGAACAAAAATGCAAGGATCAGGCGTTTCGCGATACAAACGCGGCGTGTGAGTGTTTTCATAATTAGGTGCATATATGTATATATTTTCAGCTATACATTAAATGCACCTTCCTATTCGGGAGAGAGAGGAAGGATTTGAAATGGAAACTTTGCATTTTCAAAGTATTCAGAAAGTTCAAAATTGATCAGACGTATCCATACGGAAACAAGGTTAGTTAACACATATTCGATAATTCACAAATTTCCAACGGACTGCATGTTCAATATTTCAGGGAGTTAAAGTATTTATGATTTCGACTGAAAAGGAAATTGAACAGATTCTCGAGCACCTGCCTAAGCCTAAACCTTACACTCATGCTACAGAGTTTCAAAATGTGTCTTTCCGAGAAAACACTAATTCTCTAAATCATACGTGGTTGGATTTCCTTGAAAATTCAAAAGTTTCTTATCTTTCTCTATGCAAATGTGATCCGTGAGTTTTTGATTGTTATGTATTATTCTGGAGTGAGTAATACATAATCAAAATTTGTAATTGTTTAGATCACTTATGGCTAAGGTTTGCAAGTTAAAATCAGCAGAGTACACCCTCACGGATTTACAATACACAGAAGGTGATCGTAACAACTAATTTAATATTAAAGAATCCCATTCTTCAGAAACCTTCCCATTCATGCTGGAACTAGCTGAGCATGCGATACGACTCGTCTTTTGCAATATGGCTCTACCAAACAAGAATATACCAACTAGTATTGTCAAAGAAATGTTTAGCAGGAAATGCCAAGAAATCCTATTTGGAGATGCATGCTTTTATTCAGTTTCTGAAATGGAGAAAATGATACAGGTATTTTGATCACAGTATGCATTGCAGTGTTAGGATTCAAAAAATGAGTTCCTTTCAGTTATACATATTCCTTTTTTTAAGTCGTTAGCAATATATCGGTGATCTGGGTTGCGAAATCATTGAAAAAAACGAAGGTTAGCTCATATCTTATCTGCAGACGTTTCACCACATGGATAAAAAAGTTGCCTTTATATATTCTGCCTTGCTCATCCCAGTCTCATTGAATGAACAGTTTAATATTGGCGAGTACAAAATCTACGCGGATGAAGAAGGTAGTGCGTACATCATACATGATTTTTGGACGAGATAATTGGGAATGCCGAATTATATAATCCTGTTAACGAGTATGATTTGCAACCGCTTTCTGAAATTCGCTCTTTCATTCGATTTTTAATTTTTAATATGATATGCATTTCGAAACACTCTAAACGAAACCTTCGAAATACTCATTTCGAAACGAAATATTTCTATATTCTACTCATTTATATTGTATGTGTATCAATAAAGCACTTAAATTCTTCAACATTATTTATTGTGCTCATTATGAGACCAATATGAAAACTGCTCAAAAGTATTTCTTCACAGCTGTGTTCATGGGAATTATAAATTAAACTCTTCATATCTATTTCGTGTTTCACCGATCTCGCACAACCTACGATCACTGCAATGCATACTGTGATCAAAATACCTGTATCATTTTCTCCATTTCAGAAACTGAATAAAAGCATGCATCTCCAAATAGGATTTCTTGGCATTTCCTGCTAAACATTTCTTTGACAATACTAGTTGGTATATTCTTGTTTGGTAGAGCCATATTGCAAAAGACGAGTCGTATCGCATGCTCAGCTAGTTCCAGCATGAATGGGAAGGTTTCTGAAGAATGGGATTCTTTAATATTAAATTAGTTGTTACGATCACCTTCTGTGTATTGTAAATCCGTGAGGGTGTACTCTGCTGATTTTAACTTGCAAACCTTAGCCATAAGTGATCTAAACAATTACAAATTTTGATTATGTATTACTCACTCCAGAATAATACATAACAATCAAAAACTCACGGATCACATTTGCATAGAGAAAGATAAGAAACTTTTGAATTTTCAAGGAAATCCAACCACGTATGATTTAGAGAATTAGTGTTTTCTCGGAAAGACACATTTTGAAACTCTGTAGCATGAGTGTAAGGTTTAGGCTTAGGCAGGTGCTCGAGAATCTGTTCAATTTCCTTTTCAGTCGAAATCATAAATACTTTAACTCCCTGAAATATTGAACATGCAGTCCGTTGGAAATTTGTGAATTATCGAATATGTGTTAACTAACCTTGTTTCCGTATGGATACGTCTGATCAATTTTGAACTTTCTGAATACTTTGAAAATGCAAAGTTTCCATTTCAAATCCTTCCTCTCTCTCCCGAATAGGAAGGTGCATTTAATGTATAGCTGAAAATATATACATATATGCACCTAATTATGAAAACACTCACACGCCGCGTTTGTATCGCGAAACGCCTGATCCTTGCATTTTTGTTCCTTATCATGCCATCGACGATGATTTTTGCGGACATGTCAACCTGAAAATTGTATTATCGTTGCAAGCTCATAAAACTACCTGTCTTAATCGAAGGAAGGATTCATCGTTGAGTTGACTGCAGATTCGGTAGAGTGCTCGCTTGGGAATCTCAGTAAACTCGATGAACGTGCCTATCAAACGTTGATGATACAGAAATCGGCTAAACTCGAAACAATAAATGCGTGGAAGAAAGAGGAAGCGTTGATACTCGGTTTATGAAGTAATGAAAGCAACGCACATAAAGGAATCACACATGTCTTTACGGGTTCGCCTCAAAATTATATTCGCGAAACATCACAATTAATGTGCAAATCGAATAGATAGCGCGGAGAAAATTGTCCGACAAAAGGAGGAACTGTATTAAATACAACAGAGCGAGTCATCAACCAATGGATTGGTATGATTGTGCGAGAATGCCATCCTGATGGAGCCCTTCATTCGCTCTCCCTCCCGAACGCGGGGTCAGCGAGAGGAGAGGGAGATGTGGGCGGGAGAAAGGGGGGGGGGAAGAGTTGGGAGGAGGAAGATGCACGCTTGGTCTCACAAATGGCAACGTGAAGATAGAGAGAAAAGGAGGGGAGAGGTAAATGAGAGAAGTGCAATAAAGACTTTATCATAAAGTAGCGGCTCACGATCGGACAATGAGAGTTCGACTACCAGAAGCGATTATCTCCCCCCTCACTCAGTTTAGATACGGAGGCAGACGATTGGAAAGGGGGAAAAGCGAATGAGGCATGCATATTAAGGGCAGTAGATGGAAGGATGGGTGACTGATCTAGATTCGACAGCCCCTCTCTCTCTTTTGCCGAGATTGGAGGTTGATACGAAGGGCGCTTCCATCACTCGATCCTCTCGAAATAACGAGTGCTAAATAGTGAGTTACCTCGACACCTCGAGTCGCAACACGAGTCGGCTCGGTGATCGATCCATTACTCTAGCCTATTACTGTTCTTAAATCACGAAAGTCATTCAGACAATACTGGCACTGGGACGATGCCCCGACTTTGAGATACTCATCTATATAAAGGGAGCAGGGGACCAATTCAATACCAAGCCAACGCCAAAATAGAGTGTGTCGTTGGCATTCCGATTTCTAGTTTTTTTCTAATCCTCCTCACCCTCTTCCTATCCGAAACCAAGCGAGAACGTGAGCTCTCTCATGTCACACGGTTGGGTTCGAGGTTTCGGGTATCGAAATCGAACCAACAATCCCTATTAACTAACCACTGGTATTTTCCGATTTAAAAAGGAAGAAACACATTGATGGCAAAATGCAATGTCGAGAAAATGAAATACTTTTTGTTTCTGCACTTCATCAAATGCAATTCAAAGGTGCTCTGTATTGTGTATTCTGTTGTGCAATGATATTTTTCCAGGACTAACGTACTTTATTGAATCAGTGGCATACTATATTACAATATGAAATGTTGCTCATGAGCGAATCGAAGTGAGTAGCGACGTGGTATGATGTACCGGCCGGTCCTTCTGAATAATCATGCATTATTATTGCGAGATATTTCCGCATATTAAATGTCGTTGTAGTCGAAATTGTATTGGGCGAAAAGGTAAAGAGCGGAAAAATTACTCACTCCAATGAATAGTTCTCCTTGAAGAGTACCTGGTTGACCTCGTTCGATCTAGAAATTTGTATGATATTATCGCTATACTGAGGGAACCCATGGGCTCACAACAAACACATATATATTTTTAGTACTTTTTTGCGTGTTTTCGGCTTCGGAGATCGACTAGAACAGAAAGAGGAATTCGAATATGAAAACTGCTCAAAAGTATTTCTTCACAGCTGTGTTCATGGGAATTATAAATTAAACTCTTCATATCTATTTCGCGTTTCACCGATCTCGCACAACCTACGATCATCACACCCCTTACGGTTATCGATTCCCTACCTAATTTAGACCACTCATTCAACTGTTGTAAGCAGGACTATTTCTATTTGGAATATCCTCACTTCCACATAGGTTTCGTTCACTTGTTCTCTTTCTGACACAGAAAGACCTCCCCCCTCACGTAAACGTCCCCTCTCCCATCGCCAAGGAGCGATTTACCTTCCATCAACATCTTCAAAGAATCTCTCGTCTCATTTATGGATGGAATAAACTATTTGTATTTATATTTGTAAGTAGTTGTAATCTAACTGCGGTGTGCTTTCTGACTGCTGCATGAATCACGCTCTACTTGAATCGTGTGACTTTTCGTCGGAGAGTCAAACGCGAAAACAGGAAAGCCGTTGTCAAGTGTCTCAAGGTTCGCTAATGATCTGACACAACCTCCCCCCCCAATCCAGCGCGAGATACTCTCAATGAGAATTCGTACTGCGCCGGAGGGATATGCAAGATCCACGCTCGTTTCTTATCAATCGAATGTTTATCATTTTGCCTTTTTCCACAAAATAACACAGCACTCACATTCCGTCTCGAAGTTGTAAATGAATGCTTTTTTTTCGAGGAAGTTGCAGATGCATCCATAAGTCGATGTAGACGACTGAAATAAACGTACTTGTCCTTGTAATTTTGTAATACAGAGGCGAACACATTATTAGAAGCAATAAGGCACAGAGAAAAGCGGATAAACAGGCTTTCGTCGTCGGCGCTATTGACTGAGAAGAGTAGAGTATTGGAGGAAAGGGGAGGAGAATCCCCCCTCTCCACTCGCTCTATCCTTCATGCTCATTAGCGCTCTCTGAAGAATGATATCAGAAGGGGAAAGAGAGGGTGCGCTTTCATCAATCTTGGCAGTAGCGCCACAACTAGTTTTTTGAAAGTCAGTTTTTCGAAAATGCAAGCCGATGATCTCGGACTATCTGCTCGATTTTTATGTAAATAATGTGTTGGTGCGAAAATCAATGAAGTACACATATCATACGAGTTATAGACATGGTTAATACGATTTCTGATGTTTCACATTGCGATAGTCCAGATGCTTGATATTAACGCATGCTATGATCTCAGTTTCTACACTGTACTCGCCAAGATTCACAATTTCATACGGTGATGCATCCTCCCATAGTGGCCATAATTCGACCAATTTTCTTTTGCCCAAGTGATGGCATTTCTGAAATATTGGCGGTGAGTCAGGATTGATTTGTTTTCCTGGCCGTTTCTTACCTGAATCACCTTCTCAAAATCAGCAATCGAATAGCTGCTACAGTCAGCTAGGTAGAAGTTCTCGCATTTACGATTCAATATCTCCTTAACTAGCCAAAAATGCGTAACAGTGCCGTCTTCAGTTGCGCTCAAGCGAAGTGATTTGACTGAATCCGCTAGTTCCAGAATGCATTTGAAATTTTCCGACTTAATTTATTTTCATTTCAAAAATGTATGAATTCTCACCTTGAGAGTATGCGAAATTACCAATTTTGAGAGTGGATGGTGCAAGTGTTCTGATTGAATTCATCAAATTCGGCCTATTTGGTATATCAATTTAGAATTACAAACTTACAAAGACACTGTTTCAGGGATGTACATATGTACCAATTTCAATTTTAGAAATTAATGAATATTCAAGCATATTGAGATACATATTGAAATCTACACTATTCTTGCTGTTTAGTTGCACTCGGTCAATTTTCACATTTTTGAAATAAGATTTCAACGATTCAAGCTCTTTGATCAGCTGATCTTCAGCAACACTGATGGACGCGCATATATGCTGAAAATCGAGGAGATAGTTTATTGAGTCTTTTAAAAAAAAACTAACGGAGATTCTGACACCTCGGTGATGATTTTTCAAAGCGGAACAAACAAGCAATTTCCACTTCAACTCGCTCCTATCATTTCCAACATCAAAAAGAAAATGATTAGTCACAGTTGGAGGAGAATGACCTATCTGAAAAAACAGCATTTCGGATTCAAAATTTACGTGATACAGTAATATGATTATACATTGCTAGTATAACTATTAAAATGATCAGCTTAAAACGAAATGGCCTACCGTTTGAGAGCCCAAATTATCAATAAACAAAAATTTAATTGTTGTATTTTCATTGTTAATGCATGCATCCACGATTTCTTTCAGACGAATTCCTGTCTGAGAAACAGAGAAAAGCTAACGGAAAAAAATATAAGAAACTTCTCTCAATCGAAGAAAGGAGTCATCATCCAACAGGAGGAAAATTTGGTGGACCGCTGTAGATGGGATACTAGAAAACTCGATAGCCATTTCGTATAATACTTAATAATGCATTGCTTTAAAAATAAAAGCATTGCATTATTAGCTAATAGCTTTAACACAAACTACCACGAACACAAACATAATGCTAAACATTCTAAAGATACTGTGAATAAATTCGAAATAACATTTATGCAACACATTCTTTAAAATATTAGGTTGGTGCGAAAGTTTCTGACTTTTTATTTTTCATAATTTCTCCTAGCCTATTTCCATTGCCTGCAATTCCTCTATATTTTTAGTGACGTCAGTAGTGGTGGAGTACAGGAAAACATTAACATTTGATATATCGGTTATTGAACGTGAGAACATTATTTTCATATCGAAACTGCCGAAAATGGTTTTTTTCGGTGTTTTTTGTTGAACTCAACTTCTCAAATATTTGACACCTCCTGAATTTGCCCAACATATATGTAGTAGGGCAAGAGTTGCTTGTTCAGTTAAGCGTGAAAAACCCGATCTTCATTGCGAATGAGAAGCGATGCTGGCGAAGCTGAAGAAGAATTTGAAGTTGGCATACAAGTCGGGCCTGTGTGATTGTGCAGTTGATGAAGCCCGCAGAGTGGCGAGGTGCGGCGTCGATCTGAAGGGCGAGGAGGCTAGAGTCTCTGACGCAGTCTCTGAGGTGGTATCTCGGAAAGGCGGTCGGAGTTCACGCAAGAAGATGGTGATAATGATGCCTGATGATTCGGTCCTGAACTGTTGTGGAGGATCATTCAGAGAGGCAGAGGTCATCAAGTACGTGGATGAACCTGATATGCGTACTAAGTTCAGTGCTATGAAGGATGCGAAGAACTGGCCGGAGAGCCTAGTCGTGATCTTGAAGAGGAGTCTCGGAGATTCGATGCTGGCGAAGCTGAAGAAGAATTTGACTGGAATTGCCAAGGAAAACGACATCTCCATCTATGTCAGCTCAGACGTTCTACCCAAGAACCCCGACCTTCTGATGCAAGAGAGTATCAACACCCATCAAGGATGGCTCATGATGTGGCTTACGGAAGATCGCCCGAAGAACCTTGTTCTGTTCACGCCTGTCTCGGGTCTACTCGAGAAGAACTGCCCGATGGCGCTACTCTTCTTCATCGCTCGCAGGGAGTGCAGGAAGCTATTCGAGACGGCCATTCGACACATCGTGTATGGAGAAGCACTGCTACCCCTGATCGTGAAGAAGGAGACTTTGGAGGACCACGTTGTGAGGATAAGAAGTTTCCCGACCAGCCCAGAAGGAAGATAGCAAGAAAGTCCGCACCTGTTCCCGTCAAGCAGTACTTCCCCGGAGTCACGTGCTACAACTGCCAGGAGACCGGTCACTATGCCAAGACGTGCACCAATCCGACGAAGGAACGAGACGCTCACGATTGAGGACAATCGTTTCTGAGGAAGGGGGCATGTAAAGGGAAACCCATTCCTAGCCAGAATCGATTATTTCGTTCCCAAATTCTGTGAATAATTAATTAGAATAATTGATTTAATTAAATATCGTAATTAAATAATTTAAATATAAACAATCAATAGTTATTACCGTAATCTCCCCATTTGAATTCCCACCGTGGTTGACACGCAGCCAAATCTGACCTCTTGACATTTTCGAATTTCCCAAAAGGTTCTCTTCGATTTTTTGTACGTTTTCCCCGTTACATTCGTTGTTCTTTCTGTTTTGTGTTGATAATAATAATTATAATTCAAAACCATCGCATTACTTGAGTTCGTAAGAGGGCGTGAGAGAGTTGGTGGGGGATCTTTCTCCACATATCGTCGTCGGCAGTCGTCTTGTTCCTTTCGCGTCTTTTCCATTCTTGCGTCTTCTTTTCTATTCTTGTGTCTTCTCTTTCCTTTTCTACTCGTCTTGTGACCAGAGAAATCCAGAAGGGAATCTCTGGAAGTCGTGAAATCCAGAAGGGAATCACGCACGGAAAATCCAGAAGGGAATTCCGTTAAGACGGTCTAGTGTAGACTGGTGACGTTTACCTCGCTTGTTGCGGGCAGCATTTCATTGGGTCGGCGGAAGCCTATGCCCCCACCTGGCGGGCCGCTTTGCCCGACCCAGGCGGTATCCCTGTAAAATTTCACATTGACGATTCGGTCTTTACGATGCCTCGAAAAATCGAGTTGAAGTTCAGATGGTCGCTATCAATTCGGTTGGTTTAGAGTTCCAAAATTGTTTTCTCCTCTGGATGAACTCATAATTACTGAAAAACTATTAGGCAGTGTTGTTTTTACTCCTAAGACTTCGGTGACTTCGTTCTATAACATGCATACCTAGTCCACTTTTCATGACTCTGCAGCGATAGGCACTTCCTAGAATCTCCCCAGAGTCAACAAACTCGAGAAACTAGCAAGGCAGATCACCAGCAGAACTTGTCAACTTCATAAGTTACGAACAGCAATTCCCCAATCGGGCATAGGCTTCCGCCGACCCAATGAAATGCTGCCCGCAACAAGCGAGGTAAACGTCACCAGTCTACACTAGACCGTCTTAACGGAATTCCCTTCTGGATTTTCCGTGCGTGATTCCCTTCTGGATTTCACGACTTCCAGAGATTCCCTTCTGGATTTCTCTGGTCACAAGACGAGTAGAAAAGGAAAGAGAAGACACAAGAATAGAAAAGAAGACGCAAGAATGGAAAAGACGCGAAAGGAACAAGACGACTGCCGACGACGATATGTGGAGAAAGATCCCCCACCAACTCTCTCACGCCCTCTTACGAACTCAAGTAATGCGATGGTTTTGAATTATAATTATTATTATCAACACAAAACAGAAAGAACAACGAATGTAACGGGGAAAACGTACAAAAAATCGAAGAGAACCTTTTGGGAAATTCGAAAATGTCAAGAGGTCAGATTTGGCTGCGTGTCAACCACGGTGGGAATTCAAATGGGGAGATTACGGTAATAACTATTGATTGTTTATATTTAAATTATTTAATTACGATATTTAATTAAATCAATTATTCTAATTAATTATTCACAGAATTTGGGAACGAAATAATCGATTCTGGCTAGGAATGTGTTTCCCTTTACATGCCCCCTTCCTCAGAAACGATTGTCCTCAATCGTGAGCGTCTCGTTCCTTCGTCGGATTGGTGCACGTCTTGGCATAGTGACCGGTCTCCTGGCAGTTGTAGCACGTGACTCCGGGGAAGTACTGCTTGACGGGAACAGGTGCGGACTTTCTTGCTATCTTCCTTCTGGGCTGGTCGGGAAACTTCTTATCCTCACAACGTGGTCCTCCAAAGTCTCCTTCTTCACGATCAGGGGTAGCAGTGCTTCTCCATACACGATGTGTCGAATGGCCGTCTCGAATAGCTTCCTGCACTCCCTGCGAGCGATGAAGAAGAGTAGCGCCATCGGGCAGTTCTTCTCGAGTAGACCCGAGACAGGCGTGAACAGAACAAGGTTCTTCGGGCGATCTTCCGTAAGCCACATCATGAGCCATCCTTGATGGGTGTTGATACTCTCTTGCATCAGAAGGTCGGGGTTCTTGGGTAGAACGTCTGAGCTGACATAGATGGAGATGTCGTTTTCCTTGGCAATTCCAGTCAAATTCTTCTTCAGCTTCGCCAGCATCGAATCTCCGAGACTCCTCTTCAAGATCACGACTAGGCTCTCCGGCCAGTTCTTCGCATCCTTCATAGCACTGAACTTAGTACGCATATCAGGTTCATCCACGTACTTGATGACCTCTGCCTCTCTGAATGATCCTCCACAACAGTTCAGGACCGAATCATCAGGCATCATTATCACCATCTTCTTGCGTGAACTCCGACCGCCTTTCCGAGATACCACCTCAGAGACTGCGTCAGAGACTCTAGCCTCCTCGCCCTTCAGATCGACGCCGCACCTCGCCACTCTGCGGGCTTCATCAACTGCACAATCACACAGGCCCGACTTGTATGCCAACTTCAAACTCAGAGTGGTGACATCCTTTGCCGCACAGGCATCATCGATCGCTTGGGCGAGACCCATGCTTCTCAGCTTGCTGCTCTCGTCCTTCCTATCCAAGTACGCTGTTAACTCCCTCATGGAGCTGAACTTCTTCTCCTTCCACGCTGCCAGCTGCGGGTCATCCTTGAAGACCTCTCCTATCTTTGTCGGTCTGCACTGCTTGCAGATTCCATCAGGATGCAGAATGGAATGATCCTCCACAATAGCTCTGGAATGAATATATTTCACTTCGTTTCCATCAGTCCCACCACACTACCATACATATTTCAAAATCTTTCTCTTCCTCTCTCGGTACAAGCCTCAATCTATCCCACTGAACCACTCGCTTATCTTTCTCCCGACCACTTTCAAGACCGTCATCAGCGCGTACCACGGTCGCGGTGGTGTTACTGGTCGATATAACTCGATATGGGCCCTCGTACTTATCCATCATCTTTTTCACATCTCCTACTTTCGCTTCAATCTTTACATAAATACGGTCACCAGTTTTCGGCCTGATTCTCATGTTATGCTTGTTCTTCTCATCATACTTTTCCTTCATCTTCCTTCTCTCATTTTCAAGTTTCGATACCACCACTCCTCGGGTTCTCTCCATCATCCAGCACATTCGTCTCTTATATTCCACCACATCCATATCTACCGTATACGCAGGATTCGCCTGTGGTAGCTGACTGTTCGGCAGTCTCTCATCTCGGCCATACATTAAAAATGCAGGTGTCTCTCCAGTCACTCCGTGTGGGGATGCGTTGAATGCGTATAACGCAAACGGAAGAGCTTCTTCCCATTCATCATCACGCATCTTTATCCTTCTCATTATCTCCACAATCGTCCTATTGAATCTCTCAGTTAAACCGTTCGCACGACTGTGATAAGGTAGAGTGAGTCTTCTTTCAATCTCAAATCTTTTGGTAATCTCGGACATTACTTGGTTCACAAGCTCCGTTCCATTATCAGACATCAACGTCTTCGGAGTTCGCCCACCTTGGAGAACCCATTTGGTCATGAACACCTCGGCGACACCCTTCTTTTTTTTTTTTTCCCCGTCCTTCAATAAGAACGCTCCCGCGAATTTGGTTAAATGGTCAATCACCGACAGGATGTATTTCCCTCCATTCTTCCCCCGACCCATCTCTATCAAATCAACACCAACAACTTCCATTGGGTAGTTCACTACGATAAGCTGCAGAGGGGGTATCATCCTCTTCCGAGCATTAGCTTGCAGGCATCTCTCACATCTTCTCAACACAGACTGCACATCTTTGCAGATACTGCCCCAGAATGCCTCGTTCAGGATCTTCTGGACAAGCTTCTTCGTTCCAAGGTGTCCAGATAAAGGGGAATTATGAAGATCCTCCACAAATTGGTCTCGCCTCCCTTCTGGCACATACAATCGTCTCTCGTGATCAGTTCCCAGCAGATACAGTACTCCCTTGCGCACAACCCAATCAGCAAGAGAAGTTCGCTTTGTGCTTCCAGGTACCGTCACCTCCTCCGTGATCTCTCTGTTCCCACGCTCAACCTCCTTCAGTTTCTCCAACATCGACACAACCCAATCATCCATAGACTGATCAATGCTCCACTGTTTCAGATTTCGATCCTCCACAATTTGTTGCTCAGTCCTTCTCCTATTCTCTTCCTCTTCTAATCTCGCCACTGCTGTCTTGCTCCTCGTGAGCATGTTGCACACTACTCCCACATCCTCAATCTCATCATTCTCTCCAGGCATCTCTTCACGTGGATTCCTACTGAGTGCATCAGCCACGACATTAGATTTGCCCTTGATACCACATGGAGACTCATCTCACAATCTTTCAGTTTCCTCGAAAAGAAAGCTAGAGGTCTCTCCAATCCATCTACGCTTCTCTGACTCAACATTGCTCCAATTCCGTTTCCACTAGCATCACTCGTAATAATGAATGGTCTGCTTCCATCCTTGGCACCACCGTAATCAGGCTGCTGCAACACTGGAGCTGACGAGATTCGATCCTTGAGAACATTGAACGCTTCATTCGCCTGATCTGTCCACAAGAGCCGTCGACCCGCAGTCACCACTAGCCTCTGCAGAGGGGCGACTATCGAAGCGTATGAGTGTACAAAACGCCTCAGATATCCTGTCAATCCGAGAAATGACTGGAGTTGAGCCATCGTCTCCGGTCGTTTGTACTTCCTGATCGCTACCACCTTCTCATCCATCTGCACACCACTACTCGACAATCTATGACCAAGATACTCAATTTCATCGACCATGATCTTACATTTCTTCATGTTCAGGAGAAGATTAATTTCTCTCAATCGATCCAGTACTCTCGCGAGGACTCGTTCGTGATCCTCCACAGTCTCGGTTGCAATAAGCACATCGTCTATATAACAGAAAACTACTCTCTCCCTTCCTTCCTTCTTCAACTCATCTTCCAACACCTTGCTCATTGCTCTCTGAAAGATTGCCGGAGATATGTTCAAACCGAATGGGAGCACCGTGAACTCATAGAGCTGTCCCATCGTCGCAAACGCAGTAATCTCAGCACTTCTCTCATTCAATGGTACTTGCCAGAAACCGGAAGCAAGATCCATCACAGTGAAGACCTTCTTGCCTTGCAAGGATTGGAGAATCTGTTCAATCAACGGGAGAGGAAATGCATCTTCCCTCGTCACTTCGTTAACTCTCCGAAAATCAATGCAGATTCTGATACTGCCATCCTTCTTCTTCACTAATGCTACTGGAGACAACCAAGGCGAGTTCGATCTCTTGATCACACCTTGTGCTATCATCTTATCGAGCAACTTCCTTAACGCAGGCTTGAGTGCGAACGGAACCGGTCTCTCCTTCTGGCGGATTGGAGCCGTGTCTCCGCTCAATCTCACATCGCAACTCACATTCTTCAGCCTTCCCAAATCATCATCATTTACTGCGAAGACATCAGCACGAGCCTTGATGATCGCCTCTACTCGACTACTCAACTTGCCATTCCGACATACTTCAAGGTTCCTCCTAATCTCATTCCAATCAATCGTCCGATTACTCTTTCCAATCATATTCACTTTCAGATCGTTCGAATTATTTGAATCCTCCACAGGAGTGTGCTTGACACGATGCCATTCACCAATAACATCATGTATCTCGAATCGCAAATCCTCATCAGTACCATTCCAGACAGGTACACGCACCATCACATCGCCATCATTCATCCCTTCAACCACTTCTTCTCGATCACTGATGAGCACCTTTGGTCCCTGACCACGAAGGCCTCCTCCCACAAGCACCATTCCCATTTCTCCAGGGGCAATGAAACTCGTCCTCAACACCACTGCACTATCCACACTCTTCTCTGGTTGTGGACATTCCTCTCTCAACTCCAATCCCATCTCCGCCAGAGCATTCCTTCCTAGAAGGATTGCGGGTGCCTTCTCGTCTACGAAGAAACCAGCCTTGCACTTCCTCCCTATCTCCATGCTCACATCTAATTTCACCACTCCAATCATTTTTATCGGATTGCCTTGTGCATCCTTGATCGGAAAAGAACGACTTGGAGGCTTCACTACAACTCCTCGCATCCTATCAACTGTTCTCTTATCAATGAGGGACACTTCAGCACCAGTATCCAGAACAGCTTCAACTCTTACTCCACCAATTTCACCTTGGACACACTTGGATCTCCTTATAAACAACGGGTCCTCTGCTTCGTTCACTTCCACTACACTATCATCACTATTGTCGACTGGTTCGAGTTTTTCATCCTCCACAACAGTGTCGACTGATTTGAGTCTGTCGGGTACTTCCTTCCCCTCAACTCCTTCATTATTCTCTGGACAAGGCATGCCAAGCTCCCCTAGACTTATATCATCGATTGACTGAAGCATATCGACTTCCTCGCGAGTCCCACTTCTCTCATCGTCATCGATTTCACACTTCAAAGCGAACGCATTTCCCGAATTGGTTCCTCCTACTGCTCCCTGTCCTTGTTGGCTATTCTGGTTACTCTGATTCCTACTATCCTGAGAGTACCCACTACCTCTTCCGCGTCCTCCTCTAAATCCATTGCCCCGTCCGTTACCACCACCACGCCAATTCGCTGGAGGCTGGTAGGTCGGAGTGAACGGCTGCTGCACTGGTCTATCACCACCAGTATTCGGCACCGTATTCTGATTAGGTGGGGGTCGGGGTGCATTCATCATCTGAGAATCTCCTTGTCCCCTTGCACCTCCATCCCACTGCCTCTTCACTGAGTCTGGATTTGTACACAAGTACTTCATGTGTCCAGATCCCCCACAGATGTGGCACCTTTTGCCAACATGTCTGAATCCCTCATCTCCCTTCTGCGCAGCTACCGTACCACAGTTGCCTTTCCAGTGTCCGATACCACCACAACTATCACACGTCTGCCTATTTCTATTCCCTCCGAAACCACCACTAGTTCCATTCGAAAATCTGTGCCCATTGCCTTGACGAGCATTCCCTTGAGGTGCATCTCTGTTACTCTTTTCCATTCTCTCAACGTATTCTACAGTGCGCAGGTGTTCCTTCATATCACTGTACGACTTTCTCTGTCTAGAGAGCTTGAGCAATTCGATGTACTCCTTCGAACTCTGATACAAGTGAAGCAACTGCACTTGTTTCTCTTCCTCCTGCTTCGACAAATCACCTGGATGCAACTTTGAAATCAGATACTCCAACTCATCTGTCACCACATCAACTCTCTTTCCATTCACAGCCAAATTTCTCAACTTGCGATCTAGATCAAGCCTCTCGAACATCTTCCCACCAGAACACCTATCCCGTATCCACTCCAAGCAATCATTGACAGACTTGTCATCTCCACTGAACTCATCGGGAAGGGCCCTGTATTCTATTCGCGCTTTTCCCTCCAGCCACTCTGGCAGTATCCTCTTTGCAGTGTGATCTCCCTTCGCTTCAAATCTCAGAAGGAACGCATCTCGAAGCTCCTTCCACCTATCCAAGGAACCATTCCACTTAGCCATGGGCGGTAGATCAGAGACATTCACTAGCACTGGTGACCGTGTATTTTCCGAGCGCGCACCACTTTCCACTTCCACTCTCATTTTCGGAAAAGAAAATTGCGCAGGCTCAGCCGCACTCTGATCAACTCCTTCGTACACCGCTTCACTATGGAACTGACCGGTAGTCCTCGTCCGACTGGGCTTTTCTTCTCCACTGTCTGATATCCTCCACATCGGTGCCTCTGAATCCAGCTGCGAGGGCGGCTCTTGTTGAGAGCTTCTTGTCCTCAGCTCTGGTTGCTTCTGAACCACAGGGCTCTCATTCATCATTTCACTCTGCTCAATGAAACTCCTATTCAACAGACGCGTTTCCTTATTACAGGAATTCAACCAGCACTCACTCATCGCTTCCTCATCCTTCTCTCTCCTCAGCTTGTTCTCCCGAACGATCTGGATGTTCTCCTGTTCCAGCTTGCTGTAGCAGTGGAGAGTGTAGCTTATGTCGTCGCTCAGGCGAGCATTCTCGGCTAGCAACTGGTCTTTCTCCATTGACGCAGCCTGAACAGCTTCGATTAGACTGTCAACCGTATTTGTCTGGTAAGCATCCATCACAATGTCGATCACTCTTTTCTGGTCAGCTTCTCGAGCTCTCAATCGGAGTATCTCATTCGAACTTCCTACGAGAGTTTTATGTCCCACTCTTTCCAACTGTTCATTGACTACTCTCCTAAACTCACATTCATATCTAGACTACCATCGTCATCGTCATCACTATCCTCCTGGTGATCCTCCACAGATTCTTTCTCACTACTTGCCAACGCAGCTAAATGTTCATATTGTGCACGCAGTTCATCCAAAGACGAGAATTCTGTTCCATCCAACGCCCTATCTTGCGCTTCCGTAAGCTCTTTCACTGTCTTTCTCTCTTCAGCAAGACTACTCTCCAAAGCATTAAACTGCTCTTTTCCCTCCATTAATTCTTTCACTTTCTCTCTCTCTTCATCAAGACTAGTTTTCACATCCTCACACTGAGCCTTCATTGTAGCATAACACATCAGAACGGTATCTACATGCTCGAGGTCAGCTTTTACTTTGCTCTTGAATGGGCCAAACAACTTTTCCAATTCAGCCTTTCCCTTCTTTCCACCGTTTACATCATCCTCTCTTTTCATTACAGCGTCTTCCAGATTCTCTACTCTCATCCCTATTCTTCTCACAGCATCTCGTGGTTTCTTACTCTTTTCCAGGGAACTCAGTTTCAATCGTGTAACTGGACCAACCCTCTCCGCAGCGGTCACATCCAGCGTTCTTGCCGAGAAGAGAGCTGCCATTCTTTCTCTTTCCTGGTCTGATAGGCCAATGACATCGATGCTCTCGTCGGCATCATCAACTTCCATGTCTCATGTAGCACCTCTCTTCATATTCACCTTGGCAACTGCCGTCTGATTTTCAACATCAAAACTAGTTTCTCTCTGCTGAACGCTCGGGATTCCATTCTGTTGAACACTCGAAATGGATTCATTTGCAGGAACACTCTCATCATTTCCTCCCAGTTCCGCATTCAATCCAGACTGACCATTTCTAGGATCCTCCACAAGAGGGGCGTCCATCATGTTGTGGGCGGCCATTCCGTTCTTCACTGTTTCCTCTTCAACTCCATTCTCTTCATGTCGATCCCCCACAATAGCGGGCTCTTCGTGAAGATCCTCCACAATTGCGGGCTGAGCATCGGCCATTCTGCAACACACACGTTTTACTTGATCACTGACGCGACGCAACACGTAAATCGAGAAAAACGAGCTCGTTTTTTTCAATCACACTTCTCAACCGCGACGCGAACACGCAACGCGACACTCGAAAATCGATAATTCTCGCGAATCTATCAATCAATATCCTCTCTTCGAACTTGGCTTGGCCCCCATGCAGCGATAGGCACTTCCTAGAATCTCCCCAGAGTCAACAAACTCGAGAAACTAGCAAGGCAGATCACCAGCAGAACTTGTCAACTTCATAAGTTACGAACAGCAATTCCCCAATCGGGCATAGGCTTCCGCCGACCCAATGAAATGCTGCCCGCAACAAGCGAGGTAAACGTCACCAGTCTACACTAGACCGTCTTAACGGAATTCCCTTCTGGATTTTCCGTGCGTGATTCCCTTCTGGATTTCACGACTTCCAGAGATTCCCTTCTGGATTTCACGACTTCCAGAGATTCCCTTCTGGATTTCTCTGGTCACAAGACGAGTAGAAAAGGAAAGAGAAGACACAAGAATAGAAAAGAAGACGCAAGAATGGAAAAGACGCGAAAGGAACAAGACGACTGCCGACGACGATATGTGGAGAAAGATCCCCCACCAACTCTCTCACGCCCTCTTACGAACTCAAGTAATGCGATGGTTTTGAATTATAATTATTATTATCAACACAAAACAGAAAGAACAACGAATGTAACGGGGAAAACGTACAAAAAATCGAAGAGAACCTTTTGGGAAATTCGAAAATGTCAAGAGGTCAGATTTGGCTGCGTGTCAACCACGGTGGGAATTCAAATGGGGAGATTACGGTAATAACTATTGATTGTTTATATTTAAATTATTTAAATACGATATTTAATTAAATCAATTATTCTAATTAATTATTCACAGAATTTGGGAACGAAATAATCGATTCTGGCTAGGAATGGGTTTCCCTTTACAACTCTTCGCCTATTGAACAACTTTTCACAGCGAGCTTTGCCCTGAAATTTTCTTTTGCAGGAATTTTCGCCTATAATTTCCTGTACCACGTTTTAGCACACTCTCATCCTGGTCATGGTCATGGTGGTCATCCTGTCGTAGTTACAATTCGTGGTTTACCATAGCGAGAAAAATCGATGACGAATAATCACATGACGACTTATCGCACAAATGAATGCTGTTCGTTTGGAAGTCGGTCTTGCAACCTGGGATTTGTTTTATTTTAACCAGTATGCAACCGGTACTGGATTACGGTAGTTACTGGGGGTACTGTAATATTGAGCGTGTACTGTATATTTACCTAACAATACGTCACTGTTCGGAAATTTTGGAATAATATTTGACCCAATGAATTGAATCTGACCGATGGAACTGCATTAAGGTTATAACTAAGGTTCCGTAGTATCGATTGGGTACGATACTTTGTGTTTATCTGTTCATGACCTACCACTCAAATTCTCATATTTGGACCATGTCGATGGTGGGGGATGAAAAGGAGGTTAGAATGATAGCAATGAAACAAATCCCAGGTTGCTAGGCCGACTCCCAAGCGAAAGGCGTTCATTTGTGCGACAATACGTCATGTGATTATTCGTCGTCGATTTCTCTCGATATGGTAAAGCACGAATTGTAACTACGAGAGTCTGTCATGGCCGGGACGGGAATGTGCTACAACGTGGTACATGAAATTATATGCGGAAATTTCTGCAAAAGAAAAATTCAGAGCAAATCTCGCCGAATAAAGTTGCTCAATAGGAGAAGAGTCATGAAAAGTGGACTAAGTATGCATGTTAAAGAACGAACTCACCGAAGTCTTAGGAGTAAAAACAACACTACCTAATAGTTTTTCAGTAATTATGAGTTCATCCAGAGAAGAAAACAATTTTGGAACTCTAAACCAACCGAATTGACAGCGACCATCTGAACTTCAACACGATTTTTCGAGGCATCGTAAAGACCGAATCGTCAATGTGACAATCTGATGTGAAGGGGCATTAAGTGTGCTGCAACCTGGTACAGGAAATTATAGGCGGAAATTCCTGTAACCTGAAAAAAAATCGGAAAAAATGAAAAATTCGATCAAAATGTCATTTTGAGAATCGACCCGAATTCGATGTCAATGGTGCTCCAGCTCAGTTTTGGGTAGCCTAGTATAATGCAAAAGGAATTTTGAGTCTAGGTTGATCGGCTGAGAAAATATGAATTTTCATCATTTTCACTGTACCCGCACCTGGCGGGCCGCTTTACACGACCCAGGCGGTATCCCTGTTAAAGGAGGGCTCTCGGCAAAGTAGCCACATCGATCGAAGGGAGGTTCCACCCTCCAAAGATCATAGCGCGACCTAGGAAGCGTACACATATCGATAGGATAGCTCAGTGGTAGAGTAGCCGTCACGTAATCGGAAAGTTGCGGGTTCGATCCCCACCATTTTTTGACAAAACTTCAAGATATTTGAATTCGCACACTTCCCTGTCCCACAAGCGTCCATGGCACTCAACCAACTAATCATAACTCTGATGAGAGTAGAGATATTAATGTAATTTTTTGGAGCCCTTAGTCGTTAAAGGTCATGGCAATGACAGGGTCAAAAGTTGAACTTTGCCTTCACTCTCCTTTAACTTTCAACTAAAACCCTAAGCACTCTAGGTCCTATGAGTACCATAGCCTGAATCGAAATTCTTGGCGCAATGTCCGAGCAGTGGTGACTCTTCTCAGATCCGGCCTCTTAAAATGTATGCCATTTTAGAATGAAGATACCTTAAGAAGTGCTAATCGCAGAAGATGGAAGTAGCAGCACACGAAACGATCGAAAATATTGAAAAAAATATTTAATTTGTAAAATGACGACTCTTGCATAATTTTGCTCACAAATGATGATTTCAAAATAACTTATTTCAAGTGAATTTCATTCTCGATCATCTTTCGCCAGTAATCGAACTTCAGTGTAAAGTGCATCAATCCATCAACTGATTGAATATTTTCTCCACTGAGATAATTTAGAGAAGCTGTTTAGAAGTCAGAAGATGTACTGCCCTGCATCTATAAAATGTTAATTACCATTTGACGGACTACAATTCCAAGTTAAATTTGTCCATTACTTATCTTAAATACATCGTTCATCTCAATTTATCGGTGAAAGTGATGGAGTTAGCTCAACTTCGAGATCTACTCGACTTTCCTCTTGCTCGATCCAGTACATCTCCTTACAATCGATCGGACACAAAGTAGGAATATGGCAAGAACAACGAATACAATCGAAGCGAGAAAAGCGAATACATCGAGCGAATAGTACTGGAAGAAGTTCAGCTGCGTGCCGTAGTGGTCGAATTGCCTGGAAATAGTCGTATTTCTTCTAAATTTCGAGTCTTTAGTGTAACACCTCTGCTGCTCACTCGAGTTGCTAGAAAGTGTATGGCCTCTCGGTGCAAAGATATGACATAAAAAATAAACATATTCGCAAACAGGAAGCTTTTAAAGGAGGAGTAACTGCACACACGCGCCCGGTTGGAATATGTTTCACCTAGGGACGCACTCTCTTCATGTCGCGTGATATCTCGCACTCTTCCCTGAGCTGTCCATGACCTGGCTCACAGCCAACTACTCTGGTGTTGGCGAACAATATGGTCACCAATAAAACGGTCTTCCCCAAATAGGGGACCAATAAAGCCCCAATTAGGGGCCCAAACAAAGGACTCAGTTTGCGATCACGTACCTATATGGTGAGAGCGCAGAGTGAGAGCAGAGTGGCGTCTCTGAGTCTGCTTGGTTTACGCTCGCCAATTTTGTTCTCATGTTTATTGATTATATGTTTGTTTTTGCCATTTTTATTGAGCATTACTAACGCGCCTGTTCTCATAACTGGCCGCAGAATGCATTGCGCAGCTATATGAGCATGCCCAGCTTGAAAAAATCAAGTAGTTTGTTTAATTAGTGGGCACTTGTTTGCACTTGAACTAGTTTCAACTTCTCATTTTTATGTTGATTTTACTTCAAATTCGCGTTTATATTATTGCGAACACTTTGAGGTAACATTTATTCAAGTCGACGCTATCGATCAATTGAATCAAGACCGGGGATGAACTCCTAAAATCATAGGAGGAAGGACTGCACAAGGTGAGCTGATTGTATGTTATTAATTTTTTCTTTGCAGATCAAGATTGTAAAAATATATTCAATGGAGATTTATAAAGAACAAGCATATCCGTCTTTTTTCCACTACATTGCATTCGAACTCCAACCAGAAAACACTGATTAAGTGTAAGTACAATAAGCATTCATTCACTGGCATAATGTTCCCCTGTTCAGGGCTCTCTCCTATGGCCTATGGATTTCATGGAGACAAGAGAAACTTTAAATGTCAATGGACGACGACGGAAAGCCGATGCTTATCCCGCCTATCCCACCCGTCCATGTTGAGGCCCATGTGTATACAACTCCCTATTTTAGTTAAATTGTTCTAGTATTACGTAAGGAATGAGCTTCTTAGCCCAATTTTGTCGTTATCCGTTTAGTTTACCATCGTGTTACGCTTCCTTTATGTACACATTGAGTACAGTAAATGCTCTGTTTTGCTAATTGTTCTCGACATACTACATACGAAAACACAGAAAGTACGATTTGAAAGTGAAGGGGAAGTAATACGAGAGACGATTTTTCTTACAGTAACCAGTCGCCCCAAATCAATATTTTCAATATTTTATTCAAGCCTCAGGTCAATAGCCTGTTGAAAGGAACGGCCATTCCATTGGATGGGATCTCTTCTGCACTTATTAGCCCATGTTACTCCAAATACTTTGACAAATTCGTCCCGCCATCTGATTTTTGGGCGTCCAGGAGGTCGCAATCTATCCCACGGTGTCCAATTGAGAATTCTTGTAGTCCATCTCTTCGCCCAATTCCATTTTCTCCGCATCGCTCGTACTCGAATGTCCTCTAAGGGCACCTTCCTACTGAGCCAATCGTTGGTCTTCCGATCAAATCTAGTCACGCTGGCCATTTTCCTCATCATAGATCTCTGTGCTACAATCAGTCTTTTCCGCTCAGACTTCGTAGTGCTCCAAACTTCACTTCCATAAAGAAAACTCGGCTCGATGCACATTCTGAAAACTTTTGTCTTGAGCGCCATTGCCACACTTCGACTAGTCATGAATTCTTGAAACTTGTTAAATGATCTCCATGCTGCACCTATCCTCCTATTCAATTCCAGCTTCAAGTCCTGATCGAATGATAAACGAACACCCAGGTAGATGAATTGATTAACATATTCTAGCGTTTTGCCATCTATTCGTTGAGGAGTTGGTACTGTATTGCACATCATAACTGTCTTTTTCTGATTGATTTCCAATCCTGCATACTTGCTTTCAGTGCATAATTGACTTAGCATGGTTTCAATCTCCTTTGAGCAATGTGAAATTAAGACAATGTCATCCGCGTATCGTAAATGATTCAGTTTCTCTCCATCCACTTCAATTCCACATCCTTCCCAATTCAGCTTACGGAAAATCTCTTCAACGACTGCATTGAAAAGGTGTGGTGAGATCGGATCCCCTTGTTTGACTCCTCTTTCAATCTCGATAGGAATTTTGTCTTGTCCAATTCGCACTGATACTTGGCTTGCATTGTATATGAATCGCAGGGTATTGATTATTTTGGGATGAATACCGTGATTTGAAATAGCTTCCCACACTTTGTCAAATTCGACGCTATCAAACGCTTTTTTGTAGTCAATAAACACGAGATATACGGGGAAACGATATTCCTCTGATTTTTGGAGTAATTCTGTTAGAGTGAAAATATGGTCCGTAGTAGAGAAATTCCTTCGAAATCCCGCTTGCTCTCTGGTCTGATTGTCGGAAAGTTGATTCGCAATTCGTGAGTCGATTACTGAAGTGAATAACTTGTAGATTATGTTCAACAACGAAATCGGGCGATAGTTCGAAATGTCCAAGACGTTTCCTTTTTTGAATATCAGAGATATTGTTGCGTCGGACAATTCGTTGGGAACACACTCTTCTAATATCCACTTGTTGAATAGATCTGTGATGGGACGCGTAAGCAATTCCATTCCGCATTTCAACATCTCTGCTTTAATTCGATCAGGTCCGGGTGCTTTGTCATTCTTCAACTGCACGATTCCTCTTTTGATTTCACTTTCTAAGAATGGTAAGAACTGATCATTACATCGGAAATGTCTCCTTTTTGGCCTTATCGTGCGTTTATACAACTCATTGTAGAATGATTTGACAAGTGAGTGAATCTCCGATTTGTTCTTGGCGACAGTACCGTCATTCTTCTCCAACTGGCTGAGTTGAGTCTTGCCTATTTGGGAGGCTTGCAAAGCTCTCTTGGTACTCTTCCCATAATACACGGCTCTCCGCACAGTCTCCACGTGTCCGCGGTATAAGTCGTCCTTGATGGAGAAACGAAGGGCCTTTCCCGTGAGTGAAAAGTTGATTCTGTTAAGAGGCGTATTTGGGGTGTACTTCAGCCTCCTTCTTTCATCAAACAGCTGTTTCGTTCTATTGGAAAATCGTTCATTGCGTGGTTTGGGGATTATACATTGGCCGGCTGTTGCTATGAGAGTATTTCGCAATCGATCGTAACCATTGAACTCTTTGGAGATTAATGTATAAATTGCGGTTGTGAACAGTTGCTTAGAAAATTCAGTTGGATTTTTCGCTTTTCGAGGGAAAAACCGGATTGACGAATCAAGCCGGATCTTTGCCATCACCAAACGATGATCAGAAGTAAACTTGAACTTTCCAACTATTTCCACATCGAGCACACTTGAGAGATCACGGGTCATTATGTAGTCGATTTGATTCCTTGTACTCATATTCGGGGCCATCCAAGTCCATTTTCTGCTTTCTCTCTTCTGGAATCGTGTGTTGAGGAGGTGTAATCTTGTCTCAGCACAGAAGTCAATCAGCATCTGTCCTCGTGAGTTCCTCCTTCCTAGTCCATGCCTTCCAATGAACTCTTCATCCTCGCTCTGCCTCGATCCGACCTTTGCGTTAAAGTCACCCAGCACAACTAATCGCCACTTTCCACGCCCCGGTAGCGGAGCACGACGTTTGGAAGTAGCAATCAATCCGCTGAGATCATCCAAAAATTGTACATACTCCTGGTCAGAATGTGAGGTTGTCGGAGCGTACGCATTGATGATTCGTAGGCAATGGTTCGGGAGGTCGAGGTACGATAAGCGATCACTAACTGAGTGGAATGTTGTGTTCGATCCCAAATGACTGCCTACGAGGAATCCGGTACCGTTTGCGGAACGAGTACCGTAACCCACTAACAGGTGATTGGTTCCTGATAGGGTGAGAGAGGTCAAACCTGACCTCCTCATTTCCTGGATGGCTAAGACATCAAATGGGACTTCACTCACTACCTACTCCAACTCAGCTAGTCGATCGGCTTTCCTCAGAGTCACCGCATTGAGAGTCCCAATCCGTAGTGTTGTAGCCGGCATCCATTGGACAGGCGACCCTTGGCGGTTGTCCAAGCTACGCCAAGGGGACTCCCACTCGATTGCGAACTGGGGGGGAAGTGGAATACGACCACCCCTCAGCCGCGCACGAATGGAGAATGGAGAATCAATATAGGGGACCAATAATCTCCCCAAATTGTCTACAAGTTTGCTCACCATATTGGTGAAATTATTGGTGGCCATATTGTTCGCCAATACCAGAGTAACTCTGTTCGGAATGGAGATATCAATGTGATAATTTCGTAGCTTCTTATCGTTGTGGAGCTCTATACAGTGATAGCTTCAAAAATTGAATTTTGAGATTACTCCTCCTTTAATAGTTCAAATACCTGAGAGGTCCGAATCTCGCCATGAACTCCATATTCTTAACGAATGTTTCGCGAGCAGTGAATGGCCGACCACGAATCTGCTCTCCGACTAATTTCGCCTTCTGAGAGTATCTGAAATTAACAACGTATTTTCATCTTCGTGTATGGCAATGTAAAAGGAATTTCTCTAAAATGCATGATAAATTGGTAATCATATTGTAGATAGTTCGCTTCTTTTTTTAACGAAAAACGTACTTCTCATTGCCGAGCACTTCTCTTATCGTATTCTCGAGGGTGTCTCCCTCAGCGAGAATCGTTTTCTCCAGAACGATTCCCGTTTCGATTCGCTTGATTGTCTGTAGAGATAACTGATTAAATATCTAGCAAAAATTTGAGCATCATTTGGTTAATTAAAGATAACGAAGTTGCGTGGTTTATCGCACTATTATTGCTCTATTTTTAATGTTTCCATGCCAGGTCCTTCATTTCTCACAAGTAGTCATGCAATGCAAAATGCAGATTTCTCACCTGTGCATTTCTCTGTTGATCAGCTAGGACGGGGATGACGATGAGCGGCACTCCTGCAGTTAGGTATGGCAGCGGCGTGAATATTATGGCTATTATGTGCGATTTCACGAAGATCAGACGAATGAGAGATTGTACAGAACGAAGAGAGTGAGTTCATACATACCAGCAGTCGTCGACTCGATGGTGCTGCCCTGTCCGCAGTGGGTGATGAACAACGAGAGACGAGGATCATCTGAAAGATTTCAATCAATAATCACTTTTAGAGTCATAAAATTCGCATTTTCGAGTATAGTTTAAACTTTATACAAGTTTATACAATGTGCCTCGAAAAAAAAAAAAAAAAAGAAAGATATAGAGCTGGAACTGACGCAGCATGTCATTCTGCGGAACCCAAGTGCTCTCGACGAGGTTGTCGATGCCCTCGGAGATGGCGTCTTCCGGTTTCTCGTACTTCCAGATGAACGTGACGTCGGGGAACTGCAAACGTCTTCGTTAGTATGTTTTATTCGTTAGTATTCTGTAAAAATGAACGTCGTGTTCAATTATTAGGAATTCGCAAAATGATTCGGTGGAACCGTTCAACATATTGTTAAGTGGAAGCAAGCGTTTCATGTTGGCATGTAAACATTTTGTCCATCATTAATTAACATTCCGCCCATATTTATCTTCGGAAGTAGAATTTTGCGTTGCCCGCTCGCCTTTTGTATCGTCCTCCTGATAGTCTGCTTGTAACTATCGGGCATGAGATAGCTCTTGGCCACACTGCCGAACGAGAGAAGCACCGTCTTCTTGCTGAGATCCAGAATGTCCGACCAGGTCTGGATTTGGTCATTGACTACGTCAAAGAAGGATGAAGAACTATGCAAGCTGAGACGAGACTTCAAACGTTTCAGGCGTTTGAAGGCCTGCTCGAAATAATTCCACATTTATCGCTCCTAGCTCAATAGGTTAAAACTAGACCTTATTCAGGGGGTTGTGACCTCCAGCTACGCTTATTCCTCCAATGTCGATGATCTTGTGCGTGATCACTCGGGGAAAGTCGGTGATCGGCTCGGAATTCATGAAGTAGAGCGACGTTTGCGCCAGGAGTTCCTAAGAGTTTGTTTGAGTTGTTGAATGAGGAATTGTTTCAGAAACGATTGCTCACTTCAGAAGTCGGAAAGTCTGCTCCAAATTTCTGCTTGAACATCTCGTTGAATGGGCCCTGCAGAGTTTTCCGTGAAGAACAACTGTATTCAGAATGAATAATACAGTAAGAAGCGTGTAAAAACATACCTGTAGCTGGGGCCAGAAGAGCAGCGGAGCGAGCGAGCCGAGGGAATTTTTCACTCGCTCGAGGAATGTCATTCGGTCCGAGTACTTGCCCATCACTCCTGATGATGTGATTTACCTTCATTATATGGCTTTCAATTTTTTTCCACAGTGTCCATTTCATGTGTACTAGGGAAGTCTTTCCAAGCAGTGGTATTCCCCATTCACTTGAACCGATCCGGTGTGACACGATTGAAGACATCAAGGCATTTGTGTGAATTCATTCCAAATATGTGCATGGCTCTCCCTACCTGGAACGTATCTGGGGAAGGAGGGAGCGCCAGTGGCAAAGAACGAGCCCTCGGAAGCAGCTGTAGAGAGTGCACTAGCGACGTTCTTAATGCCGAGCTTCTCGAAGATTCCTGATAGTGTTTCATCTCCATCTGATTATTGAACATATCACATGTAAAAATTCCGCAAATATATTTCCACACGTGTTGAGATTTGTATTCTATAGTTGAAGACTGGGCCTGATGCCAACATTTTCCGCAAGAGTTTAGATGCACAATTGCACCTCCCTTGTATTTCGGTTCTGCACCATTCTAAGGGTGGTGCCACTACGAAGATAAGCGTCTTTCCAGAGAATGGGAAACGCTCATGTTTATAGTACGCGGGTGGTGAGATTCTCTTATCAGCGCCTTTCCTGCTACCCCATGACGCTTGATTTTTTTAGTACGAATTTCGGGAGATTAGACGGTTATCGCCGGTCAACGATTGCATCTTGGAGTGAACCGCGCTTGTGTACTATCGCTTTTGCACATTGCCGAACAAAGTCCGGATTATTTTCTAATAACAATTCGCAATGTGATGCACTTTCAATGATCAAGTGTGCATCAACGATTAGAGCAAGCAGTGGCATTTGCTTGCAGCATTTTCTAGTAGGTTACGTGCTGCGGCAGCGTACCGAAGCCACAAAAACAGATGGGCTCGGAGATGGCCGCATCGTACTTCTCCTTAGCGAGTTGCTCGAGCAATCCAGGATATTGAAGCGTGACTAAAAATAATATTATTTTACTTGAAAATAATATTGATAACGAAAATAAAACATCTAACTCACAATTGCACTGTCCGTGCCACGAAAGCATCAGTCTTTTCACTCCCTGAACACAATAAATGTGTATAATTTGTATTCTACTAACTTCAGCCTAATCATGCATTTCAATTGCCAGTGTGGCTTTGAATGCAAATTCAGAAACTGACTTGGAACGCTCCCATGACTCCTTCCGAGACCCACGAATTGGTGATCATGTCGGCTTCGAGGCCACCCTCGAAAGCCAGCGAATACGGCGATTGAGGGATAATTATCTCCTACAAGAATGGCTATGTATCGTGCTATTTTTTCTTGTTTTTCTTCACTAAAACGAATCTTATTATGACTTTCGAAGTATTTCCCTCACTCTCAACAGACAACAGACCGAAATTTCTTCCTTTTCGCTTACTCGGTTTTTTTTCTCTTCTCTTATCGCGATCCTTGCACTCTAATCTAGTCACGGGATTCTCACGTTAAATTATTTTCTCCACGACAGAATCAGACTACAGTGAGAAATTCCAGCACTTTTTTGTTTATGGCCCACCTCACGCCTCTTTCTAATCTGCACATCACTTTCTGATTTTTGGCCATAAATCTACCACAGTAGGGGAAAGGGGGTGGGTCGGAAAAAAACAATTGAGTGTCAAAATTCCAACCTTCGCACGCGTTTTTTCCAGCTTCAGTCGGGAGTCGATAATTGGTGTAATGACGTGCTGAAATTGTTGTATTTTTTATTTGATGTAAATTGTAGAATGGTGACGATATTAAAACTGACCACTTCATGGCCGGCGTCGATGAGTGTTTCATGCAGCGCGTGCATGAACGTGAGGTGACTGCGTCCATAGACCGGGTTGTAGGACAGAAACCTACAAGGATACTGATACCACCAAACGGTAAGCGGTATGTCATTACAAGCAGTTACTTTTTCGATTCTTCGTGCTCTCTCACCTATTCGGAGAAAAGCACCTCATAATGATGAGACGCTTTCTTGGGAAACCTTCCCTACTTGACGGTTGGTCATAAATCAAGGGCGTCTAACTCACTTCAGAGCCGACAACACGGGAAGCAGGCTTAGTATCAGTGGCAGGCATCTCATGATGGCAAGGGTCGGTACTAATCGTTCTCCTTCCTTTGTCTTATACGCCCGCTTATCAGTTGCAAACTGTGCGATTCCTTTGCGTTTTCTGCCGTGCGTTTTCTAGCATTCCAAAGGATATCTACGAATTCAACAAAAATCATTACGATGATGGTTCGGCTGAAATATGCAAAGATAAATACAACATGTAATAAATATAACATGTAAGTTATCAAGCGACAACAGCCATGCGGCGAGATGATTGATGGTAAATTTAGTGTCCCGTATATTCATTCAATTCGACTACGTCTAGTCAAATATTAAAACGTGACAATTCCCCCTCGCTCTCCCCTCTTACCTCCTCCTTCTTCTCTCCCCCCCCTCATTCTCGTCTCTCCTCTCGGTGCCGAGTGGTCGTCACCTTTTCTCGGACCATCTTTCTTTTCTGCATTTAACAGGTACTATTTTTTTCGCTATTTTCAATTGGTTTCTTTAGTGATGAGGTATGATAATGGATTTGACCATCTTTCCAACCTTTACTGCAGCCATAGCATGGCTCGTGCAGAGCGTTCTAATATTACAAACTTATGCTGTTCCTATCCAACCTCACTCCCATTCAGTCCGTCATGTTCTGGTACTGGATGATGAGGAAGGAGGAACGTCGTAACAATCAGATGGCGTACGCACAGGCCGGCCAGAGGGGCGGAGCCTATCCCCCGCCTCCTCAGCGACAGCCCGAAGTCGAGCCGGACGGACCCATGTCCACTGCCCGTGTCAGTTTCCAATCAATATTGCCCAGTAACCCGACTACAGTACCCTTGCACAGCACCTACAGATTTCCTGCCCGATTGCAGAAAGTGGTGCTCATTCTGTCGATCGTGCACATCCTTCTGGATATCGGTATCATCATCGGCCTCGGCGTGTGGTTCAGCATCTCCGACAATTACTGGGTAAAGACCTCGAATTGGCATCGATCCAATAATTTATTTACCTTTTGCCTATACTACAGTTTGCATTCTTTTCTAGAATGTTGTCGGGGTCGTCTACTGGACATTCGTCATGATCGGCAGTCTCTTGGGAATCTACGGGAATCTTGGAGAGCGTCCCCATCTCATGCACATTTTTGTTATATTTATCATTTACAAACAAGCTCAATTGCAAGTGGAGCCGATTAGGAAATACACATTTTTAAAAATATAAATGATTCCTGCAGGTAGTTGACCTCGTACACATTGGCTTCGTGCTTGTCGGAGGATCGCTCATGGGTTCGTCATTTTCTTACCTCACCCTTATTTACCTTTGTTCGCTAAAATATTCCACAATACTTACACTTGGAAACCATTAACCTTCTCCTTACAGCATTAGTCTTCGGCGCATTGTTCACGGAGGAGGAGAGGGTGGTCGGCCGAAAGCCGAACGGGGAGTTCACTCTTATAACCTACGCCATATTCCTTGTATCCGGAGGAATACTCTACGTCGCTTTCAAAGGTGAGGGTAAATGGGGAGTAAAGGCAAAATATAATTCATGAACTTCTCATAACCACCTCCCCATCTATAAAATGCTCCGAAATGTTCATCACATTGATAGCTCCATTCCCAACCAAGTTATCGACAGTTGGCTGGGAGCCAGCTCTGGGAAATCGAAAGTGCGGAAATTAAAATCTTGCATTTGAATTTGAGATTATCTCTCTTTTTTCTAGTTTTTTGCCTTTAGCCCTCTTTTAATGAAATTAACATATTAAAAAAACATTGTTTTTTTTAGTCGCCATTGTCACCTTTGACGTCAAGACGCGCCGAGAGGTTAATTTTGAATATAGAAAAATACGTTTTTAAAAATAATTTTTAAATTATATTCAAATTGTAAGTGATACACATCAGTCAATCGCGCATGCGTTCCCCCTATGTGCAACAGGCCCCGAATACCGGAGAGAAGAATGCGAACGGAGAGAAGCCTGACTCCGTCGCCGAGCAACCGACCACACCAACTGATGCAGTCGATAGTACCGAGTCCGTGTAGATTACTGTACTCCAGAACTGCGCAAGCATAATTGAAGTTATTTTAATCTACGGATCTGGTGATTAACAGTTCTGACAAAAAGTGTATCGGAAATCCTAAACCACATGCTCTTCGCTACAGTTGAGACAGACGAGTCTCTATTTAGAGTTATCAACACACTGTCTATGATCATTCCTTATGCTCGAGCATCTCTAATGTCTAAGTTGGCGTAACTTGCATCAATTTGCATTTTTTTTAAATGCTAATACTCACGTCGTACAAAAGTACAATCGCGAGATTAGTTAGATGACCTTTTGTTTTCCATATCAATTATCTATTTTATTACGTCTAGTCAAATTTGTGCACGTGAGATTTCTGTCTCTCATCTCCTCTCCTCCCCTCATTCTCGTCTCTTCTCTCGGTGCCGAGTGGTCGTAGCCTGTTCTCGGACAACCTCTCCTGTCTGCATTTAAGAGGTATCATAATATATTTAGTGATTATGGTGATGTGAGTGATTTGTTCTTACTATACGCTTTATTGTAGCCACAACAAGTGGCTCAGAACGCTCTATGATGTTCCACCAATTCCGCTCATATCCAACCTCACCCCTTCAGTCCGTCATGTTCTGGTACTGGATGATGAGGGACGAAGAACGTCGTAACAATCAGATGGCGTACGCACAGGCCGGCTATCCTCGCCCTGCCTACTACCAGGGAGGCGGAGTCTATCCTCCCCCTGCCTACAACCAGGGAGGCGCAGCCTATCCCCCGCCTCCTCCGCCCGACCCCGAAGTCGCCCCGGATGGACCAATGTCCACTATTCGCGTCAGTTTCCAATCACCACCTTGCCCAAACTTACCGTATCCAGAATACAGAATAATTTCAGAAAGTGTCGCTCATTCTGTCGATCGTGCAGATCATTCTGGACATCGGCCTTATCATCGGCATCGCCGTGGCCCCTCCTAGCCTCATGGCTCGACACACTGGCTCTGTTCGGCTTTTGAATTTAATTTAAATCGATTTTTAACTGATTTGTCTGACACCAGCTTATCATACACTAATTAACATAATTTACTTTTGAAATCAGATTTAATTGCACTTGTTACGAGTATAGTTTTCATTTGAAAGCCGTCTTTTTTTATAATTCCGGTTATGTTTTAGATACTCTAATTAATAATTAATACTCTAATTAATCTAATTAATCTAATTAATATAATTATCTCATCTGAAGTATATTCGAAAAACACACAATACAGTTCCCAACAAGCTCTCTATTTATAAAAACCGTTTTGCAGAGCGTTCTCGCGGTCATCTACTTTGTTATCGTCATCGCCGCCACTCTCTGCGGAATATACGCGAATCTCCGTCAGCGACCCTGTCTGATGCTCGTGCAGCATATCGTCGATGTGAGATAGCTTTATTGTTTTACAATTTGTAAAGTACTAACAAATAAATAAATTTAAGAATTATTGAAAGTGGTCATTTCAGGTTGTTGATCTCGTAATCATTGCAGTTGGTGTTATCGGAGGCTTGGCCTTGAGTATGACTTGCTATTCAGAATGTTGCACACCCATATTGACAAACCCCGGATAAAACAGCATTGTTTCTATTGCAGTTGCATTCATCGCGGGGCTATTCGTCAAGGCAGAGGAGAAAGAGGTCGGTCGCAAGCCGAACGGGGAGTACTCTGTTATAAGCAACGCCATATTCCTTGCCGCTGGCGGCCTTTTCTACGTCGTTTTGAAAAGTGAGATTAACGTAACTAAAATATTTTCAAAAAAATTTCAGTCGCCATAGTCGTCTTCAATGTAAAGACGCGTCGAGAGGTTTCTTCTTAAATTTATTTCTAGAAATAATCATTCATGAAATTTGAAGCTGAGATACATTAATCAATCGCAAATGCGTTCTTCCCTCGGGCAAGAGCCCCAGAACAACGGAGAGAATAATGTGAACGGAGAAAAGCCTGACTCCGCCGTCGAGCCCGCTCAGCCGACCACTACAGTTGAAACACTCAATACTGCAGAGACAGCGTAGAGTACCGTACCCCTAAATTGCGCAAGCACACTAGTAGTCATGATAATAAACGAATTTGGAGATAAAAAGTTCTGACATGCCAGTGTGTACAGCACCCTCGAGAACGCCTTTAGCAAATTTTAGTAAAAACAGTGCTAGAAACCGAAACTGAGAGTGTGGAGGAGATCAGTGGAAACAGAAGAGGAGGAAGACGATGACCATCATCAAGAGTTGGAGGTGGAGGTGCAGGAGGAGGATCTCGTGTTCAGTGAAGAAGTTTTCCATGGTCTTCTTACTCCCGAGTTGCTGAAGAAAGTATTCCTCAAGGTCGATGGTCCTGTCTTCAGAATTCCAATTCCAAAAGGAGCGAGCGAATTTGATTAATTTTCTCCGGACCGTATTACTGCCATCATATTTTGTAACTGGTAATCTTACTAACTTTGGATAAAATAAATGTTATGAACTTAATTATAACATGCATGATTAATAAAATGTCAGCGAACGAAAAAAATGGGAAGAAAAAGAGAGAGAGAGCGCCCTGCGTAACAATGTAAACATCAAATTCGACCTTAAGTTGACCTGTTCTCGCTACTCTCTTGCCCCCTGTTCATCTCGAAAACAACACGCAGTTAACTACATGCATAAGACACGACACATTAGAGATGATTCGTCACGCAAACACGTCTTTCGAAAACTTTGAACGAAATAATGAAATAAAATTTATGAATAATAGCTTATGGCTTGATTCCATGTGAATTTCCATCCGATTGTGTTCGGCAAGTTAAACTTTCACTTTTTTTCGCTTTTACAGATTCCCCGATTATATTGGTGAAGTTTCCAAGCTGGTACAGAAACATCGATTTTTCACTAAAATCACACTTTTCAAAGTTCAGATCCATATTGCAAAAAAGGCCTATTTCAAAAATCGATTTTTGCATTTTTTATAGACACATATGGGTCAGATCTGCCATATTCTGCAATAAAATTCCTTGAAACGATATTTCACAAAAAAGTTATGAATTTATTTTTAGCCGTTTTTGCAGTTTTTTGATCACAACTTTTAAAAGAATGAGTTCACTGGCTTGCTTTCAACAGGAAAGTTGTTCGTCATATTTTTCCGCTCAATTTGAGCTCTACGCCATCATTGTATCTCAACTGGGAGCTGTGATACAGTATAGCTGGGTGCAAAACCGGAAAATTCCTAAATGCCGGCTCTGGGACCTGTGACCTATATTTTTCGGTAAGTTGACTCTAGCATATGCTCTCACCATAATATGATCGAAATCAAAAAATAAAATTTAAAAATTGTTCCCACACACATTCACTGACTCGTGATACATGTGATAAGTATTTGCTGATGGATATTATAAAAAAACGTTACGCTCTCGTTATAATAATCGTTCCAGATCGCTTAAATTATTTTTAATCGCTTAAATTTCCGGTTCAGTCAGACGACACTTACAAGCTCCTCCAACGCCTTACGGGTCTGGTAGATGGATCAAAATTTTCTCATAGCATCTTTCACAATCTCGCTCCCCAAATAATCCGGACGTTCGGGATCATATTTGAAAGAATATCTTGGAAAGGCCAAAGTGGAATGCGGTATAATGTCCGAACTTCAGAGCCAATAGACTTGAAAGTCCTAGTGATTCCCCGACTTCTTTATTCGATCTTCTTTCAGTGATATATGGCTGCAAATTGTGCGCAAATGGAATCCGAAGAGGGCACCACTTTATGGACTGCCGCAAACTAGACGTTAGTTGTGCATTTCATTCTTTCTTGCATACTACCATAACAGATTCATTTTATTTCCTTCTTCGCCTAGCAGATTTGTATGAGTCGCTCTCGTTTACTTTACCGAATAATTCTGATTCGGATACAGACAGATCTACTGTTCCGTTATCTCTAGTGCGCTTACTCCTATCTCGCAAATGCATTAGAATAAACATCCCTTGCAAAGTGCTTCAATTCGACTCCTGAAATAGAAAACCTGCTACAGGTGAATTCTTTATTTAAATAATGTACGTCTTTAAATAGTCCTTCTTTGATAAGCTATATCAACATTTAGATGTGTCATCACATAGGAAATATCGTAAGTATTATCTCTGAAAGCGATGACATGAAGTCACCATTGACTATGGGAGAGTATACAGTTCGATCAAATGGGTATCGTTCATATCTTCGTCGTATTGATTAATTTTGCTGTTTGTTTATTAATGTGAAAATAGCCCACTTAAACTATCACGCCTCTCATAAGAGAATCGAGCTGAGCATGGGAAGGTGAAATTGGTTTTAACCGGTTTGGCTATCCTAGGGCATGCCTGAGTGACCCCCAAAGTCTTATTGTGCAGACTTTGGAGCTTCCTACACCGGGTCGCAATTCGGCATCACTCATTTCAAGGGCCGATTTCTCGAAAACGGCGATATATTGAAGACAATTGTCCTTTGAGTGACTCCAACTGTTTTTTCGAGCTCTATCGATCTATCTAAACCAATTTCTATAAATCCGGTTTTTTAACAGTGATACACTTCATGGAATTTTCCATAAAAATGTAGGTGCACATGCAGCTCAAATTCTCTAAATGTAGGATAGACGGGTCTTCTAAGGGTCAAAAAACCTTATATTCCAATTTTCAAGTCTAGCTCCACGGAGAGCGGAGATACCCAATTGCGGGTATTCAAATAATTCTCACTTAAGCATCCATTTCCTGAGAAGTAACCCCACATTAATGATCCATTGATGTAGTGCTTGCGTCCAATCGAATTTGCGGTTTGCGAGAATATTCCCACACTTTGTACCTACAAAATGCGCTAGCAACGTTATGATAAATTTATTTGAAATTCGATAAGTGATCAACGATACAGTGAAAAGAAATGATAACCGGGATAATATATCGAAACAAATATTGTTTAAATATATTTTCTTAATTTTAAAATTTTTTCAAAGGTGTACAATATCGGCATGCTCGTTGGCTGTTTTTACTGACAAAGAAGCGAATGAGAATCAATCCGGTACACTGGTGCATTATCCCTTTCCTCAAAGCCTATTCATGAAAACGTCGGACCTATTTAGATACGTACTGTGATATCCTAATGTAATGCAATGTACCAATGAGTATTCACGGGAAAACACTTTCATTGCGCATATTATCAACATCGTGCTCTGCATGCTAACTACCGCATTTATGCTCACTCTGATCCTCGGTGTGCACTCGAATACCACCGGTAGGGAGGGAAAAACGTGAACCGACAAAACGTACACAATTCACAGCTCCCTCGGGATTCGAAGTAGGGACTTGGCAGTTGTTTTATTGTTATCAGTATGCCCTACTCTACACCACCCTGATTAGATCCTCTAACTAGACGAAGTTGAGTTTTGCTCAATACCAACGTATTGGGGTTCATGGTCCAAAATTTTGATTTTTAGTGGAAAATCACGATTAGGTTTTTTTTTTTTAAAATCACGATTCAATCGATATTCTAGCACCCTTGAAAGTACTCTAACCCGATAAAGTGAGCATCGAATGGTTACGGAATTTTGAGTTTCTCTAACCATGATTTTCACTCAAATTCCCAATTTTGGAACCCCTATACGTTGGTGGTGAGTGAAAGTCAAGTTCACATAGTTAGATGATCTAAACAGGTTGGCGTAGTGTAGGGCATACTGATAACAATGCAACAACTGCCAAGTCCCCACTTCGTATCCCGAGGGAGCTGCGATTTGTTTACGTTTTGTCGGTTCACGTTTTGTCACCCCCCCACCGGCACTCTGATACTCATGTTCTGGATCACTTAATTATTTATCATGCCAATGTCGGTGCATCCAAAGAGAGTTGTGAATGATATTCATACTATACATTTGCAAGGTACTAACTTATTCGAAAAATTTGTTTACTTGAAGGGCAATGGACATGGCATTCTCCAAGCCGGTCTGGGCACTCTGTCTATCCTGTACCATCATCTCCTCCTACTACGGATATGTACTCGGTATTCTCCAAACCCGCTTCGTCTATCCTGGATCGTCAGCTCCTGCTACACCTATGGAGGAATGCTTTTTTTGTGTTAACCTTTTCCTTATAGTTCTACAGTTCAAATTCAAAATACTCTCCATGGCGAGAGAAAGAGAGGGGAAGGCTCGACAGCTTCCCTAATGTCGCACTCTACATCGTTCAGGTCCCATCAACTCATTCATGTCCTGGAACGTTTGGGTGGCACTGGTAAGGTTATCGTACTGCGGGTATCTAGTACATTATTCGGTCAGTTTCTGCAGAGATGTAAACATAAATTTTCTCTTACTCGATTGGTATAGCGAATATGTTCAATCTAGTGATGATAATCAGAATTTCGGACTCTTATCTTCCATTTTGTTCGAAACAAACTAAATTCACATAATTCCAATTGTGCATGCACAGGTCCACGATGAGATCTACTTATCATCGTTTATTCATTTTGTGAAGATTGCCCATTTCAATGGAAGTCAACAAGTTTCAATTTTCGGTAATTGTCAGGCTGATTCCGGTTATCGCTTTAACCTTTATCGTTCCAAGTTTCTGGAGTGCAAGCTTTGAAAATAGCTTCACCAAGGTTTGTTTTTCATCAACTTCTGCGCCTTTCAATCGAAGAACCAGATGGAGATGCTCTTGCTGGGAGGAAATCGTATGAAAAATAGCACATTGAAATCGATTGTTGATAGTAGGAAAGAATAAACAAATTTTAAAAAAGTAATTTAGAACAATAAAGGCGGGTTCTACGTCTCAACAAAAATATGATTCAGGCAAACAATTAATAAAAAATAAAACCAAAACAAAATATCAATTTCTTGAATTCCGTTAATACAGAGATGTTGAACACATTTCCAAGTTCTTTATCGTGAATGCACTGATTTCGTATTTCCCCACAACAACATCGATGGTTCTCCAACGATTGCGGGGAAAACACGGGGTAAATGCTCCTTTCAATTCGATATGATGAAATATCTGTATGTATTTTTCAATATTTGTGTAAATCCCTACGAGTTTCGCTCACCTGAATCAGTTTTTCAATGTCATTTTCCGAGTACTCAAATACATTTGCAAAGTAGAGAATCTCGCATTTGCGTGCTAGAATATCTCTAACAAAATATAATGGAATCCTCTCAAGTGAGGTATTTGGATTGTGCAATACGATTTCCTCAAAAGAGAATGTCATCCTTTTGGTGATGTCAGCAACATTTAGAAGGAATTGTTTTGATTCTGAAAAGTCATAATAGTGTCAACATCTCTGTTTTGTTACCTTTTGTGCGTGGGAGCCCATACAATCGCACGACAGTTGGATTCCATTCACGAATCTTCTCGAGCCATTGGTCACTGGGAAAACAGTCAAATATACATAATAATACAATACAAAATTGTAAATAACATTTTTTTTCTTCTTGTTCATATTTACATGTTCGCTAGGTAGAGAGGGAGGCGCTCGTAAGCGAAACGACACGTAAATTATACAAAGCAACACGCGATATTGTTAATACCTAAGTAAGTAAAGTATGAGATAGCGATCTGTATAAACACAACTTACGAATCGATTAGCTCCGAACGATGAATACGATACGTAATCTCATTCATCTCAAATTTCTTCAAAAGTGATATTCTATTTAGAAAATTCAAGCACATTTTAGCAATATCTTTTCCGACATTCGCAAAAGTAACTGAAGAAAAATGAGTCCCCGCAACAAGATCTTGGAAGAATTGGAAGAATGATCCCCTGTTTTACACACTTCCCCTGTTTTAATTGACACAGCGGTGTTCTGTAAAATAAAAGGAATTTCTGGTTCATTATGTGTTAAATTTAAATTAGCCATGAAAAAGAGACGAAGACCGACAAGGCTCCTTCTGAGTAGGGAAGCATTTAGCATCGTCAGCGCTGAGCGAACTCTTAGTCTCCATTTCAAACCATATGGTCCTAAGTTGAAATGAACCTCCACATTATCGTAATAACCCTAAAAAGCTCGCGATTTTTAATGGATACTCAAGATTTAGATGTGAATGAACCTCACCCGCTGTATATAAAAATGATCAAGAACTGCCGGTTTATCGTTTATTGCTACTTCCGCGTACTCCTTTATCGATTTACTGATCTGAATTACATTCTTAGCATATAGATAAATGAAAACAATTTGCTGACTTCTCTACTTTGCAGAAGTGTATGTTCATCCAAGAAGTTGAATATTTTCAATGTAGCAGGTTGCGAAAAGCTTCCAACAGCAATAGGCATTCTCCACACTTGAAAATACAATTAGATGAACTGGAATAAGCTACAGGAGCAAATATTGACTAGCCGAAGTCAGGGAAGGTAGCTATAGCACGATTTAACGTATTATTAATGAAATTTAACTCGCCAATAATTCCAACAACCTTTATTCTTCTCGCAATAAACCAAAACGCATCATCACACAAAATGTCAAAAACAAATAAAATGTTGTCCAGCGATAAATTACAGGAAAATCACATCATCATCATCGATGCTCTCTTCAACCTTCTCCAATCTCTCCTCCATCTCTCTCATTCTCTTCTCCATCCCCTCTATTCCTCTTCTCTCCTCTATCTTCTTCATTCTCTCATTCAGCTCCTTCTCCTTCTCCTCCATCTCCCCAATCTTCACTGCGAACTCGGCCATTCTCCACTCGAGTTCTGCCTCTCTCTTCTCGATTTCCATTTCGCGTTCAACCTGTTCCATCTCCTTCTCAATCTTGATTCTGTCAAACTCTCCCTCCTCCTCCTTCTTCTCGTCATTCTCCTGATCTATGGTAGTGGGAAGAATGAATGGTGGGGAAGCCAGCCATCCTTCGTGTTTTCCTATCGTGATTGGAGGAATAATGTTGAAGAAGTCGCCGTTGCCCCATCTTAGAACAGGTCTCGTTTGTTTGGCCCTTTCTTTATCCTCGTCGTCCTCAGAATCTCCACCATCACGCGCAAGGAATTCCTCGAGTAGCTACAAAATGCTTGTTTCTAATCTTCAGTGATCACTTTTACGCTTTACGCATATCGACTAAAATTGTGTTGCAAATCAAGGAACAAAGCGCATCGATGTTTTAAAGCAATATGCAAATAGAATCATTAGTACCATCTTTAATTCTTCCACAGCAGACACGCCATGTTTCTTGTTCTTCGAAGCCGCAGTGTTTTTCTCAGAAACTGGAGCGGTGTCCTTGTCTACACTTTCTGCAATATTGTCACAATAATTTGTGTTGGTCCAGGTTCCCACTTGCGAAATGTCAACGTGATAACTCGCATAATATTAGGTTGAATAGAAAGTCTTTATCCACTTTTTATTTCCCCTCTTCTGACAATAAAGCACAAGAGCAAAATCAAACATATGCACCATTGTTATCTACGACAAATCTCCAACGTTCAGGCAACTTATGGATTCCCTCCTTATAGAACCCATCTCGGCGCGAATTAAAATATTGCTTGAGTGCGGTCTCGATCGCCCCACGGGAAGTGAAGGATCTCTGATCGAAATGACGGGTCAGATCTGAGAACAACCAATAATCCGAAGGGGCCAAGTCAGGAGAATACGGTGGATGAGGGAGAATCATCCAGCCATATTTGGACAGCTCCTGCTTGACCTGCCGTGCAACATGGGGTCGGGCGTTATCGTGTTGATAGTACACTTTCTTGCCGTTCAGGGGAGATTGTGCGACTTTCTTCTTGAGATTCTGTAGTTGTTTCGTGTAGACGTCTCCAGTAATTGTCCGCCCCTCAGGTAGGAGTTCCCAGTAAATCGGGCCATCCACTCCCCACCAGACAGAGAGCAAGATTTTCTTGGGGTGAAGGTCAGGCTTTGCGACGTCCTGTGGGGTCTCATTGGCATCCACCCACTGTGCCCTCCTATGGTGATTCTCATAGTAGACCCACTTCTCGTCCCCTGTTATGAGACGGTCCAACCATCGATCTCCAGCGTGAAGAGTGAGTAGAGAAAGGGAATCGTCAACTCGGTGGTCAAGCTGGTCTTGGGTCAATTCGTGGGGTATGAAACGGCCTAGCTTCTTCTTCTTGCCAATGGAGACCAAACCATTTACGATGGTGCCTTGCGATACCCCAAGTGTGGATGCCATGTCGCGGGTGCTTTGGAAGGGATCCGATTCCACTACGATCCGTAGTGCATCCAAATCCAGCTCGGGTGGCCTCCCAGACCGGTCACGATCATCCATGGAAAAGTCCCCCTTCTCGAAGCGTTGGTACCAATTGCGTATGGTCTTGTAGTGAGGGGCATATGACTCGTAGACTTCAGCCAACTGACGTTCCGATTCCTTCATTGTAGTGTGAGAGAGGAATAAGAATAACAGAACGTTGCGGATGTGCAAGGCCGTGGGAACAAACATCGTGGTCTTACTAGTGGCAGAATGAAAAGATTGGAATGGGAGGTTGTTGACCACATAGTCCCTTTGTCATGTGTTATTCACTAGAGGCGAGGGAACACCAAAGGTATCCTGCACTGAGCAGTGATCGAGCAAAACAGTGGATAAAGACTTTCTGTTCAACCTAATAGGTTCAGACCATTTTCGATGACAACTCACCATTGTTGACTTCTTGTGGAGCCCTCGATTCCTCCTTAGTGAGCAGCACAGTCTCACCTGCGCCTGCCGATCCATCGACAGCTGTGGATTTCTTCTTATCCTTCGCAGCAAATGCATCCACAATCGCCTTCAGTGCGGCATATGCGGATTTAGCTGGCCCCTTGGGGGCAGTATATGTTGGATCCTTGACGGAAAGTGCAGCAACAGGCAGCGCCTCATGCAGCGCCATCAAAGTTGCATAGGCAGCAGCAGTAGCTGAACCAGCTGCAGGAGTAGCAGCTGCAGGTGAGGTGGCTACATCATCCTGTACATCATCTTCATTTGCTGATGCTTCCAAGTTTGGATCGACCATCTCCGGAAGGATGAGCGAGACCATAAGTTGCACACAAGGAGACTTCGAAGCACTGAAAGTCGCATAAATTTCGTATGAACTCTGGACTTCATTATATTACTATGTGATCTTTCGGCAAGTGACACATGCATTTATTTTTTCAGCAAGAACTGTAATATTGGTAGATATTAGTGATATACGTATCGTACCTTTCATTTTCAACGGTACAACGAACGACATTAATTTGCAATAAGTTAAACTCACACATTTATCTTTTTCTATTAGAAATGGCTCTTTACAATCATGGAAATTTTTCCTATGTTTAGCATCGTCGGCAATCGCAAGCTCCACCCCCTTTTCTAACACTATAAGTTATCCATTTCTTATAGAAATACTGCATATTTTGATTTGATTTCTCGCGATATTAAGTAATGTAATGTGAGAAACACAGAATTTCAAGGATTTACCTCTATAATTGTTAGGAAGCACGTAAGAAGCTTGAAACTTTTGAAAATTTCAAAACGCTTCAACTTGTTCATTGTACCGTTGAAAATGAAAGGTACGATACCTCTTTCTGACTGCAGTTGCATACTCGATGGCAGCGAAGAGATCATCCTCGGATTCCAGGACGACCTTCGAGTCCTCGTCTGGAAATACATAAATATTCAGTGTATTTCAGGTTGCGACACCGTCTCCGCCTCGCCAAGGCACTGGGGACGGGGGATTGGAAGTCGTGACTAGATCACGCAGGTAAATAGGTCTGTCGAAAGAGTGGGTGCTCCGCGGCTCTTAAGCATACCCATTGGCGCGCTCCTATCCGACACTAGTCGACATATTACTATGTAGAAAAAAGACAAGATGTCTGTCTGTCCGTTCGTCTGTTTGTTTGTTTGTTTGTTTGTGTGTTTGTCTGTCACGCTCTCCGTTTTTCGCTCATAACTCGCTTCAAACTCATCGTACGCCTACAACTAAGGTACCAATCGACTCCACTCGGCGAGCTCTTTCAAAAGCGATATTGCGTCATCATGACGTCATATTGCATCATCACTACGCAATATCTCGTTTTTTTCCTCATAACTCGCTTTAAACTTAACCTAGAACGGTAATTCCTTGACCAGTCGGATCTCCAGGCTCGGCACTTTTAAAATCGATAATGATTGCGTCATCATGACGTCATATTTCATCATCACTATGCAATATCCCGTTTTTTCCTCATATGGTACAAGTAAGGTACCATACAACTCCCCTTGACGAAATCTTTCTATTGCATCACCGATTTCATCATCATTACGTAATGATGATGCAATAATGCAATATCTCGGCTCCCAACACCCAGACCTCGGACCTTGACCATTCGACTCCCCAGAGTGAGCTCTTTCAAAATTTGGTATTACATCATCATTATGCAACATGATGCAATAATAGATTTTTGGCCATAAATCGCTTCAAAGTGGTCGCCCAGACCCCGGACCTTGACCATTCGACTCCCCAGAGTGAGCTCTTTCAAAATTTGGTATTACGTCATCATTATGCAACATGATGCAATAATCGTTTTTTGGCCATAAATCGCTTCAAAGTGGTCGCCCAGACCCCGGACCTTCACCATTCGACTCCCCAGAGTCAGCTCTTTCAAAATTTGGAATTGGGGAGGGAAGAAGCCCCATTCCAACTTTTTCGGATCGCCCGAGGCCTCACGAGCCTTTTACAACGTTTTAAGCAGGCTCTCACCAGTCGCTTACAATTATATTTTCATGCATAAAACTGGTACCAAACGTGGTTGACTGACATTGCATGCGGAATTTATACAAATATACTTCACAACCTGCTCTCACTCCCCGCAGCGTGAGCGTTGTGAAAGGCTCGTGAGGCCGAGGGCGATCCGAAAAAGTTGGAATGGGGCCACGGATCGCCCGAGGCCTCACGAGCCTTTTACAACGTTTTAAGCAGGCTCTCACCAGTCGCTTACAATTATATTTCCTTGCATAAAACTGGTACCAACCGTGGTTGACTGAAATTTCTTGCCGAATTTATTCAAAAATGCTTCCCAACCTGCTCTCACTCCCCGCAGAGTGAGCGTTGTGAAAGGCTCGTGAGGCCGAGGGCGATGCGATAAAGGTGGAATAGGGCGAAGCCAACATTTATCCTTATCACACAACCCCGCGAACCACGTAGCGACCTTCGGTCGCTAGTTATTACATCAAAATAATCAAGCGCCCACTGGCAATGATCTATCAATAGCAAATACCGTGGATTAGGAGGACGGCCTGCAATTACTAATCACTCACCCTTCCAATACAACTCGTATGCGTAGTCGACGATGTACGAGACCTTCTCGTTCACTGCCTTGAGAAGATCAGCACCGCGTTGGTAAGAGCGGAAACTGCAAAGGGACGATTGAGTAATGACCAGATTCAAGATCAAAGATCAACTCACCGATGGACGGTACCGTTGTAGTCAAGCTTGAAGTTGATGGCCTCGAACATGACTCTAAAATACTCAAAATATAAATAAATATGTAATAAACAACTAACAATAATTGTGAGCGAATACGATTGGCAACCTATTGCTCCCAGGGTCCGGCAGATAATGAATGGAAGGGATTCGTTCTCTGATTGGTGTCTGTGGGCGGGGCCTGACGAAGGCGTGGTCGGCGCTCATTGGTCGAGAATGTATCGTCAGTTATGTGGTGAGAGGTGATCTGTGCCATGGGGGGAATGCAGTCAAGTCGTCAAATGATCATATTATAAATAATAAGCATATGATGTAAATTGTTATCATACTGCACAAAAATAAGTTGTGATTCTTCGAATGACGAAATGCATACGCTTTCTGATAAACTCGATGAACTACTAAATGACAAGGAGTTTTTGCACAAAAAATCTAGGGCAGATGGTGTAGAGAAGAAAGTAGAACATGAACATTGTATCAGGTTGTTGCATAAGTCTTGATCGTTTTTGAGCACTAAGTTTCAAGCCATCGATTTCGCTTCGACCAAACGACTATGTTTTGATTTAGTAATATAGTTTAGGAGTATACTTGCTTATCATTACCATGATGTTGAACTTAATCGTGCAAAAGTTCAATGCTATAAATAGTATCTTTAGAATAGGAAATTTCTGATAATAACTTTGATATTCCTTCGGGATGGAACAACTTCATTGGCAATGGTCATAAGGAAACCCCAAAACTCGTGATTGGGAGTGTACTGATTGCTCTTCCAAAACATATGTTGAACATAGCTCTAGCTTCATCCAATCAAGAGAAAACTGATTTCGAATTGGACCGCTTACTCGGACCCATGCTTAATTCAAATAGTTTTCCTCCCTATAGAACCAAAGCATTTCATGTCTATTCACGTGCGCTTGAACAATCATTCACTGAACAGTGCAATAACAAGAAAAAATTGGGATATTGACCTTCTCGTAAAATAGCAAATTGAAAAATCAAAAATTTTAAAGTTATCAGATTTTTACCAAATATTCCAGTTTTAGGTTGATAATATTTACAACCTTTATGGCAAATCTGATTTATTTCCCAATACTTTTCATATAGTGGTAGATAGCAGAAGGGCTGCTCGTTCAGGTAACCACCTTACATCCATCACTCATTTGATGGTTGAGATAGACAATTGACGAATGTACCGATGTTGATACCATGATTTCAACCATAAATTTCGGAATTTGCAATCAGATCGAAGAAATAATGTTACATCTTTAAACCATAACAGCAAATTGGTCAATATGACTGTTAATTATTTCTTAGAGATTTAGATATCCCAACCTCAAATAACCAGAATTCGATAAAATAAACATTTTTGCTAAGTAACATAGGGGATTGATACGGAATGAAGTTCAATTCTCTGCAATGGGCAATGTTTTGCAAACGCCGTAATTGCACTAATGTAGCATGTATTCACTGATATTTTATATAGTGGCTCAAGTTTGGCAATATCATCGCTCTGCATTGAGATATGACTCCACAAAATGTCAACCCCACGACTCCAGTTGACAGCGTTTGACTTCGTGCTGTTCCCATCAGAATGATTGGATAGCTTTGAACTAACATGCGCTAGGAAGCACATGAATATACTATTAACATGAGAAATACTAGACGCGCTCATTGAAATAAGAACTCCAACAGAGGTTATGATCACTGAATGCAAAAAACGATCAGGACTTATGCAACAACCTAATATGAAGGATCAGTGCTTCATCATTGTAGGCCAGCCAATCAATCATACACTAAATGATTTATTTACTGAATGTGGCTTCGTATCGCAAAGGTATATTTTATATAGGGATCTCGTGTAATTCGGAAATGACTCCCGTTTTGTATATGTAGCATGTGAACGGTAATTGGCGGGAACGCGTTGTTCACCTGCATGGTACATAAATTATTAATCTTATTCTGCCTAATTTATGAGTACGGAAAATTCAATCGATTTTCAAAGTCTTCCGTGGAAGGCCACTTATAAAATATGCTGCCATTTGGATTACTCACATCGCGAAAACATGATATTTGTTATGTTCACGTATAAAAGTGGATTATACAAAATTCAAAGGTTGATAAGAGGTCGATGAAGACAATATGGACTTCGATAGCACATCGAAAAACAGCATTTAATAATGCAAAAGTTGTGAGTCTGATTTTTTTTAAAATAAATAAAACATTTCGCATGTTTCCCTTGTTTCTCTAAATTACCATATGAATGTCATATTTTCAGGAAATAAATGGCATATCGATCGGAATATGTCTTTCTTTCTCGGAACAAATTCACTATTTCATTTGGAAAAGTAGGCTTCAATGCGCTATTCGCGAGCACCATATCTCGAAGATATTAAAGGATGAACAATCGCTCATATTTGGAGGAAACCGTACATATGTTAGCATTTAGTATTGATTAGATTTTAGGGTCACTAAGAAGGGTAATCCCGCTCAACGAATCGGACGATCTATGAGTGACGACGGTGTTTATTTTGTTACAACTCCAATTGATGTGAATCTTTTTTAGTTACTTCACATTAACGTTGGGCATACTGATTTGAATGTGCTTTCGGTAACTCTCAAGGAACTCATTAATGGTGCAAAAATGAAAAATATTTCTTTTAATATATCTAATACCAAACCGGAGGTTATTGAACTTATCAATGTGATTTTCGAGGAAAAACGAGCAGTTCATACACAAATGTATGCATGTGTAAGGCCAAAATCAGAAGAATATGGACTTGAAGCAGCTGCGTGGCTGAAGACCTTGCAGACATTGCAGCCGCAAAGCGTGATGTTTTATTTCATCAATATAAACGAGGGTTTGTTTTCACTTAAACATTGCAATAAAACACCTCTAAATTTCTCAGAACACTTGTACGTTTTGCTTGAAGCGGCAAATTTTGCCGAAAAAATCGATATTTATGGCTCCAATGTGAATGTACCGTTGATGAGAATCACATCAACCGTTTACGAAATGTTTCGTCGCAAATGCGATTCGATTGTTATCGGGCCGACACTGTGTACACTATCGTTAAAGGATGCGGAAATCATGCTAAAGGTACACAAAATACTTAAATTGTATACTGTGATTGTTAAAATAATGTATTGTTCAGTTGTTCCACGATCTTCAGAAGGAAGCGATGCTGAATGCAACAAGTTTCATCGATGAAGTCGATGTAAATATTCAAATTGGAAACTATACAGTAGAAATAAAAACTACTGCATTGATGCCACCATACCATAAGAAAATTCAAATCAAACATTTACAGACCAATTAACTATTTATTTTAATCTTCATTTTTCCGACCCCATTTCGCTCGTGCTTCTGATTCGAAAGATTGTTTTGAAATATTCTGATCAAATTTTTCGATATACTCATGCCTATATCTGGCACTAATATATTATTTGAATTACGACACGATAACTGATCATGCTAACGATGTACATTAAGTAAGCGCACTTTACCCTTCATGACATGTATATTTACACACAAATTAACAAATTCGAAGAGTAATCGTCCTTGAGCATTGGGTGCTTATAAGTATAAATACTGGATGTTTCACGTTAGCTTTGAATTTACACCGTTCATACTGTTATTGTATCATTATTTTGTAGCAATTCCTCCTGTGAGCGTTCTGATTTTTGTAAAATTATAAACGAAGATGTGGAATTTGAAAGGAATCGCGCTCAAAGGCGGATTCTCATCAATCACTGTCCTGGTTGAAAATTGTTTCAAAAAGGGTGAGAAATATCTTACAGTTCTTTCGCGTTCTTTCTCGCTCGTTGTCTTACCTTCAGGATCACTTGGCGCTCAGTCAACTAGCCCTAAATTGCTTCAAAAAATGATATACAAATTCGAGTTTGGGGATTGCCAATTTTATTTATGTATTATTGAAGATTAAGACGTGACTGTTAATGCATCCAACAACAATACCTCTTTCGAAATTTGTTTATCGCACAAATCGTTGATTAGCATGACTACGAGTGTGTGTTCGGGGTACAATATCGGACTTAGTGTTCTCGAAACTCCGGTTTCACGTTGTCAGTGGAAGCAACTATCCTTACTCATTAGTTTCTCAGAAGGGTGAGAGCTGATTGATATTCGTTTAATTTGTGGGGTGATTTACATTGAAACTCCAAAAACATTGAAATTTTACTTATTTTCACTTACCATTGTTTTGGGGCGATTTTACATTGGATCGATCGGGTATAAACCAATCATTGTTTTGACCTAACACTGCCTCAGATAATACCCTAGCGGGGTTTGATACAAATGAAGCACTCGCCAGCAAATTTGGAAAATACCTTGTAACGAAAATTATGCACCAACCTAATATATAAAAAAAATTGTAATCTGCAAAAATTGTTTGCTCATGATCGACATGATGGCCAGAATTGTAAGATTGTTATGCGAAGATTCTCATAAGTACCGTTTCAGACATTATACATGCTTCTTAGCAACAAATGTTGGAATTTGTATCCGAAAACTATCATGGAGTTCGTCCATTGGGCAGACATGAAATCGATTTAATTTCAAATGAGATTTGATCATCATGAAAATATCAAATTTGTTACTGAAATGTTTGAGAAGAAGAAAGCAAATTGCTCCCTTATCTTTTTTCATTTTTGCGAATCATCGGCTGTGGATCAACACGGAACGGATATAGTGCTTGATAGCATACATAAGTTAGAGCCTTGCAATGTGAACTATTGGTTTGCAAAGTTCAGCAAAGGTTAATTTTACCACAATATGTATCTAATGTACGCATTTAACCTTCTCAGAACACGTCAGCATTTTGCTTCAAACATCAAAAATAACGAAGCTAATCAGTTTGGGTGCAGAAAAACGACTTTATCGACTCAGCTAATCAAATCAATGCTATTTGAAATGTATCGTCGAAAATGTCAAGTTGTTTCAATTGGATGCCGTAATCTTCAATTCTCACTCGAAGATGCGGAAGAGATAATAAAAGTAAATCTAGTAAACCTAAAGAGTATGAGGGCACGTGCATCTTGATCAAAATAACGTTTCAGTTGTTCCATCATCTTCGAAAAATAACATATCTGAATGCTCCTGGTTCTGACCAACAAATTACTGCCCAAATTGGAAACTACTCAATGAAAATGGATGCTGCAAATAATCCTCTGGGATCCGCTAGAATGATTTATGTCAAGCATTTGAACGAAATATGTATCTAATTCGATGAATGTTTCGTACCATTTATAAAATATTTGCTAAAACTCTTCAATAACGCTGTTGATTAGCATGACTAAGAGTGTGTGTTCGGAGTACAATATCCGACTTAGCGGTGGGTATCTAGGCAGCCTCGGGTATCTTGATGCTATTACTGGGTTTCCCGCTTGTTTGTGGCTTTCCATACTACCTTAGGTCAAAATTTGATCTAGCTTTTGTATTCGTGTATGTATTCGTTTCGTATTGCTAACCGTTCCGATTAATGAGTCGAATATATTGGAGTTTTTTTTTGTTTTTTTTCGTGCGTTGGTTCATCTTTGTTTTAACGTATTCATTCTTACTAGTTACGGTTTATCCTTGAACAGTATTGTATTATTCCATGTTGAATTATTCGAATCGCGTCTACTTTGGAAATTAATCCGATTATCTAAGAAAGGTGTATGCTACGGTAATGGGCGCGAAAAGCGAAATGCGGGATTATTAATATTTGTCAGGTCTACTTCTGGTGTATTCTTTTCCATAATTTGTAAAAGAGAAGATGCCAATCGGCTTTCATACTCGTCAGTGGAATGCGATTAATAAGATCTGCAATCACTTGGATTACATACACCTCACACGAATGAGAGAGGTATGCTCACAGAGTGTAAATATATGAATTTTATTTACGACTATATCTTTATGTTTGTTGGAAAGCGTATAATTTGCTCATCGTAGGTTGGTAGGCGGATGATGAAGATAATCTACGAGTCGGCAAAATCTCGAAAATCTTTTGTGAAACGCATCGAAATTACATCGGAGTTTTTCCGTTTTTACTGAATACATCAGTGTCGAAATTTCAGCAGCCGAAAGATCAAGAAATTGGGCTAACATTTAGTTTCTCGGAACAAATTCATCACTTCATAACTAAGCTTAGGATTCATAATATTATCAGTGTGCCTACAATTTCGAATATAGACTACTATGGAACTCACATTGAATATGTGAGCATTTATCATTGGCATTTATATATATATATAAATTTGTTCATCACAATTGGATTTACTGATTTGACGCTATCTATCACGGGTCACCTGTAAGAAAGTAGGAACGCTGGCTACTAGAAATATTTTAAGTCACCGATTTCGTTTAAACTCGAGTTGTGGATACCGTTGGGGGTCCGAAGACGGCCTATCCGGTTGGTTTAGCAAATTTCACACATTATCGATTTTTTTGATCTACCACTTACAAAAGCACATAAATCGCTTAATTTTGATTTTATAGAGAACATTTTGTAATTAATTATATTCGCATTGACGAGCTTTACAACTTTGCCAGCATCATACAAAGCGTAGGAATTGAGTTTCATACCGATTTCCTCGAAAAACCGTTTGATCTACCCAAAAATCAATGTTTTGAGCATCACATACATCAAATACAAAGGGTTTTATTGCACCAGTGGATTCTCCAGACAAAATTACGTTGAGCGTTTTTCATATAAGTGTCACCCCACTATCGATTTACTATGGGATAAAATGAACTGTTCTAGACTTGGTCAATTTTTCGAAGTATTGTGTTTTTGGTCGTATCTTGGTTCAACGTTGTCCAATCTTGCACTTAAAAAATTCAATAGATAGCTCTCTGAGAGACGCAAAAGAATGATCTTTGGTCGTATCTTGGTTCAACGTTGTCCAATCTTGCACTTAAAAAATTCAATAGATAGCTCTCTGAGAGACGCAAAAGAATGATCGTGACATAAAGTGCTAAGAGCACGCGTTTTCGAGTTATCTGACGAAAACTGCTAAAAAATGTTCACACAACGTGTGTTTTTACATCTCTGATCTAATACATCGCTCATTTTGCAGTAGTATTGTATTTATCATGCGTTGGCACGCATATACAAACATATTTTCGCATTGAGTTTACAAATAAATATGAAAACCAGTCACAACTGTTCATACTCATCCAACCTAAAATGGCAAAACGAATTTATCTGGCGACACTGGTAAAATGGAGCCGTTAGTTCACGCATAGAATTAAACTTATATTATATTTACGTGTTCAGGCATCATAAATACAATGCTACTGCAAAATGAGCGATGGATTAGATAAGTACAAACTCTCTCATCTTTAGGAACCATAAGGGATAAAACCTAAATGAAGTTATTCCAACCAATGTTCAATCTGACCGTTAGGGCCCTAATAACATGATTTGGAGGTTTGCCAAAAAAACTTCACTTTGAATAGCCACGAAAGCGATTAAGATCACGAAAAAGACGGCTAGGAAAGTTGTGACCGCATCGCCCGTAACAGCGCCCGGACGCGACGATTCTCCGAGCAAAATAACTGAAAAAGGCGTTATTTTATTTACTTGGATTGCATTTTTAAAGATACAACCCAGATTTCCGACATTAACAATGAAAAAATATAGTGCTAACCTCCGACAACCAATGATCGAGGTGAGACAGGCGGCTACGAAAACCATCTGGACGAGCGCAAGAATGATCGCCATTTTCTGCAATGATGAGGGTACTGTAAGGTACGGTAGAGTAGAATGATACTGTAATACTGTAGGCAATTATACCGTAATCGGGAACTCACACTGGGAGAAGGAGACATCGCTTTAGGAAGATAGACTTTCTGAGAGATGGGGACGACCAGTGGAGAACGAGTGGAAAGGAGAGAACGAGGGGAGGAAAGAATCAATACGTTGAAAATGGAAAACATTGATTTAATCAAATTGTAATTGCGGGTGGAATATCAATAATCATTAGCCAAAAATGAGTTGAACTCTTCTCATCTTTATAATCTAACCCTCCTCTAATAATACTTGGATACCCCATATGCAATCGCTAAGGAACTGCCCTTCCTCACCTACTTCTAGGACGGCACTACGCCGGATGAGAACCGTCGGATATCATCCCACCGGATGAGAACCAAAAAAAGTACCAGCATGGTCAAAGTATGTTTCCAAAGTGTCAAAAATGCGAATGCGAAAATCCTACAGAAGGGTCCATTTGTTGGTTCTCATCCGGTGGGATGCTATCCGACGGTTCCCATCCGGCGTCATCCGGTGGGTTTTCATTCGAAGGTTGTGCATCTAGGCTCTCCTATTTTTATTCTAGTACCCCCCCCCCTCCCGCATTGCTCGTATTGCTCGTATCCGATCTGCAGGTGTCTGAAGACCCAAAAGTATACAATGGCGAAAATTGTTTATCGCACGACTCATTGATTATCACAACTACAAGTGAGCTAGGGTAAATCTCGGGATACTGTACTCTCAAGGTACGGTAATCTACGCGAATTCGTTCGTCGTCACGGAGTCATTCTGGTTCTCATTGATCTGGGGCCGCCGAACTTGTGCGAACATGGCAGCCATTCGCTCTTGCTTGACCTGATGAGGACAAGGATTATTGATTTCTTTGATTATATTATCAATTATATTCACCTCCTTCCATGCCTTGAAAGCGAAGATGGTGAGAGCGACTGCAAAATATGAATAAGTTTGAAATTCGGGTTATTATCTCATCGTGCTACACTACATTGGAATTTGTTAAAGATTTGCCAGGTATGTTTCAGGTGCGCCGCATTACTGACGTCCTTTTCTTTGTGAAGCACACCTGAGACCTACGCGAACGGGCTACACAATGTCTCCGATTCTTCAAACTCTCAGGTCAATTAATCGGGAGAGGTAGTGTCTTAAAGTGGTTTTGTAACCGCAAACAACTATTTTCACTCGAACTCACTTTGGATAGCCACGAAGGTAACGACGATGACGAGAATGATCGCCAGGTAAATATTGATTTTTTCGGCGGTTTCAGTGCCAGGAGCCCACGAATTCACCAAGGCACCGAGCAGAAACACTGAATTACGTCATTATCTTTGGATATTATTATTTTTAAAGATAATGTATATTTCATGTCATAATCAATATTAATAAATAGTGCCGAATCAAATTGCTAACCTCCGATAATTACTCCAGCGAAGCCCATGATTGAGAAGCACAGCTGTATTCCCTAAAAATGAATGCATATTTCACCAGAAACAACTCTGAATAAGGTAACAAAATTTAATTATTAAGAGACATTCCACGTGAAAACGTACCTTTTGGGAGGGGTCTACGGATGACTTTTTTGCAACCCCCCTCAATATCTCGCTGGTGAAGTTCCCATACCAAGTGCTGATATTTGGCCCAATATGAAGGGCTGTGGTGCACTTTCCGAAAAATGCCAGACCAGGCCCAAAAAAAATCAAAATTTTCAATTTTTTTAAAAGTAAGATATTATAGGTTTTTCTGGAGTATTTTTCGATGAAAATAACGAAAAACGTACTGAAAAAGCGATCTCTTATCGATAAAGTGTCGAAAACATGGATTTTCGAAATTTTTTGGCCGTCCTGAAAAAATTTTAATGCTCTGGACCAAAACTAAAGTCATTTTCGGATTCTTCATCAAAAACTGCACATAATATCCAATAATTTGAGACCATGAACTGGCAATTTGAAGCCTTTAATTTGAAAATTTCATTTTTGGAAAATCCGAATTTCACGCTTTCCACAAATTTCGACATTTTTTCGCGATTATTATGTTCGCAATGATCATCAATGTCCCAATAAGCCATGTTATTATAGAATAAGCTTCTGTAAAGTAGTTTGCGTATGTTAAGCACTCAATTTCGTACCGTAATGATTTGAAAACTCAAGAAAACGCGTTTTTTTTTTTTGGAAAGTTTGGGGCACTCTGAAATTGCTAGATAGAGTTCACTCGCACGATATTTCACTAAGAATTACTAAATCCAACCCAAATAATGATTTCCGACAGTTTTGGAAACCATCTGCTGAAAAATTTTTTTTTTATAATTACTGAAGTGGAATTTGTTTTTATGAAAATATTTTTTTCGTCAGATGGCTTCCAAACCAATTGAAAATCATCAATTGGGTTGGATTTATTTATTCATAGTGAAATATCGTGCGAGTGAACTTGATCTAGCAATCTCAGAGTGCCCCAAACTCTCAAAATTTCCAAAAAATCGAAAATAATCGCGTTTTCTCGAGTTTTCAAATCATTACGGTGCGAAATTGTGTGCTTAACATACGCAAACTACTTTACAGAAGCTTATTATTAGGTTGAACAGAAAGTCTTTATAAACTGTTTTGCTCGATCACTGCTCAGTGCACGAGACCTTTGGTGTTCCCTCGCCTCTAGTGAATAACTCATGACAAAGGGACTATGTGGTCAACAACTCCCCATTCCACGCCTTTCATTCTGCCACTAGTAAGACCACGATTTTTGTTCCCACGGCCTTGCACATCCGCAAAGTTCTGTTATTCGTATTCCTCTCTCACACTACAATGAAGGAATAGGAACGTCAGTTGGCTGAAGTGTACGATTCATATGCCACTCACTACCAGACCATGCGCAATTGGTACCAACTCTTCGAGAAGGGGGACTTTTCCATGGATGATCATGACCGGTCTGGGAGGCCACCCGAGCTGGATTTGGATGCGCTACGGATCGTAGTGGAATTGGATCCTTCCCAAATACCCGCGACATGGCAGCCACACTTGGGGTATCGCAAAGCACCATCGTAAAATGATTGGTCTCCATTGGCAAGAAGAAGAAGCTAGGCCGTTTCATACCCCACAAATTGACCCAAGACCAGTTTGACCACCGTGTCGACGATTCCCTTTCTCTACTCACTCTTCACGCTGGAGATCGATGGTTGGACCGTCTCATAACAGGGGTCGAGAAGTGGGTCTGCTATGAGAATCACCATAGGAGGGCACAGTGGGTGGATGCCAATGAGACCCCACAGGACGTCGCAAAGCCTGACCTTCACCCTATGAAAATCTTGCTCTCTGCCTGGTAGGGGGTGGATGGCCCGATTTACTGGGAGCTCCTACCCGAGAAGCGGATAATTACTGAATATGTCTACACTAAACAACTACGGAATCTCAAGAAGAAATTCGCACAATCTGCCCTGAACGGCAAGAAAGTGTACTATCAACACGATAACGCCCGACCCCATGTTGCACGGCAGGTCAAGCAGGAGCTGTCCAAATAAGGCTGGATGGTTCTCCCTCATACACCGTATTCTCCTGACTTGGCCCCTTCGGATTATTGGTTGTTCTCGGATCTGACCCGTCATCTCGATCAGAGATCCTTCATTTCCCGTGGGGCGATCGAGGCCGCACTCAAGCAATATTTTGATTCGCGCCGAGATGGGTTCTATAAGGAGGGAATCCATAAGTTGCCTGAACGTTGGAGATTTGTCATAGATAACAATGGTGCATACGTTTGATTTCGCTCTTGCGCTTTATTGTCAGAAGAAGGGAAATAAAAAGTTTATAAAGACTTTCTGTTCAACCTAATATATAATAATATAGCTTATTGGGACATTGCTGATCATTGCGAACATAATAATCGCGAAAAAATATCGAAATTTGTGGAAAGCTTGAAATTCGGATTTTCCAAAAATGAAATTTTTAAATTAAAGGCTTGAAATTGCCAGTTCATTGTCTCAAATTATTGTATTTGTTGTAAAAACAAGTTCCGAAGCTTAAAACTGCCCATTTGGCACAATGTGGACAAAATGTGATTATTTGAATCTTCAAGTTAGCTCTAAGGTGGCCTTCTTCTCGAGCACATAACTTCCGAGCGCACATATTAATTTTCGTGAAATTTGGATATTATATGCAGTTTTTGATGAAGAATCCGAAAATGACTTTAGTTTTGGTCCAGAGCATTAAAAAATTTTCAGGACGGCCAACAAATGTCGAAAATCTATGTTTTCGACACTTTATCGTTAACAGAGTTTTTTTAGTACGTTTTGCGTTATTTTCATCGAAAAATACTCCAGAAAAACCTATAATATCTTACTTTTAAAAAATTTGAAAATTTCAAATTTGTTTGGGCCTGGTCTGGCATTTTTCGGAAAGTGCACCACAGCCCTTCATATTGGGCCAAATATCAGCACTTGGTATGGGAACTTCACCAGCGAGATATTGAGGGGGGTTGCAAAAAAGTCATCCGTAGACCCCTCCCAAAACGTACGTTTTCTCGTGGAATGTCTCTTAATATTGTACAAATAATAGGGTTATATTACAATAATTGTATATATTTTTTAATGTTTTAAAATTTCACCATCAGCACACAGAAAGCTAGCATGATCGTCTCGTTCTTGCGCACGAATCCAAAAATACCCAATCCTGCTTCGGCGATCATGATTGCACTGCCCACCATGGGTTTGATCAACTGCAAGGATTATTGTCGATACACGAAAAACTGTCGTGAAATGATCATAAAAGTTAGCTAACGTCACTTGCTCTACTTCCTTCTATTGCGTACAGACAAATAAGCGAGATCAGACAGAGGGACACGAGGACGATTTGGACGATCGCCAGAATGAAGGCCACCTTCTGCAATGGTGGGGTACTGTAAGAGGTACGGTTGTCAATTGCGGATACTGTAGGGGTACGGTAGGGTAGAAGGTTACTGTAGGAAGTACGGTGGGCAATTTGGTATACTGTAGGTGTTTCTACAGTAATTAAGGGGAATGCTGTATTCTGTAAACTGGGTACAGTAGGAAGTTCCTATTAAGAACTCACGCGACTTTTGGGCATGGGTCCATCCTGTGAAGATGCATTTTGGCGGACGCTGGTAGGAGGATACATCGTTTGAGGAAGAGAGAGAAGCCTCTGAGAGAAAGAGACGACCAGTGGAGAATGAGTGTAGAGAAGAGAATGAGGGGAGGAAGGGGGAGAATGTATAAAATAGGACAAGGGCATAGTCAAATTTGAAATTGAGCGGTATTTTTAAAAACAATAAAATTGGTGAGGAAAAATAAAATAGTAAATTTTGACTTTGCAAAGGATTCAATTACGAAAACTGTTTATCGCACAACTCGTTGATTATCACAAGTGCGTCAAGACAAATCCACGGATACGATAATCTACAAATACGGTATCCCAAGGTATGGTAATCTACGCGGAATCGATCGCGGATTCGATCGCGGAGTCTTTCTGGTTCTCAATGATCTGCTGTACGACTTGCTCGAAGATCGCAACCAGTCTCTTTTGTATCTTCTTATTTATTTTTTCGAAGTATTTTCTATTGTATTTACCTCCAGATACGCCTTGATTGCGAAGTGGGTGAGAGCAACTGAAAAACTATGAGTATGATCAAATTATATTTATCAAATATAGTGAACAAATCTGAACAGAATCATCACGATTCAGGACGAGCGAGCATTTTAAATCGAAGTAATCTTACTAACTTTGGATAGCCATGAAAGCAATTACGATCTCGAAAAGCACCGCCAGGACGTTATTGACGTTGTCATCTTCGGTATCGGTGGCTTCAGTGGTGGCATGAGTGGCCGGAACCAACGAATTCACCGAGTCTCCAAGCAACATAACTGAAACGTATTAATTTTTAAAATAGAGATATAATATTGATTTCCAACAGTACTAACGACAAAAATATATACTAACCTCCGATACCAGCACCAATCAAGCCCAACATTGAGCCGATGATCTGTATTACCTGAAAAAAATATTAATAACAAAATTTAAAAAATAAAAATATAATAATTGTGGAAATTACAATAATTGTAATATTAATGAGTGATCTTACCATGATCACGGATAAGACGAGCATGATTATCTCGTTCTTGCGTTCGAAGCCAATAATGGCCACAATATCTTCGACGATAATGACTGCGCATGCCATGATGGGCTTGACCAGCTGGAAGCGGAAGGATTACTGTATGAACACGATTACTGTATGAAGTGGGAGAGTATCGCGAAATGATCATTTGTCGATTCATATAGCAATATTAAAACGTTCCGAAATTTTAGAATTGACGAATTAGACACGGCGCGCAGAAATATTGGCGGAGCCTAGTAATTTAATTCAATGAGCTGGACGATTGCCAGACTGAACGCCACTTTCTGCAATGATAAGTAGGAGTTACGGTAGGGTATAATAATACTGTACGAGGTACTGTGCGGTAGTAGGATACTGTAGGAGGGACGGTAGCCAGAATAATACTGCAGGGGTACGGTAGGTAGAAGAATACTGTAGGGGTGCTTTAGGTAGAAGGATACTGTAGGAGGCACGGTAGCTAGAAGAATACTGTAGGGGGTGTGGTAGGTAGAAGGATACTGTAAGGGTACGGAAGGGTAGAGGACACTGTGGGCGGTACGGTAGGGTAGAAGGATACTGTAGGGGTACGGCAGTGTGGAATGTTACTGTAGATATGTCTACCGTACTCGAAATACTGTAGGAACTCACACTGGGAGAAGGAGACATCGTTTTAGGAAGAGAGAGAAGCCTCTGAGAGTAGGAGACGACCTGTGGAGATCGAGTGGAGAGGAGAGATTGAGGGGAGGAGAGGACAGAATCAATTAGTTGAAAATGGAAAATGCTGATTTAATAAAATTGGAATTGCGGCGGGGAATTCAAAATCAATTTGTTATGGAATCATGCCAACTATCCCCTAAAGGCGGATTAAGTGATAATGTGTTTTATCTCCCTCGTATACATGAAAGAATTCCCTGCTTCTCATTCTCTCTAAGACCGACTGCTCGTCTCCTATTTCAACGATCCTTCATCTTACAACTCAACGACCGTTACTGCCTCGTCGAACTCTGGAACCTACTACCTTTCTTATCGCTTGGACCGGCCTCTCCTCTCTTGTCTCCCTCGTCTCAACGTAAAAATACGGTAATCACCCATCCTGAATAAGATATCGCCTTTTATTTTCCAATCTGCAACAATAACAATACACATGCTTACGATTTATTTATATTTGTCAATTACGATCATTACAGGGTGGCACAAAAGTATTGACCCAAATTTGACTATATCTCATTTCTAACGGGTAACACTTTTCAGCCGCATCTTTTAGCAAAGGACAGCTAAGTTAATTAACAATATATTTGCCAATATTCAGATCTCTATTCGAAACAATATACGAGTTTTAACTTCTGAAAAATATGATCTGTAAATTTAGTGAGATTTCTCAGGAAATTGAATTTGGTTCTTCTTCACCGCGTTGCATGAAGATCAATGATGTAATAGTTATCCTATTTTTGGTGATAAGAGCAACCATCAGTGACTTAAATATGTCATTCATTTAATTCAAATAGCTTCCCAAACGGACGAAACGGACGAAGTACGGGTTGAATATGAACGGCACCCAACCAAACGTTTCAGATCAAATCAAATGTATTCTCCGAATTCAAACGCTACCCAATCATTTCATGTGTAAGCATTATTCTCAACCTTAAAGGCTCACAAATATGCACTCCATACCTAGCATGATGCCAATCACACATCAGAATATTTGACCAAATGCTTCTGCCTGACACTTTTGGTGAAATATTTTGATGCGCGTTTCAACTATTCAACCGCCGTTTTCATCCGTTTTTATGCTTCTAAAATTCATACTTCGACATTGTTAAAATGCACAGAAGTTTTTAGCCTGATATCGATATGTTGAACGTAAACTCCAAAAATGTGCATTTTATGCCGCCAAAAATATGGTATCGCAAAATGTCCGTTTCTCTGCCTCTAGAAGTCATGGAACCATTTCCTTAAAAGTTCCTAAAAGTGAAATGGTTCATCCTTATGATCAACTTGATTAATCAGAACTTGCTTATCTAGTCTTCTCCCACAACGAATTTTTCGCGAAAATCAGTTGCGGGTCGAGGTGACGCACAACTGAGTTGCATTTGACAATGCTCCAACATATTCAATCAATTGATTTGGACACGATGCATGGGGATTGTAGGTATTGCATGGAGGAATAGTCAGGCATGAGCAGAGCTAAGAACTCTTAAGTGTTAGAAATATATTCGAGGTTATATGTGGGTCAATACTTTTGTGCCACCCTGTAGAAGTATTATCTTAATAGCTACAGACAACAAATCTTAATACAACAATTCAGTCCCATACGATAGTCTAATCTGCAATTACCTCAATTATTACGGTATGTTTCCCTTAGGTCTGGCCGGAAGTGCAGCTGATGGTGATTTTGGCCAATTGCTGCACTCGTGAGGAGAAGGAGCAGCAGGTAAACACCACGGTACGTAACAACTACATGCATATGGGACACTCCTACTCTTTCTTCACTGGTCTGTCGCGCGGTGGTAAGAGGTGGTCCCGGAGCCTCCTACCCACGGCGGCTCCAGTGCCCAGATCCCCTCTGTCCCGTGTCCCCCTGAACTCACACGGTGATGTAGATTAGTCCTTTATCGGAAAGGAGGAGAGCGAGTGTCCTACGTGAAGGAAGAACTAAGAGACTGCCTTATCAGTTCACAGAGGGATGAGAGAGGGGGGAGGGGAGAAAGAGAGACGGAAATACGGGTGGCCGTCTAGTGTAGCTAGACGGCGAAGGTCTGATAAGGTAGTTATGGGATGGTGTGTAATCTACCCCTGACAGGTCTCCTCAATCTTGGGAAGATGTTGGTTTTCGAGTGCCCTCACCCCTGTCCATGTTGTACACCTGCAATTGTCATTGTTAAACAACAAGTACACTATGATCATGATACGGATCTATCCACGATTAAACAATTTCTCTCTACTCAATACAACCAGAAAAGCTTTTGCCTACCATCGCTCATGTGCCCGGTGAACTTTTCAACCATATCCTTCGGGAGTTTGCACCGTACACGTCGAATTGTTCCAGACAATCAGTAACCATTTTTCATTGCTTACCAAAAAGGTATACTCGTCGAATCGAAATGCAATTTGTAGAGCAATTCAGATTCCAATCGCAGGTGAAAGTCTAAAAACGCGCACATATAGCTAACTATTTGCAAAACGATTCTTACCTTTTTTTAAAAAATCTAATATCCATTCGAAACTGTGTCCGTTGACTCGCCAGAAACGAGCGGATGTTCGTGAGTAGAACGAACAATCTGAGAAATGTTTGTATGCATTCATTTACAAAAAAATACGAGATAGGAATTGAGGAAGAGAATGAGGAGAGGGAGAATGCATCGGCGCACAAATGCCTGTGAATGGAGAGCGAAGTGATAAGGCATCGGGCGACAATGCACTTAGTACACGCCGCTGTGATAAGAATCGATCGAGTTCTCATGGACATTATCGAGATCAGTTGTCCGGCCGTGAAATGTTCATCACAACAGACAAGCACAATTAGTTTCACATCAAATCATAATACATGGAACGCTATTTTCATCACGACCCAAATCGGCAAATCATATCTTATATGAACTGCTGGAATTCATTTGCTCTTGCCACGTGCTTGATTATGATATTGGTGCATCCATTAGCGCATTTATACGCTGAATATTCAGTTCTGTTCTATCATTGTTTTGCTTTTTTTCAATGCTTACAATAACCATTATGGTGCCATCAGTATTGTGCCATTACTTCACCCCCATTATGGTGCCATCTTTCTGTAATTTGCATTAAAAATAGAAAAAATGATGCCACCTTGCACTAAATAGTCGCGCACTGAATATTCTTCTCTTTCCGGGAACGCATTACACGTTGATTTGAACCATATATTCTTGCCAAGTTTTGGAATTTTCTGTAGTTCGATTTTTGGATTATGATCAGTATTTCAGGAACAATACCTCTATGATTTGATCGGCGCATCGTTTCGTGAGATAATCAGGGCAGAAGTTGTTCTCGATTAATAGTTTGTCTAGAGCTCCCGCAAACATTTTGAGGAAGATTTCCGACCATTCAGCATGGAACACTCCAAAGAAATAGGGAGAACTCCGGTCAACGTCGTTAACCGGAAACTGATGGATGTACAAGGAACGGATACTCGTTGACAGTTCCAGTAGATGTTTAGCTGAATGACGTTGAAACCCTTCACCCTCATTGGCATGGCATACCTGGATTAGAGACGGAATTACCCACATTAAGTGCAACAATCTCAACATCGTGATCATTAACAACGGATAGAAGGTTGATCCTGGAATTAATGGTGTGAAAATTTCCGTTAAAATAATATCGCACCAATCTTCATCACAAAATGTGTCAGCCTTAAATATCAGCTTCTCCAATCGTATTCCTTTCAATAGTGCATGTACAGCAGGGAAGACATGAACACAGTCGAATAGGTACAACTTCTCGAGTCGCGTCCCCATGCTTGCGCCCAAATTCATTAACTGTTCTTCCATGCGGAGAATTTCGCCCGTTTTCAACACATATCGCTGAAATATGATATGTTCAAGTCGACAACTTTTCCAAAACTTGATCGAACTCACGTTAAACGAGTCATAAACGCTTCGTGTGACAACTCCATTTAGAAAACGAGACTTAAGGCGCAACTCATAAAAATTCGATATGATCTTGGACATGTCGACGCGAATTTGGATTGCATTTTCTTTCTAAAGAGGAATACTATTACCATGTTTGTGCCCAAGATTACTCCATAAATCGTCACTTGCTCAACTATTGCTGCTATTGATTGACGCACAGCGAGTTCATCGACTCGGCTTCGAAGAAGGCGAGATGTCTGAAACTTTTTCTAAGGAAAAAGGAATCTTGGAAAACAGACAAAGCCTAGATCTAAATACTAGAGCGATAGGAAATCACCAATTTCAAGTCGACATGATTTAACGTTGATATCGCAACTCATTACTGCATTTCAAACTTATGTTATCTTCTATGTGTAATTCAGCCAAATGCAACTGACCAGCCTCAATTCGAAAACTGCTTCCGGCACTAAAATAATTATCTTGTGCACTATTTCACCAGGTAAAAGCTCGATTGGAGACAAACCCTGGACTGGAATCGATTCTGAGGAGGATTATTTACATCGAAAAATATGACAGGCGAATTGATGTTGTAAAATAAGGACTGCACCTGATTCCATTTCATATTGCCTGCATTGAATGTTTTGCATGGCACTGCGATTCTAGTTGAACTCTGGAAATGTGTTTCAAAGCTGAGGAAATACCGGATGCAAATGTAGAAGACACCGTTTTATCCACGAATACTTTTCAAAAATAACAATCGAAGAGATATGTAACCAAGACACAATCGATGCAAAGATGATAACAGCGAGTGGCTTGTGTGCAATCTCTGACTCATTGTTGCTTTACATGTGTAACAAATGTGAGCATAATGTAGTCGGTTGTAGCCGCATGGATTTATCATCATTTTCATTCCAAAAAACGTTTTCAAATGCATTAAATATATCAATTCAGGGCTTTTCGATGTATTATATCTTGATGAATGGAGAACTATCAACTTTCGATTCTTTCGGTTTTTCGATTCTTGGAATTTTCAGTCACAAAATTAATAATTGTCATCAATAATCTTCATATGAGTGCTCACCTTGAACAGAATAATCGTTCACTCGATAGTCGAGCCCATTTGGATAGGTATGGCAGGTTGAATTGAACCATATTTTCTTGCCAAGTTATGGTAGCTTCTTAAAATCGTAAATAATACTAGTGACCACCAAACATTTCACTAATTGCACGTAGCTGGCTCAAAAATTTGTATTCTACTAAGGTGTAGCAACTAATATTGTTCGGGAGTAACCTAAAAGTTTATATTTTCTGAGATAAATGTTAATTTTCTATAATCATGTTTTTTTCAAAATGGGAGACACGGACGTAAGAAGAGCTCTAGCGCGCGTGTTGATGCAGAGCCGCGCATTTTCTATGTTTACATCGATAATGGGTTGGTCCCAGCATTACATATCCAAAAATTGGAACTTTTCTCCAGTGCCCACAATTGTTATATACAGACAAAGCGCGCACAATGTTTTAATCTTTAATATCATGTAAAAATCGCGGGCGCTGGAAAAAACTCCAATTCTTTGATATGTTATGGTCAAAGTGGCCCACAATCGATGGAAACTTAGAAAATTCTCGTCACGGCTGCAATCACGGGAGCTATTTATCTCCAAAATATTTTAGCGTTCCGCGAATAATAACGTTCCGCGAGCTATAGTAGACGCGGGCACTGGATGATCATTCCATTTTCACAGAAAAGTTTGCATTTGTGGTTTAGTAAGCGTCGGTTAAATTAGATTGGACGGCTGTTAAGAATCACTTGCTCTACATTGATTTAAATAAAATGGCATTTTTTCACTGTGATGGTGTTCCCTAAAATAATACACAGAAAAAATAAGAAGATATGTATAACCTCTCTGAGAGCATCGGCGGAACTTTTGCATAGATATTCCGGGTATCCACGATTATCGATAATTAGTTTGATGAGTTTCCGTGAAAACATTTTCAGAAATATTGTCGACCAATCGCCATCCATAACACCAAAAAGGTTGTTGAAAGATCGTTCCGGTTCCTCTGACACCCGCATTTTCTTCCCATGATGGCAATGATTCTTGTACTCTTTTAAGAGTAGACCCTATTTTAGTCTTCATTCGCCCCCCTTTTCCCCCCTCCCATTCCCCCCCCCCCCCCCTAGCTAGACCTCGGACGTCGGTGTTGCTCGTCCCGACGGGTTAAGATATACAACCCGTCACCGGGGCTGGCAACCCCGGGAACGCCATGGGCCCGGTCACCCCATGGCGTTCGACGAGTGCCCGACGGACCCGTTGCCCATTTCCTGCCTGTGTTCCCCGTATCCCCTTCCCCCTTCTAGATCTTTATCTGAGAGCCGTCGCTCTTCTCTCTTTTTCACTTCGATTACACTCTCTTCTTTTCATCCACACCGTTCGCTCGTGTTTTCTATTGTCTCGTTGTATAAGTAAACTTCTTGTATTCCGAGCCCTTGTTACTTGCAATTTGCACTGGGAAAAGGAACAGTTGGGGATTCGGGGTCACTCGTCTTTCCCTCTCTTTCCTACCGCCTTGTGTCAATTTGTATATGGTGCATATCGGCTTCACCTAAACGTGCCGAGCCAAAGTCCCGCGTGGTAGCATTGATTCGAGATGTCTTCGTCTTCCTCGGCCCTCTGGCGAGTGATTTCGACGAAGAGAAATGCGCTTACTTCTCTGTTGCTAGATGCTGATGCTCTGATTGATTCGGAGATCATTGATCTGAACAGGGAGGAATTGCAGAGACTCTCGATTCGAGTTGATCGAATGCTATCCAAGCTACAATCCACTCACTCCGTGATCACTGAGAACGGAAAGAAGTGGAACTTGCTGATAGAATCGATCACTGATCGACCACAGCCAGAGAGACCGAAATGAAAGAGATGGTGGACTATTTCGCTGATTCTCAGGAAGATTCCCTGAAATCTGCGGAGAGTATCCATGCCGAAATCTCCGATCGTTCGTGTGCACTCAATGGCCTGTTGACTAGCATCACTCGTCTCCTCACTCACTCAGTGGAAGCACCTCGCGCCCCAGTGGGTGTGAGTGAAACCGCTCGAACTGCTGTGACAGAGTCCGGAGTAACCACGAGGTTTCCACACTCTCTCGCCAGCCCAGTTCCTCTCCCTTCTCTCCCTTCTCTCACTCTGCCGTCGTTCAATGGTAAGAACAATTGGGAGGCTTTCTGGGACACTTTCAGAGAGATCATCGATAAACGTGATGAGCTTGCCGACTCCACGAAATTGCGATATCTCGAGTGCTCCCTGACTGATGATGCGGGCGAATTCCTCTCCCATCTGATGAAGAGAAATTGCGCCTACAAAGAGATTGTGAAGGGTCTCGAGAATGAGTACAAGAGTACTGTGAACACTCGGAAGCAAATTCTGAGAGAGTTCAATACTCTGAAACCGAAGAGCGAATCGGTTGAAGATCAGCTGAAATGCATTCGATCATTCGAGACTCTCATTGCCCAATTGAAGGGAATGAATGCTGATCCAGACAATAATCCACTGATTCTGCACAGTGTTCTAGAGAGATTCTCCCCCTTCTGCCAGAGATTCATCCATACCAAGATGAGGGAATGTGACAGTGAATCATCATTCTCGTTACCTGATGCTCTTTCCGCTCTGAAGCAAAAGATACGAGACGATCTGGAATTGCGAGAACTCTGCCCACGGAAAGAGAAGAGCCCTTCTCCCTCTGATATTCCTATCGCCACAGTCAATGCCCAGCCAACTTTCAAGGGAAAGACAGCGAGAACTGTTGTAAGAAGCATAGGGAAGAAGGAGAATGACGCTCATTCGAATTCTCTGAAACTTCGAAATTTAAAAGTGATGGATAGTGCCCAGAGATGCATATTCTGTGGAGAGCACACCAATTCACGATGTTGTTGGAAGTTGAAGCATGTCGAGAAGCTCCCACTTCTATGGGCCGAGCGCAGATGTCGCAAGTGTTTCCAGAAAGGGCACACCGACAAAGAGTGCGCGATGCGTGATTGCGATCTGTGCTTCGGGAGTCACAATTTCTCAGTGTTCAGGCGCTTTCGCGCCCTTTACCCATCGGTCACAACCAAGAGTTACGTGCCGAAAGGGAATCCACCTTCCCCTGATAGAAAGGACACCCATTCTGATCTCTCTCCCTCAGTGCCAGTGACTACCGCTTCCTCTTCCGGTCGCATGCGAATGCTGGCTGGGAGTGCAGCTGTATCCAATCCGAGTTCAGGCACTTCAAATCGAGTTGAAGTGTTACTCGATTGTGGAGCCGGAGTAAATCTCATCAGTTCCTCAGTGAGAGAGAAACTGTCTCTGCCTACTATCAGGAGAGAAACTCTCAGTCTGACTGGAATTGCTGGAATGAGCCATGGTCGCCAAGAATACGACGTCGTTCAGCTTTCCCTTTCCACTATTGATGGCCCAATGCTTCTCGAGGCTGTTGTACATCCTGAACCCATCACTGGATCGATTCCAATGACCACTCTGTGCAAAGCAGACAAAAAAGCCCTGAAAGATCAAGGAGTCCGAATTGTCAACTTCTCCCGTCACAATGGTCGAGTCCTACCCCGATTCCTAATTGGAGGGAGAGACTTCTACCGATTGACTAGAATGTCTGACAATGAACTTCCGAGTGGTCTCTTCGTGGTGAATACTGCTCTCGGATTCATGGCCGTGGGAGAACAGAATGCTGAGAACAAGCGTCCTCATCGATCTCTTCCTTTCATGAGTGTGATAGATTCAACTAGAGAGAAACACGGTGGAAGTTCCGATCAAGAACAGATACTGGCGAATTTCCTTTCTCGAATTGCTCGTGATGAGACTGTATCGGAGGACACTGTCGTTCGTTCCGAAGAGGAATCTCACGCACCCCAGATTTTCGCCGATGGTGAAACCGAGAAAAGTGCGGCCAATTCAGTTCCCCATTCTCGCACTGAGCTTGGTGGAAGTGAGACTCCTACGGATACTGTCACCAAAGTGATACATTCTCTTCCGCGACATTCTTCACCATCTGATGTCGATGTGTTGCCTACTTCTCTTCGTCACCTCCAACGTTTCCCTATCTGACCGAGGCAGTACTGAGTCAGTAGGATTTGGAAGAGAGTGTGAGAATAGTGATCACACTAGAGGAACTGCCGCCATGCTCAAAGGCAACACCTCTAATGTCGCGTGTATCGATCGAATGAGTCACTCATTGGACTGTCAAACCAAGAGATACATCTCGAACTCGACAAAGTGATCCCACTCCATATCAAACTGTCTTCTTGCAATAGAATCCCTCTCGTAATGGTGCTCCAATTGGACTCGATTGAGGGATCTGTGCACCTTCCAAGGGACTTGATCAATGTCGCTCAGCAAGCCAACATCGCAATTCAGTGTGCGATAGTCCCTTCCACTGAGACCGGCAGTTGTTCATATCTCAATGGACTGAATAGATGGGCAACAACTCGATGTTCTGATGATTCATTCACTGCCCCGAGCTACGAGCAGGGAGACAAAGGAGTGAATCAAAGGGCGCTTTCGGGAACCAACGCCACAATTATGTCCCTTCCGCAGGAAATCGCTTGGCGACCTCCAATCTGCCAGCATCGAACCCACTAATTGAGAGCTTCCGCTCTTTTCCATTCAGATTCAACAGCTCTCGCGCGCATCTTCACGATGGCTCGATGGTGGTTCGGTCGACCCTCACTAATGGACTTCTATGATATTGGGGTGTCCGGAAAGTTCGTATAATGCTTCGGAAAAAAGTCAGTTCGCGATCAAATGCAGTGATTGCGCAATCTGTTTGTCAACAATGTATTGCATCATTCTGACGTTGAGTAGTGAGAGGGATTTAATCAGTCTCCTAGTTGCTACATTGATTCTTGTGATGGACTCCCATCTCTACCTCCGAGCAGTTTTACTTCATTACTACCGTCTTGGCCGATCCGTGAAGGAGGCCCACTCTGCCCTGACCCAGTCGGAAGGAGCTGACGCCCCCTCCATACCCTTCTGCTATAAGTGGTTCTCCCGCTTCAAGAAAGGGGAGTTTGGTCTCGATGATCAACCCCGCTCTGGACGTCCTCCCTCCCTCGATCAGCCTCTCGTTCTCCGCATACTGAAGCGCAAGCCCATGGCCAGTGTGCGTGAGTTGAAGAAGGATACTGGTACTCCCAGATCAACGGTGTCCGATATCCTCCATCGAAACATATTTTCGTAAAATCGCTGTGCCAGGACCTCCCCGAATTGTCCGTGCCTTAGGAATACGGCGTATTACAGTACGTGCTAATCGCCTTGGCCATGTGCGCGCGCGGCGCTGCGCGGCGCAGCGCGGCTTGCGCGGATTGATTTTGCAGGAATAATATTGTGTTCCACTATTCGAAACTATTATATTCGAATTCTCCATAAAATTTCACATCGGATGAACTATTCGTCCATATTTTTAAACAATAAATAAATATTTTGAATAAATTCAACTGCAACCTACCGTAATCTCAGTCTGCCGCAGTTTGCGATTGCGACTCATGCAAGTGTGACTTTTCTAAATTGTCTTCGATTTTTCGTTTGCTCTATTTCTTTATCGATTTGTGGCGTTTTGCTCGTGTATTTATGCCTTTTTCATGTTTCTGGTCCTCGCGCGCATGTCGGGGATCATCCCAGTCGCTTTTTATTTGAGCTGAGCCGATTAGGAAGCAAACTACAGGTCCTTGTGTTAAACTGCCTCGATTTCACTTGCTTTCTTAGTAGTGTTCGTGACTTTGTGGCTTTCTTAACTCGGTAGTTAGTAGTCATTCTCATTATTTACGAGTAAATTAAGGCTGCAAATCACTGATGCTGGTTGAGGATCGACACCACACCGGATTGGAGCGAGAAGGGGAAGTTTTGTTTCTATATTTTTATTATTTTTGTGGGAAACGTGTGTTAGATTAGTAAAACGTTATATGTTTCCAAGGAAACTTGTTTGAACCCGATTTTGGCTAAATATTATGGTTGAAACGTAAAAAAACATAGTACTCGGTTTTAAACATGTTTTTTATTTAAATTGTTTAGTAGTGAATGAACTGTAGTTACGATAAATTTACCTTTTCAGCCCTCATCAAGAAGCGGTCTTCTCCCGGCGCTGAGGGACGTACGGCGCTGAGGGACGCCGTCCGTCCCTCAGCATTTTCTCTGCTCTCGTCAGGTACCCTTCTTTCCTTCGTCTGTTGGGGTGGGGTTGACAGTGTTTGGCTTGTGCGGAATCTCTCCAGATATCCGCCGGTGGCGGCTCACTTCAACGACTGCTACTCGTTGCGGGAGCGATCAGAGGTGTGTCTGTTTTCTTCCCGCTTATTTCATTCGTTGGCAAGAGAGAGAAAGGTGCATTTCATATTTAAATTATGACTGGTAGGAAAGTGTGTTTGATTCGCGACTGTTATTTGACAAGAATCTAAATCTCCTGATTACCATAAATTTAATTTATTTTGTCTTAGATTCCGCCTCTCTCCACTCTGTATCATTTTCTCTTCAGTTCTCCCCGCGACTCGGTCGCTCCCTCCATAGAGGCGGGCGCGCTCCCCCTCACTCAACGCAGCCGTCGCTCCTATCAGGTATTCTTCTTTCCATCGGCTGTTGGAGTGGGTGTAACAGTGTGTGGCTTGTGCTGGAGCTTTCCAGAGACCCGCCTGTTGGCGGCATTCCCTCATGAGATGTGGTTTACGTGTGCAAGGACACCGCCGACCAACCCAGATAAGTTTCATTTTTTTATATTTTATTATATATCAAAACAAAAGTGAATAATGACAACTTCTTGGGATTAGCAGGCGAATGTAATCCGAAAAAAGAGGGTATAAACTTTGATATTGTTACGATTAAATGTGTCAATGTGAAATGATCTTCTGGTTGCTCTGTATTGCTCGGAAACAGGAAATGCCGATTCAATTTAATACAAATTGCGAGCCTTTTCCATTATTGCAAAGCCTAGGGAAGAGTGAACTTTCTCGATGTTGCTAACACAATGGTCAATATACTTATTGCACACGTCTACAGTGATTTCATTCGACCAGTATTGATCAATCGCGTCCTCTAGGCCTTGTCTAGTGGTGGGGCGGGCGTCACTCCTCAAGTGATGCTTAACTTCTCTCCATAGAAACTCAATCGGATTGAGGTCCGGTGAGGAGGGCGCCCAATCGAAGACTCTTACTCCCCATGCGTCTAGTTGACTCATAGTAGATCGAGCAGTGTGGGAAGAAGCACCATCCTGCATGAAGAAGCAGTTGCTTCTTCCGTAGGTCCGATCGAGATAGGGAAGGAGATGGGAGGATAATATGTCAATGTATGAGGGGGCGTTCAGTCTTTCATGGCGATCGAAAAATACGAGATCTCCTGGGCCAGCGCGACTCATACTAGCCCACACTTGCACATAAAAGAATATTAGGGTGGGTATGCAGTCTAAAGTAGCTAATCATCCAAATCGTTGATTAAATATACCTTCTCAGGAAATTTCCTTTGTCCTACTAGACGATCAACATCGTGCGACGACGACGTCGTGATCCATGCGGTGGACCCACCAAGAGCAAAGATGGACTCATCGCTGAATACCTAGAAGGTCAGTTTGATCTTTTCTTATGTCAGGCTAGCTTCCTCACAACATTATCGAAGTTCTCTTCTTCGTTTATCCATTTCTCGCAAAGAATGAACCTTTTCTCCGCTTGGATCTCACTAACATCTTGCACTTTGCTGTAAATATATCGAGAGATTTTGCTATAGGTTGTCCAAAATCTCACATTGGCCGTAAATCCTTGAGTAATAAACTACGTTTAACTCCCCTCAGAACACCAATAGGAATATCAACATCCACATTTCAAGTTTGAAGCTACCTAAATTAATAATCATTTCAACATTATGATGCTCCACTTTCCAGGTCCATCTTCTACTTCGACGTAGCTTCAGATTTTTAGGTAAGGAATGTTGCTTAAGAGAGACTTTTTGAGTCAGTGAACATGTGCTTGGCAAAGTGCGGAAAATCGAAATCGCCCTAAATGTGCCTACGTGCAGTAGACACCGAGACTAGGGGACTCACCCACCACTTTTTGAGTGATCTAGGTCGCTCGTCATTAAGTGCGCCCATCTTTAAAAGTGTTACAGTAATCCGACGATATTTTTATTTCACTATTGATCATAGTGGCGCATATCTCGAAAGTTGCGCCGAAACCGGCTCATTTACCCCTCAAGGTTTCATCCTAATGGATGTGCGCGCCGAGAAAAATCGAATATGCAAAATCAATTTTAAATTGTACCTCGTTCAGTTGGGTGTGAAGATCCCTTTTTTATTTAATGAATTTGAAGCACATCAATCTCACACAGTTGATTTTTCGATTTTCTCTGCGCGCAGAAGATCCAGTAGGATTAAACCTTTGGTTAATGAGCAGGCATCGGCGCATCTTTCGATATAGGCGCCGCTATAATAAATTACAAAATAAAAATTTCGTCGGATTACGGTAGCACTTTTTACGCACTTAATAACGAGCGTTCTAGATCGCTCTATAAGTGGTGGGTGAGCTAGTTACGGCGTGTACTATTATTTACATTTAGTGCGAAGGGTTTTCACATAAATGTTCGCACACTCAGATAGTCTCTCTTAATAAGTTCCCTTTTAATTACATCTAGATTATTGTGAATTCGGTTATTTAAATTTTCCACAATCGATCGCATCAGTACGTGATTTTGTTTGCGATTTCGTTTCGTGAATGGCGTTCTTGGCGCATCCTTACACCCTGGACTATCAATCAATCGTTTAATGCCTCCAGTACTCATCTTTCGAGACTTTAAATCAATTATCAGAGATAGAAACAATTCAGGGCATTAGCGCGTACGTTCTAAAGGCACACGATTTATCTAATTATGAATTAACCTAGCATGCGCAAACCGAATTCACAATATTCCTAGATTCACTTTTCATTAATGTGATTTATTGTAATGTTTAGTTAGCACTTCTTGGATTATTGTACTCTAGAGCCCGAGAAACGATTCCACGGTCTCTTTATTTTACTCGTTCCTCGACCGATCAAGTTGTTAGAGAGTGAGTAGATTCTATTCAATAGAATGACTGTGGCATCATTTCTCGAACTCCCACCCCCCCCCCCCTCTCATTCCTCTTCTACTCTATTCATTTCTTGCTATCCCTCTGTGATTCTCGGTCTCACAACTCCGTGGAGAGAAGGGATGGGAATGATAGTGGGAAGGGGGCGGAGGTGGCCAATCATATTAGTAGTGCTATTTAGGTTGCATTCATCGTTGTGGTGATTTTATATTCACGATTTCTATGATATCCTTAACTTCATGCTACTTAGTTACAGTAAAATATAATACATCACCTGTTGAAGAGAAGTATACTTGCTCTTGTTGTAGATCTCCACCATTTTGTGTTGAATACTATCAGTATTTTCACCGAGAACGTAAGATCTAGACAATTATTTTATGAAGTCAGTATCACTAGGATTCACTTGTAAATGTGCGGTCTCTCCGATCCTCTCTTCTCCTGGCTTTCGTAGAATGACTTGACCTGTGAATACCTCAATGGATTGGGAGAGGTAGCTGAGACGGATCGGAGAGCCTGCGTCACGGTCATCCCTTTGTATTTTGCTTCCCGCAGTCTTGATTTGGTGTCTTTGGACAGGTTCATCTGATAAATATACTTAACACATGGAACATACTTGAAGTTGAAGCATGAAATGAACGAATCACGAGAGAAATGGCAATCTGATTGTGATTTGACTGATACTGTAGCTTCATTTGCCAATGCAATGTGATAAGTCTGATGCAATCTTATCATCGGTTGGTCTGATACTGTAGCTCCTTCGGTCTATTCTGATGCAATCTGATGCAATCTTAGTACGATACTGTAGCTCCGTCGGTCTATTCTGATGCAATCTGATGCAATCTTAGTACGATACTGTAGCTCCGTCGGTCTATTCTGATGCAATCTGATGCAATCTTAGTACGATACTGTAGCTCCGTCGGTCTATTCTGATGCAATCTGATGCAATCTTAGTGCGATACTGTAGCTCCTTCAGTCTATTCTGATGCAATCTGATGCAATCGATGGGGGGACAGGGAGATGTTATTTTCGAAGAAATCGTTGTTTCTGAATCTTTCGCTGTGTTCATAGTTGATTGTGCGTCTTTAGAATTCCAGATGACGTCTCATTTCGTGGGTGAAATCTGCAATGGAGTCGACAAAGGCACACATGTTGTCTATCTGTGCAAGGATATTTGCATTGGGAAGCCCAACTTGGGGAATATCGTGAGGGTCAGACCAGGGGTAGGAGAGGAGACGGATGTGATCGTACGATTTCGATCGAATCATGACATCTGCAGATCGTATGTAGAGCAAGCAGCAAACAGTGAGTATCTTATACCCCTTTTGATTGGGCATTCTTACACCCCCTTCCAGAATCCCGGCCAACTAAGACTGTGTTAGTAGTACCCGAGTCAGCTACACCTCGAAGATCAACGAGAATGGGTTGGAATAGTACATGGGTTGATAGCATGAGGGATCGTATGCATGATTTAGGAGCGTCTTCTTCTCTACTCCCCGCTCAGACCTTTTTCGATTTGCCCGGAACATCTATGCGAGTGTCAAGGAGAACTCAGCATATGAAAGGAATCATCAAGAAGGAACCATCTGAGAGTGCACTTACCCTTCCTCGTTCGCGGTCCCACTTCGTGAGTGAGAATGAGGATGCCTCTATGCAGGCTCCTCGTCGCTCAGGTACTTACTGGGCTACACATTTGACTCGTTTACACATTAGGTTCTTCAGTTTCGTTCTCAAAGAGTAGATCCATCAAAAGGGAGGAAACAGATTGGGGACTCAATTACGAGGACTCAGGTGATTATCTCATTCCATCTTACAATGCTACCATATTGTGCTACCGTACTCTCGAATACATTCCTACTAACTGTGTCTGTTAGATGAATCCTTCTCCCCGATTCGTAATCGGGAGTACTTGAACATGAGACACGGAACCTCTCCGACGATGAATAAGAGGAGAAGGTCGTTGTACTCAAGAGGAATGGATGATATCGATCCATTTCAATCGTCATGTCTCCCTTCAACGAGTACTCAAAGTGAGATTTACCAAATATGAAACTAATCGTCAATTCTTCCTTCATTTATGCCCCTGTGTATTCCCAATAACAGTATGGATGGTATGATATACATATTTATCGTGCGATATGAAAAACTTATACGTAAATTATGCTAAAAGTTTCCTTCACAATTCGTTAGTAATCTAATAAGCAGAAATGGACAACAAACATGATAATCTGGCGAAGTCGATGTCTTCCCTCTCTGGCGATTCCAGTGAGCTAACGTCTCCTTAAATTCAAATAGATTATCATCGTAGGATTAAAGCTGATGCAAACGCCGAGAAAGAAAAGGAAGGCTACGAGTGTGAAAGGTTTGTCACATTGATATTGTGAAACTATACATGAGCAAAAGCTCGTCGTGTGTCTACTCCCACCTCATCTTCCGTCCCTCATCCATCTCCTGCTTCCCACCAGTCCTCGAGTCACTGCACCAACTGCAAGAAGGAGAAGAGAAAGGTTGGAAACTGAAGAGACTGACTTAATGGCTGACTATTTGAGAGAAAAATACTCGAGAAAAGACTAGAGATAATGGAAAATTCGATGTTGAATATGGAAAGATACGTAGAATACATTGCACTAAATACTGCAGCCAGACCAGTAACAAGATGTGAGTGGTTTCGATGATAGATAACAACTGTTTCCAGAAACATAAGTAGTTTTCAGATAGGGGAGTAGAATATCTAGATAGAGATGAGGTCGCAGACCTTTCTCAATCTACACCGAACAACGCGACCTTCCTGAGGTACATTCTCGACTCTCTATTCTACGGTGATGCCCAGAATAGACTCCCTTCATGTGAGAGGGACAAGGATCGTATGCTATATGCAAAAGATGTGCGGGCTTTTTCCCTTGTAGGATAAAACCACTGACCTGATCCTTCCCAGGTCTTCTTCACCCTCCGCTGCAATTCGGAAGACGAGTCTAGTAAAGTATGGCCTGAATTGTTGCGCCAGTGAGTCACACATTGCAACACTTAGTAACTATTTAAAATATTGTCATAGTTACGATGACAACATCGTGCGTCGTTGCAACATTTCGAAGACATGGGAAGAGAATCGACCCCAGCTCAAGCTGTTCAATGCGAAGAAGAAACAGAGAAGAGCTGTGATCGACTCGGGAAGTGAATCAAGTGATAACGAAAATTGACCCTTTCCCCGGTCACATTCATTTTGCATTTCCACATTTTCAAATCGAAATAATAGCAGAAAATAAGCTCTTGTTTTGTATAGATCAGCCGAAAAAATTGTTCGTTAGAAGTCATCATTCACTTTTGTTTCGATAATAAAGAAGATAGATGACTGGACTTATCTCGGGTGGTGGGAGCAGTCGTTGCACTCGCATTCAGCCCACGGGAAGGGAGGGTGTCTCTAGAAAGCCTCAGCACCTGCCACACACTGTCATCCCTTCTCCCCAATAAACTATGGAAAGAAGTGTACCTGATAGGAGCGACGGCAGTGTTGAGCGAGGGGGAGAGCGCCCGCCTCTCTGGGGGGATCGACCGAGTCGAAAGGGGGAACTGAAGAGAAAATGAGAGTGAGCGGAAAGACGGGGAATATGAGACAAACTAAATTAGCATTACGGCATGCAGATTCTTGTCAAATAACAGTCGCGAATCAAAAACACTTTCCTACCAGTCATAATTTAAATATGAAATGCACCTTTCTCTCTCTTGCCAACGAATGAAATAAGCGGGAAGAAAACAGACACACCTCTGATCGCTCCCGCAACGAGTAGCAGTCGTTGAAGCGAGCCGCGACCGGCGCATATCTGGAGAGATTCCGCACAAGCCAAACACTGTCAACCCCACCCCAACAGATGAAGGAAAGCTTCTTACCTGACGAGAGCAGAGAAGATGCTGAGGGACGGACGGCGTCCCTCAGCGCCGGGAGAAGACCGCTTCTTGATGAGGGCTGAAAAGGTAAATTTATCGTAACTACAGTTCATTCACTACTAAACAATTTAAATAAAAAACATAGTTTAAAACCGAGTACTATGGTTCTTTTACGTTTCAACCATAATATTTAGCCAAAATCGGGTTCAAACAAGTTTCCTCGGAAACAGATAACGTTTTACTAATCTAACACACGTTTCCCACAAAAATTATAAAAATATAGAAACAAAACTTCCCCTTCTCGCTCCAATCCGGTGTCGTGTCGATCCTCAACCAGCATCAGTGACTTGCAGCCTTAATTTACTCGTAAATAATGAGAGTGACTACTAACTACCGAGTTAAGAAAGCCACAAAGTCACGAACACTATTAAGAAAGCAAGTGAAATCGAGGCAGTTTAACACAAGGACCTGTAATTTGCTTCCTAATCGGCTCAGCTCAAATAAAAAGCGACTGGGATGATCCCCGACATGCGCGCGAGGACCAGAAACATGAAAAAGGCATAAATACACGAGCAAAACGCCACAAATCGATAAAGAAATAGAGCAAACGAAAAATCGAAGACAATTTAGAAAAGTCACACTTGCATGAGTCGCAATCGCAAACTGCGGCAGACTGAGATTACGGTAGGTTGCAGTTGAATTTATTCAAAATAATTATTTATTGTTTAAAAGTATGGACGAATAGTTCATCCGATGTGAAATTTTATGGAGAATTCGAATATAATAGTTTCGAATAGTGAAACACAATATTATTCCTGCAAAATCAATCCGCGCAAGCCGCGCTGCGCCGCGCAGCGCCGCGCGCGCACATGACCAAGGCGATTAGCACGTACTGTATATATTACGCGATCAGGAAAGAATTCCTGACTGGTGGCGTGAACATCACTTATTCGCCGTGATACCTGACGGCTGTTCAAAGGCGAGAACGAGAGCTATGGGCATAGGAAAATGGCAGTGTACTCTGGACAAGAAAGTGAACGGAGTAAGCACTGTTCCTTATCAACTTTAATCATTTTTACCCCTGCAAATTTAGTCACGAACGAAAGTTATGAACTACACTAAAACGGTTCTCAAAGCACAGTTTGAAAAAATCATGCAAATTATTTCTAGTCGGTCGAGGTCACGAGCGTTCTGAATAATGCGAAATGGGGAGAAATGATGCCTATACGTGACATTTTCGATTCCGTGCGTTCCTTGATTGGCTAACTAATGTTATTCTTGAACTTTGTAATGCGTATAGACACGATTCTTTTAGACGCTCGTTGCCGGCATGGTTACTGCGGCATCTGCAGGAAGCTCCCTAGTTGCAATCGCCGAACGAGAATTCTCAACAGCGGCTTTAGCCACGCTCGTTGCAATTCCATTCGTCCATTCTCTCATCCGACACTCCAAAAATCCGTGAGTGAAATTGTGAAGTTTAGTGTTAATCTTCCGAGTTTACATTATGTTAATGAATTCTTTTCAGCAAGAAGTCAATATTTGATCAAGAAAGAGAGGTGGATGTCAATCCGCCGAAGGAAGGACTCGATTCTTTTCTTGCTTTTCGCGCATTGACTCGCTAGTACTGGGTCTCAATCCCTTCCCATATGGTCTTCTTGAACTGAACACGATGGGAACTATGCCCGTAGTGAAGCTGGAAGTTCACAACTGCGCATGCTACGATGGAAATATGTGTGTGGCCACTACATCATGTCAACGTATTATACATATTTTCAGGATTACAATATTCAACATTGTTCGCAAACATCATGCTCGACACGTTGTCATCGAAGCACATGATTTTAGCCTGAAACATTTTAGTGAGAATTCACATTTTAATTGAGAATTCAAAAATAAAATTAACAGATGAATTTGCAAAAGCAATTCTAAATTGTGGAGCAACCCTGGATATAATTGAAGATCACGTTTCGAGCATTAAGAAGAAACCTTTCGACAGAACATATGCGTATTGGCAAAGTAAAGTTGAAAAAAATGAAATTTATTGATCAGGGAGAAACAATTAAAGTATCGTAATCCTCTTTTCAGAAAAAGCTGAAATATTCGAAAATGATGGCATTTCGATGAAGATGTTGCACGAAAATTCGCCTCATAATCACGGGAACTATCGCTTACCAATGCATTTGAGCATAATGTGGAAGCACGCGAGAAATAACGGAACTGAGCATCACAATTGTACAGACCAACTTGAATTACCTTAATGGCTTTGCACGGACGTAAATTTAACCAAAATTTTTAAAAAAATATATTCAATTCTTATAATTGTTATTGTAATTATATATTGCAAACGACCTATCAGTTTGTTGAGCGAAAGGAAATAAATTGCAATAATTGTTGATTTTCAAGAGTAAGTTACTGTGGATTTTAGTTCATGAAAACACAAACGAAAGATTTAAAAGGGAACGATGTATGTTGAAATTATGTGAATTATGTGATTGCTGGGATATTACATTATTTCACCTCTCCCGGAGATAAGTTCATTACAGTATGCACAAGAGTACATGACAGCTGCTATTTTCACTCATTCTCTTTCGGCGTCCTCTCTAGCGTCCTCACAGCAGCTCTCGCAATGTCATGAGTTTCGCATTTATTATAATTTCCTGCAGGAAAACTATTGTGGCATTAGTTGACAGCACCGAATTAAACATGTATCCATCGAGGCTTGCCACTTGGGTCTGGAGCCATTCAGTGGGGATTTTTTCCCTTGTTTAAACTTTGGATATGTTTGTCGAAATGCTAATGCTACTAATATTATTATTTCTTTATGAATGAGCAATTGTTTCGCAATAACTTATCAGACAAATTATGAGAATTATGAGAATTATGAGATCTGGTGCGACTCTCGACATATTCGAGCTGCACGGGCCCAGGGGAAGCAAGTATTTCCAGCGCACGCGTCGTTATTGGCAAGGCGTCATCTAGCGATATTTCAAACGTCTCTGATATAATGAAAAATCACAAATTTCGCTTGAGGAGGACGTCCACAAAGAAAATTTCAAGAAATATTAAGATAGATAAACAACTTGAGCACTTCAGAAAAGGCCGATCAATTCGAGAAGCAGGGTATTTCAATGAAGATTTCGTGTGTCGGAGACGAGAATTTTAATGCTGCTTTGCTCCAGAAATACGTGAAAATTCGTCTGAGCATCATGAGCAAGCAGCAGAGAGATGAAGGTGTCGGACATCACTACTGCACCAATTAATACGCATGATCAATATTGATAACGGTTGTGTTTCCGCAACTTCCGCTTTCATTATAGGACACGTTTTTCCTTATAAAAAATGAGTATGTTATGTGTTGTTGCGTATGTTTTTATATGCAATATGTAATGACGTGGAAAAAGTCAAGGATAACAGGAAATATTTGAATTCCCGAAATTGCATATCTCGGCTCCCAGTAGTGCTACCGACTTGAAATTTGGAATATGGGATGTACATGGATTGTTCACCCCACATTTAAATTTTCAAGTCGCTAACTCTACTGGGAGCCAGATATGAAATTGCGGGAATTCAAAGATTTCATCTTCTCCTTGACTTTTGTTCACAAACATTCTTCGAAATATGATTATCTTCATCATCTTTTTATCAACTTTTAAGATTACGATCATCAGATTTTGTACATAAACAACTATCAACATGCAATTGAACATAAAAAATAACATTATGCGAAAATACCTCCATCATTCGTGTGAGGGATACGAAGTCCAAATGATTGCACACTTTATTAATAGCATTCCATGGAAGACTTTCAAAACCGATTAACATTTTTCGATTACGAGAATACACATATTGGAAAGAGGAAACGCTGTACAACAAGCAACTTATTGTAACTTATTAGCAATATTGCGTCACGCGTTATTCGCGACAATTACCGTAATATCCACTAAATGTGCACCACGGGAGACATTTCAAAGTACACAAGATAGGAAAAAGGAAAATACAAAAGAACTTATTTACATCCAGAATTTTATAAAAATGCAAATATGTGTGTATCCATATATGTATGTGTGTATCCAAATATTATATGTATGTGTGTAATAATATGTGTGTATCCAAATATGTGTGCAAATATGTGTGTATCAATATGTGTGTATCCATGTTAATTGTAAAAAGTAAAATTTCAATATATCGGATAGAATATAGAAAGATGGATCAAATAAGATAATAAGCAGTTTGTGTGAGGGGAAAAGCTTCTAAGAAGTTGAGACTGGATCGAATATCACGAATTTATCGGCGTGTTCACTGGGAGAGGGACTAGAGGAAACATCACTTTATCATCGTGAATGGAAGGCACTCTCTAGAAGTGATGCACTTCACGAGGTGGTGGGAAGGAGCCAGAATCATTAGACATACGAGGAAGCCGTGAATGACATATTGAAATGATTCAAATCGATTCAATGGTGTACAGAGTCAACGATTGAAATTCATTTTCTGATTACGGTGCAGTAATGAAAACCTTCTCCATCGATTCTCTGTTGTTTTGACATTATGCTCATATGCATTCTCACGTAGTTCTGCTTTAATTTAGTATCAAAATCGGTATCGTGAAGACACGAGATCTTCATTGAAATTCCGTCCTTAGCAAAGAGTTCAGCCTTGCCTGAAAATTGTGAATAAATCAATATTATCATGCATTCATTTTTATCAATACTGGTATTAATCAGCAACATAAAAACATGCATTACGTTTTATTCATACCTTCCCAATATCGCCGTGTGCGTGAAAAGTACTTATTTTTTTGAATAAAAACTGGATTCAAAGATGTCAATAGTTGCGCCCAGCCTCACTATCTCTTTCACAAATTCATCTGCAATTTGATCGTATTTTTTTCAATTTCGATATTTTGTCTCCATTTGGTAATATGCTTTTAAGCATATTACCAAATGGAGACAAAATATCGAAATTGAAAAAAAAAACATGGTAAAATGAAAAATCTTACTGAAATTTTCCAAACTCAAACTAAATGTTTCAATGGAAATGTGCATAATTCGATGCTTCCGAACCAATCCAACGACTTGGTTCCTGTTGAGTAGATTATTTACATTCAATTACAATTACCACGTTCAATTAGCTAATCAGTAGCTTACATCTGCAAATTGGTACCCATGGCACCAGGGATTTCAAGTTTGTCCACGTTAACATTGTCCGGAATGGACATCAAGGCACGATCGATCGTCGAATACCAAGAATCCACGACAAGAGTGTTGATACGAGAGAAAGATGAAAAGAAGGCTGTCGTTTGACAGATGAGATGTTTCCCTCTCACTTCTCTGATTTTCTGTACACGGTTCTGATAGAAAATATTAATTCACAATGTTGGATATTATGAGCTCACTCAATCTTAAAAATCCATCGAAGTATGTCTGCCATGATTAAGAAGCACAGGATAGATAAGATAGATAGGATAGATACGAAGAGAGAGAGAAAGTTGAAATTGTTCCAAAAGTTTTGACCTAAAGTTGTCTTCGATTGATCATAATTGTCTTCAAATTTCTGTGGGGGACACGCAACTTCAATGGCCTATAAAGAGTAAACATTATTTATCTCAACTTTAAATGATTTTAGAAAATACGAAAAAAATAGTTTGCGATCTCACCCCGGGCATCGTCATTTGGAGGGTAAGCCAATTACCGTAGCCGGCATTTCTCAGTCGAGCACTCGATATTCCGTTGGGTATCACAGCCCAGAAACGGACACAATTTTGCCATGGGTCAGGTGCAGGAGAATCGTCAGGCGGATCCTGATCATCTCCATAAGGGTCCTCGAAGTCTTGTTCCTTTGCTGGTCGGAGAAAGACTCGTTCGAGTACGGGCTTGTACCGTCTGTCGCTCAGATGAGAAAGGACGGATTCATTCCAGAGATGAGATATCTAAAAGGATGATATTCATAATTCCTCGCAACTCCGTGCTATTCAATACTAGCTATGAACTTGTATAATATGATCGTACAAAAACGATTAGCGATAGCATTAGAATGAAATAATACTCACCAATCGCATCTCATCCATTGAGTCCTCTTCAAGGAGGGCGATTATGCGCATGATATCGGGAGGGAGAAGAGCGAGGGTCAAGTCAGAAGTCGATGACATCACCTGAGAAGTATATTAACATTTCAAATTGTTTGTAGAACAATGTCTAACAAGGACTATGTTGATAAAAACGAAATGGATTTGGATCAACTGAAGGTAACTAGCTGAGGGGACATAGTGGACGCATAAGCAACCGCGGGAAGATTTAAAATTGGCGTTGAATAGTTTTCGAAAATGCGACTGTCACAAATTGAGAAAATGAAGACAAAGCAATACGTATTTGTCGATCCACACATTATGTCTGATCACGATACATCACTGTATTCCAAGGTTTTCAGAACGGCAATATGTTGCGAAGTAGAATGGATTGCATCGTATTTGCTGCACACAATGACTGTGAGGGTGTTCTAACTATACATGAATAGCTAGATAATATACCCAGCATATTCACATTGAATTTAAGGGCCGTTCATCTCATAGAGATTCAATCCGTGCGACATCATTCCTCGAAATTACTATGCTAATACAACCCCTACTCCCCCCATGTAAATGAAAATTGCAAATTAAACACATGCAAATTAGATATATTTTCAGGAACATATTGTCCCTCAAAATTTTTAGAAATATAATCACAGTGGAAAAAATATTATACAAATTATATGCCCCATTGATGGAAATGAGAATAAACTGAATGATTTTTTACATGCATGTTAGTTAACTTCATTATAAATTATTTGTTCATCGTCTATCATCGATGCAATAATGCGAAGTTGCTCCACCGAGTCTCTGTTGCTGCGACATTATGCTAATGTGCATTCTCATATGATTATGTTTTAATTTTGTGTCAAAATCAGCATCTTGAAGACACGAGATCTTCCTTGAAATGCCGTCATTAGCCAATTGTTCAGTCTTTCCTGAAATGTTTAAGTAAATGCAATACACAGTTGCTATCCATGAATTCATGCTCTAATATGTAACAGTATACCAACATGTTAGACAATTTTGTAGTTACCTTCCCAATATCGTCGAGTGCGTGAAAAGTACTTATTTTTACTGTTCATTTTGTGTTCGAATATATCAATTGTAGCCCCCAGTCTCACTAGGTCCTCCACGAATTCATCTGTAATTTGGTCTCGATTCGGCAATTTGTGCACAATAAGGCAATGTAATCTCACTGAAATTTTCCAAGCTCAATCTGAATGATTCCATGGAAATGTGCTTGATTCGATGCCTCCGAACCAAGTTGATGATTTGGCCCCTGTGCATTATTTTTATTAAGGTGCATATAAAAACTAATTAAACGCTATATATGCAGGTCTATCAAATTACAAACACAACATTTAATTAGCCCGATATCTGAACTTACATCTGCAAATGTCTACATGTGACACGAGGGATTTCTAGTTTGTCCACGTTGATATTGTCCGGAATAGATTTCAAACAGCTATTTTGGAAATGCCAAGCATCAACATGAAGTGTCTTGATACGTGAGAACGACGAAAAAAAGCGTTCCATTCGATCATCTGATTTGCTTTTCGCTTCTCTGCTTGTGTTTACATGAGAAGTCCTGACACATAATATTTTGTTTTTTGTTGGAAAAATGAACACACTGAATCCTGAGCATCCATCTAATAATGTCCGCCACTATTAAGAAACCCAGGAAGGATAATATGATGAAAAGAGAAAGAAAACTCGAATTCTTCCAAAAGTCTTGACCAACAGTTTTGTCCGGTTGTTCATTATTTTCTCGAAAGTTCTGAGGAGAACTTGCAACTTCAATAGTCTGAAACGAGAAATGTAAACTTAATTTAAAGACAAAATTTTCGGAAAACAAAATTATGCGTGAACTCGCCCCGGGAATAGCCCTGTGGAGGGTAAGCCAGCTTCCGTAGCCAACCCTTCTAAGTCTTGCAATTGACACTCCATCCGACATTTCAGCCCACCATCGTACATAATTGTACACAGACTCGGGCGAGGGGCAATCATCAGGAGGATCCTCGTCATCTCCGTAAGGATCCTCGAAGTCCTCATCTTTTGCTAGACGGACAAAGACTCGTTCGAGTACAGGCTTATAGCGTCTGTCGCTCAGATGAGAGATGACGGATCGATTCCACAGATGAGAAATCTGTAATGGTGAGCATATTGATGAATTTATAAATAAATCTTTAAATAATCCCAGCATTATTAACGACCATATGAGCACTTTTAGGATCTCGTCCCGTCATTATGTATGAACTAACGCACAATAACACCCACCAATCGAATCTCATTCATCGAGTCCTCTTCAAGGCGGCCGATTGTCCTCATGATATCGAGAGGGAGAAGAGCGAGGGTCAAGTCGGAAGTCGATGACATCACCTGGGGAATATCATGTTTAATTTAACACAACGTAACGAAGAACAAAACCAGTCATGCAGGTACTACATGTACATAATATCATAATTACAAGAATGAGATAAATTAAAAGGAAGAAAAAAACAAGTTAGCGTGTCTTGCAAGTTTGCTGGAAATCTTCGAATTTAAGTTAATTACTGGAAATGCGGCTGGCACAAACAGTGGTTACATATTTTACCATATACAGGGTGCGCCAAAATTACGTGGACTGTTGTTTTGATATGATTCCTGCCTTTGGAATGGGACTTGAGCGACCCGGTTCAAGGTATAGCTTATCAAGGATATAGGCAATAGTAACCTGCCAACTAATTTTGATGTGTCATCATTTTGCTTTTACACGGGCCTTGAGTGTCTTCCCATATCAAACTGGAAATTCCTGCACGAAATTTTCATCGATTTCGTCGCTTGCTTTGAGAAGGACAGCATTGAGGGAGATTAGTGTGGAGTTATTTGTAGAGGGCACCGTGCCTACTAAAACCCCAAACATTGAAGTCGGGGGATTGAGATCGGGAGAGTTCGGGGGCCAATTAATCAGAGTGATTTAGTCGGCTTCATGGGTGTCCGGCAACGAAGTTGTCTTGTGAATGGAGCATAATCTTGCTGATAGGCCCAGTGTTCCTGACCGAAGTGGGAATGACCTCAGGATGGACGCCCGTCCTCTAGGATGTGCTTTACGTAATACTGCTTATTGATCTTGAAGTCCGGAGCAACGAAAACGAGAGGGAACTTGCATGTTGAGCAAAATTCACCCTATTATATGATGTAGAGGGGATGACTGATATAACCAGTGACCCCATAACTATTTTGGGATTCTTCAGGATGAGAGGAATATATTAAGCTGTTTTGGATATTCAGCTTGCTTTCGACGTTGAAGATATTTGCATCGCTGAATAAAGTACGAAAGTTCGCGGACCTAGCACAATGCAACGACAGTTTCATGTACCGTTCTCAGCGGAGCTTGAGCTGAAGCTCATTTAGCCCGTGCTAATTATTGTACTTGTGAAGGCTAATAACCAGCTGGGACCTGAGGAAACGACAAACAGATATGTTCGAGTTTTCGAAGACCTTAACCTTCTGAGTGCGTATTCGAAGGACTCTGTTTCGGATGTGCTCTCTGTTCATAGTGGAGGAAACCTACACCAATTTATCGTTGTGCGGACAGTCCTTGTGAGTATCAAGCTAGTGATACATAATACCGGTTGCGGATGCAGTCGACTTGTAAACGCCGAGTAGATGAACGATGTCCAATTGTCCTTGTACAGGTTGAGGGTGAGAGTCGGAGACGATTAGACATCGTCATTACTAGACATCCTGACTAATTGACATGAGACATTGATTAATAGGAGACCTATGGTCACTCATCATGATAATACTATAGGTGTCAAGCATTTCGATTGGGAGGCGGGGATGCAGAATGATGGAAACAGTCCACGTAATTTTGGCGCACCCTGTAGATAAGACTGTGTGTATTGATCAATCTGTGCGATAATGTACAACTGGCTGAATCCTTCATGAAACCCGCATTTCCAAATGATTTTCGAATTTCGAATTTTACCGCGTATTCAACGTCTCTCACTCATCTGCGCTTCTACTGTTCTGATGAATCACCATTTAAAATTTTCTATATTGAGTAATTCGATATTATAATTAAATTTATTTAATTAATATGATGTTCACTATTTCCTAGATGACGCTGCTCAATGTTCCTCCATTCAATCTCGCGCTTCTTCCTTCCGATATAATCCGGATCATCAATCGCGCTGGGGAGAATTCGCTGTTAGAGAGACGATTGGTGAGTTCTTTATTGTATTTTTTTAAATTATCGTACATCAGAAGGGCGCTTTATCCCCCAAGTCCATAGTGTTCGAGAATAAAGTAAAGAATTAGGTGGAAGAGGAGGAAAAGGGGGGATCGATCACCCGAATCGCGCCGTAGAATGAGGAAGAGCACCCAGGCGACGGAACATCGAAAACGGTAGGAGAGCGTCTTTGCTCAAATGAAATTCCAAGTATTTTAGACCAGAAATAATTGTTTTTCAATATTCTGGGCGCACTTCTTCATTCCAGATCTCTCAATCATGGACTCCCTTAGTGATGGACCACGTGGAGAATCCTCGTACTAGGCCCGTGCTGCAACATCTCTATCTACGTTCGGCATACAAAAGAGCTTTCAAAGAAGCGAAAAAATGGCCGGCAGTATCGAATTACTTTCGCATGTTCGCAACAATTCCTGATAACATTCCAAGAGTGAGAACGAGAGCGATTGGGAATCGGGAAATGGATAAGTTTTTTTTATTTCCTGGGGTGAGTGGATTATAAATGCGAATTTAATTAATTTCTTAGCGCAACCCCGTTGTGAGGTCAGTTCAAGAATGTGATGCAATGTATTTGTATATGGACAATGCTGTATTTGAAACATAAAACACAAATTTTCAGGCTATCCAAGTATCCTGTGCTCCCCAGAATATTGATGAAGCAAGGGGACAGTGCCTAAATCCGGTGATTTTTGCATATTGTTAAATCGGAAAAAAAATGAAGAAAAAAATAGACAATTAATCGAAAGCGCACATTGGCAAATCAATATTTAGAAAATTACAGTTATCCTTCCAGATTCTCCTCCTCCTTATTTTGGCAATCATACCAACTCCGTCCACATTGTTTGCTTTGTGGAATGGATGTTTTGTCAGCGCAATTGGAGCTTCTTTAATTTCCATCCTTCTTCCTCTATTTCTATATCTGACTATCGTTCACAAACAGTGAGGTCTTTTCGACGCATTTAAATCTATTATTTCTTTCAGATCAAACGTTTACCAAACGGTAGAAGAACAACCTAGGGAGCAGTCTCTGTATCAGTTGACTCAATTCTGTTCTTCTTTCTCTCGCATCGACACTCTAGTGCTGGGGGATCATACATATGATGATTTCGAAGATGTATTGGATGCCATGTGGGATATTCCCGTAGATACTCTCAAAATTCTTCATCCTAATATTTGTGACGAACAAGTGATGTAAGGGATTTAGCCATCAAACATTTGATATATTTTTCTGAAATATGACGAGATCGGTTTTTCCACTGCAAGAATATGATTATCCGCACTGTTCGGAAGCACAAAATTCGACGTGTTGTAATTCAACCTTGGGAATTTGATTCCGAACATTTCGGTAGGCTTGGTTTGCATGTTATACTATTACACGACTATCATGTTTTTGTTATATTTTGCAGACGATTTCGTGCGTGAAGTAATCAATTTGGGAACGACTAGAAATATTGGAAGATATATGAGTGACTATCTGAGAGAACTGATCAGAGGCCGTACGGCAAAAAATAAAGTGTTGATTTTAAGTTGCCCCTAGGGGTAACTTTTCACGTAGAGTTCGAAAATCGACCTTAGGAAGCCGTATCTCTGACACATGATTTTATGTGGCGCGCCTCAACGCTGAGGTCGGGTTTTGTAAATCGTAAACGGTTGATCCAAACCTTATACATAGATGCTTATCTCGTCGAAACAACTCGACGAGATAAGCATTTATACTGTTGGAAGTGAAAAGCTAGCTCATCTACGAAAAAAGTTGTGGCTTTTTGAAATTTCCAAATGTATGTCCTGAAAAAGTGTTTCAATATGTGTCATTTTAATTAAGATTATTTGATTCCCCTTGAAAAGTTACACCTAGAACCAACTTTTCGTGAAAAAATTCGTGAATCAGAGGGTCTCCTAAATCAAAGAATAGGAAAGATGGCTGCTATTTCGCAAATATATGAATTTTTAAGCCGAGTAACAGCGAAATCCGATCAACTCTATGCACTGCCTAACTATACTAAGGCAGGGTAAAAATATAACACAGGAACAACGACTATATTCTCAATTCGAAAGTTGGGTCATCAACTATAAGGAAGGTTGTCATATTTGTCCTTGAAAATGCACCGCTGGGTTTGAAAAAAATATGTTTTTAATGCTAACAGGCGAAATTTCGAAGATAATCGGTTGAATTTATGCAGTAAAATACTTTTCCAACATAGGCGAACTATAATTTAATTGTGAAATTGCACATCCCCTTAATCTACAAAAGTGATTTTTGCCCTAACTTTTTGCCCTAAATCTACAAAAGTGATTTTTGCCCTAACCTGAAAATCTACAGTTTTTAAAAAAACGTCTCATATTTCGCATTAATACATAAAATATTAGTCATTTGTTCCGAAAAGTGCCATAAAGATAAAATTTAGCAGAATTTCACACAACGGAGCTTACAATTTAATTTCGTTATTTTCCGATGCTCTAAATTTTGCATTTTTAAGAGACCGTCCACGAGAGAACGTAACGCCTGGGCAGGGGTCACGGTTGGTCAAAAAATAGATATCCGCCATATTTTTTTCTTGAAGTAAGGGACCAAAGTTAGGAACGCAGGAACCATTGGCTAAGGTCAGGGATCGATTTTGAAAAAGTTACCGTAACCCCTCATTTTTTGGGTCGAAAATATTATTTTTCAAAAGGTTTCCTTTTTTTATACATTTTCTGGTGTATTTCTACGCGTAGATACCAAATTTCCATGTTAGATTTGTCCATAGTAGCGATAGAAAAAAGTTAGAGGGAAAAAATCGATTTTTGTGATCCAAAATCCCACATAAATGGGCATAACTTTTCTTAGAAAAATAAAACTTTGGGTTTTTAGCAATTTTCGATACTTTATCATGTGCCTCATCAATGATAATTTTTACAGAATTTTAAAAATGGGGCATCTTGCGGAAATTCAGGTCTGAACATGGGACCTAAGGCAAAAATCGTGAAAATGGCTTGATATTTTTGATTGTAAATACTGTTTGAAGCGTCCAATCGTGCTCAAACTTGGAATGGGAGTCATAAATGGTCATATAAACATGTCCATAATCAAAAATTGCAAAAATGCAAAATTTTTGAAATTTCGATTTTTTTTTCAAAATGGTCGAAAAATCGAAATTTCAAAAATTTTGCCTTTTTGCAATTTTTGTTTATGGACATGTTTATATCAGAGGAAGTCTGAGAGAACCGAGATGCCTCCGTACAACGAAAAAATGAAAATTTGTCCCCAAGGGTACTTTTTCACGTAGATCACGAAAATCGACCTTTAGAAGGCGTATCTCTGACCCCTCATTCTCTGTGTCGAGCCGAAGTGGGCGGTCGGTTTTTAAACTTTTGAACGGCTTATCCGAACATTTATAGTGATTCTGAAAGATCTCGACGAGATAAGCATTTCTCCTGTTGGGAATGAAGGGCTAGCTCATCTGTGAAAAAAGTTATAATCGTTTGAAATTTCAAAATTGCCATCCTGAAAATTTTTTTCAAAAGAATACATTTTATTTTCACTTCCATTAGATTCAGCGTGCTTTTTTACCCCTAGAGCCACCTTTTCAGGGAAATTGAAAGGGATGTATTCCGCGAAATTTTCAAAAGAATATGGCAATGTTGAGATTTTTTTGGCCAAAAATTACGATTTTTTAAGCCTACAAACTTTCATTCACGTTTTGGTGAGGAGATATATGCAAATTCGTTTTCTACGGGTCGAAATACGTCAGAAAAAATTCAAACCGGCCTATTCTGAGATTTGTCTTTTTTGGCCTCAAAATATTTTTGGTAAAAAAATCTCGACATTGCCATATTCTTTTGAAAATTTCGCGGAATTCATCCCTTTCGATTTCCCTGAAAGTGTGGCTCTAGGGGTAAAAAAGCACGCTGAATCAAATGGAAATGAAACTAAAATGTATTTTTTTGAAAAATTTTTCAGGATGGCAATTTTGAAATTTCAAAGATCATAACTTTTTTCACAGATGAGCTAGCCCTTCACTCCCAACAGGAAAGATGCTTATCTCGTCGAGATCTTTCAGAAAAACTATAAATGTGCGTGGTTCGGATAAGCCGTTCAAAAGTTTCAAAAACCGACCGCCCACTTCGGCTCGACACAGAGAATGAGGGGTCAGAGATACGCCTTCCAAAGGTCGATTTTCGTGATCTACATGAAAAAGTACCCCTGGAGACAAATTTTCATTTTTTCGTTGTACGGACCATGTATGGAGTTTCTCGATTCTCTCAGAATTCCTCTGATATGACCATTAACGACTCCCATTTCAAGTTTGGGCACGATTGGACGCTTCAAACAGTATTTACAATCAAGAATATCAAGCCATTTTCACGATTTTTGCCCTAGGTCCCATGTTCAGACCTGAATTTCAGCAAGATGCCCCATTTTTAAAATTCTGCAAAAATTACCATTGATGAGGCATATGATAAAGTATCGAAAATTGCTAAAAACCCAAAGTCTTATTTTTCTAAGAAAAGTTATGTCCATTTATGTGGGCTTTTGGATCACAAAAATCGATTTTTCCCTCTAACTTTTTTCTATCGCTACTATGGACATTCTAACATGGAAATTCGGTATCTTCGCGTGGAAATACACCAGAAAATGTATAAAAATGAAAACTTTTGAAAAATAATATTTTCGACCCAAAAAATGAGGGGTTACGGTAATTTTTTTAAAATCGATCCCTGACCTTAGCCAATGGTTCCTGCGTTCCTAACTTTGGTCCCTTACTTCAAGAAAAAAATATGGCGGATATCTATTTTTTGACCAACCGTAACCCTTTTCCGTTCTCTCGTGGACGGTCTCTTAAGGACGAATATGACAACCTTCCTTATAGGTGATGACCCAACTTTGAATATTGTCTGACTTATGTTCATCTATGATACTAGAATTACCTAGAAAATTGGGAATTCATATCGAAATGGAAAAGATATATGAGTCTAAACATTCAAAAAATCGAAGTTAAAAAAATCGAATTTCCTCGAACTGAGAATATGGTCGTTGTTCCTGTGTTATATTTTTACCCCACCTTAGTATAGTTAGGCAGTGCATAGAGTTGATCGGATTTCGCTGTTACTCGGCTTAAAATTTCATATATTTGCGAAAAGGGAACCACCTTTCCTTTTCTTTGATTTAGGAGACCCCTCTGATTCACGAATTTTTCCACATAAAGTTGGTTCCAGGGGTAACTTTTCACGAGGAATCTAATAATCATAATTAAAATGACACACATTGAAAAACTTTTTCAGGACATAAATTTGGAAATTTCAAAAAGCCACAACTTTTTTCGTAGATGAGCTAGCTTTTCACTTCCAACGGTAAAAATGCTTATCTCGTAGAGTTCTTTCAGAATTACTATCTATGTATGGGATCAACCGTTCACGATTTACAAAAACCGAGCTCAGCGTTGAGGCGCGCCACTGAAAATCAGGTGTCAGAGGTACGGCTTCCTACGGACGATTTTCGAACTCTACGTGAACAGTTACCCCTAGGGGCATCTTAAAATCAACTCTTTATTTTTTGCTGTACGGCACATAGGTGAAATTGGTCAGTTCTCTCAGATAGTCACTCATATATGCCGCAGTTGATAACGATTACTTCGGCGAGTCAGATGTACACTGGACAAGTAAGCTCGATCGTATTTTTACGAATTTTTCTTATTTTCTTTTGTATGATCTAGAAATGACTTCACCATTAAATAATGCGTATTTCCAGAAAAGATCAAGCACTTTGAACAGGAAGGAATTGCAATGAATATTTTGTATCAGAATTCGCCGTTCCATTCCCCGGCTTTTCACCTTTGTCAAATGATGTACTTCAGCATAACTACAAATGAGATGAAAGAAAAAGGGGTCATTCATCAAAATTGCACGGAATATCATTATCTTCCACGAAAGATTCGAAATCAGTAGAAAGAAGATTACACCATGTTGCAAAGATATTTAAAGTCATTTTCATAACTGTTTCAATTTTTATATATTAGGTTGTGAAGAAAGTAATTGTAGATTTGGATCATGATGTTTGATCACGCCTAAAACTCTTTTCGTTTACGATCTCAAGCTAGCTCTCTAGCATCTAGTAGGGGGTTACTTGGCCAATATAAGCATATGTTCGAATCACATCACGCCTTTTGGATATCCGGAAAATACAAATTTTATCAAATGTGTGATTTTCGCACTTTTCTAAAATTATTTTCTGCCTCTGGATTTATTGTGGGGGAAAATGGACGTACATTAGCATGTAGTGCAGTGAGAAGCCCATTGACAGTTCTTTCGAAAAATAGGTCTAAGGCCGATCCCGGCTCGGCATAGAACCAGTTGCACACCATTGAATTCAACTCTTGCCTATGAAAGACGTCTCAAGTGATAATATTTCCTGCTTCGAGGATCATTCAGACTGTCTTCTAAATAAGTGCGCTTCCAAGGTACACTATAGTGCTGCACATCGCCGAGAAATATTTGGGCTCACGTCTTTTCTAGTTATTGAAAACATATAATATTAGAATTGCTGAATAAAGTTCAACAAATCCAAAATTTCGACTTTTAGTGTAGGGCGAGTTAATAAATTTTCTCAAAAGGGAGCTATCCCCTAACTTAGCCCTGCCGAATACTAGTAGATAAAGAGTAGATTTAATAGTTAACCACAAAAGTTAGGGCTTTTCACCAATGTCGGAAACTGGATATTTCGAAATAGTTGAATTTCGATGTTCAAATTTCAATGTCAGGATGACGAGTGCTACATGTTTTGGTAGAAATATCGTATGCTTACATAACTACAATTTTAAGTTAACTATTGAAAAAAACTTCCCGTATTACTACAAGTGAGATCGATATATACATTGTTACGGATACACGGTAAACAGAAGTTGTGACTTCTGTCTTGGTCAAGTTCAGAAACGAGTGGATTTTCTGACAGGCCTTTCGCAGCGGATCAGATACAAATGTTGTATTATGATATACGTATGTCGTATTTTTCAGCTGTGACATAATAGTTGTCCTATCATAGCTCTCCATGGAAAGCTAGGCCAGAACTTAATACGCAAAATTTTTGTTAGTGTGATTTTGTTTTCAAACTATGGCCTCAATATCAATTGGATAGGCTTCTACCAAGGCGCGATGGTAAGAGTATCCAAGCACTCAACGAGTATACACATCAATATGATATTCAGTATTCGACAAAGGACGGGGTATATCAGAAGCGAAAATTTGAAAATCTACAATTTTTTTTCACAACCTGATAGAATGCCTTGATGCGTATGAAAACACAAATAAATCAAATTCTAATGCATCTAAATTGCCATAGTGTAGATAAGTAAAAATAAGTGTAATTCACTCATATTTGCTGCTGTGGGCCGAGCATAGAAAAAATGATCCCACATATTTTATGCAATAATAAAATTTTCATTAAAAGAAGACAACTTCGATAAATGCATTACTAAACTGTATTATCTATGTATTCGCCTCCAAAACTGACAATAACGCGCAAATTCATCTACCAATAAACCATTTCTAAGAATTTCATAAAAATATATCTATAAATGTCAATTATCAACTACGAAACGGTAGTTATTATATATGTCTTGTCTTCACACTCAGAGGTGTTCGGCTGCTTCTCGCATGCAGATTGAGCCTCACCGAGAAGATGTTCAACTGTCGAGACCAGGAATTGCACCTGCAAAAATGTGTGCAAAAATGAACTAACCGTCTTACCGATTTACACAATTATATTTCGAAATGATTGACGATATACATTATACAACAAATCAACGAAAATATTTCTTTTTAGATAATCCACGGACCTGGCTGAATAGGTTGAGAATCCCAATTTTGCTAGACAATTGCCTTTTCGTTGAAGGTTGCAACTTCTCGTATTCTTCATTGTAAGGTTCGAACTGAAATACAATGTATGATATCAACGTTCAAAAGCTCATAACGCTTCTGTCCGCATACAATATCATCGCACAAGAATGTAATGACCTCGCAAAACAAAACGAATGGAAATTTACCGTTCCAGTGAGCGGTTGTGGCGTTTCTACTCCAGATTTAACAGACGAAGATATTACCTACAATTCCCAATTTGCACTATTAAAAACGTTCATGTTTACCTTCCTGACAAATTCCTTGCCCTCTTCATTCAAATCCGAGTACATCCTGGAATGTTGAAAATAATTATTTGATCAAAGATCAATTGAAAACCTGCTCATAAGATTGCTCGAAATCTGAGACAGTCGTGTTGCCAGAGATCGGATTAGTGGAAGCGAAACATGCTGGAAAACTATTACATTCCATGTGCTCACAAAGTGTACTTTCACCACTTACGTTGTTTTTCATTTCCTGTATTGTTGTCGCGGCAGAGTATATTTCTTTCCCTTGATCCTCGGAGACCAGTTTATAGATTAAAATATCGGTGGCAATGAGTAGCTTTTCACGAATTCGATCAATAACTGCAAAGTAGCTATTTTGTCAAGTGCCTGAAGGTAAATTGGCATGCTTGTGACAGTTTTTTTCTTAAATTAAACAAACTTGCATGAGTGATCATCGTGATATTCGCTCTGTGACTTGCTGTTGTGAGAGCTACGGAAAAGCTTTTCCGATAAATTAGATGCTACTTGATCGAGTGACAAGAACGATAGAGTGACGACCAAGACCCAGCATTTAGAAGAGAACATTCCTCCAATAACATAATCGGAATATGTACAATCGGTAAATCGGCATATACACAATAGCGCGATTATTTGCATGGAATGATATTGACTCGAACGAACACAATGTTTCTTGATTCACAAACTATGCAATACGAATTCGAATTCACGCGTATTCAGCGAGCATCTGTGAAAATGAAATTCCCGAGAAGTTCGAAGCGAATCAAACAACAAAATGTGAATCACGAATGAAAGATGAAAAGTGCAGATAGATAGTGTAACAAAATAGTCAACTGGGCGTTAATCCAGGTACGAAATTCTACGAGATCCACACAAATCGATGCCAATAGATTCGGAGTGTTCTCGTTCGGTGCGTATCTAGACCCCGGTCATAGTGCAGGTGATTTTGAAAGATCATTTATTGTCAATTGTACTCATGAACACGGAAGTGTAACAATATTTTCAACTCATGACATTCAGCTATCTAGCAGATCAAACATGGTTCATACTGAATATTGAAAGAATATATTGCGAGTTTATCTTATAATCGTTTCCAGTCAGTCTGATATCCTCAGCTTGAATGAATAGCTCGAGTCCTCGGTCCATTTGAGGGAGGGCGGAAGAACTTCCCGAAGAATAGGTATCGGAACTGCCAAGAATCAAAAATTAATAAGAAATCATGCCTATCTCACCTTAGGCACGCTGAAAATGAACAGCCAGACTGCGAGAGAGTTATTGACACGAATTGCGAAACTGAAAATAAAAGAATGCTCAATTATTTGAAAAGTAGAACGCGTATCAGACACCTGTTCCAGATTGCAGTATACGCAGCTCTTGGTAGATAATCAACAAATATCTCGTTTTCCCTGCGCACCCATAAGAATTGCTGTTCAATGTGCCATGCAATCGGAAATAGAATATCGGCTGTAACGAATCACATATGGGGATAAAAAAGGAGTATTTACCTATGAAAATGGCGAATGCAATAATTGTGATGCGTGAGAGGCAGCGGAGAAACGACTTATTTCCTGAATCTTGCATCTGACGATGGAGAATTTATGGAAATTTTCTTTTGACCTTTACAAAGAGTTATTTGAGAAAAAATCAATCGGGGGGGTGGGGTGAGAGCTAAACATTTTACGCTGTTTCGGATCATTTGAGCTTTTATGTATTATCATTAAAATATTCTAAATGAAAGTGATTTTTTGCAAATTCTTTGCTTTTGCGGCGTCAGAAGGAATCAAAATTTCGAAGATGTTAGATTTTCAACTAACGCCGAAAATGTGGTTAGTTACTGTATGATTTTAAAACTCACGATGTTCCTTCGCACTTTTATCACTATTACCGTATAAATTACGAGTGTTGCAACAATGAAAAACGGGCTCACGATATCGATCAAATCCTGAAGCAATAACATTCAAGCAAAAAATAAATTTGCAAACCAGAAATCCGAGCTTTGGTTCTGCAAATATTTGCACAGAGACAACAATTGCTGTGAAGGCCCAAATGGAAAATATTGCAAGCCACAATCTCCGTTTCGTCCAGATCTAAACAAATATTTGAAATTGGCCTTTTCAATTGCAAACTTCGGTCTGGTGCAGTGGTGAAATCACCGACGTCAGCCTAGTTAACGCCATCAAGAAACCAAATAGGCTGCCCAACATTCGAATTGAAACCACCTAATTATAAAAAAAATAAGTTTGATTTTTAATTTTAATGTGTACCTCGATTGAATTAATCCATACATATAGTTGACCGTTAAGGAATATAATCTGAAAAAAATGAAAAATTTGATTTTCTTTCATAATGCTTCAGAATACATTCACAAAGCGCATTGCAAGTTCCAGAAGAGCCAGAAAGAACATCAGTGTATGGGCAATGGCTAAACACATTTACATCTTTGACTGGGTATATCCTTCATTCTAACCTGCATTGAGCACTTGGATCCTTACAATGTACTCGATGGACCGAGATGCTTCCCGTGAAATCAAGACGTGGATGAATCTATGAAATTGAATGTTTGAAGGGAATACAACTGAATAACACAACTACCTTGTGAAGATAATAATGTGAACGATATCGATGAAGCCAAATGAGAACATGATAATGTTCTTTAGTAGGGTGCTTATTTTATTAATATCAGATATACATGCATCGTTCATTGGAACACGACTAGAAAAGCTATCAAAAATTGTCTGTTAAGTGCCTTTCCTGGTAATTGAATCTCTGAGAATTGTATAGATTCAATTTGTGAGCAATCCACTGATTCATTCGCGAAAGAAAAACGTATTCAGGACAACGTTCACACTTTCCAATTTATTAGCGTCCAATTCGACTCAGTTGATGAATTCGATCAGAACAAGTGACGAATGTACAAATACTGAGTTCCTTTAGATTCGAAAGGAACCCTCATCTGCCTCGATTGATCAGTGTTTTTTTTTATAAATTCGCGTACGCTTTGTTTTTTTATTTATCGAACTCCATGAATTCGTTCCTGTTTAAGATATTGCTAGTGAACGGCCTTACCCGCTGATGAAAACATTATTGACCATATTTTTCTCGATTTTAATAAAATCATACGACGAGTATGATTCCAGTCTAACTCTCTTGATTTTACATAACCGATTCGTGTATTTCAATTAGTTTATATCGATTCGAGTGGACTCGAATCGGAGCAATAGGGACATTGATTTATTGTGCAGTAAAAATTCGAATGAATAATCTACACCATCATTCGAGTCCCCTCTCTCATGAATCGCTTTTTGATAAGCGATGCTCTTCAATGCCCCCTCATTCTTCGCGATGAAGCTTTGTGAGTTTAATCCATCATTTTAAAAACAAAATCAAACCGCCATTTCAGTAATATCGTGTTGCCTTATATTGACAACCGCGAATTCCAGTAAGTATGATCACATCAATTATTTATTTTATTTACTGCAAATAATTAAGACTGTTTCTAATTATTCAGAAATATTTACCGGATTAAGCGCCGTTCTCACTCATAAGGACATCGACGCACTGATTACTTCAAATGTGTGATGTTTTTTTTCTTTTTTTCGCTTTTAACGATCAGATAATCATTTTCAGAAACTTGACCTACCTGCCAACACCAAGTACCGAGTATATGCTGTCTATGCCAGTTCTGCTACCCCAACTGACGAGGCTTACTTGAAAAGTGTCATCGTTTATTCGGCCAAAGACCAATTCACGTGAATCAATCGACTGCTGAATTCAAATGATGTGCGCATTTTAGAGTCGCTGGCCTAGCGAATTCGAGCTCTGGATACTTCCTAGATGATGATAACGTTCTCACCTCTCCGATTTACGTATGTAAAATTAATTTACTTTTTTTGACAAATAATTGTGTAATAAAGTCCAGGTTGACCAACCTACTGCCAAACGGTCAGTTGCGTTCACCATCTACATTGTGAAAGCCGACAGTAAGCTTAACAATTTTGTTATTCTTTCAGCAATGTAAATCTGGTGACGCTACAGTGAGGTTGTGATTTTTCTGGAGATTAATGCCGTTATCAGCTTGTCCCTGATGTTTAGCGGCAACCTCTCTTTGATCTTCTCTTTCCCTCTTATCTAATATTCATTAGACAATTACAACGCCCATATGATTTGTGAAGATTGTGATGACAGTCAATTTCCGCTCCAAATGTACACATCTAACCATCATGTTTATTATATTTCAGCCAATGTTGCGCCCATCATCAGCGCTCAGCTCGTTAATGGATCTGTCGACTGCAGTCTATCAAATGCGAGTAGTGCATTGATGCATTAATAGAAACATTGATGTAATCACAATTATCAATTTTTAGTCATAATTTCAGATAACTTCTGACTTTTGCACCATACTCAGCGCCGAGTCGAACATGCAGATCAAAGTCAGCAGTTTCGACCCAAAGGCGAGATTGCCATGCTTGTTTTTCGTATACTCCTTATTTAATTGTGTATTTTGTTTCCTTCTCATATTTGCGACTATTCTATGCAGACTAAGATTGTTTTCTGATGGGACTTTTTTAATTTTACAATTTATAGGTGAAAGCTATTTCCGTAATGGTCACTGGATCGGAATCACCCTCACCCGAAGTTATGTATATCACGTGAGTAACACACAGTCTAAATTTATTTATTTTTTCGATATCTAGTAAGATTTCAAGATGAACTCATATGCATCGGCAGAACTCACATGCATCTTCCCGGTTATTCAGAGACTATAACCTGGGCAGTTCGTTCGTACTTCCCGACCCTATCGCGACTCTTCGCGTCGATAGGACACATGCGGGGCCAGCCCAAATTCTCTTTGAACTTGAGAGAAACGTTTGTGAGTATCTCATTTCGTATTTTGAACAATGCATTTTATTTTGTGGGCTTCGAAAGTAAAATGTATGTTTTGTTATGAATGCATATTTGCTGACAGCTTGGAGTGGTTCGTTCTCCTCCGGACACTCAACGGTTTTCGTATCGAACGGATGGCTGAATGAAAGCGATTCCTACAATGTCGATTATGCAAATGATAAAATGCGATCGAGAGTCTACGACTTCGGAAAAGAGGTACGTAATTTGTAATCTTATCTTGGAAGGAGATCCATAAAGTGGAAGTTTAATTCAGTTTCCCTTCCTTTAACCATATTTTGTGTGACATACATAAGAAGCCACGAAAAATACCAAACATGTTTTGCAGACTGGTATTTCCTTCGGAATAGCCATTGACGGAGCTGACGAGGGCGAGGTCACGCTCATGTGTGGGAAGGCCGATGGGAAAAGTACCGAATATGAGTGAGTAACCAACTTGTAATGTTCAGTGGGAATGAGTAAAATTATACGTTCAATCAACAGAGTTATTTTTTTCTACATAAAAACATATATTTTCACGAATCTTCCCCTCATTCAGTTGCGCATCACTCAAGAGTAAGGGAGGCTACGATAAGTGCAAAAGTGTGTCCCTGTACGTTGCATCTGGACAGAGCAATGAGCCACGATTCAGAATCAAAATAGACTCAGGTAAAGGCAAGGATGTATTGCAGTGATGAATAATTTCGCTTTCAGGTACTTTCAGAGCATCCATTTCAGTGATTATCATGTTTTTCATTCTTTACGTGTTTTGAATTAATTTTGAATGATATATACTATTGGTGGTTCGATGTTTGCTACATTACACTAATGACAACGTTTCGATTGTCCCATAAAATAACGAAATTCAGAGATAAAAAATACGACATAATATTATTACAAGAGAGAGTGCGCGTTCAAACTAGCTCATACATGCAATGTTGCTCATTTTGTATTCTCGATTCATTGAAAGGAATACGTTCACCGACGAATGAAAAGTAAAACAATTAATAATACAGCTTTGATGAGCTTTCATTGCATCTGTCCAGATCCATTCCATATTTATCCTGTTCTCTTCGCAAAAGGAGTATGGGCGTGGTGATTAATTGTGGTTATTTTATTTGAAGAAATTCGAATGTTTTTTCCATGCGCATGTCCCTGTCCCCTTGTTGAGTTAGTTTGTGAAAACATTATTCTTACCTTGTAATGTGCACATAATCAAGAGGGCCAAGTTAGGTATTGAATTATTTCGTGTGTAAAACGAAGAACCTGTCAGTGTTGATTGTTTTACTTATCAAAAGAAAAAAAAACGTTTGGTAGAAAAAAAATGAAGTAAAGAATGAATAAATCGATGCAATAATCGTAGGAAAACGAGTGAGGAAGCAAGCGTTTCATCTCTTCGGGACAGGGAGGAAGGAAATGGTGCAGTGATTCATCCCCGGCTGCGCGTGATTCACAAGTGAGAGGAAGACGAAGAAGAATACCAAGAATAGTTGGTTATCGATTTTCCTTACACATTTTACTTGAAGTTAACAGGGGAATTTAGCTTTAGGAATCAGAACATGAACACTAGTGTTTACTTTATCAATACACAAATTTACTGCAATAATTTATATTTGTGAAGAAAATTCTAAGGATGGAGAAATTCGCCGAATCTCATTTTCTATGTAACTTCCCTTGGGTGTTCTTTGTCCGATTTTGATGAGTAATTTAAAGACGGAAGGATCAATTTCCATTTTTCGTTCTTGCATTCTCCATCGATGATACTCTTCAGATCGGGCACATTGCTGTGTTGTGATGCAATCAGCTTTGTGCCCCTTCTTCGACAAATTGCTCGTGGTGTAAATTATCTATCCGGTGCGAGCTCCTTCACAGAAGTTGCAAGAGTTGTGCTTATTGTTTGACACTTTCTGAAAGAGTCAGTACACTAACTTTTATGTTTTTCTGCTAACCAATTATGAATTATGCAATCATTTGATGAGTCGATCTGTATTTCGGCATATAAATTCCTCCGTGTGCAGAACGGTGAAACTGGAATATAATAATCTTGTCTACATAAAACCTCGAAAAATAATAAAGGACGCAATAACGAAGTGAATAATAAGGGGAACAATGGAACAGTGGGAGAGAATCCATTAGAAATGAAGGAGAGAAACGAGATCCGACGATAAATCATTGCAGAAAGGGAGGTGTAGAATGAAATCAATAAACGATTAATCACATTCAGCGTATTTATCGTTTTTGACCAGCTCAGCATGGTGTAAATTGAAGCTAGATTCCACGGCGTAATAGCAGGTGTCAATGGTGTTAGCCTGTGATATTCTCGGAGTGGGGGAAGAAGAATACAAGAAAAAAGGCGAAATCCGAATTAATTGAAACAGAGGAGCCGTAGATTAATTGAAACAGAGGAGCCGTAGAAAATATTTCTAGAGGTTTTCGCATGCTTTAATATTCTGAAAAAAATGATAAGCCTATTCAAAACTTCCGCCAACTATACAACCCTTTTCTCAGAGGAAGTTAAATTTCATCAAACGATTCTCAACCGGAACTTTCCGTCTGGTTTTTCCTGTCTCTTCTGTGATTCATAATCTCCTATTCAACTGTGTCCTTTGAATTCAGGCGACTGGACATACCCTCGTCTCATATATCATGCAATCCGCAACCTCACTCGCCTCCAATCCCAATTTCCTTCTTAAATATCTTTGCGTACTAAAATTGTATTCCAATCGCTCTGTTTTAAACAAAAATAATCATGTAAGACTTTCAGTAAGAATGACAGAGCGCTGCTGCTGCGGGGTGCTCTCGATTACGGTAAGGTAAATGAAATTCATCTAATTACCACACTCATCAGACGGGCACAAAAATCCTCACTTCCTTGCTCATTGTATTCGCCGTCCTTACAATCGTCTCGGCTGCGTGGAATCCCACAGGAGAGCTAGGCGAGAAAGAGAAATATTTCTATGTCGGTTCATTAAGTATTGCGGTCTGAAAAGTTTCAATGTATAGATTGGAGAAGGAATGACAGCCATTATTGCTGCTGTTCTCGTTCTGATTGCGTGTTTTTCTCTTCCAACAGCATTCATGATGCCAACACTCATCTGGCTTGTCAGTTTGCATATTTATAAATGTTTCTAAAATATAAAAAATATTCAATGTATGTGGTGAATCGATATCATACTAGAATCGTTGACCATTGTGTTCGAAAACTTATATAAATTCATCGCGCCAAATCAGATTGTGATAATTTGTTCACATATATTTCTTAATGCTCACCACGTCAGGCTTTCTCCTTTGCCATCTACACTTTGGCTTCCATCGCATATCTGGTTTGCTCGGAAAGATCAAGATTGATGGCAAAGGTGAAATTGCATTGCAAACACTCTATGCGAATACAACATTTGAAGAAGTTCCCATCTGGTTGGCTATCGATTGCTTCGTCACATTTTTGTTCAAGCTCTGGCTCTTCATTGTCTTCCTCAGCTGCTACAAGTACCTCCGCGGCGTCGTGCGGTATCGATTTTGAACAAATGATTGAGGTATATTTGTCATATTGCAGTTCAAGAGGACGAGCCGTTGTGTGAACAGAAAACAATGCTATGAGTGCATAACAAAAACACCCAATTCAATTCAGTTCAGTTATATTTAATTTGAATCGGAACGGATAATGAGAGATCAATGCGCATCTACCGTTTGTTGTCAACCCTTTCTGTCTTGGTTGTGATAAATCTGTGAGTGCAAACTTGCAAGTTGTGGAGAGTGTAACCATGGTCAATAATACAAACATGACAAATTTATAATCCAAATTTAAAACAAAATATGTCTACAATGTGTGTTTAATGGATACATGAAACATTTATTAGTACGTTGTTTGTGATATTGTTCTGGGACTACTCTCTTGGGACATTCTCTACGACAAAAAACAGGGCTGATTAAGTTTTCCAAAATTTCGAAATTGCGCAATCATTGGCTTAGTTCTTCGGAAACACAGCATTCTCCGTCCTGAGATTGTATGTTATTCACTAGTCTCAACATACAGAGTAGTATGTCGTTAGCAATTGTATCATCCTGCAAGAAAAAGTTTTTTTTTCACCAAAACGCATGAAACATACCCCCTCCCGTCGCATTTATTTCATAGTTGCATCAGAGTGATATTCCGACCATTCTGTGTTGTTGTTGAAAACAGAAAAGCATTTACAGCAGATTAAATTGTAACGAGGGACATGATATTTGAAACTATGAACACATGCCCGAGAAGTTATATAATATTTGTAAAATGCACACATTAGGAGAGTCACCAGCGAGGAACAACAAGGGAAATGTAATGCTTCGAGTAGAGATGGAGAAGTAGGGGAAATTAAAGAATCCAGATGGTGATCATTGGGGTGAGAATGCCACGTAATGGAACCAAAGAACAGCCATATTGCCAAACACAATTCTAGAATATCGCAAGTCGACTCTGGAAGAGTCCGAATTATGCACTTGTTGTGGAGAAAGAAGCAAACATTCAATGTGTGTATCATCAATCAAATTAACGGGAAGCACTATAATTGAAACAGCGGAACAGTCAATGGAAATTTCGGCAGTGCTCAAGAACAGCTTTCGAGAAACCGGAATCCACGTGATCTAATGTATCTGAAAAAAATATACTCTCGGAAAACCACATCAATCGAATTTTCGAAAACTCACTTACACCAACTATACGAAAAGTTTTCTGAATGACATGAGTTTCATCAGATCACTCTCAACCGGAACTTTCCGTCCTGTATTTCCTTTCTGTTATTCAGAACTTCCTCTTCAAGTGATTACTTTAAATTCCGGTGGTAGATCCTTAACAAACTCGTATTAGGTTGATGCAAAAGTTTCTGACTATTCCATTTTCGAAGTTTTTTTCGGCGTATTTCGGCTACATTCCATTCCTTCATGGTTTTAGTAAAGGGCTTATAAGTAGACTACAATAGTACGGTTACATCGAATATAGCTCTTAAGATGCCTGAGAATACTGCTTCTGCATCAAAACATTCAAAATTTGAGATTTTTTAATGTTTTCGACTGAACCCTGCTCCTCGCATATCTGTGTCCTACCGATGTAGCCCATTATATCAGTGGTAGGGAACAAGTTGCTTGTTCAGATGACGTTGACATGACAGGTCTAGAACGCTCCTCGGGGAACTGAACAGTTAAAAGTGTCGTTTTCGGCGTTCACATCTCTACATCACGATTTCGAAACGTAATACTACAGGTAGATGAATAATTTCCAAAATGTAACTGCATACTAGGTCGGAAGGGTACAGAATGTGCAACAATTTATGTTTATTGATGGATCCGCACTTGTAAAATCACAGCAAATATATATTCTCAGAATTTCAACTAGTACTGAGCTTGGCTTGAGAGCCGTGTTCAAGGGGACGTTTGAGGCCAGTACTCTTATGCTAAGTCCTTTAATATTCCAAATAAGTGCACTTAAAAATAATGCAGTAGTTTTGCTGATGTCACGGTTCTCACATGAAATATAATCAATTCAAAATTATGATTAATTGGTCACTGTGTAGACTTTGATTGTGAACACTGCTATCCCGATTGGCAAAATTGGCCCATTCTAGCGTTAGTTATAAAGTGTTCCCAAGGCCACATCAACTGTTGAAAATCATTAGTTGATTGATCGATTCCTAAGAACGGGGTACGTTGTGATGTCCGAATATGAAAACAGTCAGAAACTTTTGCATCATATATCAAGCATTCTACTACCACTGATATATCAAGCATTCTACTACCACTTTTACATTTTCCAACTTTTTTTGCTTATCTTCGAGTCCTTCTACGTTGAACCATAACATTTCTAGAAGTAGTGTTTTTTAGCTAGTGTTTTTCTAATGAATTCAAATGTTTTTGCTCATGATCAATAACATTTGAGACCGTTGCAGTTAAAATGTCAATGACAACACGCTGCTGCTGCGGATCTCTCTCTCTCTCAAGGTAATGCACAAATAAAGAATTGATATAGGATAATTGAGAATAAATACATTTGCAGACCGGTGTCAAGATAATGTCCTCTCTGACGATATTGTTCTCTATCTTGGGAATTGTGGGGGCTGTGTTCTTTCCCAAATCTGTCCCTGGACATTTTACTGGATATGTCAGTGTAATGTATGAGCTATGTGCGGAATCGATCGTACTCAGATTGCCACCTGTGTCTTTTACGCAATCGTAGCATCTCTGTCAATCGTCGCATGTGTGTATCACCGAGCGGTACTGATGATTCCATCACTCTTAGTACAGGTAATATACAATCAATATCAAAGAATTTGGACAAAATACACCGATCCTAACTACGATAATGGATATCAGATGCTCACGATTGTCGGCTGCGCAGTTGGTTTCCTAGCAAGTATCATTTTGTGCATCACGAGGACCAAGGTTGATGGAAAAGGTTGATTGAAATTCGAGAATTGTTCCTCAACATGTATTTGAGACATTTCTCACATCATCGGCTTCTTCCTTGGATGCTTGGTAATCGTCTGGATATTCACCGTGTTCTTCAACTGCTACAAGTACCTACGCAGCATCGCGCGGTATGCATTATTGCTCGAACTTATTGAATTATTTTTTAATTATGCATTTATTTTTTATTCGTAGTGCACGCGGCTGTGTGAAGATAAAAGCGTCTCGAATTTTTTTTCCGAAAATCATCTTAATATTGGTGTTAATGTCATATTGGTGTTCATGTTTCGTTCGCAATAAACATTAATGTATTTATTGTATAATATTTTTTCAGATACTCTCTAAGTTAGATAGGAAAAATATAATCGTTTCGGAAGCCGTTTCGGATTTGTTGCTATCATATGTAAAGAGACAAACCGACTCCGCTCGTCATTGGGAAAGCGCTAACGGGAGTGTGTTTGTTGCAAAAAGTGGTGTTAATTCCTTCATTATTCGGATCCCCATTAGATTAGGGTTTATAGAACATGAGCATTTACTGTACATATTGATTACCCATATCTTTCGAGTGATGCCCTTAATTATGCATAATTATAGCGCGTGATAATAAAATAAGAGAGGTTCGAAACCGTACACTATGATGTCACAGTTCAGTGATACGGTGCGTAGGAAACTAGCACATTCATTGAAACAATGCCAATAGTTTCCTCGATCGGTATCGGATATGTGAACTCTACAGTTACGTTTGATGTACATAACAAGATATGACGCTCTGAAGAATATACATTCTGAGATTTGTACTACCTCCCTTGTACATTGTCGTAAACTAATATTCGTTTCCAAAATTATGCATATCTGGTGTATTCATTGCTAACTCAATTGCCCATTTATATTTCTTAAATACAATAGTAATTGCCAAGAAGCAGCTGGCTGTATTTCCATCAATTCTCTGTCAGCCGCTCTGTCAGCCAAACAGAGCACGCGAATGCGCGCGGGAACATGAACGAGTTTGCATTATGATAGCTTAGTTAATTAAACCTCACTATAAACGCCACTTTTTAAAGTTAATTATTTATTTTAGGTAGGAACAACATTTGGTTCACGTGATATTGCTACTTATTCAAGACATATAGGAAAATGAAAATCAATTTTCTTGATCTACCTCAAAATGGAATCCGCAAGATGAGCAAATTCTTGAACGAGAACAGTGTTTTACGCCTGAGAGAAGTGATATTTACCGTGTGTTAAAAAATAAAAACCTTTTTTTAAGGTGAACAAATCTCTGAAGGAAATCGCGGATTCGTCAATAGACTCTGTGAAACCACGTATTCGGTTGTTTTCAGTCTAACAGGAGGATGTACGCATTTATGCAATGACTTTTTAAATTAAAACAATCTTAGAAAGACGATTTGATCTACATCAAACTGTTATTCACGAACGGATCTTTGAAGTGGAAGTTACGAATATTATCAGCAAAACATATATTTGAATTGAATGACGGCAGCCCATTCCATACATCACTTGTGGGTTCATATTATTATAATTTGATTGCGGGCAAGAATGCTATTTATCTAAGAAGGAAAGGCCGCGAGGGTAGGTTGGAGTTTTTGAAGAAGACCTAGCGGGATCGAAAGAGGATCAAATTCTAAGAACTTCTACGTTGTTCATGTCCGCGCTGATAATGACACATAGGCCTTCAGCAGATACGAAACACGTAGAAGTTCTTAGAATTTGATCCTCTTTCGATCCCGCTAGGTCTCGTTCTAAAATTCCAACCTACCCTAGCGGTCATTCCTGGTAAGGAGTGTCATACGTGAAAACAATGAATACGATAACACTTTTTTCAGTTCTATTCGATAAAATCGAGGGAAGATCTGATTCTGGTTTTTGAGTATCTTAACCATCTCATAGCGGGAACATTCTTTCAAGCAGTTCAATTATTAAAACTCATGCCTGAGTTTGAACGCATATGCTTTGGTTATTTCAACTTGGCGAACGTTGAAAATTTCTCGTACACTCCTAAACATCCAGAAGCTATAGATTTGTAAGTGTCCGCTATTATATTATAAATACTGCTTAGATGTTTTTCTTCAGCAAACACTGGATTGATTCTATCCGCAAACGTTCTCCGAAACACGCATTCTTCAATATGCTTCCCTACATTCAAAGTATCATAACACAATTCCAGTTATATGTTTACGTGTATTTTTGTTCAGAATCTGTTAATTTCCTATGCGAACTAGGAGACCTCGTAGAATACATTTCTTTCTCATTCGGATCAGCTCTAAAAGTTCCATTGTTTATTGTACGAGATACCATTTCAAGGAAGAAATGCAGACACATTTTAAACATCGGAGATCAGAAGCACACACTTGCGGTTGTCGAAAAGTTATTTCAGGTTTGTGGCGTCAAATCTAAACATAAAAAGAAAACTCAAACTCAATAAAAAGAAAACTCAATCTGTTCATCACGTAGGAAGAAAAGTTCGCATTTCTTTGTGGACTGACGAGTTTAACGATGTTACTAAACTCGCCGTCGGGGAATTCTACATAATCAAAAGAATGGAATTTTACATGATCATGCACATGGATTCGTGATCAAAGAATACACTCATATTCCCAAACCAGCATATGTCTACACGGACAGTTTACATATTTTTGTTTTTTTTTGTTGTGTTTCTCGTATTTTCGATTAAAAGCATGTGTATAAATGTTAATGGTTAATAGTGATGTTTGTTTTAACTAAATTTAGAAGGATTATATCGCAATGGGGACACAAGAACTAATTCTAGGTAGGGATTCATTCGTAATAAATTATTCTCTTCACGCTGTGTGATCTCTCGCAAGAAAGTATAATAATCCGACTATGATTGACTAGTGATGATAATTTGATAAACTATAATTTGAAGATTGATTGACTATGTTTCACTGTTAGGAGTGAAAGGCTAGCTCGTAACTCGTAATAAAAATGAGAGTACCTCCGTTATTGCGCTTGATAATGCGAATCAACCCGCGGGAGAAACTTATTCTTGCCGCGTATTATCTTCGTGTGATGCCTTTACGTCATTTCGCGTTACAAAAAAATAATAATGGTTCGAAACCGTATACTCCAATATCAAAGCTGATTTTTAGGCTCTGTAAGCAGAACAATGCGATTATGGAGGACTAATGAATTTTATGTACGGATATGGGGACTAGTGAGATTATGTGAGACAAATGAGATCATTTTCCGATTCGTTTCTGTGAAGTCGACTTGCATTTCGTCACCTTGAGTTTCATCATGTTTTCTTCAACAGATGGGTGACTTCCAACAACAAAGACTGACTGACAAAGAAAGACAAAGTATATTTAGTGTACTTTTGTCTAAATAGCGCGCCTCTCATGAGAGAATCGAGCTGAGGCAGATAATAGAGATGCAATTAGGAAATGAGTTCCAACCGGTTTTGGGCATCCTGAGGCATGCCTGATAGATCCCCAGAATTTCCCTATACATACTTCATTCTGAAGGCGCCTACGGCGGCACAGCAAGTCAACTCAGAAAAAAAGTTCATTTGCGTGGCAGAGTTAATCCCTTTCATAGCGGACAATGGGATCGGCGGAACAATGGGAGGGAGACAAAGGGAGCGATGTAAAATGCTGAATTTTCCGAACGTTTGCTGATGTAACAGCTGACTGAGATCGAAATTGACAAATCGGCTCCATCAGATTGTGCGGAAGGGGTTTAGTCAACTTTCTGCACAATCGCCATGTCCATATCTTAACTCCCATCGGAGTTAATAGCTCTGGTGTGGGCAAAACAGTCGATTATAGCTGTTTTTGCAGAGTTTTCTGAACGTTGGCTCATGCCACTGCTGACTGAGATCGAAATTGACAAATCGGCTCCATCAGATTGTGCGGAAGGGGTTTAGTCAACTTTCTACACAATCGCCATGTCCATATCTTAACTCCCATCGGAGTTAATAGCTCTGTTATGAGCTTTTCAAGGTGCTCCATACCGGATTTCAGAAAGAAGAGGAGAAAGCCGCTTTCGGATATCACATTGAAAGAATCCAAGTGCTTTGGACAGAAATTAACCCCACTGAGACCGTCAACCTCAAACTCCATGCCCTGTCCCATCTCAGAGAATCAATGGTCCGGGAGGGCTTTGCGGGACGCGAGATTGAAACAATTGAGCATGTCCATCACTGCGTGAATACCTTGTGGCCTAAGTACGCCTCTGTGCAACCCCTAAGCCATCGCCTATTCATTATTGCCTCTCGCTTTAACGCGAAAAACTCTCTCACATATCGATAGCCAATAAATGTTGCCAATAAACGAATCAAGAAAATATTAAAGGAAACAATGAAACATACTCGAACAATAATCGTAATTGAAAAATTGACGGATACTTTAACTATGTTTCACAGGAAAATATTGCTTTGCTCTCGAAATTAAAATGATTGGGTAGGAATTCCCGAGAACCGACTAGAGGGCTGACAATGAGTGAAAATGAGAGGGCACATTCGATCAGAAAATCCCTCTGCCACGCAAATGAGGTTTTTTTCTGAGTTGACTTGCTGTGAGCGGGTCAACTACCTGCAGCTTTAACGTTGGGAGCGTTTATCTCAATTACGGTGAAAGATAAAGAAAAAATGCCGAAGGAGTGACCCCACTCATTTTTCGATCTCTATCGATCTGTAAAAACCGCTTCTCCTGAATGACAATTTTAACCATGTTAAATTCATGGCTAATTTTCTCAAAAGTGTAGGAAAAGGGGCATCTAAAATTTTTACAGCGCATACAGCTGTTCAAGAGCTTTTGAATGAGAACCTGGCGAAAAAAATACGAACACCTGGGTGTGACTACTGCCCTTTCCACGTTTCCAAATCATTTTAACTGTATTTATGAAAGGGCCGTAGTCACATCAACTTTTTCCTTCCACTCCCAGGAATAACTTTTATGATTCTAGATATGCTTTGTTCTTTAATATTTACCGCTATTATTCACTCATCATTCGCAGAAAATGTTGATTTGGATGATTGTGAACCGATTTGATACCATTAGTTGTCTATTGGAGATAAGCGAGTGATTGGATGTAATCAGGTTCAATTTAATTAATCGTTCGAAATTCAATTATCATAGTCAGGAAGCGGCTGGCTCATTTTCATTAATTCATATTCGATCAGTCAAAGAGAGCGTCTCTCGCTCTCTTTTAAATTCACGCGGGAACGTATACATACATATTTGCAAATTATTAATTAATTAAATTTTTAGCTTATAACATTCAAGTGATTTATCGCGCAACAAATCTCAGTTGTGTAAATTGAATTAAATATTAATTTTTATGTCTATTAATTTACGTATAATTCCTCCTTGAAGAAATACAGGGAAATGACAATAATTTCCCTTGATCTGCCACAAAATGGAATCCGCAAGATAGGCAAGTTCTTGAACGAGACGAGTGTTTTACGCCTGAGAGAAGTGATATTTCCCGTGTGTTCGTTTTCAAAATATGGTTCCTAAGGTCAACAAATATCTGAAGGAAATTGCGGAATCGTCAATAAGCTCTGTGAAAACACGTGTGCAGATTCTTCTAGTTTCTCAAGAGGATGTAAGTATTTTTGAAATAACGTATTTTGCAAAAAAAAACACGAAACAATCATTCCTTAGAAAGACGATGAAATCTACATCATGCTGCTCTTCGGCCATGGCTGCTTGAAATGGAAGCTACGCATATTTTCAGCAACTAATATATTTGAAATTTATGACCACCGCTCATATTCTACATCACTTGTGGGTTCAAATTATCTCGACGTTTTAGGGAATATACTTTGAATATCCCTTCATGATCTTGTGGTTATGAGTAATATTTATTTAATTTATACTGCGAGTGACAAATATGAATCCAATGCTCTGCTAACATTTCTTGCAGCTTTGTACGATAAAATCGAGGGAAGTTGTGATTCTGGTTTTCGATTATCTTCATCATGTCATAACGGGAACTTTTGTTAATGTTATTCAAATATCAAGACTCGTGCCTGAGATTGAACGCATATGCTTTGGTTATTTGAACTTGACGAATGTTCGCAATTTCTCGTACACGCCAAGATGTCCAGAATCAATGGATTTGTGAGAACCGGACATTGTATATGGTACTTAAATGACTTTTCAGCACCTTCTGGCTTGATTATATTCGTAAACAAACACCGTACCACGCAAACTTCAAGAATCTTCACTACATTCAAAGTATAACCAGCACTTCTAGGAACATTATTTACGCGTGTTTCCTTTCAGAATCTGCAAATTTCATGTGCGAACTAGGGAACATCTTCGAGCACATTTCGTTCTCATTTGATAATGAGGGAGCTAGTCAACAATTTCCAATGTTTATCGTGCGAGAAATCCTGGCAAGGAAGAAATGCAAATCGTTGTTCATCGGAGAATTTAAGCCTACACTTTCAGATGTCGAAAAGTTGCTTCAGGTTTGTGATGCACTATACTTACATAAAAGTGAGAAGTGAGATTACGTATATACTATGATCTCATACTCATTTACATACAGTACATTTATTCAATTCAGATACTTCACGACCTGCGAAGAAAAGTTCGAATCTCATTTGGGAGTGACGGGTTTGACGATGGTATTGAGATCGCCATTGGAGAATACTTCATGAGGAAAGGAGGGCTACTCAATATCACTCACATTGATATGGATTCATGATCAAAGACATGCACAAGTTTCACTCATTTCCAAGAAATTATCTTAAACCAACAGATATGATAACTGGCGAACGTAACAAGTTGCATTCATTTTTTTTAATGCAACTTGTTACGTTGATTATATTCGATTATATTCGTAAACATTATATTCGATTATATTGATTATATTCGATTATATTCGTAAACAAACACCGTACCACGCAAACTTCAAGAATCTTCACTACATTCAAAGTATAACCAGCACTTCTAGGAACATTATTTACGCGTGTTTCCTTTCAGAATCTGCAAATTTCATGTGCGAACTAGGGAACATCTTCGAGCACATTTCGTTCTCATTTGATAATGAGGGAGCTAGTCAACAATTTCCAATGTTTATCGTGCGAGAAATCCTGGCAAGGAAGAAATGCAAATCGTTGTTCATCGGAGAATTTAAGCCTACACTTTCAGATGTCGAAAAGTTGCTTCAGGTTTGTGATGCACTATACTTACATAAAAGTGAGAAGTGAGATTACGTATATACTATGATCTCATACTCATTTACATACAGTACATTTATTCAATTCAGATACTTCACGACCTGCGAAGAAAAGTTCGAATCTCATTTGGGAGTGACGGGTTTGACGATGGTATTGAGATCGCCATTGGAGAATACTTCATGAGGAAAGGAGGGCTACTCAATATCACTCACATTGATATGGATTCATGATCAAAGACATGCACAAGTTTCACTCATTTCCAAGAAATTATCTTAAACCAACAGATATGATAACTGGCGAACGTAACAAGTTGCATTCATTTTTTTTAAACGAAATTATAATATTATATTCAATCTAAACCTTCTACCACAGTGTTCTTGCAATCTACAATTAAATTCAATATAAATAACTCAGACAAACGCTTTCAATATCCCTACTGTTTTGCATCCCTTGATTGATTCGCTTATTGTGCAATAAACGGTGCATGATGATGATTAACTGTATGTATTCAATTATGGAATGGCGAAATCGCAATGGGGATTAGCAAACTGATGTGAGAATACCTCGATTCGAGTGTATCTACGCTAGGTTTTGTCGTGCGGTGACTGCTAGAACTACTCATACCTGCTACTAGGGAACGTTACCTTTGGCGACCGAAGTAGCTATCAATTTACCGACCATGGGCGGATAGGGGGAATGGTCTACCAGGGTGGGGATCGAACTCAGGATCCCTGTATGGCGAGCGAGTGTAACACTACAGCAATGCCTGCCTGCCACTGCCATCAGTAATTTGTGAAATGACAGGCGCGCATATGCCACTCGTATGGCGCCTGATAACAGGCCCTTGCAAAACCACGATCAAAACCTGTACTTGCCACTCCTTATCTTTCGCGTGATGTCCACAAGATTTTAACGCGTGCAAAGAAGATAGGAGCAGTTCTAAACCGTGTATTCTGAATGTGAACTAACGCTCTTGTTGTTTCGTTAAAGTTGTGCGTCCACAGTGAAACAATGGTATTCGTCTTACCTCGTTGTTATGTACTGTTGGTCGACGTATTTGCAGAAAAAATATGAACCTAGAGTAATGAATCAGTGAGTGTAAGACTCAGAAGGAATTGATTACGATGAATGCTTGTGTCTGTCTTAGACAACAAGAGAGTTGGAGGAAAAGTGACAAAATAATTTCCGAACGTGGATTCTCGTTCAATTGTCAATAGTACCATTCAATGACATCATTCGATTGCTTTCTCTCTATCACATGATGGGCACGCGTCAAGAACGCATATGACACAACCGATGCTGCTGATTATTTGATTCCATGTCACGCGTCCATTAAAACGTATTAGATACACCATCATATCTCTTCCTGGCAAGCACTGTGCCGCATACCCTCTGCAGGGTACGCGTGAAGGGGGCTTCATGGAAAGATAGAGATGTGTTTCAAATGTAATGAACGTGTGACGTGCACTTTGAACCATTTTCTGCAATAAAATGTGGCCGATTATTTTCTCGATTATTTTGTCTGTGCACTCTTCAATATACGTACACTTTGATAAGTCATAAGTTTCCCGTTCGTTATCTCAAACTATCAAACCCAAAGCGTTATCTAGAGATTCGGGTTTTTGTTTCAACGACAGCCCTGTATTGCACCGATTTAGATTCAAAGTGCAGGAGGAAGAGAGGGGCGGGTCGGTGTCTTATGCAATGTGGTGACAGAAGCCACCATCCCTTCCCCATCACATCATTGTTGTGTGCCTCATTCCTTTATTGCAAAAAAACGACTCTTCATTCAGCTCTCTCCTGGGTCCTATCAGCGAGAGAAAAGGCAGAATCAATATCCCATTATTTCATAGCGATTCCAGCTCTACCTGTTCAGAATGGATTTCATTCAAAGTTTGATAAGCGCACTGTGGCAGTTCGTGGGTAATCCTGGTACTCTCACCGTTAGTGTGCACCTTCCCACTCTTCTCGGAGCGCCCGTCGCGGCTATTTCTGGATATCTCCTTCTCAGGTTAGCTCGATTACACCGAAATAACCTTTTATTGCAATAAGGTGGGCCACTTTTTTTAAAGTTGAAATAAGATTAAACAAATACAATAGTAGGTAAGCAGTTCAGTACTTGTGCGTTCTTCTGTGATGTCTGCTATAAATCAGGAAGCACAAACGGGATATATATTGTCGGTGGTAATAGTAAATATGAAGTGCTAATCACAACAGCAAATATATGTAGGCCGATTTCAGGTACTGCTGGGAGCTGATTCCTACCGGGAGTAAGGGAAAGGTAAACACTTTGCTTTCGAGCGATACAAACATATTCTCCGTCACTGCATTTAGCCGATCCCCATTGCATCAGTGTTTTGTACAAGGACAGGTGCACTTACTGCATTCTGTCTGACAAAACACCCATTTAAAAACCACGAGCAAAACCTGTGCACGTGCACATCTGAAATTTGCACCGTTAATGCCCATCACACTCGGTCCTTATAGGCAGTGCTGATAACGGGCTGTGATTCGGGGTTCGGACGTGCGCTCGCACTCAAATGCGCAAGGGCTGGATTCACCGTTTTCGCCGGTTGCCTCACTGACCAGGTACGATCATCTGTGTACACGGATTTGTTTCCAATTCCAATGACAAATGTATTTGAAGACACAACCAAAATCAATCATGGGATATTTATCTAGAGCTCAAAGATCAAAGGTCACCGCAAAGTACTCGACAGGGTCGCGAATCACTGTCGAAAGAGGCGCACTCACTTCCTCTCTTCGCCATTCCACTCGATATCACCAAGGACGAATCGGTCGCTGCAGCAAGGAAGATCGTAGGAGAGAAGCTAGGAGACAATGGTGAGAAATAAATTTTGAGAAAATAAGAAAGTGCAATTGACTGAAAAATGTGTGTGCGTTAGTTTGTTTACACAATAAAACAGACGATCACCTGCATTCCGTACTATACGTGATGATGATGTGAAACATAGATAATGTCATTTCAGTGCTCTGGGCGGCCGTCAACAATGCCGGAATATTCGCTTGCTATGGATTAGCGGAGTGGTAATGCTTCATTTTCATGAACAACATAATTTGTAAGCATGTTATTAGTAAAATGTGTAAAACAAAATGTACAATTGTTTGTTAAAGGTGTTCTCCGGACGAGTACAGACTTTCCTTCGAGGTAAATTGTCTTGGCCCAGTGAGAGTCACCAATGTGAGTGTATTTGATCACTTTTCCAGTTTGATATCCCATTCAAGGCTTTCCTTGACCTGCTCAAGCGATCCAAAGGCCGGCTTATCTCAGTATCCTCAGTCGCTGGTCTCGATTCTCTTTCTTTAGCATATGCTTCGTTAAAAACTATAGTCGTTCATTTATATTATATGGCATGATACAGTTGCATGAAGAATGCAAGATTGTTTCCATTTAGGACGATTAGCGGAAAAAGGCACCGGGCCGTACTCAGTGGCAAAGTACGGCGTGGAGGCATGGAATGACGTCATGAGGTAAATATGCCGGTTAATAGCAATATGACGCCGGTTGCGTAAGAATCGAACATCGCTGTGAAGGTCGTAGCACATCGATTTTTCGAAAACTTGTGGAAAGGGGTTATTAAGGGTGCTGATCATGATGGACAACTTCATTTTGCGCCAACTCGATCGGTTGAGAAAGGCTGCATGTAGGCTGCACACCCTGCCCTATCCATTACTCGATAACCGGTTGATGAAAATGCATGAAATTTGGACTGCTTTCAAATAAGCCCGAAAGATGATGTTTGATATTTAATTAGCATTTTTTCATAATACAATAATTAAGTAAAAATTTCGATCTCGAATATAAAGTTCGGGCCAAAAACGAGAGTGGTATAGTAAGATGCGCCTTGATCACGGCATCATTTTTCGTATGCTATGTATGAGTGACTATCTGAGAGAATTGAGCTATTCTACCCATGAGCCGTACAGCAAAAAATGAAATCTCGAATATAAAGTTCGGGCCAAAAGCGAGAGTGGTATAGTTAGAGACCGCAAGCTCCGCCCACTTTGAGGGAGAAAGAACGCCCCAAAATCTGGCACTCCAAACGACTAAGCGAATTCGTAACCAAATTCTTAGTGTAAGCCCTTATTCTGTAGGTTTCATCAGTCTTTACAATCTGCGAAATGGCGATCATGATTTGATTTTTTAAATGTACAAAAAATCGATTGGAAGGTTATGCATTCCCCAATTTTTGTACTTCCGATGAATATTCGTCTTTCGCCTAAGTCCAGCAACGTTCCCCTGATTTTTATCATCACTTCAGTACAAATAAAATATAAAATAGATTTAAGTTCGAATAGTCGATTGCAAATAACTATCGGACAGTACGCGTATTTATTGGAATACGACTTCCGCTGTTTATCTCTGCTATCTGCAAAAGTCTTGCACGGAAGGGGAGACGAACACACGGTCCCGTGACACAAGGCCGATGAGCTTCACCACTACACCATGCGGACAGGAGCTAGGGTCGTTCCTCTGACGATACTTGATTACTAGGCATCGAAAGAGGCTCCGCCCACATGCACCTTTCGACGATCACCCGTTGAACTACTCGAGAACACTTTTCGAGCCGTAGCATGAGTTAGAGTTGAGATATCGACAAACGGTCAAAAGTATCATCTTATTAGGTTCCTCACGGACATTTTGCGCAATGTTTGCCGTTAACTGCGAAAGTTCGGCAATCCACGTTGTGGTCCCTAGGAATAGTAAGATGCGCCTTGATCACGGCATCATTTTTCGTATGCAATGTATGAGTGACTATCTGAGAGAATTGAGCTATTCTACCCATGAGCCGTACAGCAAAAAATGAAATCTCGAATATAAAGTTCGGGCCAAAAGCGAGAGTGGTATAGTTAGAGACCGCAAGCTCCGCCCACTTTGAGGGAGAAAGAACGCCCCAAAATCTGGCACTCCAATAATCGAGTGAATATGGCAAAAGCTCCGCATATCCCTAGACCCTCACTTACACAGGTTCTTATTCATGGTAGTCACTACTTTATATTTTTGTTGGCTGTCAATGGATTGGAATTACAATTGTACAGTTTTCCGCTTCCAAATTTAGCCAAAATCGAGTTAAAAAAAAAAAATTTTTCAGAATGAGTGAAACTTAGAGTTTCACAGCGTAATCTTATTTTATCGTGTATGAAACAACTTAATCTACATTAGTCATTCCGATTTCATCTATAGCTGTTCAGGAATTAACAATTTTCACATCGACATACACACGGTCGGAGATTTGGACCGATATTCCAAAAAACGACCGTCTTCGATTTTCAAATTTTTAATTTTATTTTATACCTAAGCACTTCAGGTTGTATATTCTGCAATAAAAATTCAGGGAAAGGTATCTCACAAAATTGATGTAGATTTTAATCTTGTCTAAAAGATGGTTTTCAAAAAATATCTTTTCCAAATGTTGTCCAATCGCTTAGGTCAAAACATAAAACTTTTTAATTATATTTTTCCGCTCATTTTGAGCCCACTGCCATATTTGTAGCTCATCTGGGAGCTGAAATACAGTAGAGCCGGATGCAAAACCGGAATTTTCCTAAAAGCCGGCTCTGGAACCTATGACCTACATTTTTCGAGATGTTGTGTATGTTCCTCTAGTGTATGTTCCTACCATAATATGAAGCCGAACAAAAAATAAAAGTTGGAAATTGTTCCTGGAGGTTAGTTTTTTCCTCCACTGACTCATGATACCTGCAAGTGTTGACTTTAATTTGGTGGTTTATCATTTATATTATATCTTCGGATTTCGCATCCATGACCTTCTTGTCCTCGACTGGTCACCTTGGATTAACTTGTGACGGTTCCGTTGTAGACCTCGGCCTGGAAGAGACAATCGAATATTTGTTCAAAACTTTCCCTTGATCGGTACTATAGGAGAAACAAGTGTGTAAAATTTGAAACTAACAAGTGTGTAAAATTTGAAACTAATTTGAAACTAAAAGTGTGTAAAATTTGAAACTGTAAAATCTAAAGCTGGTGCACTAAAAGGAAATTAGTAATACAGATTCATTGAAGATGTCGGAAATCTCTGGATGTAACTCCACCCCAGAGTAGAATCCGCTGGATCTGCAAGGTTCACTGATCCTGGAAACTTATGTGGACTGCAAGCCAGAAATAGTTAAGAAGAGACTAGTCTTCTGTATTTCGATAACATGCTGTACTTACTCTATATTTATTCATTCACTTGATACATATTGTACTTTGTTGACGCATCACAAGATGGAGTACGCATCTGGTAATGCAAATATTAAATCTCTAAAGTTGGAACAACACACGTTTTGTAAACAGTTAAAATCAAAGATGGGAGAAGTGAGACAATAGAAAAGAGGTAGTCATTGTCACAAGCGGGGGGGGGGGGGGGGCGGACAATCCGGCAACGGACAATCCGGCAACGGGACGCCCTTCGCTGGAAATTAGAGCTAGCCATTTGGGTGTTGTTTCATTATAACCAGTATGTGCTACCCTACCTTTGCATATACAATTCTTTTTGCAAGGCGAACTTGATTTTCACTCCATATCACTCCGAAGGGGGGTTCATGGTCGAAAATTGAGAATTTGAGTGGAAAATCATGGTTTGATAAACACCAAACACCGTAACCAATTCATATTCCAGTATTCCAGGAACTACTGTATCCCGGTATCATGAGTATCGATTAGTTACGATATTTGGTGTTTATCTAACCATGATTTTCCACTCAAATTCGCAATTTTGGACCATGAACCCCTACATAGATATGGAGTGAAACCGAAGTTGCAACAAGAATTGTATATGCAAAGGTATGGTAGCACATACTGGTTACAATGAAACAACACCCAAGTGGCTAGCTCGAATCTCCAGCGTCCCGTTGCCGGATTGTCCGTTGCCGGATTGTCCGCCCCCCGTCACAAGGAAATGCCGCGAGGGTTAGTTTGAGTTTTTGAACGAGACATAGTGGGATCGAAAAAACAAATTCTAAGAACTTTTACGTTTATCATATCTGCTAAGGATCTCTGCGGACGTCTGGTGGTAGTGGACATTATGAAGACTCAGAAATGGACTGGTTTGCCCCTCTCTCCACTACGAGCACTATCCATACGCCACTATCCATACGCCTTCATAGATATGAAACACGTAGAAGTTCAAATTTGCGATCCCGCTGTCCCCTTTCGATCCCGCTATTTCTCATTCAAAAAAAAACAACCTCTCTCACGGCCTGTCATTTTCTTAGAATAAGATAAACAGACAATAATGACAGATTTGGATAAGTCTAAGGAGTGAAAAACAACACAGAAACAACACATTGCTTCTTATGCGCTCTTTCATAAATATCTGGGCGTGTATAGTCGACGTCGATGACTATAGTCGACGATGGAAAGAGGATAGGGGCAGATGACTTGTTTGGCTTCTATTCTTGAATGAAAGAGAATGAAATGTACGCCTATCTTTCGTACAAAGCGGGAATTGAATGAAAGAATAATATCATTTAATTTTTGAGCAAACAATCGCGAAGAAGGGAGATCCCATATATCAATAACATCACGAATATATTTGGTGTACTTATTCGAATGTGGTGATGGATGGAGGTTTTTTGATCGAAAAATTATTCCAACATTGTATGTCTCGTAAGATAATGATTGTGCAGACAATTGATTTAACGTTGATGTAAATCAATATTTTTCACGCGACAACATTATTTTATTAACATACCAATATACAATTAAATTGTGGGTGAATTATTGAATTACATCGACTCGCTGACACAGTTTCTTCATGTCTTCAACGGTTCTCATAGGAAGAACTTGCTGACGATTGCGTTGTAGACCTGTCCCTGGAATGAAAGTGAAATATTCGTTGAAAACTTTCCCTTGTTCTGAAATATTAGAATTAGTTTTTAAAATTGGAAAAGGTCCAGACCGCGATATGCATACATTTCATATTATTATAGATCAGTTTTTGATGGCGTTCTAAAAGGAAATTACCAATTCGATGGAGTTGTCGCAAAACTGTGATTGTGACTCTGTTCAAGAGTGTTGCGCACTGGCTCACGTCATCTGCAAACATGTGGAAATGTAGATGTGTCTACGTTGAGATGACCAGGTAAAAATAGTAAAGACTATAATTTTCATCTAATGAAGTGTATATTTAAAAAAAATATCTTAGACTCACACTCTATTTATTGTTCAGCTGATCCAATTTAATCATTGTTGACGAATCACGAGAAGGAGTAAGCATCTGGTAATGCAAAGACTACAATAACTGAGCGAGTTGGAACATCAAACGTTATACAACAAATGCAAATAAATAGGGAAGGTTCGAAGATATTAAGAAAATGAAGACATCTTGTGGTTTTTCTGAGAGGGTGAGCTAGAGAGGAAATAGTGGAGGGAAGGAGTGGGGGTAAGAGAGGTTGCTGTGGTTACGGCATGTTTGTCGCAAATTTGATTCTCTCTCAAGAGATCATGCTTGGAAAAGGAGAGATACACACGAGAACAATTTGCGATAGTTACGGTTTATTTTGGAGTCATCCTGATTGTTAGACATGAGATATGATGAGAAGGAATTTATGAGACCATCCATGAGAAAACGGGGAGGGGTCACGGATGGTCAAATTATGAATAATTCCAATACTTTTTTCCTGAAGTGTCCATTCAAAGTTAGGGTGGCAGGCACCAATAGCTAAGGTTCTAAGTCGATTTTGAAAAAGCTACAGTAACCCCTCATTTTTGGGGTCGAAAAATTTGATATATCAAATGTAAGAGATTTATACATTTTCTGATGCGTTTTCACTCGTAGATAACGAATTTCAAGGTGAAAATGTTACTTGGTTTGATATAAAAAAGCCAAAAAATCGATTTTGTCGGCCCAAATTGGGATAAATCGTTACATAGACAATTTGGTTGATGAAATGGGGAGCTGGTTTTCACATTTTCTGTTTCTAAATGTCTTTTTGAGCATACATAATTTTTTTCAGAATTTTAAAAATGGCCCATTTCGACCAAATTGCAGCCCGAACTTGACGCCTTGGTGAAATTTCGCGAAAAAAGTCTTGAAATGTTTGAATGTAGATTCCGTTTAAAGCACCTCCAAATTTTGCATATGAGTAATTCTGAAGCAAATAAACATATTTCAATACAAAAATTGGCACAATACACAAATATTAAAATTTCTTCAGTCGAAATTTCGTCATGTTCGGACCGATATGCTTCATGTTCGGACCGATATTTGGCAAAGATGGGCCTTTTTGAAAATTCTGGAAAACCTCAGATAAACTCAAAATGACATGTACATTATGAATATGTGAAACATCTGTCTCCCCATCACCAACTTCATATTTTTTCGTAACGATATATGCCGATTTTGGGCGAAAAATACAGTTTTCCGAGCAAAACTTTGTTAATTCGCATGTTTTGCAGTTTTAACCTTAAAATTCGTTTTCTACGTGTGAAAATACATCGGAAAATATATAAAGTTCGTACTTATGAGAGATCATTTTTTCGACCCTAAAAATTACCCTAAAAAGGCGAAAAAAATCGGAATTCCAATTTTTTTCTTTTTGACTATTTTTGTTATGACATTTGTTTATGTGGTGCAGAATGACTATTATGCAAAATTTGAAGGTGATTGAAAGCTGTAAACGGAATCTACATTGAAAAATTTCACTTTTTCGCTAAATTACACCAAAGCGTCAAGTTCGGGCTGCAATTTGGTCGAAATGGGCCATTTTTAAAATTCTGAAAAAAATTATGTATGCTCAAAAAGACATGTAGAATCAGAAAATGTGAAAAACAGCTCCCCGTTTCATCAACCAAATTTTCTACGTAACGATTTATCCCAATTTTGGCCGACAAAATCGATTTTTTGGCTCTATTTTTTTATATCGAACCATATGATATTTTTACCTTGAAATTCGTTATCTACGAGTGAAAACACATCAGAAAATGTATAAATCTCTTACATTTGAGATATCAAATTTTTCGACCCCAAAAATGAGGGGTTACTGTAGCTTTTTCAAAATCGACTTAGAACTATTGGTGCCTGCCACCCTAACTTTGGATGGACACTTCAGAAAAAAAGTTCGGGAATTATTCATAATTTGACCATCCGTGACCCTTGCCTCATTGACCCGTTTTCTCGTGGATGGTCTCTTATAGCATGATAGCATTTTATGCAGACGTTTGAATGAGTGAAAATGCGGAATTATTTGAATACAGGTATCAATATAAAACATGGTGTTGTGCATTTGATGTGTAAATACAATTGACTAATTGATACTTTTATGTTCAAATTAGTTTCTTCTCAGCGAACCCTCCACTTTTCATAATTGCAGGAATATTCGGTTTTCCACCATCGAGAATCGTACGAAAACGGTCCTATAAAAATTGGAAATGATTCAGAAACAGAATCCAAAAATATATGATTTAGTCGATGATTAAGACTGTGTACCTGAATGGGCGTAGGCATGTAGGAGGCAGGGATCCAGATAAGCAGCGCGTCCCATCCGCACTGATATCTGCAAACAACGATTGTGAACATTAGCGTTTATTTTCTGGTTGAGCTCTCCACAACTAGTTATTTCTAGTTTTTGGACTTCGAGATTTACTGGCCCAGTTCAGCCGATTAGATCCATTGTAAGCCTTGATTTCATTGTTGAGCTCCCCATCCATTCGCATGAATCTGGCTAGAATCCGGCACTAGGTCGGATGATAACTATGAAGTCATGCCGCATTTGATATGTCAAAGGCTGCATGACGTCATGACTAGCACCCCTTCAAGCGCCCTCGAAATGACAGCACTCACGGTCAATGTTATTCGCTCCGTCACAATGCGAGTCATCATCAATTGACCATTTCCCCAATTTCAAACTCTACCTCAATCGTGGGTAGCGTGCAGTGAGAGCATGGAAGTAGCAGTCCACTACGAGATTGATGTTTGACGATCCGAGAATCTCCAGGCCCGCGTTCCAGTCGTCGATCACTACAATGGAAGAATTATCAAGATGAAGGAGCAATCACGTCAAGCAATTTGCCACTAGTTACAACGCAACAGGAAACATGGCCGCATTAGAGATGACTAACCAATAAATGGGGGGCGGACAAAACCGCAACGGATCGCCTTTCGCTGGAGATTTGATCAAGCAACTAGGGAGTTGTTGCATTGTTATTAGTTTGTCCTCAACTACATCACCCTGATTAGATCATCTAACAAGGCGACCTTGACTTTCACTCCATATCTATGTATTGGGGTTCATGGTCCAAAATTGAGAATTTGAGTGGAAAATCATAGTTAGATAAACACCAAATATCGTAACTAATCGATACTCATGTTACCGGGATAGAGTAGTTCCTGGAATACTGTAATATACATAGATATGGAGTGAAAGTCAAGATTACTTATTTAGAGGATTTATTCAGGGTGATGCACTAGAGCGTATAGTGATAACAATGCAACAACTCCCACGTTGCTTGATCAAATCTCTAGTGAACGGCGTTCCGTTGCGGTTTTGCCCGCCCCCCCCAATAAATGATTCCCACAGTCTAAGTGCACTGTTACAGAGCTAATCAATGAGCAAACGCGTAGAATTGGGAGATTAATACGGGCAAAGCTATCCCTGCGTATAAATATTCGTGAACGGAGGATCACTTCAAAATTGGAATAAGGAGTGATAAGCGCACATTGTTGTTTGAACTCCTCTCCGTATTCCTCCCTCAGTCTCGCTGGCATTTTGTTCCAAACACTCGCCACTCGATCGTTGTGCGCCTTCTTGTCCAAGAGATTCGTCGCCTAGAACATGGAATACCAATTCAAAGAATGTGTTGATGGTTACACGCGGTTCTATGTGCGCTTCTAATTTGAATGGGTTCTTTTTATGAGAAACTGAAGTACTGTGCTCTATAACATAATCTCACCTTGCATATTCCCGGTTCGACAAGGTGCACAGAGACGCCGAATGGGCGTAATTCTCGCCTGAAAAGTACATATGGCGCCGGTTGCTTAAGAATCAAACAAGGTCTTGCACATCGATTTTTCGAAAACTTGTGGAAAGGGGTTATTGAGGGTGCTGATCATGATGGTCAACTTCATTTTGCCCCAACTCGACCGGCTGAGCAAGGCTGCATGTAGGCTGCACACCCTGCCCTATCCATTACTCGATAACCGGTTGATGAAAATGCATGAAATTTGGACTGCTTTCAAATAAGCCCGAAAGATGATGTTTGATATTTAATTAGCATTTTTTCATAATACAATAATTAAGTAAAAATGTCGATCTCGAATATAAAGTTCGGGCCAAAAACGAGAGTGGTATAGTAAGATGCGCCTTGATCACGGCATCATTTTTCGTATGCTATGTATGAGTGACTATCTGAGAGAATTGAGCTATTCTACCCATGAGCCGTACAGCAAAAAATGAAATTTCATATAAATGTGGTCCTAGGGGTAACTTTTCACGTAGAGTTCGAAAATCTACCTTAGGAAGCCGCATCTCTCACCCCTCATTTCTTGTTCTGCGCTGAACTTGAAAAGTCGGTTTTTATAACTTTCGAACGACGCATCCAAACCCATTACAATTATAGTAAACCTGATAGATCTCGACGAGATAAGCATTTTTACTGTTGGAAGTGAAAGGCTAGCTCATCTGTGAAAAAAGTTGAGGCTATTTGAATTGTCAAAATTTATATTGTGAAAGGATATATTCCGGGGTGTAATTTTACTTATGTCCATTGGATTCCCCGTGAAAAGTTACCCCTAAAACAAAATTTTCACTTGTAAATTCGCGGGACAATGATATTTCCCCAATTTCAGAATAGGGAAGTATGGTGAATCACTGAATTTCTGAAATCTCGTACATTTGCGATTTCAAAATCTTACCAATTTGGAAATGTTCTCAATACTGTGCTTCAACTTTTTATGCATAATTAGAGAGTGTTCTCTCCAATAAACATGACAGGACATAAAAAAATTATTTTTTTCACTTCACAATTTCTCAAATTTGCACGTTGCCAACTCAACAATTCGAGTTCGCTTGACGCTTTAGCTGTAGCCATTTTGTAGCATGCTTCGACATGAGTGAGAATTGGTGGAACAGACCTCCTCCGATATATCGGGGCTGTAGTTATTGACGCCCGAATATGGGTAGAAGACGGAGTCCGAAATATTTAAATTCATTTTGAGAGTTAATTTGGAGAATTCTGATTAGATATTGATGTAAATAATGTTTTCATATCATGAGGAATGATATACGTATGGAAAAGCGACCGTTTGAACAATTTTTCAAAAATCGAAATTTTCAAATATCGAAAATTTCGAAAATTTTGAAAGGGGAAGAGGTGTGTATTTGTGTGTAAATTTTATACATCAGATTATGAAAACATTATTTACAGCAATATCTAATTAGAATTCTCCAAATTAACTCCCAAAATGAATTCAAATATTTTCGGACTTCGTCTTCTACCCATATTCTGGCGTCAATAACTACAGCCCCGATATATTGGAGGAGGACTGTTCGACCAATTTTCACTCATGTCAAGGCATGCTACAACATGGCTACAGCTAAAGCGTCAAGCGGACTCGAATTGTTGAGTTGGCAACGTGCAAATTTGAGAAATTGTGAAGTGAAAAAAATAATTTTTTTATGTCCTGTCATGTTTATTGGAGAGAACACTCTCTAATTATGCATAAAAAGTTGAAGCACAGTATTGAGAACATTTCCAAATTGGTAAGATTTTGAAATCGCAAATGTACGAGATTTCAGAAATTCAGTGATTCACCATACTTCCCTATTCTGAAATTGGGGAAATATCATTGTCCCGCGAATTTACAAGTGAAAATTTTGTTTTAGGGGTAACTTTTCACGGGGAATCCAATGGACATAAGTAAAATTACACCCCGGAATATATCCTTTCACAATATAAATTTTGACAATTCAAATAGCCTCAACTTTTTTCACAGATGAGCTAGCCTTTCACTTCCAACAGTAAAAATGCTTATCTCGTCGAGATCTATCAGGATTACTATAATTGTAATGGGTTTGGATGCGTCGTTCGAAAGTTATAAAAACCGACTTTTCAAGTTCAGCGCAGAACAAGAAATGAGGGGTGAGAGATGCGGCTTCCTAAGGTAGATTTTCGAACTCTACGTGAAAAGTTACCCCTAGGACCACATTTATATGAAATTTCATTTTTTGCTGTACGGCTCATGGGTAGAATAGCTCAATTCTCTCAGATAGTCACTCATACATAGCATACGAAAAATGATGCCGTGATCAAGGCGCATCTTACTATACCACTCTCGTTTTTGGCCCGAACTTTATATTCGAGATCGACATTTTTACTTAATTATTGTATTATGAAAAAATGCTAATTAAATATCAAACATCATCTTTCGGGCTTATTTGAAAGCAGTCCAAATTTCATGCATTTTCATCAACCGGTTATCGAGTAATGGATAGGGCAGGGTGTGCAGCCTACATGCAGCCTTGCTCAGCCGGTCGAGTTGGGGCAAAATGAAGTTGACCATCATGATCAGCACCCTCAATAACCCCTTTCCACAAGTTTTCGAAAAATCGATGTGCAAGACCTTGTTTGATTCTTAAGCAACCGGCGCCATATGTACTTTTCAGGCGAGAATTACGCCCATTCGGCGTCTCTGTGCACCTTGTCGAACCGGGAATATGCAAGGTGAGATTATGTTATAGAGCACAGTACTTCAGTTTCTCATAAAAAGAACCCATTCAAATTAGAAGCGCACATAGAACCGCGTGTAACCATCAACACATTCTTTGAATTGGTATTCCATGTTCTAGGCGACGAATCTCTTGGACAAGAAGGCGCACAACGATCGAGTGGCGAGTGTTTGGAACAAAATGCCAGCGAGACTGAGGGAGGAATACGGAGAGGAGTTCAAACAACAATGTGCGCTTATCACTCCTTATTCCAATTTTGAAGTGATCCTCCGTTCACGAATATTTATACGCAGGGATAGCTTTGCCCGTATTAATCTCCCAATTCTACGCGTTTGCTCATTGATTAGCTCTGTAACAGTGCACTTAGACTGTGGGAATCATTTATTGGGGGGGGCGGGCAAAACCGCAACGGAACGCCGTTCACTAGAGATTTGATCAAGCAACGTGGGAGTTGTTGCATTGTTATCACTATACGCTCTAGTGCATCACCCTGAATAAATCCTCTAAATAAGTAATCTTGACTTTCACTCCATATCTATGTATATTACAGTATTCCAGGAACTACTCTATCCCGGTAACATGAGTATCGATTAGTTACGATATTTGGTGTTTATCTAACTATGATTTTCCACTCAAATTCTCAATTTTGGACCATGAACCCCAATACATAGATATGGAGTGAAAGTCAAGGTCGCCTTGTTAGATGATCTAATCAGGGTGATGTAGTTGAGGACAAACTAATAACAATGCAACAACTCCCTAGTTGCTTGATCAAATCTCCAGCGAAAGGCGATCCGTTGCGGTTTTGTCCGCCCCCCATTTATTGGTTAGTCATCTCTAATGCGGCCATGTTTCCTGTTGCGTTGTAACTAGTGGCAAATTGCTTGACGTGATTGCTCCTTCATCTTGATAATTCTTCCATTGTAGTGATCGACGACTGGAACGCGGGCCTGGAGATTCTCGGATCGTCAAACATCAATCTCGTAGTGGACTGCTACTTCCATGCTCTCACTGCACGCTACCCACGATTGAGGTAGAGTTTGAAATTGGGGAAATGGTCAATTGATGATGACTCGCATTGTGACGGAGCGAATAACATTGACCGTGAGTGCTGTCATTTCGAGGGCGCTTGAAGGGGTGCTAGTCATGACGTCATGCAGCCTTTGACATATCAAATGCGGCATGACTTCATAGTTATCATCCGACCTAGTGCCGGATTCTAGCCAGATTCATGCGAATGGATGGGGAGCTCAACAATGAAATCAAGGCTTACAATGGATCTAATCGGCTGAACTGGGCCAGTAAATCTCGAAGTCCAAAAACTAGAAATAACTAGTTGTGGAGAGCTCAACCAGAAAATAAACGCTAATGTTCACAATCGTTGTTTGCAGATATCAGTGCGGATGGGACGCGCTGCTTATCTGGATCCCTGCCTCCTACATGCCTACGCCCATTCAGGTACACAGTCTTAATCATCGACTAAATCATATATTTTTGGATTCTGTTTCTGAATCATTTCCAATTTTTATAGGACCGTTTTCGTACGATTCTCGATGGTGGAAAACCGAATATTCCTGCAATTATGAAAAGTGGAGGGTTCGCTGAGAAGAAACTAATTTGAACATAAAAGTATCAATTAGTCAATTGTATTTACACATCAAATGCACAACACCATGTTTTATATTGATACCTGTATTCAAATAATTCCGCATTTTCACTCATTCAAACGTCTGCATAAAATGCTATCATGCTATAAGAGACCATCCACGAGAAAACGGGTCAATGAGGCAAGGGTCACGGATGGTCAAATTATGAATAATTCCCGAACTTTTTTTCTGAAGTGTCCATCCAAAGTTAGGGTGGCAGGCACCAATAGTTCTAAGTCGATTTTGAAAAAGCTACAGTAACCCCTCATTTTTGGGGTCGAAAAATTTGATATCTCAAATGTAAGAGATTTATACATTTTCTGATGTGTTTTCACTCGTAGATAACGAATTTCAAGGTAAAAATATCATATGGTTCGATATAAAAAAATAGAGCCAAAAAATCGATTTTGTCGGCCAAAATTGGGATAAATCGTTACGTAGAAAATTTGGTTGATGAAACGGGGAGCTGTTTTTCACATTTTCTGATTCTACATGTCTTTTTGAGCATACATAATTTTTTTCAGAATTTTAAAAATGGCCCATTTCGACCAAATTGCAGCCCGAACTTGACGCTTTGGTGTAATTTAGCGAAAAAGTGAAATTTTTCAATGTAGATTCCGTTTACAGCTTTCAATCACCTTCAAATTTTGCATAATAGTCATTCTGCACCACATAAACAAATGTCATAACAAAAATAGTCAAAAAGAAAAAAATTGGAATTCCGATTTTTTTCGCCTTTTTAGGGTAATTTTTAGGGTCGAAAAAATGATCTCTCATAAGTACGAACTTTATATATTTTCCGATGTATTTTCACACGTAGAAAACGAATTTTAAGGTTAAAACTGCAAAACATGCGAATTAACAAAGTTTTGCTCGGAAAACTGTATTTTTCGCCCAAAATCGGCATATATCGTTACGAAAAAATATGAAGTTGGTGATGGGGAGACAGATGTTTCACATATTCATAATGTACATGTCATTTTGAGTTTATCTGAGGTTTTCCAGAATTTTCAAAAAGGCCCATCTTTGCCAAATATCGGTCCGAACATGAAGCATATCGGTCCGAACATGACGAAATTTCGACTGAAGAAATTTTAATATTTGTGTATTGTGCCAATTTTTGTATTGAAATATGTTTATTTGCTTCAGAATTACTCATATGCAAAATTTGGAGGTGCTTTAAACGGAATCTACATTCAAACATTTCAAGACTTTTTTCGCGAAATTTCACCAAGGCGTCAAGTTCGGGCTGCAATTTGGTCGAAATGGGCCATTTTTAAAATTCTGAAAAAAATTATGTATGCTCAAAAAGACATTTAGAAACAGAAAATGTGAAAACCAGCTCCCCATTTCATCAACCAAATTGTCTATGTAACGATTTATCCCAATTTGGGCCGACAAAATCGATTTTTTGGCTTTTTTATATCAAACCAAGTAACATTTTCACCTTGAAATTCGTTATCTACGAGTGAAAACGCATCAGAAAATGTATAAATCTCTTACATTTGATATATCAAATTTTTCGACCCCAAAAATGAGGGGTTACTGTAGCTTTTTCAAAATCGACTTAGAACCTTAGCTATTGGTGCCTGCCACCCTAACTTTGAATGGACACTTCAGGAAAAAAGTATTGGAATTATTCATAATTTGACCATCCGTGACCCCTCCCCGTTTTCTCATGGATGGTCTCATAAATTCCTTCTCATCATATCTCATGTCTAACAATCAGGATGACTCCAAAATAAACCGTAACTATCGCAAATTGTTCTCGTGTGTATCTCTCCTTTTCCAAGCATGATCTCTTGAGAGAGAATCAAATTTGCGACAAACATGCCGTAACCACAGCAACCTCTCTTACCCCCACTCCTTCCCTCCACTATTTCCTCTCTAGCTCACCCTCTCAGAAAAACCACAAGATGTCTTCATTTTCTTAATATCTTCGAACCTTCCCTATTTATTTGCATTTGTTGTATAACGTTTGATGTTCCAACTCGCTCAGTTATTGTAGTCTTTGCATTACCAGATGCTTACTCCTTCTCGTGATTCGTCAACAATGATTAAATTGGATCAGCTGAACAATAAATAGAGTGTGAGTCTAAGATATTTTTTTTAAATATACACTTCATTAGATGAAAATTATAGTCTTTACTATTTTTACCTGGTCATCTCAACGTAGACACATCTACATTTCCACATGTTTGCAGATGACGTGAGCCAGTGCGCAACACTCTTGAACAGAGTCACAATCACAGTTTTGCGACAACTCCATCGAATTGGTAATTTCCTTTTAGAACGCCATCAAAAACTGATCTATAATAATATGAAATGTATGCATATCGCGGTCTGGACCTTTTCCAATTTTAAAAACTAATTCTAATATTTCAGAACAAGGGAAAGTTTTCAACGAATATTTCACTTTCATTCCAGGGACAGGTCTACAACGCAATCGTCAGCAAGTTCTTCCTATGAGAACCGTTGAAGACATGAAGAAACTGTGTCAGCGAGTCGATGTAATTCAATAATTCACCCACAATTTAATTGTATATTGGTATGTTAATAAAATAATGTTGTCGCGTGAAAAATATTGATTTACATCAACGTTAAATCAATTGTCTGCACAATCATTATCTTACGAGACATACAATGTTGGAATAATTTTTCGATCAAAAAACCTCCATCCATCACCACATTCGAATAAGTACACCAAATATATTCGTGATGTTATTGATATATGGGATCTCCCTTCTTCGTGATTGTTTGCTCAAAAATTAAATGATATTATTCTTTCATTCAATTCCCGCTTTGTACGAAAGATAGGCGTACATTTCATTCTCTTTCATTCAAGAATAGAAGCCAAACAAGTCATCTGCCCCTATCCTCTTTCCATCGTCGACTATAGTCATCGACGTCGACTATACACGCCCAGATATTTATGAAAGAGCGCATAAGAAGCAATGTGTTGTTTCTGTGTTGTTTTTCACTCCTTAGACTTATCCAAATCTGTCATTATTGTCTGTTTATCTTATTCTAAGAAAATGACAGGCCGTGAGAGAGGTTGTTTTTTTTTGAATGAGAAATAGCGGGATCGAAAGGGGACAGCGGGATCGCAAATTTGAACTTCTACGTGTTTCATATCTATGAAGGCGTATGGATAGTGGCGTATGGATAGTGCTCGTAGTGGAGAGAGGGGCAAACCAGTCCATTTCTGAGTCTTCATAATGTCCACTACCACCAGACGTCCGCAGAGATCCTTAGCAGATATGATAAACGTAAAAGTTCTTAGAATTTGTTTTTTCGATCCCACTATGTCTCGTTCAAAAACTCAAACTAACCCTCGCGGCATTTCCTTGTGACGGGGGGCGGACAATCCGGCAACGGACAATCCGGCAACGGGACGCTGGAGATTCGAGCTAGCCACTTGGGTGTTGTTTCATTGTAACCAGTATGTGCTACCATACCTTTGCATATACAATTCTTGTTGCAACTTCGGTTTCACTCCATATCTATGTAGGGGTTCATGGTCCAAAATTGCGAATTTGAGTGGAAAATCATGGTTAGATAAACACCAAATATCGTAACTAATCGATACTCATGATACCGGGATACAGTAGTTCCTGGAATACTGGAATATGAATTGGTTACGGTGTTTGGTGTTTATCAAACCATGATTTTCCACTCAAATTCTCAATTTTCGACCATGAACCCCCCTTCGGAGTGATATGGAGTGAAAATCAAGTTCGCCTTGCAAAAAGAATTGTATATGCAAAGGTAGGGTAGCACATACTGGTTATAATGAAACAACACCCAAATGGCTAGCTCTAATTTCCAGCGAAGGGCGTCCCGTTGCCGGATTGTCCGTTGCCGGATTGTCCGCCCCCCCCCCCCGCTTGTGACAATGACTACCTCTTTTCTATTGTCTCACTTCTCCCATCTTTGATTTTAACTGTTTACAAAACGTGTGTTGTTCCAACTTTAGAGATTTAATATTTGCATTACCAGATGCGTACTCCATCTTGTGATGCGTCAACAAAGTACAATATGTATCAAGTGAATGAATAAATATAGAGTAAGTACAGCATGTTATCGAAATACAGAAGACTAGTCTCTTCTTAACTATTTCTGGCTTGCAGTCCACATAAGTTTCCAGGATCAGTGAACCTTGCAGATCCAGCGGATTCTACTCTGGGGTGGAGTTACATCCAGAGATTTCCGACATCTTCAATGAATCTGTATTACTAATTTCCTTTTAGTGCACCAGCTTTAGATTTTACAGTTTCAAATTTTACACACTTTTAGTTTCAAATTAGTTTCAAATTTTACACACTTGTTAGTTTCAAATTTTACACACTTGTTTCTCCTATAGTACCGATCAAGGGAAAGTTTTGAACAAATATTCGATTGTCTCTTCCAGGCCGAGGTCTACAACGGAACCGTCACAAGTTAATCCAAGGTGACCAGTCGAGGACAAGAAGGTCGTGGATGCGAAAACCGAAGATATAATATAAATGATAAACCACCAAATTAAAGTCAACACTTGCAGGTATCATGAGTCAGTGGAGGAAAAAACTAACCTCCAGGAACAATTTCCAACTTTTATTTTTTGTTCGGCTTCATATTATGGTAGGAACATACACTAGAGGAACATACACAACATCTCGAAAAATGTAGGTCATAGGTTCCAGAGCCGGCTTTTAGGAAAATTCCGGTTTTGCATCCGGCTCTACTGTATTTCAGCTCCCAGATGAGCTACAAATATGGCAGTGGGCTCAAAATGAGCGGAAAAATATAATTAAAAAGTTTTATGTTTTGACCTAAGCGATTGGACAACATTTGGAAAAGATATTTTTTGAAAACCATCTTTTAGACAAGATTAAAATCTACATCAATTTTGTGAGATACCTTTCCCTGAATTTTTATTGCAGAATATACAACCTGAAGTGCTTAGGTATAAAATAAAATTAAAAATTTGAAAATCGAAGACGGTCGTTTTTTGGAATATCGGTCCAAATCTCCGACCGTGTGTATGTCGATGTGAAAATTGTTAATTCCTGAACAGCTATAGATGAAATCGGAATGACTAATGTAGATTAAGTTGTTTCATACACGATAAAATAAGATTACGCTGTGAAACTCTAAGTTTCACTCATTCTGAAAAATTTTTTTTTTTAACTCGATTTTGGCTAAATTTGGAAGCGGAAAACTGTACAATTGTAATTCCAATCCATTGACAGCCAACAAAAATATAAAGTAGTGACTACCATGAATAAGAACCTGTGTAAGTGAGGGTCTAGGGATATGCGGAGCTTTTGCCATATTCACTCGATTATGCTAACTCAGTGAGGTCAACATTGCTGTAAATTGCACTTTGGCTTTATTTTTGAGAAATTTGCATAATTTCAAGTGTAAAAAATCTATGTGAGTTTGTTCACGCAATCATACACCGTTGAAAAGGGCAAATAGCTCGATATTCAAAAATGTGAAAAAGGTGTGGGCTTAATTTTTTTTATTTTAAGTACTGTTATGACTTTATTGTACACTTTTGTCAAAGATTCACTTATAAAGAATTTTGACACTTGAAATTATACAAATTTCTCAAAAATAAAGCCAAAGTGCAATTTACACCAATGTTGACCTCACTGAGTTAGCATATTCGAGTGAATATGGCAAGAGCTCCACATATCCCTAGACCCTCTCTTACACAGGTTCTTATTCATGGTAGTCACTACTTTATATTTTTGTTGGTTGTCAATGGAGTGGAATTACAATTGTACAGTTTTCCGCTTCCAAATTTAGCCAAAATCGAGTTGCAAAAAAACGATTTTTCAGAATGAGTGAAACTTAGAGTTTCACAGCGTAATCTTATTTTATCGTGTATGAAACAACTTAATCTACATTAGTCATTCCGATTTCATATATAGTTGTTCAGGAATTAACAATTTTCACATCGACATTCACACGGTCGGAGATTTGGACCGATATTCCAAAAAACGACCCTCTTCGATTTTCAAATTTTTAATTTTATTTTATACCTAAGCACTTCAGGTTGTATATTCTGCAATAAAAATTCAGGGAAAGGTATCTCACAAAATTGATGTAGATTTTAATCTTGTCTAAAAGATGGTTTTCAAAAAATATCTTTTCCAAATGTTGTCCAATCGCTTAGGTCAAAACATAAAACTTTTTTATTATATATTTCCGCTCATTTTGAGCCCACTTCCATCTTTGTAGCTCATCTGGGAGCTGAAATATAGTAGAGCCGGATGCAAAACCGGAATTTTCCTACAAGCCGGTTCTGGAACCTATGACCTAGATTTTTCGAGATGTTGGCTCTAGTGCATGTTCCTACCATAATATGAAGCCAAACAAAAAATAAAAGTTGGAAATTGTTCCCACGCACCTCCACTGACTCGTGATACCTGTGTTATATCAGGCCTCTCACGAGAGAATCGGGACAACGAGTTGACATTGAAAATTGAAATATTTAATTTTTAAAGTGTTCTAGTACGGGCACGGGGTCTAGAAGATTTTCCTTGTTCGGTTTGGCCCAATTGCATCTTGCAGCTGCAGCAGGCTGCTGCAAACTTTAGACATAGGTCATCGAATATTGAGGGTTTGACCGATTAAAGTGGTGACATTTGCTCACAAAAGTGTTTCTATGATCAAATTAACGATTTTGGCGCGCGTTGTTCATTTGTCACTTTTGCGACCGTTGCAGCAGACGCGTGGTGGACCAGTTTTTAATATCTAAGCGGAACGTACATTTTTTGCTTCTCGCCAAACTTTCCCAGTTTGTAGAGCTTGAAATTCTGCGCATACCAGATTTTTTGTCGATTTTATCTCTGTGGTCTTTGTACATTCCCAAACCAGCGAAACCCTCACGTGGTGGACCAGTTTTTAATATCTAAGCGGAACGTACATTTTTTGCTTCTCTCCAAACTTTCCCAGTTTGTAGAGCTTGAAATTCTGCGCATACCAGATTTTTTGTCGATTTTATTTTTGTACATTCCCAAACCGGCGAAACCCTCATAACGGGCTGCATGGTTCACCTGCAGTGGATCTGAATTCGCCAAGTCGCAAGTTCGTATCCCAGCCAGAGCATACAAGTTTTTTGCCATCTATTTTTATCATTAACATGACCTATAATACCCTCAGACTTACTTTTTCGATGTAATCACATTGCAAAAATATTGCCTGCTCTGGCTGGGCTTCGAACGACTTGGCGAACTCAGATCCACTGCAGGTGAACCGTTCAGCCCGTTATGAGGGTTTCGCCGGTTTGGGAATGTACAAAGACCACAGAGATAAAATCGACAAAAAATCTTGTATATACAGAATTTCGAGCTCTACAAACTGAGAAAGTTTGGAGAGAAGCAAAAAATGTATGTTCAACTTAGAAATTAAAAACCGGTCCACCACGCGTCTGCTGCTACGGTCGCAAATGTGAAAAACGAACAATCTGCGCCAAAATCATGTTAGATAATTATGCGAAAACGAACCATTCTTGATATGATCGAAATCATACATCACAATGAGCGGTTGCAGTTTCTGTATGCACATAAGCAACGGGTCATCTTGCTTCTCCTTATCTAATGCTTCGCCCACACGAATCCGCATGAATGTTTTCGCTGCACGTGTTCCCGCGAAAATATCAGTGACAAATCCAATGACAGAAGGATGAGGATCAGATGTCATGTTACATGAAATCACTCCTATCTTAGCACCATGAAAGAGTTCCTTGAAAGATTCCGAAAGCATATGCAAAACAGTATATCCAATGGTGATGTACAATTCCTAAATAAAGGGGATCACATTGAGTAAAGATTTGTAAAGGCATTAGGTCTCCAATATTCGATTCCTCCCGTTTCTAAAAACTATAATATCGGATTATGGTAAATACTCACATATTTGTCGTATCCTAAATACACCGCCTTGTGACCTTGTATTTCTATATTCGAGATTGCCAATATGCTGATTGCATTCTGAAGTTTAAGCATCGATATGTATTGATGAATTTGTTCCGAGAAACCAAACGTTAGTCCTATCCCTTGACCATCTGTCTGCTGAAATTGCTTTTATTTTTTATTATCATACTGATATGCTCAGGAAAACTAAGCAAAAAAAGAAAACCTCCGACGTCATCTTCCTTTCAGAATATATTATGATACTGTTCACAACAATATTTCGAGATTTAACCGATTCTTGTATTAGCTTCGTCATCCGCTTATCAACCTACGATTATCCAAACGCTGTCTTTTGAAATATGGCAATGTGGTCGTAAATTAAAATAAATATATTTACACTTTGTGAACATACGATTCCCATTCGCGCGAGGTGTATGCAATCCAAATGATTGTAGATCTTATTAATGGCATTCCACGGAAGAATATGAAAGCCGATTGACATCTTACACCCGAAAATTTTCACACCGCCTGAAAGGATACACGAGGGAGATTCGCGCCAATTACCTAGCGTACACAATATTTTAACCGATAAGTGGAATATTTTCGAAAATACGTGCGGCGTCCTCGCTTGAGTTCGCTCCATAAAGTATCGTGTTCTATAACACTCACTATTTGATTTAGATATAGTCATTATCACCCGTTTGTAAGGGATAAATGCACTTGCTGACGGGTATCACTTTTCGTCTATTGTGTATGTTGCTAATTTGATATCCTTTTATTCCTCAAAAACTTCATTCAAATATCCAGGTCGGACGTTCGATAAAAGAAACTGTTGACAATTTCATTGACCAGCAGCACCCCAACATTTTTTAATTTCCCGTGTATTATCTCGTAAGTATCAAACAATTATGAGAAACTATCTGAGTGAGGGAACATATGCTTGGCAAAGTTGGAAAAACGGAATTCGCCCTAAATGTGTATATGAGTACAAGGTGCGTAAAAAGTATGGTGACAAAATCAATTACATCCTACTCGAAATGCACTGTTCCAATATATCTCAATTTGTAATACTATGTTCCTCAGATATTTAACAAAGCAACGCATAAATGGCGTTAAAATATTCTTAACAGTTTCTTAGTATTAATATGTTAAAGAAATGGCGCATAAAAAGTGGCGTTTTTACCATACTAAATGCGACGTAGTCTTTAATTCCTAATTATTCCAGAGATATAGGTTGAGCATTCACATATTTTTTTCTGATAAGTAGGACAATATATGAGTTTAAATATGTCAATCACTGAATTCGTGGGCTACGTTCTACAGCAGCAACAATTTTTAAATGACTTTCCTAGGTACGGCCCTCGAAAAAAAATTGTTGTACTCAGAAGTTGCATTCATTAATGTTGAAAGTTATGATATCCGCATTATATTCTATATGATACTCAACCACTCAGGAGCGTAATTGTGCATTCAGTGTACTTCGGGAATGGGAACCTGGATCTGCAGATTGTTCGAATCTCTCCCAAGTGGCCACATCAGCTATATTTGGCAATTTTGGATACAGACATTAGGCCCTTGTTTTCATTCAATTTGATGCAATTAAAATTCATAATTCGACCGTGTAATACGCGAAACATGTATATTTCAAGAAATAAGCATGGTGAATATGAAAACTGAAAATGCCACTTTTCAAGTTTTTGTGTCATCATCAAAGTACGAGTTCGTTAAGTTGATAGTTCTCCGTTCCCTTATAATAGAGTGCAAGCTACGCACGAGCATTCTAATGTGGAATGGTTTCTCTCTATAATAAAGTTAAAATAGTAAGGTAATGCTTATCCAAATTTTTGGAATTATCATTTATGCGAAAAATGAGTTGCGGGCCAAGGTCACATGAATTTCAAAAGGAAATTTTCGCTCCTCTAAGTGGCAGAGCTCCTTGGTGGGAAAAATATAAATATCTTGGAGCAAATATGCTCAGGTAAGTTGAGGCCCAACCGGGATTCATAGTGGTTGAAAGTACGCGAGAAATTATGCGTAATGTTTGTCACCATACTTTTTACGCACCCTGTAGTACTCAGTGAGCATAGCTCGGACATGACATATTTAGTGCTCTAGGTGGCCTATCGGTTCTCAATTCTTTCTGAAAATTCGAAAAATAGACATTTTTTGTAAATTTTTATTACTGCTCTTCCAACTTAGTAATTTGGGAGCGTTTTGATTTTTGATTATTGTAGTGCTAACTTTCCACTATCTAATGGGTGAAACTAAGGGAAATTAAAAATATAGTTTTCGCGAAATTCGTATTGAAGCACTGAAAAGTCCAATAAAGTCAGTTCATGAAAGGGTCCACGACCTACCGTACCCAAATGGAACATGAGAACGAATGTTCTAGAGTTATCCTACACGCACTACTCGACGAGGAAAATCCATCCTACTCGACTGTTGAAATTGAGAAGTTTGTTCAGGTGAGGAAATATGAATGATACATTTAATATTCGAGTCATGTTGTCAAATTGTAGACATTCCACCACATGGGAAAGAAGATATATCTCGACTTTGCCAGCCCTCTATTGATGAATGAACTAACCCTCATCGGGGAATATAAATTATAGACGTGGACTGAAGATATGGGGTGGTGAAGCATGTCGATACACTGGATTGGTAAACTGGGCATAAAATATCAGAATTGAGCAAACATTATGCAAGCATGATTCCAATCATTTTATCCATGCTAATAAAAAGACTATGTATTCTATAAATGGGGAAAAGAGTTTAACTATTTACAAATACTTGATGAACATGTAGAGCAATCTGTAGCGTAACAAAAAATATGCATACTCGCATAAATAATTGCCGATCGAAGAACAATTTACATACTATTTCGACTATTTCATTTGGAACTCATTTCCTCCTTCAATGTGTTCCTCTTTTGCGAGTGGCTCATTCTGGCTTTTGTAGTTGATCGCTGAATGGTTGTATTTGATCTCTATGATATCTTCAGAAGAATTCAAGAAGCGATACCATTTTAACTTTATATTACACTATCTAAAAGCGCAAGTGGTCGGTAGAGTGAATAACGCTAATGGGTAGTGACCCGGAATTGCGGATTGACAATGGGCAACACGAATGAATGCTAAGAAGTGAAATCAGGCTGCTGGCTTCTATCATATTACTCAAATTACTGTTCCATCCAACTAATTTTGCATGTTACTCCTTCTTTAAACTCACAAGAGATAATGAAGAAGATCATGACAACCAGCATGAGACCCGCGTAGAGGAAGAATTCATGAGCAGCACTCGAGGCAAACCATCCCGAGCCAGAGATGAACGCATCCAGTACGTTCCCCATGAACACAGTCAACAACCAGGCTGCCTTGAACATTTAACTTTATCAATATGTTTCAATAGATATATTTATACATGCTGATTGTACACTTCATTGATGCTGATTTTTAGTGATTGATAGTTGGCCATAAATAGTTCGAAAACGTTGAGGCAGACCTGCATGAGACTCTTGATGGAGGGCGTTGACTGAGAGTAGGCGAATTCCAATCCAGTCACGGACAGCATCACTTCGCCCATGGTAATCACAAAGTATTGGGGGAACATCCAAGCAATGCTCAGCTCATTCCGCCTCACCTACAAATATTTTCCATATGCCAAACACACTGGTCAATTTCCAGTCGAAAAAATGACAAGGATCAATATGACGAGGGTCAATCTCTTTCGGCAGTTGAGAGAGCCCATCACATATCGGCTAGGAGAACAGGACAAGCGAAAATGACGTACAAGTGTTTCGGCTTGGAGATCATTTGCCTGCACATTAATAGCTTGAACAGATCCGATTCCTGTATCGATCGATTTCTAAATCCACACAATTAAAAACACTAAGTTTTAAATGAGTTACCGTAAGTCGGTGAGATTCATTCGACCATTCTATCATCACTTCCGTAACTGTACTCGGAATGAGCACCGATTCACAATCCTCGAAATTTCTTCTGATGTTGAAACCACTGCAATTTTGTTTGTTTTGCAACTATTCCACGTATACGAAGGATACTTACTGATTTGAAAGGATTGTAACGTTGGAGATTGCAGACACAAATATTAATGTAGCTCCATCAGGCGTCTTCTTGTTTTCGAAATTGCAAGCGGAAAGGCTGTAATTAGAAGATTTTGATAAAATTCAAATTTCTCGTTGAGACCTTCCGTCGTTGTTTGACATCACAACTCCATTCCCTTTTGTAAAATTGATTCCTTCCACCTTCCACTTCTCGGTAAGTTCGTTCAAATGGAATATTCCTGTGGGGATCGTATTAGGAATGGCTTAGCAAGAATGTTCTGCTTATTCTCTTGAGACTAGATATAGAGCACGCAATATTAATAGTTTCAGTTTTTGAGAATATTTTTCTATTCTTGCCATCCCAATTTTTGGATCAAGTCATTGAACGATACACTGACCCTCTGGCACACCCGTCGAATCATTCGCGAATTGGTGCACAATCACTTGATCCGGTCGAAGAAGGGGCGGCTGATCTCGATCTGCTGCTAACTGTAATTCATTACATCTCAAGTGTACGAGAACACTGGCCCCTTGCCCCTCATCTACTGATTCCTTTCTCTCATTCCCTTTCAATCAAGATGATTAACTGATATTCTCCCTAATCATTCTTTACTGAATCCAAATGCTATTTTCACAATTTGTTGATGCATTCCCCCATAACAGCAACGTGATCAATACCTGAATAATTCCGCACATGATGAACGATATGGCAGTGAGAATTCCGCCCGTAGCCATCTTCCGGAGGGGAGTCACTTTCACAACCTGCAATTTGGAATGGCTTAGGGAGAATTGATCTATTCTGTCTGTCAGCAGGCGAAAGAACACGAAGATTGAAGAGTCACTTCTTTGCAAAGCCATGTCTAGTACTAAATGACCCGGCAAAGCGAGAAGTACTCTCATCCCATCTCGCACTCTCTCGCTCTCCAGGGACTTGCTCAATGGGACTCACTTTTCTCGCAAGGGGATAGACGATTCCTTCGAAGATCGGAACAAGGATGAGAATCAGTAGGGGATTGAGAAAGTTGATCTGTTCGGGAATCACATTGATTCCTCCCATCTGGAAGTTTAGTTTGCGAGCGAGCAGAATCCATGTGGACCCCTGAAAAGGAACGATTAACACTATGTTCCCCCTAGAAAGTTAGATTTCAGAAGGGAAGTGAACAGAATCTTTCTAATTCAAAGAATCATCCCGTCACCTGTATCTATTTAAAACGGGATCATTTTTAAACGGGAAAAGTTTGAAAGTATACACATCGACGTGTCATTTTTCACTATGAACACATGATTTGAAAAACGGTACCTTCTGATCGAAGAGAGCCCAGAATAGGACGATGGGTGCGAAGACGACCGAGACAGCGAGGAAAGAGCGGAGAGATTGAATGGTAGACTGGTCGTGTTCCGGCGAGGCGAGCGAGATCCAATCGCCGTCTCTACTGAACATAAAAAGTTTAACTTTAAGTGTTTGCCAACTACTTCCTCTTTGAACAGAGCAAGTGATCAACGATTCCTAGTCGAAAAATGCATGTGTTCACTCTTTGCATTTTCCGTTCTCTCTCATGGTCGATCGGTGAGAGAGTGCGGCTCATGAAGAGACTCACAGTCAACATTAGCCGACTTTGACCTAGCGTAATGCATGAAAAATGGAATGAGATAGAGATTAGTGTATATCTCACAGTGTCTTCTCGCCTCTCCACTTCTTCCTCATTGCTGTAACTCCACACGAAAAGAGTTGCCGAGCGACATTCGATCCATTCGGAGGCAGTTTCTTATACGATCGAGACCCAGCAGCAAAGATGATCAGAGCAAGCAGCATCAGGATACCCGGAATTCCTGAGAGAGAGCATTTAAATATGTGAGAGAGGGCACTAGATCGTATGATTACTACAAGAGGAGAACCTTTAGAGATTTGAACCAAAAATAATACCCTTTTAGTTCTGGAGGTTTTTTACTGAAAGATTTTTTAAAGAGTGAGAACCTACATAAACAAAACTGAAGATGGGTACTATTTTGGCTCTCGTCCGACCTAATCCCGGGAAGGATGGAGCATACTAGTGATTACAAAATCACTTTTCGAATAGTCACATCGTAGCTGGCTGAATCCATTTTCTCCTCACAAGAGCTCACCGAATGCCAGAGGAAAGCAGGTGGGCGAGCCGAAGCAACTGATGCGAGTTTTCAGAATGGGAGTGATCAGAATAGCCAGTAGGGCACCCGCGTTGATTGCAAAGTAAAAGAAAGAGAAGAATTGCTCCTTGAGTCTCGATTGATCATCTCTGAACTGAAGAAGTGTTGTTTCAGTGCATTCCATTGATGGGAAATAGGGATGGCTCCGTGGAAAATTGTCTCTTCATTATACGACACTACGACAGATAAGAACTGTGACGTCATGATGCCGCCTTTGATACCTCAAAGACGGCATGACGTCATAGTTCTTATCCGACCTAGTGCCTTATTATGCACAGAATGAGGAGAGCATTTAAAACCCTAATAGGGTTGCAATTTTCAGGTTATTTAGGCTCAATTCGTGTATGTTTCAGGTGTACTACATAGCTTATGAGCTTATCAGCTATCTAGAGCACCTGAAACACATCCGAAAATGACCCAAAATGACCTGCACCTTGAAACCCTAATCCCTAATACGAAGCAAGCCGCTTTTGCTTGCCGGGGCCGACCAATTGTTTTGCTCAGTGAAAGCAAAGGAACGCAACATAGTATTTTGTTTATCAACATAGCGGTGTTGGTGCTTTTCGAAACGTCGAATCAGATCACCGAAACACACCCTAGCGACACATTCCTGGTTCGTCCCCCTCTCCCTCTCGCTCTAACTCTTACTTGATCAACAGCGAAGGCGGACACGCACGGCTTGATACCGCCAGTGGAGAGAGCTATCACCAGTAGTCCACTAAAGTCGAACAACGATCGATATTCTGAAAGGTACTGTATCCGGGAGCGAGGGTGGGAGTAGGGATACGGTATTCGAGCCAGGGTAGGGCGCCGAAGGAAAGGAGACCGTGACCGCAGACATAGAAGATTGAGACGTAGAGAATAACTTTGTATCGACCGAAGTATCTAGGATAGGATCTTATGAAGAAGGGAGAAGGAGGAAGAGAAGAATGGAGGAGGAAAGAGATTGTGGGAGGAGGGGAGAGAAAGAGGGAAGCGGACTTACGAATCAGCAGCAATCGACCCAAGCAGAGGTGAGAGATAGGCTATACAGGAGAAAAGATGATATAATAGTACTGCTGTGCTGCAATGGAGAGGATCAATAATCTGGGGCGATTTTCCAAGTGGAGCCCTATCCGATGTACTCCTAATTTGGAATTTGCTTGACTGCAACTTGGGAGTCGATCAAAAATGCGAGAAAGCATGGAAATGGAGAAACAGCACCCCAAGTGGCATTGACGCTTTGGCGCAACAAGGAGATACTCATCACTGATGATTCACCAGAGTTATTGGATAAGTTCGAAAGACGATACTCTTCATTACATACACTTTCTCGCCACTAGATCGAACTAGTGAGTATGTAGAATGAAGAGACAGTAGCATATCGAACTCTTTTGAAAAGGAGATAAATCTCACCGATGAATCAAGTGATGTTCAGTGACTAGATAGACCGTGAGCAGGGCCTTCATTCCATAGAAGGAGAATCTCTCGCAGAACTCATTGCCGAGAATGAAGAACACGGACGAGGGGTAGTCTCTGAAGAAGGATGCTATTGATGCTAATTCACAGTATTTTACAAGGGGAGAGCGAGAGTTGAGAAAGTGCAGATAAAGAGAGACAGCTCTCTCGTATTTGCATACTCTCTTACTAGTTCTCGGAGAGAATGCTCCTGGCGAATTGCAAACATAACATAATGGAAAGAGGAAGAGGTGAACATACCTGCACAGAGCCATACGAAAAGACAACTAGCCGATCAATGGCGCCTTTCACTTTCCCTAGATTGTCCCTCTCTCTCTCTCATTCTTTTATCCTTCCCCTCTTGTGATCACTCAGGTGATTGGTATCTCTATCTAGAGTTATTATTACAAGTTGTCTGACCAATTACTTTCCGTCTATTAGAGAGATGTGTCAGTTGATCGGTGAGTGCATTCTCGAAATTCTAGTCACTTCTTCCTTTCCCACATTCTCTCCATCGGCGAGAGAGTGCATGGAATGAAGAGACCGTCGTCTTGATTCTAGCTTTATGGTATTTCCTTCCTTCCATGATATGCAGTGCGCCCTCTACAACTATGCCTTTGTAATTGAATGAAGCGATGGCAGTTAAGGTTTGATCGCTCTCTTCGTTCCACATGCTCCCTCGCTGTCTGACCGGCGAGAGGGCACACATAATAAAGAGAATCGAAAAACCATCTCTATGTCAGAGTACTTGCATTCTCACATGTTAGGATAGAATATTATTGGAGAGCACATGGCTGCACGCGAACAAGGTACAGGAATTGCATTACTTCCATCAGAGTTTACCTCGTTTCTCGCCCTATCAGTCTCTGACAAAGCTCCGAAAGGCGAGATAGTATCCGACTGATGTCTCTCTGTTTGGGTGATCTGCCGCTCCACCTGTCCAGGGAATAAAAACAGAGATAATCCAAAAAAAGTAACAGACCTAACAGTTCAGATTGTGCTGTTCACAAATAGTTATTTTCGACAGTGTATCAACGCTTCAGCAGAAAGAAGGAGATCCATCTGGATATGAGGGAATAGTGAAACATCAAATTTGCAAGTAATTAAAATATTACAACTTATCTTGCAAGATTTGATGCAAGTGCGTTGAAACTTGGTGGTGCGGACACGAACAGCACAAACTTTGCGGTCGCTCCGAGAATCACTAGTGATGGGCTGCAAATTAGGGATGACGAAGCAATCCAGCAATCCTCCAGCCTTCCCACGCAATTCTCTCCCACCTCGCGCCTTACCCGCTTTCCCTGACCCGGTGTGAGTAGAGCGCGCGCTGCGCCGACCCGAGCAGGCTTCTGAGAACGTTCAGTTATGTCCTCCCCTTTTCTACCACAAAATCCCTCTGGTCGCTTCAGTCGTCATGGTTGGCACCCATTTTGGGAAACTATGACACTCATGCGAGTGACGGGATCGTGGAGCCCCCTTACCTCCTTTAAACTCGGGTTCTCGAACCAACTCTCGCGCTATCTCGCCCTCGAATACCAGGGAATGAGGGGTAGACGAGTTGAATCGAGGAAATATTCGAGGGTCCCAGTGTCAGAGGGGCAGTACGAAATCAACCAAAACGATACGCTAACTTAAAGTAAGAGTACGGTAACCAACAGGATGATATACCGTATTCCAAGCTCAGCAATCTTGCTCGTACACTCACCAAGCATGCGACTCTATCTAGAGACCGATTTGGGAGACAATTATATTCCATTGATATCAGCTTGACAGATAAGCATTAAGAGTTTACCCGCAAAAAGGAATCAAAATCAATGTCGTTATCATGAAAAGAGAAAATGATTGATTGTTTTCGTGCATTCTCTAAATTTTCGAACCTATTCGTTCCAACGCGAGCCTAGTGCCCTGCTTCTCCTTTCTCCTGCAACCCACCCTGACGAATAATTGTCTGAATCTCTCCATTCCCGACACTCTCTCGCTGGCCAGTGAGTGAGAGAGTGCATGGAATGAAGAGACCGAGAGCATTACTCTTTCTCACCGTGCGAATCATCTCGCCCTCGAGTACGCTAACCCCGCTTTCTCTAACCCGGTTTAACTAGAGAGCGTACTGCACTGACCCGCGCAGGCTTCTGTGTGTGTTCAGTGTTACCACCTCATCACGTTCCCAACCAAATCCCTCCGCTCGCGTCAGTTGTCATGGTTGGCACCCTTTTGGGATACTATGACACTCATGCGAGTGACGGGATCGTGGAGCCATCCCCTCCTCTCCCTTATCCCCCAGGGTACTCCTTTGGAAAATGCACTCTCGTCCTCCAGAACCCATGCCTCCTCTTTGAAGAGTGCTTGGAAACTAAACTTTTTGGCTGTCTCTCTCAGAACCCTTCTTACTCTACTCTCATCGATATTCTTCTCAACGGCTTTCACTAGTAAGCACATCCCGATATCGGTTTGACTCCCGAATTGCGCGCAGTCAGGCCATAGATTTGAGAGAAATATCGATGAGATTAGACATTCGATGACCGATCCGTGACCTTCCTTGGGGAAGAATATCGATTATTGGTTTTGCTTTCTCTTGAAATTCACTAGTTCTCCTTTCTCCAGGAACCCTCTCTGACTTCGCGATTTCCCTCCCCTGGTGCGCGCTTCACCGTTTTCTCTGACCCGGTGCTAATAGAGCGCACGCTGCACCGACCCGCTCAGTCTTTCCGAATCCGTTCAGTTTAGAACACCCACCAGGTCCCCAACAAATTCCCTCCGCTCGCGTCAGTTGTCATGGTTAGCACCCTTTTGGGATACTATGACACTCATGCGAGTGACGGGATCGTGGAGCCATCCCCCCTCCCTTATCCTCCAGGATTCTCCTTTGGAAAATGTCCACTCATCCTCTAGAAACCCAGGCTGAAGTGTGTCTCGAAAATAAACTTTTAAGATGCGTCACTCAGAACCCTTCTTACTCTTTTCCCACCGACATCCCTCTCCATTCAAAGGATTTAAAGCATATCTCGGAGCGGAAGGCGAAACAACCGTTTGACTTGCGAATTGCGCGCAGTCTGGCCGTAGAATGGAGAAGAATATCAATGAGAGTAGAGTTGGAAGAAGTATGCTTATAGACAAGATGTATTGCAAAAAATATTCATGTGCATTCCGAAGAAGAATGTCACGACTCTCTCCAGTTCCCACACTCTCTCGTCCGCTACAATGACACGCGCGGAATGACGAGAGCCAAAGTGTTGCAGAATATGATTGAACTCATAGAGACAACCTATTTGTGAATAGAAAAATCAATAAAAATATACTTTATCTACCAAATATTGATTTTTTAAAAATCAAAGGTCAAAGCCAGAAATTCTTCAAGCCGGGATTTTCATTAGGATTCGACCGAATAATGACCGTAGTCACACCAAAGCTGTTCATATTTTTCAGTTTTATTTTTGTTTTTCACGTTCAATCGCTTTAATTAGCTCTACTTTTCTGTTTTCACTCGCTTAAAATTCGTCCTAATCGAGACCTTTATTCCGCTTTGCTTGTTCCGGGACCATTCTCGACCTCAAGGACCACTCGAGCTCCCTCTATCTTTCCGGGACTCGTAGTAACCTCTTTTCGTGTGAGCGCAGTCCTTTGCGAGTCGTCCCCAATCAGATTAATAAGATACGGAATCAATCAATGAGTGCATGCTCCCGAGATCGACTGACCTTCACCCCCTTTCCGTCGGGGTTGGATCGCCCCGTGGTGGTGGTGGTACCTTCTTGGCGCGCTCGGCCCTCTCCCCTTCACTTTCCCCTCCTTCCTCTCCTCTCTCGCATCCCGATCCCACTTCTGACCATTTTCCCTTTTCTTGTCCTCCTTTCTCGATAGCCACCCTCCACCACCACCCCGATCGGCTTGGCCCCCTTAACGACGGTATCACTTTATTAGCCGATTCGAGAGGAGCTGGGGCTGCTTTTTGCGTTGAGTGGGCGGGGTTTGCCGTCCTCCGCTATTTACTGCTTCCTTGCGGAACGCACACATTCGCCCCACTCTAACCCTCTAGAGGACGACAGGCCGGATCGATCCTCTGCTGTCTCTTCTTTACGATTTGTTTACCCGCCATGACACACAACACTCTCTGGCTTGTTACTCACTTGGCGGATCGTGCTTCTCGCTTCCGCTGTGTATCTTTGCTGGACTAGTGACCCCCGTTTAACCTATAGTCCAGTGCGATATGTCCGTGATTTTCGAAAATGTTTTTTTTATACATTATTAATTTTATTAATATTAAGAGTATGCGATCGGCCGTCTTGCTGCTCGCGCTGGTCGGCGTAGCTGCTGCTGCATCGAAGAACCTGGTGACGCTCCAGGAGGAGAACTGGACGCAGCTCCTCAAGGGAGAGTGGATGCTCGAGTTGTCAGTTGCACCTTTCATTTTAAGCAGTTGTTGAAACCCCGAAGGGGATGGTTCCGAAACTACGAAAATGTGCAGGTCTTGGGCTATACTTGTAACTATAGTAACTCTAAATCCATTTGAAAAAAGGCAAAATTTGCTTCTTTGGCTCAATAGGAGAACCCTAAGTCCGCGGCACCCGGTTCTTGAACCACCTCTGAAACCGCAAATCACTCAGAAGTAGTGACACGTGTACGAGAAAACAGGAGCTAATCGCATTATCCTGTTCGGTGAACCGGAACGAGGACTTTGCCTGCGACATTTGGGCAGCGGAATTCATGGAATTGCTAGTATCCTGGAAAGGTAGAGGGTTTGCTTCAAACAGTAATGGAAAATTTCGTAAAAATGGTAAATGGTAATTTTTTTCTGTAGAATATATCGCCTGAATTGAGCTATTTGATCTGGCTTTTACTTGGACCTATCTGGAAACATCAATGTTCAAGCCGAGTTTTTTTTGTTGTTGGAAGTTCGGGTCCACTCCTTTTCCAACGCTACGCAGGTGCTACGTAAGCTTACGTGTCCTATCCCGTCCCTTACACCTCAGCACCCTCTCGATTTCGCCCCTCTCTCCACCCTACCCAATCTCACTCATCCCTTCTAGATCATTCCCTCCTTTCTCCTTCCCCCCTCTCCGATCCTCTTTTTCTCTGAGATCTCTCCCGATTTCTCGTTCCCTTAATAATCGGGGACGGTCGGAGGGGGGAGAGCCGGAACGAGTTTGCAGTGCGATGACCACTGTCTCTCTCTCCCCCTCTCACTTCACTTTTTATTCGAGGGGAGAGGGGAAGATCCACTAGGACTACCTGTCCTCTGGATGAATGCTAATGTGGAAACAGGAAAGAATTTCTGGTGCCTTATAATTCCGAATGAGATTAGGCGAATGTGAAACGGTGGTATATCAAGATGCAACAGATTTTTCAAGTTGGATATACATTTTTTTAATACTGACGTAGACAAGCGCGAATGAGATAGAAGGAATGTGAAACAGGGCACCGACTAGTGGCAATATATTGTTATGATATTACTTAGTTGTTGATTAGATGGTAGGCAAACCTAGGCAGAGAACTAATGATAGTTTCATCTTTCCGGAGGTGTAGTGTGAATATGAAACGGTAAACGGACTGTGGATTTAAGCCCATTCTGAGCGAAATGTCATTTTTTTGGATAGCTAGCAAGCGCTGTTTAGTAGGTTGTTTTGCGAAAAGGGAAAGTTGTCGGAATGCTTTTGATGAGCTTGGGCTTGCTCAAACAGGAACTGGATTGGATCCCTTCCCAAATGAGAACGATTGGAAGAAGTTGAGATGGATTTGATTGGTATCGGAGAGAGGGACAACGGCCGTTCGGGTGCAGTGATTCCATGTAGTCATCTTGGCGATGAGACTAAATGAGGGGCATGGGGACATAAATTGCATTGCTATCTGTATTTTTATTATAACAATAATAAGTATATAAATGATCTTACAGGTCGGAAAAGAACGAGGGGTCGTTGTCATGTTGTATTGCAAGGTTCCATGAAATGTAAAGAAAAGATTAACAACAAATGAGATAATAATTTAATTCAGCCACGCCCCGTGGTGCCCGGCGTGCAAGGACCTGCAGAAGGCGTGGAACTCCTTCGCCGACTTCGCGCCCGACCTCAAGATCAAGGTGAGCGAAGCCGGCGGATTCGTGTTTCGCTTGTTTTTTCTTGACTTTAACTATCTGAATATTGTCCATAGTTCAAAAGGTGTACTGAAACCTTTACAAGATGAATCGTGCGCTTTATTACACGACAGCTGGCATTTGTGCGTATCGACAGTAGCAAATAATCTCCAGTAGCTTGATCAGTTCGCGCAAGCCTATTCGCAAACGCGAACCTTAAGGAATGATAACAGTGGGATAGTTGTTGGAGTGGTGTTTCACAGTAGTCATATAACACGGGGGAAAGGAGACCCGTAATTTAACAGGCGATCGGTGTATTTATAGAAATTCTTTTCAAGAAAATGGAGTGCATATTTTGCATTTTTTTTGCCTTCCATATTTTGAAAATGAATCATTATTTGGCAAAGGGGAATTTAGGTGACATGACGTGTCTCGCGACAATGAATTGATTGCATTCTTCTTTCGCTCAAAAAATAATAGATAGATACTTTTTCTTCTTTGGTAAGATGATCTGAAATATCGGGGAACGACTTTTCGCTGGTGATCGACATCCGGTATTTTTCCAATAACGCGAGTACAAGTAGAAATGGTGGTGTAGAATTGTGGTTGCACAGAGTGTACATGCACTTGCGAAATAGGTGCGGGGTGATGATTCAGGTCCGGCGATTGACAATCCAATAATATCAACAATAGATTATTAATTGTTAATTTAATTAAGTTTTAACTAAATTATTATGTATCCACCCATTTCCAGGTTGCCGAGGTGGACGTGACGAAGAACCCCGGTCTTTCTGGTAGATTCCTCGTCACCGCCCTGCCCACCATCTACCAGTGAGTGGCCCGGGAAAGGGAATGAACCGCCCCATTTGATCGATATTTGAAACCTGATCTAACCAGGTTGATGTATTTTAAGCAGGAAAAGGGACTATTGCAAAAAAATCACTTTTCGATTCATAGCAGTGGTGAATCAGGTATACGGTAGTCGTTACTTGCAGCGTGAAGGACGGCGTCTTCCGCGTGTACGCCGGCTCTCGCGACAAGAACGACTTCATCTCCTTCGTCGAGGACAGAAGGTATACGGTAGCTACACCACACTACATTTCTCTAATTAGGACCGATGCTGGCGGGGTCCGAAGATAGTGCTTGGTAACGGGGAATAGTGAGAGCGTTTTTCAAAAGTTGCTCTATATCATACGACATGTAAACGATTTTTGACAGAATTATTTGCTGAATCAAGCTTGAAAATTAGACGACGTGCCTTCTCTTTTCGAGCTTCATCGGCAAGCAAAATTCGCTAATCTTTCCAGCTTTCGATTCCTGCTTGACACATTTGTGAATAAAATTTAAATAAATTTAAAACAACAGCGCCTGTCCTTTTAGCGATTCATGCAATGTTCATGTGCTGATCTGTTTCCTTCGCTTTAATAGGAAGTGGTTGTCGAGTAGAAAAAAATTGTGATTGATAAAATTAAAATATTGCAATCAAACCGTTCAGATGGCGCACGATCGACCCCGTGCCCGACTACAAGCACCCCAACTCTGCCCAGTGAGTTGATTAATTAAGTTAATTATGTTATTTGCATCTCTATATTGTCAACTGGCAGATAGTGGCAACTATGATACTGAATGCTTCTTTAACTGCCATTGTGGTTTAGTGTTTCACAGCTTCTGTATAAATCCTGTTATATTCGTGGATATTCTTGTCAAAGTATTCATTGCAAAATATTTATTTTAACCTCATCCGAATGCCTGCGCGTAGCTGCGAGTAGCATTCATTATTGATTTTGCTAATTACAATATTATTAATAATACTATTTTAAATAATCAGGATGGGCGTCGTCGCTGTCTTCTTCAAGCTCTCGATGGCGGTCCGTGACCTGCACAACACCCTCGTCGAGGAGAAGGTACGGTAGCCAGTGGTCGAGTACGGTAGAATATTGATTGGGGCAATCTTGGCGATTTGGAGTATACAGCCCATGTACCATAATGATTAGATTTTTTTTCTAATTAATCGCCCTGTTCCCACTGAATTTTACTGGCTATAGAAGCTCTTGAGGAGTTGCTGAAACATAAACCGAGCGCGCAACATTTTTTTGAAAAAAATCATGGCTTCGCAATCGTTCGTATGAAAAAACTACAGATTTGCACTATTCAATGTCGCCTCGCATTTGCAGTATTTCTCAAGTGACTAATTAACGATAATTAACTAATTAGCTTTATTAATTTCATAATTATGCAGGGCATTCCCTCGTGGGCGTCGTACTCGATCTTCGCCGGAGTCACGCTGCTGCTGGGATGCGTCCTCGGATTCGTAAGTTGATCTTTGATTAAAGAGCATAGAAGCTTAAACATTGCGGGTTTCAAAAAATATTTTTATTTTTTTGTATTTTTCGCATTCAGTTTTTGATAGTTTCCCGCCACTCCATTGTTACGTATTTTAAATATTTATAAAAAATAATTAATTACAAATTAACTTGCAGCTGATCGTTCTCGTGATCGATCAAGTCTTCCCCACGGGCTCCCTCTCGACGGCGACGTCCGACAAGAAGAAGGGCGGCGAGAAGAAGGGAGACAAGAAGGCGGAGGAGAAGAAGAAGGAGGGTACGTCACTGTTTCCGTTTGAGTTTCATAGCCAAAAACCGTGCTCGCGATTTGAAATTCGAACATCGGAACTTGTGTTTCACAATTTACTGATAAGCAATGACGGGAGCGGGGGACAATGAGTTACCGCCGTTGCGTGTGATGACAAAACGACTTTTCAATGCGACTCAATGACGGCTTCAACCCGGAATTGTAAACGGTGAAGACGCCGGCTTGCCGAATCCGTTTTGTCATCCTTAGCTCTCCCTGTTTGAGTTTTCCAGCTAAAATCATGCGCGATGTGAAATTGCGAGCAGCCGGGCTTGTGTTTCACAGTTACCTGATAGGCAGTTACAGGGAGAGTGGACAATTCCTTGCTTGCTTTTTGGCGTTACAAATACTTTGAAGGCGTGAATAAGGTTGTTGTTGTTGTTAAAAATTTAACGGGTGATATTTGACCAATCCTATGAGTGAGTAACGTGTTTGCTCAAGGTTTGTTGAAATGTCTCTCGTGGATTTGAGCAACGTGTTTGCGTCAGTTGCCCTTATCTCTCTTTCGATGCAATCAGCCATTCTCATCCCAACAACACCGCCCTCCTTTGCAGATAAGACGGAGAACAAGAAGACCAAGTAGACAGCCTCCATCTCTCTCTTCGAGAGACGACGGCGTCTCTTCTGGCACCGTGCCAAACCCCGCCCCCTTTCCCCCGTCTTATCTGCCTCACCCCCCTCATTTCTCACTGTCCACCCCTACTCGATGCAAGGCGTCTGCCCTAGTAACGCGAGTCTTTGGCCATTCTCCAGCCTCTGTTTTTCTCTGTCTCTCTCACTTTCGCGTGCTCTCTCGCACTGTCTGACAGGGCATAGCCAGAGGGCATGCTGAATTGAGAGAGTCTCCCCCTCATTCCCATAATGACCATTCCTGCTTCTCTCATGAACCTCCACTTTGCGTGCTTCATTACTGCTTTGTTTTCGTCGCATATTCCTCATTTGGACCCCTTCTCTCTCTGTTCACTTGTTATCGTGTTACGAGTCCTAGTTACCCTCTTGTTCCACCGCCTTTTTCTCGAGAGAAAACAAACACCGCAGAAATAATATCACTAATAGTATATGTTTTATGCTTGTATCGGGCGGACGCTCATTCGAAACTCACACACTTTGCGTACGCTTGTATTATGCATAATAGTGATAAAGATGTATCGATTCGTGTCCCGCTCGAGAGAGCAGTGTTTCGAAACTAATCTGTCGCGTGGCTCAGAGCTCTATCTAACCCTCTCGCGGGAGAATTATTGATTGACGAATACATCGATAATCAAGGTGTTTACAGTAAGACAATGGCGAAGTGGCTACCTCTGGAGAGCAACCCCGACACCATCAACACGGTGAGGATTACGGTAGTTACGGTTTTGAACTTTTCGCGAAGTTAGCTGAAAGCATGTCATTGGTGTGGAGATTAGGAGCGTTACATGCTCTCATTACAATTGGTACCGGGAAGGAAAGCGATAAGCTCTTGATGACCGAGTAAACAAGTCGAGTTTTGATAGCAAGTCGACTGAAATTAGTAGGGCCAGGCCGTGGTCGCACGCTTTTCTCATTTCACCCCTCTCCTCCCGCTCCCCCCCCCCCTCATCGGCCTTTCATTAGAAGGGAGGAGCGCCCAATGGGGATGTTTTGTTGGCTGGAAGGCGGATGGAGTAATGGTATGACTCCCTTTATTCGGCGTGTTATCTTGCCGGTTAGAGGAGGCGAGAGAGTGTGGGAACTGGAGAGAGCAGGGCGCTTTCCCTCTCGTTCCCCTCCTCCTTCCAGCAGCGTATCGACTTGAGCGCAGTGTCCATTTCTAATTATGGAAGGAATGGGAACGGGAGGAGGGGAAATGGAAGAGATGGATTAGCCTGGTGAATGCAGAGTGCAAAGGGTGATGACGAGGTGGTGAAACGAATGAGAATTGGTTTCTGGCAATCATCCAGTCGAATGTTGCAAAAAAAAATAAAAGAGATCGAAGAATGCGGAAGATTATACTCCTGTCACTTGGTGGTTTCATGGCAAGCTGAACACGGGATGAAACTCCCCTCTCCGATCGCATTACCACATTCAGTCTATAGAAAACAATAGCTATGCCTATGGAAGGATTGATAATGTCAACAAAGAGCGTAGCACATTCTTATTATAGAAATATATTTTCATTATTTCTGTGGGAAACCTTAGGTGTTGACTCTTGCTTGAGATTGTTCACACCATCGTCATGAGGAAAAAGAACAGTTAATTAATTTTGTAAATTATTGATTGATTGGATTTGCAGTTCCTCGGTAACATCGGCGTCAATTCGGTTGAGTCCGTCGACGTCTTCTCCTTCGACGAGGAGATGCTGCAGGTGAGGGGAAAGGGGATTAGATGACGTCAACGACGATGACGAGAGAGATCTTACTAAGCATAGCATGGCAATATAAAAAATGTATAGCTCATTAGGCTATTGATCTATGCCATCTGATTGCGACTGGGGGAAATTTTCATAGTTATCTATTGTTTTTTGACCTGCAAACATAAGTCGAATACTTCGTGATCTTAGACATTATTATAAAAGTTGGAAAACCACGTCGGTAAAAATTTATCAGTTAATCCGCGAGCGAATTTTTTTCTCGAAAATACACCAAAAAGCACGTCGGCAAACGGGAATTTGCCTGTTGGCAAAAATGGTCGGGCGAAACCTACTTGACCTATGACTGCAAAAGAAAATCCCTCACTGCCCATTTCACAAGCAATTATGTGGTGTGTGCGGCGACAATCTTACATGATGAAATGCTTTCTCAAAATAGATGTTAATTTATAGAACCAGTCACGCCAGCAGAATGAAGTTGCCCTAATTTGAACGGCAGTTATCTGGGATGTGAAACGCAAAGCAAAATGGAAATTGTTCAAATGAATTTTTTGATTACAGTTCGTTCCCTCTCCCCAGATGGCCCTCCTCCTCTGCTTCCCCGACTACAAGAAGGTGAAATTTCGATTTATTGATTATGTCTCAATGGTCTCGAAGAGAATACCATACATGAGGGAAATTGATTGATTACGGTATCAACTATCGATTCGCAGGTGGACGAGCTGTACGCGCCCGTCTACGAGAAACTGAAGGGCGAGGGTACGGAATTGATTATTGATTGATTAACAGAGGAGTGCCCACACTGTCAAGGGAATAGGATAGAGAAACATATTTTTACGCAAAAGTGCACCTGGTGGTCTCATGGTTCTCAGTTCCATGATCCCTGCTGCGAAGATTCGAAAACGTTCGGTCCTTGATCATCTCAGAAAATAAAAAAAATCCGATTATTTGATATTTCTGCGTAATTACATGGTGTACTGTTATTTCTGAAATTCATTATCCTTTTGTGATCCATGGACCATGTATGCGACGCGCGTTCGGAATATATATAAAACATAGCACGGTGATTTATGGTTGCATAAATCCATCGTTAACTGGGAAGCACAGCGGCGTTGATGGATCGTTGTCCTGTTGTAAAATAAACTAATTCTTAACGAATTCATTGCATTAAATTCACTTTTTATCTTGCGCCTCATAAAAAGTGTCAACATAAGAAAAAAGTGATAATTATCGATCGATTACCGTACCCTGCTTACAGTACCCTCCTCCATTACAGACTACAAGGCTCCCGAGAAGATCTTCTTCATGCGTCAGCGCATCGCGAATGCTTGCGGCACCTTCGCCCTCTTCCACTCGCTCGCCAATCTGGAGGGAACCATCGATCTGGGTACGGTATCGATTGATGTGGATACGGTAGTAATAGATTCATCGCAACACATTGAAAGCATTCTTCGATTTGCGAAGTCGTTTTGTTGTATTGTAAATATCATAGATACCTGAATGGAATTGAGAAATCTCAGTGGTTAGTGGATAAGGGCGAAGTCTGAAACCGATGAGTGCCTGGAAAACCAGCAGCTTCAATTTCGATATGATCTTGAAATTGTAATGTTTCTGGCTGGAATTGTTTGGATATTTCTGGCTGCACAAATACAATCAGTTAGTTACAGCTCACTTAAATTGATAAATCGATATCGGCTACCGTAATCCTTCGATCGATCGGTTCAGGATCTGGCTCGTTCCGCGAGTGGTTCGACAAGGCGAAGTCAGTGGATGCAGAGGCGAGATCGGGTCTGCTGGAGAAGAGCGACGCACTCGCCACCGCCCATGAGGTATACGGTAGGGAGAGGGTACGGTAGAATACGGTAGAGGATAGAGTTCCTACTAGGTAGGGCGCTCGTGGTGGGGGCTTTGTGGAAGGAATTCATTATTCAAATTCGATATATGATCAATAGAAACGGTTTCAGATTTTTTCAGAGGGTATTTCCAGAATGGTTTTTCATATCCGTAAAATATAACATTTTTCCACAATTCATTGATGTTTCATGGATGCCAGAAATTACTGGCTATTCGATTCGTTTTGATCGGACTCCAATAGGGTAGGCTATTTACAAGCAATATATTTTTTAAATCTTATTGTGACTTTGCACAGCTGTTGCTTCTGTGCTTCATGTTATCGGGAAATGGAAGCGCATCTCCGCGCAGTCGCTATATGGAGCACATTTGTATGAAACGAAAAAAAACAATTCTTGAAAAAATAGGTCTCAAGATCGAAGATTGATCTTACCGTAACCCTCAGCTTCCGTAACAACCTTATCGATTCCTTCCCTCAGGATACGGCTCGTGCTGGTGTGACAGTTCAGAACGAGGCGACTGAGCACCACTTCATCACGTACGTCGTCATCGATGGAACACTCTACCAGATCGGCGAGTGGTAGATCATTACAATAAGAAATGAATAACATAGTAAAATAGGGAGTGGAGTGCTGTAATAGGAACAATGAAGCTGTGAATCACAGCCTGTGGGAGGGTAGATCAATACAGTAATCAAGTGAGCTACTTTAATAGGAAAATCGAGTGAACTACTTTAATAGGAAAACCGAAGTTGTGAACTCAAATTCCTGTGATGCATTTGAGCAAATTATATTACAGTTTTTCCTAGACTTCTCCAGACTATTGTAATCTAAATTGTGCGCATCATTATAAAACTAGCGTGCTCCGGGAATGAGCCGGGTGATCCAAACCCTCTCTGAGTGAATACATGCTCGAAAATAGATTTGTGTCGTGTGATTTATGCCATCCTATTGAATGGTAAATGTCAATCGCTGAATTCAGTGTGATTGACTCGGTGGTTTATAGCAGAAGGTAACGATAACATGAAACTGCAATGGGCATAGGCATGAATTTTATTAGACGAGCATCTAACGAACAGTTGTTTTTTGAACGTTTAGCACTGCGAGGGCGCAATTCACTATTCTCACGTGTTCACATAACGATTTTAGTGATACGTGAAACTTAAATGAACCAGTTGGATGAGTTACGTGAATTAATGAGATAATTTATCGATTAAATTTACAAATGCAGATTCGCGCGCTCCGTTCCCTCGCGCACTCGGTGCCTCGAGCAACGCGACGCTCGTCGCTGACGCTGGAAAGAGCATCCAGGAGGTACGGTAGCCTGAATCTAGGGGTACGGTATTAGGGATCGATAATATGGTCACGACGCTCATTACCCACACTTTTGTGACCTGCCGAGTTGTGAGAGGGTTGATATAATGAAGAGGCCATCGTACCGCTCCTCGAACAGTTCTGAATACTGAAGGGTGCTGAATCCATGAGTGCAGTGATTGTGATGTAGAACAGTGGTCGGGATATTGTGTAGTAAAAGACGAAAGTATGCAACGAGTGATTCCATGGGATGTCGATGTTGCACTGCTTTGACATTTTGGAGAACCAAGCTAAGATAAATTTTGCTGACATTTTTGCTGACAATGTATATTTAAAGCGAGATCTATGTTTCATGAGTGATGCAAGTCTCTTTGATTTGTAACATTTCTGAATCTCACTTCCCAATTGATGATGATGTCATGACTTATATGTTTAAAATCATGTAAAATCATCACATCACGCTTATCACGAGAGAATCGAGCTGACAGCGGGGATGGGAGAAAAGTCAGAGTTGGGATTATCATGAATTTAGGGTGCTCTAGGGATGTAACTTCGACCCCCAAAGTAGAAAAACCATAACTTCATTCTTGGTTCGATGGCACCGGGTCGGTCGTTCTGGTACCTATCTTTGATCGCGTTTATCTCACTTCTGGTGCGTTTTACAGAAAAATCCTCTGACGATGGCCCCCACTTATTTTTCACGCTCTATCGAACTGTGCAAACCAGATCGTATAATTTTGACTCGGAGCAGCGCTACATTCAAAGGCACTTTTCTAAAAAGTATAGGTAAAGGTTCCGTTAAGCCTTGAACAATGAATAGAGATGGTCATGTTCTTTAAAATGAGTGGTTTGCGGTTAAAATATATCACGACTGGGGGGAGTTATGCCCCTCAAAGTGTTCGAGATGATTTGAAGTCCGTTTAATTCCTTTTTTTAACCACTCCATTTTCTGTGAGCAGCGTGGAATGAAATTGAGAGAGGGAGGTTGCGGAAATTAAATGAGTTTCACTGGGTTCATATAAAAAATCAGAACTTGTTCAATTAAGTATTTCGTGAAACTCATATCAATTGTCTCTAAATTTCATTCCACGCTGCGCAGAGAAAATAGAGTGGTGGAAATAATGAATTAAATCGACTTCAAATCATCTCGAACACTTTGAGGGGCATAACTCCCCCCAGTCGTAAGATATTTTAACCACAAGCCACTCATTTTAAAGATCACGACTAGCTCTATTCATTGTTCAAGGCTTAACGGAACCTTTACATATACTTTTTAGAAAAGTGCCTTTGAATGTAGCGCTGTTCCGAGTCAAAATTATACGATCTGGTTTGCACAGTTCGATAGAGCGTGAAAAATAAGTGGGGGCCATCGTCAGAGGATTTTTCTGTAAAACGCACCAGAAGTGAGATAAACGCGATCAAGAGATAGGTACCAGAACGACCGACCCGGTGCCATGGAGCCAAGAATGAAGTTATGGTTTTTCTACTTTGGGGGTCGAAGTTACATCCCTAGAGCACCCTAAATTCATGATAATCCCAACTCTGACTTTTTCTCCCATCCCCATTTTATAACGATTCAGCTCAATTCTCTCGTGATAGGCGTGACATACTACTTAGGAATATTTTTTATAATTACATTATCGATTTTCTTTCCAGGAGCTGATGTCCAAGCTGGACAACATCTCGTTCTCGGCCATCGCCTTGGTGAATAAGCAGTGAGGGATCGATCGATGACTACAGTACCCCGATATGGCTACAGTATCCCAGTCCCTGATTACTGTGCACTGTGTGTTTCGATTGTGCTATCGCTTAGTCAAGGTTGTACTATTTACTGACTCCTGTTCGATATGTTGTGAGATTTCTTTTCCGGCTTTATTATGGCTTCCGCACTGGTTTTAATTATCTGATCTGTCGTTTGTCAGTTTCTTTCCCCGGCGATAAAATGGCTTTTCGCAAATAGAATCGTAAATTGCAGTTTTGAAACATGAGTAATCCAGCTTCTCACATACAAATATATTTGCCGGGTTCTCGATACTGGAACGGCAACATGGCTATGTGATGAGTACATGTGGTGTTACAGAAATGTCGAATATCCTTACTCGTCCCGATATCTACGATCAAAAGTTTCCCTTTTTCGCCCGCCCCGAGACGATATCGGAGTACGCGGTGAGTGATATGCGGTTTCACAGTCCTTTGTTTCCCGATTTATGAAGTCTAAAATATGCAAATTCTTGAATGGAAGCACGTTCCTGAACTTTAAAGGTACCGGACGAGGACGAAATTGACCCCCTATTTTTTGCCCTCTATGGAATAGCCGATGGCTGAATTAGTTGAGAATGAATATACAAAAATGCTAAAAATCAATAATAGCCTCAAGGGAAAGCGGGAAATGATCAGCGTAATACCGTGCTCTCTAACTTTTGCGTACTCTCTCGTACACGCGACGAGATCAGGGTCAGATCAGGGTTTCGTCCTCGTCCGGTAACTTTAAATAAGGAAGGTTGACTACTGTAACGGCATAGAAATACGGTATTTGGGAACGCATTCTAACAGCAAAATGAGCCGATCTTTAAAGTGTTAAAGAATCCATTCACTTCAGGTGACTTCCAATCGACAAGTTGTTCTCGGTCGGGCAAAAGCCAAGTATCTATGTCCCTATGAAGAGAATGGCAAGACGAACTTCGATCTGAACAAGGGCAGAGATACGTTCATCGACAAGGTCTGATAGTTCTTGTTTTCTTTTATTGTTATACGGGAAACATCTCCCTCCGAGTGCATTATGATTTCACCAAGTAATATTTGATAGTCATGAAACGTGAATCGTTTGTCTTGTCTTTGCACGAATGTCGCAGGATACATTGAGACGGAATGTGTCGAATGGAAAGCCGCTTTGTGCTTAATGGGAGTAGTCAATACAGTAGCTAGTGACGATACAGATTAATAGAATACTTAATTAACTATAATTAATGTATTTAAGGATGTGAGCAGTGAGAAGCTGGACGTGCTTCTCCGGTGGGCGTGCGCACAGAGTGAAGAGGGCGGAGCGAGACCAAAGAAGGTTAATTAATTAATTAATTCTAGAATAGCAATCGACGGGAAGATCGCTCAGATATACGGTAGACATCATTTGCTCGAAAACACTTTTTAGCCCACGCGCTTTTCCTTCCTGCGTTTCTTTTTGTTACCAGCAGCGTTGGTGTTCTAGTAACTCTTCAATACAACTTTGTTGGAAGCTTTTCTAATAGGTTCTCCCTGGTCTCTTCAAAACATTATCTAATGCAAAAGCCGAGGAATCCTTGCTAATGCCATAGTCAATCATTGATCTACTAATCGATAATGAATGATCTACTAATCTCTCAGATCTTCCACGAAGCTGACGTCGTCTGCTGGCGTGGTGCACTCACTCGCATCGGCGCCACGCCCTTCGCCGATCGAGATTCGTGGAGATTCATAGCTCAGAGGGTCGATGACGTCATCTACATCTGCGAGTATCCGACGGAGGAGAACGAGGCCAGGTACGTGTAGTTTTTACTTTTATTTGTACTAAATTTCACCCAGTTAATCAAATGTTGCACCTGGCAACTTCATGCCTCGCATATCTGTTAACTGTTTGATGGCGCTGCATGCTCAGTCGTAGAACAATAACTTGGTGTCCTAAAACATTTAAAAATTATGTTTCCTTTCCTCGATACCAATATTGATAACATGTTATCTTGCACCAGATCGCTATCTCGTTCACAGCGCGAGAGATAATGGGAATTTGAGAGAGTTTGAGATTGAAAGGGGAATAAAAGGATTGTTCATTATACCTGATTATTTGAATCAGTGCATTCCCTATTGCAGGAAAGCCGCGATGACTGATCGTGATCGAATGATGACCTACTGGGGGTTCAAGTTCGAGCAGTACATGACGACGGATGAACTGGGAGTGAGTTTACGGTTTCAGTAGGCACATTAAAGACTGGTACCTCGGTGAACTCATAGTAATGGGTAGCACTAGGATACCGTAATACATCTGGTACAGTAGTACTGTGGCTGTGGTATTCAAAATAATGTACTGTAGGGCGAGCCGGATACCGCAAGTCCCGTGGATTGCCGTGAGGAGTTCGCAGTTATTTGCAAGACTCGGATCGAGGTCCCGGGAGGAAGAGGAAGGTGTCTGAAGCTACTGTACGGAGCGGAGGTTGATGCGATCGATGGAAGTGAGTGAGTACGATAGCTACAGTAGGAACGAATTGAGAGCGATTAGGGCAGTTTTAAAGAGGAATGAGCTCTAATTTAGGTCCAATTCCTTATATCTGGCACCATGCAACTTCGTGTCTCGCAAATCTGTTAACTCTTTCACTGACGATACCTGTTCACTTTCGCTGCGATTCGTGTACTTAAAAAAATAATATTGGGCGTGCCGTCAACTTATAACACAGTAGGTAACGTAGTGAAAGTGGATTTTATGGAAATGAGTGTGCCCGTGTGTGGTAGCCTACCACAACAGATCACCGGATTTGTTACTGTAGTTGTGCCTTCCTCGTTTTGTGATATTATCGCCACAATGCTGATTCCGTGGTTTCCTCCCATTAGCTAGAACCGGTCACACTCGTGTTTCAGATGGAACTCTAGTGGAGATGAAGACGCAGAGGAAAGCACTCGAGGGCGGATTCTGGAAGTTCAAGTACGTCTCACTTTTTTCCAAAAATATTTTCTGTCTCTCTTCATTTTACATACTCACTCTCTGCCAGGCCAATTACCTGCAGGGCCAATCTCATGAGAAGAATCAGACGGTAGAGTCAATAAATGCTGTAATTCCAGATCTATCAAGTGGTGGCTACAGTCGTTCCTCATCGGATTGGAGAAGATTACTGTAGGATATCGTGACGATGAGGGCATCGTCGAGCGGGTACGGTATTCTAGTGATTTATCGATTGGATAATTTGTTTCGCTAATTTGCTTAGGTTTGTGAAAAAAATAATGGGAGAATGGTTCCTTTCCTTTCAGATTGGTTTCCTTCTTTCTTGTTTTAGCGGATACTGTATGCATAACAGTATCTTTATACAGTAACTTTATCGATCGCTTCCAGGTCGGTAGTGTGCGACTGAGCGAGCTCTCACAGCGAAGTCAGGGCATCTGGAAGGGAAACGTCTGCTTCAACTTCATCGCTACCGTACTCACGATGGTCGAGCAGAGGCTCCCGCACGGAAGTCCTGATTACGGTAGCTGTCATGTGAAATACGATCCCGTATCGAAAAAAGTGTACGTAGAGGAGGCAAAGGAAGAGGAGACGCAATTTCTAAATGACGAATTCAGAAAGCATTTCAAATTGCCCGAAAGATTGTGAATAGGAAATATTGACTGATCTCGAATTTGCTCAATTTATGATTTCTTTTTGCTTGTTGAGACATGTTTTGATCTCTGGTTTTATGCAGTTTTACAATCTAATTGGACTCGTTTTGATGTTGTTGCGTTTACACGTTTGTATTACATAATGATGATAAAATTTTGTTCCTGATCGAGAGCTCTATTTTCGAAACTAATCTGTCGCATAGCTCAGAACAATATTTGATCCTCTCGCGGGATTATTATTGTTTAATATATCGATCGATAATCAAGGTTGTTACAGTAAGACAATGGCGAAGTGGCTGCCTCTGGAGAGCAACCCCGAGACCATAAATTCGGTGAGCATTATGAAGGAAGGGAGAAATGATTAGTCTTGTGAATTGAGGGTGCAGATGGCGATTAGATATTGGCGAAAGTTGCGGCGTTGCTTTCTGACATCAAGTCGAACTAAAATTAAAAATAATGAGCGACACAGTCTGATGATACAGGCTGTCATTTAGTGGTTTAATGACTAGCTGAACATGTGATGAAACACTCATATCCGATTTGTTCTCCTCTTGTAGCAGAAAAAATCTAAAAATATATGTTTGCAATTCATGTCTGCCGTAAAACTTTGGATGCTACTTTAAGTAGGACATCGAAATATGATCAAACATTAAAATAGTAACACGTTTGATTTTACGCTAAAATATATTTTATCAATCAATATTCAATAAAAAAATTGCAGTTCCTCGGTAAAATTGGCGTCAACTCGGTTGAGTCCGTCGACGTCTTCTCCTTCGATGAGGAGATGCTACAGGTGAGGGGAGCTCAGCGACTGAGGGGTGATTATCGATCGAAATCTGGTAGCCGGGTTTACGATAGATTCTTGCTGCACGTAGCGTTGTTTTCTGAACAAATGGATAACTCATTATGCTTTTGATCATTGTCGTCTTTCCGTGACTGCGAGTTGGTTATAGTTGATGTTTTCGCCACGGCACATCCATTCAAAGTCGTTCTTGGTACAACTAGCCACGCTTGCAATTACTTGATTCCTGAGTCGAGAACCCTACTGGATGAAATGTTTTCTCAAATTTGATTATTATATTGCGGGCATGCTCTCGAGGTCAATTGATTTGGACTAAATGATGCGACGGTTATCCGCCACGTGAAACATAATCGTAGTTGACGAAATTCTGTCTCATATGCAACGTGAAACACAAACATGAACGGGAATTGTGGAAATGGCTATGTGATTTTAGTTCGTGCCCTCTCCACAGATGGCCCTCATCCTCTGCTTCCCCGACTACACGAAGGTGAAATATCGATTTATTGATTAGCTTTAAATGGTCTCGAAGGGAATACGGTCTTTGGAGTTATTAATGAATGTGCCTCGAAATAGAAATTTTGTTGTCCGATTTATTGGGTTCTGACGAGAAAGTAGGGTGCAGTATCCACTATCATTGCGCAGGTGGACGAGCTGTACACGCCCGTCTTCGAGAAGCTGAAGAATGAGGGTACGGTATTGATTATTGATTTATTAAGTGACAATTCTGGGTGTTGCGGTTGTTTGTTGCTGTTAAAAAAGTACATGCACATGCAGAAAGAGATATATGTCGAATAATTTCTAATAATATGTCTGCACTATCTCCCATTTCAAAAATATTATCGGCAGAAAGAGTTGTGAAATATTGATCGATTACCGTATCCCCTCTTTTCAGGCTACAAGGTTCCCGAGAAGATCTTCTTCATGCGTCAGCATATCAGAAATGCTTGCGGAACCTTCGCGCTCTTCCACTCGCTCGCCAATCTGGAGGGAACCATCGATCTGGGTACGGTGGTTATCGATTGTTTAGCCTGGGTAGGTTATCGTAATCCATCTGATAGGTCGCTTCAGGCACTGGCTCGTTCCGCGAGTGGTTCGACAAGGCGAAGTCAGTGGATGCAGATGCGAGATCGGATCTGCTGGAGAAGAGCGACGCCCTCGCTACCGCGCATGAGGTACACGGTAGGGTGAGGGTACGGTATAATATGGTAGGTCACTTTAAACTACTGGTTATTCGATTCCTGCTATTATTAGCCGACCATTGGAGTGGCTAACATGTTTGTAACTTGTATGTAACACGGATCTCATGTAAAAATGCAGGAACCGATGCTGGATTGTTGGATCAAGGATTTCGCTGTAAACTTTAGAACTGACCAAAGTGAGGGCGTGGAGAACGCCTATCCACTTCATTCCTCGAAATTTGCATGTTGAACGGAGTTATGACCTACCGGGTTGGAAGGCCTTTTCTCAAACAGTTTTTGACCTAAAGCGAGCGGATTTTTTTCAATCGACACGTACTAGAGAAATCTACAAATAAGTTCTCTTACGCTCCATGCGGAAATGACGTCTTCACATAGTTTCATGCAAAAAACCGGTTTTCTAATCATAATATGCTAATTTTCTACCTTTTCTGATCAAAACATCTCGATTTTTATTCTTGATTCGGATTCCCCATCCCCGAAATGGGGTACGTACATAGTTCATTGGTCGTCGTAGGTCGAGGTACATAGCGGCACTCAGTAGGGAGAATTTGAACATAGTGCAATTTTTGAATGAAACATGTTTTGGTACGTATCTCCCCTCCAACTTATGCAAATGAAAGAACTTATACCTCTTTTGGATACCTCTCCAGTAGGTCTCCAACAATGACTCAGGGGTACGAAACCCTGAAGTTAGCCGTTCTCGATATACGGAGTAAAAACTAGTTGTATTGAGCTGTTCTTCAGAAATTTGAGGTAAAATGGTCCCATAAGTCCACTATAATATTGTATCTTCTCCATTTTTATGATTGATTCGGATTGCCCACCTTGAAATGACTTATGTACATAGTTTGTTTGTCTTAACATGGGGATGTAGACATCGCTACTCAGTTCGGAGATCTAGGACTTGTAATATTTTTTGAAGAAAATGCAATTATTTGTGTGAGATCCATTGAAAAGGGTTTTTACTCCATATCTCGAAAACGGCTAACTTCAGGGTTTCGCACCCCTGAGTCATTGTTGGAGACCTACTGGAGAGGTGTTCAAATTCTCCCTACTGAGTGCAGCTATGTACCTCGACCTACGACGACCAATGAACTATGTACGTACCCCATATCGGAGATGAGGAATCCGAATCAAGAATAAAAATCGATATGTTTTGTTCAGAAAAGGTAGAAAATTAGCATATTATGATGAGAAAACTGGTTTTTTGCATGAAACTATGTGAAGACGTCATTTCCGCATGGAGCGTAAGCGAGCTTATTTGTAGATTTCTATTACGAGTCGATTAAAAAAAATCCGCTCGCTGCAGGTCAAAAACTGACTGAGAAAAGGCCTTCCAACGCGGTAGGTCATAACTCCGTTCAACATGCAAATTTCGAGGAATGAAGTGGATAGGCGTTCTCCCCGCCCTCACTTTGGTCAGTTCTCACGTTTACAGCGAAATCCATGATCCGAAAAAAATTTTTGTCGTAGGATGGACTCATTTTCCTGCATTTTTACAGGAGATCCGTGGTAATATGTTTCATCCTCTAATTGTGACACGCCCGTTGCTTCTGTGTTACATTTTATCGGGAAATAGAGTCACAGCACTTGATGGAATCGAGCATACTATTGCATGAAATCGAAATATCATTCATCAGCCAGTTTTAAAGATCGACTATCGTTATTGTTTTTTTAGCTACCGTATCCACATAATCGATTTCTCTCTGCAGGCTACGGCCCGTGCTGGGGAGACAATTCAGAACGAGCAGACTCAGCATCACTTCATCACGTATGTCGTCGTCGATGGAACACTCTACCAGATCGGTTAGTTGAGAGGGTAGATCAATACGGTAATTGCTCGATACCGTAGTCAAGGCGTTGGGAGTGATGTACTGGGAACGCTTTTCGTGATACTTTTATGGGCAGATTGTATTCTCGTGCAAAGAGTACTTCAGACATCTATTGTAGCCTGAATTGCGCTAAGCAGTAATAGGCTAATGTGTAGCGGGAATCGTGTGTTGATTAATGTTTCATTTTGATTTTTCCTGTCTGTTGATTTAAAAAAAAATTTGTTTTTAAAATCAAAACCTCTGAATGATATCGAATCGGTTGTTGTCAGTAAAATGTAATGGAAACATGAAACAGCAATGTTCGTGGTGGATGAACTGTAGCTGGCAAGTATCAGATGAAAATCTTGTCTTGTAGTTTTTGTTTTATCACATCAAGAGTTTACGTCATTGCAAAAACGGATTCACGACAAGCTATCAGTGAAGCGTGAAACTGAAACTGAGCAAGTTTTAAAATTAATTAATATTTCAGATTCGTCCGCTCCGTTCCCTCGCGCACTCGGTCCCTCGAGCAACGCGACGCTCGTCGCTGACGCTGGAAAGAGCATTCAGGAGGTACGGTAGAAGATACTGTGAGTACGGTAGGAGCGTATAATGTTGCACTATTATGTGCTCAGTACTGTTTGTAAACATGACATAATTATTGCACATGAAATGGTGAAACAGGTGGGACGACAGTGAATCCTTGAGTACAGTAGTCGGGATTCTGTAATAGTATCGTCGTACATAATGCGCAGCTGCGCATATAGTGAATGAACGTAGTGAATGATTCATGATAATGTGTTGCTTAGATATTTGGCGATAATTGTTCGTGGGTGTAATTCTGCTGCCGTTTTGGCTGATATATTAAGCTTGAAATAGATCTGTGTTTCAGAAGAAAATCAAGTGGAAGGAATTTGTTCGCCTTCCAATGACTTTTGCATGCGTGTTTCAATAATATATTCTAAAGAGAGTTCTCTTATTGGAAATGAAACGTTATTGGAAATGGGCCTTTCTCCCACTCATTTCCAATAACTATTCGATAATGGTGCGGTGCATATTGGAAATGGCCTTCTTATTGGATTTTCCAATAACAATTGGAAATCGAACGAGGGAGAAGGAGGTTGAAGGTGTATTGATCGATGAAACTCAACAGAATCAAATGTTCTAATGAAGTGAAACCACACGGTTAAATCACTCGTTCAAAATGATCGGTTCTCGATATTCCCTTATTGGATTTTCCAATATCTTTTGGAAATGACCATACCAGGAGGAGGAATTATTGGAAATAGAATGAAAGAGGGAATTCTTTGTTCGCACTATTGGAAACTCCGGAAACAATTCCAATAGGAGAACTCTAATTCTAAATGATATGATAGACTTCTCAAGAATACATTAGAATAAGTGCGTTATTATCGATTTTTATTCCAGGAGCTGATGTCGAAGCTGGACAACATCTCGGTCTCGGCGATCGCCCTCATAAACAAGGTGTAAGGAATCGATCGATGGCTATAGTATGTCAGCCACTGATTACTGTATACTGTGTGTAATATTGATTGTGCTACCTCTTAGTCAAGATTGTACTGTTTTTTTGACTACGGTTTTGCATGTTGTGAGATTTCTTTTCCGGCTTTATTATGGATTCCGCACTGGTTTTAAATTATTTGATCTGTCGTTTGTGAGTTTCTTTTTTTCCCGGCGATAAAAAGGCTTTTCGCAAATATTCTTCAATAATTTAAAAATCAAACTAACCAAGAAAATTGGGCTTTGGATGGTTACGGTAAGAAAAGTCAGTTCTCGATTCGTTTTATTTCGTTTGCATCAGCATGGGGAGAGTACTGCGCAAAGATGTGAGGGAAAGAGACTTGAACTCATTTCGTCATTCCATCTCTTATCACTTAGCTGTTCATTTCTCAATCCGAAATTTTCTCTCCATATTTAATGGATTCATGTTCCTCTGGGTACCTAGTCTGTTCATCCTGTACTGTGCAATTGGGGATTTCTTGCCTAAATATTTCATCTCGAATCTCTTCAGAGTCGAGTTCTCTTCTCTGTATCCGTTCGACAACTGAAAATGGTGAGTAGCCGATCATTTATGAGAACTGTACTCATCTGTTAGATCATTAGAATGTTCGAATTCACTTCAGCCCCACTCTATTTGGAATGAATTGCACACAGAGACGTATCATTCTATTGTTGAATAATTATCTTGAGAGTGCTAGTCTGATCGCCTCGGGCATTCTCATGGCTGGAGCATCACTGGGAACTCGCAGCATCCTCAGGAACCAAGCAGCCATCAGCAAGGGACTCGAGAAGATGTTCCCCATAGTCAGTGCATAGTGTTCTCTCTGTAGCGTTTCTTCAGTTTAGATTCTCTCTAGTCAGTCAGGCCGATGAGAATGTTCGCTACCAATCTTTAGTTAGGAATGATCATCTTTGGGGTGACAGAGATATACTTAAATGGGTGAATTCAGTTGAGTAAGTATCATCCCGGTGGATTCGAGCAGAAGATGACCAGAAGGGAGGCAACTCTCATTCTGAACACCTCTTCGACTGCTCCACCAAAGCAGTTGGCTCAAGCTTATAAGGATATGCTGAAACTTAATCATCCTGATAAAGGTATGGCCTTACGTCAAAGATGTATTGATTGATGCTCTTTCCAGGAGGTTCGCCATACATCGCATTGAAAATCAACGAAGCTCGAGAAGTACTGAAGAAACCTAGAGCGTACTAAGTGAATCGACACTTCTGAAATGTGATATAGTCTCGGATTTGTAAATATTCACGTGTTCCCTGAGTAGTCCTAGTATCTGTTTTCGTTTTACAACATGATCTTTCTCACCAATATGATACTTCCTGGCGATAAAATTGTTATCAAAGAACTATGTTTAAATAATGTAGCATGAAAATGAAGTCAACGTTCTCAAAATAGACTAATTAACCAAAGTTTCTCAAATTACATCATGTTGAAAATCGCAAATCTGACACAAGAACGTCTCACTTTGAACGGGTACCGTAAGAAAATTTGAAGTTCAGTTTGCGATTCCTCCTATTTCGTATGAAACTCGGTTTTGCCAGTTTCGTTTTCTCTCGTTATTTCTGGTATTATTCGACAATTCTGGTTCTAAAATGCTTCGCGCCATCTTCGGAGCTCGGTCGAGCATCGCCACCGGCTGCAGATTCCTCTCTGCAGCTGCTACGCCGGCCGCCGCCAAGCCAAAGGTCGACAAGGAGGTGCGTAATCGCTTTGAAGTTTAAATCTAAATCGAGCAAGTTTGTTTGTATTGTATACAAGTAATAATTACATATTGCGCTTATTGGAGTGCAAAAATGTATTTTGTCTCGCTGGAAAACCTGATATTGCCAAAATCGTTCAGTGAAACTGCTGTAGTTTATGTGAAACGTGGATCACCGCTGTCTCACGTTCTTTCTTTTACTTCCAAAAGGTGTTTTAATGTAAATATCTTACAAAGCGTGTGATACGAAACAGGCATCGCCATAAGCCTAATCGTCATTAATCATCTCCGTTCAGGCGCTGAAGGAACTCCGTCAGCGCACGGGCTACTCCTTCGTCAACTGCAAGAAGGCAAGCATTTTACTTACCTAACTGTCTTGCTTGGTTGGTTAGCTCAGTCTCCTGTTTTTTATCGGACATGAAGGAACGCTTGATTGTGCTCGTTGTAAACGTGCGTGATTCTCGTTCTCGTTCGATATTTCTCTATGCACATAGCAAGTGCTATTCTTATTCCTTCAACAAGCACTGCTTGATAATCGTCCTATTTTTGTTCATTATTCTTGTTCATGGGGGACAAAAATTATAACAATATTCCAGGCCCTGGAGCAGTTCGATCGCACGCAGCTGGACGAGGCAGTCAAGTGGCTCCACGAACTTGCGAGGAAGGAGGGATGGAAGAAGGCTGATAAGTGAGATTGCTTCAAAATGTATTTTAAAGTTACCCAACACACGTGAACTTATTCGAATTCCCGCGTGTCCCTGATCATGGCAAAAGGAGTGAAAGAGTCTGTAAGAAGAAGAGAGCGGGCGTGATCAGGCACGCGCGTAAATTCAAATAATTTAAAGGGTGTTGGTCAACTTTAATATTTTAAACATTTCGCTCCCTGCAGACTCTCGTCTCGCGCGACCACCCAGGGTCTGGTGGGCGTCAAGATCGACGGGCCCTTCGGAGCAGTCGTCGAGCTGGGCTGCGAGACCGATTTCGTCGCTAGAGGAGAGCCATTCCAGCAACTGGTCAGTGAGAATGGGAGGAGGGTGGTGCAAAAAGGGTGGAAGCAGTTTTTCGATAATAGCGGCTGGTCACAGACTAGAATGTAATGCACGTTTGGAATAGAGTTCGGCACTTCGTCTTTGAGATATATCTACTTCGGGAACCACATCTGAAACGAGTTCACTAGAGCCACATTGAAATAATCGAGCCTCATTGCAGCTCGTTGCCCTCTCCTCTGCCGCTGCCGCGCACGCCAAGACGCTGACGTGGCCGGCCAGCCAGCGAATGGAGACACAGACACTCGGTGAGGGAGGGAGCACTGTAGAGCGTACGGTAGGATGCGAGATCAGGGAAACTAGGAATACCGAAACAGTAGTCTGAAACACGAAGATGCTTAGAATGTGCAGTAGTATTGCCAAAAAATTTTTTAAAGGTGTTGCAGTGGTAATTCATGAGGTACCGTAGGTAGGGGATAAACCTGCTTCGAATAAGGTAGATCATGAATGATACGGTATCATTGCAGTCTTCGACGAGCTCTCGGATGCCAATGGAAAGAAGCTGCGCGAGGTGCTCACTGGTGAGTTGAGATGGGGAGGAGAGAGAGTGAGAGTCTGCCTCTCTCCAAACTACACGCTCTCTCGCTCTATATGAGAGGCGAGAATGTGGAGAGGGCACTACGTCGGATGAGAACTAGTGCTGGCAATTCGATAATAACGGAACCATTGTAGTCGTGCCGCATTTGATATATCAAAGGCGGCATGATGCAATAGTTCTCATCCGACATAGTGCCATGGAGAGTGGAGAGAGCGAGTACCATGCCCTGGCAGTCAAACTCTAATATATTTATTTCTTCCCCCAAATAAATCGTCTACCACTGACTGGCCTCGGTATTTTGCTGTTGTATGGCAGTTGAGAAACACGGACGTACCTGTTGCCTCATTTCAACTTTGATATTCGCTGGCCATAATGCTCCCTGAATGGCAATTTTTGTAGTGGCCCCCTCATGTTTATATCTTTACAATAATGCAAATTCTAATTCAATAATTAAAATAATAATATTAATCAGTCCTCGTTTCAGATTCCGTCGGCCGCATCGGCGAGAATCTGAACGTCAAGTCGGTGCGCGTCTACAAGGCGCCCGAGGGCGTGCAATTCTACGGAGCATCCCATCCCAAGAGTGAGTCGCGCCATGTTTTGGTTGTTTTGACGGTGTTGTTGATATCGTTATTGTTTTTAATACTGGTAAGTACGAGATAGAATGCCCAATTGGGACCCGCGAGGTTTCAGCTGCGATAGTTTGTGATAGTAGCCTGGAACGGTCATGGCTCTAATTGTTCCTCAACAGCGGATGCTAGAAATATATTTTTAATTGTAGGTACCCGCGAAATTTCAGTTACATCTTTAACAGAGGTCTTCTGAGAGATCGCAGGTGCCCATTTACAAACTGTTCAAAGTGCTTCAATTTGAATGCCCTTTTGGTAGTTGATGTACCTGAGGCCTAGTAACTTTCATTTAAGTCGGTGGAGCCGTAAATTCAAAACTGCCTAAAATCCGGCTCTGGCAAATTCAGAAATTTCAAAAAATCATATGTCCATTCAATGTTGCGATAAAATGTCGTTCAAAAAAGCAAAATGACCGCCTCGTGGAGTAGAATAATTTCGATGTTGACGATGAATCTGTAGAGAAACGATGAAATGTCGAAAATCTACAAAATTTGTTTTCGGTGGTTGGAAAAATGCATAAAAATGCATGTCCTGAAAAAAATTATCTCTTTTACCTGTGCGATTATTTCAGATTCGTATTCTTTTTTTTTGAAATTTTTTTGTAGAAATCGCTGATGTTTACATGGCGATGTTTACATGGCGGATCGCGTGTTTTTTTGAGGCATCTCTATGATATTTTTGATTGTAAATACTGTTTACTGCCTCCAATTGCCTTCAAATTTTGCATTGAAGTCATACTGGAGCATACAATCGTGTCAGAATTCAAAATTTGCAAAATTTCAAAAATTTTGAAATTTCGATTTTTTCGATCAAAATGGTCGAAAAAATTTATTCTACTCCACGAGGCGGTCATTTTGCTTTTTTGAACGACTTTTTATCGCAACATTGAAGGGACATATGATTTTTTGAAAGATTTTAGGCAGTTTTGAATTTACGGCTCCACCGACTTAAATGAAAGTTACAAGGCCTCAGGTACATCAACTACCAAAAGGGCATTCAGATTGAAGCACTTTGAACAGTTTGTAAATGTGGGGTCTCGATTTCATGCAATCTCTCAGAAGACCTCTGTTAAGAGACCCGCTCGGTAAGACTCGATCATATCGACCACCCCGCGGACATGTTCCTCTATGAACCGGAATCGTGGGCATCTAATTAGGTTGGGAGGTGTGTCTTGGGCCCACTTTATGAAATTCGTCCCTTATCATATGCTGTGGCCTTTGAGCGGAGATATATTCGAAAAAGTAGCTGAAATTGACAAAAAATCATATTTTCTTAAGTATACAAAATTGACTCAAAAGTCAAACTGTGTTTCAATCAACGTGTACTTACGATGTTAAAAATGTATTCAGAGTGAATTCCGGTCGATTCGAATACCACTGTTCGGACCAACATTTTCAGTTTTTTGAGCTGATTTTTCAGTTAGTGAATCCAATTCCTTAGCTTTTATGTGGATGGTGTAGCCTGATGAGATTTACATGTATCCCCATTATTGTCACACTTCGGGACGATTCCGCTTTTTCAGGAAAAAAATAAAAACGATAATTTGTGTCAAGGCTAAACATCAAAAACTTAGAATATTCATCATCCTTCGTGTATTATGATTAGGTATAATCACATATGTATTGTTCCATATTAATGCTAAAATATGGCACCAAAAATTGCGGAGTTTGGTTCATTTCTGAAAATTCGATTTTCGAAGCATCGACTTTGGTCAAGTTGGAGCGTATTATAATTGTGATTTACAATCTGAATCCCGCCAGTTCAGCGTGTATGTTTCACTAGACCTACACATGAGCCAGAATTGGACATAGACGGGCTCACTACTCATTCCGAAATATGAGATTTATAGGCGTGAAAACGCGAAATCGTGACAGATAAATACCTTCAACGTTTGATTCTGTAAAAATTTCCATGAAATATAATTAGGGATTATCATATTTTTATTGTTCTATAATAATTCTAAAATATGACACCCAAAGGACGGAGTTTGGTCCATTTCTAAAAATTCGAATTTTGATCTATCGATTTTTACAAAGTTCGACCTTATTATAATTGTGATTTACAATCTGCATCCCGTCAGTTCAGTATGCATATTTCAGTAGACCAACACTTGAGCTAGAATTGGCCATAGACGGGCTCTCCACTCATTCCGAAATATGAGATTTATAGGCATGAAAACGCGAAATCGTAATGGCCTAATACTCAAAACATCGTATAATGAGTCTCAATAGATCTGTATTTTATTTTTTTACAACGGTTTCAAAAATGTGATTATCCCAAATCATATTTCATGGAAATTTGTACAGAGTCCATCGTTGAAGGTAAATATCTGTCACGATTTCGCGTTTTCATGCCTATAAATCTCATATTTCGGAATGAGTAGTGAGCCCGCCTATGGTCAATTCTGGGTCATGTGTAGGTCTACTGAAACATGCACACTGAAATGACGGGATTCAGATTGTAAATTACAATTATTATAAGGTCGAACTTGGTAAAAATCGATGGATCAAAATTTGAATTATCAGAAATGAACCAAACTCCGCTCTTTTGAGTCATTATACCTAATCATAATACACGAAGGATGATGAATATTCTAAATTTTTGATGTTTAGCCTTGACACAAATGATCGTTTTTATTTTTTTCCTGAAAAAGCGGAATCGTCCCGAAGTGTGACAATAATGGGGATGCATGTAAACCTCATCAGGCTACACCATCTACATAAAAGCTAAGGGATTGGATTCATTAACTGAAAAATCAGCTCAAAAAACTGAAAATGTTGGTCCGAACAGTGGTATTCGAATCGACCGGAATTCACTCTGAATACATTTTTAACATCGTAAGTACACGTTGATTGAAACACAGTTTGACTTTTGAGTCAATTTTGTATACTTAAGAAAATATGATTTTTTGTCAATTTCAGCTACTTTTTCGAATATATCTCCGCTCAAAGGCCACAGCATATGATAAGGGACGAATTTCATAAAGTGGGCCCAAGACACATCTCCCACCCTAATTAGATGTCCACGATTCCGGTTCATAGAGGAACATGTCCGCGGGGTGGTCGAATCTTACCGAGCACGTCTCTTAAGCTTTTATCGAGCCATTCATGTTTGATGGTAATTGACACACAAAAAAACCGTGGTCGTCGTCGAACGTATTTTAATTCTCACTGTTCTTTTGATAAGGAATACATCATACCATATTTTGTAATCGCACAGGTCGCGCATGATGCTAATTTATTGTTTTTTTTCTGGAAGAAAGCTACCCACATATTCAGTACACTTTGGATACCTGCGATGTTCCGGTTCCGCTTGCTAGTAGTATTCGCTAGAATTGGTCTTTGCGACAATATTTAACGCATTTCATTTGCCTACAAAATATTCACATCCAGCTTTTATGAACCAGTCACTTTTCGGTTCCCCTAGGCAGCAATAGTTACGTAGATCGCGTACGGCGGTAATCCAGTCGTGTTTTCCACTACATTAATACAACTTGGATAGCTATTCTTCGAATCTGGTTCAGGAGTTGCATTATTTCATACTGAAACAAGAGTACGGCAAGTGGATTATAATTAGAAAATATTTGCAGACATGCTGGGCGACGTCTCGATGGGCCGCTTCGTGTCGGTGCTCGCGATGCGCAGACTCGCGCCCGAGGGTACGCGTATCTGTCAAATTATTTAAATATGAAAAGTTGTATATTTGGTGAAACATGGGATTAACTATTAGAGAAAAAAAGAGTCCGGGGGCGCCCTCCTTTCTTTGTTACGTTTATTCACATCGCCGTTGTCACCTGAAACAGAACTAAACCCTACACTGTTTACCTTAATTTGTGCCGATTATGGTATTAATTACTAATAAATCGATATTTGCTCAGGTACAGTCTTCCCCTCCGTTCGCCTCGCCGACCAGATCTGCCAGCACGTGATCGGCATGAACAGCGAGTCGCTCGGAGAACCGCCCGTCCCGAAGTGAGGAGGGGTGCTGTAGGAGTACGGTAGGGGATAATGGAGGGCACTGTAGGATTACGGTTGGGGATCATGGAGGGTGCTTTAGGATTACTATAGGGATCGATTAAGTAACAGATAGGTAGCTTATAGGCAATGAAAGATGAGGGTATGATTGGAGTAGATAAAGTATAGCGGCTTAGGTGAAAATATTTTCGTGCAGAGTTGCCTTGTGAACCATTGTTGCAGCAGGTGCAAATATCTCGTAATGCTGCGAGAGTTTGATGGATGACGAGTGCCTGATGCAATAAAAATGTTCAAAATAATGTTCTGCACATTCAAAGACATCCCGGTATTTCGAGAATTTCTTCACACTACATAGAGCGAATTTTCGGTATTTTGTTATATCGGGTTCATAGGGTTTCGATAGTTACCGGGTGATCTGATGCCGCAGGGTCCATATCTTCGCAAAAGACGAGAGTACTGCGTTAATATGTGTAGATGGTTATCAATCGAATTCTTTCTGATGCAGTGCTATCGAAATGATTGTGGGATTGAACGGAAAATAATTTTTAAAATTGTCAATCCTTTGCAGGGTAGAGAAGAAGGAAGAGGAAGTGGAGGCACCGAAGGACGAGCAGGATGAACTCAATGAATTCTTCTCTGGAAAGGTACGGTAGGAGGGGCCCCCTCCGAGGGGGCGATCGATCAGGGTAGTGGTATGGTACTGTAGGGGTAGATTGATCAGGGTATCGATCATCATGACATATGGCCTTTGAATGGTGTTCTAAAATACCTGAAATTCCATTCAAGTATGCATTTTTATTGTTGGCTTGTAAGGTTCATGTTCAATTATCTGAATCCTCTTAGGAATGTGAGCAGGTGGAGTGGGGTAGCAGAAGAGTTATTGAATCAATGCGTTACGTCTCATGCAATTGTTCCTCTCCATCTGCCGGAAACAAACAACAAAAGAAGTTGTGATTTGTGACGTAATTAGTCAAATGAAAGTTCTGGAAATTGCGATCTCCTTACCCATTACTGATAAGTAAATTGACGTTTCCCTTCTCAGACGACGACGATCGACGACTCGGAGACGACGTTGCTGAGACAGGCCTTCATGCTCAACCCCTCCCAGACTGTCTACGACTACCTCAAGGGACACAAGGCTGAGGTGAGCGGGGGGGAGGGGGTACGGTAGGGTGGTGTATGGTTAGATCTGTAAGCCCGTCAGATAGTGGTTTCGGAAGTTGTACGAGTGAGATTGTTCTTACGGCATGGGGTAAACCACTTGTGTAAACACAAATTTTTGAAAATATTTTTCGATTTTTTCTCTAGATGTTTTGTGTTTCACCTATATTTCAAATATTGACACTGATTAGGACAGGCGATTTGAAAAGCATGTGTCTGCCAAATATTTAAATTGTAAAAAATAGTCTACGTTTCGGATCCGCGTTTCAATAATTCGATTTATACGTTTGATTATAATGACTCTAATATTGGGTAGGCACGAATTTCTTGAGTAAGATGAACTATAAGAATGAATCGATCGGTTCATGGTGAATCTGGATTTCGAAAATTCACAAAATACGGGGACGAACGGGCACTGATGTTAGTTGGTCTCTGTTTCGAAAACGATTAATCAGTACTTTACAGGTGATCGACTTCGCTCGTATCGAGCTGTCGGCCTAATCGCGTCATGACCCGAAGTAGAGGTACGGTAGATCGACCGACCTACAGTAGCCCTCCCATCATTACAGTATCCAACAATTTCATCCATTTTGAGATCTCTCGCATGAGTTGTAGTAGATTAGGCTAGTTCTCTGAATTCTTGTTCTGTTCCTCCTGTTGATTTGACGTTTGAGAAAACGATGAATATTATTTTATTATTGCAATTTTCTCGGACAGAGAAAACAGAGTAATCAGGCAACATTGTGGGTACGGTAGACGTAATTGTATGAGTATCGATTGATTGGGATGCAGGCTAGAACCGGATAGTATGTACTGCACGTACACAGTACGCAACGGAAAACATCGAAACTAGAGCACACAAATGAACCCTGGATCGATTGAAGAGTGACTAGAACGGTGAAGCAGAATATTAATTACAGAGTATATACAACATGAATCAATTTGATTCATTTATTAGTAGGGCAAGAACGTGGCTAGAAGGGATGATCTTCGATCAATGTTCGCGCTAGGCCAATGGAACTACGATTGGTTGGGGAGTCTTTGGTATATCGAGAATTGGGATACTGTAATTAATCGAAAATCTACCATCGCTCAACCGTAACGCAGACGCGTTCGGGCGCGAGCATGACGGATGGATTGAGCACGTTGAGCTCATTGGAGTCAGAGGCGAGCCTAAATGGATTACGGTAATCAATGCATACGGTAGGAATACGATTTGGCACGATGCGGTAAGGATACGGTAGGTGTACTATACCGGGTAAGGATACGGTAGGAGTACGGTATCTGCTAAGGATACGGTAGGATTACGGTACCTCAATCGATACTGCTTGAAGACGCGCGCGACGGTCATCTTGAATTCCATCTCGGCGAAGCGTGCGCCGACGCAGTTACGTGGCCCGCCACCGAAGGGCAGCCAGGCCATCGGGTGATGGGGAATGTTGAATCTGGAAGAGGGTACGGTAGGGTTACGGTAGTCGTGTAGGATCGATTTCTTTGAACTTGATGCCGTCAGAAATATTTGAGTTTTAAAAGAAACGGTAGAGTTACGGTAGTCGTGTGGTATTGATTTCCATAAGGACATCAATTTCTCTAGCACAGGATGATTTGTGTTTCAAGCAGCGCATAAGATGTGTGGTGAGCGGACGAATTCAATAGTTTTGTTGCTGATAGGCAAAAAAATATATCTACGAGTTCAGAATCGAATCGGGTTCATGCACTTGCTGGTGATGCATATCGAAATAATATGTTTGAAAAAAATTATGTTTTGCAGATAAATCCAAAGAACGCGTCGCAGCTATGTTTCAGCGCGTGCTTATGAACTAAACCGGGGTGATAATTTCAATGCAATCGCGTCATACATTGACTAAAATTAAATAAAGTAAACGCTCCGGCGTGTGCCTTGGCTGATGCACTAATGTAGGTATTTGGCTGTTGCGATTCTAATCTAAGGAAATGATGGAAAGTATACGGTACCTCTCGGGACGGAACTCGTCGGGTTCGGGCCAGATCGTGGCGTCTCGATGGATGTTCCAGACGGGAACGCAGACTACCGTACCCTTCTCCACCTCTACGCTGCTTACAGTAGTCGCAGAGACGCACGTGCGATTGACAAAGCTGGAGAGGTAAGATTACGGTAGCGGTGACTCGCAGCTATTGATCGAGCCATACTGTACTATAGAATATCGATTTATTGTCTCACAAGGTGATGGGAGGGAATAGTCGCAGCGCCTCCTTGAAGACGCCGTTGAGGTACGGTAGCTTCATGATCGTATCGTAGGCTTCGTCGGACTGCAATTATTAATTGATTAACGATTAGTTGTCTGATTACAGTAGGTAAATCCAATCAATAGGGCTGGGTTACGGTAGTGGGTACAGTACCTGCATATCGATTTCCTTGAGCTCCTCATGCAGACGCTGCTGCGCATCCTGGTTCTTGGCCAGCAGCCAAGTGGCGAACGAGAGAGAAGTCGATGTCGTCTCGTATCCTGCAGCGATTGTTTGAATTACGGTATTCGAGAGATATCGATTTATCGATTACCTGCGAGCAGGAAAGCGAAGCAGTTGGCAACTACGGTATCGATCGTCTCGTCGTCAATGTGCGTCGTGTCTTGAGGCAGAAGGAGCGAGATAAGATCGATACGCTCGGGCTGGAAATAGGGTACTGTAAGTTAGATACGGTACTTCCCATGGATTAAAACCAGTTGTCGATCAACCGCCATGGTGGAGGTACCGTACCTCGGGATTATCAATTCGCCTCAGGATGGCCGCACGCAGTCTGTGGATGAGCCAGGCCTCTGATCGGCCGCCGGCGCTCGTCTTGCGATGGAAGTACTCGCAGAAGGGCGCGAGCTCGGGGAAGAGCACTGTAATGGAGCGGGTTACTGCAGTGTGCAATATAGACTGAATTGATTGGTAGGGGTGAAAAAATGAGGGCCTCTCTCATTCAACGCTTTTTTTCTCGAAACGATGAAAAACGAGAACGCCGGATTTCGCGATGTTCCAATGATTTTTGTGTTTCAATGAGTTCAGAAAAGACGAGTAAATAGTTTGAATTCGCTGTAGTTCGCGCAGTCGGTGAAAAAATAAACACAACTAAAAAGACATCCTGGAGGCATGAATGCACTATTCAATGAAATTGATCCTGCGCGCATGCTAGGATGAGATTGTCTAATGATGACGTAATCATTTCGAAAAATACGTACACGAGATGGCCATGGGCGGGCAGTTCTCCGGGTTGGGCATCTCGGCGAAGAAGCGAGAGGCATGAGCGAGGAAGACGTCGTTGGGGTCGGACTGGCACGAGGAGGGGAGGTCGAAGGCCACCTGGAAGGAGGGTCGTCTTTGATATTTGATCTCTGTAGAAAGTGTTCTTTGATCGTAAGATTGCTATAACTATGTTCATTGATTCCTAGGATTCATTGAGAGCTCATATGGAAGGATGAGTTATCTTAGGTCACTGATTTTTGAATGACGGGCCACCGTAGTCTTAGAACTCGCGCTTCCGAAAGTGCGCTTTCCGATAAAGTGGTAGTATGAAAGGATGCAATCATCCTTTCATACTAGCACTATCAATTACCCCAGTTTTGTGAGTGCTCATGCACCCAATCTCCTTACTCATCGCACTAACTGCAGCGCAAAACTCGATGCTCAGTTGAACTGAGTGAACCCCCTTTACCGCTGACCATCCACATTACTTTCGCAATGAATCGCCCTCATAGCCTCGACAGCTCGAGTGTTCATGCACTCAATCCAGCTAAACTTTTCTGACGATTACCTCAACCTATCCTCCCTAGTGATCGGAATGAACCCCCGGGTAGATAACTGCTGATGATCCCCATTATGAATCGCCCTCATAGCCCAGATTCCTCGAGTGCTCCCGCACGCTAATCCTCTTTCGCCTCCCCCACTCCCAAATTAGTCGGCTGTGCTCTCGCTGTAGTCGAGGCACAACTCTGCGTCAATGACATGTGCTCGGCCCATCCAGGGGACAGGAGATGAGTAGAGCAGGACGAGAGGCGAGAGAGTGTGCTAATCGAGGAGAGCTTTTATCTGCGTCTCTGCCCGTACGGGCGGGCCCTACGTATGGCCGCGCTGGTCGCTGCGGGCGGAGGTTAGAGAGGGGCGAAAGAGCACGGGATGGGGAGAGAGTCAGAGAAAAGCGAGAGAGTGTACGATTTGAGGAGGGTGGAACGTGCATTCCCCTTCGATTCGCGTTTGTGGGTGCGTGCGTACGTTGCTCGGGCTATCTCGGTTTCTCTGGCCGACGAGAGAGTGTGGAAAATGAAGAGAGCTGCGCCCTTGGAGTTCTCACGTACTAGGTCAGGGAGAGCAGCTTAAACGGCGCAAAGTCGAAACGATGAGATGATCAGCAGCAGGTGGGACGGGTTAGCGCTCCCCCGAGAGGGAGAGAGAGAGACAGGCGAGAGAGTATGCGGAATTGAGAGAGCCAGAGCATCGCTGTAGCGTGCGAACTTGTGCCGCAGCTACAATTCGGGTCGCACAAAAGGTGCAGCGAATGGGAAGAATTGGGCAGAAACAGAGGCGCGATTGGAGCAAAAAGGAAGTAAATGCATGTAGTTTGAGGAAAAGAACAACACGAAGGACTAAAAAATAAGGCGGCAATAATATTTTTATAATCAAATAAATAATAAAAGTAGCGAACCTGCGCGATGACATCGAGCGTGAGGCACTGGTAGGCTCTGGAAAATGTAAATTTATTTTTCTCATAATTCTGCATTTATGGAATGTGGTGTTTCTACAATATTCTATGAGTATTCTACAGCAATTTCTTTCTGTTCGAACACATGTGACTGTATTTTGATGGCTTGGTCCCCCACTCTGCTAGCGCTTCAAGCCAAACGCGCTGAACTAGATCGAAAAGTGCTCGCTGCATTGGCGTTGATGTATAGCAAGTTCGTGACTAATTCAGCTCGACTCTCTTCATTTCGCGTGCTCTCTCGTCCGTCAGAGCAGCGAGAGAGTGTGCGATATGAGGAGAGTCAGACAGGCAAGAAATGACCCTGCTCTTTCAGAGATCTCTGATATCGCCCAAGGCTGAGGATGACAAATACTTCTCCTAAGAGATCTGTGAAAGATCTCAGCGAAAGATGGAGAATCTGATCAGTTGGTCAGACGATTCAATTGTAGATGACAAATAGCTTTACAATTAGATGCTTCCACCATTTTCAAGTGATCTTTGCATGGCAAGTGCGTGGTTCGTAACATCGCTAATCCGATCGCTGGGTTCGCTGACTCAGTTGTACGCGCAAGCCTACTTCGACACACTTCGCAAACAATTCTGCTGTGGCGATCGTGTGCTGTGTAAGGGATGTAGTGGTCGTGAGGAACGAACGGAATTGCCCTTCCCGACTTCCGCGGTCTTCCCGGGTGCGCACTGACAGGTCGAGTTACTGGCGAGAGTCCCCCATTTTTACTCTTGATACCTCAAGATAGCATTGATGGATTTGAGAGATGCTGGGATCCTGAGCTGCGATCGCTTAAAACGAAAGAGCAATTTCTGTGACGCGCTAACCTTCCGCTTTTTCAAGATCTATCTACTTCCTCGTCCGCTGTATGCCAGGTCAAATTATCGCCGTGAAGGGTTGGTATTTCGATCTCTAAAACTAGAAAGGAGCTTGGCCCCCATGAGAACGAAAGAGCGCTTCTCGTGACGTAGCAACCCTGCATTCTCTCGAGTGCCCCCAGTCTAGTCTCTGCTATGTTCTGGCGCATGATGACTATGACTGACTGATTAGCGAACAGGGAGCAATCCGAAAGATCAGTTACAGTATGTTGAGACTACGGTAGCGCTGGGTTCGGCACCGAAGGTCGGGTGCAGCTGGGTACAATAGCGAGTTTGGTGGGTCAGTATAAATGGAAGATCAGGTAGCGTACCTGATCATAACACAAAGCAATGATCAGGTACGAAGAGGGGTACGGTAGGCGGTTCGATAGGTCAGATTCGAAACAAACCGGAAAATGTCGAACTCCTCGTCGCAATCTGAGTAAGACTCGAGTGACTCGGCGAGAATCTCAGTTTTGGAGGAGACGGATGCGGTCATCTGAAAATATCGATTGTTTTGGAGCAATTATAGATCGATTGCCGATCGGTTTCACCATGATTACTGTACCGAAATATTATTTTGGGATCTTCGAATGACGAAAATTCAAGTTATTGTTGTAGTACAATGGGATTGTTGTTGGACAAAAGAATTTAGATCACCAACGATTGTCTTTGACTTATGGTGCCTGACTAGAGATTTGGTCCAATCTTGGTGGATACGTGTTTTGCCGATTTTTCATCAGGGGAATTTTCTATTCACAGATCGAGTGTGATGATCAAACACTCATTCTCGACCATGTGTAACTTTCCCTTTATTCGGGTGGAATATGGTAGAACCCCATTTGGAAAAAAAACATTCCTTTGTTTCATACGATCCCCGGACACAACAGTCACAGATTGAGCCTATCGCTGGAAATCAGCTAACCCATGCAAGTTTATGCGGGAAGCATACCCCTCGATTTGATAGGGAAAACCCCCCGGAGGAAAGAAAAGAAAAGGAAAGGCGGAAGTAAATGCAGCCGTTTTGCAGAGGGCCCTCTGGGAGTGATCAACGATCGGGCACCGGCACTTTTCTGCTGGAGGAACCCGCTGTTCCTCCTCACCTCTATGTTCTTGCTCTCTCTATTCTCACACTCTCTAGCGCTGTATGGTGATAGTTTGAAACGCTTGGAGGCTTGCACCGGATCTGTTGCATAGAAAGATGGAAAAACACACAGAAAATCTCCCTCATGGATAGATGTGGTGGTAGTACCGAAAGATCACCACCAGACGACCCACCATATACCGGGAATCCCCCAGACTTCAATCAGGAAGGGATAATCCCGGCCAATTTGGCCAATTGGCCGTGAAATTTTACACTACTTTCCGGCTTCGGGCAAAAGTCACGAGGAGTGGTAGTAATTTCAAGGGATTTCGCTCGTTTGTTAGATCTCGTACATGCTGTGTGCACGACAACAGGGTTTCTCAGCTGGAAGACAGGGATGGAGGGAGAGACTCGCTTCAGTTCGCATGCTCTCTCGCCTCTCTGGCCTCCAGAGCAAGATAATACCTTCGTTTTGCCTGTTCTATCACTGCTTACTCATCTATTGTGTGCTATCTAAAAGATATTAAGTGAAAAATGTTTACAACTTGTTCTTCCTGGATCCCCCACTGCTTGGCGCCTGATGTATCCAGTGTTTGAGGAAGTGGGGTATTTTGGTTCCTCGCCGCTCTCAAGAGAACGACCACTCAAGGATCGCCGTGGGTGCGTCGTAGGCGTACTTTCCAGGAAGAAGGGCGGAAATGCTCTCTTCAATCTCCATTATCTCTCGGTCTCATCCAGATCGACGAGAGAGTACGTGAAATGAAGAGAGTCCGGATGAATGATCTACTTATACAACGCTGATTAGGCAAAGGAATTCGGAATGACACATGGCTCTGTTCTATGATTTGTCGTCTTCCCAGGATTTGTTATGTAGAAAGATAGAAACAGTGATTTGCACCCGGTAACTCTTACGAAAATAGTGGTAGTAAGTGAAAACAGTGTGCGTGATAGACAGGAAGAGTTATGGCCTCTCGTGGTTCTGTTTTTCGCCCTTGCCACACGGCGTGGTGCGGGGTGCGCGCCGGGTGCGAGAGATGCCCATCGTCTGATTCTCTCCAAATCGCGTGCGCTCTAGCTCTGTCTAACCAGCAAGAGAGTGTGGAAATTGAGGAGAGACAGGGTGAGGAGAGAGAGGCGAGATAGCATGCGAATTGAAGAGAGCGCCATCCCAAACTCGGAGTAGACAATACACATCATCATCACTCCTAACCAGCGAAGAGGGGGAGGGTTGACTCGAATGAGTTATTGCTCAACTACCACATGAGTGGGTGCGAACAGGGTGCAGGTGATACTGTAGCAGGCTAGCGAGATACTGTAGTCGATTCTCCGGAGTAATATTGATCGCTTGACATGATAAATGATGCCTCTCAGAATTTCGAAAACGTCGGTGACTTTTGATTGTTAAGTTCCGGTGATGTGCACCAAGTTGCGCCTTTCAATGAAAACTGACATCGAAAATCAGCGCGAGGTTCCACGACAAATTGGCGCGTGACTTACGCTTGAAAAGTGTTGGGAAAGGCGAACGAGCGGTGCGACTCCCTCAATTCTACACGCTCTCTCGCCGCTCCGGTCGGAGTGCACTCCCTTACTGCGGCGAAAAGCTATCTTTGGAGAATGAAGGACGGGAAAAGAACGCGCAAGAGGAAAAAGATAGGTACATCAGGGAGTAAAAATAGCCAAATCGAGCATTGGAGCATCGATATAGGTACATCAGTTCCCCGAACGAGCTAGGCTGCTTCTCGGCCTATCTTCTGCGACTACGGTACGCTGCCTTGCGATCGATTGACGCACTCGACTACAGTATCCCCAGGGAGTTCGGTTGGTCAGACTCCTCACCGATCGGAGCTTTCTCGTGGTGAACGCGGGACTGATCCTTGATCTCTGGTGGCGCCAGCGGTTGCCGCGCTGATTGACCAGCGCCTTCTTCAGAGAGGCGTGGATGAAGTCCATCGGCTGCAAGGTTACGGTAATTCGGTGGGTCAGATAGCGGACTGAGGTGCGGTAGATCGGTAGGTCACGCACCTGACGATCGGTGAAATTGGAGAACTGCTTGACGAGAATCTCCTGGACGTCCTCGAGCTTCTCGAAGATGACGAAGAGCCGAGGGCCGACGAAGAAACCGTAGGTCCTGAGCGGAAGGATACTGTAGCATGAGGTACGGTAGGATATGGGGTCGACTGTACTGGGCAACTGAAAAATGTAGGCCATTGCGGGCATTTCTTTTGGAACGACTCCCCGTTGCACAGGTTATCAAGCTAGTCACGCCGAAGTCACAGCGCGAGCACAACTTAGCGAATAGCTGTTACAAACTATGCTTTTTAACGATTTGATTGTCATCTCACAATGTTCTATCCCTCTAGTACTCAGTCCGTACTCATGTAAGCCTTATTGTAGTTTCCCATGATTCACTCCGATCTTCCGATCTCTTTCCTCTTTCGAGTAGCGATTGCAGTGAATTTTAGTGATCGCGAGCGAAAGAGACGGCCGATTAGTGAAAGTAGAGAGGAGACGAAGCTACTCTTTCAAAGATACAGGGAGAGGCAAAGATAGGCAAAGATAGGGTGTAACTGATCATCGTTTAGAGGGACGCACTCCCTATACTCAATGTTCGCTGAAAGGCGAGAGAGCATGCGAAATTAAGAGAGTGACTACTCACTTGCCGTACAGCCGCTTCCACTCCTCGTGTACGCGGTACAGTAACCCGCCGTTCTGGAAAGCCAGTTCTCGATCCAGAGTGATGGTGCAGCTACCGTACCTTGGCCATCATCTTAGCGATGTCGAGGAGGTTGCCGATGAAGGGTGTGGAGGGCGGGCCGGGCAGTCGGGCAGCATCGCGCTTCTGGTGCACGAAGAAGCGCTTACTGTAGATTACGGTATTATTGAATTTCCCTGATATCGATCGGCTTACTAGACGAAGGCGAGCAGCGCAGCGGCGAGTATGGCGAACAGGATCTCGAAGGTGTATCTGGAATACGGTAGGCGGTTACGGTGGGGGTACGGTAGGAGGATACGGTACCCGGTGTTAGAGGTGGCGACGAGCATGCGTGTTGTGGTCATCGTGACGAGGGGGGTGGTTACTGTAATTGGCGAGGATCTTTAGGATCGGGCGGCGCTAATTATAGAATAGTAATGGATGAGAGAGGGTGGGGAGTAGATAGTTGATGTGATGGTAGGTACCGGAATAGATCAGGAGGTTAAAGGGTAGATCGAGGATCGAGGGGAGGAGAGAGACGAATAGACCGGTAAGAGCGGCGGTTTTCATGCGAAATGGGCATGGAAGCTAGAGGAATTTTGAAAACTGTCACGAATCCGGGTGCCTATCACTCCGTGCATTCTGATGATGCTGAAGCGCTGGAATGTAGGAAGGCTGGGTTTCCCCTAGTCTTTCGTACCGAGAAAGAGCGAGACAGTGTGCGAAATAGAAAGAGTATAAAGCACCAGGAATGCGATTAGAAGCGCATTGCGTGACTCTGTTACGGTTACAAGATAAGAGGATGATGGAGGATTCATGCTACGCAGATTCAGAAGCGAGGAAGATCAAAGATCAACAGGATTTGATTTGCAGATCGTGGGATAAATGCATGTAGGGATAGAAGAGATCAGATTCAAAAGGCTATGAAGGGTAGGGATACTTTAGAGGATGCCTACGATATTGAAGGATACGGTAGTTCAAGGAGAGCGTACGGACTGTCAGCTCCGTGATCCTCCTGCTCCCTCGACTGGCGAGTGTGCTGCTTATATACGGCCTGGTCCGTCCCTCCGGTGGGTTCATCTTGCACCTGGAATGAGGGGGCGTGGCTTGCGCGGAGCTGCGAATTAGGAGGCGGAGCCAGCGCGACGCGAGGATTACGGTAGCGGACCGGCGAGAGAGCACGCGAAGGGAAGAGAATCAGAGTGGTGATCTGTGGTGCGGGTTAATCATTCGCACGGTTGACGATGATCACTTATGGGAGGTGAGAATGGGAGAAATCGGGGAAAAGAACAGAAGATCGAGATCGAAATCGGATTTTTTCTGTGTGCACCTTCATCAAGCAGAAACTAATTCGTACTATTAAGGCTTCTAACTTTCTAATTACAAAAGAATAATTACATAATTTATTTAATTTCATAGTGAGTTTTAAAATATTTTGAAAAAATAAGCATAATAAATCGTTACAGACATGTCAAACGTGCCGCCTCTCGGGCGATAGTGGAGCGCGCCAATTTTTCGCGCATTGAGTGAGAAGGTTATTTAACACCCTGTTTGTCATTCGAAACGCGAAATCGCTTGTTTTCTGATAGATAATGGAGTGCGAATCGACTACCTGCAACGTCTATGAGGCCCTCGACAAGCTGTTCACAGGTTGGAGTTGTTTTTAGCCAAGTTTTCCTTGTCTTTTCCTGTTTTCCTCTTAAATTTCGTATTTTCGTCATATTTTCACGTTTCAGGCGACCAGAAAGCGCAGCCGAGCTCGTTCGTGGACAAGTTGCGCGAGACTTTCCCGCACAGCGTCAGGGTCAGCCTTTTTTGCTATTTACAAAGACTATTTTCATGCTTTTGACCTACTCTTGAATTCTACAATTATCGGCCTTCACCTGTCTACTATGTTCTAATTTTGGCGATCGACTACTTCTCTTGATATTTGGTTTTGATGGAAATGCCTAGGTTCGTTTCGCCATTCCCTCGACCGATTCCCGCACTTTCGTTATCAGTTTCCGCTTATCGCCGTTTTTTCATCATGTTGTTGCACTTTCCTCCTTATTATTATCATTATTGCGGTTGTTTCTGCAGGTCTTGGCCCTCGGTGCCCCCAAAATTGTGCCAATTGCTAGTTAATTATATAATTATCATAATTGCGATTATTACCCTCGTTCTCTCCAGAAGTCATGGCCTTCGGTGAACTCGTCCTCGGCCGCGGGATGGAAGGAGGCGCCAGTGATGGTGCGCGCCCGCTGCATGGTCCAGGACGCACTCGGATTGGAGCTCTACGCTGCCACTTGCGAGGTGTCAATTAAGAGTTAATTAATTAGCTTAATCAGCATTCCTCCGACGTATCTTGCAACCCTTGATCCATTGATCTAGGCCTGTTTATTGTCCCATCTAGGATACAGGACTTTTGGCGATGACATCCTGTGCCAGGATTCCCGGAACAGAGATTAAGCCTTGAGTAGTATGCCCTCGTTTACTTCCTTTTTTTCTGGACTCAGTTTGGCTTCTACTGATTATTCTGGGGACACGGCAGAAAAGAATGCAGTTAAGCCCCACAAGAATCCTCAAAAACGGCGCTTCCAGCATAAATGGCTTGGACTTGTTGGATTTCTCCTCCAAGAAGGCCGATTTCCAAGTTAGCAGAATGCGAAAATGCTGTCCAGACTCTCAGAAAAAAATTTTTTTTTCTCTTCGTTCGTCTACCCTGAATCTCTGGCGGTCTGGTTTTCGATGAACACACCCAAAACCATACGTGGGCAGACGTTGCTGTTGAGTTTCAAACTCCGGGAGGGTCCCCACTAGTTCGGCCACAAAACCGGCAGTGTTTACGGAGACTGATACCCTTAAACTCGACGAACTATGATGAGCAAACTCCGAAAACCGGGACGGTTTAGCTGCTAGCAGCGATGGTGCCCAGGTTAGCCCAGAACTGCTTGAATTAGCTGAAGCCTATCTTACACACGAGGGTGATTGAACCCAGCGCCAGTGAGCCCGTTGAACCCCGCTGCACAAAAAATGCGTTAACAACTGCCGAATTGCACATCCACGTCACAAAGACCAAAATTAGTTGGTGTAGAGCGAAATGCGTGTCTGACTGAGGAGTACAAAGGGTCAGTTAGCGCTCTAGCGATTAATGAGCATCAAGAAATTTCATGCGTATTTTCACGTAAATGGGGGTGGCAGTTATTTATTGTATGAAGCGAATTGTACCTTGTGTTTTGTGTATTGTTCCCATTGTGGAGTTAATTGTACGAACATCGTATGAGATTAATAATCAAGAACCGATCTTAGACCAAATCCATTGGAATGAGCGATCTCCAGAGTGCGTTTAGTGGCTTGCTAATGTAGTTCGAAAGATTATTAACTTACGATCATAGATTTGAATTGTCGCGCAAAACACCTGGAGATCAAGAGTTTCAGAGTTCGGACAAATACATTACAAAGTGGGATAATTGCTTTTGAAGTTGGCAAGCAACAGTAATCGGAGATCATACTCGCAATGCTTAGAGTGAAGGATTGTGGCGATCAGTGGCTTAATTTTAAACGAGGGCTAATTAACAAAATAACTTAATTAACTAATCTGTTAATTACAGGTCAGCAAGGGCGACTCGAAGCGCGTCGTCAGCGGCGTGCTCAGGGATTCCTTCGGCGATGAGGTGGCGTATTGTTTCCATTAATATTCCCGGTTCAAATAGGTTTCACCCGGCCTTGTCGTGCAAAATCAGTCTGCCGGCGTGAAAAGTATAGTAGGCTAGCATTTTACGCGTGTTACAATTACACTTCCGAAATGCTTCTCTAACATTTTAAGGATGGGCTTGACTTATGAATATTTCCAAACCTTGTTTCTCAATTTCTAACTGAGCGAATGTCGATTGCCATTTCCTTGTCGTTGGCACAAAGTTTTCGTGCGCGTATTCCGTGTAGTATGCGTTACACTGGCTGTAGGTGGATAGGTTCATAGATCTCGACCGATTTACTGCTCTCGCTCCTCTCACCAACTGTGCACAGTAGCCGGAAATTGGCGGATTTACTCGCACTGAAGGGATTTGTGAGGGAATATTTAGCGGGCGCGCGTGGGTGGGAATTAATCAACTTTTGAAGAGGCGAAAACGGGAAGTGGCAATCCGATTGTCGATTTCATCATTGGGAGTCACCATAGGGCGAATAGGAATTTACTGGTTGTTGTGGGCCTCGAACTATGGAGGAGAGGGGTCAATGTTTATATTTATCTTCTCGAGGAACTTTGGTAACCATCGGGAAAAAATCTTAATTCGTCGACTGTTAGGGAAACCTCGAAACACAAATTGAACGGGGTCAGAACAATTCAAATTAAACGAACGCTGGGAGACGTTAGTAGGTTCTAGGACGTTGGTTTCTATAATTTGGTATTCCGTATTGGCTAATTAAGCTCTCATCGGATGCTAGTTAGCATAATTAATTAATGTGGCAGGAGGTGTCGAATGTGCTGGAGCACGCGGCTCGCCACTGCTACGTGATGGTGCCGTGCCCGGGCACGACGGACTGGTACCGGCGCCACTTTGACGAGCAGACCACCGATGGATCCATGGGTACGGTATTGGTTGATTATTGATCCGTGGGTACGGTATTGTTTGAATATGGATCCGTGGGTACGGTATTGGTTGAGCATTGATCCATGGGTACGGTATTACATGATTATTGATCCATGTATACGGTTTTGTAAAATCATTGATCCATTGGTACGGTATTGTTCATAGGTTGTCATTCAGACAATGCATTGTATTTTCAGTATTCGTTCTTAAAATTGGCTTGCTTTGATGAGCTTCTTTCTACGGGTAGAGTGGAGTTGATAAATTACGGTAGCGCCGCCGCGATTTGTTGACATTGGGCGCATCTTTAGAGATTGCCCCAAATTAGTCGCGGCAATGCGTCGGTTGCACAAGATTGTAGGGAATCATGCGAGTGAGATGCTGCGTTGTTTGTGATTTAGAATGCGATTGCATGATTGGATCGAAATTAGGACGCAGCTGTTGAGTGATGGACAGTCGTGACATGATTATGGTTGGTAGAATGAAATGCGATAGGCGTTATGAAATGCAGCAGACAAGTGGGGCTTCTCGCACTTTTACAATTAGTGCACTAGAATTTTCATGTTTCAAGCTTTCCTCGTAAGTGAAGTCCTAGTATTGAAACCATAAAGTTCCTGTCCATATGCTAGGTGGAGTCGAAGCTGGGATGGGCACTGGATGCGGGTTTTCCTGTGTTTTGTGTTTCCGTTTGGCGAATGGACAGGGGAGGGGGAGATGGGGGATTACAGGGGACAGATGCACCCGAGCAAGAGAGCCAGTCGAGATCAAACGAATAATTTACTTGCGCCGCAATTGTCATCCATCATCAAGATCGCCACCAAAACGCGCTAATAGGAGACACCATTAGAGATGCGACTAGAGAGAGAGAGAGAGAGGAGACGAGACGGGAAAAAGGACGACGATTGAAGACGAGGCCAAATGGCGAAGAGATCAACGGACATAGGAGAAGGGGGAATGGTGGTGAAACGACGGAAGCGTGACTAGGCCAACTTAATGGGCGAGCGATGCGTAACCGGCGAGATAACCGATTGGCCTTTGAAATGGGAGTGCGCCAGCACCCGGCTGTTTTGTGTTGCAAGATTTACATGTTTGGACAAATCGAGTGATCAAAAGTGCTGATCTCTGTTGCATTGTCGTTGGTGTTCTGCGTGTCTTGGATTTGCCCCATCGTCTGACAGTATGACGCTACCGTAGTCTTTCCCTCTCTAGGTGCGCCCGTACTCGGTCGAGTAATACTAGGGGGGGAAGATGGGGGGGGGGGGGGAGTGGCGAATACAGGATAGTGATGATATCAGGGGAGTGGCGGTGGTGACCGAGTTTGGGGAGTGGATGGGCGAGGTTATTTGTATACAGCATTGCACTCTGAGTCGACGTTCAGACGCGGCAGAGACGCTAGTCAACGCTGTTTTGAGGGGTGGAAAATCGTAGCGTGCTCTCCTCGTTTCAACGCTCTCTCGTCCTGTCTGAACTGCGAGAGAACACTCGAAATGAGGAGGGCGCATGCCGTGGCAACCCCAGTGGGACACTGCCTAAATAAAAGGAACATTTTGTTTTCGCCCAAGTGACAAAATATCGAAGGACATGTGGCAAATTGTTTTGGGCGATAGTGGAATCAAGAGTGCGACGGAGGACGTAGTTCAAAAATTGCAGATCTGAAGCGACAGAAGCTCGAATCGACGGCATCGAGCAACATCCTGGAGCGATTCGTGGCCAAGGTAGATTATTGATTTGTTATTCTTAGAAATGACTGGATTGAATTGTGTTGGGGCTGTCCAAACAAGGCCGAATTACGATTCGATGTGCATTCTCCCTTTCCTGATTTAGCAATATGCGAAGTAGCCGTTCCACCACCCCCCCCCCCTAGTTGTCCTAGTTGGACCCAAACAATGAATGTTCGGTTTCTCATGTGAACGCAGTGGAACCTGCTCCACTTTCCGGTGCTAATTTTATCGCTTTGTTAGCGAGGAATGTCGCTTTGTTTCGATGCTCACTGCGTGCGACACCTCTTGTATTCGTGCGAGATGTAGATGTTTGAATCCCGAGTTCGCTCTAGAGATACGATAAGCCAAAATATCAGGCGCATGTTGAATGTAGTGCATGGCAAGGGAAAGTTTTAACCTTTTTGTTTTTCGTAACTCAGCTGGCTGTAGTTTCGATTTTAAAATTGGGGATCTCGACTGGAAATTATGTTTGAACTTTGTTGACTTGTTGTGTTCCAAGACCCTCTCTTTTCGGATAGTGCCCATAATACTTCTTCCATTTGTTGGGTACAAATTTCCGTGAACCCTGCCGGTTTTGTGGCTGAACCTTCATGAAATTCAGCAGCAATCGCTTTTCACGTATGATCTGGGTACTGTTGCTACTAGGTCCCGTGGGATTAGGTGCTATAGCTTGATCGGATTCCAAGAGGGATAACGATGGTGAGAAAAAAGCGTGATTAGTCACGTAACACTGTTTGAGCTTTGCGTGGGGGGATTCTCTCGCGGAGCAAGATCAGCACACATAACAGTGCTCACCGTGGAGTAATTGTCATCGGAATCCCCTCGATTTCCCTGCTCTCTACCTCGCCAGACAAAGCAAGTGGAAGAGCATGTGGGCGAGAGAAGCGCGCGTGTATTTGTCCGAGAATCCGATCAGAGAGCTCGTTTGTGTTGAGTGCGTCGAGGGTTTGGACTGTCGTAGGCGGACAAGGGGGGTTTACCAAAAATCCCCAGTGTATAGTTCCAGTAACTTGTCCTCTTGGATGGGGAAACGGGGACCTGAGCTGGAGATTGTGGACAGCAGTGATATTTAGGCTTCAGCAAGTCTCGATAAGCCTTCGCGAGTAAATGAAACCAATTTGGTCTTGGATCTCGACATTTAACGTTTCATTATTCGTGATATAGTTCGCGTGCACTTGTCCTTCTTTGCGCTCTCTAGCATCCCCCGAAAGGCATGAAATCCTCTCATTGGATTAGCTGAGATTGGCAGATTAGTTTTCTTCACACTTGATTAAATGTGAAATGCGATCTCTCCCGGCAATTTTGAGTGCAAAGGATGTAGTACGCTAGCGTGAACCGCGGCTACGGTGGCTTCAAGAGACTAACATTTTTCGCCCGTGCAAGATACGGTAGTCCTGCGCGATCGGCGAAACAAAAAAGATACAGAAAAATGCACGACAAACTGCACGAGTGTTTTGACGGATACTGTATACTTTTTCGCGCAATGGTGGCGATAGAGGCGCCATAACATGGGTGTGACAATGAAATGTGAACAATTTGAGACTAGAAAAATGATGATTTGAGGAATTCTGTGTTCATTTTTATTCCGAGGTCAGCGAACTGCTGACGAGTTAGTTTCGATCATCCAAAGTGTCCAAAGGTTCAGTCATTGAACTAACAGTGAGGGGTTTTTAGTCTCATCCATAATATGAAAACCTATCGTGAGTCATAAAACGACGTAACCTACGAAGTATCACATTAGGAAAATTATCCGAACGTATACGAGCCTGTAACAAGGAATTATGTAAAATAGTGGTAATTGTGGTGCGCGCCAGCACGGTATTCATAGGTGGCCTGGAAATTGAAGTTTTCGGTACTAACGCGCTCGTTTCCGGATGTATCCTTCGCGGTGTAGTTATTTGGTTTAGTGCGCGAATCAAAATTTTCAAATGGCTACGCCCTGACACTGGTTTGGAGCGATCAAATGCGAGAAAAAAGAAAGAAAAACACTCGAGAATAGACAGTCGAGAGCTCAACACATGTAAGAAAATAGAGAAAAAGAACCAACTGGACGAACTTTGGGGGTGAACTGATAGATAAACCGGGGGAGGGAAAAAGAGCAGTGAATCTCGCGTGCTCTCCATTAAAGGCTGCGTCTACTTTGATGAGACGAGCGAGACGATGAGGGATGTACCTAATGCTATGAACCCTCACTTTTACAAAAAGCTAATCTGCTGTTTCACATTCTGCTTACATCAGTCAACATGAAACGGTTGTGTTTCCCGTAAATTGTTGGGATGGAAAGTTATGGGGATTATCAGAACAGTTGTTGTGCCGGCTCTCTCGAGGAAAACGACGTGGTTGACATATCTCGTTACCGGGGGTGGATGGAGGTGATATAATTAGAACACATGATAAAAACAACGTGATGATGATGATGAAACGGAGTGCAGAGGGGCACGTTTCTCTCCCAATCTGCAGAAGTGCGTGTTCTAAGTCATGCGACGATAACAAAATCCTTGCAACCTAATGTTTTCGATGAGTTTTGCAATGCGATCCCGGTACAGCAGTACCCGGTCGCTAGGCTATGTAGTGTAGTCTGGAGAAATTAATTCATGCCGTTCGATCGTGTTTTGCGTATCTTTCGATCCGTGAAGTTTTGTTTTTGAAGTATATGATCGCCGATTCTCAAGGGTATACAGTAATCCGATTTTCGGCAATGATGATACATCGTACGAAAAAGGGAGGAGGTGGTCCAATTGTTCAGGAAGTTGCATGATAAAGGACGATCGAACCGCACCGTATTTTGTGCTTTCTTCTATCCGTGATGTTTTGTTGTCAAAGTATGCGAACATTCTACTTTCAAGGGGATACAGTACTATGATTCTCATCAGTGGCGATAGAGCGTGGAGAAATGGGAGGTAGTGATCCGTTAGTCGAGGAAGTTGTTGCACGATAAAGGGTGATCGCATGGTGTTTTTGATTGGCAATCACTGAGAATGCACCAGGAAGTTTTTCCTGACCGAATTCGCGGGATTTCTTATCAAATGAAATAAGAAGTTCCAGAGAACAGCATGTGATTCTGGGAAGCACCGGATTAATTATTGGTTTCGGACCTTGCGATTTATTAGAGGCTAATCCGATTCGAGGTCTGCTTGTGCGCCTGGTAGATCTGTGGGGGGGGGGGGGAATAAGGAACATAAAGTGTATGCAAAATTCGAAATTGAGAAAAACAGGGTGAATTTCAGTTCAAAGTATGCGTAAGTTGCCAAATAATGATGTTTTCGTAATTGTGTTGTTTTCCAGTTCGTGGATGACGCAGCGGAGGAGCTGCGAGTCAACGGGGTCTTCGACGTGTACGGCGTCCTCTCCGGGCACGCCTTCGTCGAGAATCCGGAGATGGAGGGAGAGAACGAGGAGTGAGCATTCTGAATTTGTGCCTGAAACAAAAATAATTAGGGAATTAGTAGAAAATAATTTCACTGGCTAATTTGGGGTTTCTGCGAGTATGCATAGGATAGAGAAATTCCAGTCTTCAGTAACAAAGATGCGGACGCAAAATTGAAATTTTGATCACGATCTCGGAGCAACGAGATTGAAGTTTCCGATCGTTATTGTAAAGCAACGCAACAGAGATTAGCAATCACATGAATTTGAACATGCGAAAAAAGAACAGAATAATTTTGGATGCGATCGGCAATAAATTGTATTTTCCAGTTCCTCCTCGCCTACGAATATCGCCGGTGTGCCCAATCTGCACGTCGTCCACTACGAGAAGGTGGATGGAGTGCCCGAAGGTACGGTAATTAGTTTACGATAAGTGGAGGTTACGGTACCGCTGAAGCGCGCGAATTCTTGCTGCAACATCCACAAGCAACATTTGCGTTTCATAGATATTCTTTAAAAAATCTTTTGTGGAAACAATGCTGTATTTTACTCGCTACTTTTTTCCGTCTTCTCTCTTGCCACCACCATGTTGTTTGTTCTCCACGAACACTTACGTACGATTTGCGCTGTACATACATCGTGAATTACTGCTCTTCTCATGATTTCAATTCTCGGCGCAGCCATCGCGAAGAAATACCTAATTTTATTTGCTAACTCTGAAAATATTTCGTGGAGCATTTTGTGAATATTACGTTTAAAAAATCCGATAAAATATTTTTCACGATGATTTACCTACCTGAAATAGGATGGCTGTATAATTTGCCTCTCTACAATTTCTGAATTTTTTTCTTTTTTTGAAAGCATTGCACATTGGCGCTTCACGGGATGGCTAACCGATAGTGAGACAGCGAAAGTTGATACGTGCGAGATCTGCATAGCAATCAAAACACAATTATTCGCCGCACATTCTCATCCCCATGGTCAGACGACGTGCTCTCTTCCCGGCCCGATGCACTGCTTCAATAGTAGCTGTCAAGCTTTCCCAAAACATGATCCTTTGTGCTTCACTGTATGACTATCCGATAGTGGGTCGACGAAATTCAATGCGCAGCAGCTATTCGAGGAAATACAAAAATAGAATATTCTAATCATAATCTCATTCCCGTCATCAGACGACGTGCTCTCATCCCTGCCCGATTCCTCGTCCCTCTCCACTCTCCTTCCCCGTCTCCGCGCCCTTCTCGTGGACTGCGTGGGAGACGAGCTGGCTGCTGACTACCTCGTGATGCATCTCATCAGTTCCACGTAAGATTTTTTTCGGTATTTTCGTGCCTTTAGCATTGTCTTTGTGTACTTTGAATGCCTATTGGGACCGGCATCATCAAAGACAACAAAGACAAAGCTAAAGGCGCGGAAATCCTGCATTAAAAATTATAATATTGATAAAAACAACAACAATAATAATCAACATTTAGGTACGCGCGTGCTGACAACGCGACGATCTGTGCCCTTCCTCTCAACGTGTGCGGAGTGAGAGAGGCTACTGGCGTGGAAGAGATTGTGAGGATGCTCTCGCCCAAGGTGACCATGGGTGGAGTGTGAAACACAAGTGCTATTGGTTGGAAATGGAAAATCTTGTTTTCTGAATATTGATGAACTGTGGCCCGGTGAAGCGGCGTCTCAGTAGGTAAATAATTAGTAAAAATTAGTATCTCTGTGTTCAGTACAGAGGTAACATCTAACAAATTCCTTCACTTCCGCGACATGGTTCTTTGCGGTTGCAATATTCGCTTTTGTGGTCAGATGTTCGATCTGATTTAGTTGGATGGGCATATCGATGATATAACTAAAATACTAAAGGAACGCGATTACAGTATCCCACAACCAACATTTGTATGTTCCAGGTGAAGTCGCTGCCTCTGACCTCCTCCACCCTCTCCTCCTCTCCCTTCCACTCGGTGAAGTGCTACAAGACGAACAGACTGCAACAGGGAGAGCTACAGGTGAGGCGATCATTTGCATTTGATTTGTTGATTTTTAATGTGCTTAATTAAGCTAGTTTTAAGGGTAGAGATTTTGCTTTATTACACCGTTAAATTATGTGTCCATCAGTTTCCTCATTTTTTAAAACCTTGAGTGGGAAGTCGCAACATCAATCTGCTGGGAGGGTGGCTGTACTTCTTGGGATGTATTGTTTAGAAATTTTAAAACAAAAAAATTACAGCTCTCGAACGGCACTCATCTCATTATCGATGAGACGCAGACGCCAAGGGGAAAGGTGGAAGTGAGCGGACACGGTACGGTATCAGGGTTGGGTCACGGTAGATGATAATCTGACCACCACAGCTTCGTTACTGTGTGATTACGTGGTATAATGCGATAATTGATCGATAATTTCTGCAGCCGAGGCAAACCTGGGCACTCTGCACAAGGTGATTTCGGAACAGAAGATCGAATACGAATTCGGGTGAGTTTAAAATATCGGGGTATCAGAAATTAAAAATGTAGAGGAAGTGTTGATTTCGCGTTTCACTTTGGAATCAAGTTTCTTGAACTTTCTCAATTCTTTGCAGATTCTACCGCTGTCCCTTCGAGGTGGATGTGCCCGTGATGGTGCTGAGCGAGGAGAGGAGCAGATTCGTCGGAGTGGGATTTATTTTTCAAAAAAATGTTGAGATACGAACCTGGCCAATTTTGGCTTCAATTAGCAAATTCGGATAAAGTGATAGTATTAATCCTCGTTTTTAAATAAAATATGATCTTTCGCCTGCTGGATTAATGCTTTAGAAGGTGCTGATATCGCGCAACGCCCTTGCAAGTTGCAACTAAAATAATATTTAGTACTTGTGGAAATTTTACCTAACCTTTTCCAGACTCCCTACCGTATCTGTCTGCCCTCTGGATGCCCTGCTCCTTCTGCCTCTCCCCTCCATTCCCTCTCTCCCTCTGAGATTCTCCCCCTTCGTCTCGCTCTCATTCGTGCTAAGACGATGCTAAAGGACGTGGAAGTGAGCGGAGAAGTCGCCAAGGTGAGGGAAAGGGGAGGATTATCGATTTATCGATATCAATCGTCTTACTAGATTATTGATTGAAAGGAGCCAAATATCGAAAACGCGGTTAAGGGGTTAATAAATACTGGTTAGCCACGGACATTCAACCTGCTAGATCCAGGTTACTTGTGTAACATATAAGAAAGGGAGAATTCTTTATTTCGATGCGCACTCTTCTGGTTCCTGCATTGAACAGTAATCATATTCCCTCAATATCCCCCAATGAATAACCACAACGGAACCAATCAATAATCTCCCGTTCCTTCAGTCGATCCAGGACGACTTCGTCCGCATGTGTGCCGATCCTTCCTCGGGAATCGCCAAAGACGCAAAGGCGGACACACTGAGTCAGTTGCTGATCGTGACGAGGTAAGAGAATGAGGGTATTACGGTATTGGTGTATTGTAGGATTCGGCAGAGGCATCGTAGTATCATCCTTATTGCTCCTTATTCCTTATTGCTTTAGTGTAGCCAAAAAAACTTGAAAGTGTTTGTATTTTTGGAAGTAAGTTTCATGTTTCACCTAATGCATATTTGGATTCGGAGCGTGTTGAGCACTAATAGTAATAACATTGAATGCGCGTAACATATGCACTGTATCTATCGATCGATCAATATTTGCAGACTGGTTACTGTACTTCGTGGTCACTCCGTGATGAGCCTCGACTCGTGGAAGGTGGCTGTGCTGATGGAGAAGAGAAGAGAGGAGGAGGTGAGGGAGAGTGAGATGCGGTAGGAGGGTAGAAGTACTGTAAGAGTGAAGGAAACGGTAGCTACAGTATATCTAAAGTTCCGTAATTTCAGTTGAACGCCCGCTTCCCTCCGGCGCCCATTGCTGCCGACTTTGCCGCTGAGAACAAGGAGAACTGAAGAAGCGCATCCCCTCCCTTACCTGTCAATCTGATCTCCCCATCGTATTCTCAACTCTGGTGAATTTCCCGTGCATCTCTAACGATTCCACCCATATCTGATTACTGTAGCATACGTTGACACGTTTTGTGTAATTCCTACAACTGCTATTTTTCATAATTTTTAAGTTGAAATCACATGTTTTTTTTCACTTCGTCTATTTTTTTTTTGATAAACGGTGAAACAATAATCGTGCTGGTTGGAAATTCAACGTCGTTGCATGGCCGACTCTTCTTTACCTTATTAAAGTTGCCAGCAGAGGAGGATATCCTGATCCCGAGGTGGAACGCTCGCCGCGTCCATGACAGAGTGTGCACAAGTGAGAGCGCGCTAGATCAGGCAACTTCGACCTGATAATTTCCGGCCATCCCTTGGGGCTGTATCGTCACAGAGCATGAACTCTTTGAATGGTCCTCAGCTCAATATGAATTGATTATGACAAAAAAGCAATTCGCAAAATCCTTTGATTGTGAGTGATAAATCAAGAAATAGTGGACGATACTAGTAATAAGAAGCGGAACGAATTATTTTCTTACGGTAATTATTGTTGATTCCAGCTGCCAAGTGATTGATTTTTGTGTGATATCGTTCACTTTTAGAGTTTGAAACGCGAGAGTGGTGCATTGAGAGAGTGCATTTGAGAACTGTGGATGGACGAATTATCTTTTTACTGCTGATCTTGAAACATTGAATTTGACGGAGGGAATGAAGTCTCCATCCCAGATCTAGTATTGCATGTGTTAAGAGGGGGTAGATGAAGATAGAAAAGTGGTGTCCGCCAGCAATTACACGGCGTTTTACAGGAGGTGCACGAGATTTCAGGTGGTGCTCAAAAAGTCGAGCATCATTTTTCAAATGAAAAATGGGACACTGTAGGAGGCGCGATACCGTAGTATATCGTCTCTCTAGATCACATGCTCTCTCGTCAGTCAGAGAAAGTGAGAGAGTACACGATGTGCTTGCGCATCCAAGGAGGGAGGCGCGCACCTAGGGGAGAGGGCGCGCTCTAGTCACCGCGGGATAGAGCAAGGTTGGAGAGGGAAGCGAGAGCGAGAGGGAGAGGCGCGAGTGAGCGTGGCCCGTCCCCTGTACACCTTTGTTGCACAGAGACCACGCCTTTGAGCCCTCGTGAGGTGGGCGAGAGATGAGAGAGCGCAGAGAAAGTGAGCAATCTCTCACGAATTTGCAAGCTCTCTCGCATATTGGTCTCGAAGCGAATGGTTTCTGGAAATTTGCCAAAGAATTCTGTTGATGATTTCCATTGCAGAAAGATGGATGCTACTCAGCAGCAGCCTCAGGTACCGGAGGATATGAAGAGACCTCGAGGAAGACCGAAGAGGGCTGCGCCTGTCTTCAAGAAGGAGGAGCCGCAGCGTCGGTTTTACTCTTTTATTTCTTCTTTCGGTGAAAGGCGGAACTCATAGTTGTCACTATCATTTGTTTAGTGTGGGTGAGAAATGATTAAAATAGGATTGGAATAAGGGGTGTGCGTGCAAAAAGTTTCCCGCACTCCTAATTTCCCATGCTCTCTCGTCAGGCAGAGTGACGAGAGAGCACGGGGAATGAGGAGTGCGGGAAACTTTTTGCACACCCCTGGTTGGAATATTTTTTTTCTGTGTAATCGTCCGGGATGAATGCTTGATGGCAGGCAAGCCGATTGTGAAACGATTGTGTTCAGGCCCAGGCCTGAGTACTTTTGCCTGGTATGATAAATAATAATAATGATAACAATAATAATATTAATAATACTAATATGTTCAGGTGAAGTGGAGATGCAGCGAGTCAGCAGGCATCCTTACCTGGACTTCGCACACGACGAGGGGGGACAGCTTCTTTCGTGTGGCCTCGCAGTGGTCAGTTGCTTTTGCCTACATCCGCACTAGGCCCCGCCCCCTTGACTACGCCCAGTTATCGATTAATATATCTTACGCTCTTCACTAAGCAACCTAAGCCTTAGCCTAGGTAGGTGAAGTCTGGTCATAATGCTGTGAACAGTGTCTCTGCCTAGACGCATTTTCTAGTCAGACAAATCGACTCGATGGGTCGGTCTAATCAGAAATGAGGGGGAGACGAGCCCTCCCCCTTTTTTCATTTACCTCTTAACTCCTCTCACTGGTCATTCTCAGCGAGGTGTGGAAATTGAAATTGATGGGGGGAATTAAATTCAAATTGGTCAAAATTCAGTCAAAATGAGAAATGAAGGGAGAGGGAAATGAGAGGGGGAGAGGGTTCGTCTCCCCCTCATTTCTGACTAGACCGACCCCTCTAGTCGATTTTTCTGACTAGAAAATGCGTCTAGCCAGAGACACTGTTCACAGCGCATGCAATCTTATGATAAGGGATTGACGTGGAGCAGAGCAAGGGCGGAGTCTAGTGTGGAAGTAAAAATGCTCCATTTTTTGCTTCCCTGTTCCTCTTTTATAACATTTATTCAAATCTGAAAATGGATCAGAAATTGTGATAATAATATCGATTTCCTGAGATGGTCATAAGGAATGTCGCTTGTGGCAGTGAATCCCTCCTTCCTTAAAATTACTGAACACCCTTGAAATTTAAGTTCCGCGCGTGCCTGACCACGACAAAAGGAGTGAGAGAGAGAGAGAGAGAGAGAGAGAGAGAGAGAGAGAGAGAGAAAGAGAGAGAGAGTGCAAAAACAAGGGTTTAGGCACTCGCGGAAATTCAAATAATTTCACGGGTGTTGGGTTACTGTAATCCCCTCCCCCATTCAGGCCCTCTGTGACTGTCAGAAGCACGAGTGCCCTGGATGCTTTTGGCTGTGCGCCGATTGTGGCGGAAGAATGTGCAGCGCCATCTGCCAGAAAGGTCAGTTGTCGATTCGGTGAGCGAAGGGGTATTACGGTATTGGGATACTGTACGATTAGGATCGTACTAGTTAGCTTTATTGCAATAAACAGGGAGAACACGGGGAATGACGTGAGAGCGAACGAGTATGAAGTAAACTAAAAGAGAGGAGCTGGTGTGGTAGTCGTTTCTCACGTCCATTCTTAGGTCCTTTTGGTTGTAACGTCCTTTCTTAGGTTGTAACGTCCTTTCTTAGGTTGTAACGTCCTTTCTTAGGTTGTAACGTCCTTTCTTAGGTTGTAACGTCCTTTCTTAGGTCCTTAGGTCCTTTCTTAGGCTCTAACGTCCTTTCTTAGGCTCTAACGTCCTTTCTTAGGTCCTTAGGTCCTTTCTTAGGCTCTAACGTCCTTTCTTAGGTCCTTAGGTCCTTTCTTAGGCTCTAACGTCCTTTCTTAGGCTCTAACGTCCTTTCTTAGGCTCTAACGTCCTTTCTTAGGTCCTTAGGTCCTTTCTTAGGCTCTAACGTCCTTTCTTAGGTCCTTAGGTCCTTTCTTAGGTCCTTAGGTCCTTTCTTAGGCTCTAACGTCCTTTCTTAGGTCCTTAGGTCCTTTCTTAGGCTCTAACGTCCTTTCTTAGGCTCTAACGTCCTTTCTTAGGTCCTTAGGTCCTTTCTTAGGCTCTAACGTCCTTTCTTAGGTCCTTAGGTCCTTTCTTAGGTTGTAACGTCCATTCTTAGGTCGCCAATTCGCCGTCGCCTCTTCTGACGACGGAGGAGGAATTGTGAAGAACCCGTACATACCTGAGTCGTACTATGAAGAAATAGAGAAGGAGGAAGAGAAGAATAAGAAGAAGGAGAAGATTGAGGAAGAGACGATTAAGATGGAGGATGACTCGTCTTCCGGAGTGAATACTAATGAAGCCAAGATGTTGCCGGTGCACAAGGATTACGTTGGTGTCAAGAAGGAGCCGGTGGGTAATGATTGAGATGAGTGATCGATTCCTCCAAGGGTGATCTATCCTTAGTTGACTCCCGTTGCAATCCGTTCATTCGGGTTTCACCCCCCATCGTGTTCTCCGTTTCGATCTCTTGTTTTGTTATCTTCGTTAAGCATGCACGAATAAAGCGTTCCGTGCACGTCCCTGCTTGCATGTCTATGTTATTATCGTTACGATACCTTGTTCCATTCGTCTAATGCATGTGATTGTCACCAATTCTCTGAGTAATACCACGGATCTCCTGTAAGATTGCAGGAGCCCATCCGACAGAAAAAAAATTTTTGAGCAAAGATGTCGCCGAAACCAGATGGACTAGACTCACTGAGGCCGAGGAGAACGCCTATCCGTTCCATTTGTTGCCATTTGCATGTTGAGAGGCAATACTGACGTACCGCGTCAATATGCTGTATTTCGGTCACTTTTTGACCTACAATGGTCAATTTTTTTCAATCTGTGCGTAATGAAGTCATCTATTGGGGTGTCCGGAAAGTTCGTATAATTTTTTGTTTTTATTTTTTATTCAATGCTTTACAATTCTCAGTGACCAATGTATGCCCCCTTCTTTCTCACTACCTCCCTCCAGCGATTGGGCAGGGTCTCAATTCCTCTCTTCCAGAATGCGGGTTTCTTCGAGACCGCCCAGTTCACGAAAGCCCTCACCACTTCATCTCGATTCTTGAACTTCTTTCCTTTGCAGAAGTCAGAGAGAGAGAGCGGAAGCAGTTGTAGTCGCATGGGGAGAGATCCGGGGAATACGGTGGATGGGGAATCCTCTCGATCTTCAGCTCGTCCATTTTCTTCTGGGTCATCTTCGCTCGATGTGGGCGAGCATTGTCCATCAGAAGAAGAATTTTGCCCTGGTTCAGGAGCCTGGGAGGGACTCTGATCGCGACATCTTCCAGTTGTTCAGAGAAGAGGTCGGCATTGATGCTGGTGCCAGGGGCGAGGATCTCCCAGTAGATGGGACCGAGGACTGAGAAGAAGAAGCAGAGGAGTTCCTTCTTTCCGTGCTCTTCCTTCTTCGGGACGGGCGTGGGCTTCTCATCTGCATCCACTCATTGAAGTCTCCTCACAGGGTTATCGTACGTGATCCACTTCTCATCTGTAGCGATAATGGAATTGATCCATCAAAGATTGGATCTACGATGGAGTAATTCCCGACAGACTTGAACACGATTTTTCAGCTGTTCGGGGGGAGAGGTCATGGGGAATCACTTGTGGGAGTTTCGGCTTCTTCCCAGATCGATGGAGGATATCGGACACCGTCGATCTGGGAGTACCAGTATCCTTCTTCAACTTACGCACACTGGCCATGGGCTTGCGCTTCAGTGTGCGGAGAACGAGAGGCTGATCGAGGGAGGGAGGGCGTCCAGAGCGGGGTTGATCATCGAGACCAAACTCCCCTTTCTTGAAGCGGGAGAACCACTTATAGCAGAAGGGTATGGAGGGGGCGTCAGCTCCTTCCGACTGGGCCAGGGCAGAGTGGTCCTCCTTCGCGGATCGGCCAAGACGGTAGTAATGAAGTAAAACTGCTCGGAGGTAGAGATGGGAATCCATCACAAGAATCAATGTAGCAACTAGGAGACTGATTAAATCCTCTCATTACTCAACGTCAGAATGATGCAATACATTGTTGACAAACAGATTGCGCAATCACTGCATTTGATCGCGAACTGACTTTTTTCCGAAGCATTATACGAACTTTCCGGACACCCCAATACTTGAGACAAGATGAGCACGAAAACACATTCTCTCCGGGATACGGCACAGACTCTTCTGTAGACTGGAATGAAAACATTTTCGACTTCGAATAGACTGGAAAACACGAGAAGGTGTCAACAATTGAAGATAACTATTCTCACCACAAATGAGGGAACGGCGTCATGTCGGAGTCTTGATGAATTCAATGAACGAAAGAAATCTGATGGTGAGAAGTGACTTGCACATAAGTAAGCAGTCGATCTTTGATTTAGATGCTCCATGAGAGATTTTCTTCCTTCTGTGGTCGAACGGACAGCATTCACCCATAGAGGCATCACCCATAGAGGTGAATTGACGTATTAGGTTGGTAAGAAAGTTCTGTCGCGTTTTAAGTATTTTACATTTTGGTTTATCCTGTCCTTCAAAGTTGAACAATCGTCATACGATCTTCAGTTATCTAATAGTGCTTGGTTACTGTTTCGAGAAAACGCTTTCACAGTTTTCTCCAATCACTAATTCTGGCACAGTCAACTGCCAAATTCATCGAAATTGATGACAAACCATATTTTTTTATTTGCTCATGGTTGAAATAATGGATTGGCCTGTAACTCAAAGACTGTGCGAGTAATTACTACGCTCGGCTGGTTCGGTAATGAGGCATTATGTCGGATGAGAACTATGACGTCATACCGCCCTTGATATATCAAAAGCGGTATGACCTCATAGTTCTCATCCGACCTACGGCAATGAGTATCACGGATCTCCTCTAAAAATTTAGCAAAATTAAACCCTTTTGCGACAGAAAAAATTTTGATCAAAGATGTCGCCGAAACCAGATGAAATAGACTCACTGAGGCCGAGGAGAACGCCTATCCGCTCCATTTGTCGCCATTTGCATGTTGAGAGGCAATAGTGACCTACCGCGTCAATATGCTGTATTTCGGTCAATTTTTGACCTACAATGAGCAATTTTTTTCAATCTGTCCGTAATGAAGTCATCTACAAAAATGTCCATTAACAATACGCTCGAAAATGACGTCTTACCTAAGTTATCATGCACAAACGATTTTTTAAACCATATTTTGCAAATTTTCTCGAAATTTTTCGCTTAACACGATTTTTATTTTTGATTCTTATTCCCCATCCTCGAATTGAGGCATGTATTCTTTTCATTTGTCGTGTATCCTGCTTCTACATAGTGCTACTCAATAGGGAGTCCGGACTTTGCGACATTTGAGCCTACAACACGTTTCGGACCGTATCTCGGTTCAAAATCATGCAAATAAGCGCTCAAAAAAGGCAATCGAAAGCTCCCGAGGAGCCGAATCGAAATGACTCAGAGGTTGAAGTCACCAAAATGGCTAATTTTTCAGATATTTCGAAAATTCTAAAATCTATCGGCTATTTGTGCCTAACATACAGTGTTTTGGGCAAGTATTGTTCAATATGATGCTCAATGTATAACCCATTGATTTATGATGATATTTATGATATGCTGGAAGATCGAGCAGGAAGTGGAAGTGCACGAGGATGGGAGAGATATTTCTGCTGCTGCTATCTACGACCTTATTCATAGTGATCTCTCGCATTACTTCGATAATCTGAGGAACGTGGTTCACCATGATTCTGATGTAGGAAATACTGATAAGTAACTGTAGTAGTATGATCAAAGTGTAATGTGAAGAACAATACTTGCTCAAAACACTTTATATTCGAAATATCTAAAAAAATTAGCCATTTTGGTGACTTCAACCTCTGAGTCATTTCGGAAAAAATCCATTTTTCATGATAACTTAGGTAAGACGTCATTTTCGTGCATATTGTTGCCTCTCAACATGCAAATGGCGACAAATGGAGCGGATAGGCGTTCTCCTCGGCCTCAGTGAGTCTATTTCATCTGGTTTCGGCGACATCTTTGATCAAAATTTTTTCTGTCGCAAAAGGGTTTCATTTTGCTAAATTTTTAGAGGAGATCCGTGATACTCATTGCCGTAGGTCGGATGAGAACTATGAGGTCATACCGCTTTTGATATATCAAGGGCGGTATGACGTCATAGTTCTCATCCGACATAATGCCTCATTACCGAACCAGCCGAGCGTAGTAATTACTCGCACAGTCTCCGAGCGTAGTAATTACTCGCACAGTCTTCTTAAAAAATCGGGAAAAATTTGGCAAATAACTTTACTGTTGACAACTTTCTGATTCGACCAAAACTGATAATTCTGGGATCGATAAACCGCACTTTGAATTGAAAAATAAATATTTTCCCTATCACGCAGTAGAAACGCAGAGGTTTTTATTGCGGAATATGAAAGACCAATCTATCATATATCTTAGAAAAAAATATGGAGGAAAAATTTTATACCGTATTTTTTGATAATCGCGATTAAATGTGAGGCACCGAGGTGACGAATAGGAAATAATTGAAATATTCTACATTTTACTTTGAACTTTGACCAGCTTTATGATGTTTCATTTTGTATAACACAGTATACATCGAAAAATGTTCAAAGGAGATCGGATTCAGTAGTTTCCAAAAATTCGATTTTCAACTCTCGGATTTTGGCATGTTTAGGGGAATGTAAAATATCTTTATCAAAGTTAACTTCCATTGGTCATATGCTGAGGTTCAAGTACAGTAGGGAGTCTATCACAATACATAGAACTCGACCCTTGTAATTACTCAAAACATCTAGATATTCACAATCGAATTTACGAAAATTAAAGATCCGAAAAACAAAACAAATTGATTCTCACCAGATATCGCTAAAATCGATCAGATTTAAACGTCAAAATTCATGTTTTTACCGTATAAGTCATCAAACACACTGATTTGTACAGCACACACCATTTGCTATTTTTTGTTGTTTCAAAGAGATAGAAATATTTTTTTCCAGAAACAAGCAATATTATTGTGTTCATTGGGAATTCATACTCTTATGATCATAAATTGAATTGTGATGTTCAAATCTGATCGATTTTTGCGAAATCTGGGGAGAATCAATTTGTTTTGTTTTTCGGATCTTTCATTTTCGTAAATTCGATTGCGAATATCTAGATGTTTTGAGTAATTACAAGGGTCGAGTTCTATGTATTGTGATAGACTCCCTACTGTACTTGAACCTCAGCATATGACCAATGGAAGTTAACTTTGATAAAAATATTTTACATTCCCCTAAACATGCCAAAATCCGAGAGTTGAAAATCGAATTTTTGGGAACTACTGAATCCGATCTCCTTTGAACATTTTTCGATGTATACTTTGTTATACAAAATGAAACATCATAAAGCTGGTCAAAGTTCAAAGTAAAATGTAGAATATTTCAATTATTTCCTATTCGTCACCTCGGTGCCTCACATTTAATCGCGATTATCAAAAAATACGGTATAAAATTTTTCCTTCATATTTTTTTCTAAGATACGTGAGAGATTGGTCTTTCATATTCCGCAATAAAAACCTCTGCGTTTCTACTGCGTGATAGGGAAAATATTTATTTTCACTTCAAAATGCGGTTTATCGATCCCAAAATTATCAGTTTTGGTCGAATCAGAAAGTTGTCAACAGTAAAGTTATTTGTCAAATTTTTCCTGATTTTTTAAGACCTCCGCCGTCCCTGTAGCCCTTCTGCGGACTGAAATACAGTGTAGCCGATAGTAAAACCGGAAAATGTCTAAAAGCCGGCTCTGGGACAAATAATCTGGTTCCTTCGATTTTTTGTCCTTAGTACCTTATACCATCAATATATGGCTAATATTAAAAATCTTTGAAAAAAATCGTTCACGACTTCCTCCATCGACTCGTGATACCTGTGTTACATTCTATGAATTTTTTAGATGTACTGTCCATCCACTGGCACTTCTCGTCCATTCTATAAGACAAATATTGTAATCCCCGATGGGAAGGAACCGAATAAGGACTCTGCTGAGGTACACGTCCCCGAGAGTAAGTAGGTGAGGGAACACAATTTTTCATTTTTTTGCACTATTTCTAAGAGTTTGTTGTGATTTGAAAATATCTGAATTTTATATATCATCGTCAGTCATAGTTCTCATTGATATTCGCAGGATATGTCCCTAGACAGCGAGAGAATCTAAGATAAACGGGACCTCTTCGCATCTCTCGCTGTTCAGAGACACGTCTAGCGAGCTCAATTAGCTCCATGGCGGCACTAGGTCGGAGGAGAACGATGACGTCATGCCGCCTTTGATACATCAAAAGCGGCATAACGTCACTGTTCTCATCCGACCTCATTCCCCTCAAATTGACACCATGGCAGATGCGATCTGCCAAATGCGTGGTCTGTAATCGAATTGGAGACGTGTCCGAGATGCGCCAATTTGCCTATGGTGAAGTGAATAGCAGCGCACGATGGGTGAACGCCGTTCGTTCGTCCCCCGAACGACGTAAGCGTCTCACGGAAATACTGAGCGTGCTCAAAAGGCAGTACCTTTGTGCTAGTCACTTCGACCCCTCTGATATTCGAAAGTCGGGAAGGCTCCGCAAGAATGCCGTTCCCTTCTTCGCGGTTAGTTTTTTTGCATTTTGCATTTGGTTTTTTTTAGTTTATGAATGACATATTGTTTGCAGGATTCTCCTTCGAGATCGGGGAAAGTGCTTGCCACGCCTATCGAAGGCGAAACTGTAGAAAAGGAGGGGAGTGGAGTGAATCATTTCGCTGATATGCACAAGGAAGATACTGTGGGCATAGTTGCCCACGCCGCCGGCGACCCCCATGACCCCCTATTCATTGATGAGCACTGCCTGACACGTTTTTTGTCAGGCAGTGCTCAACGACGTTTAGAGGGTCATGGTCAAAAAATTGATGGTAGGTCATGACTAAGTACTGTACCAATCGATAGTACAGTACTTCCTGATACCGTATATAGCTACCGTAATCCCGATTATCGCCAACTAACTTTTTCAAAAATTGAAAATACCGTACCCAAATTAAAACGTCAAAATACCGTACCCAATCGATAGTACAATATCACCAGATACCGTATATGACTACCGTAACCCCGATTATCGTGAACTAACTTTATTTCTAAGAAGTCCTGGTATCGTGCACAATCAATCTGGTGTCGTGCCCGATCGATTGTACAGTAGTCAACTGACTACCGTAACCCAGTTCCTTGGGCCAGATCCAGTTCCTTAGGTCAAACATTTTTAAAAAAATCAAAATCGATTGTAAAATTATTTTAGAGTATTCTACCGTATATCTTGTTAGTGTAGAAACATTTTATGTTAGATTTTGGATTTTTAGAAAAATGTTTGAAATTTAAAAAAAAATGTTTGACCTAAGGAACTGGATCTGACCCAAGGAACTGGGTTACGGTAGTCAGTTGACTACTGTACAATCGATCGGGCACGACCCCAGATCGATTGTGCACGGTACCAGGACTTCTTAGAAATAAAGTTAGTTCGCGATAGTCGGGGTTACGGTATGGTGGTACTGTACTATCGATTGGTTACGGTACTTTGATTTTTTAATTAAGGTACGGTATTTTCAATTTTTGAAAAAAATCAGGGTTACGGTAGCTATATACGGTATCAGGAAGTACTGTACTATCGATTGGTACAGTACTTAGTCTTGACCTACCCATGACCTACCATCAATTTTTTTGACCATGACCAGGGGGTACGTCGTTGAGCACTGCCTGACAAAATGGCATGAATAGGGGTCACAGATCGAATAGTCATGCTGCGCAAATAATTTAAAAATTTTAAGAATTTTATTTTTGAAAAAAAGGGGCCGCTTTCTGAAGATTCTGATTATTCTTGACGCCCTCTATCCAACGGTGTATCACTTTTCCTCTTTTGCTCATCGCCGGGTAAAATAAACGTACCCGCAAATCATAACGTGAAAATCGGATTTTGCGACTGCGGCACGTTTTTCTCAGCGGCGGCATGTTTTCCCAGAACGGGGTCACGTTTGTATTTATTCATTTTACGGGGCCAATAATATGATGAAGAATATTCAATGTATTTGCTAAGGGAGGGTACGTTTTTTGACATGTCGATATCTACATGCTGCTTTTCGATCTATGATAGGGGTTCATGGATGAGCACTGCCTGACAAGCCGCCGCCAGTGCTGGGCAACTATGACTGTGGGTCATGTGAGTTTGTCTGATCATTACTATTGGGTAAAATATGAAGGAAATGTTAAATAGCTAATAACTAAAACAATCGATTCGGCCATCAATATATTCATGTCTTCGAGGCTGCAAGCAATGCCCCGCCGACGAAACGTGCAAAAGTGGAGGGAGACGAGGTAAGAAATCACTGATATACAGTAGCGCCGGAAAGTGTCCGCACATTTGCTGTACCAGGGCTGCAGCAAATGTGCGGTCGCGCAGCAACCTCAAAACAATTTTCTGGGTAGGCCTCGGTCACATCTCCAAAATCAGAAAGTTTGGCGTGCTGGAAAAATCCATGTTAGAATAATGCCTGTTTGAAAAAGGTGACATTCGATTGCGTCATCACTATAAAATCATCAAAAAAATTTTGCGGAACGGAAATATGCTCACCGTAATCCTCGATGAATTTGGTTCATATATGCAAGATTTCAGAATCAGATCTATTCTAGAACAAAAGTTATAGCATAACTTCAAATCGCACGGATACTTTCCGGCGCTACTGTAGATATAAGGTTGATGCAAAAGTCTTGTGTAATTTTTAGATTTTGCATTCCATCTTTATTTTGGTTTAATCGATGAACTTTCGGATATTGATTACTAATGAGGCCTTGCATACACTTTCATATGCGCACCCTATGAGCATTGTCCAATCAGAGAGTCGAGAACATGATAAATTTACATTTCCCGAAAATTGTCTATCGAATACGACACATTTCGCAATATTCTGTTTCCTCTGAAGTATGAATGCTCAATCTCTGGTGGTTATATGAAGCTCCAATCTTTACCCTATAAATACGTTTTTTCTCGTGGATGCTGGAAGTTACGCCCTTTCGAGGAATGATTTTATCTGCAAAATGACTACTTGTTGCATTTCTGTGTTCATTTTGCATATTTCTGAAAAATGAGGAATTCAAATTTTCTGAAATGGGAAATAAACAGGCGCCAATTTTTTTCAATGAGGATATAGCCCCTTCGTGGGCAAATGTAGCGCACTTATGTAGGAGTCTGTAGGATTGGCTTCTGCTGAATAAAATCCGAACAAGTTACACGTAGCCAACGTTCACCGCTCATTTTCGCAATCATGTAATTCCGTTCAAATTTACCTATTCGTCTGATCTGACATATTTTCTGAAAGGGTATGAATGCTACTTCTTAGGCAACTATAGGAAGTAGTTTCATGAATTTTGCCTGCTAGTTCCCAGAGGAATATATTGATGGCTAAATTTTGTACGTAATTTTCAACTATTTAAATTCAATTTTCTTGCGTTGATTGCAAGATCTGTGTGATTGAAATATGTGCAAATATATTATCTTGAAAGATTGAGAAACAATATGAAATAAGTTATTTCGCGTTCCAGAAATTGTTTTCTTGCTCGGAATGCGGCAAGAAACTCGGGAGCAAGAGTGGTCTCAACTATCACATGCGCATTCACTCTGGTCAGTTCATATTTCAGAATCGTATATGATCACAATGTCTCTTTCGATGAAAGAAACGATCGCTTAGATATTTTTCCTTTTTTTCCTTATTGGCGACACTAAAATATTTTCTATTCAGGTGAGAAGCCCTTCAAATGTTCTTACTGTGGTAATTCATTCCGTTCACTGGGCCATCGAAACGAACACATTCGAATTGTGCATAATAAGCAGGTAGGCTTCTATATTTTCATAGCGTTTCCTTCGAATTGTTCCATACCTTCGTGAACAATACCGGTGTAAAATTCTTTCCGTTTAGAATAAAGTTGAGTTTAGTAGGGGCATTGTCATACATATCTACAGATTGTCAATATATCCCTGATTCGAACCAAGACTTTCAGCCCTACGCTTGTCTAACATGTGGTGAACGATTTGATCAACATGGAGACTCGAGGTGAATAACGTTTTGTCATGCCTTCATGTTATATATAAAGTTACATCTTGGGACCGAAAGAGAGGGGACTAGGTCGGATGAGAACTATTGCGTCACGCCTCATTTGATATATCAAATGCGGCATGCCGTAATAGTTCTCATCCGACATAGTTCCGACAGTGAGCGGTAAAACGATTAATTGAAAAATAATTAAGACGGCACATGACATTGAATGAGGGGCATCAAACGCAATCTCGCCTGGAGGAGAAGCCAGCTGATGAAGAGCCGAACGATGACGAGCCTGGTCCTTCTAGAATTTGCTCTTATTGAACTGACTTTCTTTCTGCTTTTATTCTTTATCGTTGCGACATTATTGTTGGTTTTGATGTTCTTGCTGCTAAATATATATGTTTCATTCCGTTTTTTTTGTTTTTTCTAAGTCGTTGCAAGATCGACTTCTGACTATCTTATATATAAGATGTCCTGACTTCTGCTAAAAATGATCTTACGATTGTTCTCTGGGGCAACTTCTTTTTGTCTTGTTGCCAGTCGAGTTAGAAATCACCCCCCCCCCTATCTACTATTAATTTGTCCTCGGTTAGACGATGCCCGAATAAGCCGTGAAAGAATATGCAGGAATGCGAAAAATCACTAATTATAATTATTTGCAGACTAACACTTGTATGATGCAGCCACTATTCGAGACACTTCCATCGAATGAAAGCAAAGAAGAACCATTTCAAGTCAAGGAAAAGCTGTTCGATTATTTTGATTATACTAAACAGGTAAAATAAGTGAGAGCTTTTTTTATTTTAAAATCTCAATATTTCTGAGTGAAACGGCATTTTCAAATTTTATAGATTATTTTTTCGCCTATTTCAACTAATATATTCAGACTAATACTGCTGAAACATCGAGCAAAGGAAACGTAAAATATAAGGAAGTCTTGACTGGAGATGTTTATGAATTCTTCCCTTCACTCAAAAAAGCGGAGCCAACTTCAAATGTGAGTGATCATGAAGGAGGCAAATTTTCAAGTTGTTTTCTTGATTGTAGCTATCGCTGTGAAATTTTCCCAAGTTGCCTAATTGTATGCTAATCTTAGCTATGCTTAGCATGGTTATTCTATAGTAGTGTTGTTTCTGGCCCGTCGAAGTTAGGGCGCACCTCGAGGAGATGAGGGGGCATGGGTGCGGGAAAACGTAGGAAGTGATATCGAGAGTTACCCAGACCGCTACCTTTCCAACGCATGTCACGAGACCGGAATATCGCTATTGTTTTACCGTCCCTACTAAGATATTTAATATTTCTATATCACGGATCTCCTGTAAAAAATGCAGGAAATTGTGATCCAGTTGCGACAGAAAAAATTTTTGGGTCATGGATTTCGCTGAAATCAGAAAGACTGACTAAAGTGAGGATGGCGAACAAGCATGTTTTGACCTACAACTTTGGAAGGCTGTATCTCCGTCAATTCGTGGCCTACCGCGACCGCATTTTTTTTCTAATCGATGCGTATTCAGGTCACCTACAAATAGTTTCCTTTTCCTAAGTGCGGAAATCACGTCTTCACTTAGTTTTGCTCAAAAACATACTTTTTGATTACAAACTACCTTTTATGATCAAAAGGTCACGATTTTTATGTTTGATTCGGATTCCCCACCCTGGATTTGGTGTATGTGTATAGTTCATTTCTCATAAGAGGGGGCTTATCATATCACCACTCAGTAGGCAGAATCAGAACATGGTCATTTTTTTGGGAAGAAACACTTTTCGGCAGGTATCTCGCTTGCGGCTTATGCAAATTTCCAAGTAAGACCACTAGGCGGTGGCTAAGAGCAAGATCTCCAAGAATGACTAAGGGGTCCAAGACGTCAAAGTTGTTCTTTTTTTTTTTACTCCACTGTAAATCTTTTAAACAACTTTTCATGCCCTCCAATCTTCCACAGAGTTGTACTAAAATCGTTTTTACGCCGTATCTCGAAAATGGACAACTTTGGCGTCTTGGACCCCTCAGTCATTCTTGGAGATATTGTCCGTAGCCACCGCCTAGTGGTCTTACTTTGGAAATTTGCATAATCCGCAAGCGAGATACACGCCGAAAAGTGTTTCTTCCAAAAATTTCACCATGTTCTGATTCTGCCAACTGAGAGGCGATATGATTAGCCCCCTCTTATGAGAAATTAACTATGCACATACCCCAAATCCACCCTAGTGGTGTACGATAAATAAAATTAAAAAAATCCAGGGTGGGAAATCCGAATTAAACATAAAAAAAGTGACCTTTTGATCATAAAAGGTAGTTTGTAATCAAAAAGTTTGTTTTTTGAGCAAAACTAAGTGAAGACGTAATTTCCGCACTTAGCACAATCGAACATATTTGTAGGTGACCTGAATACGCATCGATTGGAAAAAAAATGTGGTCGCTGTTGGTCAACAATTGAAGGAGATACAGCCTTCCAAAGTGGTAGGTCAAAATATGCTAATTTTGAAAAACGAAGTTGATAGGCGTGTTCGCCATCCTCACTTTGGTCAGTCCTTATGTTTTCAGCGAAATCCATCACCCAAAATATTTTTCTGTCGCATCGGTTCCTGCATTTTTACAGGAGATTCGTGATATAATATATGTTTTAGAAGTACTCTCCACCCATTGATACTTCTCGTCCATTCAATAATGCAAAACTGGTTACTTTTGGTGGGAAGGAATCGAATAAGGTCTCTGTTGAGAGTCTGACCCCTGACATTACTCCGGTGAGCTAAACTATACTGATATTAAGTTGATTTGACGAGACATGATAATTTTCAGTGATATATACATTATATTTTTTCAGATGCACTACTCATTCCCTGGACCTTCTCGCCCATCGTATGAGCAAAACATTGCAAGCTTCGAATGGAGGGAATCGAATATGGACCCTGCTGAGAGGCTCAACCCCGCGACTATTCCGGTGAGCTGAATTACATTTATATTTAAAGTTGATATGATCAGATGGGTGAATTTTCACTGATATTTACATTATATTTTTTCAGATGCACTACTCATCCCCTGGACCTTCTCGCCCATCGTATGAGCAAAACATTGCAAGCTTCGAATGGAGGGAATCGAATATGGACCCTGCTGAGAGGCTCAACCCCGCGACTATTCCGGTGAGCTGAATTACATTTATATTTAAAGTTGATATGATCAGATGGGTGAATTTTCACTGATATTTACATTATTTTTTTCAGATGTACTACTCATCCCCTGGACCTTCTCGCCCATTCAATGATGCACATCTAGTAACTTCTGGTGGAAAGGAATCGAATATGGTCTCTGTTGGTAGTCTGACCCCAACGACTATGCCGGTAAGCTGAATTGCATTCATATTTGAAGTTGGTTTGATGAGACAGGTGAATTTTCACTGATATGGGCATTATATTTTTTCAGATGCACTACCCATCCCCTCGACCTTCTCGCCCATCGTATCAGCAAAACATTGCAAGCTTCGAATGGAGGGAATCGAATATGGACCCTGCTGATAGGCTCAACCCCGCGACTATTCCGGTGAGCTGAATTACATTTATATTTAAAGTTGATATGATCAGATGGGTGAATTTTCACTGAAATAAACATTAGTGATGGCTAAACAGTTGTGGTGTTGCGGGCCAGGGAGAGGGTTGTGGGGCCCTTAAAGGCGTTGTGGGCCCCGGAACCCGCTAAAGATTGCAAACTCCGTCCTTCTCTCACCCGCCCCCTCCGCTCTTTCGAACCCGGCTTGGTTAGAGCACACGCGAAGGAGATGATGAGAATGCTGGCAAGGGAGGGAGAAGCGATGTGGGGCCCGCAACCCTCCCCCACCCCTCTATTAGAGGTTGCGTGTCCCGCACCCACACAAGGTAGATTACGGGCCCCACAAGACCCGAATAGCCAACACTATGAAAATTATGTTAATTAAATTTATATGATGATGACTAATTCATAGTAGTAGGTCGGATGAGAACCGTTGTAGGGGAGTCCACCAGATGAGTAACAAAAATTGCCTTTCTCCAGTATTTTTAGATTAGGTTCCCACACAGTCAAAACATATTTTGCGAAAATAGTGCGTACAATAGCCCCGGAAAGTCTACATACGATTTGAAGTTTTGCTATAACTTTTGTTCTAGATTAGATCTCATTCTGAAATTTTGCCTACATGAACCAAATTCATCGAGGATTACGATGAGCATATTTCAGTCCCGCAAAATTTTTTGATGTTTGCGTAGTGATGACGCAATCGAATGTTACTTTTTCAAACAGGCATTATTATTACATGGATTTTTTCATACATGTCAAACTTTCTGAGGTAGGAGATGTGGCCGGGGCCTACCCAGAAATTTTTTTTGAGTTTGCTGCGCGACCGCACATCTGCTACATGCTTGCTGCAAAATCGAGGTCTAAAATTCAGATTTCTGCTCGTAGTCAAGCTAGAGACTGGTTCAAGACACCAAAACGGTCGTAATCATAAGACCAGATGATCCTGAGAATATGATAACAAAATCTCGAAATTTGCCCTCAGGGCATGAAAAAATCACGTTTTTGCATGACCCTTTTTTGGACATTCACAACTTTGTGGGAAATGTAGGTATCTGGTTTTGCGTAGGAATGTTCAAAATGTATTGAAGAACTGACTCCCAACTTTTTAGAGCGTTTGGATATCTTTCCTGCCCGGGCGTTCGTTTTTCGGAGGTATACTCGCGTCGAGAAACAACTTGTTTACCCCTATGATTGAGAGATTACGATTTTTACCGAGCCGGGGTCTTAATGTCGTAACTCTTTTATTGAAATGTTAGAAGTGTCAACTTGCCAGCTGTTAATGCCTCGTATTTAGTCGGATTTTAGACTTAACTGAACCGCATATTTGGCAATCGCAGAAAACATATTTTACTTAAGCAATAACTGCAATCAAATTCAGTTGCTATTATATGTGTTTAGGCCTACACTGGCTTCCGAAGCAACCCGCCGATCAAACGTGCGAAAGTGGAGAAAAGCGAGGTAACAAAAAACTAGTGTTAGGGACGTTAATTTGCTCGTCTCTCGATTATTCCAGCGGGTCTTTCAAGAGGTTCATCCAAATAAACTAACTAATAAATTGAGAATTGATGTTATTGGGGCCAAATAAATTTTCGTTGAGAATTCGTTTCCTTGTTCGGAATGTGGCAAGAACCTATCCAGGAAAGATGCCCTCGACTGTCACATGCGCATTCACACTGGTCAGTTCTGTTTTAAGAATAATACTTCGCCTCACGTTGTTTTGATTAAATTAAGAGACCCTCCACGAGAGAACCTACTTTGCGGACGGCATTTTTGCAACACCTCTCACTATTTCTGCGGTGAAGTTCTCATACCGAGTGCTGATATTTGTCCCAGTTAGAGCGCTCCTGGTGCACTTTCTGAAAAATGCCAGACCGACCCCATAAAAAGTCGAAATTTTCATCCCTCGAAAAAGTAAGTTCTTTAGTGTTTTGCTGGCGTATTTTTCTATAAAAATTCGAAAAAAGTGGGTTAGGAAGCGAACCAATAACGATGAAGGGTCGAAATTCGAAATTTTTATAGTTTTTTGGACACCGTGAAAACAATTTGTTCGGCGGTCAAAAAGTTATTGTCATTTTCGAAATCTACGTGAAAAACTACATCTAGGGTTTTAATAGCACATCCCAGATCCGGGGCCGTCGGATACTATATACTTCCGAACAAAGAGAACAATGAGATCCCTTGTCAGGAGGTATCGCCCGATATCGCGATTGAGTGATCATAGACCCGCTTTATTGGCTAAAATTACATCGACAGTGTTCATACACACAATTGAGCCCAAGAACAAGCAGTCTAGGTAGTTAGTTCTCAGAATCTTGTTCCCGGGTAGACACATTCTGTGGAACTGCATTTCTGATGGATTACTTTCGGTATTTTTCCTATAGATACTATATAATTCCAACGTTTTTAAGTGCGTTTATATATTTTCACTGTTAATAATTGCATTCCATCGCCATTGGATATATAATGTGATTACATGGCATCGAAAACCCAGAAAAACCAAGTATCTTGTAGGATTTTATCGAATTTGTGGCTTGGTAAAACTGGCAATAGTGTAATTATATAGGCATATTTGAGTGAAATTTATTCAACACGTATGAGCACACAATTTCTGAAGTTTCTGGTAAAATATGAGAAAAAAATTTTTTTCGAAAAATTCTTGATGTACTGAGTTTTCAAAATTTTTTAGATATACCTCCATGAATCTCAGAAATGATCAGATATAGTAGTATTTACTATTTTAAGCCGATTAAAACGCCATTTGGATGAAATTTTTTTTACAGATTCCCAAAAATTCCAAAATTTCGATAAAATCAGGTTTTATCGGGTTTTTACTGCCATATCTCTGCAGCCCATCCTTAAAACATAGATAATGCAGTCGTAATGAATGTTAAACATGCCTGAACTTCAACTCGATTTAATCTGACTACAGATCTATCGGAAAATACCGTCAAAAGTCGGCCAGAACTGCATTTTCACAGAATCTGTCTACCCGGGAACAAGATTCTGAGAACTAACTATCTAGACTGCTTGTTCTTTGGCTCATTTGTGTGTATGAACACTGTAGATATAATTTTAGCCCTTAAAGCGGGTCTATGATCACTCAATCGCGATATCGGGCGATACCTCCTGACAAGGGATCACATTGTTCTCTTTGTTCCGAAGTATTAGGTTGTAACATAAGTTTTGTCGCATTTCGGAGGTTCACAATATTTCCATGAAGGATACTTCTCAAACATTATCAATGCCTGACCTCCTAGTATATGTTTGGGGTGTTCATGCACATTCAAACCATAGGGTAGAGGTGAACTGCGCACGCTGGCTATGCGAAAAATATTAATATGAACTGATTTAAATTTGGTGCAGATTTTATTAATTCGTTTGATCGGGTGCTAGTTCGCAGAGATGAATATGAACCAAACTTCTACAGCATGGTGATATACCCCGTCAATGCTCTTTCAAAATATACGCCAGATATGGTGCTATGTTGAGCGGAACCAAAGATATACTTCACTGAGTGTAAGGTTAGCCGCTGATTCGTAGCCAACTTGACCAACTCTTCTGAATCCAGAATTGCAACAACAGTGACTAACATAAGTGCGTTCAATTACCACTCATGGAGGTATAATTTATCATTAAACAAGTGAGAGAAAGAACACTCCACTTGTGGGAAATTTGAATTTTTATTAATTCAATTCGCGCACAATTTTACCAAAATTTGCAAGTTTAGGTGTTTCGAATTAAAGATTGTCATTCAAAAGCTATTTATTTCCAAACTTATCCCAAGTAGATACTAGTAAGGGAAGGGTTTATGGTTCGGATGGACACAACAAATCAGATATTGAACATGTGTGCGAGGTAGGAATATGAACATTGCCGATTTCAGTAGTTTAATTTACATACCATCGTTCTGAATGGAGCCACTTATCTCAACAGAACCCAATCTACCCCAAACTTTGTCTGCACACTGACCACTTTGGGTGAACTATATTCCACCACTATTTGGATCTGGATATCTACTGAGAAGAAAATTCGGCTTGCGAAAGTTTTCGCGACCGTCACCAACCATCCACATTATACAAACTCGTCTACATTTCTAGAACGATTTTCGTTTGTCATTATCCGTGAGTGGTTCAAAATTATGCACATATGTAGTACTTTACGCAAATCACACAAAATCGGCATAATTTATCCTTTTCAAGAAGAGCTGATGCGTGAAAATGATTTCTAATCCTTATCTCAGTACAACTTTGTCTGACTAATGTGCCTCCTCAACTGCCTTGACAGGACTGAAGTAAAGCGCGTAAGAAAGAGTACGAAGGCCCTCACTGATGATGAATAACGAAATTGAGATTAAATTAATTCGAAGAATTTCTGAGGTTAAAATGCATAAGAGATTGGACGCGACAAAACTTATGTTACAACCTGATATATAGTATCCGACGGCCCCGGATCTGGGATGTGTTATTAAAACCCTAGATGCAGTTTTTCACGAAGATTTCGAAAATGTCAATAACTTTTTGACCGCCGAACAAATTTTTTTCACGGTGTCCAAAAAACTATCAAAATTTCGATTTTCGACCCTTTATCGTTATCGGTTCGCTTCCTAACCCACTTTATTCGAATTTGTATGGAAAAATACGCCAGGAAAACACTAAAAAACTTACTTTTTCGTGGGATGAAAATGTAGACTTTTTATGGGGTCGGTCTGGCATTTTTCGGAAAGTGCACCAGGATCGCTCTAACTGGGCCAAATATCAGCACTCGGTATGAGAACTTCACCGCAGAAATAGTGAGAGGGGTTGTAAAAATGCCGTCCGTGAACCCCTCTCAGAAGCTACGTTCTCTCGTGGAGGGTCTTAAGATATATCTCGAGAGCATTTTTCATATTATTTTATTTATCTTTTTTGAGTAATTCTAAATTGTGAGCATCACTCGAAAAAAAGTATTTAAACAGGAGTGAAGCCATTCCCGTGCACTCTTTGTGGAAAGTCATTCCGCGTTCGGAGCTTTCTGATTTCACACATCAAAACTGCACATGGAACGCAGGTAATTTCATGCTGCACTATTTGTTTATATTCTTATAGTTCTTCCTTCGAATTGTTCCATGTGTTAGTCAACGTTGCCGTTGTGAATTCTCCTTCCATTGGGATAATCATTCACTTTATTCTAGGGAACGAGTTGAATAGATGTTAATGAAGCCGTGATATAACTATGAATTTCAGCCCTATGCTTGTCTCACGTGTGGCGAACAATTTACTTATCAACAAGACGTTGGGTGAATAATTATTTAAAGTTTGCAATATATACAATATTATATCACTCCTCTAATGAGAGAATCGGGTGAAATCGGAGTTTTCAGTTGACATTCGAATTTTTTCTATATTTCTATTTTTTCACACCACAATTCTTCTATGATAAAATGAACGATTTTAGTGCAACCATAGATCGAACAGTATGTAGATATCGACATGCCAACAAACGTACCCTCCATTAGCAAACATATCGAACTTTCCTCATCACATTATCGGCCCCATTCAATGAATAGGTAAAAACGTGGTCCCGTTCTGGGAAAACGTGCCGCAGCTGAGAAAAACCTACCGCAATTTCAAAATCCGATTTTCACGTTATGATTTGCGGGTACGTTTATTTAACTCGGCGATGAGCAAAAGATAAAAAAAGTGATACATCGTTGGATAGAGGACGCCGAGAATAATCAGAATCATCAAAAAGCGGCACGTTTTTCTCAAAAATAAAATTCTTAAAAATATTAAACTATTTGCGCAGCATGACTTTTCGATCTCTGAGTGCAAATGGTATATTTTCACTTGTGCAACCCTTGCAGCAGATTCAGTTCATACCGGTTTTTATTTTTCTCGAATTTAGATCGTCCGCTCAGAACTTTCCCAGTTTGTACAGCTCGAATTTCTGTACTTACCAGATTTTTCAAAAAAAATACTTTGATGGATATACCTTTTAGTGGGCTGATACAGTCACTCACAAAGAGTTTGGAATCTCAAGACCACATGTTCGAATGCCATTAGTGCACAACTTTTTGCCACCTTATTTTCATCGATGTTTTCATGTTCTTTTGTTAAATACGTACTTCCGCAACATATTCTCTTAACTGCGATTTCAACAAAAAGTGGTGCTCCTGCCGGGATTCGTACCTGCGACGAGACCGTGGAATCCAATAGGATCGGAACAATTTTGGGGGATTTTGTAGTATCCAATCCCGATGAAAACAAGGAACATGAACATTGTATTTCTCTAATGTCAAGATATGATAGGCGTGATATGGCAAGTTAATCTATCGATGAAATGATCTCTTTGAGCCGGCATCTGGTATGGAATCCGTGGCATAAGATGCAATCTCTTCTGATGGAATAGCCAGCTGATGAAGGGCCAAACGCTGAACAGCCTGACCATTTTAGAAATTGCTACTAATCACAATGTCTGATGTAAACTTGTGCTATTCTGAATCGATTGTGAATGTCTGTGTTCTGGTTCCAGCCAGTTGAATATTATTATTATCTCTATGATCTCTATAATTATTTTGTTATTGCATCGTCAGAATAAAACGTTCAACGTTGTTAGGTGTTCTTCATAATTAAGTCGTTGCAAGATCGAGTCTCGATTATCTTATCGTTATAATGTCGTTATTAAATATCCTCCAATTGTTATCTGTTCAGATTAGGCTGTTGCTCATTGAGTAGGTGACAACCAACCTATGCAGCAATCAATCGCGTAATGTCTTTGATTTGTAGCATGATGGAGGATCCACCACTGTTCGAGGTAATTCGATCGAATTAAATGAAAGAAGAACCATTTGAAGTCAAGGATGAGCTAATTGATGATTTCCCCGATACTAATCAGGTAAACTATTACACAAATTCTTATTGTCTTCTAAATGATTATTTCCACATCTTCATGGCGCAAAATATACCCTTTCTGTGTTGTAATTGATTTGTTCAGATCAATACTAATGATAAATCGAGCAATGTCAACGTAGACCATGTGGAAATCAAGGATGAGCCAATCGATGATTTAGCTGGTACTAAGCAGGTATAATAAGAGATATTTGTATTGATATAAGATCGGTATTACAATAGCACTATTTCAAAATAGTACAATATTAAGTATGTTCTCCCTGTCGCAACCAATATGTTCAGGCCAATACTACTGTCGCATCGAGCAAACCCATCGTAGACCATGTGGAAATCAAGGATGAGCCTGTTGATGAATTTTTTGATATCAAACAAGAAGAGCCAATTCTAGATGTGAGCATTCTTTATGGTGTCAAATGGTCTGGGTTTTGTGCGTCTTAAGCTTATTTTCTTGAATTTCATACGAATTATTTAAACGCGTCATAATTTTATATAAAATGTATAGTCACTCTTAGCATTGATAATCTTAAATTATTCAATATTTTATTTTATGTATATTTTAGATGTACTGTCCATCCACTGGCACTTCTCGTCCATTTGATAAGCACAATATTGCAACTTCTGGTGGAAAGGAGTCGAATCAGGAGTCGGCTGAGAGTCTCTTCTTGGCTAATATACCGGTGAGTAGGATCACATTGATATTTGTGGTGCATTGATGAGACAGTAGAATTTTTAGTTAGTGTAGAGAACGTCTGGAAAAGGTAGAGGAATAGCTACGAGATAAAAAACCGTTATCCTCCCTCATCACATCTACGAAGTGTAACGAAATCGTTTTCGTTATCGTTTGGCCATCCCCAGTGAAGACATCCTTTTTCAGGGCCGGAATACTCAATATTCGCGTTGCTGTTCTCTCTGTTTCGAGAGAACATCATCATGGTCTACTACACCTCAAAATCCGTTAAAATATCGGTAATTTTTCGACAACCTTATCCATGTAATCATTACTTCTCTCACTTCTATAGTGCTCAAATCTTTTTAAAAACTTTATCTATGCTGACAATGAATTATAAAGTATTTGTAATAGGCCACTTTTATATATAGAATTCAGCTGAGCCCGGAGGAACATGAGAGAGCGAAGCGTCTTGCAAATGACCACATTCGATTGACAATCTGTAAAAGACATATCAAAGATAAGGTGAGAATGAAAATTCATTGTCAATTTCTGGTAACGATGGGAAGATGTTTTGTTCCGTCATATTCGGTTGTAACCATAATCACCTGCCAAAATTCGATATCGGCGTCTGCTTTATCGCTACGAGATTATGGAATCGTTCCCTTCCCCAATCGCCTCTTCGAAGAATGATATAGTTATTTAGTTATCGTTTGGTCAACCCCAGTGAAGACAATCCTTTCTGTAGGATCTCAACAAAAGATATTCTCGTTTCTCGTTATTGTGCTGTCTGTGGCGAGAATATCGGCAATTTTTCGATAACCTTATCGATCTGATCCTTTCTTATATATATATTTTTAGTTTGCAAATATTTTAAAACTTTATGTTTGGTTATGAAGCATTATCGGTTAATTGAAATATTCATTTTTTTTATTTTTTTTGAATTAAGCTGAATCCGGAAGAACATGAGAGAACCAAGAAGCTTGCAAATTCCCATATTCGACTATCTTTAAAATCCATCACCCTATCAACGATAAGGCGAGGATGTGAAATTTGGATTAAAGTTTCTCAACACGCATCGATATAATTTGAACTGGCGGGAGTGCCCTGATCACGACAAAACGAGCTAGAGAGTATGTAAAAGGGAGAGAGCGGGCGTGTGTGGCTCGACGCTGGCGAAAATATTGAATTTCTATTGTTTTCATTATTCCAGTTTAGCTAATTAGAACCTATTCTATTACATTGTTAAATAATATGGTAAGGAATTTTCAAGGGTCATCGGTAACTTTAATGATCTACAACCGTTTGTTGATGCCAAAATACTCTTCTTTCCAGAAATCGTTTTCTTGTTCGGTGTGTGGAAAGAAGCTCACAAGGAAGCACAGTCTCACCTATCACATGCGCATTCACACTGGTCAGCTCTTTTTTAAATTGCACCTAATAAGAAACATCGTTTTCTATTAACAAGATGTCCAGTATTCAGAATATTAAGGCTTTCATTAACATATTAATCCCTTTGACTTATTGATGACTCCAAATAACACCAAACATCCAGGAGAGAAGCCCTTCACATGCCCTCAATGTGACAGCTCATTTCGTATACTGGGAGCTCGAAACGAACACATTCGTTATGTGCATAAGAAAGAGGTTATTTCAAGCTATTTTTTTCTAGTTTTTATATTTACGCGCAAAATTTACTCGGGATGAAATCTGCAGGTGAATTACAGTTTATCGATTGTTGCTGCGGCAACATTATTGCCTAAGAAAGCCCGTTTGCCAAAGAATCGAGCAGATCCGAATGGATTCGGCGCAGCCCAAAATGTCGATTATCTATAAGTTCGTTTTATGGGGTAATCGAATGTGCTGAAAACGTTGGGTACACTCTTTTCCCAGAGTCTTCGTTGGCCCCAGACGTCGCGTCTAAAGCAGGTTTTCGCGCATATCGCATCTTCGATAGGTGCCAAAATTAGGCGAGTAAGGTTTCCGGGGTAGAATTCGATGCGGATTACGCCTATCCACTTCACTTTGAATTATTAGTTTTTTTAAAATTCAACTTTTCTCTTTGTTCGAAGTGGGCTTATCGAATTACATCGTTACGAGAGAGATTTTGTCATGGAGATTGGTACGATATTATTTTTATTGCATCCGCCGTGACGAGAGGATTCCGAATATATATTTTCGTCCAGTTTGGTGCCAGGACACCGAAAATTGAAAGCATTTAGTGAGCCTATTTCGGGAGAAAAACTGGAGATGCGACACTTCCTCTCCCCTCTCTCTCCCTCTTTCCCCTCTGGCGACCCCCTTGCGGGGACCGCAGGAGGGAGGGACAGGGGGAGAGGGGAGAGGAAGTGCCTTTTTCAACAGATTCCTGATAACTAAATGCGTTCAATTTTCGGAGTCCTAGCCCCAAAATGGACGAAAATAGAGATTATGAATCGTCTCATCACGCTGAATCCAACCATGTACCACGCTAAGCCCACTTTGGACAAAGAGAAATCAATCAATCAATTTATCTTATCAGGCGGAAACGCTCAGAAGATGATAGGTCGGTAGTCTTCATAAGTTGCACTCCACCAATGGCTGCCAATAGCTCGGGATAGGTCGTCTCTCCATCGCGCGCGAGGCTTTCCGGGGGGACGAGTCCTATTGAATGGAGTCCAGACAGTTGTCGCACTGCTCCACTGTTCCACTCCCATTCTTCTGATCTTGAGGGCCCAGCGCGCTTTTCGTTTCAATCCTTCCTCATTCCAGTCTCTCAGCTTGGTAATCCCTCTCACGCGGTCATTCCTCCATCTGTCCCTTAGCGTGACTCCAAGCATCTTTCTTTCCATCTTCCTCTGGGTGACTCTCAGCCTCTCCTTCTCGCTAGATCTCAGAGCCCATACTTCACACCCATAGAGAACTGTAGCCGTGAAGCAGCTCTCGAAGACTCTCCTCCTGATCTTGATGGACAGAATTCGAGAAGATAGGAGGTGCGAGAGCTTACTCCAGGCCAGCCACCCTAATCGAATCCGGTGTTCTATTTCGTCGGAATGATCCAAGGGAAGAGCTATTCTTCCTCCGAGATAGGTGGCGCTATCGACGAATTCGAATCGCAGATTGCCGATGATTATTGGATTGCGGGTAGAGGTGCAGGAGGTGAGGAGGTTGGTCTTGCTTGCATTCACTTCGAGACCAACTCGGCTGCACGCGTCCATCAGCTTCTTCAGCATTCGTTCCAGCTCGGGTCGAGATTTGGCAACGAGAGCCACGTCATCGGCATACTCCAAGTGGCAAAGGTTCCTTCCGTCGATTCTAATTCCATCTGACTCCCAGTCAATGTTGTCCATGGCTGATCGTAGCACTGCGTTGAAGAGACGAGGGGAGAGGGTATCCCCTTGGCGGACTCCTCGACGCACAGTCACAGAAACGAGCTCCTCATTAACTCGAATGAGTGTAGAGGAGGACTCGTAGAGACGGCGCAACATGTGGACGAGGGAGGGATGGGCTCCGAACGAGAAGAGGGCTTGCCAGCAGGCATTCCACTCCACACAGTCGAACGCCTTCTTGAAGTCGACGAACGCCAAGTAGATTGGGATACCGTACTCGGAGGTTCTTTCAGCGACCTGCTCGATGGCATGCAGGTTGTCGAGAGTACTGTAGCCGCGCCGGAAGCCGGTTTGGGTCGAGGACTCTGTTTCTTCAAGCACAGTTTCGAGTCTCTGAAGAATGACTTTGGTCATTGTCTTCAGGGAAACGGTGAGGAGGGAGATGGGACGGAAGTTCCCAATGTTGGTAGGGTCTCCTTTCTTGTGCAGAAGAGTGACGATTGCTTCGGTCAGGTCGCTTGGAACAGCCTCTCCATCTACCAGATAGTTGAGTAGATCAGCGATAACGGGAGCAAGGTGGTTTCGAGAGTGGTATAGCATATCAGGGAGAATGCCATCCGAACCGGGTGAGTGACCACACTTGAGTTGGGACATCGCTTTGCTGACCTCATCGGGTAGGAAGGGAGGAAGGGGATCCAGAGGCTGAGGAGGGACTGGGAGTGGACACGGAACTGCAGGGGTGTAGAGACCGTCAAAGAAGCTCTGGACCACTGTCTTGGTAGCTGCTTGAGAGAGAGCACCAGTTACAGGGTCGGGAACTAGAAGGCGCTTCTTTGAGGTTTGCAGACTCAGCATGCTCTTCACGATGCTCCTTCCCATGGTTGCTGCTTGCCGTGCTTGCGCCTCCTTTCGCTTCCTGATGTCATCGACGAAACTCGTCCGGGCAGCTTTGCAGGCAGCTGAGTAGGCGACAGCTTGTTGCGAGTTGGATTGCAATTCATGGCGCATCGCTAGGAGCTTCCGCGTTCCACTCGAGATCCAAGAAGGGGATTGGCGCTTCCTCCAGCAGTTCGTTGCCGCGGTCTCCGTGAAAGCCTTTACCGTAGTATAGGCGTCGGCGGCAGAACTGGGGCGGGCAAGGGGCAGTGACGCGAGAAGGTTTGCGTTGACAGTAAAAGCGGTTCGATCGAAATCTAGCCGCTCCCTGCATCTTTTCTGCCTCGCCTTGTCAGGGAGGGAGAGGCACATCCGAACAAGGCGATGGTCGGAGTCAAACTCAAACCGACCAACGACTCCACAGTTGACTACTCTCGCTGTGGCGGGCGCTGCAACGTAGTCAATTTGGTGGAATGCGGAGCCGTTTGGGGATCGCCAGGTCCAGATTCGACCGTGCCGTCTCTTGGGGAACGTGTTCAGGATGCGCAGTCTGTTCCTCACGCAGAGCTCAGTGAAGCAGCGTCCGCGTGAGTTCGGTGTGGGAGAGGCAAAGTTACCGACAAATCTTTCATTGCCAGGTTCCCTCGCCACTCGACAGTTGAAGTCACCAACCAGAACTGGCATATGGCCTTTTGGGGCACTCCGCAGGGCGGTCTCAACCTGGTCTAGGAAGTCTTCATACGCGTCGTCATCGTAGGAAGACGTAGGGGCGTAAGCGCAGACCAGGAAGAGCCGTAGGTCGGGAAGGAGCAGAGTGGCCAAACGAGGGGAGAGGCCATTGAACACAGCTCCGCGCGCGAGTTGCGGTCGAAGCAAAAATGCCACGCCATGGGAAGCAGTGGGCCCGCCCGAGTGGTAGACTACAGTGCCTGAGGATGTAAGATTGAACGAGGCACAACCCACAATCCTGGCTTCCTGCACTGCAACCACGTCCCACTTGATCTTGTCGAGGGCGAGTTCCATCTCCGACTGCTTCTCCCTTGGGCCGAGCGTCCTTGCGTTGATGGTGCCGATGTAGAAGTGGCGACCCATCGTGGCGGCGTACAACTCCCGCGTGCCAACGCGTCTGGGAGAGGGAATCCGGGCGGGCGGAACCGGAGACGGAGAGACGAAATCGCACTCAACCACTCGCCACACACTTGAGAACCCAGAATGAAGAGAAAAGTTGAACTTAAAAAAATATTTCAATAATTCATGAAAAATGAAGTGGCTAGGCGTAATCATCATCGAATTTTACCCCAGAAACCTTACTCGCCTAATTTTAGCACCTACCGGAGATGCGATGTGTGCGAAAACCTGTTTTAGACGCGACGACGTCTGGGGCCAACGAAGACTCTGGGAGAAAAATGAGTGCGCTCAACGTTTTCAGCACATTAGATTACCCCATAAAACGAACTTATAGATGAACGACATTTTTTGGCCGTTCCAAATCCATTTGAATCTGCTCGACTCTTGTGCAAACGGGCTCATATATTGTATTATTTAATTATTGAGCAGGTGGGTGAGATATTAAATCAATCTTTGAGACTGCATCTGGTCTGGCGCAATCGTTCATGGGGAAGAAGGAAGGAGTTGAAGAAGAGCCGAATGATGAAGCACCTGGTTCTTCTAGAAGTTGCTATTAATTGAACTGCCTCTCATTCTGTTATATTTTTTATTCCGCGTTGACATTCTTGTTAGTATTGAGCTTCTTACTGATAAATTTCTTTGTAACACTGTTATTTTTTGTTGTTCGTTAAGTCGTTGTAAGATCGACTTCTGAATATCTTATCTTTCGGATCTCCTGACCGTCACCAGAAATGATCTTGTGATTGTTCTCTGGGGGCAGCTTGTTTTGTCTTTCCTCTATAAGAACATCAAAATATTCATTAATGATCTAACGCTAAAGTTACCAGCCGAGGATTTTTTTCGCTGCATATTTTTTTCAAGTGTTGCAACTAATAAATTAAGATTAATACTACTGAAACATCGAGCAAAGTCAACGTAGAACATATGGAAGTCAAGGATGGATCTGCTGATGAATTCTTCCTTTCATTCAACCCAGCGGAGCCAATTTCAGATGTCAGTTGATGTAATCTTGATGGAAACAAATTCTCAAGTTCTTTTGATTGTTTTTGCTTTGAACTTGCAAAATGTATGTTAACATTACATATTCTTATTAGGTTGATGCAAAAGTCTTGCGGTTTTTTGATATTTTGCCTTCCATCTTCCTTTCAGTTTGTCCGATGACCTTCCGTTTATTAATTGTTAATGAGGAAATGCATATTCTTTCATATGCGCACCCTATCAGCATTGCCCAATCGGAGAGGCGAGAGCAGGACAAAGTTAAAATTGCGAAAATTTATCCGTCGAAAACGACACATTTCTCAATATAAGGGGGGGCTAATCCAAGGTTCGGCGATCGCCAAGGCTTTGAGCGCGTAAGCAAGGGCTCAAAGACTCTCGATCCTTACATAAGATGAAAAAAGTACCATTTTTGCTTAAGCAAGAACTCAAAGTATGTAACAAGATAGGGTACTTTGAGTACCATACAGTGGCACATTTGTATTGTATTCAAAGTACCCAATTTTGTTACAGACTTTGAGCTCTTACACTGTAAGAACTCAAAGTGTCTATATCTTTACAACGGATCGTAACAGTTGAAAGTGTCTAAAATGTTACAACTGTAAGAACTGAAAGCATTTTATGGACAATCCGAAGCAATCGATTGGGGCTGATAAGGACATAATTTGAAAAGTAAGCGATAGCGTTTTTACAGGGCTTACAATAATGCTGTGAGGGACAAACATACCACTATAATAGTGTCCTGCAACCAAGAAGCAACTAAACGATAGGGTCAATAATGCACGGTCTTGACAAATAATGATCGTGCAGGTCTTCTTCGCATCAGGCTATTCACTTTATAAATAATGACGAAGGGCGAGATTTCATTTCCGTCGCTATCTGCACTGAAAAGCAACTTTTATCGAACTCTCAGTGCAGATGAAATCGATGGTTAGCTTCACCCATACGCACTTCCGGTCCAAATTAGTCTCCAAAATATGTGAAATAACGGTATATAAATAGGGTCAAAATAGCGTGGGCAGTAAGTAGGCACCCTGCACTAAGCATTCGAGGCATTGAACCCCCAACCGACGGCACCTCTGACCCAATGGATCCCATCAAAATCTCGTCAAAGTCACTCAGATTTCACGATGCGAGCTTGAAATGAGCAAGTTCTGAGTAACTAGATGCGTTCAAAATAACTTGCAGCAATTACATGCACCCAATAGTTGTTTCTAGGCTAGGGTAGGCCGACGGATTCCGACATGTGCGTACCGCATGTAGGTGTCCCCAGCCAGGTCACTGAGAAGCCCTTTTTGAACTCATTTTTCTTAAAGATTAGGAGGGGCATGACAACCAAAACAGCATTTGCACGCAGCTACCACCCCATATTATTGATTTATAAAGCCTTGGGTAGGTACCGCTTCCCTCCGGTCAATTGGCGCACCACGAAGTTGCCTAAAATCGATTGAGCTAAACTTCACATACACTTTCCACACCAGATTTACCTGTTCCGAATAGAAAATCGCGATGAAAAGGACACGAGAGTGCTTGTGGCATCCTAGGGATACTATGGAACAAGTTTAAACGTAATCCACGACCATGTTTTCAACACCTCGTTGGAAAATGGAAATTGAAGCAAACTTCCTCACTTTGGACGCCAAGAAAAGCTCAATAACGGTGTCTAGATATGGCCAACATAGCATAGGTAGTAAGCACGTACCCTATACTAAGCATTAGAGACGCAACGAGTTCGAAGAACTGGCTATAAAGATCACAGGGGTCGTCACAAATCTACAGAAGTGACGAGTCGTAACTTTGGTTCTGACAAAAAGTAGTGGTAGAACGAACTCAGGCGAACTCCGACGGGGGTAAGCACTTCCAAATAGCATGATTTATAGCTTATTGTCATGAAATAAATTCAATAATTAACTTACTCACCAGATAGGAGAGCGCAGCTTCTTGTGTGACCTGTGCGTTGAGTGTGCAGCGGCGGGTGTCATCGCGCAACCTGAGAGTTCCATAGATTTCAAATGTTCACAAACATGAATTGTTCGTGAGAGTGGGTCGGGCTGCACGCGATGCCCAGTTTCGAGCAGCAGCCCCCGTCTCGGAAAGAAAGGCAGGGGGGGATTCAGAACCATTAATACTTCTACTAACCGTTCGAGGAGCAGAACTCTTGTTCAATTCCACGGCCACTGATGAAAGCGCATCAAGACCCTGCAAAATCGTATTTGGGAGCGAGTAAAGGGAAAGAAATATCACGCGCGACAAAAATAACCGATACAAGCCCCGAAAACTTTCGAAATTGTGTGCAGAAGTGACAGAGTTGTGGATTGGTAAACACGGAATCTAATTAGTGCAAGTTCATACAAGTATGCGCGGAGGAAAATGAAAGGGAGAGCGACAAAAGCAATATTCGCGAAGCGGCGGGCAGAGAGGGAGCTCGCCACTCTAGGTATTTTGGCGCCCGAAAGGACGCGAGCCTAGAGAGTGTGGCGAGGGGAGAGAGGGCGAGACGACGAGAGCGTCATTACGAAATAAGGACGTTCGGCGGCTCCCCTCCGTTTCCTTCCACTTCTACTTGGTTTTTAACCATTGTAATTGCTATCGTGCATGCCCCAATCTCTTCCGACCTAATTATTTATAAAGGTGGAAGCATGGCATTTCTTGAGCATCGACCCTTGAGGAAGTTTGCTTCAATTTCCATTTTCCAACGAGGTCCCAAAGGCTGCGCATTAGAGCTGGACTCGGTTAAGTAGTAGTTTTTAAGTCTCCCTAGCACCCAGAAGGCAACTGCGAAGGACCGGAAGCGACAGTTCAACTTTTGATTCCCAGCTCTCACATGCTCAAAGTGACCAGAGTCCATTCACACAGAAGGGAGGTGTTGAAAACATGGTCGTGGATTACGTTTAAACTTGTTCCATAGTATCCCTAGGATGCCACAAGCACTCTCGTGTGCTTTTCATCGCGATTTTCTATTCGGAACAGGTAAATCTGGTGTGGAAAGTGTATGTGGAGTTTCGCTCAATCGATTTTAGGCAACTTCGTGGTGCGCCAGTTGACCGGAGGGAAGCGGTACCTACCCAAGGCTTTATAAATCAACAATATGGGGTGGTAGCTGCGTGCAAATGCTGTTTTGGTTGTCATGCCCCTCCTAATCTTTAAGAAAAATGAGTTCAAAAAGGGCTTCTTAGTGACCTGGCTGGGGACACCTACATGCGGTACGCACATGTCGGAATCCGTCGGCCTACCCTAGCCTAGAAACAACTATTGGGTGCATGTAATTGCTGCAAGTTATTTTGAACGCATCTAGTTACTCAGAACTTGCTCATTTCAAGCTCGCATCGTGAAATCTGAGTGACTTTGACGAGATTTTGATGGGATCCATTGGGTCAGAGGTGCCGTCGGTTGGGGGTTCAATGCCTCGAATGCTTAGTGCAGGGTGCCTACTTACTGCCCACGCTATTTTGACCCTATTTATATACCGTTATTTCACATATTTTGGAGACTAATTTGGACCGGAAGTGCGTATGGGTGAAGCTAACCATCGATTTCATCTGCACTGAGAGTTCGATAAAAGTTGCTTTTCAGTGCAGATAGCGACGGAAATGAAATCTCGCCCTTCGTCATTATTTATAAAGTGAATAGCCTGATGCGAAGAAGACCTGCACGATCATTATTTGTCAAGACCGTGCATTATTGACCCTATCGTTTAGTTGCTTCTTGGTTGCAGGACACTATTATAGTGGTATGTTTGTCCCTCACAGCATTATTGTAAGCCCTGTAAAAACGCTATCGCTTACTTTTCAAATTATGTCCTTATCAGCCCCAATCGATTGCTTCGGATTGTCCATAAAAATGCTTTCAGTTCTTACAGTTGTAACATTTTAGACACTTTCAACTGTTACGATCCGTTGTAAAGATATAGACACTTTGAGTTCTTACAGTGTAAGAGCTCAAAGTCTGTAACAAAATTGGGTACTTTGAATACAATACAAATGTGCCACTGTATGGTACTCAAAGTACCCTATCTTGTTACATACTTTGAGTTATTACACTGTAAGAACTCAAAGGATTTTGCAAGTACTCAAAGAGTTTGGGTCCTTACAAAAACCGTGTAACGTATTAAAGTATATTTTTAGCTCAAAGCCTTGGCGATTTCCGAACGACGGATCAGCCCCCCCTTATATTATGTTTCATCTGAAGCATGAGTGCTCAATACCAGGTGGTTATATGAAGCCCCAATCTTTACCCTATATCATGTAATTCGGTCCAAACATAATCGAAACACAGATGAAACATATTTTCTAAAAGGGTATACGTGATACTTCGCATACATCAGTATGGGCAGTTTTCGTGAATTTTGCCAACAAAGATCCAGTAAAATACATTTAAAGCAAAATTTTGAGCACCAAATGCAATTGATTTTATCATAATTTCTTGCGTTGATTGCGATATCGGATTGATTGAAATGTGTGTATGTAAATTACAAGCATACCTCTAAACACTGCTTTGTTTGTTAGTCATTGTGATTTGGGACAAGACAATTATGATAGTTCAAATTACGGACACAAAAAAACCGCAAACCTGATCAACCTGATAGTACTCTTAAGTCGTGTTGTTTCTGGCCCTTCGAAGTTAGGGCGCACAGCGCTGAGTTGTTGAGGGGTTCATGGTGCGAAAAACAATCGTAGCGAGGTATTGCAATCATGTGAGGGCCAGACGAGGTTTCGCGAGACCGCTACCTCCAGCGCAATATTGTTTCGCATTCCCTACTCCTAAGATATCCAATTACATTGGTATTTGAAGTTGATTTGTCGAGACAGGACAATTTTTCTCTAAAATGGACATTATATTTTTTCGATGCACTGCCCATCCCCGGGTACTTCTCACCCATCGTATGAGCAAAACATGACAACCTTCGAATGGAGGGAATCGAATATGAACCCTGTTGAGAGGCTCGATCCAGCAACTATGCCGGTGCGCTGAATTGCATTGATATTTGAAGTTGGTTTGATGAGACAGGTGAATTTTCACTGATATGGGAATTATATTTTTTACGATGCTCTACCCATCCCCTGGACCTTCTCGCCCATCGTATGAGCAAAACATGGCAACCTTCGAATGGAGGGAATCGAATATGCACCCTGTTGAGAGGCTCGATCCAGCGACTATGCCTGTGAGCTGAATTGCATTGATATTTGAAGTTGATTTGTCGAGACAGGACAATTTTTCTCTCAAATGGACATTATATTTTTTCAGATGCACTGCCCATCCCCGGGTACTTCTCGCCCATCGTATGAGCAAAACATGGCAACCTTCGAATGGAGGGAATCGAATATGCACCCTGTTGAGAGGCTCGATCCAGCGACTATGCCGGTGAGCTGAATTGCATTGATATTTGAAGTTGATTTGTCGAGACAGGACAATTTTTCTCTCAAATGGACATTATATTTTTTCAGATGCACTGCCCATCCCCTGGACCTTCTCGCCCATCGTATGAGCAAAACATGGCAACCTTCGAATGGAGGGAATCGAATATGCACCCTGTTGAGAGGCTCAACCCAGCGACTATTCCGGTGAGCTAATTACATTGATATTTGACGTTGGTTTGATGAGACAGGTGAATTTTCACTGATATGGGCATTATATTTTTCAGATGCACTACCCATCCCCTGGACCTTCTCGCCCATCGTATGAGCAAAACATGGCAACCTTCGAATGGAGGGAATCGAATATGCACCCTGTTGAGAGGCTCGATCCAGCAACTATGCCGGTGCGCTGAATTGCATTGATATTTGAAGTTGGTTTGATGAGACAGGTGAATTTTCACTGATATGGGAATTATATTTTTTACGATGCTCTACCCATCCCCTGGACCTTCTCGCCCATCGTATGAGCAAAACATGGCAACCTTCGAATGGAGGGAATCGAATATGCACCCTGTTGAGAGGCTCGATCCAGCGACTATGCCGGTGAGCTGAATTGCATTGATATTTGAAGTTGATTTGTCGAGACAGGACAATTTTTCTCTCAAATGGACATTATATTTTTTCAGATGCACTGCCCATCCCCGGGTACTTCTCGCCCATCGTATGAGCAAAACATTTCAAACTTCGAATGGAGGGAATCGAATATGCACCCTATTGAGAGGCTCGATCCAGCGACTATGCCGGTGAGCTGAATTGCATTGATATTTGAAGTTGATTTGTCGAGACAGGACAATTTTTCTCTCAAATGGACATTATATTTTTTCAGATGCACTGCCCATCCCCGGGTACTTCTCGCCCATCGTATGAGCAAAACATGGCAACCTTCGAATGGAGGGAATCGAATATGCACCCTGTCGAGAGGCTCGATCCAGCGACTATGCCGGTGAGCTGAATTGCATTGATATGTGAAGTTGATTTGTCGAGACAGGACAATTTTTCTCTCAAATGGACATTATATTTTTTCAGATGCACTGCCCATCCCCGGGTAATTCTCGCCCATCGTATGAGCAAAGCATTGCAACCTTCGAATGGAGGGAATCGAATATGGACCCTGCTGAGAGGCTCAACCCAGCGACTATTCCGGTGAGCTGAATTACATTGATATTTGAAGTTGGTTTGATGAGACAGGTGAATTTTTTTCACTGAAATGGTCACTGAAATTTTTATAATTGAACTTATACGATGATGTGTAACTTATTTTTTGAAAGGTGTAAGTGTTAATTTGCGAACTAGTAATTCCTCGTATGTAATCGATTTGGTGAAATGACCTCTTATTGGAAAATTATTGGAAAACGATTTCCCAATAAGTTTATAGGGTTAACAAAGCGAACACGAACAACGAACAGTTCGTATCGAAAAATCAATTTCAATATATTGAGCAATCTCTGGGATTCAAATTAATTTCATTGCACAATGAGAGTCGAACAAAGGAGTGTTCGAATCAATTTTATTGTTCGAATCGATGAGTAATGAAACAGTCGCGCCGAAAGTCACCGTCACTTTTTGCATTTGTTGTACCTTTTTGCCCAGGAAATGCATCATTCTGGCACTCAGGTATGATGTACCAAATCCATCGGAGATTATGATCATGGTATTATGGTATGACGTCATCGCATAGTTATTGCGTAGTGATGACGCAATAATTCTGCACTTTTTCAAAACAGAATTATTCTTACATAGATTTTTTCCTGTTCGCCATACTTTCTAGGATTGGAGATATGACTGAGGCCTACTCATAATAAATTTTTGAAGGTGCTGCTCGGTTTTTGCAGCGAAGCTGCAAAAACATGATCTGAAATTCGGAACTCGGCTTCTAGAGTAGCTAGAGACCCGTTCAAAGCATCAAAATGATCGCTATCATGAGTACACATGATCCTGAGAATATGAATACGATATCTCATAAATTACCCTCAGGGCATGAAAAAATCACTTTTTCATGACCATTTTTTGGACATCCATAACTTTACGGAAAAGTTTAGTAAAAATCTGATTTTTATCTGGTAATGTTCAAAATGTATTGAGGAACCGAATTCCACCTTTTTAGAGCGATTTGATATCTTTCGGACCCGCGGTGTGCGTTTTTAGGAGGTATACTAGGGTCGGGAAACACCTTGTTTACCCCTATGGGCGTAAGAGTGCAGACGACGAGAGTGCGTAAACAGGGTGTTTTCCGACCCTAGTATACCTCCGAAAAACGCACGCCGCGGGCGGGAAAGATATCCAAACGCTCTATAAGTTGGAATTCAGTTCTTCAATAGATTTTGAACATTACCACCTAAAAATTAGATTTTTACTAAACTTTTCCGTTAAGTTATTTATGTCCAAAAAATGGTCATGGAAAAAAGTGATTTTTTTCATGCCCTGAGGGTAATTTATGAGATATCGTATTCATATTCTCAGAATCATGTGTACTCATGATGGCGATCATTTTGACGCTTTGAACGGGTCTCTAGCTACTCTTTCCGAATTAAGTTATTTATGTCCAAAAAATGGTCATGGAAAAAAGTGATTTTTTTCATGCCCTGAGGGTAATTTATGAGATATCGTATTCATATTCTCAGAATCATGTGTACTCATGATGGCGATCATTTTGACGCTTTGAACGGGTCTCTAGCTACTCTTTCCGAATTTCAGATCCTGTTTTTGCAGCTTCGCTGCAGCAAATGTGCGACCGAGCAGCACCTTCAAAAATTTATTGTGAGTAGGCCTCGGTCATATCTCCAATCATAGAAAGTATGGCGAACAGGAAAACATCTATGTAAGAATAATGCCGTATTGAAAAAGTGCAGATTTATTGCGTCATCACTACGCAATAACTATGCGATGACGTCATACCATAATACCATGATCATAATCTCCGATGGATTTGGTACATCACACCTGAGTGCCAGAATGATGCATTTCCTGGGCAAAAAGGTACAACAAATTCAAAAAGTGACGGTGACTTTCGGCGCGACTGTAGTCTCGCAAAATTTTGCTCTTTCGCAAAAAGATTCGGATATGTTACAATGTCATTGAACGACTTTAAGTGAGAGAAACCCCAATTTGCATTCATTTCGGAATGAGAGTCGATCGAGGGGGGTTTCGAATCACTGTTCGTATCATTCCGCACGTAGTATAATGAGAGTCATTCTAGGTGAGTTTCGAATTGCTGTTCGCTGTTCGTTTTGTCATCCCTAGTCATTGATCGTTGAAACTTAATCGAAAAAATTTTCCAATATTTTTCTAATAAGCTATTGGAAAATTCTACCACACAATGGATGTTATTGGAAAATGATATGAGTGAGAGACCCCTTTGTTCTCGTTATTGGAAAATTGAAAAATTTTCCCACCAGAGAAATCTAATAACTAAAATCGAATGCAGTTATGATTCTTATTTTTAGACCTCCGTTGGCTCCCGAAACAACCCGCCGACCAAACGTGCGAAAGTGGACAAAATCGAGGTAAGAAAAAAACAGGAATTATAGACATTAACTTATCCATCTCTCGATTATTCCAGTGGGTCTTTCATAAGGTTCATAAAAAAACTGGTGAACAAAATTGAGAATGGATCGGCCATCATTTGTTGTTGGGGTCAAACAGATTTTCGTTGAGAAATCGGTTTCTTGTTTGGAGTGCGACAAGGAACTATCCAAGAATTCCCTCAAATATCACATGCGCATTCACGCTGGTCAGTTCTTATTTTAGGAACATACTCATAAAAAATAAGGAGCGTTCTTCTTTTTTTTATTTATATTTTTTGATTAATTGTAACTGTAAGTACCACTCAAAAAACGTGTCTACACAGGAGAGAAGCCATTCACATGCCCTCATTGTGATCGCTTATTCCGCTCAAATGGCTATCGAAATAGTCACATCCGAGATGTGCATAACAAAAAGGTAAATCTCCCATTATATCCGGAGTTCCGCTATCTTTTTACCGTCCCTACACCTAAGTTATCCAATATTTATATTTTATGTATATATTTTTAGACACACTGTCCACCCACTAACACTTCCATTTTATTCAATAAGGCGAATCTGGTAACTTCTGGTGAGAAGGAATCGAATAAGGACTCGGCTGAGAGTCTCGTATACCCGAATAAACCGGTGAATAATAGTATATTGATATTTACAGTTTATTTGAGGAAACAGGTGATTTTTGTTGAAAATTTTTTAATTGAACTTTCAATTATTCAATTTCATTCATAGATGTGCACGCCTCGATCGGGGGGGGGGGGGGTACCCAACATGTTGGGTACCCCCCCCCCCCTCAACGTATAGGGGGTCATGGTAAAAAAAATCGATCGGTAGGTCAAGACTAAGTACCATAACCAATCGATAGTACAGTACACCCTGATACCGAATATGGATACCGTAACCCGCGAATATCGCAAACTAACTTTATTTTTAAAAAGTCCTGGCACCGTGCCCAATCGATTGTGCAGTACCCAAGCCACTACCGTAGCCCAGCTCCATGGGTCAGATCCAGTTCCTTGGGTCAAACATTTTTCTAAAATTTTAAAATCGATAGTAAAATTATTTTTAATTATCCTACCGTATCTTTTTTTATATTTGTGCTATTTCTTTTGCGAAATAACGTGATACAAAATGAAAAATGGAACATAGTTTAATTACGATTAAAATGATGAATAACTAGGTAATACGGGAGGGTAAACTACTCAGGGGAACTGGTTTGATTCTCATTGTTCACTAAAAGCCTTGCCGCTCTTGGAAAGAAACTATTATGTCTATAGTTAAAGTTCGATCCAGGGTTGTTGAAGTTCATGCCGTTTCGAGTGTAGTAAATTTTAAAATAATGGGGTTTTCGGTTGGAAATACTATATTTGCCTCTAAGGAGATTATTGGCTACTCTCATATCGATCGCCATTCTACGCCTCTCCAGGGACTCAATGCCTAGTTTCTTGTTGCGATCGAAAGCGGAGGGCATGTTTTCCCAAGTGTGATTAAAACAGCGCATAAATAAACGTCTTGTGAAGTAGTTCTGTACTTTTTCAAGTTCTTTTTTATCCTTATTTTGGTATGGGTTGAAAACGGAAGAAGCGCTTTCTAAAATAGGTCTAATGTACATTGAGAACGTTTTAAGGAGTACCTCTACATTTTTGGTTCACAATGCTCTAAGGGTAGTGTGACAGGCAGTTTTGCCCTTATTGGATACGGTACTGCAATGGTCTGAAAAGGAGAGATTTTTCTGAATAACCGAGGTCTTTTACTGTATCTTTTTGTTCCAGAGTTGTGGTTCCTATAGCATATGTTCGCTTTGTATTTGTCCTGCCCAGGTGCAATGAGTTGCATTTATGCGCAGCAAGGGGGAGTTGCCACTCTTCTGACCAGTTTACGATCGTGTCAATAGCAGCTTGTAGAGGGGCAGGTGAGTTTCCCTTCCTAAATGACCGATATATTTTTATATCGTCGGCATACATCATAGATCGAAAAGTATTTAGATATCGACATGTCAAAAAACGTACCCTCCATTAGCAAACACATCGAACTTTCTTCATCACATTATCGGCCCCATTGAATGAATAAATAAAAACGTGATCCCGTTTTGGGAAAACGTGCCGCAGCTGAGAAAAACATACCTCAGTCTCAAATTCCGATTTTCACGTTATGATTCGCGGGCATCTTTATTTTAGCCAGCGATGAGCACAAGGTAAAAAGTGATACACCGTTGGATAGAGGACGTCGAGAATAATCAGAATCATAAAAAAAGTGGCACGTTTTTCTCAAAAATAAAATTCTTAAAAATTTTAAACTATTTACGCAGCATGACTTTTCGGTCTCTGGCATACATTCTTGCAACGACTCCATGATTTTGCACTAGAGTAGGGATTTCTGAGGTGTAAATAAGGAAAAGCAAAGGGCCTAGGACTGAGCCCTGTGGTACACCGCTGGTTACAGGAAGTGACATAGATAGTGAGTCTTTTACTCTCACTTGAAACGATCTATTCGTGAGGTATCCTGCAATCCAGTTGATTGTCTTATCAGAGAGACCTATAGTGCTGAGCTTGAGTTTTAGCTTGGGATGAGAAACTCTATCAAAAGCTTTTGCAAAATCAAAGTAGATAACGTCAACAGGTTTCCCATCACTAATTGCGGTTGTCCAGTGTTCTAGGACCTCAAGCATTTGGAGCTCTCGCGAATCGTTTCTTACGGAATCCGTACTGCTCATCGGGGCAAATTTGTAATTGTTCACAATGGGTGATAATGGATTTGCACAAAATGCGCTGAAAAACTCGGCAGAAGAAAGATGTAATTGATATGGGCCTGTAGTTTAAGGGATTGGAGAAAGGAGGCGATTTCTTAACAGGGGTTACTATTGAATGTCGCCAATGGGAGGGGACCGTTCCCGATTGGTAGGAATTCCTAAAAATGATTTCAAGTGCTTCGGAAATGGGTACGGCAATTCGCTTTATGAAGGTGAGGTCAATGTTCTCAGGTGTTTTACAGGAGGAACGCTCTCGTTACTGTAGAATAATTTTATAATCGACTTAGGAACTGGATCTGACCCATGGAACTGGGTTACGGTAGTGACTTGGGTACTGCACAATCGATTGGACACGGTGCCAGGACTTTTTAAAAATAAAGTTAGTTTGCGATATTCGCGGGTTACGGTATCCATATTCGGTATCAGGGTGTACTGTACTATCGATTGGTTATGGTACTTAGTCTTGACCTACCGATCGATTTTTGCCCATGACCCCTACACATCGAGGGGGGGGGGGGGTACACATCATGTTGGGTACCCCCCCCCCCCCGCCTCGATCCCTGCACATCTAGTATTTCATTATTTTCAGATGTACTGTCCATCCACTGACACTTCTCGACCTCACGATGATACTAATTTTGCTGCTTCGGATGGGAAGGAATCAAATAAGGACGGTTCTGAAAATCATGCACCCGCGATTAAACCGGTGAGAAGAATTGCATTGATATCCAAATGCCTCCAAATGCCTCCAATTGCCTCCAAATGTGGCACAGAAGTTGTAATGGAACATATAAACATGTCCAAATTTAAAATATGCAAAATGGCAAAATTTTTGAAATTTCGATTTTTTTCGGTCAAAATGGTCGAAAAAATCGAAATTTTGCCATTTTGAATATTTTGAATTTGGACACGTTTATATGCTTGAGAATGACTTCTATGCCAAAATTGGAGGCGGTAAACAGTATCTGCAATCAAAAATTTGATAAAGATGTCTCAAAAAACGCGCGATCTGGCATGTAAACAGCAAAAAATCTGATTTTTTGAATGTTCGAAATGGCCAGAGCCGGATTTTAGGCAGTTTTGAATTTACGGCCCCACTGACTTAACTGAAAGTTATTAGACCTCAGGTACATAAACCACCAAAAGGGCGTTCAGATTGAAGTTTGAACAGTTTGCAAATGGGGGGGGGGGGTTCTATTTCATACAATCTCTCAGAAGACCTCTGATAATATGCCCGTCTCTAGATTATTCCAGAGGGTTATAAAAAACTAATTAACTTAACAAATGATATAACCTCCCAATTTTGTTTCAAACTATTTTTCGTTGAGAAATCGTTTTCTTGTTCGGAATGCGGCAAAGCACTATCCAACAAAGAGCACTATCCAACAAAGACTCTCCACAATCACATACGCATTCACACGGGTTAGTTCTTTTTTTAGAATCATATTTCACCTCATGATGTTTTGAGTAATTTATGATATATATAAGGATCATTTTCATATTATTTTATTTATATTTTTGACTAATTATAAAAAGGATCTAATCAGGAGAGAAGCCCTTCACATGCCATCACTGTGGGAGCTCATTCCGGTCTACCACCAGAAGGAATTCGCACATCCAAAATGTACATAAAAAGAAGGTAATTTCAAGCTAAACTATTTGATTATATTTTCGTAGGTCTTCCTTCGAATTGTTTCATGTATTAGTCAACACTCCCTTTGTGATTGTCCTTTCTGTTTGGACCATCATTGATGAAATTCTTGCGAATTCACGGAATCGACAGTTAATGAAACCGTGATCTAACTAAAAAAAAAATTTTCAGCCCTACGATTGTGATACGTGTGGCTCAGAATTTGTTCGGTCAGAAGACTTGAGGTGAATAATGATTTTAAGTTAGCAATGTAAACAATATTATATCAACCCTCTCATGAGAGAATAGAGACATCTGAGTTTTCAGTTGACATTCGAATTTTCGAAAAAAAAATTATTTCTAATGTTTCCATTAAGGACTTAACTAGACTAATCTAAAAATTACGTTTCAGATTTTTACCACTCGTTGCAGCTGCGGCAACTTAGTGCAGAGTTTAGACATTGGGCAGTGGTTTTCACCATCAAATGCTGTGATGTTTGTTGACTAGTGTTATTTTATGATCAACTGAACAATTTTAGTACATTTTGTCCATTTTTCACTTTTGAGACAATTAGAGCCGATTTCAGTGCACCTTGTCCATTTTTCACTTTTGCGACAATTAGAGCCGATTTCAGTGCATCTTGTCCATTTTTCACTTTTGAGTCAATTAGAGCTGAGTAGAATGCGCAACTCGGGTAATCGTCTCTTCATTTCATACACTCTCGACCGGTAGGGTAACGAGAGAATGTAAAATATCGCAATGTTCTAATTCTAAGTTTCGCTAATACGGTGTTTAGTGTGCTATCGTGCGAGAGCCGGAACAAAATAGTAACTGTAACTAGCAATTATACACAGAACGGAATATTTTCTTACAATAGTTATCAGATTTTTTGAATTATTTATTTTTACAGGTACGTTACTTTGAAGCCTTTAATACGTTTTAGTGGGCTGTTCGTGTTACAATGCCTACGTAAAAAACACAAAAACTTGAAAATAGTATTTTCCAATATATATATATATATATATATATATTTATGCTATTTCTGTCGAAATAACGTTACAAAATTGAAATAGAATAGGCAATTAATGACGATTAAAATAACGAGTGAATAATGGTACAATAGGGTATGGGGATCTACTCAGGGTAACTGGTTTCATTCTCGGAATTTACTAAAAGCCTTGCCGCTCTTGGAAAGAAACTATTGTGTCTGTAGTTGTGGTTCGATCCAGGATTATTGAAGTTCATTCCGTTTCGAGTGTAGTAAATTTTGAAATAATGTGGTTTTCGGTTGGAAATACTATATTTGCCTCGGATGAGATTTGTGGCTACTCTCTTATCAATCGCTATTCTACGCTTCTCTAGGGACTCAATGCCTAGTCTCTTGTTGCGATCGAGAGCAGTGGGCATGTTTTCCCAAGTATGATTAAAACAGCGCATAAATAACCGTCGTGTGAAATAGTTTTGTACCCTTTCGAGTTCCTTTTTATCCTTGTTTTGGTAAGGGTTGAAGACGGGTGAAGCGCTTTCTAAAATTGGTCTAATGTACATTGAGTACGTTTTGACGAGTACTTCTATATTTTTGGTTCGTAAGGCTCTGAGGATAGTGTGACTAGTAGTTTTGGCTTTAATGGATACGGAAGTGCAATGATCGGAAAATGAGAGGTTTTTCTGGATAACAAAACCGAGGTCTTTCACTTTTTCTTTTTGTTCCAGAGTTGTGGTTCCTATAGTATATGTTCGCTTTGTATTTGCTCTGCCTAGATGCAATGAGTTACACTTATGCGCAGCAAGAGGGAGTTGCCACTCTTCAGACCAGTTTACGATAGTGTCAATCGCAGCCTGTAGAGGGGCGGGTGAATTCCCCTTCCTAAAGGACCGATATATTTTTATGTCATCGGCATACATTCTTGCAACGACGCCGTGATTTTGTACTAGAGTAGGGATTTCTGAGGTGTAAATAAGGAAGAGCAAGGGGCCTAGGACTGAGCCCTGTGGGACGCCGCTAGTTACAGGCATTGAGGTAGAAAGCGCATCTTTTACTCTCACTTGGAATGATCTATCTGTGAGGTATCCTGCTATCCACTTGAATGTATTTTCGGAGAGACCTATATTGCTAAGCTTGAGTTTTAGTTTGGGATGGGATACTCTATCAAAAGCTTTTGTAAAATCAAAGTAGATAACGTCAACAGGTTTCCCATCACTAATCGAGGATGTCCAGTGTTCGAGGACTTCGAGCATTTGGAGCTCACGCGATCGTTTCTTGCGGAATCCGTATTGCTCATCGGGGAAAATGTTTAATTGTTCGCAATGGTTGATAATAGATTTGCACAAAATGCGCTCGAAAACTCGGCAAAAGAAAGATGTAATAGAGATGGGCCTGTAGTTTAGGGGATTGGAAAGGGGGGCGATTTCTTAACAGGAGTTACTATGGAATGCCTCCAATGGGAGGGGACCGTACCAGATTGGTAGGAGATCCTAAAAATGATTTCAAGGGCTTCGGAAATGGGTACGGCAATTCGTTTTATGAATGAAAGGTCAATGTTCTCAGGGGTTTTGCAGGAGGAGCGTTTCCATTTCTCAATAAGGGCGTAGATCTCGTGCCTAAGAAACTGGGGTTCTTCGTAAGTACCTATATGAGGGAAGGCACCGGTATTTGGCAATTTTCCGTTATCGATTGTGAATACGCTTACAAAAGTCTCGGCTAGTAAGTTTGCTTTGCCTAAGTCATCCATAACCAGAGTGCCATCAGCTCTCTTTAAGCCTTCGACTCCCTTGGATTTATTGGCACAGCGTTTCATAAAACGGAAAAACTTGTTCTTATCGTCGCTTTCAATCACTTTTTTCTCAATGGTTTTGTGATAACGCTGCAGCTCTTTGCGAAACTTTTTGTTGAGAGACTCGAATTCCCTTTCATCTCTTGTGTCTTTACTATTTATCGATTTCTGCCAGGCATGGAAGCGCTTTCCTAAAAGTCGCTCAATATGGGGAGGGAGTTTACCATGAGAAAGGCTCACTTTGGTCCAAGGAACATGCGTATCTATTGATTTCTGAATGACGCTTATCAAGAGGTCGTACATAAGATCGATATTTGCTATTTTTGAAAAGGCGCTTGTCCAATCAATGTTTGCTAATTGAGAATTAATGAGGTCATAATCAGCATTTCTGTAGTCGCGCCTAAGAGCAAAAGCGGGTGCCGAATGATTCATTACAAACTTGAATCCGACCGTCGAATGGTCAGACATTTCGAAAGGGGGGCATAATTCAGTTTGGGTGATGAGGCTGGGATGGTTACATAATACTAAATCAAGGATGTTTTCCTTTCTGGTAGGTTCTTTGACAAATTGGGCAAGTTTTGCTGAGTTACAGAGGTCAATGAATGATTGGGAGGGAGGGGTAACTGCAGTTGGCTGGGGAGTGGGGAAGATTGACCAGTTGATATCGGGTATATTAAAGTCGCCAGTAACTATTGTTGGTTGGGGGCATGAGCAAAGGTCAAGAATTGACTTGGCAAGAGAGGCAGTTTGTATCGTACTTGCTTTGGGATTACGGTAGGCGCAGATAATCTTAATTAGGTCACCATTTATATCAACATCGACTGCTAATAATTCGTGGGATTCAGGTACGGTTTCATCAGCAATCTGTGCTGCACTTATGGAAGAATGTAGCATGATCGCTACGCCACCGCCTCTAGAGTTTCTATCTCTTCTGAACACATTGTAGTACTGATCATGGTCACCTAGGAGAAGCGAGGTAGGGAATGTTGGAGAGAGCCCAGTCTCAGTGAGGCAAATCATAGTATACTTTTTAGAAAGGGTTTGCGAAAGATAGTGTAGTTTGTTTTGGACAGAGCGGCAATTGGCTAGAACTGCGGAGAATGTAAGTGAGTTTCTGTCTGAGTGATGTTTAGGCCGGCGAATCAATACCAGTTTCCCTGAGTGCCGAGATTGGGAGGAGCACCAACGTGAGAGATGAAGGGGTTGGGGTGCGAGTACTGGTAGGGGAAGGTTGTACTGGGGGTAGACAGGGGGGTGGTTCCGATATTGGGCATGGATGGGTCGATTCTGACGAGGGTGGGGGTGAGGACGATTCGGGTGGGCAGGGTTATGATTCGTAGTGGAGGAGATGACTGAATCGCGTCTGCTCCTTGCCCTGTTCCGAGGAGGGGCGACGTTGGTCTGGGGAGGACGGATCTGGCTGTGGGGTACGGTAGGACGGATCGAGGGGGTGGCTTCAGGACCGTTTCTCCCGCAGCCTCGACCAGGAATCTTCCGGCGAGCATCGTCCTTGTCGGCGAAAGAGGGGCGGATGTAAACATCCTTGAAGAACGGATCACGGGAGACTCGATTCGCATGCTTAGAGAGCAGCATGCTTACGAGTTGGAAGTACGACCTTCGTCAGTCGACAGTGAGGCGACTCAATCTCTGCGGGTGGCATCCTGTACACTGAGACTGGAAGACAGGGAATTCCGGCCAGTGCAGTGAGTGTCACCACTTGATTGAAGTCCCTCCATACTTGCTTCTCGTGGCTGAGGGATGAATCAACAGGGAGGCGTGCAATAACCACACTCCTCTCGAGGTCAGAAGGTGTCTCGGGGGAGGGAGAGGGAGTGGCATCTGTCTGGGTTGCGGTAGTCACGGGTACGGCAGTATGGGTACTATCATTCATGGGGGAATCGTCAGCGACTACTTCGGGTACGTGAGGGAGGGAGGGAGGGGAAGGGCGCGTCTCCAACTCACGTATCCGCTCCTCGAGACTACGTGAGTACTTCTTCTCCTCCTCGACCGTGTTGTGGAGGCGGATGTAGAAGTTGAGGAGTTGCTCGAGGGAGGTGTCCACGAAGATAGGGCCGGTTTCCCGGTCTCCTTCCATTGCGTGTCGCTTAGGTCGCGGTGGTTGCGTGTTGTCGATGGTCGTTCCTGATGAGGATGGAGAGGCAGGACGAGAAAAGACTTTCAGAATGTTCATCTCATCTCACCGTTGCTGGTACCGATTCAGAAGGGGGCACAGTCGGTACGCTGCGCGAACTGGTTCCTCGCCGGGAGGAAGGGAAGAGGGCGAGGAGAGAGAGCACGCGAAAGTGCGAGAGCGAGGGAGAGGGAGACAGGGTCACCTCTCAGGATGAGGGAAGAGACTAGAGTCAATGTCAATTCGTTGTCTCGATTCTCTCATGAGAAGTTTGATAAGTTACATCTTGAGACGGAAAGTGATCGATACAATTGTTGTTTGAGATATCATCAGGCATTGAATGAGGGGCTTCAGACTCATACTTTTCTCATGGAGAAGCCAGTTGATGAAGAGCCAAACGATGAACAGCCTCGACCTTCTAATCACAATGCCTGGAGTAAACTTGTGCTATGCTGTATCGATTCTTAGTGTCAATGTTCTGCTTCCATCAAGTTAAATATTTTGTTCTCTTAAAGATTTTACTATATCTCTGTCACTATTTTTAAGTGTATCATCAGAATAAAACGTTCAACGTTGTTAGTTGTTGTTCATCCCAAAGTCGTTGCAAGATCGACTTGATTATTTTATCTTTGTGATATCGCTATCAAATATGTTTCTAGGTGGCTCGGATTAGGCTCTTTCACATTGAAAATGTGACAACCAGCCGTTTGTATCAATCACTCTCGTAATTCATTTGATTTGCAGCCTATTTCTTGTATGATGGAGGAGGAGCCACTATTCGAGACAGTTCCATCAAATGAAAGCAGAGAAGAATCATTTGAAGTCATTGATGATATAATAATAACTGAGGCTTTCGGATTCGCACCTCCTTTTCTGGTAATCTCGATGTTTCGGACTAATATTTCCGAAACATCGAGCAAAGTAAACGTAAAATATACGGAAGTCTTGACTGGAGATGTTTCTGAATTCTTCCCTTCACTCAAAAAAGCGGAGCCAAATGCAGATGTGAGGGATCGTGATGAAAACACATTTTCAAGTTTTTTTCTTGATTTGAAATTAAGCTTCGTTATTGCTGTGAATATTTTCCAAAGCTACCTTATTGTATGTTAAACTCAGCTATTCTTAGCATTGATATTCTTTAGTAGTGTTGTTCCTGGTAGAAGTTAGGGTGCACATCGAGGGGGGGGGGGGTGGTAGGGTGCGCGAGAAAGCGGACATAGCAAGGAAAATGGAGAGATTGCGACACCGCTACCTATCCTACGCATGTTTCGAGTTCGGATTATCGCTATCGTGTTGACGTTGCTAGTCCTAGGTTTTCCAATTTTTCTATTTGGAATATATGTTTAGACGTACTGTCCTTCCACTTACACGTCTCATCCATACGATAATGCAATCCTGGTAACTTCTGATGAGGAGGAATCGAATAAGGAAAATATGCCGGCGAGTTGAATTACATTGATTGTGGAAGTAGATTTGATGAGACGGGTGATTTTTTAACTAAAATGGAGATTATATTTTTCAGATGTACTATCCGTACCCTGGCACTTCTCACCCATTGTATAACCAAAATAGTGCACCTTTCGATGTGAGAGAATCGAATATTGTCTCTGAAAATCTGCCCTCTGCGAATATTCCGGTGAGCTGAATTACATTCATATTTGACCTTGATTAGACTAGTCAGGTGAATTTTCACTGAAAAGGATTTCATATTTTATTTCAGACACACCATCCATCACCTGGCAGTTCTCGCCCATTGCATAACCGAAATTTTGGAATCTTCGATGGGAGGGAATCGAAAATGGTCCCTGTTGAGAATCTGCCCGCTGAGAATATTACGGTGAACTGAATTACATTTATATTGGAAATTGATTTGATCAGAGAGATTAATTTTCACTGAATGGACATTATGTTTTTTTCAGACGTACTATCGATCACCTGATACTTCTCGCCCATTGCATAACCGAAATATTGGAATCTTCGATGGGAGGGAATCGAATATGGTCCCTGTTGAGAATCTGCCCGCTGAGAATATTCCGGTGAACTGAATTACACTTATATTGGAAGTTGATTTTATCAGACAGGATAATTTTCAATGAATGGACATTATGTATTTTTTCAGATGTACTATCGATCACCTGGCATTTCTCGCCCATTGCATAACCGAAATATTGGAATCTTCGATGGGAGGGAATCGAATATGGTCCCTGTTGAGAATCTATCCGCTGAGAATATTCCGGTGAGCTGAATTACATTTATATTGGAAATTGATTTGATCAGAGAGGTTAATTTTTCACTGAAATGAACACTAGGGATGGATAAACGGTTGTGGCCTCGTGGACAAGGGAGGGGGTCGCAGGGCCCTTAAACAAGTTGTGGGCCCCGCAAACTGCTAAAGATTGCCAACTCCGTCCCTCTCTCACCCGCCTCCTCCGCTCTCTCTCACCCGGCTTGGTTAGAGCGCACGCGAAGGAGAAGACGGGAAGGGTGGCGAGGGAAAAGAAGCGATGCGGGGCCCGTAACGGTTTTGCTTGTCCCACAACACCCCCCCCCCCTCTCCTCTATTAGAGGTTGCGTGTCCCGCAACCTCACAAGGTAGATTACGGGCCCCGCAACACCCGAATAGCCAGCACTACTGAACACTTTGAAAGTTTTCTAATTGAATTTATCAGATGATGAATAATTCATAGTACTAGGTCGGATGAGAATCGTTGTAAGAGAGCCCACCGAATGAGAAATAAAAAAATATCTTTCTCCATTATTTTCAGAGTAGGTTCCCACGATGTCAAAACATATTTTGCGAAAATACTGCGTAGTAATATTCTTTTTCGTTCTCATTCCGGTGGGTTCTTATCCGACCTAGTGCCGTAACTCTTTTGCGAAAATGTTCGAAGTATCAATTTGCCAGATGCTAATGCCTCTTATTTAGTCGGTTTTTAGACTTGACTAAAGCGCATATTTGCAAACGTAGCAAACCAATCTTACTTAAGTTGTAATTATAATCGAATGCTTTTGCTATTTTATTTGTTTAGACCTCCATTGGATTTCCAAGCAACCCGCCGACCAAACGTGCGAAAGTCCAGGGAATCGAGGTAAGAAAACAGTTGATATGAGAGTCATTAATATACCTGTCTCTCGATCACTCCAGTGGGTTTCAAGAGGTTCATAAAAAACTGATGAACTTCAAAAAAATGAAAATGGATCGGACATTATTTCTTATTGGAGCCAAACTAATTTTCGTTGAGAAATCGTTTTCCTGCGAGTGCGGCAAGAAATTCAGCTGCAATGCCACTCTCAAGAGACATATGCGTACTCACACTGATAATGACCTAATCAAGGTGAGAAAAGTTGGTATGAGGGACGTTCAGTTACCCGTCTCTCGATTATTCCAGCGGATCTTTCAAGAGATTCATGCAAGTAAATCACTTAATAAATTGAGAACTGATCATGCGTCATTTGTTATCATTAGGGTCAAACATAGTTGTGCACGATACAATCGGGGGGGGGGGGGGGGAGCCCATCCGGTTGGGCACCCCCCCCCCTCGACGTATAGGGGGTCATGGTCAAAAATCGATCGGTAGGTCAAGACTAAGTACCATAACCAATCGATAGTACAGTACACCCTGATACCGTATATGGATACCGTAACCCGCGAATATCGCAAACTAACTTTATTTTTAAAAAGTCCTGGCACCGTGCCCAATCGATTGCACAGTACCCAAATCACTACCGTAACCCAGTTCCATGGGTCAAATCCGGTTCTTTGGGTCAAACATTTTTCTAAAATTGTTAAAGATTTTTCAAAAAATCCTAAGTCGATTATAAAATTATTCTACAGTAGTGAAAGATACGAAGGGATAATTAAAAATAATTTTACTATCGATTTTAAAATTTTAAAAAAAATGATTGACCCAAGGAACTGGATCTGACCCATGGAACTGGGTTACGGTAGGGACTTGGGTACTGTACAATCGATTGGACACGGTGCCAGGACTTTTTAAAAATAAAGTCATTTCGCGATACTCGAGGGTTACGGTATCCATATACGGTATCAGGGTGTACTGTACTATCGATTGGTTATGGTATTTAGTCTTGACCTACCGATCGATTTTTGACCATGACCCTCTATACGTCGAGAGGGGTGGGCTCCCCCCCCCCCCCCCCGATACAATACCTGCACATCTATGGGGTCAAATAAACTTTACTTGAGAAATCGTTTTCTTGTTCGGAATGTGGCAAGATACTACTTAGCAAGGATGGTCTCGACTATCACATGCGAAGTCACAGCGGTCCGTTCTTATTTCGCAATCTTTTCTTCACCACACGATGTGTTGGCTAAGTTAATATTCACAATATCGTTAATAAGTATTTGGGCACTTTTTCAATTGTCTGTAACTTTTTGTCCAGCATAGATATCAATCTGACATTAAGGTATTATACACCAGCTCATCAGGGGATATGATCATGATATTGTGGTATGACGCAATCGCATAGTCATTACATAGTGATAACCCAATCAAACAGCACTTTCTTACATGGATTTTTTCCTGTTCGCCAAACTTTCTGTGCTTGGATATACAGTAGCGCCGGAAAGTATTGATACCTTTTGTAATGTTGTTATAACTTTTGCGCTGATTAATTTAGCAATTCGGATGTTGTGGCACTACGTATCAAATTCATCGATGAATACGATGTGAGTATTGCGTCATCAGTTGCATCATCACTGATTGCGTAGTGATGACGCAATCGAAAGACACTTTTTTCAAACATCCATTATTCTTATATAGATTTTTTCCTGCTGGCGAAACTTTCTGAGGTTGGAGATAGGACCGAGGCCTAACCAGAATAAAATTTTGAAGTTGCTGCTCGGAAGTACCTTTGCTGCAGGCTTGCTGCAAAATGGAGGTCGCAAATTCAGGTTTCGGTTTCTGGACAAGCTAGAGACCCGTTCAAGGTATCAAAATGGTCGTCATCGTGAGTCTAGACGATCCTGAGAATATGAAAATAAAATCTCCTAATTTGCCCTCAGGGCATGAAAAAATCACTTTTTCACATGACCACTTTTTGGAGATTCATAACTTTTCGGGAGATGTATATACAAATCTGATTTTTGCTTAGGCATGCTCACAATGTTTTAGAAATATGATTCCCAACTTTTTAGAGCGTTTGGATATCTTTTGTATTCGCCGCGATCGGTTTTCAGAGGCACTATCGAGTTCCCGACAAGCTATTTTCGTCTGCACACATTCTCCAACTGTGCCCAAAGTTATTCAAACATTTCAAAAAGTTGGGAATCGATTCTCCAGAACATTCTGGACTTGTGCACACAATAACAAAAGTTTTCCTTGACTTTCTCATAAACTTGTTTTCGAAGGGTCATGCAATCAGGACCATGGTGCACCTCCGAAAACCGATCGCGGCGGACAGAAAAGATATCCAAACGCTCTAAAAAATTGGGAATCATATCTCTAAAACATTGTGAGCATGCCTAAGCAAAAATCAGATTTGTATATACATTTCCCGAAAAGTTATGAATCTCCAAAAAGTGGTCATGTGAAAAAGTGATTTTTTCATGCCCTGAGGGCAAATTACGAGATATTGTTATCATATTCTCAGGATCGTCTAGACTCACGATGACGGTCATTTTGATACCTTGAACGGGTCTCTAGCTTGTCTAGAATCCTAAACCTGAATTTGCGACCTCCATTTTGCAGCAAGCCTGCAGCAAAGGTACTACCGAGCAGCAACTTCAAAATTTTATTCTGGTTAGGCTTCGGTCCTATCTCCAACCTCAGAAAGTTTCGCCAACAGGAAAAAAATTATGTAAGAATAATGGATGTTTGAAAAAGTGTCTTGCGATTGCGTCACCACTACGCAATCAGAGATTATGCAACTGATGACGCAATACTCACATCGTATTCCTCGATGGATTTGGTACGTAGTGCCACAACATCCGAATTTCTAAATTAATCAGCGCAAAAGTTATAACAAAATTATAAAAGGTATCAATACTTTCCGGCGCTACTGTATATCTAAACTCTACTCATAATTTTTTTTTAAGTTGCCGATCGGTTGCACCTTTGCTTCAGCCTTGCTGCAAAAACACGATTGCAAATTCAGAATACGGGTTCTCGGCATACTATAGGCTCGTTCAAAGCATACAAATAATCGTAGTAATGAAAACAGATGATCCTGAGAAAATGAAAAAAATCTCGGAATTACATGACCAGTTTTTGGACATTCATGACTATGTGGGAAAGTTTTAAAAAGATCTGTTTTTTGCAAAGGAATGTTTTTAATTTATTAAACAAATGATTTCCAACTTTTTATAGTTTTTGAATATTTTTCCGGCTCGCGACGACCTTTTTCAGAGGTATCCCCGGATCGAGAAACACCATGTTGAAGGTTAAAAAGTGCCCAAATACTTATTGGCGCGACAGTATCTAAGAAGCGTTTTTCATATTTATTTTATGAATATTTTTTGAGTAATGTGCAACTAAAGTATCTATCACAAAACGTATCTATCCAGGAAAGAAGCCATTCCGATGCCATCACTGTGATAAGTCATACCGCTCAAATTGCGATCGAATTAGACACATCCGAACTGTGCATAGCAAAGAGGTAATTTCAAGCTTCATTATTTGCTTATATTCTCAAAATTCATCCTTCGAATCGTTCCATGTGTTAGCCAACACCTCCGTTGTAAACATGTTTTCCGTTTGTAACATTATTCACTTAATTCCAGGGAACGCGCGAAATAGATAGTTAATGAAACAGTGATCGAACAAAATAATTCAGCCCTCCTACGCTTGTGATACGTGTGGCGCAGAATTTTCTCGGCAAAAAGACTTGAGGTGTGTAATCATTTAAAGTTGAAATACAAACAATGCCATATCAAGGCTAATGAAAGAATAGGGAGAAATCGGAGTTTTCAGTTGACATTCGAATTTTCGAAAATCTTGTTTCTAATGAACAAGCTGATGCAAAGTATAGACATTGGGCATTGGTTTTTGTGGCTTTCACAATCAAATGTGCTCATGTTTTTTCACACCACAGTTTTTTTTAATCATCAAATGATTTTAGTGCAACTTGTATAATTTAACTGTTGAGACCCTTGCAGAAGAGAAAGTTCCGGTTTTTATTTTCCTCGAATACAGATCCCCCCGCTCAAAACATTCCCATCTTATATATATATTTATGCTATTTCGTTCGAAATAACGTGTGAGAAAACTGTAATAGAACAGAAAATTAATGACGATTTAAATGACGAATGAATAACGGGACAATGGGGTCAGGGGGGGGGGGGGATCTACTCAGGGGAACTGGTCTGATTCTCGGAATTTACTAAAAGCCTTGCCGCTCTTGGAAAGAAACTATTGTGTCTGTAGTTGTGGTTCGATCCAGGATTATTGAAGTTCATGCCGTTTCGAGTGTAGTAAATTTTGAAATAATGTTGCTTTCGGTTGGAAATACTATATTTGCCTCGGATGAGATTTGTGGCTACTCTCATATCAATCGCTATTCTACGCTTCTCTAGGGAATCAATGCCTAGTTTCTTGTTGCGATCGAAAGCGGAGGGCATGTTTTCCCATGTATGATTTAAACAGCGCATAAATAAACGTCGTGTGAAGTAGTTCTGTACCTTTTCCAATTCCTTTTTATCCATGTTTTGGTAAGGGCTGAATACGGATGAAGCGCTTTCTAAAATCGGTCTAATGTACATTGAGTACGTTTTGACGAGTACTTCTATATTTGTGGTTCGTAGGGCTCTGAGTATAGTGTGGCAGGCAGTTTTGGCTTTAATGGATACGGTAGTGCAATGGTCGGAAAATGAGAGGTTTTTCTGGATAACAAAACCTAGGTCTTTCACTTTTTCTTTTTGCTCTAAAGTTGTGGTTCCTATAGAATATGTTCGCTTTATATTTGCTCTGCCAAGGTGCAATGAGTTACATTTGTGCGCAGCAAGAGGGAGTTGCCACTCTTCTGACCATTTTGCGATTATATTAATTGCTGATTGGAGAGGGGCAGGTGAGTTTCCCTTCCTAAAGGATCGATATATTTTTATATCATCGGCATACATTCTTGCGACAACGCCATGATTTTGCACTAGAGTAGGGATTTCCGAGGTGTAAATTAGGAAGAGCAAAGGTCCTAAGACTGAGCCCTGTGGGACGCCGCTAGTCACAGGATCTTGGGTTCTTTAATGATCAAATTAACTATTTAAGTCCAACTTGTCCGTTTTCTATTTTGCGACTCCTGCAGTAGAGGCAGTTCATACCGGTTTTTATTTTCCTACTCGTTCGGAGACAACAGGGACTCCGCCCAACACTTTCCCCATTTATAGGGCTCGAAATTCGGTGCTTACCATAATTTTTGTAGAATTTATTTTGACGATTAATTTATTTTGCTAGAGTATTGAATAGCTTTTAGTGGGCTGAAAATAGTATTTTCCAATGCCAACTCGTTTTCTCGAGTCTCTCATGAGAAGCGTAATTTGGCAAGTTACATCTTGAGACTGAAAATGATTGATAACTCATTCCTTGAGATTGCATCTGAGATCGACTGAGGGTCTTGGGACGCATACTTTTCTGATAGAGAAGCCAGCTGATGAAGAGTCGAACGAGCCTCCACCCACTTACACGTCTCATCCATTCGATAATGCAAATCTGGTAACTTCTGATGAGGAGGAATCGAATAAGGAAAATATGCCGGCGAGTTGAATTACATTGATTGTGGAAGTAGATTTGATGAGACGGGTGATTTTTTAACTGAAATGGAGATTATATTTTTTTCAGATGTACTATCCATATCCTGGCTCATCTCGTACATTGTATAACCAAAATAGTGCACCTTTCGATGGGAGAGAATCGAATATTGTCCCTTTTGAGAATCTGCCCGCTGAGAATATTACGGTGAACTGAATTACATTCATATTTGGCCTTGATTAGACTAGTTAGATGAATTTTCACTGAAAAGGATTTCATTTTTTCAGACACACCATCCATCCCCTGGCATTTATCACCCATTGTATAACCAAAATAGTGCAATCTTCGATGGGAGAGAATCGAGTATGTTCCCTGTTGAGAATCTGCCCTCTGCGAGTATTCCGGTGAGCTGAATTACATTCATATTTGACCTTGATTAGACTAGTTAGATGAATTTTCACTGAAAAGGATTTCATTTTTTTCAGACACACCATCCATCCCCTGGCATTTATCACCCATTGTATAACCAAAATAGTGCAATCTTCGATGGGAGAGAATCGAGTATGTTCCCTGTTGAGAATCTGCCCTCTGCGAATATTCCGGTGAGCTGAATTACATTCATATTTGACCTTGATTAGACTAGTTAGATGAATTTTCACTGAAAAGGATTTCATTTTTTTCAGACACACCATCCATCCCCTGGCATTTATCACCCATTGTATAACCAAAATAGTGCAACCTTCGATGGGAGAGAATCGAATATGGTCTCTGAGAATCTGCCCTATGCGTATGTTCCGGTGAGCTGAATTACATTTATACTGACTTGACGAGAGATGTGAATATTCACTGGAATGAACACTAGGTGTGGTTAAACGGATTTCGGTCCCAGTAACACCCGAATATCCAACACTATTGAACACTATGAAAATTATTTTAATTTAATTTAGAAGATGATGAATAATTCATAGTACTAGGTTGGATGAGAACCGTTGTAATATATCCCACCAGATGAGAAACAAAAAATTACCTTTCCCCAGTATTTTCAGATTATGTTCCCACACTGTCAAAAAAATATTTTGCGAAAATACTACGTAAACTAATTCCAGCTCGGGTTTTCTACCGGCTTGGACCTTAGTGGTCGGTGTACTGTCAAACTCAGAAAAGTAGGGTCACGGTAATGGAACTTTATCTGAGTAGACAGGGCAAGTGAAGTGAAGAAACAGTGAAAACGAGGCAGTTATATACCCCCCTCTCTGCGCATTGCGCTGGCGAGAGGGGGGAGGAGAGAGGTTAGAGCCGAGGGGAGAGGGGGCAATGAGCGGGGGGGAAGAGATAAGCAGATGATAAGGGGACGAGAATAGTTAGAACTTTGAACTGTCTACAAGAGTTCAACTAAACTCTTGACACTCCCCCCACACGGGAGATTTGCGTTACAACAGTAAACAAATCTAACGAATACTAGAGGGGGTCAATGGGATACTGCTCTTCCGCAGGTCTTCATCTTCCAGTTGATGACGATGGAGGAAGGAGAGAAGTCGTACGATGAAGAGTAGGACGAATGTCGGGATAGAGAGAAGAGAGTGCTGGAGAGAAAATGAAGTAGGTGACGTTGGAAGTACGTGTCCTCGAGTAGTCTCTTCTTAGAGATCCTTCTCGCTCACTTTCTTGAGAGAGACTCGACGGTAGAACAAACAGCAGCACTGTACGAGAAAGGGCATCGAAGGGATGCAGATGTAGATCGTGAATAGGACTCCGAGTGCAACGAGGACCACTATCACGATGGTTCGAATCCAGTACTCCATAAACACAGATCCGATGTGCGAAAGGTCAGGGAATCCAGAGAGATCGATGGTGAAGGTAGAATTCGATTCTCCTTTGATGCCTTCTGTCGCAACGGAGTGCTGAGTGAACGAGCTCGAATACTTGAGGATCCCTGCTATCTCCACGGGAAGTCCACAAGATACATTGCAAGATATCAACACACGAGCTTGGTCTGCCGATATTGCTCTGCGTGAGACTTCACCCGTCTTCGTGCAGGGGATAGAGAATTGGTCTCGATCGCAGGCGATGGTCGCTAATCCTGTAGTTGATGTGGACGTGCACGTCAGATTCACCCGTGCCCCTCCAGTGCATGAGTAACATCCGATAGCTCTTGATGACTCTACTATGCACTCGAATGGGTCCACCTTTAGGGTGTCTAGACGAAATCTCTTTGTGTCCGTCGAGATGGCGATGTCCATTGAGAGGCCTTGAGAGATCTCAGCGAAGACTTGTCTGTTGTGAGCTTGTAGCTTCAGGGAAGGAGTCAGTATCGGCAGAATGCCTTCGATGTCGAAGTTGTCCTCGAGGGAAGTTTGACTGCATTCGCACTTCGCGTATCTCTCAGCTGGTACACAATTGCACTCCTCGTGAGATGAGCAGTTCAGCTCTGCAGCGTGATTCGGGGATGCACAGTGTACGATCGGATCTCGAGTCAAGAGAGCTACTCTCTTTTTCTTGAGCGCAGTGATGAACTTCTTGCTCAGAAGGGGAAACGGTGGCGTAGCGAAGTTGGTCAGTTCGAGCTTGTGATCGTGCACTGTTTTCCGTTGGTTTGGTAGCAGTCGCACAGTGTCGGAAGTGGTCTCATTTCCTACAGTGATCGTAAGATTGATCGTCACTACAGGACTCCATTCTGTACATTCAAAGGTCTCGAACACCTCTTCGGAGACTGGCCTCACGAAGGTACGATAAAACAAGCATCCACTCGAAGGAAACAGGCAGTCACATCCCAGACCTCCACAGCTCTCGACGCAGTGCGTATGACCCGGGAAGTCGTTTCCTCGTGCCAGCTCCGGGATCATGCTGTCTGAGGAGACGTTCAAGCACTTGGTGTTCACGCAAGAACCCATCCTGGCACATCTCTTCTCTGAGATGTACTGCACACGAACGTCTCGATGCACACCTAGTGTCCTCTTCTGGAAGTACACGTCGGTTGCTAGCAGGGTCATCTTGACTTCGCCGACGAGTACGTTGTTCTTCGATACCCCGATGCAGGCTTCTCGCGATACTGGGTTGATCTTCAGCAGGCTGTGCATGATCGTATCGCACTTCGTACCAGTGCAGGTCTCCGACTCCGAGTTGAATCTGAGCACTTCGGGACAGCCTCGAACTTGGGGAAGAACGATGAGAACGACGATCGTGAGCAGTACGCGATAGTTCTGTCTGCCGATAGGCATTCTCCGGCGAGCACGGCGCGAGAAAGGCCAACAGATGAGTCGCCAGAGTCCGCATATTGTCGCTGCGCCCAGCCATTGCATGAAAGTACAGGCAAGTTGGAAGGGTCGGCCGAGTACCACAGACGAAAAACAGATCTGGTAGATCGTCAAGCAGATCAGATACAGCAGTAGCGCCAGCGTGGCTAGGGCTGCGGCGATGTTGCACTCTGGATTCGTCAATGCCACCAGACAGAATGTGCAGGAGATATGATCGCAGAAGTCGTAAGATGGGCAATCATGGGAGCGAATCACTGCTGATCCATTTACGAGGTACTTGACGAGTACCGTGAATCCGTGCATGGTACTCGAGGCGCTGAAGTGTGTAGTCTCGAAGGTAGTCTCGTTGCTGGAGGTGACTCTCTTGCATTCTTCTGCATTGCAGAGCTGGTAGTCAGGCACTTCTCCATTGTGATAGAAAGTCACAGAATTCCGGTCGCACGAGATCGTTTGCGCAGAAGTAGATGCCATGCAGAGCATCAGAATGCCGAGAAGGGAAAAAGTCCCATTGAAGCTCCATGGACCATTACGTCTTTCTGGTTGTCCACGAGGGAATACACCAATGAGCGGTAGGCGTGAAATCATCCGCCCTCCTCGTCGAGCATTGTCTCTGTCGATCTCGACGGGATCATCTTCAGATTCAGAATCAGACCATCTCGGGTTTCGTCGAGCAGCGAGCCTCTTCGACCTTCTCACTGTGGAAGCTGCTGGATGAGGATCTCCCGTATTAATGGGCGCGTCTCGATCTGAGCTCACTATCTCGAGAGGTACGACTTTGTTGATAGGTCGTGAGATCTCTTGGCCAGCAGTCGACATCAGCCGTACAGTTCGACCGTCGCAACTCAGTACTCTGGCCAACTTCCAGTCTCCTCTCGAAACGTTGTCATCCACCAGGAGCACGATCTCCTCCGGAAACGGAATAGGCTGCGCACAGTGAGCACCAGTCTGTCGAAGAGGGTGGAGCCGTCCGTGTTCTCTCAACTCGGTGAGGTAGAACGAACGAAAGACGTTCCAGAACTTCTCTAGATTGGTTTCAGTTTGGTTCAATCGCTTGAGAAGTTCCTTCCTCGTAACATCGGTAGACGGCGAGGGATCGAAGTCCGGATCGAGCAGCGACTCGCGAGAGATCATCGCGCTTGGTAGAGCAAGTTTGACCTTGGGTGATATGAAGTCACACGGCCGAAGAATGGGCAGTTCGAGCGATGACTGTAGGTCAGCGCTGATGTGAGTGAGAGGTCGACTGTTCAAGACTGCTTCTACTCTGCACATCTGGGTGTGAAGATCATCAAGGCTGAGAGTCTTCTTCCCGAAAGCGCTATTGAAAGCGGCTTTTACGCTACCCACGAGGCGTTCATAGAAGCCGCCCATCCAGGGAGAGTGTGCAGTGATCCAGTTCCATCGGATTTGCTGACTCGCTACGAATTGAAGCACTCGCTTTCAGGTCCCGAAGCATTTGGATGAGACGCGAAAGTGAGACGGGCCATAGATGTCGGACATCTATGGCCCGTCATCTATGGTACGGCTGATCTCCTGTTCCTTCTCTCTTCTACTCTTCTGCTCTGTGCTCATCTGGTCTTCTTGGCCAGCAGTATCGAGAGCGAGGAAGGCGTTGATCTTCGAGTCAACGGTCTCTGTATCTTCCGCATTATTCGGTGCCATAATGGGAAAGATAGGAACAGAGCTCTGAGAAGAAGGAAATTGCTGATCGCCAGCAATCATGACTCCGAGAGCAGTGGGCACAGTCAGAAGTCCACTGGGGAGTCGAGACGAGGCGATACCAGTCACCTCGTAGAAACTGGTGCCTCCGATCAGGAGATGTGGTGTTACTCTTCGGTCAATGTCGATAGGTTGTGCCAGACATACATCTATCTTCCGCAGAACACGCTTGTCTGCTCGCGAAAGACGTGCTTGAGGGAGTTCCCTGGTGAGCGGTTCGGGAAATACAATTACTTCCATCTGCAAGTTTCCCTTGAGGGAAGGAACCGTCACGGAGACTATGTCATACTCCTTCATGCCATCTGAGCGACCTCCCACTCCTGTGAGATCGAGCGACTCTTTCCGAAGAGTACGAAGACCCAATGCTATGCGCTTCGTCTCACTGATGAGCGTCACAGCGGCACCACAATCGAGAAAGACTTCAGCATCCTCTTCTCATCCGTTGATCGGATTCAGGAGCTTCGTCGATCCAGTGAGCATTCGGATTCGATCCGATGTAACTGTGGTGGTGACGGGTCGTTCTGCGGTCGGTCTCGATGGGGGTCCAGAGTATTGCTTCCTCTGGAAACTATGGGGAGGACGACTCTCATGCTTTCGAGTTTCGTGCATGCCAGATCGCGACGAAAGCTGGAAATCGTAGCAGACGGAGAAACTGTGTTCTCTCCCACAGATAGAGCAGTCAGGCTGCTTGCAATCGTGAGCAGTGTGACCATGCTCGAAGCACTTCATGCAACGACCTTGCGACATGAGGATAGCTCGCTTCTCGGATTGCTTGACGAAGCAACGAGTGGGGTTGAGATGTTTCGAACAGAAGAGACAGTTCTGCTTAGCTCCCACGACACGATCTTTCCGCCATTCAGGGCCTTCCTATCGTCGTGGACTGGCTTCTCGCGCCCCTTCTTCGTCGAAGCATTAGCGATGGTCGTGACAGGTGCGAGATCACTTCTATCCTTCGTGTCTCTTCCCTTCTTCGGACAGTGATTTCGAATGTACTGTTCCGCAGTCAAGTGCTTCTTCAACGCAGCAAGTATCTCGGACAGTGTGAGCTTTCGATCCTTCTCTTGCTGCGCCTTGTACACAATCCGTTGGGAAGGCAGAGGGAATCGCTTGGTGACCTCAAGAGCGAAGAATGGATTGCTGTCCATATCAACGTCGACCTCCTTAAGCTGGTACTGTAGCGTTTCGCATTCATACACCGCACTAAGTTGGTCGTCGAGCGAATCCGTCCTCGGTTTGAAGATGTTCCATTGCTCGAGGAGATGCTCGCGAGCGAATTCATCTTGTCCATATTCGGTATGGAAGCGAGAGATTATCGCTGCGTATGGAGTGCCTCTCTTCCTCAGATGCCGGAAGAGTTCGAGGGCCTTGCCTTCGAGCGTGCTCTCGAGGTATCTCAGCTTCGTCGCGTCTCCGAGTTTCTTCTTATCGATAAGATCGGAGAACACCGTCCAGAATTCCTTGTGATCCATTCCATTGAACTTCGGTAGTGTCAATGTAGGAAGTTGCGGAAGAGGAACGGTGTTGGGAGCGAGATGGTTCGGTGAGTTGGTCAGGGTATCCGTGCCTGTACCGCCGGAAGTCGGTATCGCTGAAGTGCCCATCAGAGCGGATGTCGCTGCAGGGGTCGCAGAGCTCGCGTCGAGCATTCGGTTGAGTAGTGCGATCTCCGAATCCAGATCCGCAAGTCGTTCCTTGACGTCAGCTTCGATCGCGGCGATTGATTTGCTCTCTGTCGATGAATCGGTGAAGTATTTCACGAGAACATCGGTCGCGGTGTCCTTGTCATCCTCATCAAGAGCCTCCAGTGCTGATTCCCATTTCTTGGCAGTGTCCTTGGTCACATCGAGAGAGCTCGCGAGTTTTCCTCTGAGGCGCGTTGCCTTTCCGAGGAGATCGTAGTACTCTCTACTCGACGCCGAATTGCCGAGAGCGGAATTGCTCGTGGAGATCGATTCCACATCAGCGTACAGCTGAGGGAGGGCGTTCCTCTTGGTCGTGATAACCCGACGGAACGTAGCACTGAGATCGGTCATCCCGACAATCTAATCTCAGAGCCAGTTGGAAGAACGATTGCTGCCACGCGGGACTTTGATTCACACTGCGAGCCAGGGTGTTGCACCTGGTTCGGAAGTGTAGTCAGGGTGTTTCACCTGGTTCGGAAGTTTCCAGGGTGTTTCACCTGGTTCGGAAGTTTCCAGGGTGTTTCACCTGGTTCGGAAGTTGCCAGGGTGTTTCACCTGGTTCGGAAGTTGCCAGGGTGTTTCACCTGGTTCGGAAGGTGCCTTCAGGGTGTTTCACCTGGTCAGCCGATGCACCATAAACTAATTCCAGCTCGGGTTTTCTACCGGCTTGGACCTTAGTGGTCGGTGTACTGTCAAACTCAGAAAAGTAGGGTCACGTTAATGGAACTTTATCTGAGTAGACAGGGCAAGTGAAGCGAAGAAACAGTGAAAACGAGGCAGTTATATACCCCCTCTCTGCGCATTGCGCTGGCGAGAGGAAGGAGGAGAGAGGTTAGAGCCGAGGGGAGAGGGGGCAATGAGCGGGGGGGGGGAAGAGATGAGCAGATGATAAGGGGACGGGAATAGTTAGAACTTTGAACTGTCTACAAGAGTTCAACTAAACTCTTGACACTACGTGGTAATATTCTTTTTGGTTCTCATCCGACCTAGTGCCGTGACTCTTTTGTCGAAATGGTGGAAATGCCAATTTGCCGGATTCCTAATGCCTCTTATCTAGTCGCATTTTAGGCTAGAGGCGCATCTTTTGCAAGCGTAGGAAACATATTTTACTTAAGCAATAACTGCAAACAAATGCAATTGCTGTTCTGTACAAGTAAACTAATTAATAAATTGAGAATTGATCATGCGTCAGTTGTTATCATTGGGGTCAAATTAACTTTACTTAAGAAATCGTTTTCTTGTTCGGAATGTGGCAAGATACTGAGCAGCAAGATTGGTCTCGACCATCACATACGCACTCACGGTCAGTTCTTCAATCTTCTTCAATCTTCTCCGCACTATAAAAACGTTAAAAAAACGTAAGTTGAGGCATCCAAGCAAGGCTGGTTTGCCACCCCGCGCCAATTCTGCGTTCAGTCTGTCCTGAGGTTATCAGCGACCTATGCGTGAGGCTACCGCCCGTGTTGTGTGCACGTTGTGGGGGATTTCTGACCTATTTCTTAACAAAATGTTTTGGCTAAATAATGATATGCATTCTCGTCAATAAGTATTAGGTTGATGCAAAAGTTTCGTCACGACTTCACGATTGGTTCTTTTTAGTAAAATCCCGCTTCAGACTTTATCAATCTTCCCATTCGTTTTTGCATGTTATTAGTGTAGGTGTGTTCTCAATAGCGCACCTATCCCTATCCATCACCAAACGGAGAGGGCAGTATGAAAAGTGTCGCAAAATTGGAATTTGATATTGGCATTTTGACGCAACCGCACTCTTTGCGTAATGATAATTCCTGTACACCAACTATATTTTTGTAAAGAGTGATGTATAGGAATTATAATTCCTGAAGTGCACGGAATCAGCTTTAAAAAGCCTTCCACAATCAATCCTCACGTATTTTGAAAATTTGAGTTCGTAAATCTAGAGAAAATTCGATCTGGGTTTTTGCGGAGTAGGGTTTAGGTATTTAAGTATTTAATTTATCAAAAATTGAAGAGCGTATCAAATCGATTCTACATTGTAAATTTGATGAATATTGAGCACTTCATTCAATAATCACATTCAGCATGCTCCAAAATTGAATTTTGGAAGCCGAGATTATCATATTTCAACATAAAAATGTTCTGGAAAAGTTTGAAATTCCAATTTTAAATGTTTGCTGGAAGCGTCAACCCTTATGCATTAACTTCACAAAGGGATAGAAGCTGCAATAAATTCGTATTATTTTTTTATAGAGGTTTGAAGAGAATACTAAAAAATGGGATATTTTGCTTATTTTTTGTAAACCAGCATTTTTCTTCCGAAAGTAGTTGAACCGATTCAATAAAGCGCAAGTGTTGTAGTGCACGAATGATGCCTCAAATAATGTTGAAGTAGTGTTAAAGACAAGCAAGCTATGTGCGAGTAATCATTAAAATAACCTTGTAACGAAACTTTTGCATCAACCTGATATTTGGTCACTGTTTGAATCTTCTGTAAATTTTTGTCCATAATAGATATAAATTTGACGGTAAGGCATTACATACCAATAAATCATGAATATGATCATGATACTGTGGTATGACGTAATCGCCTCGTCATTGCGTACTGATCGTCCAATCAGGCAGCACTTTTTCAACGTGGCCTTATTCTTGCATGGATTTTTTTCCTGCTCGCCAAGCTTTCTGTTCTTGGAGTTATGTATAAACTCTACTCAGAATTTTTTTGAAGTTATCGCTCGGCCGCACCTTTGCCTTATGCAAAAACACGGTTGTAAATTGAGGACACGGGTTCTCGGCATGCTAGATACTCATTCAACGCATAAAAAGAATCGTAATAATGAAAACGGATGATCCTGAGAAAATAAAAGCAATATCTCGGAATTTATGCTGTGGAAAAAGTCAAGGAGGAATTCCTCCTCGGGTGGAAAAAGTCGGGGAGGAGAAAAAGGAGAACTTTGAAATGTTGAATTCGCGCTTTTTATGTTTTTCGCTATATCTTGTTTCCCCGTGGAACAATCGACTTGAAACTTCGGATTCGGGTTCTTACGGTCAAAATTATCACCCGAACAATGTTTTAAGTATATAGCTTCAAGGAGAAGCGAATTACTGAAAATGGCGCGAATTCAAATTTCGAAAGTTCTCCTTGTGTCTCCTCCGACTTTTTCCATCCGATTTTTTTCTCTTCTCATTCCTCCCCCACTTTTTCCGCAGCATTAGCCTCAGGACATGAAAAAAAAATTTATGCATGACCATTTTTTGGATATTCATAGCTATAGAAAGCTATAGCTATAAAATTCATAGCTATAGAAAGCTATAGCTATATAATTCATAGCTATTCATAGCTCTAGAAAGGAACGCTATAGAAAAATATGTCGTTTTTGCATGTTTATAATTTGTTAAAGAAATGATTTCCAACTGTGTGAATATCTTTCCTGCTCGCGATGACCGTTTATCAGAGTTATATATATTTTCGGGTTGTGAAAGACCATGTTGAAGGTTAAAAAGTGCCCAAATACTTTTTGGTGCGACAGTATCTAATGAGCGTTTTCATATTTATCATAGATCGAAAAGTGTGTAGATATCGACATGTCAAAAAACGTACCCTCCATTAGCAAACACATCGAACTTTCGTCATCATATTATAGGCCCCATTGAATGAATAAATAAAAACGTAAACCCGTTCTGGGAAAACGTGGCGCAGCTGAGAAAAACCTACCGCAGTCTCAAAATCCGATTTTCACGTTTTCATACGCGGGCATGTTTATTTTAGCCAGCGATGAGCACAAGGTAAAAAATGATACACCGTTTGATAGAGGGCGTAGAGAATAATCAGAATCATAGAAAAGCGGCACGTTTTTCTCAAAAATAAAATTCTTAAAATTTTTAAACTATTATTTGCGCATCATGACTTTTCGATCTCTGATATTTATTTTATTTACACTTTTGAGCAACTTTCATCAGAAAGTGTCTATCACAAAGCGTTTCTACCCAGGAGAGAAGCAATTCACATGCCCTCATTGTGATAAGTTATTCTTCTCATCTGGTGATCGATATACACACATCCGAGAAGTGCATAAGAAAAAGGTAATTTCAAGCTACACTATTTTTTTAAATATTCTCAAAAATTGAGCCTTCGAATTCTTTCATGTGTTCGTCAACACTCCCGTTGTAAATAATTTTTTTCCGCTTGTAACATTATTCACTTAATTCTAGGGAACGTGCGAAATAGAAAGTCAATGAAACCGTCATATAGCTAAGAATTTCAGCCGTACGCTTGCCTCACGTGTTTCGCAGAATTTGATCGGCATAAAGACTGGAAGTGAATAATGATTTAAATTCGCAACACAAACAATGTCATGCAAAGCCTAATGAGAGAATCGGTACAAATCGGAGGTTTCAGTTGACCTTTAATGTTCGAAAATCTTATTTCTAATGATTCCATTAAGCAGTTACATTGACAAGGCCAAAAATGAAGTTTCAGATTTTTTGACATGCTTTGCAGCCGCAGCAAGTTGCGGCAAAGATTTGACTTTGGGCAGCGGTTGCTGTGGTTTTCACAATCAAATTCCATGTATTTTCACTACGGATGTCTAAACGGGGTAAAATGATTTTCAAACCGGAATAATGAATCAAAACGGAATTCCGTTTCGAAAAATCGATCATATTGTGTGAAGAGTAGAAGGAGGTTAGCCAAAACAGAAATGATGTGCCTTTTAGCGTTCGCTGTTGCACAATGTGCCTTCATTAGATATAGCATTTGAATTCAAGTCGTTATCTTGATGTGGATACTTTCCTTAAAAAGGAAACGGAGAGTACGCAAGGCTCACTGATTATCTATCGAAAATCAGTGACGAAAAGCTATGGAATATTATGATATTTCGTAGTGGCCTAAAAATTAAGTTTTCCATGATAAATGTTCCCAAAGCAAAAGCAGAAACCAACCAAGTGGAATCGAACCCGGGGTCGGATTAACAGTCAACTGTACTATCCTCTAGACCACTTGGCAATGCGATCTATGAGTTCGAATGACCCATTATTAGGCAATTCTAGTTACTATAGAATGAGTATCCAACCGCTCCTCTCTGAACGAAAACGGAGGAATGGCAAAACGGAAATTCCGTTTTGATTCGTCATTCCGTATATGAAATGAGGCGAGCATCGATAACGGAATGGAGTGAAATGATCAATCCGGAATTTCCGTATTCCGTTTAGACATCCCTAATTTTCACACAACAGTTGTTTTGATCAAATGAACGATTATAGTGCAACTTGTATAATTTCAATTTGCGACTCTTGCAGCAGAGTTCATATCGGTTTTTATTTTCCTCTAATAAAGAACCCCACTCAAAACATTCCCAGTTTGGGTTCTTTTATGATTAAATTAACGATTTTTGTGTTTAAACTATTCTCAATTTATAGGGCACGAAATTCGGTACTTACCAGAATATTTGCATGATTTTTTACGAGTAAAGCACTTTCACAGAGTATTGAATACCTTTTAGTGGACTGCACGAGTTCCTCACAAGGAGTTCGTATTTCAAGACCGCAGGTTCTAATCCCGACAAGAGCACAACTTTTTTACCATCTTATTTTCATCGATGTTTTCATGTGTTTTTGTTCCATACATCTTCAAAATATTCGCTTTTTAGCGAGTTTGGCAAAAAAAGAGGTGATCTTTCCGGGATCCGACCCTGCATTCGTTACTGCGCTGAATCCAATACTGTTGGAACAATTTTGCGGGATCTTCTAGTACCCAATCCCGATGCAAAAATACAAGAAATTGAATATTGTTTTTTCCAATGTCAATCCGTTGTCCCGATTCTCTCATAAGTGGCTGATAAGTTAGACCTTGTGACGGAAAGTGAGCTATAAATCATTCTTTGAGGAGGCATTTTTCATTCAATAAGGGGCATCAGGCGCAATCTCTTCAGATGGAGAAGCCAGTTGATGAAGAACCGAACGAGGAACAGCCTGGCACTTCTAGAAATTGCTACTAATCACATTGTCTGATGTGCACTTGTGCTATGCTGTATCGATTGTTAGTGTCAATGTTCTTGTTCCATCAAGTTAAATATTATTTTCATTTCGAGGATCTTTATCACTATTTTGTCACTATATTGTCCAAATAAAACGTTCAACGTTGTTAGTTGTTTTTCTTCCAAAAGTCGTTGCTAAATCGACTTTGTATTATCTTTTCTTTTTATTGCCAGTATGAAAAACCTTTTGTTGTTGTTGGTAAGTTGTTGTTAATGCAGTTGTTAAATGTAATTCGTACACTATTTGCATATTTGTCACCAATGGTAAAAAATCGATACCTAATCCTTTTCAGTGATGCCTCAAGAGTCGCTGTTGGATTCACTGTTGGACAATATTACGCTGCCCCCATCTCGCGCGCGTTCGAAACGAGCGAAGAGAAGCGAATCGAAGCTCGATAAATCTGCTCCAAATCCCTATCGAGAAATGCAGCAGAATGAATACTCGGCCGTGGCAAGGTGCATTTTAGTTTTATTTATATGTTGATGTAAAAGATTTTACACTTTTCCCTAAATGGCTTTAAATGTTTAGTCCACAATCGTATCTCGCTCCTTTGTTGCCTAGTTGCGACACCGTATCTCAGGCTACTCGTTTCCTAAGTATTCATGTCATATTTCCATACGCCAAATAATATGATTTCTGTGAGAACAGAAAGCGTAGTCCGTGGTATTGTGGCGAGATTTAGTACATTTGATTCTAAATGTGCGCGGAACGCGGAGGAAGAAACGTTCCGCGTATATTTAGTACTAAATCTCGCCACCACACCACGGACTATTCTTTCTGTCACAGTAATATAAATGCCATTTGCAGGCTTTCGCTGTCCCTCAATCCTTCGGCGGTTGCCGAATTCGAGATCTTCAACATTCTCAGGAGCACTCCGCGAGCAGTGTCAATGCCCGAGAAACCGCCGAGAGTACTCTCGTTGACCCGAATCTCTCCCGGTGGCTACATCGTTGAGTGAGTTTCTGGCATTTAAAACCCACCGGATGAGAACGAGAAAAGTACCCTTCTCCAGCATGTTCACAGTAGGTTCCCAGAGTGTCAAAAATGCTTCTGTGAAAGTCATACAGAAGAGTCCATTTTTTGGTTCTCATCCGACGGTTCTCCTCGTGTGTAGTGCCGAATTTTGTTTGGAGCCATCGTCTAATGCGATGCTAAAAATCGCGAGTACGATCTTTTATTTGGATTCCCGCAATTTAATGTCTCTCCATTCGCTGAATTGCTACGGACTTGAATTTTGGTTTATAAGATTCACATTTCCGGAGAACCATTTAAACAAATTTGTACATTTCTAGCTTTTCAGGGAACGGAGATATAGAATTGCGGGAATTCAAATCAAACGATCCAACTCGCTACTTTTAATATTTTGCTCACCCTCTCTCGCTGGTTTCAGAAATCGATAGAACATGGAAACAGGAGAGAATCAACCGGAATATTACTGTTCTTTATTTTCTGTCAATGGATCTCCTCTTTATCATCTATGTATTTACTTAATCACCATCTGTTTGCCTAAGTTTCAGACTATGCGGCCACGTGAGCCTTCAGAATGAATACTCGAATGGGAATCTCGTTCTTGGATCACTCCCAGACCACACTTTTCTTGTGGAATTTGAATACGAAAAATTCATAATTGACGCGAGCAAGTGTGGAAATTTCGCAAGAAATGTCAGAAGGTAAATTTTTCGTTCAAGATTTTAAAAATTCCGATTTGATTTCCATTGATAGTGTAATGAAAAAAAGGATTACTAAATGTGCGGTTTTTAAGTTTAGAATTGCAGATCGTGCGAACCGAACGCTGAACTGAACGTGCTAAAGACGGGAACCGATCTGCATGTTATGATTGCGGCCAAGCAAGAAATTGATGAATTTATTGAGGTTTAATATAAAAACAAGCAGTGATACTTCATAATGTGTTTACAGATCACGATCGCCTTTGACAAAGATTGGAAAAAGCAGCCGCGCCCCCCGCAGGGATGTGCTTGCAAGAGAGGAGCGAAGTGTAGGCTCGAGATGTATTTCAGCAAGATAAATATGGTGAGAGTTTTTTTGTTGTTTTGATGTAGGCATATGTGGAATAGATGTATTGGGGTGTCCGGAAAGTTCGTATAATTTTTTGTTTTTATTTTTTATTCAATGCTTTACAATTCTCAGTGACCAATGTATGCCCCCTTCTTTCTCACTACCTCCCTCCAGCGATTGGGCAGGGTCTCGATTCCTCTCTTCCAGAATGCGGGTTTCTTCGAGACCGCCCAGTTCACGAAAGCCCTCACAACTTCATCTCGATTCTTGAACTTCTTTCCTTTGCAGAAGTCAGAGAGAGAGCGGAAGCAGTGGTAGTCGCATGGGGAGAGATCCGGGGAATACGGTGGATGGGGAATCCTCTCGATCTTCAGCTCGTCCATTTTCTTCTGGGTCATCTTCGCTCGATGTGGGCGAGCATTGTCCATCAGAAGAAGAATTTTGCCCTGGTTTTTTTAATTCCCGACAGACTTGAACACGATTTTTCAGCTGTTCGGGGGAGAGGTCATGGGGAATCACTTGTGGGAGTTTCGGCTTCTTCCCAGATCGATGGAGGATATCGGACACCGTTGATCTGGGAGTACCAGTATCCTTCTTCAACTCACGCACACTGGCCATGGGCTTGCGCTTCAGTGTGCGGAGAACGAGAGGCTGATCGAGGGAGGGAGGGCGTCCAGAGCGGGGTTGATCATCGAGACCAAACTCCCCTTTCTTGAAGCAGGGAGAACCACTTATAGCAGAAGGGTATGGAGAGGGCGTCAGCTCCTTCCGACTGGGCCAGGGCAGAGTGGGCCTCCTTCACGGATCGGCCAAGACGGTAGTAATGAAGTAAAACTGCTCGGAGGTAGAGATGGCAGTCCATCACAAGATTCAATGTAGCAACTAGGAGACTGATTAAATCCTCTCACTACTCAACGTCAGAATGATGCAATACATTGTTGACAAACAGATTGCGCAATCACTGCATTTGATCGCGAACTGACTTTTTCCGAAGCATTATACGAACTTTCCGGACACCCCAATATTTAGTAGAGTTCGAGAAACGATACCACGGTCTCTTCATTCTGTGCACTCTCTCGCCTTTAGACCGGTCGATAGAGTGTGTAGAATTAAGAGACATTCCACGAGAAAACGTACCTTTTGGGAGGGGTCGACGGATGACTTTTTTGCAACCCCCCTCAATATCTCGCTGGTGAAGTCCGCATACCGAGTGCTGATATTTGGCCCAATATGAAGGGCTCTGGTGCACTTTCCGAAAAACGCCAGACCAGGCCCAAAAAATCGGAAATTTCAATTATTTGAAAAGTAAGATATTATTGGTTTTTCAGGATTACTTTTCGATGGAAATAACGAAAAACATACTTTGAATGCGATCAGATGCCGATAAAGAGTCGAAAACGTAGATTTTCGACGATTTTTGGCCGTCCTGGAAATTTTTTCAACCAGTCTACCAAAACCAACTGCATTTTCGGATTCTCCGTGAGAAACTACGTAGAAATTCCGAATTTGACGAAATTTTATCCATGCGCTCTGAAGTTATGGTGTCCAGAATAAGGCTTACTTACGACTAGCTCTTTGAGCAAATCCATCACACTATCTCCAAATCATGCCGAATGGGCTCTTTTTCGCACCGAATCTTATTTTTATATCGAATCAAACAATTTGATATCATTGTCAGACAATTTGAAGTCTTCATTTTGAAATTTTCATTTTGGGAAATTCCGAATTTCTCTCATTTCACAAAGAGCAGTTTTTTTCCGCCAAAATCAGGTTTCCGATCATCCGAAATGCCTCATTTTACCATATACTCATTTCTCATGCTTATTTAAATAGTTTTTATGTATTTCACGCTCAATTACACGCGCTAATGATTTGAAATCTCGTGAAAATGCGATTTTTTTCGAAATTTTTGAAATTTTGAGAGTTTGAGGCTATCCCAGATTGCTATTTGAAGTTCAACTACATTATATTCCGCTCAGAATTACTATATCTAACCGATATAATAATTTCCAGTTGATTTGGCAGCCATCTGGAGAAAATTTTTTTTTTGAAAATTTTGATCCACCTCGAAAAGAGTGAAAAAACTTTTTTCGCCAGATGGCTCCCAAACCACCTCGAAATCATTATATGGGTTAGATATAGCAATTCTGAGCGAAATATAATGCAGTTGAACTTCAAATAGCAATCTGGGAGAGCCTCAAACTCTAAAAATTTCAAAAATTTCGAAAAAATCGCATTTTCACGAGATTTCAAATCATTAGCGCGTGTAATTGAGCGTGAAATACATAAAAACAATGTAAATAAGCATGCGAAATGAGTATATGGTAAAACGAGGCAAAACGCGGATGATCGGAAACCTGATTTTGGCGGAAAAAAACCGCTCTTTGTGAAATGAATTCGGAATTTCCAAAAATGAAAATTTCAAAATGAAGACTTCAAATTGTCTGACAATGATATCAAATTGTTTGATTCGATATAAAAATAAGATTCGGTGCGAAAAAGAGCCCATTCGGCATGATTTGGAGATAGTGTGATGGATTTGCTCAAAGAGCTAGTCGTAAGTAAGCCTTATTCTGGACACCATAACTTCAGAGCGCATGGATAAAATTTCGTCAAATTCGGAATTTATACGTAGTTTCTCACGGAGAATCCGAAAATGCAGTTAGTTTTGGTAGAGTGGTTGAAAAAATTTTCAGGAAGGCCAAAAATCGTCGAAAATCTACGTTTTCGACTCTTTATCGGCATCTGATCGCATTCAAAGTATGTTTTTCGTTATTTTCATCGAAAAGTAATCCTGAAAAACCTATAATATCTTACTTTTCAAAAAATTGAAATTTCCGATTTTTTTTGGGACTGGTCTGGCGTTTTTCGGAAAGTGCACCAGAGCCCTTCATATTGGGCCAAATATCAGCACTCGGTATGGGGACTTTACCAGCGAGATATTGAGGGGGGTTACAAAAAAGTCATCCGGGAGTTGTTACGTTTTCTCGTGGAATGTCTCTTAAGAGTGCTTGGTATCGTTTCTCGAACTCTAGTATTAAGATAGTAGTGATTATTTACCTAATTCATAAGAAGTCAAACGAGCGCGAGACTTCCGGTGTTTCGGGAAAGACGGAGAGACCAAGGAGAGTGAGCATCGACGAACGACTCGAGATGGAATTCGGCTTTCCCATTGTGAGTAGATCATCCTTGATATTGATTAGTCGGCACTTCTTCGGTTTCTGGCCACCCCCCCCCCTCTCATTTCACATCCCCTCCATCAGTGAGGGGTTGAGCGGCCGAAAATCTGCGAGGAATATCTAGAAATGAGTGGGCTAGATGAAAGAGGGTCGGTGGGGGTGGCCAGAAACCGAAGAAGTGCCGATTAGTCTCCTTCTGATTATGTCCTGAGCTTGTGTGCACTCTTCTGCATTTTGAAATTTAGCAGCAATCCTTGCCCATGAGTGTATGGCTTCCATGAATAAGACGGCATGATGTGGGTAATTTCGTCCCGTAAATAAATTGGGTTTGCACACTTGTTTGTCGTGTACTGGCATATCATTTATAAATAACTGCATAATTTGCGTCTTTCAGCGTCGAGGGGCTGCTATGACGGTTTCCACTCCACTTGCTCCGCCCTCTTCCCTTCTCAGATCGGACGAGCCGATGATATCAGATGAGGACCTGCCCAGAATGTTGTTGGGAAATGTGCGTTGCTGATCGATTACTTCTCATCTCAAGCGATTATTCGAGTACCACAAATTTGAACTCCGTAGAGGACATGGACAATTACTAGAATTCCGATCCTGAACGTATCGTGTTTATTACAAAATCCTTCTTGTACTCTTTCCCAATTCATACACAGGAAGACCGTATAATTGCAGAGGAAGAGGGAAGGAGGAAAGACGGAAGAGACTTCGAATAATGATCTACCCAAGACCGAGCCCTCTCACTCGGTGAGCTCATCATATTTTTACGTATATGGATTTGCTCATTGTGATGGTACATATGCTCGAATCCGGGGTTATCAGTCCACTTTCCTCCGCCTCCATCTCCACAATAGAGTTATTCGAGAAAATATAGAAACTGTCCTTGTTTCGAAATACGTAGCGGTTTGGTTACTTTGTCTCGAATTGTCAACGCTCATCAACAATATCTTCCTTTCATTCATTTATCGCACATTGTTCGAAAGAGACAATTATAGAGACAAGAAACGACACTGCTTAGCGTACATGAAATCATCAACGAGGATGCAAAGGTAGTCATGTGATAGATTACAGTGCTAGATTACCGTAGTGCTAGATATCAAAATTACAAAAAATTAGTAATCCCTTTTGAGCTGCTCAGTGCTCCTCGTGCTCCTCCCGCTGCTCGTCCCACTGCTGTTGTCAGGGCGTTCTCAGCTGCAATCTCTGCTCCCATCGAGAGTTCGGGCCAAGAGAATCTCACTCGGGAGGAACAGGCAAAGAGCGCGCTGATCGGAGGAGTCAAGAAGGAGAAGGCAGAGGCAAAGGAGGCGCCCTTTGTGGTAAAGTTTCGGCACTTTTTAATTGGAAACCTAATCCTAAAGTAATTTTAAGGTGAGTCAGTGATCCAAGATGCGAATAGGTTTCTTATGATTCATGTTCTAAATCGACGTTTGTATATTATTGCATGCCCGCATAAAAATTACTCCCTTTGTGTTAGTGAATCCTTCTTTACAGTTGTATCTTATAGCGTAGCAGTGTGCCTGCTCCTCTGGTGAATCGAGTTTCGACCACTGGAGGAAGACCTACTATTGGTACTCCTGCAGCACCACCCAAGGAGCATGAGAAACTCTCGAGTGGAATGGGCAAGAGGAGTGAGTCGGATCGATTAATTTAACATTACAATGTGGAAATATGCGCATAAGTGGTTCAATAGTAGTCAGTAGTAGCAATGGCTTATATTATTTTTCGATATTTATTTAAGGTTGCTGCTATGAGGGTTGCTGCTAGATATTTCAATTCCCAGGTCCATGAAAATGCATGATTGTAGAGTCGGGGCCTTTGAACGAAGTACAACGTGCAATTCTGGCTGGGAATACATCCACAACAATACATCCGCCACCCACGAAGAAATTGGTTACTGAAGTGAAGAAGGTGGGAAAGAAAAAGACCAGCTCAGCCCCTCGCCCTTCACTCAACAACCATACATATGAGCAGGTGAGCGGAAGCCGGATGGAGTGTTGACGATGAAAATCTATAATAATTAATTAATAATTTAAAAATATATAATAATTAGTAATTAAAATAACTATAATAATTGATTGCTTGCAGAGTCAAAAGGAAAATGAGAAGGCCATAGTAGAGGTGACTCCCTCTGTCCGTGTTCATCTTCCCAAGGAGGAGAAGGCACTCTCGAGTGGAGATGGCAAAAAGAGTGAGTTCGCTCTACTAATAAGTCATTTCTAGTGTATGCATTCGAAAATCTGTATACGACTCTAATTATATGACGTGCTATATTTTTTGAATATTCGGATTTCAAACTCACAAAGATTGCGCTACTTTTACCATGTGATATATAGTTCGAATCTAAAGCGTAACGCGTTTCGGAATCACTTTAGATTTTCATTTTCCCAAAAATAATGCAAATCTATGGTTGCAGATACTGGAGAGGCAGATGAGGCTCGTGTTGTGGAGAATGTAGCTGAAGTGAAGGAAGAGAAGGAGATGATCCCTCCCTCCTCTCTCCCATTCGTGTCCTCCATTCCGAGAGAATATATCAGACCCTTCACTGAAGAGCAAGCATGGGAGAGATACCAGAAGGTACTGTGAAAACAATTCGTTTTTATGTTTGCAAAACCAATAGATTCTCGCTGGAATCTATTTATATGATTTGCAATTGACAGCACGTTTTATCTTATGAATCCAACCACAAATTGAGCTTTGGTCGTACGATATCTGATTCGTTATAGATCAAGAGAGAGAAAGATCTCGCAATACAGAAGGCTCTTCTTGCTCGCGAAGACTAAGTTAACTCGATCATAATTTGTGCTTATATTTTTGTAAATTGCTCCCATTAAAATATTGCTGAATTTTGCTTGAAGTTATGATAATCTAAACTGTGGAAGGTATAATAAAGTTGTTTCACTCGATCGATAATTTCTTTGTCTCCAAGAATGGTTTCAGTTCCAAATGACTACCTTACTTATAATGTATGTTGCGTTCGCATGCTATGCTACGTATCTATACTCAATGCTACGTATCTATGCTACGTACATCCTCACCGCGCCCCGCACTAGACCGGATGATGTCCTTTTAACCAAGAAATAAGCCCGTCCGCAGTATTTCCACATAATAAATTTTCGAATCGTAGTATTCTTCTGTGGAAATACTGGAATAGGGCTCAGAGAGAGGTAAAATACTGTTATATTTGAAAATGCTATAAAGAAGCATCATTCGCGCACTGTTATACGCATGCTTGCCACCAGAGGGGATAACGATAATGTGTAATCCTTTGCAGTAATGGCGCCTGAAGCGTTCCCTCCGTCAAAGGGAAGTGCGTCGAAGAAGGATGAATCTCTTCCTGGATTCAAGAGGATAACTGTGAACATGATCGACTTCAGAGCAAAGTACCTTTATTACTCTTTTTGTAAATAATAAATCAGTATGTTTGAAGGGCGTGGTTGGAAAGGTATCGTCCTACGGATGTCGATGAAAACACCTTGAAATTACCCAGCAATGAGAAACGAGCGACATTGAAAGGTAACAAGGTAGTGCCAACAATCAACGCCACTTCCGGCGAATACATCTTTAGGTGAGTATAGTATTAAGGGTTTCACGGTGTAATTGGTACTTTTAGGATGCGTGGGTGTCTGTACATAGAGAGGGACTTTTGGAACAACCCTCGTCTCGCCCCTGGAGCACTCAATGACCATACATTCCGTTTCAAATTCCTGGGCCAAAGATTCATAATGGACACGAGAAGATATGGAAATCTATCGGGATATGTTAGAAGGTAAATTTTTGTTGCTGCAATAGTTGCAATTCAAAAATTTCGGAAACCCATAATGAAATTTAATTTTGATTTTTTATGGCGCATAATTTGTGATTAAAGATGATGATTTGTACTTCCATGTAAGTTTATAATTTTAGATCGGACAAACCAAATGCTGAAATTGAAGTGCTAAACTACCAGGGTATACATGTTATGATCAAGGCCAAAGAAAAGATTCGAAAAAATGTCGAGGTAGTTTTTAAATGTTAAATTCCCGGCATAATTAGCTAATTATTAGGTCACGCTCGTGTTCGATGAGGATTATACCAGCGACTTCTCCCGTCATGAGATGATGGTCAGATACAATGAGGTAAACGATTCCGAAAACAGAAATCGTTGTTAATGTTGTTTGGGAACAGAGGGAAGCTATGAAACGCGAAATATTTAAATCTTTTGTTTCAATTCTTTGAAACGTAAAAACCGAAATTTCCTGCACTTTTGCCCTTTGTTTCGAAAGCGTCATTGAGTTCTTTTTCTCATAATAACATAGACGTTTTAGATCCAGAAGAAGAAGTACGATGAAGCTGATAAGAAAAAAAAGAAAGAAGAAAACGATCGCCGCTATCACCAAGACTAAGTATTATTGTATTGGACTATTGCTCGTAATTTGTATGAATCGTTTGTATATGGGTTCCTCCGAAATATTGCTTTACTTTTATTGTACTTATGACAAGATGCACTCTGGAAAATGATAAAGTTTTATACCTGACCGACTAATTGTTAGTCTCCAAGACCGGTTTCTCTTCCAAAGGACTATTATTTTCCTCGTGCTGTTTAATTAACGACCCGTGTATCGTCGCCACTCCATCCTCATTCCTTGATCGAACTGACTAGGCCAGATCGATCTGTCAGTGAGTGGACAAAGCGACTATTTTCAAAACACATATTAGTAGATGTTGTCTTAAATATTGCCTTATTTATATGGCAACCAACTTTACTCTGGTAGTCCTATGAACGACGTTATTTCATTTTCAGACATGGATAAAGAAGGGATGCACATAGGCAAGAACTGCAGCACTGGAAAAGAATCGAAATGTAGAGTGTACAAGGTGATGTACGACCCTGGGTATATGTCCCATCTCAAAACGAAGGACTTCGTGCGGAGATACAATGGAAAGTGCGGAGAGAAGTACAAACAGGTGGGAAAATCTTTCATTTTCTGCTTTTTTTCGTGATACTACTACAGGTTTCCAAAAAATGCCATATTTTCTTGCTAAAATATAATATTTTTGCTGAATAGGCTATCTATTTTTTTGGTTTTTGCTGTTTCTGCCTCTCTCTCTGGGAAGAAGAGTCCTTCCAGTTTGACTATCCCCTGTCGCCGAAGGATCCACGTGTGCAGAACCGTCGAATTGAAAACCCCAAAGATCTCAAATTGGCCAATATGAGGGTGAGTGGCCCTCTGGTTTTGTGCTTCATTGGTTACCCACACTTTATGCAGTTCTCAGTGCTTTGAGAAGGCCCAACTAGTCGATAAAGTTTACCTACTTTGAAATCGGGTGAAAAGATATTAAATTCGAACAATACTCTAATCAAGTTGAACAATATGCTACCCGTTATTCCCTCATAATACTGCCCCTCCTCCGCTCCAGATAACGTAAAAACGATCTACAATTTTTACTAAATCCTCAAATACCCGAGCTTATTCGACTACCAGCTAACCTGTAAAATCCTTCTGGTAATCCCGACGCTCACTTCTGGTAATCCCGACGCTCAGTACGCCTTTGAACAAAGTTCAATCAGTGCGGGTAGTGTGCATGCTTGTTTCGCATTCATGAGGTGGCGGGTTCGATTCCCCGCCGATGTCCCAATATTTTTGCCGCCTTCGTTCTGAACGCTGCGTACGGACACATTTCTTTGCTCGACGGATTGGCCGAAAAAGTGCGGAAAGGTTCATAAAATATCGAGACGTAAGAGTATAAAGAAGGGTATTGAAAATACAATGTGCCTAGTGGGTCTATTGGTATATTTTCTCTAACAGCGCATGCTATTTGGTGAAATTAATATCTAATAGTGCCATCAGCATGCCAGAAATCTCACGAAAATGAAGTTATTATAGGTGGATGATGATTTCACTGGAATTCCTCCGAAACGTGAAGTAACAATATCTAACCTCAACGACAACGTTAACGAGAAGTTCCTGAGTGATTTGGCAATGTTAGTTCCTGTTTCGTGTGTTCTGATGATTTACTACTGCGAAAGAGTTAAAAATTACGTCATATGAATTTGCATTTAAATTTAACGCTCGGTGTTTTTCTGCAGTAACCAGAAGACGCCACCGGAAGAAGTGATTGTCTTCTATGATCCTCGCAGTGGGAAACATCTCACCATGGCGCTCATCCTCTTCAAGTTTGTGCTCATACGAATATCATTTTCACCGAAGAAGCAAACGCAAGTCGAAGCTTCTTAACTTATTCACAGTGATTTTCCAATTATTCTATTGCAGGAATAGTAAGACCGCGCGGCTGTTTGTTGAGCAGAATAATGGGTCATCTTTGATGGGACAAACCGTGACCTGCAGACTCGATCCATTCGGTCAGTTTTTTAGATTGAATTTTTTAAATGTTATTTCTGCAATTCTTTCTGAACCTTGCTCTACGTAGTGATTAAATGAGTCTTGTAACGGAACTTTTATATATTAAAATCAGGCACGGTTCGTGCACTAGTAATGTTTATCGCTCGTGGCGGGGGTTCAATTAACAAATAGTTAGATTATACGTGAAAAATAGTCATCACAAAACGATATTACGATGCCGAATAAACGACAAAGGACCTATTGAAACGAGGGATCCAGATTTTTAATGTAATTGGAGACAATAGATAGACTAGGACTACTAGTAATGGTGCCATCGTGACGATTACAATGTGATACTATTCTATTAGACAAGAAATAGTTTAGAAGTGTGGGCATCGCAGCAGCATTAAAAAATAGAAGCAGGGAAAAAATAGAAGCATGATAATTACGATGTCATATCTAGATGACAAAGGGAATATAGTTATCACAAGTGAGAGTGAATTAGAGATAACGAGAAAAAACAATACTAATTACAGCAGCATTGCTGAGTGAGATGTACGCTTCGACGGTGAAGGAGCCCCTGCCCACTCTAAAGTATCTGAGTGGAATGAGTGAGAAGAAGTTGGCACTCCGGAGAAAGAAGATCACAGAAAGAGGCGAGTGACAAAATGGACGAGATGGGGAGGGCTTAGCTCAGTGGTAGAGCAGCCGTCACGTGATCGGAAGGTCTCAGGTTCGATTTCTTGACAGATCCTCTGCCTTCTTACAGAAGGAGCAGCTGCAGCTGCAGGTGTTGTCGCATCCATCAATGCAGCAGTGGAGAGGGAGAAGTGAGTATATGAAGAGAAGAGACTAGTGTCGAGTCAGCCCTAAATATAGGCAGATAGAGCAATCCTGAAGACCGGTTGTTCGGAGTGAAGTGAGAGCTAACTTTAACACTAATTTTACCTACAGGTCTCTGACTCCGATGGACATCTGCAACTCGCCCCTGGAAGAAGTCCCTTCGCCTACTCCTATCGGCAAGTTTATGCTATTGTATTCCGCTTTAATTCCATTAAAAGAATTGTTGTATCGTGTGATAACGAGAAAGAGAGAGAGATAGAGCGGGCTAGTTTAGATCCTGTTGTGAGTGAGTAGAGGACACTAGGTCGAATCAGAACAATTACGCTATTCCTCCTTTGACTTATCGAATAGAGATTTCCTCAAGGATAATTAAAATGGTTGCAGAGCGTGAGGACGGTGAAGCACGTGAGACACAGTATCCTACAGTATCCTCATACTATACAGATACAGTATCCTCCTCGTCTCCCATCCTTCCTCCTCCCGCGAAGAAATTGGCCCTTGAATTGAAGGAGGAGACGATCTCTCCCTCCTCTCCCTCCTTCCCTCCCTCCACTCCGAGAGAATCGAAGGCGGCCAGTCCCTTCGGAGAGAATCTACTGGAGAAACACGAGAAGGCGAGTGGCTTGGGAGGCGAGTGGCGAGTGGCTCTCTGGTGTGTATCTCCAAGTTGGCCCAAACTTGATTCCAACTTGAGAGTCTGTCAGAGAACGTGGGAGCATGTAAAAAGGAAAGAGAAGGGGAGAGAACTCCACTAGTGAAGTCTGAACTTAGACACCACTCGGGAGGAACACTAGAGTTATACAAGCCGAGTTCTCTCTATTCCATTTATGCAATATGGAAAGGAGGATCTCGTTTGTTTTCTCAATCTCGTTCGCACAACCACGGAGTTCTTCTAGAGCTAACCAATATCTGATTATTTGCAGATTAAGATGGATAAAAAAATCGCCCTGCGTGAATCGATCGATAATGAAAACTCAAAGTGAAGAGTATTGTTGTTGCTCGGGTTAATGAAGTTTCCCGAAATTTGTTGTTAATGTTCGTTACTTTGTTCCGGAAGTTTTAATAAAGTTGTTTTATGTCTCTATTCGCTTGATATTTCAATGAGGGCTGGTTTAGTTCCAGTGATCTACTTTCGATTTTCTGGGCTCCGTTGTGTTCCCCTCTCGTTCTATAAAGTATCGAATTTAATTGAAAGTGCTTCATTTCATATGGCGGAGGGCTCCTCCAATGAGTTGCCCATCATCCCGCTAGATGCTGATCAATCGATTCACAGGTGATTTATTTTTTTCATGATTGCAAATTTTTTATGCCAAAATATACCGCCGGCTGGTGCTCTAATTGTAACGAATTGCTCTTCTAACTACATTTTTAAAAATCATATCAGCAATAAGGATGCCATATATTTCAGTTCTACTGTCGTCTCGGACACTCTGCGCAATCTCTACCAGGAGAGAGTGTCTCCTCCCGAGCACTCCTCCAAGATCCCGTATGAGGCAGCTCCTCTGGTAACGTCTGAAAGTAATTTGAATAATTTGAGGCTTGAAATATAGCTCCTTGTGTAACTTTTCTATAGCAACCGCCTTTTTTCTTGTTTGGTTATTGGTCACTGTATCCATTTCAGCTCAAAACTCCTAACCACTTTTCCGATGTGGATGAAATTATTCGCGTAATATGTGGTCAGTACGAGCAAGACGTTTCCAATTTATATATATTTTTGTAGAGAGGGAAAAGATTTCCCATGATCGAAAGAATGCCCTAAGAGAGGTGATGAGCCGATTGGTTAAAGCTTTTGAAGCGAACGAGTTTTTTCACGGAATGAAGTTTCGACTGGATGTAAGTAGTCATTCCTTTCGAAGAACGTTCCTGTGCTATTCTTGTGAGAAGTAGGTTAAAGCATATTCAATTGAGGTGTACGGATCCTCTTGCAATGGTTTCGCTTCTAATCGATCGGACTTTGACATTTCCTTTCGGTACATAGAAGAATTCAATGGATGGGAGAGAGTAAGCTACATCTTGATCAACAATCTCCTAGTATTTTCTGATAATCTTTAACAATTTTTTTCCAGATGCTTGAAAAACATTCTAATATACACATCGCTACGATTAATGCAATTGAACGCTCACTGAAATCCGTCTCTGGAATCGCGCTAGTCGAATCTATTACAAGCGCCAGAGTTTGAAATTTTTAATTCTTTTTTTAATATCAAAGTTTCGCCGGTTTGCGATTGGGAAAGTATTGGTATTATTGGCTTAATTCATTTTTAAAGGTTCCAATTGTCAAGTTCGCAAGTAGAGTCGATAGGATCAAAATCGACGGAGAGTTCGTTTATATGTTCAAAACAAATTTCGACTTTCAATTTCAGCATTTCGTGTTACAACGAGTTGGCTCTTCACAATAGTCAGTTGCTGAGAAGATACTGCGCATGGACTAAAGACGAAATGCTCTCGAAACTAGGTATGTCATTGTTCGTTGACTCGGATAAGATGAAGGTGGTGCTACGTTTGTATTATTGTGATTAAATGACTGCGCTAGGCGTGGCAGTCTGGGGAGCCCATAGGCGCAGATAGGATTACGTATTTTAGGACTAGGTATGACTACGTATCAGATCATTTTAGAAATCGTTTCCTCATACTTGTGCTAGGGACCAACGCCTATGAATATAATAAGAAAAAACAATTCCTTCCAATTGCATATTTTCTATTCGAATATGTCCCATCACTTGCCTTTTACACCCAGAACGATGTAAATTGGCAAAAAAAAACGATTTAAAATATTTTAATGTTATGGCTCTCTCTCTCACGACGGGCGTGAAACCACCTTAGCATATTTTGAAAATAATAATATAACATTCACAAACATTTCTTTTTTTTCAGGACTTTTTGTCAAAAGATGGGCAAAGGAGTGCGATATTTGTGATGCCTCTAAAGGATCTCTCAGTTCATATGCATACATGATACTCCTAATCCACTTCCTTCAGCGGCTGAAGCCCCATCCACTGCTGCCTATGCTCCAAGAGGTTTGATTTTACCTCTTATTGGGGTGTCCGGAAAGTTCGTATAATTTTTTGTTTTTATTTTTTATTCAATGCTTTACAATTCTCAGTGACCAATGTATGCCCCCTTCTTTCTCACTACCTCCCTCCAGCGATTGGGCAGGGTCTCGATTCCTCTCTTCCAGAATGCGGGTTTCTTCGAGACCGCCCAGTTCACGAAAGCCCTCACAACTTCATCTCGATTCTTGAACTTCTTTCCTTTGCAGAAGTCAGAGAGAGAGCGGAAGCAGTAGTAGTCGCATGGGGAGAGATCCGGGGAATACGGTGGATGGGGAATCCTCTCGATCTTCAGCTCGTCCATTTTCTTCTGGGTCATCTTCGCTCGATGTGGGCGAGCATTGTCCATCAGAAGAAGAATTTTGCCCTGGTTTTTTTAATTCCCGACAGACTTGAACACGATTTTTCAGCTGTTCGGGGGAGAGGTCATGGGGAATCACTTGTGGGAGTTTCGGCTTCTTCCCAGATCGATGGAGGATATCGGACACCGTTGATCTGGGAGTACCAGTATCCTTCTTCAACTCACGCACACTGGCCATGGGCTTGCGCTTCAGTGTGCGGAGAACGAGAGGCTGATCGAGGGAGGGAGGGCGTCCAGAGCGGGGTTGATCATCGAGACCAAACTCCCCTTTCTTGAAGCAGGGAGAACCACTTATAGCAGAAGGGTATGGAGAGGGCGTCAGCTCCTTCCGACTGGGCCAGGGCAGAGTGGGCCTCCTTCACGGATCGGCCAAGACGGTAGTAATGAAGTAAAACTGCTCGGAGGTAGAGATGGCAGTCCATCACAAGAATCAATGTAGCAACTAGGAGACTGATTAAATCCTCTCACTACTCAACGTCAGAATGATGCAATACATTGTTTTCAAACAGATTGCGCAATCACTGCATTTGATCGCGAACTGACTTTTTTCCGAAGCATTATACGAACTTTCCGGACACCCCAATACAATGAAAATTGAAGAATTTCCTATGCACCAAGGGAATGTTTTTTTTAGTTCTTGAGATATTGTGAGGAATAAATATTGTTCAGATGAACCTTCACTCCTATCATAAATCCAAATTAATGTATCATAGGGTTTATTAGCGTTCAGTATATAAATTGTGGTACAAAAAATAGTTTAAAAATTTAAGATGGGAGAGAAGAAGGAGATTCGAGTGGAGGGATGGAATGTCTATTTCTGTAATGAATCAGCGAAGGTTCGTAAATAATTTATATAAATTAGTTGATCAGTATAATTACAACCTAAATATGAGCGTACATCAATCTATGATAAATATACAATTTCAGCCGAATTGGTCACAGTGTACACTCTCTATCGGTGAACTTTTCCTGCAGTTTCTTGACTATTTCGCCAAATTCGACTGGGCCAACCAGGTTTGGTCATTCAGTTGTCTTTCTTAGATATGGTATAAATATTTTGTTTAGGTCGTCCAAATCCGTCAAACGAATATGATGTCCAAGATCGAACGGGGATGGAAAGAATATGTAAATAACTTTATCCCCTTTTTCTTGGGAACAATCATTTATATAATTCTTATATTCAGATGTGTATCGAAGATCCTTTCGAACTGATCCGAAATCTTGGCCACATAGTCACCAAAGCAAGTTAGTGATATTGAGTTTTTTTATAAATAACATTTCATTTTTAATGATTCTGATCTGAATTTTCTCGATTTGAGCCGGTAGCAATTTCTCTCATTGTAGTGTTTACTTCCATCATAAACTCGTTTGCTGTTTCTTATGAAGTGTTCTCGACCTTCAAGGAAAGAATTCAGGAATTGGAAGATTGCAGTGACGATTGTGTAGCAAGATTTGGAGTAAGCTAATTTAACCATAATTATGATACTAAAATAATTATCATTCGTGCACTATTTCTTCTGTTTATATATCTGCCATTATTGCATGTTTCATTATTGTTTTATTATTTCAGGCCCGTGTGCGATATATTACAAATTAGTCTACATCATATTCTGCTTCTTATAATTGTAGAGCTCTCTTTTCGCGAAGTGCCGAGAATTAGCTGGGGAAAAAATGAAGAAACTGGAAGAAGAAGAACAACAACTGAGAAGGTGAGACCTATTCCAGTGTAAGTTATAGCATATCATATTCATCCTGACTAGGGTTGTGCAAAAATTTTACGGTCTCTTCATTCCGCACACTCTCTCGCACTGTCTGACCGGTGAGAGAGTATGCGGAATGAAGAGACCGTAAAATTTTTGCACAACCCAGATCTTGACGTCAGGCACAATGGCCCTGCAGGTGACTTTGATGTTATAGCATATTTATAGGATAGTGTTGCACAATTTAGCATATTTTATATGATACCTCGTTCATTTTTCAGAGAAAAGGACGCTCTTTTTGACGAAGTTCTCAAGAAGTTAAACATCATAGCGGAAGAGAAAAAGAGGAAAGTAGAGGAGGAGAAGAGAAAGAGAAGAGAAGAAGAGGAGCGAAATAAGAAAGAAAAAGAGGAGAGAAAAAGAAGAAATAGAGAAGAGGACGAAAGAAGAAAGAAAGAAAAGGAGGAGAGGAAGAGAAAAAATAGGGAAGAGGATGAACGGAAGAAGAACGAAAAAGCGGAGAGAAAGAGGAAAGTAGGAGAGGACGAGCGAAAGAGAAGAGAAGTTGGGGAGAGAAAGAGAAAAGAAACAGAGGAAAGAAGGAGAAGGAATAGAGAAGAAGGAGAAAGAAGGAAGAAAGAAAATGAGGACAGAGAGAATATGAGGAGAGAAGGAGAAGAAAGGAAGAAGAAAGAAAAAGAAGAGGGGAAGAAGAAAGAAGATGAAGAAGGTCTGGAATTGGTTGTTGGAATCGGTGCTTTAATTCTTTTGGCATTTCTCGTGTATCACATGATTTGATTGTCTGTGATTCTGCTACCATGCATTTTTTTCCTTCCGCTTAATTTTATGGATAAATTGATTTCAGTAAAAGCGAATAGTTGTTCAAATATGTGGTATACTATCCATAAAAATGCCTGCATGAGCGATGATTTCAGCACTTCTCTATTTTATTGTTGGTGTAATTCAAGGAGGTTGTGATTTTATGTTACCAAAGTTGCATTTGGAGTAATTGCTAAAATCCGAAGTTTTCCGAAATCTGAATAGGTATAATAGTTTACATATCAATTCAATTCATTTATCAGTGTCGTCACATAAACATATCTTGAAATAATTCTGTAGCTGTTCTGAAAACCGAATTATTTGGAAATCACTTCAATTTTTTTCCAAAATCATGGTTGACCGCTCTAAATACTAGTGCGTAGATCAGTCAAAGAGAGCCGCTGCTAAGAGCCGCTGCTAGTGTTTCGCATTTTCACATTTTTTTCAGATAAATTGTGAAATTCAGTGTAATGAAAGGAACCTTCCGATTTAGAAATAATAATACGTCCTTCCTTATTCAGGGTAACTCGCATCTGTGCAGTCTATGCAATGGAAGAGGAACCAGTAGAGATCAAGGACGAGCCATTCGATGATTGCACTGACATCAAACGAGAAGAGCCTATAGCCGATGTGAGCGTGTATAAACTTTTTTTCATCATATTTTAAAGGTGGAAACCAGCCATGTGTAGCAAGAACTCGCGTAATTGTTTTGAATTGAGGATATTCCATGTATGATGGAGGATCCACCACTGTTCGAGACAATTCCAGCGAACGAAATCAAAGAAGAACCAGTTGAAGTCAAGGATGAGCTAGTCTACGTTTTGGCTGATTCCAAGCAGGTGGATTCTATTGGAGATGAGATATGCGTTGCTTATAATGACAATATTCCGAAGAAAAGGAAATCTTCAAACTTTCATAAAAAACACATATTTTTCCTGTGTTTCAACTAATGTTTTCAGGATAATGCCAACGCAGAACATATGGAAATTAAGGATAAGTCTGTTGATGAATTTTTCGATATCAAACAAGAAGAACCTATTCAAGATGTGAGTCGTTTAATGGTGTTCAGGGTTTTCTGTGTTTTAGTGTTTCCGTGAATTTGATATGAATTTTCCTTTCCTTTAATTGTTTATGTGAATTTGTTCAACTCTTAGTATTTTTCAGTTACTTTCTTTCGTTACTCTAAGATTGATTCTATGAAATTATTTAATATGTATATTTTATGCATTTTAAGATGTATCGTCCATCCACGGGCACTTCTCGTCCATTCGATACGCCAAATATCGCAATTGCTGATGAGAAGGAATCGAATAAGGACTCTGATGAGTCTCTTCCAACCTAATATACCGGTGAGCAGGATCACATTGATATTTGAGGTGCATTGATGAGACAGGAGAAAATTTTTAGTTAGTGTAGAGAGCGCGTGAAGAAGGTAGAGGAATAGCTACGAGATCAAAAAAAAGTTATCTTCCCCTATCGAATCTAAGAGTAACGAAAGAAAAAAAAGTGTAACGAAATCGTTTTCGTTATCGTTTGGCCAGCCCCAGTGCAGACATCCTTTATTCAGGGTCGGAATACACAATATTTGCGTTGTTGTTCTCTCTGTTTCAAGAGAACATTATGGTCTCCTACACCTTAAAATCCGTCAATATCTCAACAAATTTTCAAGAACCGATGTGATCCTTGCTTCTCTCACGTTTATAATACTCAAATATTTTTGAAAACTTTATATGTACTGACAATGAAGGATCAAGTAATTCAGCTGAATCCAGAAAAACGTAAGAGAGCAAAGCGTCTTGCAAATGACCAAATTCGGATGATAATTTGTAAAATCATCCTGTCAAAGAAAAGATGAGGAGCCTTTGTGAATTTCTGTGAAATTACGATAACTAATCTACATCGGTTTCTTGAACAAAATTAAACTTTTTCCAGAAATCGTTTCCATGTTCGGTGTGTGAAAAGAAGCTCTCCAGCAAGAATGGACTCAACTATCACATGCGCATTCATACTGGTCAGTTCTTATTTTAGAATTATACTTTTCGTGCAAATTAAAAGGCCTTGTATGGCATATCTGAGGAGTATTTTATTAGGTTGTTGCAAAAGTTCTGTGGAATTTTTATATTTTGCCTTCCATATTCCTGTTGGATTGATCGATGAACTTTCGGATATTGATTACTAATGAGGCCTTGTATACTCTTTCATATGCGCACCCTCTCAGCATTGCCCAATCAGAGAGGCGAGAACAGGATAAAGTTAAAATTACGAAAATTCATCCATCGAAAACGACACATTTCTCAATATTCTGTTTCCTCTGCAGCATGAATGCTCAATCCCTTGTGGTTATATGAAGCTCCCATCTTTACCCTATAAATACTTTTTCTCATGAATGCTGGAAATTACACCCTTTCGAGGAATGAAGTTGATCTGTAAATGACTACATGTAGAATTTCTGTGTTGATTTTGCATATTTCTGAAAAAATAAGAAATTCAAATTTTCTGAAAGGGGAAAGAAGCAACTGCCAATATTTTTTATGAGAATATAGCTTTTTCGTGGATGCATACAGCACACACATGATGCGCATGTATGATTGGTCTTCCATTCAGAAAAGTTCGGCAAAGTCACATGTAGCCGGCGTCTGCTCCTATAGTTGATATCATGCAATTTGGTTCAAACCCACTCACATGACAGGTCTAACCCATTATTTGAAAGAATATCAATGCTACTTCTCAGCCAACATTATGAAGATGAATTTTCCCTTCAAATATCTAGTTAAATAAATGAAAAGCAAAATTGTGTGATTTTTATGCAATTGGGTTAATCATAATTCCTTGCGTTGGTTGCAAGATCGGTGTGATTGAAATATATATGAGCAAAGTTCAAGCATACCCCCAAACAATACCATGTTTGTTGGCCATTGAGATTTGAGACGCGCGAGTTATGATCGTTCAAAGTACGAACACTAAAAACCACAAGACTTTTGCAACAGCCTGATAGATTTCTCTTATTGATCTTTTTTCAGCAATTTTTCATTGTAAATATTGTTTAATGAACGTTTATGAGTGACTATCTGAGAGAACCGAGCAATATCACCTACAGGCCGTACAACGAAACATCAAGTGCTGATTTTAAGATCTCCCTAGGGGTAACTTTTCACGTAGAGTTCGAAAATCGACCTTAGAAAGCCGTATCTCTGACCCCTCATTTCCAGTGTCGCGCTGTTGCCAGGTGGTCAGTTTTTGTAAATTTTGAACGGCTTATCCAAACCCCGTAAATGCATAGTAACTCTGAAATATCTCGATGAGATAAGCATTTTCACTGCTGAAAGTGAAAGGCTAGCTCATCTGTGAAAAAAGTTATGGTCATTTGAATTTTCAAATTCCCCGGCCTGAAAAAGGTTCAATAGCTGTGTACTTTTAACCATGATCAGTCGATGCTACGTTAAAAGTTACCCCTAGGTACATAATTTCAAGAAAAAAAGAGGTGGTAAAGCAGGTTTATGAATCGCGAAATATGAAAATGCGTGTATTCTGTGAAGGTTGTCTATAGTTTTCAGTCGATCCACTGTGACTTCAAATCAGTTTTGAGCATTTTATGACTATTTTATCCCAGTGGAAATAAATGAAGCTGAAAAACACCGAATTTGGAGCTTTTTCGAAAATCCGATTTTCTTCACATCGAAATTTCCCAAGTTTATGCCCAGCCAACTTTCCATTTTAAACCGGAATCCTGCATTTGCTCTGCACATCTTCCAGTATGCCTCGACATTAGCAAGAAAAATAACTAGTGAGGCTGGCAACGTATCAGTAAGTCATGATTATTATTGATTGAAAACTTGTTTTTGAGAAGGAATGAAAATATAAATTTAATAATTTGCGAAAAGATTGGTTTGAAAGATTGATATTTTATCAATTTATCACTTTCTCATACGAATTAAGTCGATTAGTGGCGTTTAAAATACATTTTGCATTATTTTATAAATTTTTGTATTCCAATGACTAAAATTTTACCAATTTTTCAATTGATTGGACGTGTTATATTTCATCCGTTTTTAAGTTGGCCTATATTGGGAGAGTTTAAAATTACATGAGTTTGTTCCTCAGTCTTCGCGAACTTTGTAAAAACCCACTTAATCAAAATTGTTCGCTCTCGTCAACCATTTTCAAGCAATAATAATCATGACTTACTGATACGTTGCCAGCCTCACTAGATCTTTTTCTGGCTAATGTCGAGGCATACTGGAAGATCTGCAGAGCAAATGCAGGATTCCGATTTAAAATGGAAAGTTGGCTGGGCATAAATTTGGGAAATTTCGATGTGAAGAAAATCGGATTTTTGAAAAAGCGCCAAATTCGGTGTTTTTCAGCTTCATTCATTTTCACTGGGATAATATAATCATAAAATACTCAAAACTGATTTGAAGTCACAGTGGATCGACTGAAAACTATAGACAACCTTCCCATAATACACGCATTTTCATATTTCGCGATTCATAAACCTGCTTTACCACCTCTCTTTTTTCCTGAAATTATGTATCTAGGGGTAACTTTTAACGTAGAATCGAATGATCATGATTAAACGTACACAGCTATTGAACCTTTTTCAGGCCGGCGAATTTGAAAATTAAAATGACCATAACTTTTTTCACAGATGAGCTAGCCTTTCACTTTCAGCAGTGAACATGCTTATCTCATCGAGATCTTTCAGAATTACTATGCATTTACGGGGTTTGGATAAGCCGTTCAAAAGTTACAAAAACTGACCACCTGGCAACAGGACGACACTGGAAATGAGGGGTCAGAGATACGGCTTTCTAAGGTCGATTTTCGAACTCTACGTGAAAAGTTACCCCTAGGGAGATCTTAAAATCAGCACTTGATTTTTCGTTGTACGGCCTATAGGATTCGACTAGGGTGGTTCGCCTGGAGCAAGCTCTCCCATCTGCTGTCCTCCCGCCTTCTACCCATCAAGACCAGGAGAAGAGTCTTCGAGAGCTGCGTCACGGCTACCGTACTCTACGGAAGCGAAGTTTGGGCGCTGAGGGCGAGTGAGAAAGAGCTGCTGAGTGTTACCCAATGAAAGATGGAGGGAAAGATGTTGGGAGTCACGCTGAAAGATCGCTGGAGGAATGAACGCGTGCGGGGGATCACGAAGCTGAGGGATTGGATCGAGGAAGACTGAAAAGGAAAGCGCGCTAGGAAAGCTGGCCCTCAAGGTCAGGAGAATGGGACTGGAGCAGTGGAGCCGTGCCACTACGGTGTGGACGCCATACAATAGGAAGCGCCCCCCTGGGAAGCCTCACATACGATGGAGAGATGATTTGACCCGAGCTATTGGCAAACACTGGTGGAATGCAACTTATGAAGAGTACCGCCCCATCCTCATCTGAGCACCTATTGCCTGACATGATAAATTGATTGATTGATTGACGGCCTATAGTCAGTTCTCTCAGATAGTCACTCTTATAACTAGGTGAGAAGCCCTTCAAATGTTCTCACTGCGGTAGTTCATTCCGTTCTCTGGGAAATCGAAACGAACACATCCAAAATGTGCATAATATTCAGGTAAATTCAATCTACCTTCTTTGTATATGTTCACAGTGCCTCCTTCGAATTGTACCATTTGTTCGTCACCTCTACCGATGTAGAAATTCTTTCCGTTCAAACATTGTACGGTCGAAGAAGTAATGAAAATAGATTGTTAATGAATTCGTGATTTTAAATGGGAATTTCAGCCCTACTATTGTCTCACATGTGGAGAACGATTTCCTTGGTATGAAGACTGTAGGTGAATAATTATTTCATATTTAAAAAGATACACCTTGAGGCGGAAAATAAGTGCTTCTTTGAGATTGCACTTGGCATTGAATGAGGGGCATCAGGCGCAATCTCTTCTGGAAGAGTAAGAAGCAGAGCCGAACGATGAAAAGCCTGGTCCTTCTAGAAGGTGCTAATAAGTGAATTGTATATTATGCATGCTTTTATTGTAATACTTTGCCATTCTTGTTTTGATGATCTGGCAAATAAATTAATGTTTAGCATGGATAACTGTATGTTGTTCATTAAGTCGTTGCAAGTTCGACTTCTGATTACCTTATCTATGAGATGTTGAAACAGTCGGCAAAAATGGTGTTCTGTTCTCTGGACCAGCTGGTTTTTCTCATTGCTTTCTATTTCTTGTGCTCTACAGATAATGTGGTTAAACGCGTTCTTTGTAAGACTCGGAGAGGGGTGGCACAAGACTTCAAAATGATCGAATCGACTTGTAACTTTGGGGTGTCATACCTATGGGTAGGGTATGCTCCCATATGATTTTTGTGTCAGTACCTCAACATTTTGAAATACCAAATTTGAAAAATGAAACTGAATATCCAGGGGCATGTTATATATCATTTGAAAGAGCATGAAAAGTTATGCCCAAAAATGTATTTTCGTAAGATAAGGTGAGGATTTGTAATCATTGTAATTTCCTATGAAATCTAGCTTAATGATATACATCCGTTTGTTGGTGCCAAAAACATTCTTCTTTTCATAAATCGTTTCCTTGTTCGGTATGTGGAAAGAAACTCGCCAGCAAGCATGGTCTCAACTATCATATGCGTATTCACACTGGTCAGCTCTTATTTTAAAATGCACCTCATCAGAAACATCGCTTTCTATAAACGAGATGGCCAGTATTCAGCATATTAAAGATTAAATTTAAATATTAATCCCTTGACTTAGTGATGACTCCAAATAACTCCAAACATCCAGGAGAGAAGCCCTTCACTTGCCCTCACTGTGATAGTTCATTTCGTATACTGGGCACTCGAAACACATTCGTTATGTGCATAATAAACAGGTACTTTCAGGCTACTTCTTTTTTCATTTTCATAGAGCTCGAATTGTACCATCTGTTAGTCATCAATATTAAAAAAATCTGTATGAACCATAGTTGAGTTTAGTCAAATGAGATTCCTAAATAGATATTTTATGCATCCGTGATTGTAAACGAATTTCAGCTCTACTCGTGTGTTACATGTGGCGAACAATTTACTCGAAGCGAAGGGCGCAGGTGAATTGCTGTTTATCCTTTGTTGCTTCGGCAATATTCGTTCTTTCTTTCTTTATTCACAAAGTTACGCATTGAGTCGGAGAGTGAGAGATAATATGGTTCTTTCAGACATCATCTGGCAATGAATGAGGGGCATCAGGCGCAATCTCCTCCGAGGGAGAAGGTAGTCGAAGAAGAGCCGAACGATGAAAAGCCTGGTCCTTCAGGAAGTTGCTATTAATTGAGCTGTCTATGTTTCTGTTATATATTTTTTCCGCGTTGGCATTCTTGTTAGTGTTGAGTTTCTTACTGATAAATTTCTGTTTATCACCTTTTTTGTTGTTCGTTCAGTCGTTATAAGATCGACTTGAATATCTTATCTTCGGATTTCCGGACTATCGCCAGATACAATCTTGCGATTGTTCTCTGAGAACAGCTTGTTTTGTCCTTCCTCTTTAAGAACATCAAATTTTTCATTAATTATCTAAATTTAACGTTACCAACCGAAGAGTTTTTCGCAGATTTTTGTTGCAACTAATAAATTCAGATTAATACTACTGAAACATCGAGCAAAGTCAACGTAAAACATGGAAGTCAAGGATGGATATGTTGATTAATTCTTTCTTTCATTCAAACAAGCGCAGCCAAATTCAGATGTGAGTATCTTGGTCAAGTTGTTTTCATAATTTGAGCTTAAGCCTTTTTATAGCTGTTATATTTTTCAAAGCTATCTAATTGTATGTTTACCTAATTGCAATTATTCTTAGCATTGATATTCTTAAGTAGTGTTGTTTTTGGCCCGTTTAGTTTAGGTTTCACAACGTGGAGTTGAGGGGTTCATGATGCGAATGTAGAGCAATCGAGGAATTGCAATCATGTGAGGGCCCGACGAGGTTTAGTGCGACGGCTACCTCTCCAGCGCCTGTTATGGGTCCGGAATATTGTTTTCCATTCCCTACTCCTAAGATATCCAATGTTTCTATTTTATTTATATTTTTAGACGTACTGTCCACCCACCGACACTTCTCACCCATTGTATGAGCCAAACATTGTAACCTTCGATTGGAGGGAATCGAATATGAACTCTGTTGAGAGGCTCAACCCAGCGACTATGCCGGTGAGCTGAATTGCATTTATATTGGAAGTTTATTTGACGAGACAGGTGAATTTTCACTGTTATGGACATTATATTTTTTTCAGATGCACTGCCCACCCCCTGGTACAACTCACCGATCGTATGAGCAAAACATTGCAACCTTCGATTGGAGGGAATCGAATATGAACCCTGTTGAGAGGCTCAACCCAGCGACTATGCCGGTGAGCTGAATTGCATTTATATTGGAAGTTGATTTGACGAGACAGAATAACTTTCACTGAGAAGGACATTGCATTTTTTAAGATGTATGCCCCATTCCCTGTCCCTTCTCACCCATTGTATGAGCCAAATATTGCAACCTTCGATTGGACGGAACCGAATATGTTCCCTGTTGAGAGGCTCAACCCAGCGACTATGCAGGTGAGTTGAATTGCATTTATATTGGAAGTTGATTTGACTATTCAGGTGTATTTTCACTGAGATGAAGATTTTTTAGGTGAACATGCAAGATATTGAGTAAAATGTGAACTAGGTCGGATGAGAACCGTTGGAAGAGAGCCCATCGGATGAGAAACAAAAAGAATACCCTTATATTTACCAGTATACCATTTTTTGGCCGAATAGGTTCCCACACTGTAAAAAGTTCTTTGGTGCAAATACTACGTAATAATATTCTTTTTTGTTCTCATCCAGTGGCTTCTCGTCCGACTTATTGTAGTACCGTAACTCATTTCTTGAAACTTTGGATTTATCCGCGCATATTTACAAGCGCAGCAAACTACTCTTACTTATGTAGTAACTACAATCGAATTCATTTACTATTCTATTTGTTTAGACCTCCGTTGGCTTCCGAAACAGCCCGCCGTCCAAACTTGCGAAAGTGCGAGGAATCGAGGTAAAAAAGAGCTGTATGAGAGACGTTAATTTATCAGTCTCTCGATTACTTCAAGAGGTTAATGCGAGTATACTAATTAATAAATTGTGAATTTATTATTCATCATTTGTTGTTCTTTGAGAAATCGATCTCGTGTTCGGAATGCGGAAAAAAACTCTCCCGCAAGAAATCTCTCAAATATCACATGCGCATTCACACTGGTCAGTTCTTAATTTATGAACATATTTCACCTCGCGATGTGTTGACTAAATTATGATATATCTAAGGTGCATTTTTCTCTTTAAAAATTTATATTTTCGATTAATTGTGAACTGTAAGTATCATTCAAAACGTATCTAAACAGTAGAGAAGCCATTCCCGTGCCCTCATTGTGACATCTCATTCCGCTCACTTGGTAATCGAAATATACACGTCCAAAATGTGCACAAGAAAAAGGTAATTTCAAGCTGCACTATTCGTTAATATTCCCATAGTTCTTCCTTCGAATTGTTTCATGAGTTTGTCAACACTCCCGTTGTGAATATTCATTCCATTTCGACCTTCATTATTGAAATGCTAGGGCATGCACGGAACAGATAGTTAATGAAACCTTGATCTAACTAAGAATTTCAGCCCTCCAACGCTTGTGATACGTGTGGCGCACAATTTGATCGTTCAGCAGATTGGAGGTGAATAATGATTTCAAATTAGCAATATAATGGTGCGAACAGTGTCGACGTCTAGACGATTTCTCTGGAGAGAAATCGTCTAGACGGGTCGGTCTAGACGAGAATGAGGGAGAGGAGACCCCCTCATTCCCCCTCTCATTTCGGGGGAGACCGGCTCGATTAACGTTGCGGGTTCGGCTCCCGCGCGGCGCGGAGTTCTTGCTGATTTTGTATCTCTTTGATAACGACCTGCCCAGTGCTCTGGGAGTGTTCATGCATGATTTTAGGATGACTTTGGATCGAATTGAGCGCTATTTCATTCAACCGTGATGTAAGTGCAAGAAATCCTTCTGAATTAATAAAGTGATTCATACATGACCCAGGGCAATTCTCTCAGCGTTCTTCAAGCGGGAGGTTATGATCCGCAATTTTGCACTGGCAAGCCAATATCATCCTTCTTAATTTTATTCACAGAATGTGATACTTTCTGGATTCCCGTTTGCACAACAATCACAACCTCACTAAACGTCGCTCAATTCGATGCAAAGTACCATAAAATCATGCATGAACACTTCCAGGGCACTGGGCAGGTCATTATCAAAGAGATACAAAATCAGCAAGAACTCTGCACCTCGCGAGAGTCGAACCCGCAACGCTAATCGAGCCGGTCTCCCCCGAAATGAGAGGGGGGAATGAGTGGATCTCCTCTCCCTCATTCTCGTCTAGACCGACCCGTCTAGACGATTTCTCTCCAGAGAAATGGTCTAGACGTCGACACTGTTCGCACCATTAACAATGTATATCAAGCCTCATGAGAGAATTGGAACAAATCGGAGTTTTCAGTTTGAATTCGAATTTTCGAAAAAAATGTTTCTAATGTCTCCATTGAGCACTTACATAGACTTGACTAAAATTACGTTTCAGATTTTTACCATTCTTTGCAGCTGCAGCAAGTTGCTGCTGAGTTTAGACATTAGACAGTGGTTCTCACCACAAAATATGGTGATCACTAGAGTTCTTTTATGATCGAATGAACAATTTTAGTGCAACTTGTCCATTTTCACTTTTGAGACAATTATAGGGCATCGTATACGTTGTAGTGCTCGAAAAAAAGTTTTGGAGAATTTATTTTGACGAATAAGGTATTTTCGAGCCTTGAATACATTTGAGTAGCTGCACCAGCCACTCTCAAGGAGACCGGACTATCAAGACCGCATGTTAGAATCCCGGCAAGAGAACAACTTTTTTGACATCTTATTTTCATAAATGTTACCTGTGCTTTTTCATACTTCCGCAACACATTCGCTTGATTGTGAGTTTGGAAAAAAAGTTGTACTCTTGCCGAGATTCGAACCGTTAGCTTGAGACTGCGGAATCCAATACTGTCGGTACTTTTTTTAGGAAGTTAGTTCTAGTACCGAACCCCGATGTAAAAAATACAAGAACTTGAAAAAAGTATTCTCCAATGTTAACTCGTTTCTCTAACGAGCGGTGTGATTTGGCGAGTTACAGACTTAAAGTGATCTATAAACTATTCTTTGAGACGGCATCTGGCATTGAATGAGGGGCTTCAGAGGCACACTTTTTGATGGAGGAGCCAGTTGATGAAGAGCGGAACGATGAACAACCTGGCCCTTATATAAGTTCCTACTAACCACAATGCCTGATGTAAATTTGTGCTATTCTGTATCGATTGTTTGGGTCGATGTTCTGGTTCCATCAAGTTAATGATTATTTTATCTGATGATCTCTATTACTATTTGTTATTGCATCATCAGAATAAAACGTTCAACGTTATTAGTATTTTTTCTCCTCTGAGTCGTTGCGAATCGACTTGAATATCTTATTTTTATAATGAAGCTATAAAATAACTTCGAATTGTTATGTCTTTTTTTGCAGCCTATTCCACGTATGATGGAGGATCCACCACTGTTCGAGACAGTTCCATCAAATGAAATAAAAAAGAACCAGTTGAAGTCAAGGATGAGCTAAACGATGAGTTTCCCGATATTTAGCAGGTAAGATTCCAAGGAAAATGAGATATATGTGATACCTAGAACAGCAATATTTTTGAGAGCAGTCTCGGAAAAGCATTGTTTCAAATTTTCACTTATAAAATATGTGTGTTTCTCTGTTGCAAGGCGGCATGACGCGATAGTGGCCATCCAACCTAGTGCCATTCAGGACAATACTACTGTCGCATCGAGCAAAGCCATCGTAGACCATGCGGAAATCAAGGATGAGCCTGTTGATGAATTCGCTGATATCAAACAAGAGGAGCCAATTCTAGATGTGAGCAATCTTGTTGGTTTTCATTGCTTTGGATTTTGTGCATTTTAAGTTTCTTTGTTTATTTTCGATGTGATATCTTTCAACTGTACCTTATTTTGTTTTTCTTAGAACTGGCACTTTTATAACGTTATTCAATGTTTCAATTCCATTTATTGTTTAGATGTACTGTCCACCCACTGGCACTTCTCGTCCATTCGATATGCCAAATTTTGCAACCTCCGATAGGACAATCGACATCCTTCCTGCCAAGCGTGCGAAAATGGAAGAAATCGAGGTAAGACAGACTCATATAATACATTTATATACACGTCTCTCGAGTATTTTAACGGGTGTAATCAACGTTCTCATTGATCACAATTGTGTGAAATACTTGCGGATTAGCTGCAATACATTTCTCGTTGAAAGGCAGCGTACTTTTTTTAATAGATTGACATAAAAATGTCATTATTTGTTCTAACCAGCGTGTGGTTTTGCTTTGCATTTTTCGGATAAAACAAGCGTTTGTTCAGGATGTCAATACAAAGTATTTTCGTTGCTGTTTCCTGTGTGGCCAACGGACCTCAACATGGTCTCTGACACCTTCCGGTTCGTCAAAAAATCGGAAATTTATGGACAACCTTATTGATGTAATCACTTCTTATTTTATATGCAATTTCCAAATCTTACAACGTTAATGGGTCAATGTTAAATTCAGCTGAATCCGGAAGAACTTGAGAGAGCTAAGCTTCTTGCAAATTCCCAACTTCAAATTGCAATCTGTACAAAACATATGAAAGATCAGGCAAGACTATTTAAAAAGTCGTATATTTTATAATGTGATCACTCAATTCAATCAGCATTTGATATTGGTTCCAAATTATTTCCCCATTCTAGAAATCGTTTTCTTGCTCGGAATGCGGCAGGAAATTCTACCGCAAAGGCAGTCTCAAGGCAGACACGCGTACCCACTCAGGTCAGTTTATATATTTTTCCTAATATATTTTATCTAATATGATATATGTATAATATACTATATCATATTTTAAAAAGAACTTGAGTATGAAGATGAAAATATGTACACTATCATTCATTCGTAAACGACCAAACCATACTACAAAAAGAGACGAGCGATAAAAGTAGGAAGGCTGATATATCGTAGAGATTATTTCAATATTACCATTTTTGCTTACTGATAATATTGATCGCAAAATTTAAGCTGAGAAGCCCTTCAAATGTCCTCACTGTGATAGCTCATTCCGTGCCATGGGAAATCGAAACGAACACA